>JAFBJZ010000630.1:0-1224309 GCA_016785225.1 Psettodes erumei | reverse complement strand
TTTTATGAACACTCCATAGCATAATAGGTGCTAAAAATGCCAAAAAGGTCATAGAATAGCATGTCATGAAAACTGGAAAAATCGTCAACCCGCGGTATGGCGAAAAAGTCCAAAAATGGAAAAAATTAAAAATGCCTAAAACTGCCAAAAAATGCATCAGAACATCAAAGAACAGTGTTTTATGAACACTCCATAGCATAATAGGTGCTAAAAATGCCAAAAAGGTCATAGAATAGCATGTCATGAAAACTGGAAAAATCAAATCAACCAGCAGCGGTATGGCGAAAAAAGTCCAAAAAAAAAAATTAAAAATGTCTAAAACTGCCAAAAAATGCATCAGAACATCAAAGAACAGTGTTTTATGAACACTCCATAGCATAATAGGTGCTAAAAATGCCAAAAAGGTCATAGAATAGCATGTCATGAAAACTGGAAAAATCGTCAACCCGCGGTATGGCGAAAAAGTCCAAAAATGGAAAAAATTAAAAATGCCTAAAACTGCCAAAAAATGCATCAGAACATCAAAGAACAGTGTTTTATGAACACTCCATAGTATAACCGCTGTTAGAAATGCCAAAAAGGTCATAGAATAGCATGTCATGAAAACTGGAAAAATCGTCAACCCGCGGTATGGCGAAAAAAAAAATCCAAAAATGGAAAAAATTAAAAATGCCTAAAACTGCCAAAAAATGCATCAGAACATCAAAGAACAGTGTTTTATGAACACTCCATAGCATAATAGGTGCTAAAAATGCCAAAAAGGTCATAGAATAGCATGTCATGAAAACTGGAAAAATCGTCAACCCGCGGTATGGCGAAAAAGTCCAAAAATGGAAAAAATTAAAAATGCCTAAAACTGCCAAAAATGCATCAGAACATCAAAGAACAGTGTTTTATGAACACTCCATAGCATAATAGGTGCTAAAAATGCCAAAAAGGTCATAGAATAGCATGTCATGAAAACTGGAAAAATCGTCAATGGCGAAAAAGTCCAAAAATGGAAAAAATTAAAAATGCCTAAAACTGCCAAAAAATGCATCAGAACATCAAAGAACAGTGTTTTATGAACACTCCATAGCATAATAGGTGCTAAAAATGCCAAAAAGGTCATAGAATAGCATGTCATGAAAACTGGAAAAATCAATCAACCAGCGGTAAAAAAAAAGTCCAAAAATGGAAAAAACGAAAAATGCATAAAACTGGCAAAAAATGCATCAGAACATCAAAGAACAGTGTTTTATGAACACCCCATAGCATAACAGCTGTTAGAAATGCCAAATAGGTCATAGAATAGCATGTCATGAAAACTGGAAAAATCGTCAACGGTATAGCGAAAAAGTCAAAAAATGGAAAAAATTAAAAATGTCTAAAACTGCCAAAAAATGCATCAGAACATCAAAGAACAGTGTTTTATGAACACTCCATAGTATAATGTATGATTAAAGGTTTTAAAAATGCATTTAATACTATGTCATAAAAACACTAAAAAACGCAATCATATACTATGTCACAAAAACACTAAAAAACGCAATCATATACTACGTTGAAAAAAGGCAAAAAAATTGCCTTTTTTTGCCTTTTAATTTATCATGGCCTGAAAATGCAGCAAAACCTGAAAGAATAGTGTTGTATAAACCATGCAATCCATCGCCTAATAGGTGTTTTAAATGTGAGAAAAGCTCATTGTATTGTATGTTACAAAATGTGAAAAAGGCCAAAGATAATACATCATCAAAATGCCAAATAAAGATATCATAAAACTTTAAAAAATTCTGTTGTTTAGTTTGTCATAAGAATGTGAACAGTCTCTGAAAATATCATACAGTATATCCAGATATGGATATTCTTTGGTTTTTGGCGAATGTTCAGACTTGGCAGAAGTCTGTGCTCTCGGAGTGCTTTCCTTTTGAATATAAAATATAGTATTAATATCACAAGCACAAGGGAACCGTGTGTCTTGTAGCCTTTGGTTGACGAATTCTGTTAATGTGTTTTCCTTCAAAAGTTAGCTGCAGGCCATCACCTTGGCTCCTCTTCCTGCTGCCAGTCCCAAGACAGTAAGCCTTCAGTACTCCTGCTGACAAGGCAGAAACGGGTAACTGTAATTATGTGGCCGCTGCATTGCAGGAATCCATCACCTGCACAGCAGCAAGGTTATGTCCGAGTGACTAACCTATGGCATATGTCTTTCCCCTATCCTCTCTCCCCTCTAACTCCTCTCCTCCTCTTTCACTCATATTTCTCTTGTCACGGCTTAAATTAGCAGAGCCTGGCTGCTTCAACTGGCAACCTGCTGCCAATCACTCTCTGGGCATGCATTTAGGCAAACACACATAAGTGCAAGTTAGTGCATGCATTAATAATTCTCAATGTCAAAGTACATGCAATGTTTTCCTCCCTTTCTCTATCTCCCTCTCTGTGTGTGCACATACACAAACACATGCATGAAAGGAATCTTTAATCATGTATCAAAGGCAGCTGTCATAAACACTACATTCCATTATTTTTTTACACCCACAGTAAATCTGCAGCCAGAGCCAGACCTCAAATAGAGATCTGACTCAGAGTCAGTGTATCATCAACCTGCCATAGACCATATGACGGCTGGTATAATTCAAGGATATCAAGACTCATCATTCATATTGTGGTACAAATTTAGTGACTCAAGCTTGCTAAGCAATGCCAGTAAGGAAGCTATGCAAATTCTTTTTGCAGCATTACATTTTTACCAGTACTGTATGCAAATAGCAAAGTAATGAAAGAATAACAGAACAAAGCATCATTTTAGACCTGGAAACAAAGCAAAGAAATTAAGTTTAAGAATGAAGTTATTTCACTTTGACTCAAAAAGAGTGCAACTGTCGTGTTACTGTTGAAACTGTTGTCTAACACTAAAGCAATGCTTAACATTATATACCTCATAGTAATTCCAGAGTATCTTATGTATAGATTAGTTTGTAACATCATGGGTTCTTTCAGTGTGGATAAACTGATGTCCAGCTAAGGTTGATGACTGCTGTCAGAGTACATGGCATTATAGCACAGGTACCCAATAAAATCAGGAATATCACTTTCCAGCCTGTAAATGTTTAATGAAACTAATTCCCATCTACAAATCAGCCTGTGGTAATTTCAGTAAACATATTATATGGTTTTGATGTTGATTTGTTATACCCTGGTGGCCACAGACTGACAAAAAAACGAATTTTAATGGTACATGTACCCTTATTCAAACAAAGAGCTGTCAGATTCATCTTAGTTCATATATCAATTGTGTGTGTCGCTTTCCATGGGGTTTTTTTGTGTTAGCTTGAACGACTTGAGTCATTGAACCTCGGCCACTCCTGCCTTGAGGAGATATTTGGGCAAATCCTACAGTGTGTAACAGGCAAAGATCTACAAGTAGCTAGGACAACACTGACCCTTCATCAGCCAACAGTACGATGAGTAAGATGACGAAGCGTCTGAGGAGACAGTCGGAGAGGGCGTGGGGAGATCTCAGACATGGGAGCGGGAGGGAGGGAGGGCTGGGTGGGGGTCGGAGGTGGATAAAGAGAGTGTGCCTGAGCCCCCCGAGGAGTTACTTTCATGATTAACTTCAGAGCCGGGGATCCAGTGTGAGGTGCTGGAGAGTCTGTTCACAGCTGTTGTCCAGGGTTGTGGGTGTTTAGAGAGCCCAGTTTTCTTGTTGCTGTCATGGTCTTCACAGCGGTGCTGCTGTCTTTCCTCCTGGTGTCTCTGAGCTGGTCCAGAGGAGCTGTCATCACAGGGGTGAGTGAGAGGTTTCTGGCTCTGCTGCATTCTGTTAAGTCTTTTATGTGATCAGGTTTTAGATGAATTTCCAATCAGTTTATAGAGGAGTTTTTAATTCCTTTACATGATTAATTACTTGCACTCTTGTCTATCTGATTACATTTTGCATTTCCAATCACATTTCCCATATCCCATTATCACTTTCTGTAACTGTCCTTTGGCTTGGTTTGCAAAGTATATTAAGACACTGTGAGTTTTTACACTCAAAATAAAATTACTTACATTACTTACACTTACTTACATTTGAAATGGCTGCAACTGAATTATTTTTATTATCTATCATAATATGTTATTTTTCAATTAATGTAATCAATCTAATCAAGTTGTTCTGTAACACGTCAATTAGTGCTGCTTTATGTAATAATGCTTATTACAAGTTTTCCCATCCTCATATGATGTCTTGAAATTGCTCGTTTTGTCTGATCAACAGAAGAAAAAAAACAACAACCCAAAGAAATTAAATTTACACAGCCACACTCAGCTTTTCTGAGAAACAGGGGCAAACAAATGTTTGGAATTTGTGCTCTCTAAATGAAATTGTTAGTGACTGATGAATCAATTAATTGACTGATTGTTTCAGTTGATATGAAGGGGGTGTGCTGTACACTTACTTCTGTATACAGTCTTTTTCAATACAACAAGCTTCTGACTTTTGATTTTGTTGAGAATTTTTCTTATTCACATTACAAATAAGCATAAACTATATTTTAATGCAAACAGAATAGTTCATTTGGTGGATAATTTTGTAAAAATTGAATTACTCATGATTGACGAGAGACTGCATCCTCCTCCGCTTCAAGTCCTCTGGATAAACAAGAGGAAATTATCTCAGTCCTCTGACTGATATTCATTTGTAAATGGATTAGGGAGATGACAGGCAATGGATAAAATGGCTTTCACTATACGAACATGAGAGGGTTTCTCTATTAGCATAAATAAAAATAAAACTGATTCACTGGCATCAAAAGAACTCTTCTCCTCTCTGCCTCTTTTATTCTCTGTCTGTCTGTACCGGCACTACGTTATCTCTCTCTGTCTGTCCTGCAGGCCTGTGAGAGAGACATGCAGTGTGGGTTTGGTCTCTGCTGTGCAGTCAGTCTGTGGCTGAGAGGTCTGAGGATGTGTGTCCCAAGAGGTGTGGAAGGGGATGACTGCCACCCCTTCAGCCACAAGGTGGAGAGAAATGTTATGCTACTAATCTGCATCCATCCAACACGCATCATGCTCTCTGCTATGCACACAGACACACACTTTGCGTTGGTGGAATTCAGATTATATCAAGTGCTGACAGTTTGGCTGAAGCTTTAGTAAAGCTGCTGATAACTGCAGAGGCTATTGATCTTCTCCACAGTGAACCGGGCAATCAGAGCCATATATCACTTTGATCATCTGGAGATGGCAGCAGTTTGTTTTGCTAACACCACATCCATCTCTGATTTCAGACTTTAAAAGAGCAGTTTCTCAAGTCCTGCAGCTCCACTTGTCAGTGGATAAGAGATTTAGAGTGTCAGATTATTCTCTCCTCCTTTTCTTTTGTCTCCCCATTTTCAGGTACCCTATCCAGGGAAAAGGCAACATCACACCTGCCCCTGTCTCCCCCATTTGGTGTGCACCAGATACACTGCACTTTATTAGGTACACCTGTACAACTGCTCGTTAACACTTAATTTCTAATCAGCCAATCACATGGCGGCAACTCAGTGCATTTAGGCATGTAGACATGGTCAAGACAATCTCCTGCAGTTCAAACCGAGCATCAGTATGGGAAAGAAAGGTGATTTGAGTGACTTTGAACGTGGCATGGTTGTTGGTGCCAGAAGGGCTGGTCTGAGTATTTCAGAAACTGCTTATCTACTGGGATTTTCACACACAACCATCTCTAGGGTTTACAGAGAATGGTCCGAAAAAGAAAAAATATCCAGTGAGCGGCAGTTCTGTGGGCGGAAATGCCTTGTTGATGCCAGAGGTCAGAGGAGAATGGCCAGACTGGTTCGAGCTGATAGAAAGGCAACAGTGACTTAAATAACCACCAGTTACAACCAAGGTAGGCAGAAGAGCATCTCTGAACGCACAGTACGTCGAACTTTGAGGCAGATGGGCTACAGCAGCAGAAGACCACGCCGGGTGCCACTCCTTTCAGCTAAGAACAGGAAACTGAGGCTACAATTTGCACAAGCTCATCGAAATTGGACAATAGAAGATTGGAAAAACGTTGCCTGGTCTGATGAGTCTCGATTTCTGCTGCGACATTCGGATGGTAGGGTCAGAATTTGGTGTCAACAACACGAAAGCATGGATCCATCCTGCCTTGTATCAACGGTTCAGGCTGGTGGTGGTGGTGTAATGGTGTGGGGAATATTTTCTTGGCACTCTTTGGGCCCCTTGGTATCAATTGAGTATTGTTGCAATGCTACAGCCTACTTGAGTATTGTTGCTGACCATGTCCATCCCTTTATGACCACAATGTACCCAACTTCTGATGGCTACTTTCAGCAGGATAATGCGCCATGTCATAAAGCTGAAATCATCTCAGACTGGTTTCTTGAACATGATAATGAGTTCACTGTACTCAAATGGCCTCCACAGTCACCAGATCTCAATCCAATAGAGCATCTTTGGGATGTGGTGGAACGGGAGATTCGCATTATGGATGTGCAGCCGACAAATCTGTGCCAACTGTGTGATGCCATCATGTCAATATGGACCAAACTCTCTGAGGAATGCTTCCAGCACTTTGTTGAATCTATGCCACGAAAAACTGAGGCAGTTCTGAAGGCAAAAGGGGGTCCAACCCTTTACTAGCATGGTGTACCTAATAAAGTGGCCGGTGAGTATTTATTTCTTATCTCCAGCTGATACATGATATCAAGTTTTCTGGAAGGGCACTTTGGTGACACAACCTTGATATGTTGTACATAAGGGCTGGACTCTATGAGTGCACCTTCACTCGTCTGAGTCCAACGGCAAAGTGACCAACATGATGAAGTGGCTTGTTGTCCTGTCAGCCTTTGTGGCTTTCACCGAATGCTTCCATAGGTAAGTCTGATGTTCTGTTGGTTGAAGAAACCTGTACCATCATTTCTTTGACATTTTACACTGTTATAGACTGGGCTGCTGAAAGACAATCTCTTCATCTAGTATTCCTTCGGGGGAATATCTAAAGGACATCAAGCTCCATCTTGCTTTGACCTATCACACCTTAGCAGAGCCTATTTTCTCATGCCTCCAGCTATAAACTGTTGAATGTCTGTGCATTTTGGCAAATTTTTTATTTACTTTGCTGTGTGTAGGATTCCCCTAATCAAGGGGAAAACTGCCAGGCAAAACTTGCAGGAGAAAGGATTATGGGAGGAGTACAGGAAGACGCACGCATACAGTCCAATGACCAAGTTCCTCAAGTCTGGTAATGAGCCCATGACCAACGATGCTGACGTAAGTCCAGAGCAGAAGATTGGTTCATCCAGCTATTTCTACAATTTAGTCTATGCCTGAAGTACATGAACACACCTTTAATCACATTATTCGTAATTTGCTGTTAGTTTACATTATGAAGAAAAGAAATAAATTTATTTACTATATCTGCTCCTGTCGCAGTTGCTGCAATATTAAAACTGTGGTTCTATGTTTCCATTGCATATCCTCTTGTGGTCCTCTAGTTGTCCTACTATGGTGTGATCTCAATTGGCACCCCTCCTCAGTCCTTCAAAGTCATCTTTGACACTGGCTCTTCCAACCTGTGGGTCCCTTCACTCTACTGTTCCAGCCCAGCCTGTGGTGAGATTACTACTGCAGCTCTTCTTCAGTCGGTTGTTCACTTTTGGGGGTTAAACATATGTGTGTTAGATGTTGTGGTAAGCAACCACACTTGTACAGACTGCTACAGTTTAGCGGTATTTGCTGTATTATTCATCTTTTTATTCCAATACATTTATTTGACAGCTCAGTTACAAATTACATTGTGGCTAAATATTTTACATATAAAAATGTTGTGGATTAAAATACCTGCATATAAACTAATGTTGTAATAACCTTCTTCATAATGCTTCATGCACATGCATCAGTGATAATAATGAGTAAATATGATTCAATGAAAACATGATTTTTGACAGGAACCATTCTGTAAGATTAGTATTTTGACATACTTTTGACATTGGTACATTGGCTGCTTATACTACTAGTTGTTTGTTCTGTAACAGTTTATTACAGTTAATCTGTGGCACTATACACCCCTGACCCCTAATCACAGGAAAAGATCCCAGTTGCTTGGCACTGTCATAAAATGCACATTTGAAAGAGAAGTTGTCCTTCTGCAGAGAACCACAAGAAATACAACCCAGAGGAGTCCTCCACCTTCAAAATGGGCAACGAGCCTCTGTCCATTTGGTACGGCACTGGCAGCATGACTGGATATCTTGCCAGCGACACTGTTGAGGTAAACAAAACCCCTGGAACAAAAGTCATTGTATATTTACATTTTAAACAGGCATACTATACCTCTGTGGTCTGTGCTAATGTGACTGACAGCTGTCTTGTGTGTCCAGGTGGGCGGCATCACTGTGGCCAATCAGGTGTTTGGAATGAGCAAAACGGAGGCTCCCTTCATGTACTACATGGTGGCTGATGGCATCTTGGGACTGGCCTTCCAGAGCATTGCTGTCGATGATGTTGTGACTGTCTTCAACAACATGGTCAAGCAGGATCTGGTGCCCGAGGCCATGTTCTCTGTTTACCTGAGCCGGTACTGAATCAGGATGAGGGTGTGTGATTCATTTTACATTATATTTTATTTATGCATGACATTTGTTTTTCAATTCCCCTAAGCGACAGTCAACAGGGCAGTGAGGTGCTCTTTGGTGCTATTGATGGCAGCCGCTTCACTGGAGAACTCACCTGGATCCCTTTGACCTCTGCCACCTACTGGCAGGTCAAAATGGACAGGTACAAAGAAATGCATCCAAAATCACTGAATCTGAGCAAAACTGTTGTTGTTATTTAGTGTAGATGTTGATCATCTGCTGTGTCTCCTCATAGTGTTACTATCAATGGTAATACTGTGGCCTGCTCTGGTGGCTGCCAGGCCATCATTGACACTGGCACTTCCCTGATCGTTGGCCCAAACAACGACATCCACAACATCAATTCCTGGGTTGGAGCCTCGACTAACCAGTATGGAGAAGTGAGTCGTACTATCATTCCATACCGTTCTCCTTTTCTTAACCTGGAGTAAATAGACATTTAATGCTCTGATGACAAAACTCTCAAATAAAGATAATTAAGTAGAATGCCGTTACTTGCTTCAGCTGAAAACCAGTACAATAGCAATAAACAGACCTATTGCTGCTGCATGGTCATCAATGCTGTGCTTGATGTCCCTCTCACAGTCTACGGTGAACTGCCAGAACATGGGTAGCATGCCTGATGTCACCTTCACTCTCAACGGACACGCCTTCACCGTCCCCGCATCTGCCTACGTCTCTAAGGTTAGTTAGAGCCCAGCTCCAACGTACTGTAAGAAAAAAAGATTTCAACACTATAATGAAGATTTGTGGGAATTAAATCTTTTTTTTTCTTTTGTCACCACAGACTTACTACGGTTGCAACACTGGCTTTGGCCAGGGTGGAAATACCCCGCTCTGGATCCTGGGAGATGTCTTTATTAGGGAGTACTATGCTGTCTTTGATGTTGCGTCGAAGTACGTTGGTCTGGCCAAGTCTGTGTAATCAAATAAGACAACAGGAATCATCCATAACTGTGTATTTCCCTGAAGGGGATTATCTGATTGAGGACTAAGATAAAAAAAAACAGGACATTTGGAAATTGTAGATATGAACATTTTGTAGGTGCCTTTGCCTTAAAAAGATTATAGCATTGAAAACATTGTGGGTTGTTTTATTTTCTGTGTGTGTGTATCAATCTGTGGTGACTGTGGTGGCTTCAACCAAGAGTAACAGTACAGTGCAACATCCTTTACACATCTATAGACATGGTAGTTTTGTGGTACTTTGTTGCACTGAAATGTCACAGGAAGAAGCATTTGCCCCAGTCTATTCATTCATTCGCTCTTTAGACAAACCTGATCTTCTATAGATGATACACAAAGGGCTGCCAACAGCTTTCGTGTATAAAGGAAGAACAGAGCGAGAAGAGAATGTTGAGCGGCTCTCAGATGAGGACAAACACTGATACAAGAAAAGATAACCTGATGACACATTCTGACAACACTGCTGCCACAGGTTCTCTCACCCCCTAAGCTCACCCCATGAGCAGGATGTCCGTGCTGAGAAGTCTCAAACTCAGAGAAACCTACAATGAAACCAACACGCACTTGTTCCCTTAATTTCACCACAATTTAGTGCATCGTCATTATTCATTTATTTATTTAATGCCATCATCGTTTTATTCTTTTTCTGCCCTTAACTGTTTTCACAAAAAGCTTATGTTGTATGCATTTAAATAGGGTTGTTTCATGATTTAATATTGCACTTTTGTAAATTTAGGGAACTCAAAAGTGACCACATTTTTAAAAAAAAAAAAGGCTGAGACATCCCGTCCCTTGTGTTGCCCAAACTCAAAAAAACTGGACCATTCATTTCCGATGATGCAACCAAATGAATTTTTGTTAGATCCTGTGAGATAAATTTTGATGTATGTGTAATACTTGATGGAGTTCCCTTTTAAAACACAGCAGTGAAACTAATAAAATCAACCCCACATTAAAATCAGTTTAATTCAATTGCCAGTGTGGAGTACTCCACTGTCTCAGCACGCTCTGCGTCAGGAGCTTGTGTGTTGGGCATCCTCAGGTTTGCATACAGCTCTGTGTGTTTCTGTTGAGCTTTGAAGTCCACTGTTGTGTAGACTATGCCACCCATTTCCTGTTGGAAACAAAGTTGATGGTGTTGGTGTTGGTGCTGTAAAAGGAGTCTGAAGCATAAAAATTCAAGCTGCTTTTAAAAACAAGTGACAGTGAGTCACAGAGGCACATGTTCCCTGTTAAGCACTTACTGAGGTCTCTTGTTTCAGTGACTCACACAGAGTTTCTCCACATTTGTCTACAGACAGAGACAACATCACGTTGTGAATGGTTTTTTTGTTTGTTTGTTTGTTTTTCAGAAACACTCAGATCATTGGTTTAAGGAAAACTGCTTACCCAGTTGTTTACCTTTTGCCTTCACTCTGAAGCAAACTACTCCAATAACCGAAGCGATCAAAACCATCATTGTAATGGATACAATGACAGCGAGTGACAGGCCAAAACTCCAGGTGCCTCTGGATATGGGACAGGACACAGAACTGAGATTAACCTATTTGGTCAGAAAGCTTGATATGGTCAGTGATCCAACAGAAAATGAGTAATCTACAGTAAGAATACCTGATGCTATTGCTGTGGTCTTGTGCCAGAGCATGCCCAGTGGAGTCTGGTGGGAGTGTTGTGGAGCTGTTGAGGCCTTTGGCAGTTGTTGTCAGTGGAGGCTGAGACTGACTGTGGTGAAAAGAAGATTCTGCAAAATGCAAGAATATCAGATAAACTTCCTGACTTTATGCTGGCGCTTTAAAATGGGTTTTCACCTTTAACAACAAAGGGGGATGGAAATCTACATTCTGGAATCTTCATTGAAATATCACTTTGTAATTTCACATTAACCTTACGAAGCTGTAATCATGAGTTTTCCCAAGCATCATTGGACACACTAGGTGCATAGCACGCATTCATATCAAATCATTAATGAGAATGATAAGAATACGTACCTGAGACTTCAACATAGTAGTCACGGTAAATGTAGTTTTGGGCTCCAAGCACAATACATCGGTAATAGCCTCCATCCACAAACTGCACATTTGATATTTTGAATTCAATCCATCCGTCATTCTCGGTTTTTGTAACTCTTCCTTTCAGTAAGTCACAGGTGTATCCTGTGCTGTCCAGCAGCTTGTAACAACCTCCTGGATAGAGTTTACAGCAGGACTTGTTGTAACTATTGTAAAAGGGAGGGAAGATGAATCTCAGCAAGATGTGTTCGAACTCCTCAATCTTCTGCTGCCCTTTTAGATGAGGAACATCTGGAAAATAAATATTTCTTATCAATATATCATCACGGGCGCTGGAAAACAAAAAAATGCAAATGTTGGTATTATGTTTTTTCCATCATACCTAATAAAAGAAGAAAGACAAAGGGAAGCTTCATCCTCATTGTTACGCTCACTGAGACTCAGCGCTTTTTTTTCCCAGGCTTTTTAGAGAAACTGAGGCTCCTCCCCACCAAGGAAAAGAGGAAGTTGTCACTTTGTGTGCTGGAGGTCACAGACAATCTGACAGTCCTTTCTCAGGTGCCGTGACATATTTCTTATATATTTTTATTTTTTAATGTCTTTTAAACTGTTTGCATCAAACCCATATACTGTTCTACTGCAAAACACTGCACATGCTGCATTCCCATTAGCATATTGTGAAGTAATATGACTCCACAAACTGCACCTCACTATGACTATAGACCTGCATAAACCCATCTCTGAGAAAAAGTGTAAGTAGAGAGGTTGTACTGGAATGGCTTTGTTTTAATATCTGCTGCAATGTTTTAGAATACAACAATATTTCATAAATATCTCATAGACATAAAATCCTTAGATTAAGCGCTGAACATTTGTAAGCACACTGGAGCATATACACAAAGTTTACACAAAGTGATTTATTTGGTGTCAGCTTTCAGCTTATTAACCACTTCATAATCACCAAATCAAAACAAATCCTCCATTATGGGACAAAGACAAATGCAAAAAAGGTATGTACATTTGAATATTCAGTTAACACAACAACAACTTTGTGGCATTCTAACAATTACCATATCTTATTACAGATCAAAAATAGACACTCCCTTTTCATTCAGTCCATCTGAAAACTAAAAAGTTCTTTTGGGTGTTCAGTATGTTTTCTAAAACATAATATGAGCCATTTCATTTTTGTTAAAATCATCTTGCAAATCAAAGCAGTTGAGGCACATAAACACATTTTCTTTTAAATAATTACAGACCAGCTCTTAAATGCACAGCCCCTATGATTAAGTTAGAAGCAATGGGTGCAATAATCTCAATTTACAAAAAGCTGTTGATTTTATTAAACAGTGCAACCGCCCCCGAGGAGATGATACAGTGGAGGAGACAATGCTTTAGTTCACAGCCAGTTGAATGCATAAATAAGTTGAGGTCACTGTGCTTGTCAGCTCATAGTGGTTTGTGTTGGTCCTGGTCTGCACAGGTTTGCACCCCGGTAGGTCTTAATAACCTGTCTATTCATCGGTAAAGGTAATGACATCGTAGTGAATGCCCTGCTGCTGCAGCTGCTCCAGCTGTTCAGGTGTAGCTTCAGTGTAGACTGTCTGAGTCTGTGCCATTGCTGCCTCAGCCACTGCTACAAGAACAAAGATTAGTTAGACCACTTAGTTGGAAATTTTTGTCAGGGTGCCATAGTTACAAATGGTTTTCAGAATGATGAATTCATTGTCCACGCTGTTGTAAAGCTCACTGTTGGCGAGTCATTTTAGATGAGATCATGAACTTGTTGCTCAAAGGACCATATCTGTTGTTCTGATTGTTGTTCACCCGTTCTCTACGAATAATGTATATCAAAAGGAAGCAAACTGTAAGCATTCATTTTTACTAAAGTTTGATCCGTTAATAAGACAAAAAAAACCCTCAACAATACGATCATTGGGTTCCCTAAACGAAGTGTAAAATCTCCACAAATTGGTTATTTGATAGAAAAAGTTAAGTGAGGGAGACTTCATTCTCAGAAAAGTGTATTGCAGGAGTGAATAGATAAGAAGTTAAGTGCCGTGTGTTTCATAAGAGAGCCAACCTGTGACAGCAGAATGGGCTGCAGCCTCCAGATCTTCGGGATTCACTATCTGTTGCTCTGAGCTGACAGGTAGGTACTGGATCTGACCGTCGTGACTGACAGCAATCTGAACCCATACAAAAACAACAAAACAAAACATGGAGCACTGACATTTTGTCAACACAAGATACTCCAATTATAGAGCATTTTAGATGATCCGGCCCCCGCACCTGTTGCTCCTGCAGAAAGGCTCCATCGTGCTCGTACTGGATGATCTGTCCATCTGGCATCTGAGGGACAGTTAAAGAAATCAGTCAGAGCAACACAGTGTGGCATTCAAACAGTGCATTCATCCATCATCAGTTACAGTGACTGCTCATGAGGCGATACACTGACCTGTATGTGGTTGCCATCGGCAACTACTACATACTCCTGAGGGATCAAGTGCTGTACTCCATCCTGTGAGATAATATATTGGACCTGAAACAGGACATGAAACGTGAGATGAAAGCTAAAAAAAATAAATTGAGGGCTTGGTTATAAACGTGCATATTTTGTCTCATGTTCCGTTATTGTCATGTACATCGCAACAAGAAGTGGTAGAATATTTACAAAATGGCTCTTACCTCCGTCACCTGGTTGTCTCCTGTCATCAAATGCTGAACTGTCTGTCCATCTATGGTGGTTATCTGTTGAATGTATGTGCCCTCCTCCTAATAATTTTAACATTGGTGCATTGAGTTATACAACATAGAGTGTCGGTGTGCGAGAAGAACCTATGTGAGAGAATTGTGTGTGGTAACAAATATATCGGGCATTGTGTGAACGCTGATACCTGGTCTGATAGCGTCTGTTCTTGAGCCACAATAATATGCTCCTGTCCCAAGGCCTGCAACCGCTCTGGAGTGATCACGGTCTGATGCGCCTGCAGGGCTGTTGTACACACACACACACACACGCACACACATTGAGTTTGATTTATTTTTGTGATTTTGTTTCACATGAATGTGGCTTCTGTTTATAATCAATTTTGAGGCCTAATACATGGTAAGCTTCATTTACTTTTACTTTTTCAGCACAAACTCAGCTGCAGGCCTTGTGTTATGTTGTGTTGCTTACACTGTAGTGTGGCTAGGGCCTCCTCATCACTGTTGACTATGATGGTTTGCTGAGATGTGGCGGTGCGGCTCTTGCGAGTGGGATGATCCTGATTGTGGAGACGCTCCATGTGAAACTTCAGATGGCCATTACGGTTAAACCTGAGAATAAAAAAAAAACCCATTAACGTTAATAGCTGCTTATTACCACTTTGTGCATCTAACGTATGCATACATGTTCCATAAGAGTTCCTGATGTTAACTAAATACAGGTTTTGTGATGACAAATTACTTTTGATCCCACCTTTGTCCACAAAGTTTGCAAGAGAAGGGTTTCTCATTGGTGTGGGTCATCATGTGACGGCGCAAGTCTTTCTTGTTCTTCGAGGCAAAGCTGCAGTTTGGACACTTGTGGGGACGCAGGTAGGAATGCAGCTCCATGTGAGCCTAGAGCAAAACACTCACTGTCAGAAAAGGCCCGAGGCAGAGGAATGCCTTCGACATGGCGACACACCTTCAAATACATGAAAATGCTTGTGAAATTACACATGGGGTGGAGATGCTCCTTTTTTGACCCAGTTCCAAACTTATATTTGGTGAGCTGTTAATTATTGATATGGCTGTCATTACTGTGCGCTGTGGAAGCTCTTGAGTTAATTTATGGTCTGTCAAAAGTCTCATCATGTCATTTACTCCCAATTGTGGCGCCTGTAGTGTATTATTATGTACACATGGATGTGTCTACAGAGTTCAACACACCATGTACGGTGGTGACAGGAACTAAAAAAAAAAAAAGTCAGAGAACAGAAGGGAAGACAGAGCTGCACGCTTTTGAGAGACACACCTTAACTTCTGGCCAGGAGGTTGAGGTGTAGTCACAGTCAGGACACTTGAAGGTGTTGGGATCCAAGTGCGCCTCTCTTGTGGTTCTCCATGTCGGAGCGTCCGTGGAAAGACTCCATGCAGATTCGGCAGGAAAACCTTTTGGTGCTGAGACTGGGGGAGCTCACTGCAGAGGGAGAGGCGGGTGCTTCACTGCTCAGCTGACAGAGAGAAAAACTGACACCGTCAGAGAGGAGGGACGTTGAAATCCAGATACGCCAAAAAAAATTTAAACACTAAAGCTGATAGTTACCTCAACTTGCTGCAATACACCATCGGGCAGTGCTGAAGAAAGATAGTACTTGTCGCTTTTCATGCTCTCTGATCCAGAGATCTCTAATGCCTGAGAAGGACTGCTCTCTCCATTACTGCAAACGCAGCAGTTTAATGACATTAGAGACTGCTGAGACATCACACCATTAAAAAGTCAATCTACAATCAATCTGATTCTAATTAAAGAATCGTGTGGCGATGATTGTCATTGTAACAACATACAGCACGTTTCTCCTGATGAGAGTAAATCAGTGTGTGAGTGTGTTACGTTACCTGTATCCGGGGCTATGGATTTCTTCAGCTGCCTGCTCCACCACACTGAAGTCCCCTCCACCTTCGTAGGCTTCGATGGCGATCTGGGGGAGCTCTCCTGTTTCAGAGGCGGCTGCCTCATAGGCCTCCTGTAGCACCGTCTCACCGTTCTCAGACACGTGAAAGGTCATGACCTTTTGAGCCTGGCCTGCTGCTGCACTCACTGCACTCCAAGCTCCCTTCTCTAAAGCTTTGCCTTCGGATTTCACCACTGCCACCTAAGGAGCACAATTAGGATATACTGTACATTTACATTCAAAAAGGCAGTACACTTACATGTTGCCCCTGCCTACTTTTTATCCAAAATGATTTTTTTTTTTTGAAGAGCAACAGCACCAACCTGTAAGGAGTTTCCAACCAATTCACGAGCATTGCTCATATTTAACAGCAGGTCCAGGGCATTCTGGGCAGACAGATCGCTGGATTCAGCTAAGGAGTATGCAGAGACAAATTCAGCAAGGTGACATACCACATCCGAAATATCAAAAGATGTCTCTTGTGGAGTCGTCGCTCACCTTGTTCATAGATGATGGTGGTGTTTCCCAATGCATCCTGGGAAACGGAGGCATTTTCCATTCCCTGCATCGCTTGTAGCGTCGCCGAATCCACTGCAACCTAATGAACGAGGGAGAGAAACAGCTGCAGTGCACGATTTCTGTAACACGAGCCAAAATTAAATCCAAATTTTGGAATTTTGGATGCGAGACGAATGAGAGAAAACAGACTCACAATAGTGTCCTGTAAGCCCTGCGTGTCGTCATTTTGTTGTTTGAGCTCCTCAAGCTGTTGCAGGGTGAAGAAGGGTCTGCGTCGTCTCCTCACAGGCTCCTCAGGGTGAGCCACAGACCACTCTTCGAACGCCTCAGAATGGCGACATTGCACATGTAGACGCAGGTTCTTCCTGTGCTTGGTCATGAAGTGACACATATCACAGGAAAAAGGCTTCTCTCCTGTAGAGATGCATAGAACACAACAACACACAGTGCACACAGTCACACGGTGAAAGGAAAAACGTGCTCACGAACAAACCTCATGAAAGCTACTGACCTGTGTGTTTAATGGCGAGATGCGACACCAGGAACTCCTCTTTAGAAGTGGAGTATTTACAGTAGTCACACTTGAAAGGCCTGTCATTGGTATGGGACAGCTGATGGTTGAGCAGCAGCTTCTTATTGTCACAAGTGTAGTCGCAAAACTCACACTTGAACCTGGCGGATGCACAAGGAAGGGTCGGTATGATGACATCACACATCACACTAACGTCAAAACAAAACGATGTATTTCTGGAATACAAACTGGTGAATGACAGTACTGACTTGCTGTCCCCGAGACTCTGGATGTGGGTCAGTAGGTGCATTTTGAACGTGTACCGCTTCTTGAAGGATTTGCCGCACTGCGAAGACAGAGAGGCATCATCACCAAGAGATTTGGAAAACTTCAAAGTCGGTAAAGCAGTCCAGAGAAGTCCATCAAATTACGCGCGCTCACTTTCCATTTCCACTTTGCATTCAACGAAGGAAGTCAGATGACACAAGCACCTCACAGGAGTTCCGATTGAGAACATTCCTCCCGTCAGTGCCACTTCTCAAACCCGATGTCACTTGGAATTGTTGGTGATTGAACGAAAATATTTTGTGCCGTGGTATTCCTTTCCTCAAATATCCGTGTTCTATACTTTTTTTCTATACTTTAGTTTGCATAATCAATGTATTCTGACCTTATCACACATGTGTGGCTTCTCAGAGCTGTGGGTTTTCATGTGCTGAGTCAGTCTCTTTTGCATTGGGTAAACTCTGTGACACACGGGGCAGGGGAACTCCGACACCTTCGGTGCCTGCGTGAATCAGCACAAAAGCCACACAGACGATGAGATAAGTCAACAATAAAGCAACGGCCAGCCAAAACAGAATTAGATTGCAGTTATTCCACCGCGAAATGAAGAACAACATTATCATTAAACCACAAGTTTATAATAATTTGCGCTCCACCATCGTTCAAATGTGGGAGAGCGGAAATTTCTTACCAACTCTGTCTTTTTTTTCCTATGGAAAGACGAAGAAAAAAAATCAGTAAGAATATATGAACATCTGCAAGGAATGATCATTATGTTTATGTATTTTCAAATATGTCAGAATTATTTACTTTTCTTTGTTATGGACTGCCGAGTGGCGAATGACATCTTTCCTGTAGACGCTTGTGTAATCACACTCCTCACACTTGAAAGGCTTGGTGCCCTCATGATTGAACATGTGTTCCTGCAAAACAGCCCACGAGATTGATGGGACGCTGTGCAAACAGGCATGTAAACCGAGGTCAACCTTCCGCACTGTGCCATCCGACTGCAACTCACCTTCAGTGACGACCAGCGCTTGCAGCGGTAGTTGCACTGGAGGCACTTGAAGAGCTCTGGGTCATTGCCTTCATGAGAATCCACGTGGAAGCGCAAATCTTCTTGAGTGAGGAAGCGCGAGCCACAGATCCAGCAGTTGTGAGGTCTCAGGAGAGGTTTGAGGGACTTATAGTAACGACTGGCAATTAACGGGGAGAAAGAATTAGTTACACTGTGGTGGAAGTCGCACAATACTATTTGGAGTGCAACTTCATTTAATCATCTGACACTTACTTTCGATTTATATACTTCTTATATTTCTTGCGAAGGAAGCGCTTCGAGGGTCGGCCACGTTTCCTCTGGAAGAACTCTTCCTCTGGTTGCGTGTTGGACGATGGGTCTTTGTTCTCAGAGTCTGACTGGCTTATTGTGGCCTCCGCCGTGTCTCCATCAGTTACTGCAGCAGGACCATTGCCTAAGCCGGAGGAGCTGGCCTCTTCAGGTACACTGGCATCAGCACTAACTCTCGGCTTCTTGGCGATACTTTCTGCTTCTGTAACGAAGGGAGGAATGAAAACACAAAAATGTTAAGTGAAGGTCTTATAATGTAGGTGCAGGGTACAGGCTGCTTTTTTTGTTTTGTTTTGCTCTCTCAAAACTCAAATCCCACCTTTGCTGCTGTAGCCTTCTTCTAAAGAGCTGTACTTCCTCGGGCGGCCAACCTTACGTCGAGGACGCCCATGAGAAGAGGAGGAAATAGGAGGAGCGGGCTTCTTTAGAATGGCCGGCGGTCTTCCTTTGCAATCCTCATCTGCTGGGTTGTAGTCACTATCCTCTGGGAAGAGAAGAGCAGGGACAGGGATCAGTGAAAATACAATTCTTATCATGTGACTGATTCACTGACTTAGAAAAGTCGATGTTATCTGATTGGGGGTTCAGTGAAAATCTTCTTCCTCCCTGACCTTCGGGGTCATCAATAGCACCAGCATCTACAATATCATCCTCCTCTTCTTCTGCCTGACGGGGCTCGGCAGCTTTCACCTTTGCTGCCTTCCTCTCCTCAGCTTCATCCCTCTCTGCCTGGCGACGGGCCAGCGTCTCACTTTTAGGCGGCCGCCCGCGTTTACGTTTCTTTGGTGCATCCCCTGAACAGAACAACATTTAGCGAAGAAACAAAAATTAAACAACTTACAGTCAAAGTGATTTATCGCTGTGATCCATGATCAACTTCCTTACCTGCAGGTTTGAAGTGTTTATCTCTCATGTGGTTAATGAGCGTGTCCTTGGAAGCACTCTTGTATGGACACATCTTACACTTGAACTGCTGTACAATCACTACCTCCATCATCTCCTCCAGCTCAGCAAGGTTTGGCGGCCTGTCACCGGAGCCTTCTGCCACTGTGGATGTCTCCATCTCTCTGAACAGCCCAACTTCATCCTGAGGCCCCTGGGAGCCTTGGGGCTCCTCTTGGCTAGGTGAGCACTGTTGGGCCAGTTCAGGTTCTGGATTGGAGGTATATGTCCCGCTGCTACTGATGTAGGGCCCAGGCTGGCTCTCACTGCACTCCAGTGCCTCAGGAAGCCCGCCAGAACCTGCTGTGTCTGCCAGAGGGTGGTCTGACGAGGAGCTGTCGTCAGCATAGAGGGAGGCCTCGGGGCCGTTGCTGCTCTCCATGTAACAGGAGTGCTGGGGCTGTTGTTGGGAGTGCTGTGGCTGATCTGGGTCCTGGTTCTGCTCGTCATCTTCATCATCGTCCCTCGCTTGGTACCGAGAGCAACCCGGTTGCTCAGAGTCTGCGGCTGCAACACATTCTCCACCATATTCAGCTCCATACTGCCGACTTGTCTGGGACCGGTGGTCCGCACTACTGTCAATGTAACTGCGTGAATGATGTGGCTGCTCTCCATCATCCACTGCACACTCCAGATACCCAGCGCTGCACTCCACAACGTAGTGCCCTCGGCTGGTAGGGTTTGAGTCAGCCCCACTGCATTCCACATAGCCAGGTAGGTCCTGATCACTGTTGTCCCCGCTGTAGTCAGGGAAGCCTGACTGGGAGCGCGTCTGGTCAGGTTCCTCGCCTGAACACTCCACATAGGAAGAGGAAGACTCCCCTGTCTGGTCTGGACCGTCTGCACTGCAGTCCATGTACTGGGAGGGGTGGGAGTGCTGGGGCTGGTCAGGCTGACTGCTGCTGTCCTCTGGGTAGCCCGAGTGTCCCGGCTGATCATCAGGCTGGTCAGGTTCAAGGTTGCCCTGCAGGTCCCCCTGGTCTAGACAGGTGGATGTGGGACCCTCAGCGAGAGCTTCTATGGCTATGCGATCTGAAGATGACATCTGAGCTACCATAGGAGCACCTAGAGCAAACAAACACAAAAGGATTCCCATATTTCCATTCCCATACTTACTCGTGTCATCAATTTAAGTGGATTTGAGATTAATTTTAAAAGTCAATACTCATTAAGTAAACTTAGTTTCCTATCAAGTTGACATGGAAACATGAAATTATTTCATTGCTTTATAAACGAATGCTGTATTAACATGGTGGTTATTTTCTCACAGTCAGTGACAGTAACATAAGCGCTTACCGTCATCTGGTCCTTGTAATATCAAATACTGGGTTGTTTCTGCACCCCCATCTTCTGCACTGGTCACAGATATGCAACCTAATGAAAAGCAGTGGACAGGATCAGGTATCGGCTACTTTGCTGCACACTAATGAAAATTACACAGCCCTGCAGCTGCTCAGCCTAAGACATAAAAGAACATTGAGTAACAGTGGACATACCATTCATGATGTCAGGGCCAATGGTGGACTCTATGATTTTGTCAATGGCAGATCCGAGGTCTGATGAGGTAGAAGCAGTTGAGTCAGAAACCATCATGGCTCCGTCAGACACTGCGCTGGAGTGGACCAGCACTTGGGCTGATTCAGACACCAGTACAGACTGAGTCACTGTGGAGACACTCGACACACTAGTGGACTGTGCCACCGACGAGGAGTCTGGGAGGTGGACAGATGAAACTCTGACATCTGTACTGGAGCTGGTTTCTGGGATGAACACCTTGAGAGGGAACGGCAAGAACGTGACAGCGTTTCCCAAAAAAAAAACTTTGAGGAAAAAAACACAACTGCCACATTGTTTTGTTGGAATAACTGTTCTCATTAGTGTTTCCTACCAAATAAGTGCAAAGCTTACCACAAGTCCCTCTGAGCTCTGTCCCACATGGCAGTCAGACTCTGGGGCCTGTGCATGAGAGGCAGCAGCATCACTGCTGTCAGCAGACATGGCCTCTGATGACTCCATTCCCATGCCGCTTTCAGACGGCTCCTCCATCCCCGAGGGGCCTGCATCACTGCTGCTCTCCACTTCATTCTCCTCTGAATCCATAACTATCAACAAAATTGTAATAAAAACTCAATTGTAAGTTCTAAGTGCACATCATACGTACGGCATTCCTGGAGTAGCATTACTATAAGTTCCTTGTACTAAAATAAATACAACTCATGTCCAGTTCTTTTGTTGCTTTCCCTGGGATACTGACACTGTGTGTAATTAGTGTAAGCCACAATTTAACATATTTGATAGTGCAAGCTAATTTGTTGTTGTTTGTTGTTGAGCAGCAAATTAAATAAGGACTTGTAAAAATTGTAAACGCCTCAAGAGCTGCAGAGATACTGGAAGGAAAAACAGAAGAAATCTGTCCAGCCTTCTCAACTAAGGTTAGGTAAGGATGCATAATGCTGAAAAAAAAACAAACCCAAAAACAAACTCAAGTAGCTAAGAGGAGATTTGACGTTGAACATAAAATTATATTTCTGAAGTTTATTGCATGTTGCCGCAACAAACATTTTGCAGTGTAGTTTTCCAGTTTTTAAGGTTACTTTCATTTTTGAGTGTACTTGTGTTGATTATGTTGGACCAGTGGATGGTTGCACAAACGTTGATTCTGTCATACTGTACATATAGAAATAAAGTTACTTTCCAGAGGCAGAATGTAAAAATGACATTTATCGAGGTACAATAAATACTTAAGGTAACGACTCTTTGCATTTTGTGGCTTCTGACTATGATTTATAATTTTCCGATAATGATTTCACTAATGACGGGTTCATGATACAAGACTGTGGTAGATGAAGAACAGTGTTTATTTTTTTAAAAACAACAACAAACCAAAACAGAGGGCTGTACAAATGAAGTAACTGAAGTGTTTTTTTCCTTCAAGGACGTTAACGTTGGTATTAAAATCGTCTCTTGATTCACAAAAACCCGGTTACCCTCGTAAACTAACAATAAGCTTTAGACATCGATAAAGATATTTAGAAACGTAATGCCAGTGGGAACTAACGTTAGTTCCCGATGGAACGGGATCGCTAATCGTAGCTTTTAGCTAACTGACTAGCTTTGTTTTCATGTCGGCGTCTGTTGGACGGGGCAGAAAAGCCGATATACTCGTGTGACATTCGGAGTGGTTGGACAGGACGCCAGTGTTCAACGAGAGGAATGTCACTGAGCTAAACAAAAACGGCAAATCGAGGGAAGCAACCTACAAAGCGACATGTGCTAGCCGTTTTAAACGGGCCTAGCTGCCCTTCATCCTGCCTGCTCCGCGTCGCCATTTTACACCAGGCAGTCTCTTTTACACTCAGGCACTCTGAGAGCTCTACTGGGGACCTCGAGGGCCTCAAGCTGCGGCAGAACGCCCAAATGCTCTCCCTGAAGAAAATGCAAATATTTTCCTTCGCGGGCGCTGTAGTCTCTACGCTTTTTTCTTACCGTGTATTTTCGAGTAGAAAGGTATCCGTTAGTGCAGAGGCGCTAAACTCAACAGAAATTAGTAACCGATAATTGTTGCCTCATTCTAGTCGGGCGCCATGAGTATCTCTTTGCTTCCTGCTCGTGCAACCGGATCTTATTTATTACTTTTGTTGAAAAACTGAATCGGTTTCTAACCGAACATTTTTATCAGTTTTAACAACGTGTACGAACTGATATTTCGGTCGTTATATGTTGCTCAACATATTCAGTAAATGAGATGTTTATAAACGCTAAGTGGACTATTGTTTTCAGAGGGAGGCGTATTACGCAACCGTGTGCGGAGTAATATGCACCCCGCTTGTCTCAAGAGACTGAGGCGCTGTTCAAACTTTAGATACATCATAAAGTCATTTCCATTGCAGAGGCCGTGGTTTACGCATATATGTCTTTGGTCACATAAAATTAACGGTGTAGTTCCGTTGCATGAATTATTACTGGTTCCTATTTGTGCTTAAATGTATGTACAATAGAGCGACTTTTGGGAACAAGACAGTAACAGCTTCTGATTTGTTGTAGGACGGATGTATTAGACTGCATTAGTTTTGGCCGGTGTACATAATAAAATTGCTGAGTGTATAGAACTACCCATGTCGGCGACTCTATTCTTATTGTTTATTGTAAAATGCAAATGAGTTTCACTCACCGACAGCCATTTTATGTAATGGAAAGCACATGACTGTCTACGTTTAAATACCACTGGGATCCAGTAACAATTTTATTGGTACCTGATTCATACTATGAAGTCACACAAATATTGTGCTGGGCTCCGTTACCTCACTGATGTGGGAGTGTGGGTTCAAATGTTAAATAGTAGAGGGTGTGGGTATAAATCCACATACAATTTCAGTTAATCAAGTATTTTCATGAACAAGTGAGACACAATAGTAGGTCGTCTTCATGGAATGTTTATTGCATTTAAAGTTAAAACTTTAATATGAAACATATCAGTATCATAAATAATTTCAGTGAAGGAGACACGCATTGTCTTCCAGTGCAAGTAATTGGCCAAGTGGCCATTTCCAGAAATACACAAATAGAATTATACAAAACAAATAAGCTTTAGGACACAAAAATAATATTAGATATTGTTATAAATATCAAAATAATCTAATTTTGTTAAGAGTCTGAACCTGTCAGACATAAAGAAATTGTTCAGCAAATCTGGAATCTGATCCAGAGCGCTTTTCAGAATATTTAAATTGTGGTTATTGGTCTCAGATTTTAGGCTACCATATATCAATTCACAGATTATCAGACTGACAGCCAGTCAGTGCCAAAGATAGCAATTTGCTTTCCTGTACTGGGCTTTTGACTTATGTTAAGGCCAGTGGTGTATGTTTGACACTGTTGCAACATCAATGACCATCAACAATTTATATACATCCCAGAAAGCACACACATCAACAGGTGCTACACACAAATCACATTCTCCTTGACACCTGATTTGGGTCTCATTCCTGTGTGTTCAACTCCTCAGTAGTGAACACTTGAAGAATCTGAGCATTTCAGGAGGTCATATTTTACATAGCCAACACGGTCCACCTGTCTGCGGGAATTCATACGCCAGTAAAAGCGGTCTCGGCAGAAGTAGATATGACCTAAAACAGAAATATTGAATGCAGTTGAATACAAAATTGATTTTACTGTGTGAGTATCTACTGCTAGAGTGTTAGCTGATTTTGGTTATTTAGAGTAAATAATATTTTAAGTTGACAAATGTATTTACCTTTGTATTGGAATACATCATGAGCATCATTGGGGACGCCACCAAACACAACATCTGTGTATCTGGGGTATCCATTGTCGATTTTCTGGGCCTTCACATCAAATCTATGTTGATCAGACATCAAACAATACCGGAAAATGGCATCATTAAGATGGCAGAAACAATCCGTCACCATCGCGTAAAAACACAGACTTTAATAATGTCATTAAAATGCCTATTTTAACATTAAGTGTTACTGAACAACCGCAGTGGAGGCAGGATTTAACGGCCTTGTTAAGAGACCAAATAAATCTCAACGAAGAGCAGACATGGTTGAATTTGAGGTGCAAATCGCCCAGCAACAACGTTCCTCCGTAACTGCTGCAGATTTCCAAGTGTAAATTTGTCAAAGTCACAATTCTTTTACTCACCTCCAGAAATTCTCCCCACTGAAGAGCAGCACTTTACCCTTGCCCCTCTGCAGTGCTCCTTCGACCTTCTGAATGTTGTTGGGGAGGCCAAGCTTCTCTATGCTGCGGGGACCCAGAACACTCTGCCCAGTGTACACCCAGAACCGGGTCCCTATATAGAAATAAGAAAAAAATACTATGAAGCTAGGCACTTCTGGTTTTATGTGTTAGTGGTCCATTATATAGCTACACTGTATGAAGCTTCTTCACCTGAGAAGAAGTACAATTTCCTGGTTAGAGGGTCCTCAAAAGCAGAGTCAATGACTGCTGACAGAGCTGGCCACCTCGCAGAAACAGAAAATGGTCCTTTGAGTCCTCCGTCTCTCCTGCTGGACATCTTCCAATAGTTTCTGTTGATCAGCACATAAAATAAACACATCAACACTGCTGTTTTGGGGGGGGGGTCGCATTGTCATTTTTACATCTGTTACAAAGAAGAATAGACCGATGGGCTCACCCATCCTGGAAGAAATGTAGTTCTCCCTCAATCACAGTGATGGTGTCAAATTTGTTCACTTTGCAGGCATCTTTGGTTGGATCCACAGGTTGTTTGGTGACAGTGGTGTCTGGCTCTGTGGGTTCAGGTTCATCTGTGGGGTTAGTCTCGTAAGGGTCTGGGTAGTGGGTAGTGGTGGGTGTCTCAGGCCGAGGGGGGGTGGGATTGGGGCCTGTTTTGCTTCCTAATGAAAAGAACAGTAGTGGTTCAGAGAAACAAATATTTTGATGGGTTATTTGCCTCATTGTTAACAGCCTGTCATGACCTTACCATAGAGATACTGAATGCCTTCAATGTCATCTTTGTGCAGAGAGAACTCTTCCACATAAGTGTACATGGGGAACATGAGAGCCTCTCTAATATTGGAGTGATCCAGGCCAAGGGCATGTCCAAACTCATGAGCTGCCACCAGGAACAGACTGTAACCTGGAATATATGCATTAAGGAGTATTAATGTATGACTAGTGTAAATAAATACCTAAAGCATTTTACCCACTAAATTCTCTGTCTTGTATTTATGTTACTCACCCTTATCAGCACAGAAGCCCCATTTCTTGTCCTTGTCATAGCTGTTAGTGGTACTGCACCACAACTTGCCATCGCCTCTTCCCTCACTGGTGCAGGAGTCATACTCCACACCCAGAAACACAAACGGGAAGTGGCAGGGCTCTCCCTCAGAATTCCCACCAATTACGGCAGTGTCTGGCCCGAGAAAGACGTAACAACCATGGTCAGAAAAAAAGGCCACTGTGGCAGCACTCCACATTGTTATTGCATTGTGTTTCTCGTCACTCACCACGGCTGGGACAGAATCCATACTTCTTGTCGTTGTCAAAGTTGTCTGTGGTGGCACACCAGCGGTAACCATCACTGCGGCCCTCTGCGGTACAGCTGTCATATTGCTTCCCCATAAAGATGAAGGGGAAGACACATTTAGCTCCGTCGGCATTTCCTCCAAATGTGAAAAGAACTGTCAGGATGAGAATTAGGGGACAGGATGAGCGGGTGAAGTGAGTCAGCATGTCACAAAATCAAATAGCCTCATCTAGATGACCCCTGATATGATTTCCCTAGGTGAACAAACTGTCAAGCTTACGTTCGCTTGGGCAGAAACCATATTTCTGGTCTCTGCTGTAGTCTGCTGTGGTGGCGCACCATGGCAGGTTGTCTGAACGACCATCAGTCGTACAGGTGGTGTAAGTTTTTCCCTCAAAAGTGAAGGGGAAGTGGCAAACTGCACCGTCCGCATTCCCATAGTGAGTCTTCACAGCTTAGTAGACAGAGAGAAATGTAGTAATTTAATGCAAAGTACAGTATGAGCACCAGGGGGAGACAACAACGCATACTAACAGTTGTTGATGGAGGAGTTGTATTTTTGGTTTGTAAGGCTGATTACCTGCTCCATTACCCAGGGTCCAAAACTCATCATCATCAAAGTGGGCATCTCCCTGCATACCCTCACCAGGGGGATAAGCATGAGCCAGAAGGCCATCTTTACCATCGAATGGGTATGGGTCTCCATGATCTGGAGAGATAATTAAATTATACATCAATCTTTCACTTAAGTACAAAATTACTCTTCAGTTAGTAGTTCAGTATGTACAAAACAGATGAAATGACAACCCTACAGCACATACCAGCTTTTCCAAATGATATCATGATGTCAGCTGTTCCATGAAAGAGGCGGGTAAAAGTCAGAGGGGTCACATCACTCCACACCTTGAAGGCTCTGGCAAAGGCATCATCAATCAGAGCGCTGTCCATGTCTGGAGAGTAGTTCAGGATCCTGTAGATAAGAGAAAAATAACACTCTGCTTTCAGATATATGACGGACAACTTCAGTGATGACGCATGGTGATACACCTCCACCAGAGACTTCTGGACACCTTTTATATGTCACTTGTGTTACAAAGCAAATTATAGCTTTATAATGACATTATATCAAAAAGTAGACTTTCTCTCTACTCACCTGTATGTGACATCATTATGGTCCCATTTGAGATCCCCTTCAAAGGTTTGGTAGTTAGCCACGTCAGGAACTCCACAGCGAGGTGATTTCATGGCTTCCAGAGTGGAACTATCCAGCTCTCCAGTCTCCTCCAACCCCAACTGCCTCTGCATCCTCTTCAAAGCTTTTGAGATAGACAACATAGACTGGAAGCCGCTTCGGTGCACTGTGTCTAAGTAGCCAAACTTCTTCAGGTAGTTCTGCAGGAGAACATGAGAAACCACATCAGTGAGTTCAGACAGATGATTGTATCATGCAAGATGCAGTGTAGGGTGGATCCCTATATAGAGTAAACTTTTTTTGGGGAAACAAGTAAAATTCTGTTGTCATGTTTATGGAACACTTTCTTTCACCGTAACTGACATTGCTTGAATTTAGTCGAAAAAGTTTTTTCTTTTACTTAACATTATAGTTGAGATCTCTGCTCAGGTAATTACTTCAGGGATTTCAGTCTGTCAAGACATAATTAACCATCTGCTACTCACTTCTGCCAGCTCTGTATCAGTGACATTTTTGATGATGTCTTCTGGGAAGATGACTGTGACGGACTTGAGTGGAAGAGTCCATCCATCCTGCATGCTTATCCCCAAAAGTAAACACACAGCTAAAGCACAGCATCTCATGATGAGATCTACTGTGGACGGCTACAAAATGTATTAAAATTTCTTTTACAAAGAGCCTTGCAGTGAACAAGTAATGCTCACTTAACCAAAGGTAATTAAAAAGCTTCTCCCTTGAAGATCCAGTGTTTCTCCTTCAGTCTTGGCTTCCCACTTTGTTTTGACTGTTGGCTTCTGTTGTTGCCCCTCTGCTTTGTCTCCTTGCTTGCAGTTGTGGACCTTGTATTTATGCAGGATAACTTCTTAGTCACTTAACCTTGTTCCCGCCTACTACCAACCTCAAAACCTCCCACTTATATTTTGACAGACTGTCTAGCTGAATGGGCATGGGGAATTTCCAAAATATCCACATTTAGCTTTACCTAAGAGCTAATGAGTGGCTAAATAATTGTTCTTTTTTGGAGATATTTCAAACTGGAAGGGTGTGGTATTTTTGATGAACAACGGTACTGGGAGATAAGACCAATTATGGCAAAGTATCATGCATGCCGTCTGAAAACCCACCCCATAAATTATTAACCAAATAACAGGTTACTTTGAAAAGTCTTAAAAGTTTCCATTTTCTGAAGAATTGACATAATAAAAACTGGAATAAAAATGTTTAGCAAATAACCTAAAAACAATGTTCAGTGTACATTTTTGTTGTCATCTTTAAATTCATTGGAGAAGCTCTTTTGAATGTTATTTCATTTCTACTTACAGTACAAGACGTACAAGACACTCATCATAGGATCCATCCAGACACTTCTGTTATTCCTATGCTTAAAGTAGTGCTATATAAAAAACTTGCTTCCACTTTTTTCATAAATAGAAATTTCCTCTTCATCTAAAGTTGGATTCTAAATAAAACATCAAACTAGGTCAAGCAAGAAGAAGATACTCACAACTCTTGTAAATGGTAAACCTTTAATTGTCTGTATTTCTTGAAATTTCTTGTCTCAAGTTTCTCATGGTAAATGACTTTGTCATGAGAAATGAATAACTCCCATGCATTTTTGGGAAGTACCTGCATTATCATCACTATAAACCACTGTGGATGCAATCTCCACTGGCATCATTCTCAAACTGACTCAGTTCATTAGCAATAACATTCATGTTTCATTGGGTACTGAGTGACGAAAGGAATGTACTTCTCCATTTTCTCCATTCTTCAAAGTTTGTCAAAGTTATTTTACACAACACTTTGTTTCATCTAACCAGAAAAGAAAAAAACACAACCACAGAAAACAAATAATTTACGTTTGTGGTTGTGTGTTGGCTAATCTGTAGTCTTGAGTGTAACAACTAAGTACAATACTGTTTGTCTGCTCAGTATATGTGGATATTTTTGAATATGTGTGTATGAAGGTGTTGTGGGTAAGGATGTGTCTCAGCTAGCATATCGTCAATCATTGCATTCTTACTTGAATGGCCAGAGCTGATATGGCGAGTCAAAATACTCCATGAGGGTATTTCCTGCCCAATCCCCTGCAGATTGATGGTTTTCAAATTTACACAAATGGCTGCAGTTGAGACAGACCTGCTTAAAATGGAATATTGTAACAATTTAAGAGCACATCCTCTCTCTTGCAGATTTGTCTTTTGTGGTACAGGAAATCTTGCATCTAAGATTTTTCTGATAAGGTGGTGTAAACCCTGAGACCTGTGGTTTGCATGTATGGTTTTCAGATACGGTTGATATGTCACACATTTTGTAAACCCCATTAGCTAATTTGGTGACGACATGTTCTGAGCAATGTTGCGGTATATTTTCATTATTCACCCTTGCTTTGTTGTAATGCTATTTCTATTACTTGTGATTTTCTCACAGAGAGCTACAGCCATGGTAATACATATCTTTTGCATGATTAGATCTCTGTATCTACATGTATATAGTTGTCATAAGTGTTAAAACTATTGTGTATGTCCCCACTCCTGAAAACACACATGCCTCTTCAGAGTTTGTCAGTGATTCCTGCAGATCAAAACACATTGAGGAATCCAAAATTCCTGTTTCCATCATTTTATAATACTAAATTTGCCCTTTGCTTAATCTCATTTTATATGCACATTTTTACATGCTATTATTGTCATAAAACCCAATACCTTGAGAACAGTAAATGTCTGCATGAACTTGAAAATGTCCGGGTATAGACATTTATAATAGATGTTTGGTTAACTGACACAAAAAAATACCAGCTGCAGTGTACTTATATTTTAAACGTTTATATTGTAAGCATAGTTTGGTTCAAATGGGTTACACTCATTCAGACTAAAACAGGTCTACCCAGCTTCATATAGACACCAGCCCTCTTTCATTTGATGCAAGGTTATTTCTTTTTATATGTCTCCTCAGCAGATCCCCAGGCCTCCTTTGAAAACATCTGCCACTAATTTTACATGGCGTCAAAGCCTTAATGAATATGGCTCCATGTATTTTAACAAATGCCACATTTCATTTGCCTTTGCCACTGTGCTCGCAAGAAGACGTCTGGCACAGAACCTCAAAAAATACACATTTTTGTGTGTCATTCTTCCCAAGCGCAGGCTGTTGGCACATGCCATGCAACTGTATGAGGTGGCCAACTACGTCATCAGAGAACTGGATAATATCATAGTAGAGCAGCTGCTTATGTGGGAGGGATCTTTATGATTAGGTTACCCTTGCAACAACAGAGTTGCGTTATACTGAAAAGCCGTCAATTTTCCTGGGGCTGCCAAAACACAGAGAGAGGCAGAATACTACAGCTCATAGATGTATTCTGAATGTTGGCATATTAAGGTCAGCAATTACTCATGGTGAAAATTCTGATTATTTGAGACGCTTCACATACTTCCACCAAAACACAACAAACAGTATTTCATGCCCTGATTTTCTTCAGCTGGCCCATATTTTTCTGCAGTTTATAGTTGAACACTCGACAGCAGGTTTTGCAACTTTGTCCTTAATTGTGACATGCCCTATTTAGTTTCAAACTACCTTGTTAAAGCAAACTGTTTGCATCTTATGGTATGTTTCTAGCAGGCAGTTATAAATGCAAAAATCACTTCCTGTCTACCACCGTTGATGTGGTTCCCGGGCCAGCTCCGTTGTTCAGCTGTGTTGTGCTTTATGACGACTGGTTTGTTGACTTTGCGGTGGGACACTGAGACTATTCGACACACAGGACTGTCACTGTGTTTGATGTGGAGGAAACGCTATCCCATCACCAGGTACTTTACCCAGCCCTGCTGAGTCTACTGTGCCTGGTGGTTATTCTGGGAATAGTTTTGTTTTTATACCCCACTAAACTCTCACAACAGTTCATTTTGGCTTTCCCAGAGGTTTGCCTCTGTGTTTCCTTTGTTTTATTCTTGATCTCTCTATGTTGTTCGCTTAATTATTACACTAACAATGAAACCAAAACTGCAATGAACAGCATGTGTAACGTGGTGTCTGAATATTTGTCACCCATTCTAATATAGTCGAGATACTATGCATACTTGTGGGTGAAAAGGGCACACACACAAATCCTTAGAGCACAACAACCAAAACAAATGACACAATCAAAACACGATCGGATCAAAACATGCAGTCACCAGGCGGGAACCATGTTGTGCCCTCGAAGCCCTCAAGTGTCACTCAAATAGCAACATGTCTGTAATGAATCATAAGTCAGCATGATAAATTTGACAGAAATAATTCCTTAACAAATTCAAAACAGATGGCATGAACTGCCCGAAACAGCAGACAAGACTGTTACTTCTGCATTACCAAACACTATCATAAACGAGACTATTAATCACCTTCGGGAATAAATGACTAATATAGTCATGGTGATTTGTCATCTTCTCATTGTCACCTCCAGCCGAGGATTTACTTTATAGACTCCTAGGTTAGTTAAAAGTAGGTCATTCTGAGATGACTTCTGATACCCTGACAAAATTAAACAAACTAACAAAACAAATCAGTAATGTGCTAATCGGATACTCTTGAAATCTTGAATCAGTCTTAAGACTTCCTCTAGTTCACATTAGCAGAAGATGGCTTTCTCAATCTAGTGTGGGGAAATGAAGTTCCTCTACACTGCCAGGGATCAAAGCACAGTGCCATCTCAATTTGATCAAAGCTTTTAGAAAATGCATGTCATGTAAACCATTTTTGCTTATCACTGTTTTCTTTCTCATTTTGCTTGCACTGAGTCTTTGAGGGAAACCGCAAACAAAAAAAATGACTTCCTTTGCTTCCACTCAGGTACTCTACAGGATTGGGACACAAACCAATGCGTAGAACAGGATATGATAGAGAGCGCTTAAGCCATGTATGTAAACATTACAAATTTTGCAGTGACTTCATACATTATGACAACATTGTTGGTGCTTTGTGAGAAGACATCATGTTAGTTGCGCACACAGTTCACCTATGCCACCTCTCTACATATATTATATGGAAGTAAGTTTTTGCATTTTCTGCCTTTATTAGATCATGACAGTAGAGAGATGACAGGAAACAAGGCGATTTAGAGACACAGGCAACAGAGAGGTTCCTGGGCTGGAAGCAAACCAGGGAAACTGTGGTTCATCGTTGGCGCCTTAACCCCTAAGCCAGCAGGCTGCCCTAGGGAGATATAATTTTTAATGATACTTTAGATACTTTGTATAAGTTAATGTAATTATATAAGATCAGTAAAAGGCAGTGGGTGGGTTTGGCCAAGGGCCATGGAAGAGGGTAAAGTACATCTGCAAAGGCGTGAGCTCCAGTAAGGAGTCCTTGCAGGCGGAGTTATGTTGACTTTATGGACAACCATCTTCACCACCACTGTTAAAAGCTAATTACTGCCAGTCGTAAGCAGTGGCCTTTATGGGCGTTTCATCATCCGCCATCCATCCAAAGCACAGCCACAGGGTGTCACTCCCTGGGCAATAATGTGAGCTCTGATTGCAACAAATATTACTATTGCTTATTTAACTCCATATGCCAACGCCTCCATAACTTTTTTAGAGAGTTGTTTTCAAAATCTGCCATGAGAAACAAGGCCTGTAAACCAAAACAAAAACAGTGTTACAGATAACCTGCGAGCTAACATCCAAGCAAAACGTACAAAAAGAAGGTCATAAAGTCCATTCCAAAGGTTTGTAAAAACATTGTTCGAGAAAATGGGAAGAGGTTGGGAATTCACCCGTCTTGACAAAGGACAAACAGCTGATAGCAGGCAGGAAGTGAGTCAGGCTCAGCACTTCAGCTGTCTCTGCACACTTTGGCTCAGACTTGTTGAGGCAGGCAACTATTCCTCCTTTTGATGTGTGTTTGCTGAGGTTTGAGCTCAGTGTTACCGCATGTGGGGTTGCCGCGGTTTGAACTTGCATGGCCTAAAACAAATGCAACATTTTTCCCTCTGGGGCACAAACCTAGATTGTTGCACACACACACTGGCCCATTTTTCCTGTAATGCAGCAAAACAACTTGAACCCTGACATTACTGTTAGTGGTTAAACATCTGCTGAGGACTGCCTGTGTCACTGCAGTGGACAGCAATACATCCAGCATGGCATTATCTTGAGCACAGGATTTTAACCTATTTAAAATGCCAGAGGAGTGAAGCGATAAAGGAAACCCCAACTTTTTAAAAAAAAAACCTTTGTACATTATATTAAAGTTCACAAATGGCCCCCTTGACAACAGAAACAACATTTTGGGGATGGTGACAGCATGTGGGTAATCTTATGTGGATGTGGGATCATACTTTTAGGATCTCTGTGAGATAATCAACAACTTCAACCACCAGTTTCATGTTCACAGATCCAGAATGATAAAAGAAATGTTGTTTATGATGAAAGCAGATGATAAAATATCTGGTAAATTGTACTGCAGCAGTCTTTTGAAGTGCAAATTCTTGTGGTAGGTTTTGCTCTGCCAAACTGTGTAAAACCTGTCCAGTATAAGAAAGTCAACACCATCATATCATCATCATTATAAAGGAAAATAACTGAAATTCATAATCTTGGGGATTCAGTTTTTGTCTGACCACAGGGTACCATCTGGCCAAATTTGCCATTACATGCGACAGTGTACTGAATCGTGGGGTTTCAGTACATATCTCCATGATTTTTTAAAGGCGCCAAGGAGGTCTTTGTTACTGACATCAGAAAATTTTAAATGAAAGTTTACCAGTGCTGCATTCACCTTTAAGACCTGTAGGAGAAGCTTAATGTAGCTTAATGCAGATTGACAGCAAGTCCTCCAAGCACTGCTCAGATTTCATCAAACAAAATACCATAATTGATATTCACCAGCAGGTGGCACTCTGTCATAAAGACAGTGAAAGAGGCTAGAGGAGAGGTAAAAACTCTGGAACAGGGAATTAGTGTCAGAAAGAAAACACAGCATCCAGCTTTAACAGTCGCATACTGTATATGGAAATCTCTCATTTATCCAAGAAAGTGAATGATGCTGCTAAAAAAACAGAAAAACACCACTGCTCAATCTGCCACATAAAAACTTAACGCTGAATGATAACCTGTCGACCATTTATTGCAAATTCTCTTCAGTCAGGGTTCACACAAGAGGCAATTGTGCCTTTCCCTTTTACAATCTTGCTTCAAGGCTGTGCTTTCAAAAATACCTCCTGAGGCAGTAATTTGATTTTAAAAAAAAATAAGGGCGGGTGATAAAATATTGATGTTGTTCTAATTTTGTAAGCCTGTTTGGTTAATAATTGATTGTTAGGGGAGATTGCTTTATTTTATTTGCAGCACTCTAATGCTGTTTTACTGATGGGTGTTCGCACATACTGTGACCCTCTACTGCTATTTCTGTAATAGATCTCTGAGTTTTTCAGCACCTTCAGGTTAAATTCATGACAGCAGTTATTCTGCTTTGTGTAACTGTGTTGGTATACTGAAGATGTTCATCTAAAACATGTTGCATATGACCACATGTGAATAGGCCATGTTTTGTGGCCTTGCTGGATGGATGAAAATTTTCTGCTATACATTCCGCTCATTTCCTTTTAATTTTCTGATTTTCATGCTCATCGGTTTGGATGCAGCCTCATGTCAGCTGTGATGCCAACTAGGAATTGATGTTCCCACACTCCTGTATCAACACAGATGGGTCTGATGAAAATGCTCTTCCACCACAATTGGTGGCCCTGTTTTTATAACTGATTGCACTTCTGATAAATCACACATGAAGAACAATGCCAGAAGTCATCTGTACATGATGGTGAATATTATTCTCTGTTTTCTCAGTGTAGCAATATCATACTGTAATTGCTGGTGTGACTACAGTGTTATCTTTCTCCCAGCCTTCGATGGTCTGTGTTGGAGCTGTGTTACAGTCTTTCTGAAAAGGAACCTCGCTCCTTGTTTTGCTGCAGCACAAGGGACAAAATACACTCTTGCTTATTCATGACACCTGATCAAAGCTCAGATAGATCAAACCACTCCTCAATTTTTAATGAAAAAAGGCCTTCAAGGGACATAAATATCATGTCATGCATTATCCTCTCAGCCTGCCCTCATAAAGGTACAGGTAGTCATTGAACAGTCTGAAGAGGGCATTGAATAATCAGTTGGTTAGAGCTTCAGATGATGCGCAGGTTAAAATATTGACCAGAATATACACCACTGATCCAAAAAGGTGCATTTTACCAATGGAGAAAAGGGCCGGTACAGAAGTGTGGAGGTCACTGGTGTTCTTGTTATTACAGTACTCTAAATAGTATTCACCTTCATTCCCAAAGACATGGTTACCACCATACACAAGTCTTGTGAATTTCCCTTGCAAATGTGCACCAAACCATTTACTGATGCGCTGACGCTAATATGCAAATGCACTTTGTATCTTTGCTGCATCCTGAACCAAGGTTTGTTTTTATTGCAGAATGTGAATATGAAGTGGTGTAAAGAGAGGCCGCTCTCCTTCCCTCAGGATCTGTGGTTAACAGCCACATTAGACCCAAGGACAGGAGGTCACTACAGGGAAAGGTCACCTCTATTACGGTTCTGGTATTTCCTTTCCTTTTATTTGTAGTTCTTATCTGAAATCTCCTTCCACGTGATATTCAATCCTGCCCTAAAGCTCAGTATATTTATCCTGGAACCCAAGCCAACATGGTAAGAATAGCAGACAGAATTATTAGTGATATACTCTACTGTATGTAAAACATTCCTACAGTTGAACCAAACCATTGATTTGTATAGCTTTCTGAACAGAATTAAATTACATAAAAGTGGGCACATATACAGTATACTTTTTGCTGTATGGATTCTGGACATGTTATATCTGACGAGTGTGCAGGCCAAACTTGGATTATGTGTTCATTCCAGGAACATCGTACGTCACCAGATACCAAAGAAATCCATATACACAGGAGGGAAATGGGTTGTCAGAAGTGTGACAACCCCTGACTGTCATCTACGAGCCACTCCCTGCGTTATTTCACTGTGGTAATGAGAATTCTGACAGTGATTTGACAGTGCTGAGCTCCAGCAAGGTACCAGCAAAAAGCCAAGATATACAGGGCTTAAAGGGCTGATTGCTGTAGAATAATTATAACTCAGGAGGTGCTGAGTCGTCAAGAGGACTAAATAGGTTCTTTTTTATTTTTCTAATAGATGCAGTGGTTAGGGTCAAGGGAGTTCAGAAATGTGTTGACAATTAGCATACAGGAAGTGCTGATTTAATCTGAGGAAGGAACAAATTGATAAAAGCTATTGGTCCCTATCTGAAAACCTGCCTTTAATTCATTTTTTAAAATTTATTTTGGCCAGCTGGGGGCATTGGAAATAAGATGTGAACATGACATATTGTCACCACCGCAGTTACTAAGAGTAGTAAGACAAAAATGCTGCACACTAACTGCCAAATTAAAGCAAAATGCCCAAACAAATAATCTTGCTAAGAACAAAAAAAATTTGCTGAGCAGAAAACCCAAAACAACAACATAAAGATGGCATTGGTAGTTCCTTTAAAGTGAGTGCACTGGGAATCTGTACTTGACGGTTCAGTCTTGTCACCCAGAATTATATGTTATCCAATCGGTTTCCCAGTTATGTCGTAGTGAGAACTACTGCCTGGTTTAAGTTCAGTTCATTTTTTGAGTCACAGTAGGGAGGCGGTCAGGGTGGATGGTGGGTGTACAAATTGTAGGACATAGGCAACAAAAGCTCTTTGGTTAACATTAGGAAAGCTTCATGATTTTAGTTAAATGTTGACATGTCTCAAGCAGAAAGACCATGATCTTTCCCTAAACTAAATGAAAAGCTGTGAGAGTCTATGACCATAAAATGTTTAAATGATGCCTGAGTCATTATCAAATATTTTGGCAGAAATCAAATGAAATACTTGAGCACCTTTCTGATACTTTCTGTATAGTCATCTTTGCGACTTGCCAGATATATTAATTGACAAAATTTCCCCAATATGGTAATAGTCTCATAATCTGATCAGCATTATGTGTCCTTAAAAGCATATTTGCTGTTGCAAATTAGTTGTACATAAACACATTTTCAGGGAGAAGCCATTAATCCATGTCGGAAATATAAAACTGTAATATCACAAATATGTATAGTATAGTTCTATTGAAATAAAAACTGTAAACTTAACCTATAAAAGGCTATAGAAAGCACATACTGTATAAGTATTTTACATTTATTCATCCACTTTTTTCCTCAGAAGTGTGTTATGTACAGTCCACCTGACCTATACACCCTGAAAACAAAGTAGGATAAAGGTGGTGTGGACTACATGAAGGTTTGTGATGACACTGTCACTTCAGCAATCCAAGCTTTAAAAAGTTCACTGCTTAATCCTGACAGAAAGATGTTTGTCAAGATAGCAAGACGAAATGTCTTAGCCTTACATAGGAGATTGTCATCCACTTAGGAGTTCTTCAGTGAACTGTCTTTGCCAGAGCTCTCAGTCTTCACAAGGGAAACAAGAAAATGACTTTACATTCTCATACAGTTTTGATTGTGTGTGTGTGTGTGTGTGTGTGTGTGTGTGTGTGTGTGTGTGTGGCGGTGGCACTGAACATAGTTTAATTACAAATCTACAGATGCCCCGGTTTGGCAGTATGCAAAATGTTGACCTTAGAGGAAAGATACCCGTCCACCTACCATACCAGTCCCTACTAATTAAAATACTGAATAATGGCATAGAAGCCACACTTTTTGTGGTTACATTGTGATAAGGTTATTACTAGTCCAACTTGGGGAAAAAACAAAATTTTTTTTTTTAAAAACACTATCGCCAGCAGCTGGCACAGAGGCTGGATAAACATGAGCTTTATAACTGCATCTTGTCTTTCTCCCTCATGACTAGCATTTGTCCTGCAGACATGAGGCTCCTGCATGCTGCTTCTAAAGGGTTAAATCCTCCCATTCCCTCCAGCTGCTTGTTTCTTATCCCTGCCCATCTCCTTTTTAATGGATCAGTGCTACTGGATCGCTGAGGGACTCAGCTCCAGTGGGAAAGAGTTAAGGTATTACAAAACCGTTCTATCAGAGTCTATCTCACGCACACACACACACACACACACACACACACACACACACACACCTCCTTGCTGCAACAATCTCTACCAAAGTGCAACTTGCTCTGCCACTGCTGTGCTAATAAGACCCTGAAGAAGAGATGAGCATTCACAGCTGTGCTGCCTCTTATTTACATTATTATTACATTCATATTTTTCAGCCACTGTCAATTTTAAAATACACACAGTATTACAGTAGTAAGAGGAACCTGCTCTGTTGAACCTATGAGTGTTCATTCCATAGCAGGTTTTATCATTTCATAAGGTGATACTGACCAACCACAATAACTTATATCACACATTTTGTAATGTTTAGACCAACTTTTTCACCATAATGAACAAAACCATTAAAGCTTACTGTCTTCTACTAAGATAGACCCAGTCACTGTCAAAACAACTTCCATTATTGCAAACTTATATGTTGAAACCCTTTATGCCTTTTTTAGTCTCTGACCAAACTTTCAGCAAATCCACTCCTCCTGAGTTAAGATAAATCATCATCCAGTATTTTCTAATCCAAGTCGCTTCAGTCACTACAGCATCATAGCAATCATACTCCTCACTAGATCACATTCAAATGAGGAGAGAGCCACTGCTTGTGTCATAAGCATTACTTTCCCATGCAGCACTCAGCTGCATCCCTATACCTAGACTGCGTTCTGCTCCAGTAAGGGCGGATGTTCTTTAGGTTGCTGCGGCGGTTCGGTCCTCTGGTTCTGCTGCTGCTCAGGTGGAGGCTGCTGCTGTTGCGGTGGATCAGTTTTAGGGATTTCCTTCTTAGCCGGCTGTGCGGCGTTCACCTGCTGCGACTCTATAATGGGCATCTCTTTCCTGTCGCTAGGCTGCAGGTCCAGAGCTGGTGTGTCTTTGCAGCAGAAGTACTGCTGTAAGATTTTCTGGAAGGCGGTGCGGAACTTCTTAATGCGGAAAGCGTAGACAATTGGGTTGACAGCGGAGTTGCCGTGCGTGAGCAGGATAGCGATGTACAGGAGGACTATTGGCGTCTTGCACTCAGGGCAGAAGAGTGTGATGCAGTTGATGATGTGGAGGGGCAGCCAGCTGCTGGCAAAGAGAAAAAGGACCAGAGCCAGAGATTTAGCAAGATTAAGCTCCTTGTCATAGTACTTGTTGGGGTCTGCATGACTGGTGTTGAACTTCTTATTGTTCAGTTGCTTGTGGATCATGTAGAAGATCTCTGCATATATGACCAGCATGAGAAGCAGAGGCGGCAGCACCCAGCCGAAGAAGTTAAAATACACCATGTACTCCATGCTGATGACATTCTCGAACTGGCAGGTGATAACGAGGTCAGAGCTGATGGAGCCGTTCTGCTGGAGGCGCCTCAGGTTGTTCCAGCCCAACATGGGTGTGAGCCCCACGATGAAAGCCACTGTCCAGCATATCACCACCGCCAGCCCCGCTCGCCGAGGGGTCACCACCCGCTTGTACCTGCAGGAGCAAACAACACAGCAACATGTCAGCACTTTCTCTCACAGCATGGCTGGGGCATGCATGTTTTCTTTTTCACTTCATTCATCTCAGTTGGGCAGTGTCCTTGCACTGACAAAAGAGAAAAGAATTATCATTTAAACCACAAGGCCCAGGCCACTTTACACACAGCTACTTACAGTACATATTTCCACTTGAAAACCCTTGAAAAGCGTTAAACCCTGACATTTGCAGCACTGCTGCTTTTCATGCTTCCTTTGTTCAGGGCAAAACTGAATTATAGTTGGGTTTTTTTAACTGGCTCAACATTACCCAGTAATTTATTACAGTGGACACAAGCTGCAGTATTTGGTATGCTGCAACATGCTTTGCCGATTTGGCATTTCCATTGTTTATCGTGTTTTATGGGAAAGATGGAGGAGGTAGAGGAAGGTAAAAGACACCAAAGCTGTAAAATCTTATCACTGCTTTCTTGTGACCAAGAAATGACACAGAGAGATTCATCCTGATACTTGCCTAAGGCAGGGTTGGAAACGGTATTCTGGTCCAGCATAGTTACAAAGCATCAATGGCTGATTTTTACAATTTCTGATGGAATTGTAATTGTTATGGAAATGTTAGCGTTACAATAACCTGACCTTTGCTGAAGTGTAGCCTGACACGAAACGGAACGTTGCAATTTAGCAATACTGTCACAGGTGCCATGTGTTGGATTAGTATTGATTAGGGATGTCTGTGTTAAGTTAGGTCTGTGTGTCTGAAGCGTGGCAAGAAGATCGTTATTCACACACTGAGCCTGGGGACTGGCCTGCTCGGAAAAGAACACATACTGATCTAAAATCAGCATCAGCACTTCATGGACTAAGAGAGAAGCTTATCATTCAAATAATATTAGCAGGGACTCGCTGGTAAATGTTTCTTGAATCAAACAAACTGGGTGGGGGGGTCATACAAAATGAGAAGTAAACAGCTAAATGCACGATAAAGTGCTATCGCAAACCTGATAAACTTAATGGCGCTTCAGACAGAGGGATTGATGTCTGACACTATCACAGACAATATTCTCAGACAAGACATTTCCCTCTTCGACTAAGCTTATCTTTTCAGCCTGTCAGCACCGCTGCTCAGCCTTTTGTCTCAGCCGGGCATGGCAAACCGCTGGTGGTTCTGAGCGCCAGAGACAAAGAGGAGAGAGGCAGCAAACCTGACCTCCTCTGTGCCATCCAGAAACACACCTATCGCTTTTTCTTACTCTTCCACGCACATTGCAGATCCCGACGGACACACGAACTAATTACGTGCTGTTAGGAGATCAGCCAAGGGTCTGGTTAGCTGTCGCGTCAGGAGCGATGAGCGATATCAACATGCATTTAAAAGGGACTGGTATTCCGTGAAGTGAAACACGTACTAGGCACTCGAGCTCCAGTGACTTCTGCTGCGTGAGTAAGGAGGGTTTTTTTTCTTCTTCTGGCAAATAAAACAGTGCCCTTTTCCATGTGGTGCACGTAGTGAGAATATGCACACATATAATCAGGTGCCTCTCCATACTTTCAAAAACCTAATTACCTGGTCGGGATCTTCACCCTGAGGTAACGGTCAATTGCAATAGCCAGGAGGGCCAGGATTGAACTTTGCGTCAGCACCAGCACTGTGCACGCGACGAGCAGGCAGCTGTAAAAGTGAGTCTGAAGTCCGATGCTGATAGTGATGGCCAGAGGGATGACGAGGGCTCCTACCGCAATATCCGCCAGAGCCAGGGACACGATGAAACAAAACGTGGTGTCTCGCAACGACTTATTAATTTTCACCGCCCAAACCACCATCACATTCCCGATAACAGAAGCGACGGCAATCACCACCTCCATTCCAATGTAGAGCGCCTCTGCCGATAAAAGTGCTCCGGGCATCTTTGCAGATGATTGTGTCCTCGATAAGAAGAAGACTGGTTTCAGCCGAGAAGCCCACAGAGCACTGCTTGATTTCCTTTTTTAATTTCTTTGTGTGTGTCACTACAGTGGGCTGCTGTCCAGATGAGCTGTGCGTCCATCAGTTCCGCGGTGCCCACGTTGTCTTGGTCATCGCGTTTAAGTTGCAAGAAGGAAAAGCCAGGGAATTTTTCACGGGAAGACGCGCGTTAACCAGCAGCATGTGTAAGGGTGATGAAGGGGTTTTCCCTTTGGAGCAGGTGTCGCGATCTGAAGGCTGTCGTGCGTCTCTCCGGCTCTGCGCCCTGCGCCCTGCGCATCCACTTGGCTGAGTACACCTGCTCCTACATGACAGCCGCATCCTTCCCGTGCGCGCCGATTTATCCAGGAGGGCGCTTTGTCGTCAGGAGTCTACATTTCTTTAACTCTAACACAGCAGATAAGAAGTGATCCTCTGATGAAAGGCTCGCACAGGTTCAGCTCCTGAGCAGTCGGGTACTCCCACCCTCTCCCTCACTGCCGCCCTCGTTGTCTGCCTAAAACAGCAGTGTGATTCTTGTCGCCCTTTTGTCCCATTTGGATCTGCCTTTTCTTTGATTTTTAAGAAATCTATTCCCGCGAGGTTTACCCGTTTCCTGCGGCGACTGCTTCATTTTTGATGCAACCCCCCTCCAACAAAACAAATACATTCTGTAGCCTTCTGCGGGACCGTCCCAAGGAGGTCAGGTAGTGCGGAGGTGATCTGAACTCCACGTCATTTACCTCATAGCACCGTGCATGTCTTTCTCCCACGCCCTTTCAAATACTAATGGACCTTGCTCACTCGCCCACTGTTCTGATAAGAGGTGAGGCAGTGAACAACCACAGCTGAGAGAAAAATAACACAGATAAAGCTATTGAAATAATGGCAGCTATCATTACAATATAAACAAGTCCTATAGTGGTCGAAGACTGAGTCAACGGGGTTACGCAATGTATAACAACACAACACTTCACTGAATTCACAATATGTCTGCAGTGTAAAACAAAGATTCAGGTCATTCTAAATATATCTTTGTGCTCCAGACTTCAAAGACCTCCTATCTGAGGCCAGCCCTATCCATCAAACTGTGGGAGACCGGAAATTCATGATAGAGTGATTAAGATACATCGATCGGCCTTCTATCATCTGCAGCTTTGTGAGCGATCCGTGAAAGGAATCTTTGCTGCTTCTGACTGACTGTTCTGGAGCAGAACCCCAGTGGCCACAGCCGCCCGCCGCCGTGTCGCTCAGTGAAAAACACACGGCAATCCTTGAGCAGCCAAGCATCGCAAACATACAGGAGTGAGGAACAGCACTGGCATCCTGCACTCCCTCACTGGGTTCCAGAGGTAAACAGGAGGCAGCAGCGTGAGCTCTGACCTTGGCGGTTTCTCTGTTTTCACATCTAGGAACGAATGATTGTGCAGACTGGACGTATGAAGGTCCCAGATGGCAAGCTGTGCTCACTCATTGTAACTTCCTGTGTGTGATATGGAGGAAGGCAGCACAGAAGTCCTGAGTTTCAGCTCAGCGTTGGCATTCGATTAGAGGTGAAACCAGAACGAAAAGGTAAATTGGTCAACGTTCTTACCGGGGGACAGTGTGTGATGATAGGACAGCCAACAGCCAGCAGGTGCTCCGCCGAAAAAGCTTGCATCTATGACCAGCATGATGGTCGGAGGTGTCAGCATGAGGTATAGAGGTCATCCAACAGGCGCTGACGAAAGAAGCAGCCATATGGTCTTTTTTCAGTGATTGGCAGTGAGCATAATCCTCATGGCAACACATGAGAAATCAATCAGCATAAAGCGAATGGCGTGAGCTAACACACTCTGGCCAACATGGCTGAGAATCTAGAGGGACTCTGAATGTTTTTCACTGAGGAGGAAGCTTCACCTAGTTAGCATTTCATTCCCTCCCAGCACTTTTTTCAACTGGGCGTCAGTCTTTATGACAGCAACTGTTAGAACATGGCAAGCCTCAGCTGAGAGAAGCACTTGGGTTTGAAAAGAGGCTTACTGTATTATTCACACTGTTATTTTCTCATTGTGTTTCTCCTTTTAGCAGCTTACACACTCAGAGCGAGCAACACAATCATGCTCAACATGGAAAACCACACCCCACAATGCAGTTTGTTCTTGTTCACGGCCAGTCAGACACCAAGGACATCAAAACATGCTGAAATTGTGTGAGATGCACAGCAAAGGATTCTTCCTCAAATAGCTTGACATTTCTCACTATCAAGACCCACCGGGGATGAATTTCAACAACCTTACAGACAGCTCAGTTACACTAACTGTATTCTTCACAGAGCATGGAAATAAAGAAATGCTTCACTTAATGTTTGTCAGATTTTTCCCATTTGGGGTTTGTGTGACCAGTGAAGTGCAGAGCACCTCAGTTTTATGAGACAGATTCTACAGTTTGCTGCACTACTCCTGCTGAGGCCAGGATCAAAGATATCTCAGCAGTTACATAAGTCCACAGTTTGTAGGTGGACTTCCAAACAAAACGACTCAGAGTTTTGGATAGGTGAAAAGGAAGCTGTTCAGTTGTGAGGGCCCTTCAGCAAAACCCCTTGATTAAACGTAAATCATCCAATGACAGAAAATCCCACAGGCAGAGTGTGACACCTTCACAGCTTGTAACGCACAGCAACCTTTTGCTTCTGACACAGCACAATTTACATGAAGGCTTCAACTCCCTGGATCAAGATCCGAGCACTGAGCCGTGTCCATATTCAAATGATGAAAGATCAAATCGCATCTTCCTCAGTGTCTTGTCTGCAGAACTGGGTTAGAAAATACTGCTCAGTCATTATAAAAAAAGCCCTGGCAATGAGCTGCAGCAGTGCTCTCTGGGGTGATGGCTAAACCACAGGGCGTCGCCGTTATTAAAACTGACAAAGACTTGGGACATCGCCCTATTAGCCAGGAGTCCCTCCAGGAAAACAGTTTAAACGTTTCAAATAAGACTGGAGACACTCTAGGACAAACAAAACAAGACGGATCGCCCTGGCTCTGTCACTCAAAAGACCTTGAATGAAAATATCAGAATGGAGGCAATATGGGAGCACTCAAGCACTCCCATGTATCCTCTGGACGATTGAACAAGCACCCTGACAGCTTCTAAACTACTACAGTTACTGCTGGGAATGGATGTGCTAGCACTGAATAAGCAGCTTTATGGATAGAAACACTCCTCGCATGTATTGTGACCCAGATTCTGGGTTATATTTCACAAAAATAATGAATGTATAAAGCTAATTCTGAGACCACGAATAACTATATATTGCGGAGAATACGTTAATATGTTTTGAGTCTCCATGTACACTCAGATAAAACAACCTTGCGGGCTTTTGGTGTGAGAGACGCTCTCAGAGCGGCCAGCACATCGCACATCGCACATCGTCTCGCCTGCTCATGGCCCACAGTGCGCCCGGGAAATTAACCATCACACCCACATGAAGCTTCAGCTGACAGGGTGAAAATGAAAAACATCAGCAGCCAGCAGCTTGCTGTCTGCTCCCATACAGAGCGTCCTTCCCACTATCAAAAACGGCATATGTTGATGTTGGAGTCTCTCCATTTGCCCTGCAGATGAGATTTTGACGTTACAGACAGTACTATAGCCCGGATTTTAAAATTTGTGATATTTCCTGATTAAATTACTTTTTTATTTCACATTTACCCCTTTTTTAAATCAACATTATCTTCCAATATGATGATCAAAATGCTGTTTCAAAGCTTTCTCACCCCTGCCAGGAATAAACTTCCAATAACAAAACCGTAGCCCTTGTTTTGTTGCAATTTAACATGTTTTTTATATATTGAGTCCAAAATGAAGAAATCAGCTTTCATGTTGACATTGTGTGTCTGTAGATTTTGAATTCCTCCTTGGGTCATTAAAACCCACCAAACAGTCCCAGGGACAAGGGCCCTGAACTTAAAGGAGTAATTCAACATTTTGAAAAATACACTTATGTGCTAATTTTGTCTTAAGTACTTTTTAAAGACCGGAGACAAGGGAAAAACAGCTACCGGTTCAAAAATACACAAAAATGCACCTCAAAAGCTCACATAGTTACATCTTCTATTGTTTTTCTTCATCAGTACATAAATAGGAAAATATATTATGTAATCTATCCATCTTTGACAACATATCCCTTTAACATCTTTCTATTTAGACATCTGTATATCTATGTTTTTCAAGTAGGTTGCTTTAAGATGACTTGTCCTCCTTTCCACAGTTTTCCTTTTACAGTTTTCTTCAGAGCTGGCGCATGATAGGGGATTCCCAAGTGGTTTTGTCCCTGTATGTTTATGCGTGTGTGTGTGTTTTGTGCTAAAATGCGAAGAAGAGGTCCACTCCAACGGGAAAAGCTAAGCCCAAACCACGGGCTCTCTAATGCAGCTCTGTGGGGAGAGCGCCTCCTCGTCATCCAACACCAGTGCCAAATAAGATTACTGTGCAGAAAATACTGAGCCTCTCCAGTGTTCCGCCGCATCTCCCACAGCTCTTCACCTCATCCGTCTACACACAGAAAAAACAGACAGCAGAGTGCCACTTCCTGCTCCTCTCAAAATATCAAGGTTAAATATGTAAGTCACACCATGCATGTGGATTTTCAGCTTTCAATTGCGCACTGATGAGCAGTTGATTCAGGTGAAAATGTTTCAGCATCTCCCACAGATGGTTTAGAGTCACCTTCTCCACTCGCCTACACACCAATTCTAGAACTGCATACAGAGCTATTTGCAGACAAATGTGTAATGTAAATGAGGAGCCCACATCCTCTTTTTCATGAAGGTGGGTTACTTTTTCCTGCACCACTCAGTGCTATTTTTGATATCGCTTAAATTGGCCACCATGGGCCAGGTATAGCAGATTCTAGCAATCTAGAAAAGGTTTATATTTAGTCTTAATTTCTCCTTGTGGTTGCTCAGGTATCAAAAGCGGTCTGAAAAAATGAGAAGGAATATCTAATGTCTCTTCCCACCATGTGCCTCTGTCGCCGCTGCATAAAAATGATTGGAGGCAATTTGACAGCAGCATGTACAGTAACATCCCTCCCATGATCACAGCTTGCACATAAAACATTGATGCCTCATATTATATCAGCATTGATTACAATGTTCTATTTTGTCAGCAAAGATGATAATTAGAGGAGCTCAATGTGTAAGGGCATGTTCTGCATATGCTAATTGTAGCTGCATAAACAAGCCCCCCCCCACACAGGATCACTTTTAATTTAGAGAAGGTGAGAGGAATGAAGCAAGACCCGAATAACTACGGCTTTCAAAACACAAGTCGGCACCTCCCACTGAAATCAGACTTGTGTTCTTGTTTGCCTAACTGAACTCGCTCTCAGCCAGGAATATAAAGGCAACAGGGAGGAAACTGGTGGAGAAGCAGTGAAAGGCAGAAATAATATAATTAGATAGAGCAGTAGGAGAGAGGCATCAGTTAGGTTTCTGCGCAGCGACGAGATAGATGAGAGAGCAGATGAAAGGAAATGGAGGGAGAGGTGGAAAAATGTGTGGGGCTAATGACAAAACTCTGAATCTAATCTATTTAAGACATGTGGTCAGTCCTGTATCAAAGGACTTCATGTGGCCTCTTGTGCATTTATCTTTTCAGAATGTGCCTTTTATATCACAGATGCTGTCAGCTCACTTTGCTGTGATGTTCCTTTGAAAAGACTCTTTGCAAAAGTGGGTCCTGTCGAGCAAAAGAAAACTGGGTCAAACGTGTAGTTTTGACTCCCTGTGAAGTTCCAGCCCCTTTGATGTCGGCTCAGTGAATTTGGAGGCTGTCAGGATCCAGTGTTGTAAAAGAAAGAATTAATATTCAAGCCTAATTCTATAGCGGGGTACATGAAGAAGCTCCACTATTTGGCGCTCACACTGCATACTAACAGCATACTAACGACTGTGTGTGTGTTCTTGTTGTAGTGTTGGGCCCCATTACTGTACCACCGAATGAAATTGGGTTGGGATTGTGGACTGGTCCGGGTCTATCATGCACAACAGTTTGGATGCCTCTAATCAGACTCTGACAGACTTGGGGGAATGATGCATCACACACAAACATCATTCTCAGTGCCGCTGATTAGACGAGTGGGAGGCAATTCATCTCCTAATTTATTCTGATGTGTCTGCCTCAGTTTTCCGCAAATTGTCTACAGCTTGGTGATGCATAATAAATTGGATGTTGCTGACTTGATTTTGACGAAAAAAAGAAAGATGCCTTTCATTTATGTGTTCTATTGAAAAAGTGAATTGATTGGCTGACAGTGGGCATTGCAGTGTTTATTGAATGAGGATATGCGGTTGCCAAAGAACATCCAACAGTTTATTCTGTGACCAGATTGTATTTACATATTCACATTATTAGAAGGAATAACGCCTATTGGATTTGGTGACCCTGCCTGTGACCCTCTGTTTAGTTCTTCATTTAAAGAAAACTTTCCATTTTCACTGTGTACATTATCAGTGGAAAAACCTGATTGATTAGGTGACCTCATGGCCTCCTTGTACTTAAATTACCTTACTCCTGATTTACAGACATATTGAATGGAAAAATAGGAGGATTATCTTTCCGTGGCTTTCTGGAAAGAAGTGACCAACTTCACCTTTCCACTGTCTGCAACAGAATTACGGGATTTGTCATGCGAAACACAGTTGAGGTTGTGTGTTGAATGGTCAAGGTTAAGAGAAACGACAGAAAGGGAAATGACAACTATCACCTTCAAATGGGAAACAAACATTGGCCTCCTGTCTGAAAGTCCTGTGCATTGTCGACCTATTCACCCACTCCAATCTCCTGCTGACGTGGACTTTGTTGCTCTTTATACAGCAGCTGACTTTCCTCCTTTACTCCTGTTATAATGACTGAAGCTGCAGGAGGTCACCTAACAATAAAATGTAAGTAGGTCCTGTGTGTAGGTCCTAATAACCCACCCTATGAGTTTGCTTTGGGTTGGGTTTTTATTACAGGAGGACAGTCTCTCTTGACTGTATCAGTCACACAGCTGTGAATGTGCTGCCCATAAAACAAAGCCCACCACCAGCAACCCTTGGGGATTTGTCGGTGTACAGAGGACCAACCTTGAGGCCAACATCTGCTCCTCCCACAGAACGCATGAAGCGGGATACTTTTGCTTCATTGGACGTGTGCTACATTCACATTGCATGCCAGCCGGGATGGCTCACTGCAGCATTTTTCCTCTTCGCCACCTCCCAGTCGTAAGAGTCCCCTGAATAAAATGTGCAAAGATAGAGGTGTAACACCCTGCAGCTGTGACAAATCTCTATGAATAAGACATTGTTTCGTGCAGAAAGAAGCCCGCCTGTCTTTTTTGTTTTCTTGCCGTTGCCGATCCAGATAAAAAATAAAAATAGCTGTTGGAGTGTTACCTCAGCTTGGCAGACACGGTTTACACGTAGGCAGTCCAGAAACTCTGTTTGGCCTCTTTATTAAAATTAAGATACCTTGGGGAAAGAAAATATTACTGTCTGTAATGCTTGAAAAATAACAACCACTTGAGTCGGAAGGAAGGAGGGAGGCGTGCAAAATGGTTCTACCGAAAGACATATTTCTTCCCCGTCAGATTTTTATAACACCTTCAGCCTTTTAACACTCCCTGAAAGAGAAACAGAAAATGTTCAAGGTCCTTCGCACTTCTTGTTACCTTGAGCTCCTTTCACACCATCTGAGACCTGAGAGGAGCCAGAATATCTTATTAATGAGATAAACTCCTGCACTTTTCGGTCACTTGCCATTCCAATTTAAGTGCACTGTTGCAAATGAAGGGGATTGTTGGTTGACCATTTTGGAGCGCAGTGTGTGTGTTCACACAAGCAGGAGGGCTAAATATGGGGGCGATGACAGAAAATAATTACAGCAGTGTGAAATACATTAATTCCTGCGCATGTGAGGATGCTGGAAAGCACCAGGCAATAAAGACTTCTGCGATGTTAGCGCTTTTATCCCTGGGGCAGAGTATAAAATACGGGGGAAATATGAAGATGCAGATGAAGAGGCGAATGAGCACAAGCACTGTTTCAGCCCGTCATTTGAACTATCATGATTAAATTATCAAGGCGATCATCAGTGTCGTTCACGGTGCCCTGCATCTTTAAAACTGAAATAGACTTAGCTTTGACTGATTTAATGTAAGTAGGTTTTCATGAGCTTTTAAATCACGAGACAGTTTAATTGAGGAGTCTGAGTTTTAATGTAAGAGCCCAGAGTGCAGTCCTGGAGATGCGGACGTAAAAAGAAATGACGTGGTTGGTAATCCTTTAACTAGATTCTTATTTCACTGATTTTCCATTCACCCAGTAATTTATCTATTCACCTATCCTCCATATCTTCCACATCTTGACTGATGTTCATTTTGGCTGATTTGTGCACAAATTGTGAGCTTCTCATTGGCACATATTCCTTCCCTGCTAAATCTGTCACCAACCATGAATATTTACCAACACCAATATGACACAAGACAGATAGATGTGACCCACTCAGAGGTGACAGTATACATACATGCGTTGTCCTGCTTGTACTATTTCCATATGCAGATTGCTTCATGGCTTTGCATGTTTATTAGAAATTCTCTCTGATTACCTCTTGACCCAAAGAACCTCAGACTGCATGTGACAGCCATGCAAAAGCTCTTGACTAAATGAGTTGCTGAGAGTGAAATGCATTCCTTATGCACAGTTGTAGGCGTCCTCCATTATCTATCACCATGCACATGGGAATTGATGTTTGTTTCTATGGAAACAAATATCACTGTGAGAACTCGTGTATTCTAAAACTTTGAGCAGAAAAAAAACATTTGCACTATTTAGTGATACTGTCTCTTTCTCTCTCTCTCACACACACAAGTTCTTATTTATTGCAGTGAATTCAAGATGAATGTGTCAGTTTTCCATGGAAAAGGACAGGAGAGGTAAACAGAGAAAAACAGATGAGACTGCTTTCACAAAAACCACCCAGTTAGCACTTTTCCCCTCATTTGCCCCAAATCCTTTTAACCCAGGCATCTGGACCATAGCTGAAAACAACTTAAATGTTTTACGCATGGGCAATCCAAGTTTAACCACACAGCAGTGGAGAGACTAGGCTGAGGCTTGTGAAAATAAATAAAGTGAAAAGGAGAGGTGGTCCTTAGGGGATCAAGACCTCCCATTTAGAGGTGTGTATGGGTCCTTTAAGAACCAGATGAATGTGGGTGCTGCAATAAGACACCTGGCCAAAGGAGTCACATTCTATTTAGACAGAATTTGTCAGTAAATGTAAAACAACATGGGCCCTGAGATAACTAAAATTGGCATTTCCTTCAGTTGACAGTGGCTTTTCCGGTGGCTATAGGACTCCTAATGCTTCATTGCAGAGAAATGGAGAAAGGTGGAGTTTATCACTCACCACAAAGAGCCACTGGAATGCATTAAGGACACTCCTAGCCTCGAAACAATCACTGTCAGTGTTGGCAGCTGATGAGCTGCAGACCGATTCAGTTCCTAAAGCTGAGGTGTTATAAGACACACTGAAACAGCCAGTGGCACCTTCCTCCTCGATTAGCATATTCATGGGCAAGAATTGATTCTGTCTTACACAACTGAACACACTGCGAGTGAAGGCTTCATGCTATCTTCAAGATACTTGAAATTATTAAACAGGGAGAAGGGTTATATCCTCTGGGCGCAGAAGTGCTGGAATACATATTTAGAAAAAAAAACAACACTTCCAAAGACTGTTTTTCTTGCTCTGAATGGTTAGACCACCTGAGCTGTGAATAAAATGTCATGCATAAACCAAGACAGTTTGATTCTTGGGTGCCATAGTAAAATTCCTTCTATATATCAGTCCAGCAATACCCCTTTGCTGAACAATGAAACATCAACTGCCAGAGTATTTCCAGCAAGATAAAGGCTTGCGGCTTCAAACGGACCCACTCAATTACCGAGGTGAATGCACATTAATTATACCTGAGATCAGGGTGATAGACTGCCTTGGAAGAATTTTCCCGACCTCATTAAATTCAGACACAAAATGCATGATCGTGCCACTCATAAAACATCATACAGATAATGAACCTTTATATCAAGCGTCATGGCGAACAAAAGTTACAAAAAGCTTTGAACACAAAAAAAAGTCAACTAACAGAACCTCATAAGAAAGAATACATTTTTTAAAAACCTCAAACACTAGTGTAGTATATTTCAATGTTATCCAAATCCTGAGGTTGCTTCCACAATGAACTAGAAACCAGTTTGTCAGTTCTGAAGTATTCTGAATAATTCTGAAGTACCTACAGGTACCGGAAAGCTTTTTCACTGAGATCAGAATAAAGAAGAGTCATTGTGAAATGGAAAAAAAGGTATATATTTTTTTTTATGAAACTTTCACTGCAACTTCCTGAGATATATTGCTGCTTTAAAAATGAGAAGGTCACTGGTTTCTTTCTGGAGCCGGCAGCATACAGATGGACTAAATGAAACCCTTAACCCCACAAGCCCAGATAACAAATTCAGACTAATTAAGAATTGAATGCAGTTACGACACTGTCTTGTGTCACCGTTAGTCCCTATGGGCATCCATAAAATGTGATTAAAGTGTGCTGTAAAGGCAAATGCTATTAAAAGCTTCTTAATTCATGGCGTATCATCAGGGTAACACGCGCAATGAAAATTTGCGGAAATTAATATTTCATCAACACATTAACATTAACCTCATGTAGTATGTGCTGTACATTCACCGTTCCTGTCATCCTACATGATTTGCACTAGCATTTGCAAATCATGTGCAGGATCATAAATATTCATGGAATTGCATTTTTTTCATTTCTTAATTTTCAGTCACTATTCCATCAGAAATGGGATTGCGTGAGCACAGGTTAATTCACATTAAAAAAAGGAAAAAAAACATTATATACAAGACAGTGACTGAAGGAAATATCTGAGCATAATGATCTCTACATGTTATCTTAAAGGTTAATGTTTAATACCCTAAGGGATTTTATTAGTTCACATGATGACTTCCATGTAATCTCAAAAGCATTAACATGCCCGATGTCCAATGACGCACTTCTCCATATGGCTTTATGACCAACCATGTGTCGGCGGTAATGTAGTACAGTTAAATGCTTTGTGAGAATTATGTTGATTTTTTTTAGAAAGGTGTTGACTCAACTCTGTTGTTGTTTAGATTTGGGATTGTGGCTTTTTCAGTAAGGGTCCCTCAGCTCTGAAACCCTGAGTAATATCTTTTATATGACTTCTTAAAAGCTTCTCATCATTAACATTAGAAGATTTTTTTAATCTTTTTTTTTCCTCTGTACTTTTACTGGATTTTGTGCTCCCGAATCATTAAAATTTTTTTCCTCTCTGTAAAACACGTAACGCTGAATGAAAATGTGCGGCGTGAATAAAGTTTATTATTATCATCCAGGCAATCCATCTTATCAATTTTCAGTACCGCTTATCCGTGTCTCCAGGTCGCAGAGTTGCTGTAGCCAATCCCAGTTGACACTGGCCGTGGGCCGGGTACACCCTGGACGGGTCACCTGTCCATCACAGTGTTGACACATAGACAAATACCACGGGCAATTTAATGGCCAATCTTCCAGTGGGAGGAAGCCAGAGTACCCAGAGTAAAACCACGCAGGAATAGAAAAAATATGCAAAGTATGCAGGAACCAGGACAAGGGTGTAATGAATACTGCAGCCTGCAGGAGCCACCGGTGGAGCTTTGTACTTCTGTTCTTATTCACTTTGCATCAGCTGAGCTGAATGCACTTTGTTGATTTGTACCTTGAGTCATGATGCAGATGGTCATTGCTATTCCTTTATTTGTTTTATTTGTTTGCTTTGTTGGGTTTGTTTTTCATAGGTATTTTGGAGCCATACTTATGCCAAAGAGGGAAAAATAAAGATGATCTCTATTTCATAGATGCCCATTCATCTCGTGGGAAGCCTATGAACCAGCACATCTTATATATTGCCTTCATATATTTTGTTATTATCAATCATAAAAATCTGTGTGGTAGGGCGTGCTGAGCAGTGCCTCGGGAGGAGTAATGGGTCTGTCTCGGCTAGATTCATGTTGTATGCTTTACTGACAAATGAGGGCACAGATTAAAACACACACGCACGTAAGCACACACACACACAGATGCCACGATGCTGGGATCCAGATAATCCCAGTGTTATTAAGGTATCTGCTGAGATACCAAGCAGCCTGGGGAAAAAAACCCAACTGTCTCTGCCTTAACATCCCACATAGCAGACCTTTTTTTCTTAGAAGAATGCATTGACATTTCTTACGACATTACAATAACCAGAATTTAAACTGTTCAAGTCGCGTGACAAAATAACTCAAGCTGTTATTTCCTCAAGCTACACCAATGTTTCATTGTCCTTTCCAGTGGACTACGTGCTCTTACATGCTATGCTCAAATCTGTGTCCTCGGGTTGTGATTGTATTTAGTTTTAGAAGGGCGCACTATAGATGCACATGAATAATACATGCCAAGGTCAAGGTCTTCTATCAATTTTCGATAAAGGATCTACTGAAGTGCCCAGGCCCTTCTCCAAGGGCAGGACACCAGGATCCTGCCTTTGCGCATACTGATTCCTGACCGATGTTACAGTACAGGGCCTTTCACAAACAGACCCCGTGTCACGAGATACTGAGCACATGTTTAACTCCGTGTTTGGAAATTCATATACCAGATTACTCTTGATGGGTCAATGTAGGGCTGTTGCTGTTCAGACAACTTATTGTGTAGAGTTAATGGCTCAATAAAGAGATGTCAGCTGTGTTCAGCCTTTCAGACGGAAGCCAAGCAGTATTTAACCATTGTTAAACTGCTGTTGTGAGCACAGCCGGTCTGTTATTCTGCACTGATCCATTAACATCAAGGGTAAATATTGATTTGCTTCTTGGTTCTTTGTGGAAGTTTTCACATGCCTTTTTCATCATTTGACAGATGCATTCTTGATTAAGCACAGTAGTCATAAACACAGAGGTTTGAGATTGACACACAAAGGTCAAATTGAGTTGATTAGACCCTCCACCCTGAGAGCACCTGAAGGCAGCACCTGATTTAAAATCAAATCAGCGGCACTAGGGAGGCACACTCCTGGCTGTACCATGAACACAGAGACAGGAAAGAGCACACAAACACTCAGCTCAAGTCAACTCAAAAGGACAAACCTGCTAAATTATAGATGACCAGGACAAGGGAAAGACTAATTTCTCTTAATGGAAAACATCCTAAGCAACAGAGAGAAGGGGAAGAGTTGGAGAAGGCGAAGCGCTTTCAAAAAACAACAGAAAAAACTCCAACAAAGCTCTGTATCTCAGTGGAGAGAATTGGATTCTGTATGAATATTGTATCCCTCTCTCCCTCTGCATCCACTCATTCTATCCATCTCTATCACACTGCTTCTGACAAGACGGGTTCTGCTCGCACAGAGAGTCTGTCTGTTTCCGAGGCATTTCACGGTCTTGGCCACAGCCAAAATCTCAGCCCCTCGCTCCCAGCGAGACTAATCACGAGTCACGTCTGCTTTCAAGCCACGGCTACCTCGTGCCATCAGCCATCCAGCTGAATTTAAGTTATGGCAAGGTGGAGCCTTTTTCTCGCAATGTCTTTTTGAAATTACGCTATTACATTTCCCATCCTCTTTATTTTTTCTCCTCTGTTCTTCTTTTGCCGCCTGCTATCTTGCACATGCTTATTTTCCTCACTTTGCCCGTCCGGCTGTATGATTTCTCATTTCTGCCGCTGATCTCTCTTTTGATTTCTGCACCAACACTATATACAGAACCCAATCTCCCACACCAGCCACCCACAGACATACCTTTTTTTTGTAACCTTATGTTTTTCACTCCAGCTGCCGCCGCCACGCAGTGTCGGCATTAACCTCATGCTGACACGAGGGCGTTGTCAATTACAAGAGGCCGGTAATGTAAAACTCTGGGGGGCTCTTAAGAGGAGGCTAAGCGGCATTTCAATCACTATACAATTAGGGATGACACTTAGCCTACCCATGAATTCAAACAGCTAATCCCTGACATGCCATCACAGAAATGCCAATTTAATGGTGATGGTGGAATTATGCTCTCCACATTTTGGAGGTTTTGCAATTTCAAATTGCCACACTATTTAGTGTATTATGATACTTTATGTGAATGTGTGGGTGTGTGTCTCCTTAACTTCCTGCTTGCCAACAACCGCCTATCATGCCATGTCACTTGTTGGGAGACATTAGACGGCGCACACTGACACTGTCAACCTTAACCCGGTGGCAGGTTTTATGAACAGCGGTGTTCTTCAGGGCGTTTCCTGTCTCTACTCCATCATTAACAGCTCTGAGGAGCACACGTCTCAGTAACCTGGGGGAACCTTGCGTTACAAAGTAAATGCCTCTCTCTCTCTCTCTCCCTCACTTTCAGCAGGGAGATGTATAAGGGTTGATGGCATGTCAGAGCTTCCTTCTGTAGCTCTTTTCACCTTTGCAGGTTATCTGCTGGTGAATGGGGCGACCAGCTGCCACAGAGGAGGGTTTGAAAAGTTCCTGCCCTTTAAAAAGTTACCGTATTTCAAATGTACTGCAGGAGGATCACACACACTCATTAAATAGCAAGTAAAAGTAAGTTCTTGTTGTTGTTTATGTTAAAATCATATCTATATGTTCTATTTCTCATGCTTTAATAATTGTCATTACAAAATCCAACACATGCGGCACAGCTACAAACATGAAACATGGCTATGCATAAATGCATACATACAGCAAGTGCTCTTGACCACATGAATAATGAATGTCCACTCAGGCTTCTCTCAAAATAGTCTACTGTCAACATGCCAGCATGGCATGACAGTAGGAGCATTTTGAATATTGGATTGCATCTCTCACTGCTGCGATCAATAGCTGGCAGGTCAACGTACAGCCTTAGAACCCGGCGCACGCAAATGAAAGGGATATTCAAGGTTGTGCATCCATACACCACCTTCCAACTCTGACCCAACTCTGAGAGAGACTGTGTGACAGGTTTAGAATTACTCTGAACTGATCTTACGTAATCATTGTGGAAGAAATTAAAGAAAGCAGAACAAGAGAGAATGAAAAAACAGTCCCCTGTTTTTTGCAGACATGAGTGTTTCTGCTATCTCACTGTCACCGCTGGCTCTTACTCACAATGGAAAAAAATGGCCTTAAATGGAAGGCATTACAAGGGTGCACATCCGATTAAGTCAGCTATCCTCTGACATTAATTGCACAAGCACTCCTTAATGAGTCAACTGGTGTGATGTTAGATATGGGAATACGGGAGTTTCTGTTGTCCGGCATCCCCCTGGGGGTTGCTACTCACTCTTTCCAGATGCTGTCTATAAGAAAAAAATATATACATGAGAGACAGCTTGTCTGAGAGAGGTTATTTGGTGAACATCTGAGATTCTTGCTCCACATCCTCATGCTTGACAGGTCATATTTGAGAAGGTTGCCTCTATATGGCTAGGCACATCACTCCTTCCTAAAAACCTAAAAACCCATTCTCTATTACTCATGTTTGCACAGAAACTCTCAACCTCAGTCAGGCTGCACAGTAAATGACTCAGTCTTTCTCTCTCTGTTCAGTGGACTTATCTTTAGATCCACTGACAGCTGCTACTGATTCATAAAGAACATCAATGGCATGAGCTGTCTCAGTAGTGGGAGTAATTTTATCCGAGAAAACAACATGATAATAAAGACAAAGCTACCAGCTATACTGAACAAGATTATAATGGACTGCAGCATTGCCTTACACCCAGACTTGTTAGCTGCCTCATCAAAAAATACTGTTCCTTCTCCTAACATAGTTTTAACAAAGGAGTACTGGGCTTCGGTTTCACACTAGTATTGATTTTTCCTGCTGCAATCAATAGAAACTTTCGAGATCTTAATATCCTGCAGGTTAGGAAACCAGATGTTGTGACTGTAGAAGCTGAAGATTTAGCTCAGTGCCTGTGAGGAGAAGTGCAATAAAGTAGAAGTCAAATTATCTACAGGCTCCAACGTCTTGGCACTGAGCTGTTATCTGCTCTGCAGGGAAGGTCCCAGCACAGATTTCACCTTTTACTGTCGGAGCTCTGGACATTCAGTCCCTGCAAAGTCAGCCTGAGAAGGTACTATATATATCTTGGGCAAATGTCTGAATTCTGTTTTAAGTTTAGTCCCGCCAACTCAGATCTTAGGCAAATAGCACTCTGCCAACTGCGCTTCATAAAATGGTAATGAGAACGCTGCTGTCTGCTGACAATGAGATAGATGCAGCTAACAGATGCACCGGCAGCAGATTGAGATTTGCTGCTTATTTCACTGTTCGAAAAATGGTGCACACGGGGGAAAGTGCAACGGCTTGGTGAATGTATTCCTGATAGCTTGACTTTTCCTCTCTGGCTCGGTGTCGAGGAAAGAGCCATGTCTTTCGCTGACACCGGGTGCTTTGGTCTGCTAAATGAGCTGTGCCTGTGTCCTACTTACTCTGAGAATGGCTCATATTTGACGGCAGCAAAAATCAAAGCAGCAAATTAATTTCTCATAACGTGTCTATTTGGGAGTAGCACTTTAAAAACTCAAGAGCAAGTGCTCTGTTAGCGCCAATGAAGTGAGCTCCAAAGCACTCTGGCTGCTATTTCTGTAATCCAGCCACTCTTTGCAGCAGTCCCCTGTGCATAGCAAACATCTTTTGTTAACACTTCGAGCTCTGTGTAAGACCTCGGGGCACTGGGGGCTGCTGAAGATGTGAATATTTCACATAGGATGAAACTTAAAAGACCATCAAACTGACAGGGACAGTTTATCTAAAGGGTCAGCTGACACAATAGATGGAGAAAGATTAATGTGTTGAACCTTTTTGATGCAAGGAATTCTGTGCCTCCTACTGTGCAAACTACATTCAACAATGCTAACTGTTCTAGAGAGGAGTTGATCTAAGAGTAGGAGTCCTGTTTCTTAACACACTTTGATTCATTCCTGACCAGAGACCAGTGACAGACTGCATGGTCTGCTGAACAGATATTTACCAGTATTAACAGTGTGAATGACTAAGCGAAAATTATTGTTTTGTTTTGGTAATTTTTTGATTGCATAACTTGATGGTCCCCCTCTCTATTTTGTCTCCTTTATTTACTTTATTTTTTTTATTTCTCTACCTTTATTTCTAATGGAGTTTTGAACAAGCGTCTTTTCTTTCTCTGTTTTTTTTGTTTCATTTTTATTCATATGTGATCATTTCATCTTTATATCGTTCTGGTTCAACAAGTCAAATTTAATGACTTTCATACTGTAAAGAACCTTTGATTTGACATTTTTAAACCCAGACAAATAAAGCCTGGTCAAAACATTGGTTTCGTATCCTGATAATTAAATGTACTGGAGCTGGAGCGTAAGTGTGCCCTGCCCCACCTTCCATTTAACCCACATGGTCTGCTGTCATGCTATCATTCAGCTGAACGTTGTACTGCTTCAGTGGGGTTTTTTTTAATTATCATTTTAGCTAAGTCTTTGAAGCCTGTTATTTCAGACAAGGCGTAATGGAGACAAATGAAAGCCTGCCTTTCAGGCTCATTATTGAAATCCCTCTTCTGAATAAATGTACAGTTAAGACTTCAGAGGGAACATCTGTAATCACTTCCTTTGTCCAGGGTACAGCAATGGGCTTCACGGCTGAGTCATGCTGGTTATTTCAGTTCATTGGACTAGCACAGACTGATACATCAGCTAATAACATTCCCAGTCTAATTCAATGTGATGTGTAATATGTAATGTATGTAATGTAATAATTCTGCAATTTAAACTTTATCCAAAGGAAGTTGATTCACCCGTGAACCCCATAAATGTTAGATTAATTTTAACCTCACGATACAGTAGCAGTCAGGCACAGCAACACGACTAACTTGAGCTTTAAAAAAAAAAAAAAAAACCAAAGTGTTGAATCATCATGTCCATGTAAACGATCTTAACAAATCTGATCATCATAGCCTCCACAAAGACAGAATATGTTGCCTTTCTGACACAGATGGTCACACAGTTTCTGTCTGATTCTGCAGCCTCAGGGTTTAACATGAACCACTGCAATCTTGTACAAGAAGTGTCCAGTGCTTCTACACGGAACTACGGTCCACTCTTAATTTTCTTTCTCTGCCCCTGCCTGTGTCAGATGAAGACCCCCCTGTGTGACCTTTAAAACCGTTGTATCAGACGTCTCCATTTTCTGTGAAGCCATAACATGTTCACCTCAGTTTACTCTGGTTGTAACTGATGCTGAGCAGACCGTCCGCGAGCATTGGATATTGGCATCTGGCTGGGGGGGGCAGGAAGAGGGAGCGGGAGCAGATAAAAGAGCATTTTTCATTCGCTCCCCTCTCTGTAGTGCATGCACTGTTGGATGTTTACCTGCGTGTTTTACTTTCTTTTTTTTATGTGTGCACATCTGGTTGAAAAATCTGCAAATGTTGTCAACTGTGGGCACTTCACCTTCAGTTTTACTGTCATTTTCAGTAGATTTAACGGGGAGGAAAAATAAATTTCAACAGATGATTAAATATGAAATGAAATCCTATCATGAAAGACGATAATCCTCCAATATATATATGTATTCGTGCAGTTCTTCTTATTTAAGAAAATACACATCCCTGCACAGAAAAGAGCATTTTGTGTGTAGTGAGATTCTCATTAATATAATCCCACACTCACATCCCACACTGTGCACAAAAGGAAACAAACCCTTTGAGCGTGTAGAATAAGATACAGGATAATGCTTTGTGCTTGCATCTTATCAATTACTGCCATCGCCGTCAGGATGAAATTAGGATTCATTGTGCAATGTCAGGACGTGGGAATATTAAAAGGAAAATTCTGGTTCAAGAACCAAGAAAAATGTGAAGCCAGATGAAAAAGGTTACGGTTGGAAGAGACAACACACGAGACTGAAAAAAGGGGGGGGCAAGAACAGAAGCATCCTGGGGAAAAAAAGAACAGGGAGAGATGCCATAAAAGTGTCTTTTATGTCAGCCCAACTGGAGCTACATGAATAATTTCAACCATTTTCTATTGCACTGTATGCATCCACTATATTGTAAATGATAACAAAAGTATAACAAAAATGCGGGTTAGCCAGAGAGACAGCTGAGGGGAAATCTTGTCTTGGGGGGATATATTGTCTTGCTTTTTTCGACAAAATTTCTTATTATGATTATTCATTTCAAGTTGCCCTAGGCCTTCTCGTACAGCCACAGAAAACAGACAGCTTAATCCTCTAAGAAGCTGAAAGGTCTGCAGCACTCTTGTGGTGACAACAGCCACCGCTCATGCTTCGAAGACACAATTCAACTTGTATTTTCAAATGCAATCCCATCGTCACTTTATCCATAACTGACTTGCTCACTTGTTCAATTTCTCTGTCTGTCTGTGCAAATATACTCAGCTGCCTAATGCGACAGGGGGAGTACAACTGCACATCAAAGTGAGTGGCACTCATATCATATTTAATAGCGGCCGACGCAACGTTCCTTTTAAGTGATTGTAAACACGGCGGATGAAGGTCACGCAGATTGCTACTGTGGACAGACTAAAAGGCCTGGTGACGTATTAAACATCCTGGGGTTTCACTGCACGTCCTTGTTGCAAAATAGTCTTTCATTGGTTGTATGAAATAAAATTCATTGTGCACTGGCTTTTATACAGTAAATTAATACTGTGGAGACAGTGTATTGATTGTCTTGCAGTGCCATGGGAATACAGCTTCCGTTTAATTGACTGCAAATCAATATATAGTTGCGGGTACATGGGAGCATCCAGCAGAACGGCTGTGTTGCCATATAGTGTTCATAATGAGGCAACTAATGAGGAGTTGTTACCGGCAGCCTTGAGCAGAGTGACACGCTGATACCTGCATTTTCCCCAACCTGCTGTTCTGCCCGGTTAATAAACTGGAAGCTGACATGGGAAACTCACATCAGCTTGATACACTCAGACCGGGCATTCAGCCTGATGTGTGTGCGAGTGTGCGCGCGCATGTGCCCTGATGCCTCATTAGCAGCGGGGCAAACTGTTGTTCTGACGTTAGTCTGCTTTACTCGCCAGACTGGCTAAACAAAGTTATCCCCATTTTTCTTTTCCGCAGCTGCTCGGTGCCAACCCCTTCACGGTTGCTGTCGGCAACTAGCCAACAAAATACGCCACACGTCCACAGTCACCCGCATTTACAGCAGAGCAGCTCTCCTGTCCTTTGCCATTGGGGTGAAGGGGCACGTGTGAAACAAGACGGGAAGCAGCCAAGCAGTTAGCTTTTCCCCGTAACCCCACGGGTGCTGTGACGGTGTTGGGGAAATGATCGAAGGGCTACTCCACAGAGAATGCAGCTCCATATATATGCATTATGCACGTGGGGAGCACTTTGCTAAATCATGAGCAAACACGTAATTTGTCATGCACATTGATACACTAAAGCATGCTGCAACCCTGTGAGTACAGTTTCTTTGGAGCCCCTTATGATCAATTATTCATCACGTCTTTTATTATGGTTTAGTGTACTGGGTACCATTGGCACGAGTAAGCACTTCTTTAGATCTGTGACATCTAGGAAGAGTAAAAGCAAAAAAAAAGAGAAGCAAACTCGGTGCTCGGTCAACCGCCCTTAGATATAGATTTTGCCTTTCTTACTGTAACTGCCTCTTGCCTTAAGTCCAGCGGACTCGTGCCCTGCTCTGATAAAGCCTTTTCCTTTAACATGTTCATCCATTTGGTGCTTTTACTGTAGCCTGAGGACAGCAGACTTAAAACTATACATGAAAACCCATTTTTCCCACAACTGGATTTGAGCACTCACTCTTCCAGCTGATAGATGCTTTTATTGCAGATTTTTGTATGTTTCTGACCATCATTCAATCTCTGGGCAATTTCAGTAATGCACCTACAATATTAGTTCTCTGTTGCAGAGAGAAATTAGTTTCTAAAAAGCCTCTTTGTAAAGAACCCTTAAACCCTTCTTCTTCTTTGTTTCCACGGGGCATTTTAATCTCAATGCCACACCACTTCAATAAAATCTTGTTCTGATCTACCTGAGAAGAGTAACGTCAACAGACCTTACACGAAATCGTTCAAAAATCTGTCATTGCAGAAGCAAAAAGGTCATGCAAAATATATTACCCTACATGAACAGACAGATCACATCCTTCATTGCTCAAGCTGGATGCGCTTGTTACTGTTGTTGACAACGCATTTGTGAGGAGTTTTCAGCTAACAGTCGGGGCTTAGTCATGTAATAGACAGCAAAAACAAATCTGTTAACTTCAGCAAAACTGCAGCTAATCTTGGGAGTCAACTAATATCTTTTTATGAATTGCTCAGGGCAGTAATATTTTAGTAATGGCAGTGACAGAGAGCAACTTTACAATACAAAAGGAGAAGGTTATACTGTACTCTAGTTTACTGCAGTAAACAGTGCTTGCATCACCTCTGACATTCAAGCACTCTAGTCTGATGCCACGTGGGGACAGTGTGCAATGAGATATTTTTTAATGTACTTTTTAACATTTAAGAACATACACCACCAAGATATATATATATGTAAATACTCCAAATAAAACACAAAAGTTAACTACAGTGTTTTTTGCACAATTCCCATATTGTCTCTGTTACGATTCTTCTTCTCAGGTTGAAGATCGTTTTCAAGATATTTCCTCTTTCAGCAGCACTGCTTATATCTGTTTTGAATGAAGACCGAGATGGTTGATAAACTGACTGGGGCTCTGCTTCTGCCCCTAGACGGAGCAAGTTGATGACTGCCTCCAGCTTTATTTGGCTCTTATGGCGCTTATTACAGTGGCACCCTCTATGAAAGCTTCGAGTGCATGAGTTTCCCTACGCCTGGGTCCTAATAAGAGAAATTCAAAAAGGATTGGAGCCCTACAGGAAGACAATTGGAGTCATCCTTCTCTCAGTATGCAGCGTTGCCGTGATGGCAGGCTATGAGCACATTGCTATGCATAATGCGGCCCCTAAAAACTACACCCTCCGAGGGGGATCTTCTGCAAGCCGACTGCGTGCCACACCACCCAGCCCACCCCTGAAAGTCTAATGAAGTGAGCTAATCAAATCAGATGAGAGGGGCAATCAACTGGCTCTCATAAACCCACAGTACATTGTGGCGCGTCATGGTGCGAAGCCTGGCTGGAAATAGCAGCTCCTCCAACTCTGACACTAGGTGTTAACAGCCAGTGTGGGGAAGAGGGTGGTCACCGAGACTGGCTGTAAAGAGGGTTAGACAGCCTTGTAACTTGCGAGTGTTTGTATCAGCGTGTCAAAACGACAAACAGCAAGACCACGGACAGCGAGAGAGAGAGAGAGAAAGCTGGAGACCACGAGGACCCCTATTGGGGATGATGCGGATGAAGTCGAGATCAAGGAACAAAGACATCAACACAGAGAGGAGAGAGCAGGGGGATAACAAGAGAGTGACTGAGAAACGAACAGAGAAAGACAGAGACGGTGAGAGCGCGTGCCAGAAAGTAAATACGCGTTCTCGCTTGCCAACAGCACGCTCTCAGCCCGCCGGGGACAGCTTCGGCTTCTCACACATGTCCATAAATATCTCTGCGTGTACTGCACCACTGCATCATCCCTGGGGGCGGTAGGTGATTTTGGTGGTGGTGGTGGGGGGGGGGGCATCCCCCTCGTTGGCAAAATGACAAAAATGCCCTTGTTAACCTACCAACGCGATCATCCCACTGGGCCAACCCCCACCCCCTTCGCTTAAAAAAATAATAACTCACCTACTGCCTGAGGGGTATAAGAAATAAAGCCCCCGCCTCTGACTGAAGGAATCTGTTGACTCAGATGAATGGAGGCAGTGGTGATAGCTCATCATTCCTGTGGGATCAATAAACGGCGATGTCACGGACACAAGGGAAAGTCTTCGCTGTGGGCAGTTTTTGGATTTACGGGACATTTTGAGAGTCACAGGACATCACAACATTTTATATCCGCAATGCTCATAACTAGTTTCTTAATTTTCTATAACACAGACCAAAAAAGAGATTTAAAATAAAAAATATATATATATATATACACACTGGCACACTGGGGCCAGCAGAAGTGTAATAACAGCAGTGGCGGATGACAGACTGTGCAGCCATCTGCTTTCCTAGCGACACTGCTGCGGTCTGACAGCACTTTTGTTTTCCACTGCATAACAACATGACAGAAAAGACAACTCATCCTCCTGATCTCAGCGACCTTTTGACTTGACACATGTCATCGGAGCTGCTGGGTTGTTTTTGTTTTTATTTTTAACTTTTTATTTTTTGGAGGATAAAGTAGTACACCTGGACTTTGTGTGCGCACCCACCCACACACGCGCCCACACACACACACACACACACACACACACACACACACATTATAGGCACATTATGGGATATGGGTGGAAAATATATTTTTTCCAGGATGTGTGTTATTATTTAGTCGGGCGACCTGGTTTAATGAATATATTAGGGAAAGTTGCCATAATCAATTTTACTCAAAGTGGAGCACTGCCACTGCATTGTAGCGATTATGTATCCACTTTTTTTGCTGCATGCACCAAATAAGGCTGTGCTCATGATACATCTGCCAAAAAATATGTAAAATAGAATAAAAATGTGTACAGGTAAAAGCAGGATCCAATGGCTGAAAGTACCAAGAGAAATAATTTTAAAACACTGTGGGGATATGTACAAAAATCAACTTGGAGCATAAATTTGTAACTTATTAACTGCCAAAGTGTCTCTTGGCTGTATAAAATTACCCCACACTGCGCAATAATTGTATATGGGACCCAGCTGTGTAACTTATCGCAAAGCATGAACGTGAGTGGTGACAGACGCTCCGCTGATTTCCCCGACTGAGCCCCGCCCACTCCTCTTCAATTCGTCACCAGTACAATGCGTTTCATCTCCAGCATATGGTTCCCGCAGGGCGCGCGCGGAAAGATAATTATAACAGTAAAGCGGAATATGACTGATGTGCTTCTGGGTACGAGGGGAGGACGCGTGGGGCCTGAAGAGACCGGGGTGCGTAGAATTCCTCGGCACAGTCCTGAAAAGTGAACTGCGTGAAAAACACGGGGAGAGGGGGAGGGGCTACAATGGGTTACTGTCGCCATAGAAACAACCCAATTTAACAGCAGCCCCCCCGATGCACGCACACAGACGCACACAAAGCATTATGCCAGATGAGTCAGGCGGGCTTTTAGAGGGGACTCAATCCGTCATCCGGTGTGGCAGTCGAATAAGCACTATTGTAGCGCCTTTTGTTCATTCCTGGAGGCAGTTAAATACACAAATTAATAAATGGGATTTCACATACAGAGCAATAATTAAGATATGTTTGTCTGTTCTTTGTTTTGTTTTTCATGCCACCCTGTAGGCGTGAAAATAATGATGCACTGCTTTACAAATTAAAAGAATCTTTTTTTGTGTTTGGAAGTACAATATGCAATGCTAATTAATATGACATGTGTACAATTGTCCTGGTTTTGGTGGACAAATAATCCTCTCCACCCTTACAGAATCCCTTATATTATGGGCGTCTCATGAATAAGTGTCTAAAGGTCTCACCTCACCGTTTCTTCACTCTTGGCTCCATCTTGTGGAACATAGTGAACCATTCAGCCAGTTTCAGGGGGATGCTGAGTGTCCAGTACATTGTTTATTGAAAAAAAAAATTGTGTGGAGCATGTGTTGGTGAAACTGCGGACTCTTGATTCTGCCATTAGGCTTTTTCTATTTTCAGAAAAGGGTTATGTTGAGCGCCACAGTATAAACAGAAATCAAGGGAAAGGAAAATGTAAGGCAATCAACAGTTATCTGCGAAATGCATGTACAGTGCTACAGTACAGAATGGTTTCAGATTCAGCCAAAATGCCAAAGAATTATTATCACATTATCCAAAACTATCTACGATAACACTTTGCAGATCAAATTTACAGATGGCTCAGAGAAACCCTGTAACTGGAAGCACTGTTTGCTGCAGGACATGTCCCACAACATGGTAGAGTTAAAGGAGAGAGAACAACAGACCATCTTTCAGTATGTAAAGCAGAGCTTGAAGCCATAATGCTGGGCTTATGATGGGCAGAGGAAAACAACCAAAAGAATACAATTATAGCAAGAGATACTGTCGTTTAACATCGCTCACAAGCATCGGGCCAGGGAACTCATGCAGGCAAGTTATCACACATGAATATATGTCATATTACAATCCGAATACAGAGAATGGGTTCATATGAAGCACTTGAAGAAATAAAGCTTAATCTCACACCAGACGTAGGTAAGTCACTGGGACAAATATATGAACGACTAATAAAAGGTCTAATAAAAGAGAATTTAAGTTTGGAGGGGTTTTGTCCATCGACACGCATGTCCAGTAGGTGGCGGCAATGCGCCAACAAGCTGGTTTGCCAACCGCCGTTAAACCCAGAAGAAGAAGACGAATTGTAAACAGAGATGGCGCGTTATGGAAGCTGTTGACACTAACTTAGAAAAGGTAACGCCAGGCAAGGTGTGCCGAGGGTTGGAGAGATTAAAAAATAATAATAATAATAATGCAACAAAGTGCAGTGAGTCGATTGCTGCTAACCAGCAACAGTGTTGCATCGACCTCGGGAGTCCTCTTTCACGTTAGCTCAAGTTAGCTTCCAGTGGATTACCTTTGTTTACTGCGCCATGTACACCGAAACAATCTAAGTTCCACGACATGTTCCAATGCCTGTTGCTTCAGATGGCCTGTCTGTGACTCTCCAAAGAGCATAAAAAGAAAACGTTGCGGTTGCCGTCAGTCATCGGTCCGCTTGCCGCCTTACCGCTGGTCGTCGGAAATCCAGCGAAACCACAGACCATGTCCGTCAACGGGAAAGTCATTCCGCACACTCCGCTGGCCGTGGACTTCTGGCAGGTGCGGAAGTGTCCGGGCGCCCGGCTGTTTTTCCTGTCGCACATGCACAGCGACCACACGGTGGGTTTGACTTCCACCTGGAGCAACCGGCCCATCTACTGCTCCCCGACCACTGCCACGCTGCTCAAACTCAAACTGCAGGTGAAGAGGGGTGTACTAAGTGAAAACTTTTTATTTTTTTGGTAAATTGAGTGCGATACCTGTTGCTGATCGTTTTTTATTTTCACTCAGGTGAAAGAACAGTGGATCCATCCTTTAGAGCTGGGTGAGCCATACCTGCTGCCACTAGATGACATTGGCAAAGAGAGGCTGACGGTCACCCTGATAGACGCCAACCACTGTCCGGGGGCTGTCATGTTCCTCTTCGAAGGCTACTTTGGCTCTATACTGTACACTGGTCTGTGTCTGAATGCGCTGGAAACAATTTACCTATCAGTAGTAGTATTTAGGGCATATTTCTTAGGTCTTGTGTTTTTATTTCTTGCTTTCCGTCATCACAATCGGCATCATATGATGGAACCATATGCACAGGTACTCTGTGGGGAATTATGGGAATTAACGGTCAACGCCGACGCCCTCTTCATTTCAGGTGACTTCAGATATACTCCCACGATGCTGCGTGAACCGTGCCTGAGGACAAACACCACCATCGATATCCTGTACCTGGACAACACCAACTGTGACCCCAACCGCACCCTCCCCTCCAGACAGCGAGCCACTCAACAAATCAAAGAGATCATCCGAAGCCACCCCAACCACAGTGTCGTCATTGGTAAATTGACCTCTTCTTTGACGCAGCTTTTTGCTTTAACAAAGGTTGCCAACAGCTCAGAAACATGTAAAAAAGACAGTCCAAATATGGAGTAGTTGTTTTTACAAATATCACTTGTAGTTGCTTATTTTCATTTTAAGAATTTACTCTATCTATATCATCCCCCTTAGGATGAGAGAGAACATGAGCAGCTACAATACAAAATGATCAGTTCTTTAAAAACGTGCACACTCCTCAAATCATTTCAGCCTTGTGTTATCCGAATTGTCATCGTTATGGAGCTGACTTTGTGGTGTCTTTACAGGTCTGTATGCGCTGGGAAAGGAGTCTCTGCTGTTGGAGCTGGCGATGGAGTTTAAAACCTGGATCGAGGTGAGCTTTGAGAGGATGGAGACCCTCAAAGCTCTTGAGCTGCCGGACGTTTTCACCACAGACCCGGGAGCCGGCCGTATCCGAGTGATAGAGCAGTCGGAGATCTGCTCTGCAGCTTGGCACCAGCAGAACAAACAACAACCCACTTTGGCCATCTTGCCCACCAGCAGGCCGATGGTCTCCTTCGACCCCAACGTCCATGTGGTGCCCTACTCTGACCACTCCTCCTATCAAGAGCTAGAAGATTTCGTCTCTGCTCTTAAACCAACTTCCCTTGTACCCATTGTAGGAAACTGCGTACCTGGAAGTCTCTCCGCCTTACTGCCTTGCAAAAAGCGCCACGAAATCCTGGTGCCCGAGTCGGTTCGACACTACATGCTGAGACAGCCTGAGGCCCAGCTGGGCTCAGCAGCGTGCACCTTCCTTCGCCGCAGGCCCGCCCGACCGCTTGCTCCCAAAGGGGTGGTGTTCGAGTCTCCTCTAAGGGGATCCAAGAGGTCATGTGAAGACATGTGGGGAGCAGAATGCCTGGAGCGGGATGAATCCGAGCAAGAGATTGACGCAGAAAGTAGTGAAAGGGACTCTGACTGTGTTGTTATCGACACCAGCAAGAAACTCACCCCTGACGTAAACAGAAAGGGGGCTGGAGACATGTGGAGCCTCAACATCGTCCAGACAGTCTCTGAAGACGTGGCGATGGCAGAGTCGGCGCCTCTCAGTCGACTCACCCAGAGCGACTTTGCTTCAGTGGACATCCTGACAAACACCAGGACCTGCTTGAAGCCTGTAAGGACCCCGAGACGGCTTTTTGAAACTACTGCCATAATAATCAGCGAGACAGCATCGAGCGAAAACCCCTGTAGTCAACGCAGCGGACACGGAAATGTGGAGAACTACACGCTGTCAGACGATGACAGCCATCACAGCGGAATCGATCAGATCAGCGACATGACAAATGACGATATGGTGAGTCAGCACAATGGAAGTGAAAACGATCAGGACAACAGCGTGGCGCTATTGCAGAACAGCCCTGATAACAGTGTGCTGAAGGACGAGGATCTGGAGGAGCTTGAGAACAGCATTTTACAGAGCCTCCCCTTCACAGAGGAGGACTTTCAGACCGGGGGCCTCCTGCCGCAGAGCTTCGTGCAACAGTTCCCCCTCTGTCCTCTGTATGATGCAAGAGGATGACATCTCAGGCAAATCATGCGACCTGACATCTATGTTTTTGCCATACTTTCGAGGCCTTTTGGAGTCTCCTGTGTATAAACATAAGCACTTTAGAGGCACAGCACAATTTTTTGTACCCTGTCTTTGGTAGCTCCCCTACTTTGTATAACTTTCCCTCTGGTGCCTCCGTTTTGTGTCGGACTGCTGGGGTTCAGAAAGGCAGGCTTGTGATGTAAAAAGTCATGAGTTTACCATGAGTCCTTGGCATTAAGCCGTGGCTTAGCCTTGGCCTCCGACAATGTGTGAGCCCGCACAGCTTTCTGTGGTTAAATGAAATCCTCTTTTCTCATTGTGGTGGAAAAACTAACCTGTGACCTTTTACGGATCAGTATATAAATGTATACCTTGGATGTTGCTAAGTAGTCAGTAACTGATGTCTGTAAAGTCACATTTTCTCAACACTGATAAGTAAGAGAATTGCTGTTTTGTTTGTTTTTTTCATTTTATTTTGTTTTGCCTTGAGAACCAGCTGTCTTGAAACACCAGTCACTTTTCCGTGTTCCACTTTTGGGAAGTTGAAAATGAGTGTCATGGGATCTAGGAGTGTTTCGAAATAACAGTAAATGGAGGCATTTTTGCCGCTGCACTAAGCTGTCATGTTGCATCTAAATTGGCTGAATTTAGATGTGGGAAAAGCTGAAAAGAAGTGAGAAATGTTTTTGCCAAACGACGGATCTGCCTTTTTTCCCCTAAACTTTGAGTTTCATATTTTTACTGTGAGTCTCCAAGTAATGCCCGTTCAGAATAATGTTACCATTTTCAGTATTTTGGTATCATCTGACGCCTAACTGTTTCGAGAAGATTCAGAGCAAAGTGAAGTATTTTTCCTCCTAAATTATTGAGCAGCTATGAAATTGTCCTTTTTTGTCAGTCCACCACTGAGGAAAAATGAATGAAATGCTACTCAGCTAACTCCAAAATGCTTTCATCCTGACATTTCATTTTTTTTAAGGAGTCTGTCACATAAATCAACAATGTATTGTAAAAAAAAAAAAAAACCTGCTGTCTTTTAACTTTCTTTTATCCAAATAACAAAAGAAAGACATCTTAAAATGTAATGCACATATTTATGTAAATTGAATTACCATGCTAATGGGAAGACTTGTATTTATTGTGATACATTACTGAACACTACTTTATGAGCAAAGCGACACTGAGTGATGAAGTGCCCCTGCGTTTGACGAAGAAAAAGTTGCAGCAAATTGTAATACATGTAACAGTATTTCGTATGTTGACTGCAGTATCATTATGTGCCAATTGTTTCCTGTGAATTAAAAATTATTTCCAAATCATCGTTCTTCGGCGTCCCTTTCGATTTTCCACGTTTAAGCCTGGGAACTAACGTACTGTAGCGCGCTAGGCTATTTCCTGTCGCAACGCTGCCATTCGCCCACGAGATGGCAGTAGTTTTTTAAAGAAACGTCGGCAGACGCTTGCGCTTTACGTCTTGCCTCTCACTTAATGAGGCTTTCGACTCTGCGGCATGTCTGATTTTGTTAGCAAAAAAAAAAAACAGCTAATAACATGCTGAGCTGCTACGATTCAGCTCTCAACTAAATCTAATTGTCCCTCCATGATTGTTGTATTGTATTGCAAATTAACATCAGACAAATGCTGCGTGACAGCGATTAGCACACAGAACTGGGCTGATTCAGTCTGTGAAAACCAAGTTCTGACCAATTAGTCTTTTTCTACAGTCACAACGCAGACTGAGTTCACGTTTGTAAGTGAAGCCTGCGCGCTGCGCTGCCTGACTACAGAGCAGGACCGGCTGTCACTCGTTTCACTGCAAAAAAAACCGTAGTTTGGAGGTCTGCATACTTTATGGTGCTGAGTAACAGCAGCAAAGAACCTCATCCACTGACCAAACAGGACCTGCACCTCAGAGACCGAAATCCGCAATGAAATACAGGCTGGGCTCCAAAGTCACACAGCAACAACGTTTAGATGGAAGAACGCTCATTCACGGGAACACATGTCAGCAGTGGTGTTGCAGCGGTCACCACGAGTCAGTCCAGCTGGAAAATCATTTTTAGTTGACCTGATTCCAGCACGTCCCGCTAGGCTGTACTTTGAAAAAGCACCTCGTAAAAAAAAAAAAAAAAAAAAGTTGTCTCTCTGCAAAGTTCAGAAACCTCAGCAGCATCATGCCGAGACGTCATACAGTCGCCACCGGTGGGGTTGTCAGATTGACATGAGCTGCCAGCACGAGCCTCCTCTCGTGCTCATGACGGATGAGTGATTGCTTCCTGCAGGTGGGAGGAGGGAGATGTGGGGATTCACAATCAGCTGCAGGCTCAGAGGCGACTGTGTTCAGCCGAATACTGATGATGACCATTTGGCAGAGCAATATTCAGATCCTTTGCTGAAGTAAAAGTCCTTATACCACACTATTAAAAAAAACTTCACTGCATTGCAACATACATAAATCAGTTTGATTTGTAGAAAATAGCGAATAATGCCCATCATCACAATTACCCTGGTGGCAACTTCACAATGCTTGTTTGGTCCAACCAAATTTGTCCTCAATCAGTTAATTGTTCCAGCTGTATTGTTCTTGTATATATTGAATTGAACTGAATCAGTGGGTTGTAGTAATTTGCTGATATTGTGGCTCAAATTATAGTCAGTCAACTCTTTCTTGAAAAGGGTTTGGGGGCACTCGTGTACACCTGAGACTGGCTGAATAGTAATCAGGAAAAGACACCCAAAATTTCTACATATTTTGCACAAGCCTGCTTTTTCTTCCCTGTATCCCTGCAAGCCATAGAGGCTATTTTGAGGCGGTGCACTCGTACTGCAAAAACAGAAAACATGTTTGTGATTTGGAAAAATAAAAATAATAATTTGTGAGGAAAAAACACATTTTCTTTTTTTTTACACTGTGAGAGAATATGGAGCTGTGGCAGTAGATGCAAGGAAATGAAAGGAAATGGAGTGTCACGTACCCCTACAAGCATCGCAGCGGGGTATTATGACTAAAGTAATGGATTCCTCACACACGCCATTACTTCAAAGTGGAACCCATGAGGATGCTGCTACCTGCAAGGCCAAAGCCAAGCCCTTTCACCAGGAGTAAAACTGCTTAGACTGACATGGCTACGAGCAATTCACTGAACTCCCCCATCAAGTTTACTGCCGTTAAGGATGTTGATCTGATTACAGTCTCCAGTAACCTCCCCATGCATCTGACAGCTTACAACTTTACAAGCAAAAAAGAATTGCTGGGCAAGTGCTATGACAACAAAATCACCCTGCATCACAGTTTGGCTCTGTGTGTCCTTTCTTCTTGTGCTGTAAAGAAGGAGGGAAGGATCCAGCTGTGTAATTTATAGCTCTGCTCCAGCAATAACAGAATACATTCTTCAACTGTTACTGGAGACAAAAAATTCAGGACAAATAAAAAAGTTAATGCACACGAGAGGCAAGCACACCAAAACTTCTGTTCTGAGTAATAAAGCACTAAATCACAGGGAGTCCCAGATTCTTATTGGCCTGCAGATTCACTGCGGCTGAGGTACAGTAAAGCTCCCACGCTTTCTGAAGAGGGCAACATTTGCTCATAATTTATCTGTGCTTTGAGTCAAGACTGTTTGGGGGTTTCTTTGTCTTTTTTGTGATCAATTGAGCATTGTATTTGTAAAAAACGTCATATTTCTGCAGATTATGAGATGTAGAAATCACACAGCCAATTCAGCTTTGACTTCACTGGACATGATCATAAATGACAACAGCTGAGTGCCCGCTTGTCTTCACGTGTCACTGGTGAAAATCCCTTCAAAACTATATTACATTTAACCGCATACACCACTGCACCCCTGCAGCCCCACCAAACACATTCAAATACCTCTTCACTGATACAGAGGAAATGGCATTTAACCACAGAGGGAAAAAAGCTCATGTCCCTGGATGTTTCAAGTATTTATCCATTTGCTATCCACGTAGTTTTTTTCTGCTCAGATATTCTTAACTGCAATGCTTGGTATGAACCTGTTAACTGTTAACTGACTCAGGTCAGATAGCTGATAGCTGAAAGGTTACTGGTTATTGTGACAATAAATATACTTCTACATGCCTATAACATAAAAAGTAAGAAAATAAATCAAACTTGTACGAAAAATATGTGGAATATGTGCAAGGTCATAAGTATGTCATAAAGGCGTAAGACCTTAACGTAAATATATGGCGACACATTTTTTTCTCATTCATCCAGCTACTTCAGTCATTTTTGATGAATTAAAAAGGAATGTTATTGAACGCTTTTTGGTAAATAGAAATGGTTAGTTCCAATAGTTTGTTCATACACCTGAGCAGTCAGTGTATCACCAAACGCATCAGCTTGACAGACCGAGGGCTCAAGCGAGGACATCTCTTGAGGCTAAACCAATGAGCAACCGGGCATCCATTTTGACTCACACCTGATCCCTTATTTCTTTTTCACATTAACGTCTCAGAGCGTCTCAGAGGCAGCACTTTTCTGACAGAGCCGTAAGATGAGAGCAAGCTCAGTCCTTAGCATGGGAAAAGCCGCGCACATGTCTTTCAGCCAGCTGTGGTAGACAATAGGAAAGCCATTGCACTCTGTAGTGGTTTCTCTCAGTCCCTTTTTCCTAGGCTGTCGTAGAGAGTTGGAACGATGAAGCTGAGCTGTGTCAAACCCACACAGCAGCAGAGGCTGTTATCTTTTTGCTCACAGTCTACTGCTATTTCTGCCTCTGCCAGTGTCTTTGCGTGAGTGTGGTGTGTGGGGGGTGATACATACACATGTTGACTGGAGAGAAGACTGAAAATAAGGTAATTTAAAAAAGGAATTATTTTGAGTAACGCAGCTGAACTGTAAGCATGATCATTTTGATTAAAAGCCGTCCTCCTCGTAGTGGAGACATATCAGCTGAGAGGATTTTTCCCTTCATTGTAAAAATGTTGTTCTGGATTTTCTGAATGCATCAGGCTCTGAGCATTAGAAGAAAACAACAGTGCTCTTTCTTATGTGCAGTCTAAATAATTCAATGCATTCTTTAACATCAAAAGAGTCACAATCAAGCAGCCTTGAATTCACCAGGAGAATTTTTTCCTTCTATTTTCTCCTCACCCAAGGAGCAATCATTCATCACTCCTTCTTTGTTAATATCCCTTAAGACCATAGGAGGGGGTCTCTGGCTTACACAGGCCCAGATTTAGCTGCTTATGAATGACTGACAGGACAGTGTATCCCTATGGGTGGGGCTCCGCCTTCCTTTCCCTCTCCTACTGTACTCCTCATGCTCTCCCCTGCTGTCTCTCTCTTCGCCACGCTATTTCGCCTCTGTGCTTTACCTAATCCCCTTTTCTCCTCATTCCAGCCACCCACCCTCTCCCTCTGTCCTCACTCTCCACCTGCCAGCTTTTCTTCCCTCTTGATGCTCCTCTCTCTCAGCTTTAAAGTCACCACTCGCCTCTCTCCCCTTAATCATCTCCTCCCTCCCATACATTGTCTTTTAGCAGCCTCGTCGTCCCCTTCTCCTCCGACCGCAAAGATTAGACACCTGGCACGTTGTCACTGAAGAGGTAATCCAAGGTGTACAGTAAATACATGTGGGGGGCAAAGCAGAGAGAGAGCAGTTATCAGAGTAGGAAGTCTTATCTGAGCCCCACATGAAACTACTGCCTACTTCCACTTTTTTTGAAATCTCCAAAGCCTTTTAACGCATGACAGAGCTGGTCAAGCCAGGCACTGTGTGCATTTTCAGTTTGCTGCTAAATGGCACACATCAACCAGGGAATAGGTCTCACTGCTGAAGTGGTTTATAGCTGCTGGCAGCATCTGCACTCGGAGATGTAACAGCCATTTGATTTGCATGAGATCAGAGTCAGTGTGGATATCATCTCACAGTTCTAAAGGACTGCAGGAAAATTATTAGAGGTGGAGGGTACTGTAATTTTTATCTGTGGTGAAAGTTATCATAATCAGATGTTTTTTCTTCTAATTCCATACTTTAATCCAGCCTTCCCTGGTGAGGTTTATTGTATTTTATAAAAATCTAAATAGTCACAAAAAATAAAAAAATCTTTCTTTCTTTCAAGTAACAATTTCTCCATTAATACTCATTTCTCTTCTGCAGGCAACTGAAACTGTATTGTTACTGAGTTTAAGGTATACCTTCTTTCTGTGCTGTGCTGGCATGCACAATTAAATAAAATCAGTAAGATATCCCTGACATTTTCAATTTCAGTGTTGTTTTAGTGCATAATGGGAATGCATTTTCATGGGGAACAGGCTGTTCCAGCATGCAGCACACAATAAATAAGCCTCTCTCCACCAAGATGTAATGATATTCAGCACAGTGGACTTCCCCCTGAGAAGTCTACGCTCTGGTACTGTGGGTGCTCGCTTCCTCTCCATTTTGTATTTGTTGGTGTTAATAATATGCATGGTCAGTCCATTAATTTGTGCTTTGTTATTTATTTTAATGTCAATTTTCATCCCTTCGAGGTAGCAGATGTGACATTTACTGATGTGATCCACCTGAGGTTATTCCAAACTAAATATATCCAGTGTCCTTTGGCTTAAATGCAAAATGAGCAGGTAAACAAACATGTTTGTTCAGTGAATTTTATACATTAATTTAGATGATTCATCACAATCGTTTGTTGTGTGGATGGCTATAACCAGCTGACAAATCTCTAACACTTGTATGGGTGATAATGGGAAACCACCCACTGCTCCACTCTGGCTCCATTACAGTGCACTGAAAACTCACTCATTCTTATAATAGCAATCTTATGGTAGCCTAATGGTGATTTATAGCCAATGCAAGGGAAGCTAGTGAATCACGGTGGTGAGTCCATTTGTGCCGCTGAGTGAGACCTGTGTTGCAGCCCCACAGTAATGGGAGTTCATTTTGAATGGCGGAGCAGAAAGGTTATAGGTTGGAAGAGAGCTGCAGTTGGTGTGAGAAGTGAGAATGGAAGCTGTAACGATACTCCTCACTAACTGGAAATCAGCTCTAGAAAGAAATACACAAGATATGTGTTTTGAACTGACCTGCACTCTACTAATTGGTGGATGTTGTTCCACCCACCATCAGACATGAAGCGGCTCACCTTGATGCTGGGGAGCCTGGAGGCTGTTTTAACAGAGCAGACCTGGCAGTGCTCTGACATAACACTGAAGAGATCTGGTTCTAGTTGGTTTCCAGGTCAATACTGACACTCTGGTCCACCTCGATCCCTGATTAGAGTGTGAAAAGCTTCTGCACAACTCCCTCCTCGCCCTGTTGAACACATTAAAAACAGACGCAGATTCCTGAGGGGCATTCGTTAGCTGTTGTCCACACTGACTGCTGACCTTATTAAGTCACAAGGGCATACTGAACTTGGTTTGCTGATAAAAAAAAAATGCAAAGTTGTCATTGCTCTGCCTAATAAAATCTTACAAGCTATCGCAAATTGGGTTTCATATACATCCATAGTTATTTATGTTGAATTCTTCATGCAGTCAAAATCAGTGCCAACTGCCCATAAAGATATTAGTCATGTAGTGGCATATGGTATCATATCCGATACTTCTGATGTGCCAACAAGATTAATTCAGTAATGACAAACCCATAGGTGAATGGTCAAAAATATTTAGCCAATTTGAAAATTCAGTATTGAAGGACTACTTCTAGGGTTTTGCCACACACATTTTGGGAAATAAGCTTTAACAGTAGTGTTTTTTTGTAGTGTGTTAAAGGGGAAGTTTGATACCACTCTCATACCTGGTGGATAAATATGGGGTGGTTTATCCTAGCACGAAGACTGAAAACAGGGAGAGTGGTGTATATGATGCTGACGACAGGACTTCAGGAAGTCATGGTGCCTGGCCAAGAAACAGTCCATCACATAATCTGTAATCTCTGTAAAGCCACAGGTAGTTATTTTTATTCTTCAGTTTTTGGAGGTCTGAAACAAAGAAGGTATAATGTGTTAATCAATGAGCTATATAGTTGGTGCTAGGTGGGATTTTGTCACTGCTGGACAGAGCCATGCTAGCTGCCATGTAAAGACTATACTGAGAGTAGTTTTTCAATGTCTATTTTGATTAAGAAGATGTTGCCTGCCAGAACTACAGGGTAATTGGTGTAATTCTTCCTGAGCAGTACTCTCCTGTGAATGATTTTTACATATTATAGATGTGTGATGTAATATATAAGTGGGGTATAATTCTATGTCATTAGCTGGTGATTTTATTCTTGGCTGCCATTTGGTGGTTATTGTTTAGGCAGTAAGTGGGTGGGCAAGGGACGTGTTGGCTCTGTCTAGGCTGGTAATTTAGTTCCAGCTTCTGTCTCCCTCTCCCCAGGTGGACAGCTTGATTCGTCAGCAGTGCATCTTGTTAGGGGGAGAAAACACACATTTCTAAGGAGAACAGATTCTGTGAGAGGACAGTGCTCATTGCTGATTGGTCACCAGTGTATTTGGGGGAGAGATGTGTAGACACAAACCAAACATCTTGTTAAAAAAGAAGCCTGATGACGACAGATTCACTCATATATGATCCAAAAAGAGGGGAAAAAGGGCAATGTAGTTCAGCTGAGTTTAAAGGGGAATTCAATTGAGTTTACACATCAATAATAATTTTAAAAAGGTAGCATAAAGCCTTTTGTGGCTCCACAGGGGACTTGAGTCTTCTAAGTGGTTGGGGCTGAAAGCAATAAGTTTATTTATTACATTAGGAGTTTCAAATAATTCAGTCCATCCGACCTCTGGTACCAGTCTCTTATCTCTGCTTGAGGCTAAGAAAAATCAACCACTACCACAATCTCTGACCAAACTCTTAGCTATCAGGTTGTGGGTATAGGCACCAGGTTTTGATAAGCAGAATGAATGGAATTGAAAAAAAAAAAGCGTATTTTACTGCTTTGTTGGAGGTCTATGACGTACATTTCTCAACTGATCATTCAAAAATGCCCTATATATCATTTGTAGAAGCATGTGCTCCTGCATGTAGTAAATATCACTTTGTAATCAACATTATTTTATTTTACTGCGCCACATCAATCCCAAAATTTTATCATTTCTAAGTTAGACCAAGAACCACCTCTTGTTAAAAACACAAACAAAAAAGCGAAGATCCCTCCCTTTTTGTGTTATGCTTTTCACAAATGGACAGACAAACAAAACTACTCCTAAGCAATAGAAGATCAAATTTACCATATATCAGTGTTTTCCTCGCGTCTCGTTTCCACTGCCACCAAGTGGTAACAGTTGCACAGCTATTACATCTTACTTGTTTTATCTCACAGTGGCCAAACACACACAAAAAACAATCTTGCATTCTGCCAAAGTTGTCAATATTTTATTAATCTTCAGTTAAGGCAATCCATTACAAAGCATTTCACAAACCACAGTATGACGACAATATCATGTCCAACACCTGGTTTGGAAATTATTCAGCATGCAAGTCAGAGACCAAGAGAGGTATGTAAACAACCTGGGATAAAACAGGAGTAGTGGCGAGAAGAACCCATACAGTATGTGTCTCATAGGAACAGAATGGAAAGAACCCAGAGATACAACATGCTAAAAGTGGCTGTTATCTCTAAATAACATCCGAAGTAACAAACGAAGCACGTGGCAGATGCACTAATTGGGTGAAATGAAGGCAGACTACCAAACTTCCTGCCATTTTGGCACAAACATGCACATTGTCTAAAGAGGCCAAGTTCATTTCATCTGAACACAGTTTGGCACTGAATGCTCTTCCTATGGGGCTTATGTACATAATTAGAGTTCAGCCTCAAACACAATTCAAGATGATGAGATAATCAACCAAGAGAAAATAAGTAATTCTATTGTTGGAAAGACAATCCTTTAGACTGAAAAATATATTTCATCATAATTTAATATTCCACAATTGCATAAGTGTCATAACTGCTCATATTTATTAGTTATCTTGTCTTTACTGAGAATAATAGATTTTTAGGGTAGTTGTTTTTGTGTTGTTTTTTTGTAACAGGCCTCGCAGGGCGGGCGGCAGGGGAGGGGTACAACTTGGACAGAACAGCTAAAAATGCCATTTAATTCTACTTTAAATGGTTTTTAATTGATATTAACTACATTAAAGATGTTTGAAATGTGCACACCACATACGACCCCACCTCCACCTCACATTTTTCCTTTGCTCACTTACATTTGCAGTCACACCCAAAATATGAGCTGCATGCTGATGCTGCCTTAGCGGGCATCAATGCCAGCAAAATGACAAACTTTCCCAACTTAAATTTTCAGAGTAATGAGTGCCTTGTAATTGTTCTGAAATGAAAAATGTGAAAATAATACTAATCACTTTTGAAAAGTAGAATTTAAAGAGATTATTTGCGAACTAAATATATCACATATTCATAATTGTATATTTATGTTACTAATTCAGAATACTATTCATAATAAATATATCTCATAACAAATGCATTCATTGTATATCAATTTTTTTGGCTTGAAAGGCTTTCTGTAGAGGTATACTGGTATTGATGAGTGTTACGTCGCTAAAATTAATTGTCTCCTTCCAGTTCTGATAAAGAACAGAACTTGGCAGCAGATTAAATGCGGCATTGTCTTCTGAGGGAGACTAATGAAAAATTAAAACAGAAAAAAACAAGGAAAAGAAATATGGAGCTGGGTCTGTGACAGAAGGAGTTCACTGCCTCTAGACTGAGCTTTTGCTACATCATCAGACTGTCTGCTCTTGGAGAGCACTGAAGCAGTGGGTGCCAAAGAACATTAAACATCTTACAATTATCATAAAGCAACAAGAATTACGTGAACTCAAAACAAAGTTTTACATCAGTGAGAAATACACGCAAGAGCTTCTCATTCTCAGAGAACACGTCTTTGTAAACGTTAGTTCTCCAGTGTCATTCGAGGAAACTCTTTAAATACAAAATAGGACTGAACAACACAACGGACACATAAACTCATTTGTTAATGAAACCCACGAATGTTTAATTTCTCCTTGAGGCAATGCAAATAGCCGTAGATGAATTGTAAACAAGTCTAAACTTTGAATATTGTACAAGGCTCAGAGACACCGTTAAGTTTCATTACTTCAAAGATCATTAGTGATGACCTGTAAATACAAAAAGTACACTGGTTGAGACAGTGCGTTCCAGCCACTGAGGCTGTAATAGTCCTAATCTTGCAACAGTTTAGCCATCATCAACATTTTCTGTGTGTACATCTTAAACATGAGACCTGCTGCTGCTGGCAGAGTAACACCTGGGTAACTGAATTTGGATATGTTTCCATATAATAGGCACATTTGGATCGAGATATTGAGTGACAGAAGTACTTGCAAAAATAATGGTCATAATAAAGAGATAATGCAGGATGTACACAACTGGGCCACAGTGGCTGTAAAAAATGGCATACAGTCAATGAAAAGATTTGCAATGAACAAATATGAATATATTGACTTAAATTTTGAAATAAAACTGTGTAATTCTGTCTTAGGTAGCAAAATGGTATCCCAGTGTTTTGTTATAAAATGGGTTCATGTGCATTAGTGTAAAACAATGTTATCTGGGAACACTCAATGTTAATTTTAGAATTAAAATGCAGTAGACACAATGCACATGTAAGGAAGGACTAGATGGACTTGTACCTGTTCTTGATTTGTGCAATCACTTGTTGCTTTCTTTAGATCACTTAAAAAAAAAAAAAAAAAAAAAAAAAAAAATTCAACACCCAAATATCTCCTAACCCACCACAAGATTTGTGATTGTTCAGTTTTCATTCCGGAAAAAACTAAGCAATTTCTGGAGGAAAGAAAAGTGGGTATTGGTTGACATCAGTATTTCAAACGTTTATTTGTAGGGTCTTTCAAAAGTACTGAGCAAAATCCCAGATAATAAACCATAACCACAACAAATATAATGGAAAGAAACAAAAACAGCAAACAAATGAGATTGACTTAATTAGTATAATTTACCTGTTTGCATACTAACAGGGAAATCAAGTATGTGCTTTGAACTATTCATGTATTTGTCTGTAAACATACTGTTTTTATATGATGAATATAAGTTAATCTAAATACATTGGTATATCTTTCTTATAAACATACTTCCTGCTGTCATTCTGTTTCAAATGATGGTGGAAGACAATGTTAAAGCCATGTTGAAAACATGATGTGGGTGTCTTTCCATTATTTTCATTGTGGTAGCTGTTGGTTCTTTTCAGCTTATTTAACATTGTAAGCGTTGTGCTTTTTATTTGTACAGTAATTAGTGCATTTTGTTAATATAAATATTAGAAATACATATAAGACATGGTGCTGGAAAGTTAGTATGGCAACAGCTCACAGCAGGTCCTCTACATTACAGCTCGCAATCAAAAATTATCCATGAGTGAAAATGATTCATAAACTGCTGAACAGGTTTTATCACATGCTTCTATATTACAGTCCTTATCAAAGTAGAAATGGGGATTATTTTTTTCATTACACAGGTCACAAAATATAAGGTGGAAAACTACAGGGGAAATATGACTTTAAATCCCCACCCTTTAAAAACCGCTCAAAGGAATAGATTATTTCTGCAATAAATAAATAAATAAATAAATATACACATGATCTCCTAGTTTAACACACATCAACTCCAAAAGGTATCACACACATGATACACACTGGCACATTCTAATATATTTATGCCTTCAAACAGGCCCTCTCTACAGGTTCACTTGCTATCCAATACATCACCACTTTGACAGGTTTGACAGCAAACAACTAAAACCTCCTTCTGCACTGGGCGCCTATCGGCACTCTCATCCTCAACCCTCAGAGATCAAAAAAATCTCCCCGATCGTCGGCAGCTTCCCCCATAACAGCCTCAATGCTCTAAACCAAAATGGAGTCTCGTCAACTTTTTGTTTAGCTGGATTAATATTTACGAAAGGGCCTTGAAAGCATTTCCATTTTCCCTTCGGAACGCCGATTGGTGGTGGCAGGTTTCAGTCAATCCCAAACCTGTCCCACCCCAACACAGAGCTGTGTGGGGGGTGTGGGACTCAGACAGGGTTGGTCTGGGGATGGTCATCGGACAAGTAAGCTGGTGGAATGGGGTTGGGTTTAATGCCCCTGCTCTTCATGTAGGAGATCAGCTGGTCAGGGATCTCAGCCAGTACATCTTTAGCCAACCTCGCCATGCTCAGCACATGGTTACCTGTGCGGTCCATGTAGTCTCTGAACGGCACAAACTGTGGTGAAATGGGAAAGATGGGAAAGGTATGACTGCTAGGTTGTAGTTCTTGACCAAACCATTTATGCATGATTTGATACCTGAAGAGTCTTTTTTAAAGGGATGGCACCACTGAAACATATTCTTCACATTTCTGCTTTTACATTCTTTACTTTGTGATATATAATGACTTGGGCTACACAAATACTTAAGTAACTGAGGTTCCATCTCGATAACTTCTGCGGGACCTTTCCTCATTAGTGAATAGGAGACGACTACTGTGCAATTCCTGTGTGTATGCTGCTCCTTTCACTGTGAGAGGGGAACATTTGCAGTATAAATGGCTTAGCAAGAGCAGGAGATTTCGAGATTTCTTTAATGTCGTTCCCACTCTCAACAATCTCTTTCAGCGGAAACTTGTAGGAAACACAAGCATCCCATTTTTGAGGAGGTGCACTAGTGGGCTACACTTACAGACCCCGTCGTTATGCCATAACCCCTTAACATACAACTCTGAATCGAGCTTCAGAGTCTTGTCAATAGTGCAGGTACAAATGTAAATAAATGTGAACTTTATTTTAATATTGTTAGTAAAGGAGAGGTGATGAAGTCATGTTGGAAAAGGGTTTACATTGTAGCCTCAGCAAGGAGAGCAAGGGGACAAAAGGACAAGGGGTCCGTTAGTTTCTGATACCTTGTGTACAAAGTTGGCATTGTGGGTTGATTGTGGGCTGTGGGCAAGAACAGTCATGGGAGTGTCCAAAATTGGAGTTCATCCTTTGGGGAGCATGAATGCTATACATATTTCATATCTCAAGACAATATATTTCACTTTGGGATGAAACATTATCATCTACAGGTATGTCCACTAATGGAGCAAAGAAGCTAATTTCAACCACTGTGCCTTTGGGAAATGAGCCGTTTCTTTCCTATGATGAGCAGAGAGAGACCAAACGTTAGAAACGTCTCACCTGTACAATATCTCTTTCGGCCAACTTTCCCCGTGAGGAGATTCTGATGTCGTCACCGTCCAGTTCGACCATGGCTACAGAGAAAAGATGTTTTATAAAAAAAAAACCAACAACTATAATCTGTGGTATGTCTTTGTATATTAATTATGAAAATATTTTCATATTGTTAACAGAATAACTGTTAAGCTTGTGTGGCATGCCTGAATACAACAAACCACCTCTGATGCAAAGAGGAGGTTTTTTTTACATATTTCCCCCGAAGAGCTTTAGTTACAATTCTCACCATCAAACTCAGCTTGACCAACTCCAACAATGATGATAGACATGGGGAGTTTGGCTGCCTGTCATGAATGAGAAAAGCAAACAGTCAGTGGTCACTCAGATTCCCGGTAGCTCACAAACTGTATTTTACATTTGCAATTATTTGTATTCCCCTTCACTTCACTTCTCATTCTGCAAAGTCAGTATTAATCTTAAAGCACAGTTCCCCAGAGACACCAGAGGCAAAAACAATAATGAACAAGATAAAATAAGATAACATAAATGATACACAGCACCATTAGGGTTTCTCGACTGTTTCACATCACATTTTGTTGGATAGTTTTGGTTTCCTTGGGACTGAGAGAAAATATAAAATGCATTTTTCATCTCAGGGGCCCTAAAGTTGTTAAAACACAACCAAACAACAAACCATTTCAGCTAACTACCATACAGTGTGCACATCTTAAAGGCTGCCATAACAATGTTGTCATATTTTATGTTCACAAATAAGAGCAGCGGAAGAAAGAAAGTTGATGACATGCGCAGACATGAATAATTTCAAATGCTGAATTCGTAAAACATGATTAATTCACCCTCCTCACTTGTATCACACAGTCGAACATTATTTATGCACCATGTTTGCATATAAAAATGTTTTAAAAGTCAGAACAAGAAAGCCACATGCCCTTCCATCCATTTTAACTCCAAATTAAACAAATTTCATTACAATTCTACCTAATAAAGGTTTAATAAAGTTTTATTTTCCACATACTGCGGGTGTGGAGATTACTCCACTGCATGAACATAGACCACAGCTCTGATGTGGAGAAGATTTGAGATCTCTGGCATGAATGAATGGTATATGCTCACCGTAGAAATGCATTTACAGGGGTAAAAGTAGGTCAGCTTTCCTTGAAAAACCTCCCGAGGGGGAGAGGCCTGTCACAGATAGGAATAAACAGACCAAGAAAGACCATCCTCTCCATGTTCTCTATCATTATTCTTCATACATCTCTTTCCTCATTTTATCTTTTCTTGACCTCCTGCTCTCTACACAAAAATACATACATTCTGTTTGCCCCCTTTCCAGCAGCAGCGGACCCCAAAGGCATATAACTTTAAATGCCAGATCAGATTCTATATCCAGAGCTGAATTATTCAGTCTACACTCTTTGTTACTTTGCCTGTACTGTAAAGTTACTCCAGGGATCTCACTCCATCAATCTGAACTCACACTTCCTCCTCTCACTGCACAGAAACACAACAAACATACAGAGACTGACAGAAGATACATGTTCTCATAATATCATTCTATCAACCATGACTATGCTATCATTTTCATTTTGGCACTAAAATCCTTTCTATGTCTGTTTGTAGTAAACATGCTGGCACTTGAAAATCCAGCTTTCCACTTTAAATTCTTTCCCAACCTTTGAGTTTGGACAAATTCTGCATCTGCTTGTTCCACCGCTTCACTGAAGCTATATGATGTTTTCACTGACTGACGTTCAAATTTCATGGCTGCATCATTCCATCAAATGGAAATATTCTAGATGCCTCGTGATCATTTTATATACTTTTCAACACAATCCACTTCAGACATATATTGTATGTTTTATAAACTCAGGGTTCAGTGGGTTTATGTTTGGCTACATGGCATGAGTTTCTACTGAGGGACTTAAGAGGTTAATTGTTGGGTTTAATAACATACTGTACATGTAAATCTAACCATAATGAAAAAAAAATTGTTTCAAAAGTGTTCAAAGTTGCACAGACACACACACACACACAGGTGAAACTTTTGCTCTGTGGATTCAAAATGGGTGGATGAACTCTGCCAAATGCAATCAAGGCATAGTCTTACTGTGGTTAATTCTAAAATATTCATGGATTTTATGAAGTTACTGGTTGAGCCATCAAGACATTAAACTGCCAACGGCAGATATAATCTAATACCATGGCACAGATTAAATTATTTTTTTGGCACAGGAGGTCAGAGAGAGACAGAGACCCTTTTTGATAGTTTACAATCCTTAAATTAAATTTGGAGCTTAAAAGAAAAATATCAGAGGAAAGATTTGGAGTTTGTATTTTCCTCAGAGACTGTCCTGTTAGATGTGTGGACAGAGTCACTGAAGGCTAAACTGTGGGAAAGAAGAGCAAAACTAACCTTACAAAATAGTTTGGCCATCAGCAGTACCTGTAACCTTATCAGTAGAAATCTTTGAAGAAACATCTAATGTACATTACAGCACAGAGATCACAAATAAGAAAGCAAAAGTGCAGAGATGAGCACTTATAACGCTTCATTAGGATTCATCTTTGCATTCCAAGTTAAGAAGGTCATTGGTCCTTTGGGCAGAGAAAAAGTATCCAGGTCCAAACTGGGAGGTGACAGATGACACAGGACACAGCAGGTTCAGCTCGAGCAGTGCAGAGCAGCAGACAAGATCTTAAAAGGAAGGTGTGGCTGTTCGAATGGTTTGATTAACAGTCGCAAATTCCCTTTAAACCCAGTCTGCTGGGGGTCAGAGCACCGTGTACCTTGTTGACGGTGACTCACTGAGTGCCAGCCTTGCCTTGCCACTGTAGACATATAATTATAAATGTCTGCAAAAGACATGAAAACATGCATAATGCAGCAATGGCAAGACAAACATAATGAATTCTTTTTGACCAAAAAAAGATAAAGTAACCCATGTGCAGTGGATAAGACCTCTGCCCCAATAAAGTGAACCTGTTGACTGAATCTCAGCTGAATCCCACAGCCTTCAGAGGGTCTCAATAAGATGGACAAATATTGGACAAACAGAGCAACCAAGCACAGTGGGTGTGACAAGTGGAGCAGAAAACATCTCATAAATCCTCAAATCTAGCACTACTGGCTTAAAAAACCCTAAAAGTAACTGAAAGCCTGAGAGCAGTGCACAGTAAGCTAAAAGCACCTGCTATGTCAAGGCCCTGCAGAGCTGAGGCGATGGGGAGAGGGGGAGCGAGAGAGGGAGATGTGAATGTCCTCCGGCTCGTGTTAGAGATGCACTTACATTCACTATGGCCTCCTTGGTCTGAGCCATGTCTGATATGACGCCATCAGTGATGATGAGGAGGACAAAATACTGAGATCCATCTTGAACCGCTGCTGCATACCTGAAAGAGAGAAACCATCAGCATGCGTGACAGTACCACACAGATGGTGTTAAAGCAAAGCAAAGTTGTAATCAGATGCAGACAGATTGGTTTGAACAAAGCAACCACTATGGAAGAAATTTTAAAAAATAAATAAAAATAAAACCAGGTTCTTCAGAAACAAACTCCCCCTCTTCCCAGTGTGTAACACAAAAAAGCTTAATATAGACACATAAAGAAGTGAAATATGTTTTATAGCTCTCAGGTCTCAGAGGTCTATCCAGACACGATTACGAAACCCATCAGAGACACCACAGCGAGTGTGGCCTAGTTTCAATCTCCCATTGCTGGCTGCCTTATGAATAATTTATTAAACTGTTTATGCAAGTGCTGCAGTCTTATTCTTTCAGAACATTATTGATTGCCCAGCATTCGATTGACCAGACTTGATGATCTAGAAGGGGAAAAAATGTGTCGGATCGTCATGAGCACCAAGGACAGGTCGGAGGGGAGCCCTTGCTCCCAGACAATTTAATCAAAGAGCGTTTCCTGTCAAGTGACAACGGGGAGAGATATGACTGGTGTTTAGGAGATTAAAGAGACACTTGACTTCCTCATCTGCCATACAACAATGTGGGCCACACTCTCTGGAGACATTTGACCAAGTTAGCAAAGTACTAAATGCAGCACCAAACAGCACTGCATTTCAGATAACCTACATTTCTTAACAGCTGAGAGCAAATAATTAGCACGTTTAACAATTTAACATCATACTTCACATGGAGTAAACAGCAACATGACACAGTAACATCAACATCTTTTACCCCTGGAAGAGCATTGCCTACTTTCATTAATTAATTAGCTTTATCATACTGATGCATGCAAAGCATTAAGTGAATGTAAACTCCAAACTACAACTATTCTAATATCTAATTTATATTATAATATCTTCCTCAGCTATATATACACATTTCTGTTGTAGCTGTTGCTGCATGATTGAGTGAGAAAAAAGCAAATACAATCCTATTAAACTGAAGTAACATGAAGCTCTTAAGCTGCTTTAGATGAAAAGAAAAAGTTTCTTTAGCCTTACGTTTTGACCAGGGCAACATTGTTCCTCATCAGTCACTCATCAGTCTGTCAGTTGTAAAATATAACGTTAAGCTACAAAAGGTCACGTCCATTTTTTTTTATAGGGCTATTACTTCTCTCTTACTTCAGGAAACCAAAGAAACATTTACAGGACATTTAATGCCAAGTAACACTATATTTAAACACCCTTGCACACCCTTCACCCCACTTTTTAGCATGTATAATCAATATATAAACCTAATCTGAAATTTAGGTTCAGGTCCTGTGCAAAAGCCTGCAAACAAGTGTGATTCATTAATAACCAAGTCCAAGCCAAGTCATGAGCTATTTCTTATTATTACTGGGACCGAAGTCCAAGCTTGAGCCAGAGAGTCCAATATTAAAACACAGGTCAGGGTGGAACATTGTGCACTGGTGCCTGTTCTAATTTCAATACATTTTCAACCTTGAAAAGTCCATTTTTAACAAATCACGTCTGCTGCATATTTATTGTGGTACAGCAGAAAATCCTTTTAATTCAGGTTGTGCAGTTATTCCCTTTGCAATAACAAGATGTTTGTAAAGGTGAGAAAACATATGGTGCTGAATTACAGTAAAGCTTATTTACTGGATAATGTGATTCATCAACACATCTCAAAGGCTTCATGACATGAATTTATTTACAAATCCCTTGCCAATCCCATCATCTTACCTGATACCACTTTGGTTACACCTGGCATCTAAAAAGCAATGTAGCACCTGCACTCTTCCACTACTGGTAGCACATACAACTTATTAGCATTCCTATTCATCTCTAACAACTGAATATTTATTTCCCTTCTTTAGGTCACTGTCCTAGTACCTCTGATTAAAGATTATTTGCAGATTGACTTTCAAAGGAAGGGCGACTATGCTCCGATATGTTCACTGGGACAGATATTTGTGTTTGTACCTTGCCACATGATTAACAACAGGGGCGAAGTTGGTGGGTCCATACAGCTGAACCGTCTTAAGGCTTTGATGGTACGCTTCGAGAATTCCCTCCATGCCATTGCAGTACGGGTTCTCAATGTTGCCATTCTGAGAAAAACAAAACATAAATTGGCACAAAAACTACAAAAAGGGCAGTCAGAATGGAATACAGTTGTTATGGTGAACTTGTTAGCACACAGCTGCAGGTTTTTGAATGAGTCTCAGCCTTTTAACCAATCAGAGAAGGCCAGAAGTCAAGTTGTCAATCAACACGGGACTCTGGGTGACTACACTTCTCACACCAAGGCTACAAGCTGCTATTATGTGCTGGAAGATGTACAGCTGAGACAGTGAAAAGGACGAAGGCGAGGGGCTAACAGAGCAGGCAGAGGGAGGTGGAGGGAGTGGGTATCTTTCCAGGCTAATGCTAGCACTAGCTTGATTTCCAGAACATGCGTAATGTAGATTCAATTAAACGTGGGAGCACTGAAGTGTTTCACTGCCCCTTTGAGTTGAAAGCGACATCTCTCTTACCAACACCCGAATGTGAAGTCACAGTGCACTGACTCATCGCTTTGCCTCACTATAATGCAATAGTGTGAATGAGTGAAAATACAGACGGTAAACTGTTGACTTGGCCATATTTACACATATATTGCATTATTAGCAGGTCAAACATTTGTCACCTCAATTTTGGGTGTCAAGACAGCTACTTTATGCTGAGGGAAGGATTTTTGAGATGCTGCCTGCATTTACAGTGCCCGACTGAAAGCGGAAGCACCTTGCTTTGCAGAAAACTCAGGAAGCTATCACAATGTCGCTTCTTTGTAATTCTGTATGCCTTCATGCAAATATATAACACAAAGCACCAAGTAGGGGCAGACAAGTGTGTTTTGGAGGTTTGATGAGGCTTAGCTTAGTTTAGCTCAGTCAAAGCTGAGCTAAGCTGAACGCACTCCTGATGACCTGTTCTCAAGCACCACAGAAAATGTAGAGTTCCCCTGTAAGGTCAGGGTGACATTTTGAAAACATTCTTTGCTCCCAGAGATGCGCTTGTCAAACTTTGCTTCAAAGGTTAGCCAGCAGAGCTGCAAGGCAAATTTCTAACCAAACATTGGATATATAACAAATATTTCACCCAGGTCTGTAACTTTACTTTTGAACTCACTCACAAGACTGGAGTATGAAAGAGCGAAGCTTTGATTGTATGGTGAGATTAATCTTAATTTGCAAATTCTAATGGAAATATGGAGTGAGGCAGACGTTACCCTGTAGACAGACTCCTCATTAGGCTGTACTATGCAGCAGCAAAAGCACATTAGCTGGCTGGGAGAAGCCAAATTGATTTAAGAATCCTTCAGCCTTACAGAACCTAATTTGCACTATAAAAGGTAAAAGGAATTCACTCTGAATTATGCATTCAGCATTCAGCAGCATTCATCTCAAAATGCACACATCCATATTGCACATAAAAACATGCTTCCCCATACATGCTGGAGAGTGCATAAACACACAAATGAGTGCTCACACTCAAAGATAAGCTCCACTGGGAGGGCCTAAATCATTTTCACATGGAGTCAGATAAAGAAATCTGATGCTGAATTAATACCTGAACATTTGAATTAACCTCATTATTCACTCACCAGAGGGAACTCATGAGAGACCCTCCCATCAGGGGGCAGCTTAGCGCCGAATCCCAGGGCAGGGAACATCTTATCACTGTCGTAGTCCTGGATGATCTCTCCCACGGCCTTCAGGGCCATGGCATAGGCATTCATCTGGTATGGGTTCATGTAGTGGAGTGAAGTGGACTGGGATGGGTTTCCTTTCAAGACAAGAGAAGTCGGAGTCAGTGATGCAAACCAACAGAGTGAGACTGAACTGACAGCTGCAGCGAGAGAAACATGAGTGAACCAAGACTAAATTGGATGTTCTGAATCAGAGGTGGGGCTCGATGTGCCTGTCTGGCTTATTAGCTCTACTCGAACTGAGCTATGTACGATGGCTGCTGAATGAGGAAAACAGAAGATGTTTATGTTTTTGAAGTTACAATGACATTTTGTACTCTCAAATTGGGTGAGTACGTCTGACACACATTAATTTCCAGGACACCCTTTTGTACAAGGATGAATTAGTTACAGCCAAAACATTATAAGCAGGAAAAATACTCCATTAAGTGGAAGCACAGAGAATAAGATATCTGAAGATATCCGATATCTGAATTGGTTGAATGTATATAGCAGCCACTGATGACTTCTATACTATAGAACTATACTATAGCAACTATAATAGGTCAGACATCATGGGAACATCATGAGCAACATTAGGGTTGGATGTTCTCTGTATGGTTTTAGAGTTGTGGCTAAGAGACTGATATTGATGTTAGATTTGTACATGAATAAACTATCTTATTAACTATGAATGATTTGTGTTGTGCTTTGTATTTTCCACGAGATACAGCATTGTTTCACACCTTTTCTAAATTCTGCTTAGAGTGACATTGGCTGTGTTTTCTCCCTCGTCTCTTAAAAGAATATACATATATACTTGATGTGGTTTACCTTGTGAACACAAATAAAATTTAAAAGTTACTGCCTCTTGGTTATATGCCTCCAACAACCGTTTAAGTTGTAGTTTAAATCCATGTCTGTCCACATGCATACATTATATGTAATGAAGACTGAAAGAAATTAATAAAAGGTATTAAGTTTATTTCACCATAATTATGGCCAGAAATCACTAACGTGAGGCCCCATTGATCTTGAAGATTGACCACCAAATCATAAACAGTTCATCCTTGAGTCCAAGTGAACATTTATGCCAAATTTGGAGAAATGCCCTCCAGGTGTCCCTGAGGTATCGCATTCACAACAGCTGGAGGGACATGAGGTCACAGGGACCTTGACCTTGGACCACCAAAATCAAATAAATTCATCTTTGCGTCCAAGTGAACATTTGTGCCAAAACTGAAGAAATTCCCTCAAGGTATTCCTGAGATGTTCATGAGAATGGGACGGACAGCCCGAAAACTTAATGACTCCAGCCGCTGCTGTCGCCAGAGCGGAGTCATGAAAAGAGAAAATATTACCAGGAGGACGAAAAATCCAGCCCTCTCTTCAATATGTGAAAAATGCCACAGTCATACATCAGATGACAAATGGAATCAGAGCAGGGTGATGGCAGTCGAAACACTCACCATTTGATGCGGTGAAATCAATGGCCACTGTGAAGTGAATCTGAGTCCTGAAACAGATGAATAGTGGAAAGGATGTTGTTAAGGAAAGAGAAGCAGGAAAACTCCACGCTGCAGTTTAATGAGGCTCTCCCTGGATTCTCTGTGCTATGTGCTCTGCCTCTCAATCTACCTGAGATGAGGTGTGACAGAAATGAACTCAAAGTGGTGTTGACAGTAAACTTCACAGCTGTCTGACAGCTGCTTCTTTGTGGCATCCAGCCAGGCTTTTGTTCTTCAATTTAAGAAAAACAGAGCACACATTTACATATGGTCAAGAAAGCATTAAACCCAGTATTTTGATCTTTAAATAACACATGGTTGTAAGGATTTAACAACTGTATTTGGCTTAATGGCTTTACTGAACATCACACCAAGGCATCAGAGCTGCAAAATCAAATAAAACAACCCCTGATTCCTCACTAGTTGTTTTGACTATTTACTTTGCTTTTCCAGATATGTGAACATTTACACAAGGTTGTACACTGTGCATCAGATTATCCATTACAGCAACCATCGTACCCATTATTGTCTCAATTTGTTGCTATTGTACAATCAACTGGAAATCGGAGGTATTCCATTCATTGCATCAGTGTGAAAAAGCAGCCTCACAGAATGTCCAGAAATGACTATTTTTATTCATGAGCATGTAATCATAGCCAAATCCTTGAAAAGAAGCTAAGCATGGCCTAACAAGTCTCTGCTGGATTTGCCCGATTCCCCGGAGAGACCAACACAGAGCGAAGAGAAGGTGAGCTTAGATCAAAGTCTGTGCTCTTTCATTGTGATTAACACTGATTGCCTTTTCTTACTTTCACCTCCATTGTGAAATCCCCACAAGCAAAGTATCGGAGATAATGGCAGCTTCCTTGTGAGGAGAGTCTGACCCTAGCTCATTAATCAGCATTGAGACAGACGGCTCAGCTGACAAAGGGGGAATTGTTACAATGGCAAGCTTGGTTAGTTTTGAATGTTTGGCTAGAAAAGCACAGTTGTGAGTTAGAGTTGAGGCTGAGTGCAGAACAGTAGAAACCATCACACCGGAAACATCAGTTAAACTGACAATTAAGTCATCAGAGCATCTCCTATTAGTTCATCTTAAAAAGTAACTCCTAAAGTGCAGTCGGCTGAAGTAGACAAGTAGACAACATTTGTAGATTAACTAGCATTACTGTGTGTACAACTCCCAGTCCTTTCGTAAAGACACAAAGTGTAACAAAAACCACATACACAACTAGGCAAAATAAGCAGTAATCAGATTTAAAAATAACATTAAAGTTACCTACATGCATATATATATGTAGATAGATGTATATATACTGATAATCAAGTCTTAAAGTTGCTCAGAAGTAAGGGTCTGCTTCTTTTTATATCACTGTATGCTGAATATCTCGATTTTAGACAGTTGGTCTGATGAAAATGTAATCAAAGGATTAATTGATAATAAAGGCAATCTGTAGTTGCAGTTGATCACTCTTAAATACTTTGGATGATGGAGCTCCCTCGACCAAACACACAGCCAAGAAAGATGATTTTCCAAATCCCCATTAAAGCAGCCTGAGTATCGCCACCAGAGACCCTGACAAATTTCACTCCATCACCGAGCACATTAGGAGCCCAGATGCAGCACGTCGCCATTTACTGGTAAATTTAGTATTTACCTACCTTTACCTAAATCAGCATTCAAGGAGCTACGTTCATTGGATTCCGAATCTCATGATTGACATTCAGTGGCAAAGCTCAAAAGTGAGGGTGTGGAAGTCAGGACGGCGGATGTGGGTGAAGCATGTCTCGCTTTTTATGCAGAACATTGGAGTTACAGCCCGCCGGCTTGGGTTTCATCACTTGTTTTGTTCACAAATTATTTTGAGACTAAAAAAAATCAATATGGACAGATTTTTACCAATGCTGCAATATTATTGTTTTGTAGGTCTTATGAAGAACCAACCAGATTTTTTCTATCCATGAAATCCTTCAGGCTATAGTCCTTGAAAACTGCTACGTATTCATTCATCTTTCATTTCTTGGACTCTTCCTTGAGTAATATATTGTTCTATGGATAATGAATGTACCATCATCCTTCCTAACATTTGATCAGGACTTCAAAAATCTGACACCAGCCTTTAAATGGCCTCTTACCGCCTAATTCAGTACAAATCCTTCAGAACAGGCAGTCCACTAATTCCCCAGGGGCACTTTGTCCTTCCATATCACCACTAACTTGCTCATGGTCTCATCTTCTTTCAACTTTGTTCTCAGATAAAATGGCAGCTCCTCTGCTAATCTGTGTGTCACCTTGAATCACTGCAATAGTTTAAAATAGGTACAAATGTATCAGTATCATATCAACTTTCCGCTTCCAGTTTGACAAACACCATATGGCAGGAGTCTTTGTAATGTGAAATCCCTGCAGTCTTTGCAATCTGGCCTGGGTGGATACTGTATGTAATGCAGAACACAGTGACAAAGAACGCAGCCACAGTACACCTACACCAAGAGTTGCGCATCTGTACGTGCTGGAAATAAGCCAACACAGACTTTAACAAAGCACACACTAGCACAGTGAAATTCTGTTTCAGATTTACTCAAGGTTTAACAAGGTGTGTGTGTGTGTGTGTGTGTGTGTGTGTGTGTGTGTGTGTGTGTGTGTGTGGCAGGCACACACAATAAAAACAATACATATAAAAGGTATTGTTTCTATATTCCACCCGCCCCGTACTACTTGTACTCATGAATAGTGGTGCTATGTACACCACTTAATTATTAATGCACTGACATTAAGTCATTTCCTTGAATAGTGAGATTCATTGTTACTGCAAAGAGCACTGCGGTATGAAGCATTATCTTTGACTGATGTTCAATTCAAGGATATTTCAAGGATATTTACTGAAGGTCTACAAAAACAAAGATTAATGATTTTATTTAAAACATAAAATGTGTAGAAAGGTATTAAGGCTGTGTTAAGGCTGCATATAACTTTGACAACCTTTCACCAATGAGGTAGGGGGCAGCCTGTCTGTAGCGGCAAAGAGCGAGAGGCAAAACCCAATGCTGCTCATTAGGCTTAAAATCAACCTGAAATCTCCCCGCCATCGACCAACCAACCCCCAACCCCCAAATCTCCAGTGCAAATTAAGCCCTTGGATATACAGTGTGTGGCAGGAAAAGAGGTTATAAAACAAACTAAAGGAAAGCAGGGAGCTGTGGGTGGGAAAGAATCCAACTGCAGAAAACTGTTGTGTTGTGTCAGTGTTGAGTTGCAGCGACTCCCCGGAAAAAACTGAAGAGGACCCTGTCGTGCATGAGTTTAAAGTGAAGCCTCTGTTTCCTTGCAACCTACATCTATCTAGCCATCTATACCATCGCTGCTCTGTATTTTTTCAAGGGTGAAAAGGTAGCAAACGCATTATGCATGCAGAAAAATATAATCTGCTAAAACTGCAACAGCCAAGATTCAGTGAATATCAAAGCAGAGGAAGAAGAGGAAATTGTTTACTCCTGTAAAATGTTTTGCAGTCGGACCACAAAACCCCCCCAAAACCCACCAAAAAGCTATCTCTCATTTCAGGACTACATGATATTTTGGGATGAAATTATTAAACCTTAATAAGATCTTCCCACAATAGAGGCTCCACACAAGCCATTACACGGCCGATCTCCTTACTGATTTCATTTTAAAAGAAACATTTCAACATGTGATGAAAAGAATATAAATCTTTCATTAGCCTCCCAGAGTCAGAGCTGTATGTGGTTTTTAGACTTTAATTACCTCTGTTTGATTATATCTCAACCCCAACTGAACGTTAATGAAAATTAATGAAAAATCAATTCACTGTGAAACCAGTCAGGATGTGCTGGTGCATCTGAAAAAGAAATTGCATTTTTACCATCCACCTCAGAAATCATTGGAAATGCACCATATTAGTTATCACCTTTTAGAAAGGGAGCAATAAAGCAAACACACATAAAAATAGAGGAATCAATAGCGGAAATGTAAAATATCTAATTTAAATCTCAGATTTATTCAACCTACTTTTCAGGCTCTTGCTCATATTTCTCATCATCTCTCTGAATAGCACTGCTGACAAGCATTCAGGTTCAATCTCTTCTTTTTTTCAGCTTGATTTCATACATTCTCAGAAAAGTCAACTCCTTCATCCAGACAGCAGAGGTGTGAAAAAACTACGTAATCCATAGAAGTGACTGTGCTCTTTGGCAGAACCCAGGAGTCGCCAAGCGTGGATGTGAATCTATAAAATTTAAAACAAATCTTTAAAATAAATCAGAATCTGATTCAGACATAGTTTTGCGACTTGCATTTGACCAGAAGCATCTGTTGATGGGAAGAAACTCTCCTACTGGACATCAATTTCCAAATTAATAAGATGCCTTTTCAAAAATGTCAGTGTAAGATTAGGATTCATTAAAATAATAGAATAAAATGAACACTTGATTTTGTAATAAGTATCTGCTGGAAATTTGCAATAAGTTTTCTCAGATAGCCAACATCTATTATGCATGATACTTACATTGAATCTTTACTGGTTCCCTCTCAGCACCCAGTGCATGTTTGACCGTCCCAATGGGGCAAATGTTTTCATGTCTAATGAGGTTTTGTAAGTTTTTCAAATCCATGGTTGGAGGATTAAGGTTGTGGGGGCATAGATTATCCTCATAATGTGGGTTTTGTGAGCTCCTTTGAGACACTAACTGTTATTAAAGGTCACACAAATAGACCTAGTCTAACTGGATAAATGTTCAGTGGAGAATAGGCTCCATCTACTGAAGACTGATAAGGCTTCAAAGTTGCCTGAAGGTTTTCCAGTTTAATTGACCAATCAGCAGCCAATTCTCCTCAGCTCCCCTCACTGACTGAGACTCGTGTTTCATTTTCCACAGCTACAGTTAATCTTTCCCGTCGTGGATAAGCAGCACGTTCATTGTTTCATCCCTTCACTGCCATCACTAGTAATCATGTTTATATTTCTCATCATGTCATGCAATCTGCTCCAAGCTGAGAATCTGTTAAAAGCAATTCCTTCTCTTACTTGATAAACTAGGTTATATATGTTTAGGGATCAGACAAAGTGAAATGATATCTTTGCTATGGCATCACAAACCTCTCAGCTACCACATCTGGTGATGTCAAGAAGATCTTCTGGATAACAGCAGCACACAAACAATATTAAATTCAATTATGATCCTTGTAAATATAAAATATGCTAGAAATATGCTAAAATATACTGTAGGTCACAAAGCCAAGAAGCTTGAACTCATCTTAATTACATATTTATGTATAGTTTTTAGGTTACTGACATCAGTAAGTGCAACCAACCAGAACATATAAACAGTCCACAGAGAGGTCATTCATAGCTAAGAAATGCCACCAACATTAAAATGTCCACAAATACAAAACAAACTAGAATGGCACTCAGTAGAGTGCATACCTCCGTAACGGTGAATCATACCCTAATTCAATGAAGCCTAATCTAAATTGTAATCATCGCCCTCTAACATTTAATGGGTTCTTCCTTGGCCCATGTCCCATCTTTTCAACTATTTCTATGAAAATCAGTCAAGTAGTTTTTTGCGTATTCCTGATAAGAGTCAAATCAACCAAACAACCAACTAACAAACAAAAAAACCCAACACAGACACAAGCAAACAGAGGCAAAGCAACAAAATGTAACCTCCTTGGCAAAATGAAATTTCATTCCAGTACTTGTCCTACACATGTGAACTCATGTTCACCCACTTGGAATAAGTCCAAGATGTCTTCTAAAAACCTTTCCCAGGACAGCCATCTATGAATGCATAATATTTACTAGTTTACGACGAGACAGAAGGTGCACCTTCTGTCCAATACCTCCAGCAGTTGTAATTACAATTACAAGCAGTAAAGTAAAACTTCCACTAGAGTGGAAACACGCAGCAGGTAACCAATAACAATTGTTAGCAAAACAGGTCCATCTTTATGAAGCGTGTTCTGCTGGTAGAGTGCTGGACCTGGTCTACTGTCTGCCAGATAAGGTGGGCAGCAGTTTTGATGGTGACATCTTTGATTAATAGGTTAGTGGTGGTGGTTATCTCCCTACAATGAAAAAATGTTTAAGATATAAGCCTTTTCATCATTTTGTCATCTGAAAAAACTTTCATCTTTTATCACCTCATAGCTAATCTTTCCAATCGTAATAATTCTTTGGTATTAAATCCTCATTGAACCTGATATTTACCTGTTCTGGCAAATCATTCACTACACGAAAGCAAAATGCAACTAAATGGTACGGTGTTGTTTTAAAACCTTTGCAGGCAATTTAGGCCTGCTGTTTCATTTGACAAAGGCATGTTCAAGACATTTATTATGCTACACATTTGTGAGTGTGTTATCACTCACATCTGGCGCAAAGCTTTCGTTCCTCCAAATGTTATGCAGAAATATGCCTGAACCAGTTTAGAGAAAACACAAGTGTGGGGATATTATGACTATCAGTAAATCCTAGGGCTCGTATTTAGGTTACTCAGAGCTTGCATAAGTGTTGATCTGGGTTTTTGTGAAATGTCAAGATGCACCAGCATAAAAACAAAATAAAACAAAAAACCCCAATGAGTGAATTAAAGGGGAAAAAAATTCAAAAATGAGTGGTGAAACGGGATGACAGGATGAGTACAGCACTGATAATCATTTTTTATGCCCTTCACAGTCACCTGATCCATGGGAGATTTTGGTGTGACGCCTTAGACATTGCCCTCCACCACCGTCTTCAAAACACCAAATGAAGGAATATCTTTTGGATGAACAGTCTTCATCCATCCAGCAGAGCCCAAAGAATTGTAGAATCAATGCAAACGCACACTTTTCACAAGGTGAACACTTTTTTTTCCCAACACTTTCCTTATTTCTTCTAATTTGTTACCAGTCTATATATCCATGCCATATGATTTGATTTGGACCTACAGTGCATTAGACCTTACTGTTTGTCAATTTTCCTCCATTCTCCATTTTCCTACAGTGTCTCTGGGACAAATTAGATCAGGGGCGAGCTAGTAGTTAACGTAAGGATGAAAACACTGTTACTTTGAGTTTGTGCGTACAGTTACAGTCTGTGCGTCCATTTCTGTGAGCAGGACCAATGGTACAGATATGGGACATTCAGCAATCAGTAGCAAAAGCAGCAGAAAACTAAAACCAGAGCAGTCACTGATCCACTGAGAGACATTTCCATACGTGACAGGTTGTCCGCCCTTAATTAAGCTCTCAGATCCTCTCCATATTTTATCATAGTCATCCATATTAATTAACACTTTAGTTGTGGCTGTGGACAAGATCGTCTCCTTTGGGACCACACTTAAGTCACATGTGGAAAATTCCAGGCCACTCAGCAGTTGTAGTCAGCAATACTGAGGAAAATATGGACAGGTGTTTGTACTGCAATGGGCAGCAGGAGAGATGGGAAGGAGGATGAGTCAGAGGAGCCAAAGTAATGCATGTAAATCTACTGTATTAAATCTCACAGCACTAATTTTTTACTTAATTTCCAGGCATTAGTCACGGGAATGACGTCAGCTATGCCTACAAAGCTCACTAATGTCCTCTGTATTGCTGTAGTGGTACAAAGTTTCAGCAAACTAGTTAATTCCTATTGCTGACTGATATTCTGCATCTCTAACCACAGTCCAGTGGTGTGACCTTGAGGTAGGAAAAGAATTCTGTGGTAGAAAAGCATTTGCTCAACCAAAGAAAATATATAAAATATATAGCAACAGATTTATTTTATTTTTTATTTTATTTATTGTGGATTCTAATGACCACCAGGCCCCTCTGATGTCCAACAGCATCCAAAAAATGCATATTCACTTATTCACGTACGCATATTCACGTATTCACTTCTCGTCTTTGACAAAAAACACAAGCTGCAGCTGCGAGTACCTGATATATACAGTATGTGGCAATGATTTTTTTAAACTGAACTATGGAATTCTGTTACAGAGCAGATAGATCACTGGCGTGTGGGAAAACAGGATGCTAGCTTGATTGCTATTCTGAAACCTTTGTTTTAAATGGATCATGTAGTCAAATTAAAAGATTTTATTTCAAAATTTAACGATTACGTCCAGTGACCTGGGAGCAAACTGTAAACACAAAAACACACATCTAGGGCAACACATTTGTGGTAAAATGTTGCCTGCTTAGTCTTAGTAGCACAGTTCTAGTATGTTGATTAAATATTAAAATCATTGCCTGATCCTACAAGCCCACCTATAGTGCCTGTTATGTCCTTTAATACAAGTTGAATTTTGTGGAAGTTTGGCTCTTAATGTGGATGGAAGAGTTGTCTATGTCAATTATATTATTGTCCCAATCAAATCTATTTTTCTTGGTGTCTGCGAAGATGTCCTGCCATATTTGTTGTGTTACCTGAAGTGGTGAATGGCAGCCACCCAAAGCAAAGCTTACAAACTGTGGCTCCCTTGACATAACTCACAGGGAATACAAAATAGTTTCAGGGAAGCAGGAGGATTGCTTCTGTGTTATCTCCGCCGCTGGCAGTGGCCGTGATACTCGGAGGTACAGCTGCAGGTAACTCGCTGCTACTTGCTAATTCTGCTTGCATGGTCATTTTTTTTATGTGGGTTTTTTTTCGTTTGTTTTTTTGGACACTGTGCCGGACACAACCAGGCAGGCACAGGTAGAGAGGGAAAAAAAATATACTGGGATGGTTTTTTTTTTTCAAATGTTGATTTTGAAATTGTGGCCTTAAAAAAAACGACTGCCAGGTAAACAATAGACTCACCCTCCTTTGATGTAATCCAGGAAGGTGTGCTCAGACTCCACATTGAATGACAACAAGGACACCTGAGAGAGAAAAAAGGATCACACAGATTAAGTCATGCTTGGTAATTAAGGGAAGCAGAATCTACCAACCTAGACATTAACACTGACCTCTGAGCTAACAAGCCATAAAATGACTTATCCGCTCAGAAGGATTTTAATACTTGGGCAGCATTTTGGTAACACAATCACTGAGAACATCAGTGTGGCTTCTCACTGATGGATGATCGGTGTAATGGATAAGTACCCATGGATTTTAATTAGAGCGTCCCCACATACAGCGAGAACAGCGAAAGTATTCGGGCAGTTACAAGGCTACGGGTAATTTATGAAAATCTGTCACTTCTCTTCAGTAATACAGGCCATAGACAAATGTCCCTTTATGCATGGATTTGGTATTTCACCCTATGTCAATCACAAGAGGGTTTTCTCCTCTGCCTATATTATGTTATATATCTTAAATTCACTGTCGAGTTCAAAAAGCCATGAGACTAGGAATAGAACAAAAACATTTAACAAAGCTTAACTGCTTCATGCAATACACATGGAGGATACTCCCCAATGAATACAAAAGCAAAGGAAGGCTGGGGTGTTGGTGTACCATGACGTCTGCGCTTATCTTATAACTTATTCTCACCGTCCCAGAGTTGATGTATCTCTTTTTCTTTATTTTCTTCTTGGCATTAACCACCTGGTATGAAGGCAGAGTAAGAAAAAAAGGATTATCGGTGATGTAAACTTATAGCAGAATTCTTTTTATCCACCCTTGGGCAAGTAATAAAAGCGTCTTTGTCGTCCTACTCCATTTCTGTAAGGGTAATGGAGCATAGGGACTGAATCCAATAACTGCAGTGGTTGGGAGTGAGATAACATTGATCATGCCTTGCAGCAAATCCCAGATTACTCAGGGGGACTTTTCTAAGCGCCCATACTGTGCTGTACATTTTTACATGAAATATTACCATGCATGGGGATGGCGGAACACATGTCCCATATCTCTCCCCAAACCATTTATCAGTAATAAACAAAATGTTAACAACATGCATTCTGAATTACACAGATCAGATACAAATCACAGGTGTACAATAATATGTAATGTGTGCAGATACATATAGAAATTTAGGAGTGATAAGGTTATTGAGAGCTGTTGAGGTAAAAAAAAATTTACTGGCCACTCTGTGGGGCTGCAGACAACCATAAAGCAAGTGCCTGGAGGAAGGTTTGCAGTATTATAAAGGATATCCCACACTTTTCTTCCTCTCTGTGGTGGGTTCTGCTCCTCCGTTCTGCCTCTATGGTTGCTCCTGAACCCCTCCAACCCAGACGACGTCTCAGTCAGCCACTACTGGGTTTGCATTACATTACACAGACATCATCCTCGATTACACCGGCCTCTGTTAGCATTAGCCTGCTGTCATCTCAACTCACAGAGCTATTGCTTGCAGGCCTCATGCATGTCAGGTTGTGTACACAGGAATCTGCAAAGAGTCCAACACCGTGGCCTGTGACCTGTTCAAATTCTTTCTTTGTCATCTGTGAAAAGGTGACTTCATGTGCTTTTTGTCCACATCCTGAAGCTGTTTCAAGGGCATCGACCTGGCAACGAGTGCATCAACATACTGCTGTGTTTCATGTTCTAATTAAAATACAGGAAGGTTTGGTGGAGGTTAATGGATGCACCTTCCTCTGCCATATCAGCGTGGCAGCTCTGCATGCCACTCACTCATTCCGTCACTCATTCTGTCGTTCTGTCCCTACCTACACGCCTACTTCTCCCCTACTCACTCTCTTCATTATCACCGCCATGACTAATTCAGAAGCTAATGTAACATGGCCAGTGTTTTGATGAGCGGGTACTGACAGGAGCCCCCCAGTGCCTAACAGTAATACCCAATCTGAGCATCAAAGGACTATCCAAAAAACCCCTCTAATTTTCAGAACAGTTCAGCTGCATTCCCATTTATATTTGACAGAAAAACTCCTCTTCATCTGGTCTTCTGCACCAATTGACCTCTACCATGCTAAATGCCGGGGAGGGTGAGCTAAAACAACCAAGGTCTAGAGTGTTTCCTGTCATTAAAGTTTGGATAACAAGACTTTGCTGAGACAAAGGGCACATTAATTTGTTCTTAAATCAAAGTAGGTTTTTCACACTGCCCCCTAAAGTTGAGCATAGGTCTGTTTTTGTGCCTTTGCCGTGTAAATTTTGTTCAAGAGGAGAAACCACAGTTAATTCATTAATAGTTTGCACTCTGTCTAGCCACAGTATGGCTGGTGACAGGTGGACACACAAAAATCACATATTGAACAAACAGAGGATTCACACCTTCACACTTCGATAAAAAGGTGGGCAGGTTCGCACTGTGACCTGAATTTGACTTCAAAGAGGAACCGCAGGAAAAAATGACATACACCAGTCAAATGGAAATGTACAACCAGTCGCTGTTTTACACAAAGGCCCTCTGCTGTGAGCGAAAACAGAAAGGGTGAGAACAGGATCGACTATCTTTATCTCAACTCACCTCGTAGACGTTTAGCTGGCTCTGACCCCGACACAGCTCTTTGTAGCTGGTGGTGAATTCACCGATGAAATCGTGGCTGGCGGTAAGAGAGGAAGAAAAAATGCATCACATGATGATCGTTGAGATGCAATTGGTGCAATGCTGAGACATGGAACATAAAAGTACTCGAGGAATTACACCACCAAAAGCACTATAATAATAAATTTCCAATGAAAACTTAATAGCATAAGTTGGAAAATTATCATTGTGGTGGCACGGTTTCTACTTAGTGTTTCTGAAGAAATAAAACATAATTCACTTAGGAGTTAAATGGAAAAAGTCATTTAACTGGGCAAGACATGAGAAAAAAATCATAAAAGGCATGAATTACTTCTTAATTAATTTATAATTATGTCCTATGTGTGTGTGTGTGTGTGAGTGCATCCCTTACCTCCCGTCTCTGTCCCAGTCATACACTTCCACTTTGATCGTTCTGTGAAACACATCAAAACAGAGGAAAAAGCCTTTATTTGTGTGAGGAAATTTGATTTAATTTGTGAGCCCCGACCGAAACGTCCTTCAGAGGAAACTTCACAAAGAACATTTCTGAGATGACACAGCACAAATCAAGCTATTAAAGATCATCAATTGTAAGTGAAGGTTTAATTAAATCAATCCAAAAAAGCCTGCTCTGCGTTTTGCATGCAAAACATGCATCTTTCTGAAGATCTAATAAGGGTGACAGTTTGTTACATCTTGACTGTGTTGCAGACAGAGACTGGTCAGTAATGTAAATTTGCTAATGACAAATCTTGTAATGAAACCTTTAACGGAGACTGGGAAATCTACAAAGCTTATTTTGTCTTTGTCAGTCTTGCTACCCCCCCCCAAAAAAAAAGGAAGCAGGGTTGTAAACTGGCATCAAGGATTTTCATGAACAGTTTACCAGTGAATATGTGTACATTTGACAAAAATCAGGGTAAAGCCTTTTCTCTGCAAATGCCAAAGACAGAAAACTAACCTCTTGGGAGGGTGCATATTTTGCAGCTTCCTCAAATTAAGTTGGAAGGTTATAAATCAAATCACTGCGTGAGAGAATTCTCTGAGAATGAGAGTGCTTTCTCTCTTCTGCGGAATCAGATGGAAAGATCAGTTGCTTACCCCACCCCCACCCCAGACCATCAGCTGCTGTCAGTCATGTGTCAGTGGGTCCAGGAGGATACGGAGTGATGGAGGGCGCTGCTCTGTTAACCTGACCTGAACCCATTCTGTCTGCACTTAACGTATTTTCCCCACCTAACACGCGTGTTTGATCCATGTACAGCACAGAGAGGCTAGACAGGAGTTGTACTGTGCTAAATCTGTGCTAAAAGCAGTAGTTTTTACCCTCTAAATACCAACACAGCCAGATATTTGGGTTTCAGGGTCAGAGTTAGAAAACAATCAAATCCTCCTCCTGACTTTTGACTGAAGGCCAGCATTGCAGATGATTCCCTAGTGGCGTCTAAGTCACCGTCAATTTCCTCAAATGTAATTTTCTTGCGACTAATGATCAGGGTCATACACAGCGCTATGACACAATCAAATCTCCTGGAGGAGGTACAAAGAATTAGTCCCCAGATCAATTTCATTTCAGTCTCTGCGCCCACTGCATGTTTGAGTGGAAATTGGAGAAATCTCACTTTCTGTTCGCTATTAAAGCCAGATGATCACAAGAGGATTTGCCTGATTCACATGAAGCCAACAGACGTGACTGAGGACACGGAGTAAACATGATTATTCATGCCTTAGATTTACATGTAACACATGGGCACAAAGGAAATGTAAAGTGCTTTTCTGTGCTGGAGAATTGGCAAACCTGGAACCTCTGCTCTTTTCTGTGCCTTTGGCTCTGAGATCTGGATATTTATCCTTAAGACTTAAGACATGAGCCTCACCTCATGTCTCATGTCTGTCTAAATGGGGCCCTTGAGGTCTTCACTGGTCCATAGTATTCATAATTGTTTGCTTTCTATCCAAATCAAGGAGCTAAGGACAGAGGGAGCTCTACGCTGTACAGATGGTGAAGCCCTTCGAGGCAAGATTTTGATTTTGGACTATAAACATCAAACTGACTTTAATGAAAACACTTAAAAGAACACAAAAGCACAGGAGCTGAATCTGGGAAGTCTGCATTATCTATAAAATAGAGAGGGCGGCGCATTAGGCAAAATGCCTGAGTCAACAAAATTCAAAGCCTCAGAATCACTGCACATACTGCAGACTGCACAACAATCACAGAGCCATTATATGTTTTATATTATTATAAATTCTGATGTTGTCACTAAAATTTGATTTGCTAAAAAGTAGTTATACAAAAGCGAATTTGCTGTTTTTTGCAAGTATGTCAAAAAACAACAAACTAACTATGGAAGTCAGAGAGGCCAAAGATTTGCATAGATTTCTATTGCCATCCTAAACCTCAAAGGGAACTGGGCATCTTTCATGCTTCTGCTCCATCTGTTTGACCCAATTAACTTCCGTGGGCAGGTGAGCAGAGACGGGATCTTGAAGTGAAGGAACCGCTGTTGACACCCAGCATGGGGAGAGTGTGAGATTTGACGTGCTCTTTGTTGATTTCCACGGACTCTCATAGCTGTCTGGGTCAGTACACTTTCATGCTTACGCGCACGCGCGCACACACACACACACACACACACACACACACACACACACACACACACACACACACACACACACACACACACACACACACACACACACACAGCAGGGCTCCTGTGTTGTTCCAGCCACCTGTCAACATCTATAGAACAACAAGCAAAGCCACTCTTCCTCCGTCACTTTCTTTCTCTTTCCTCTTATTTTTTTTGACTTCCCTGCCAAAACTCTCTCTGCTCCTCAGGTGTCCCAGGAGGCCTTTTGCTCTGAAGACATTCTGAAGAGATAAGATAGGAGATGCCACTGGTGCAGCCAATCAGAAACTTGAAATGCTCTGAAAGGTTCTTGCCTCTCGTGGGCAAATCAATGAACAGTCAGGCCAGGTAGCACGTAGTCAGAGACAGGTCTGTTACAATTCTCTATTTCAGTAGCAGATACAATAATGCTGGAAAATCAATGGTGTCTAAATTTGACGCACCCAACCCATTTTGAAATAAGCATGATGCATATTGAAACTAATGTAGCTTTGATTTCCACTGGAAAAATCATACCCCATCTGAGTGTGCGTGCGTGTGTGTGTGTGTGTGTGTGCAGAAGACTTTATTGTACATCATCACTCATCCTACCTGTCATAGTCTCCATTGCAGAGCGCTCTGACAGGGATGGAGAAGGACTGCCACACAGGATTCAGGGTGTTCTTCACCACCTCAGTCTTGTGGCAGATGGTGAACCTGGATACACAGGTCATCAGCAATTTTAAAAATCCTAACACACATCTAAGAAAAAAAAACTGTGATAAAATCTTCCCAATGTGGTCTGGAAAGAGGCAGCATCTGCATAAATGTATCTGCGTGCGGCTGAGTTCAAGGCAGCGCAATCTAATTCTCTCGACCTTGGTTCCTGTGCTGTTTGATCTCCACAACCATCCCACCTGGCTTTGATGAGCCAAAATGGAAAAAAACCCACTGAGAAACTGAAGCAAACTCACGTGCCATCCTCGTTGCTTCTGTAAAAGACCATGAAGGGGTCTGACTTTCCAAAGAAGTCCTTTTTATCCAGTTTGTTGGCACAGAACTGCATGGTGGCATAATCCTGCAGACGGGGGGGTTCAGAGAAATAAAAAGACAAAAAAGCAAACGACAATGCAAATCCATGCTGTAGCCTCTGTTAGTCTCCTGTTGTTTGTTTGTTTTTACATGCTGTGTGCCAAGATATGAAAGCCTTGACGCACCAAATAAAAGAAAAGTGCTGACGGACTCCTAATAAGAGCATGGTGAGAGTAGCCAGCGGCCTCTGCTTTTCAAAACCTGCAGATGCATTCATTATTTGCTTATTATCCAACTCCTGCATAATGATAGGGGATGGAGTAAGGGATACTACACTGAAAATACCTTGCTATGGAGAACGTAATTGTATAGTATGAGTAATAGTATGAACCACTGCAGACCATGCAGTGACACAGAAGTGGATCCTAAAATCCTGCACATGGGTGGGTGGGTGTGTGTGTGGGTGTGTGTGTGTGTGGGGGGGGCAGCTGTGTACAGAAGGGCTCTGGAGGGTGTGAGTGCAGCTAATGATACATAAGAAAGGCTGGTGTTACCATAATTACACTCATTTACGCGGCATTTCAATGTGCTGCTGCCATTACAGGGACAATGAACACGCCCCGTGATGCCCTTGGTTCCAGATAGTCTCCCTGTGGTCAAGGTAATAGTCTGCATTATGTATCATGAGGAGGCTGGACAGTGGGCACAGACTGGACAGGCCGACGGCCACATCATAAGAAATGCGTGAGTGCTCTGTATCAGTGACAGTCGTTATCTTACTGCTGTATGATTTTTAAAAAAAAACAAAACAGAAAAAAACACTGTAGCCCTGAAACGTACTGCATGGGCAAGTCAAGAGTCCAGGCATAAATTTTAAAGCGTGAGATGTGATATCAGAAGATATTCAGAGCCTTCAACTAGCGAATAGAAGAGCCATTTTTACCCTGCTGCTCTCTCGGGCTTTTAGGGTTTGAAGTGCAGCTATTAGATCTGAATCAGCGTGATGCTGACCAAGGCCTTTATCGACTGCCATGACCCACATCAGTGTGCTGCACTCTGCCTCTGACCTGCCTCTCACTAACCCCCATCACGTCACTTTATGCCTTGGACCCAGACATGACACAGACCAGCCTCTATTTCTGAGGCAACTGCTGAGAGAAAGATGGATGCAGCCCTATGGTTACACAGTAAATTGGTGTTCTCCTAAAAGCTGAACTCATTTGATCATCGCTGTTGTTTCCAACCGTAGTTTGTTTCCAACTAACATTGCAGCGAAGCAAAGAGGTGATTTAAAACAGTCAGTGGTGGCCAAATGGGTTGCTGCATGATCTAATTTCATTTCCTACTATCATTTTCATTTATTATCAGTGTTTCTTCCACTATAGGTAGATGGCATGTTAAAAGAAGATTGTTTTTTTCCCAATTTGTGTAGTCGGATACAGATCAGCCAAGTCATAGAGCAAACCACTGCGCATTTTGCACCTGAAATGTGTCAGGCTCTCCCTTGACGGCTTTTCTCAAGAACATCTAATCTGCTAATTTCCCACTGTGGCTCGTTTTGTGGATTTAAACAAAAAAAAACATTATTTTAAAGGAATTTGCTTAGGTCAGTTATCACAGTCCTTAAAAATAGAACCGCTGTATAAATGTCCTGCCTTAGCCCTGACACAGCCTCTACAATTACACTATCATGGCAACACGGTGCCTTAAGCCTTCATTAGGCACAGATAACACATACCCACTTTGGTGCCTAGCAGTGTTCTCTCATTAAGTGGGGAAAAAGGCAGAACATTCATTTCAGCCACTGAGCTTTAGCAGCAGCAGGGGAATACTGAGTGCAGTCTGCATCCTTCTTCCCATTTCTCTGCTCCACCACCGTGTCACTGCATGGGGTGAACGGTAGAGCAATGCACACTGTCACTTTCAGAAAGTGGGACTGGTCTTTCAAAGGAACAGGAGGCATCACAGACAATACTTGAACTTGTACACAAAAAGCTCCGGGCATCCTCACGATCACATGCTACAGTGAAACACCAAATCGTGAGCCAGAGGACGAATCGAATCAGAAATTAACACAATTATCTTTGACCCCATTCCTTGAAGTGTTCTATTTTTAGTGTCTATTCGAGAGTGTAAGCCTCAGGTGAAGGATTTATGTCGACAAGAGGAACAGTTTTAGATACACAAACATGAATATGAAATGGCAAGAAATAAAAATCTTAACAGCAACAGTAATAAGCTCAATTCAATTTTCCGACAGTGATGGACTGAAAAATACTTCTTTGAGGGAAATACATCATACAATCCAAAAGATCAATGTTGATTGGTCTTAATGTAAGTTAATAGTAAGGTGGTGAGGGTATTCTGTACATGTGCTCAAGAGGCAGTGAAAATTATTTTATTTTCATTTTCAGTGCAGAGGGTTTCCTCCCAAAAACTGAGAGGCTGAAGCTAGAGGGTGTCATATTGACACAGGTCTGTGATTTGTCATTTTGAGCAACAAAAATAAAATGGACTTGACTTAACCATGTACATCTTCATAAACACTGAACCACTTATGCCTTATCTGCCCAATGCATGAACAGAAAGGAATAAATCTCACCATGATTTACTGCTGTGAAATTAGAATTCTGGGATTTATACTGAGATCCAACTATATAGCCATTAAGAAGACCCCACTATGTCCTGCCATGCCTCTGTGACTATGTCTGCTGCCAGCAAAACAGCAGCACCACAATGCCCAAACCTTTTATACAGAATTACGAGGCAGAATAATGGCGCAACATTCCTGCCTTGAACCAGCTGTATAAAAGGGGCTGATTTAAATCAGCCAGAGCTGCTGCTGGACTGTGAGGAGGATCTGAGGGGGAGCCAGCCGCTGCTCAGCATGTCTTATGTGCCAGAGATAGACAGCCAAGAGGAAGCCTTTGATCCATGCAGAGGCTGTTGCTCTGTCTAATGATACCTGGCAAATCCACCATGAAGGTGAGTGCCAACTTGCCTCTTGGTTAACGGTCCCTGCAGAAGTTCCCCAGTCGATTCCCACTCTGCTGGTTTCAGTTTCCCAAATCAAGAGTTGGTGTTTACCTCAGGCAAAGCAGCAACTCGGCTGTCTCCATTTTTTGTACAGGTGGATTATGGAATAAACACCATCCAGATGGACGGTAGCAGTTCCAAATTGCTATAATTCACAGGCATGTGAATTGTACTGACAGCAGGGCCCTCAATTAAAATCTGTCTTTTCCCTCATTTCATCATCCTGCTCTTCACTCAGCCCAGAGGTATTTCCATTCAGCTTTAAATTCTGTGTAAACAGAGCAGGTCTGGAGTGACATGTCAAGTCTGTGTCTCTCTAATTGGGTCTTGGAGAGAGGAAATGGTCATTTGTCCCAGTAATGATCATTTGCATTTATATTAGAAAATCGCTTCTTGAAGTGGTGCTTTGCAGTTTGGTGCTAACTCCTCATCATCGCAGATCCAATGTACCTGATGACTCACAGCAGCCCTTCAGTGACTGTGAGCACCGACAGTTCAATCTGGCAGGACCGAATCAGTAGTGGTTATCAAGGCAGTTTTATGATGAGCATGCTTACTCTGTCTCCCTCTAACAGGAGTAATTATGTATTTGTAAGAAAAATAAATGATGCTATATATGAAACTTCCAGAAAACCCACAATGACTATTAAATAAGGGTATTTTTTACTTAAGTGTATGGCAGGAAGATACAAAGCTTAAAGGAATTAGGTGTTTACATGTATTAGGATATCATGAAACATTTATATAGTGGTTGCAACTCAATGGCTTGCTTTACAGCCTCTGAGGGAGGCTAGTTGTTCTGGCCAATAAGTCTTGCTACTTTCTCAAGCTCCATTGGCTGCAGTGTAACGTGATTATTTACTATCTTCATTTAGCAGTGCAGAGAGAAAGCCGATGGGCATTAGTGGACACAGGTTATTAGTGCAGACTCATGGATTAACACACTGCACATAGGAGTAAATGCCTGTTTTAGTGATTGGAATGAATGCCGGCTCATTAAACGGCCATTGAAACTCATAGCGTATTCACTATGTACACAATTTTCCCATGACAAATGCAACTGCATTGTGACATAGCATATCCTGCTGTTTTAATGGGGACCGTTATGAGACAATAGATCTTACTGCAGTGGAGGCCGTTAAACAACCCACCTCGCTTCAGCAGGCTTGTGAACATCGCTAAACGTGCATTATGCACCTCACACAACACGCACCATTCCCCTGGTGTGTCACATACAATTTCACAGTGACATTTCATAAGCTATCAGCTACAGTAAATATGCTCAATTAAACTGTAATGTACCACTGTTACAGGGCCCATTTCAAGTGAGACCAGTGAACACTGCAAAACATTTATTATAGAGGCAACATAAGGAGTAAGTACAAAACATAATGTAAACTGGTCAAAACTTTTTGGACTTACTCTGCAGTTTCCCAGCTCCTCAGCAGACAAGATAATGGTCCCACATTTCTTCCCAGGTATGCCACTGTGGGAAAAAAGAGATCAAATTCACTCTTTCAATGAATAATGTTTATAGGATAACCTTGAAGATCCATAATAATTTAGTTGATAATTTTGGAGGCTTGAGGCTTAAATGGCATAGAGAGGCACTGTGCTACATTTTGCAATAAAAAAAAAAAATGCCGTCAAAGTGCACAGACCTCTGATCTAATTTTCTCTATGGCTGCGGGAGGTGAATTATTTTCACAGTAGCTTCAGCTTCAGTTGGTGAGTCCAGCCATCTTTTGAAAGAAGGCTACAGTACAACTGAGGAGTAGCCAAGGCTTTAAGCCACAGTTCTGATTTGCTGCCTCCTGCATGCCAACAGGAATTCCCCAGAGCATACCAGATATATCTATAATGTTAAGTAGACTCACAAAAGACTTTTTCTGCAGTCACACTTTTCATGTCATCTGACAATGCAGGTGTATTTTCTTCATGAAATTACAAATTTAATCCGATAAGGCAACACAGAATAAACTAAACCTGACAGTTTCACCGATGTAACTGAATCAAAATCAAATTGTATTTTTTTCAGTATAATGCGCAATAGATCTGTTGAGACACAGAGCTCCTCTGATCTCTGTTTCCTAGCACCGCACTGAGATTTTAAAGCTCCGCAGGTCTGCTGTTGTTTACCGCTGACTACTGCTCCAGCAGGTGATCAAGACGCGTTGCAGCACAAGAGAGTTTCCCTGCATCTCTGTGTTTCTGTGCATCGCTTCTTCAGTAGTTTCCCAACCCGATGGCACAAGCAAAAAATAGAGACAGCATTTCCTCAGAGTTTGCAGAGCTTGTCCTAAATGTTATTTGCCAGTGTTTTTTGAAGTAGAACAAAAATGTGATTATTTTTCTTTTGATATCCAATCTCAGCAACTTTCAGCATCCACTGAAGCTGTGAGAGGCGAGAGAGTCCATTCTACACCACACAGAGCAAGACAATGTATCTCCTTTCTAATCATAGAGTGGCACTCCAGCTGCTGACACTCCTGCCATCTTTTTGGATAAAGAAAGAAATTACACGAGGGTCCTGCTGTGGCCTTGGCTGGAGACCAATCATTAGAAGGTCAGACTTGCTGCTGATCCTCATCAAACTGTCACAGCTGATTGGCTGTACTGGGCTGGCAATAATACTGGATTCCAGCATTTGACTACAGCAGCAGAAGCTTGCATGATTTACGGAAATAATTTAAGGCACGGCCTGTAATGGCTGAACATACACTACTGGATATGCCGGCGGAACGATTCATTGTTTCCTCCTTCTTATCTAGCTTGTGCAGTTAATGTTTGTGGTGTTTTTCAGAGATATGGTATGGGGTGTTTCCATTAACCTTTACTGGCGTCTCTCAGGTTTCCCAGACCCAGAACACATTCAGTGTCATGCTCCATAGAAACATCTGTAGCCCCTGATGAATCAATGCTGATCAATATCTTAATAAAAATCCACTGACCAAAGCATCCAAACACAGCTGCTGCACATACACCAGCATGCGTGAGAGAAGTCTCACCTCCCGGCGAGGTAAAATATAAAATGAAGGCATCACACACTGCCTTGAGGGCAGGCACACTCCTTTCTCAGGCTCTAACTTCAAGCTCCATGGAGACCAATCTCAAGGTGAATTAACTGTCCTTGAATTATTGATGTTTCACTCAGTCGCCACCACGCAGACTGATGATGCCTCAAAGAGCTGTAAACCTCTCACCATTGAGGCCGGTAAACCCTGCATACTCCACAGGTCAAGTTATCTTCCTCAGGTCGCGATAACGACCAATACACCTTTCAAACTGGGAAATGAGATCCAGTGATTGGAAAAATATCAGCTCCAGATGCACTGCAGATGCGCCGCCTTGCTCTAATCTGCTGCTCAGACAAGAGAGGGTACCAAAAGGGCAACAGTCCTTTCAATTAAGCAGGCATTACTGAGTGTGACATTTCCTCCGACAACGACTAGTTAACTTGAAGATCGAGCAAGCACTGAATGGATAAATACAGCTCCTGTCACTTATTTGTGGCACGAGTTCCTTTATTATTGCCTTGACTGACAGTTTGCTAACGCCAACAGCTTCTGTACTGACATGTGACTGCTGAGGATATGAAGCTTTCCTACATCAAGAAGCCTCACTCGCTCAGCACTCATTCACTGATGCTTCCTCAGTGGGGAAAACATTTTGATGATGAAATTATGTGAAATGTGCTGCTGTGGTCCCCCTTACTGTACTATCTGCAGTGAACGAGGCCTGCAGTCTGGCTGCTGTGAACAAGTGACGTCTTTAACGAGTTGGCAGCGTCATATTTTTCTCCACTGATCCTGCTGCATCTCAAACATTTGAATATTGAAATTTCACCAGTCAAACAGCATCAGGGTGTCTTGTGACGATGAGCAGGCGGGCAACAGCTAACCAGTTTCAGGCTACATCGTCGCAGCCACGTACCCTTCTAACATAAATGCAGATGAATAAATATATGTATTCAGTCTTTCAATTTTCAGTAGCTTGCATCAGTTTCATTTATTAATGCTTTTTTGTCATGTACGGATGTGCATCATGGTCGCTTCTGGTCCAGAGTTGGGTGGACTGGGTCAAGTTATGTCATCACAACTGGTAAAATCAAATAAGGAATAAATTCAACTAATGTGTGTCAGTTAAGGTGGATATGTTTATGTGAAGAGGACAGTGACATTACACACTCAATTTTATTTTATATTATATTTCAACTTAAAGTAATCATTGAGAGCATTATTAACTGGGGGGTGGTCAAATTTAATTAGTGAACATTCGCTGATTAATATCAACAGATGTTGGATTTACACAGTGACTGCAGTTGCAAAAAGCAGCTGGGATTTGTTTTGAACTATAGTCGAGTTTCTGACTGACCTGAGATCAGAGAATAATTATATTCCAATGATGAATCCTAAGATGCATTTCAATAACAGTTTTCTTTGCTCTCTTTGACTTCCCCTCTGCACTTGATATTAATTAGAAAGGGGGGCAAAATCAGAGGGGAGCAGATTATTCAAAATGAAGCACACTTGGAGGCAACAAATAGTATGCAGTGATAATTTAGCCCTTTGCATTATTGTCTGTGCACTGTGTTTACTTCATCTCACAAACCAATTAATGTCGAGGAGGAGACTCCGTTTTCAGCCAATCATTACAATATGTCAACATCATTTGAGTTCATTAGTGTCTTCAATAATCATAAAAAGAATAAGTCAGAGGGGTTTAAACCACAGAATTAAAATCAATGTAAGAGTTTGATAATATCGACCGATGTTGGTCATCACCAGCATACAGTGCAAGCTGCATTACGTGCTTGGTTCGGCTCGACAAAAGTCCAATCACATTTCAAAGTATTTTGCCAGCAGAGCAAGAGCTTGTTTAACAGATGCACTACTTGTAGCACAATAAATATCAAAGTCCTCTTCATGTGTCACCTTTATACTATCGGTATTACTGTAAAACGCAAAAAATAAGGATATAACAATAATAAGATTTTATAGAATCATTGGCTGAATGCCATGCTTCAAATGTTGAATAACTGCAATAACAAAAGGACTAATATTTATGTTTTTAGATCAAATCTTAGCTTCCTCTGCAGCGTGTCAAGGGCAATCAAGAGCGAAATGACTATCCGACAACGTTAAGTGTCTTCGATTTTGGTTGTGCCCAAACAGCCAATCATAAAATAAAAGAAAATTCCAAATTGAAACCTTAACATATGATTGGTTTAAGACGCCCAAGAGAGGTGATACAGACTAAATGACCTTAAGTGTATCTGAAGAACAGAAATTTAAGCTTGATGCAATTCCATTACTCAATTTCTATAAGAATAAAAGCAATCTCTAGCTGAGAGGAACAATATTAAAGAACAGATCAGCTTGCAGAAGCAGTAATGACATCTAAATTCAGAGTTAATCGCAGACATTGAATAGAGTTTTGATGAGGTGGTTTTGTTCGGAGAAGACTGATGACTGCCTGTTATCATCCAGGGCTTCTGCGCTTGCAGTGGATGATTAATGTGATACAATAAAGGCATTAAGGCTCCCAGCATCTCAACAAAGCAGGTGACTGCACTAACCACATGCCAAGAAGCTATGATACTTAACACCATTCGCAGTTCTCTGTAATTCATCCAGGCACTTACAGGCATCCCTTGGCACGCAGCACAGTGTGCCATATGGTCCTGACCAACCCAACACCACATGCGATGCTGCCTGAAAACCTCAACGGGCCTCATATTTACAGTCAAATTAACATCACGCCAGCGAGGCAACCTCCTCTGCTGCTGCTCCTCCTCAACGGAAACCCAGAGGATCAAACAAAACTTCATAAAGAAAACAAACAAGTACAGACAGAACTGAAACACGGCCGTGTTAGCAGAGTGGCTTCCTTTCCCCAGAAAGGAGTGGAGGGATGGAAGAGGTGCAGTCATGGTCTTTGCTCACACTGAAATAGAGGGTTAGCCACAGCTGTCTTGACAGATCCCCTGTTTGATCAACTGAATGGAAAGAGATCAAGCAGCATATTTCAGCATCACTACAATTACTTGGCCACAGTTTCTGATATTACTGTTCTGCAGAATACCAATGAGAATACTGGGAGAGAGGAGAGCACGATTCCAGTCAATTATTTCTCCACAAAATAAGCATCAAACATCATTGGGCATGACATAATATATTATATATATTCAGGCTCAATGTATGGCCTCTATAATTTCCCATCTAGAGACAGTGGCTGTCATGAAGTGGTGATTCACAACGACCTGTATTCTCCATTACCTACCAATGGGGAGGTGGGGTAGATGGAGGTTGGCGAGATTAAAGTCCGAAGAAGGAGAAAGAAGCAATTGTTGATGCCGTTCACATTAGGTCATTAGGATGAGGAATGGTCTTGATATTTAACAACGCTGCAACGTGTCACGCATATGAGAGTGGGGGAGGGTTATCTGCTCGACAATAAGCATGAGGTAGAAAATGATGGTTTTTCCCCCCCACACTGCAGCTGTTGCAGGGTGGGTCTACATACTTCCCCATAAGGCAAAATAACTGCAGCGTTACCACGCTTAGAAGGCTGTTATTTGGCAGTTTCAAACCTAAGTTTGGATAAGCAAATTTAAAAAAAGGTATTATTTGAGAAGGTGGAGTGTGAGCACAGCAAGAAATAAGACGGGAAATAGGATCATTTTTCATTGCAAAAAAAGGAAGGAATTCATTGAGTTTGCCCAAATCAGTGACTCCAGTCAATCTTTCTGGTCGACATGGGGATTGGAGTAAATGAACAAATCTGACTGGTTTGAGTTAAATCAGAGACCAGCAGAGACGGTGGGTAAAAAGATAATCTGGCTTCCTGCCACAGTAAACTTCTAGGGCAGTGGGCAAATCATAGTTGAACAGAATTAGACATGGTTGCCAAAACTGTGTGGGGGTTCAAATGGGATTATACCCTTAATCCCCTTGATCTTCATACACCGATAAGCATCCATAATCCCTCACCTCACTAGAATTTGAGGGGGAAAAAAGAGCATGAAACAGCGTAGTGGCTAATTCAGACGGACACAAGAATACCTACTGCCGTTATCAGAGAGGAAAGTAGAGCTGATTTCCCCCTGGTGCTACGAGAGGGGCTGATATTTGTGTTTAAGGCAAGTAACTAAAGGCAACCTGTGCTGCGCTCTTTGAAGTTTTGTTAGAATCAGCACAAAGGAAGTAAATGGGGCAAAAAAAAAAACGCAGTGCAAAAAAATGTCAGATGGATGCACAAAACAACCAACAGAGAAGAATGTGTTTACGTTTTTAGTGCAGTGGAAAAAAGGTGGAAGACATGACAACACATTGTCACCAACATGTCATTTGGGGGGGGGGCATGTTGTCTAACCTACAGTACTAAGCATTACTCAGTAAATACCTCAAGTCTCCCAATGATGCATGACAGCCATTACCGCAACCACAGTGAATCAAACTATTCCTGTTGTTTGTGTGGATTCTGTTTCGTTCTTCTTTACTCACTAATTATGAACACTAAATATGAAATACGATTAAATTATGACTGTATTTCATGTGGTGTATGTGTGTGTGTTTGTGGTGTTGTAATGAGATCCTTGTTGACATTTTGATTACATAAATTACGGCACAGGCTTTATTCACTGTAACAATGTTTGATTTATTGGGATTTCAAATAAACGAGGCATTCATCAACCACCTGCAAGCCACTAAACTGCTTGTTTTGACAGAAAAAGAGAGCGGGAGGGAGAGAAAGAGAGAGAGAGAGAATTAGGAGAAGTTGTCAATCAAAAAGAAAGTTTATCTCTTTCTTTCTCGCTCTCTCGCTCAAAGTCATGACAGTGAGTTCATTTTCTTTGCCGTGTTCTCTCCTGCCAACATGAGAAAACTCCCTAGAGGATGCAGCGAGTCTGCTTCAACCCCTCCTCCCCCCACCCCCACCCCAGCAAGAACAGAACATCCCTCTCTATAACCAGGCCAAAAGAAATGCCCAGTTTTCTTTGTAAGTTGCACTTTAGCCCACTTTCCCACTGCAGCGTACTCTGTTTCTCATTCTGTGTCCTGAGGGCCTCGGCACCTTTACCTCCCTCGCCTGGCGTGGCGGGAGACCTGACCTCCTCTGTCCTCTCTGGTGGTTAGCCCTGACTATAGATTGCCCTCTTTGATCCGATTGTTTTCAGCTGCTGTATAGATTAACAACACGGGATTGTTAAACTGAGGCAGCAGAGCACACATTTGAATGCTTTACGGATGCTTTCTCACCTTTCCAGCAGATGACAGCCTGTGGCTATGACAGGAACACTGTTGGCTCTGGGTGCAAAACTAATCAACTGGGCTTATCTGCTGAAAAAAAAAAACCCTCTTCTGCCCTTGCATCTTGCTCTTGTACCTGAGGCCTACATTATTAGTATGAAGCAAAAAATCTATTACCTTATTTCTTACAGAGCTTTAAAAAACAAGAACTTTAACAACCTCAGTAAATCTTAAAGAACTGCTTCATATCGTGGCAGAAAGGAGGTTTTTAGACTTTGTGTGAAGCCAAAGTCCTTGAACAATCATAAGCAGTGGGAATCAGAGTGTGAAGGCCAGGTGAAAAAAAAAAAACTTTGTTACCGGAGCTGTGCTACTGAGAGTAAAGGCTTTTTGCCTCTTATGGAACCAAAATAGTATCTAATAAATCCCTGCTTCATCGGACAAAAAGGGTTCTTGTACAATCAGCACAGTTGGGGTTATCCACACCTAAGCAGGAATACACATTATTAGAGAGGGACCCTTGTTAGTGCTCAGCCTTGGAGCTCAAATTGGCATTTAGCGAGGCAGCAGAATGCTCTAATTGCGTGTGATGTCCCGAGGCAGAGGATGGTGATTACTGTAAGCTGTCTAAAACACTTCACCTCCCAGTTAAGTAATACAGACAAACGCTGAGATAAAAATGAGCAAAGAAAGACTTGCACCTGCTTCCCTCTCCCTATTTACAATGCTACTTAGAGCACTTCCATCAGTTTTTATTTCACTTTCACCAAAAATGAACTTCTCCTACTCCCACTCATTATTCAAATCTGCAGCAAAAAAAAAAAATATATTTTCTTCATCTCAGAGGAACTGCTGCTGTGTAGCCCCCGAGGCAGTCAGCCAACTACATTTAACCAACAACCTTTAAAAGAACTGAGCTTCTGAAGTCGAGATGAGACAAGCGATGCTCTCTCTGCTTCAGTTTTTTTTTCCTGAGTAAACTTCTGGTGAGTCATACAGCTGCACTTGACACAGCAGTTGTGACATCTTGTGAGCATAACACTCAAGATTTATTAGATATTTCATATGCATTTTGTTTGTTGACTGTGATTGTAGGGATGCCTTTTTGACTTATGTTATCCAACTGATTTTCACCTCAGTACTATAAGCCCTGACTATTTGCCCTTCACCAATCACAGCTGAGTACATGAGGCTGCAGTAAGAGAGCTACTCAGCATTTAAAAGGAGTTTTTGATGGAGGCGTCATTATTTTAGCTTATTCAAATTCAAAAGCGCAAGTTTCCTTTAACACAAGGGAAGAGGAATTTTTCTGGGAGTTGGTGATTATACTGACACACGGGCCTGAGTGTAATCGCAAAGAGTCACTGTTAATTGTTCCAACTTTAAATGCCCTGAGGCCTCATAACACAGCTGAATGTGAAAGAGCCACTTTGTAGCCATTTTGGAGCTCAAGTCTGCACCAACTGAGATACACTCTTTGTTTACTTGCTGCAGCTTTACTGATGTTGGCAACAAAGAAGAAAGCCTCAGAATTACAGGGTTAGGGCCCAGCAAATCCATTTCTTGATACCAATTATTTAAAGCAGGTGTGATTATCGTCATTCCAAAGCAGGGTGGACATGAACGTGGCCTGTGATACACTATCCAGTGCAAATATTAATTCGTTACTTCCCAAAGAAGAGACAAATAATTTACATGCAAGCTGCCATTCAACAACAACAAAAAAATCTTGTGATTTCAATCAAATATCAGCTCTGCTTTTATCAAATCTGGCAAGTTTTAATCAGTTGATGCCTTTATCAAAACAAGTGAGAATTAAGACTACGGCTATCAGTTTAAATACACTTTTATCATCTCTTTTTGTATTCATTCATTTTTTGTATCATAATTCTTGAGTTCCATCCCCAGGCTCACTTATCAAATTTCTGCTTGGCGTTTGATTTTGAAGTTTTTGCATTCAACCATCCACCTTGGTGCAGCCCCTGCTGAGCTGTGAAGACACAATCCAATTGTTTATAGTGAAGGCTTTAATAAAATACTGAAACATACCCTGTCACACTGATGATAGCCCCTGAAGGTGTAAAATCAATATAACATTAAACTGCCATGGCATCTCGACATCCAAGGTACATCGTAGCATTGCATGAATTTAACTTCAGCTTCATCTTCATATAACTGGAGTGAGGCAGTAGTAGCGCACAGGCTTCATGTATCAGGTGACAGAGATTACCATCAGCTCGCTTTATGGATGGAGCTCTCACATCTTTTCTCATAATTGCAAGTAGAGAAAGGCACAGAGACAAGTTGATTTCTTATGTGCACTGAAGAGTGAATGAGACACAAAGACTTACCAATGTGTAAACATTCCTCTTAAACTTCCTGCTCAGTATATGCAGCATTGGCAGAGACAACTGTAAGACAAGATTATTCCTTTTGATGACGGTTTGGTTCCCATACGTAGGACACATTCCAGGTGAGCCTCTGATGTGAGCTACAGCTCTCAATTTACTCAGCTGAGTATGCAAGTTGTTATTTTGTACATTTCATTTGGCTGTCCTCCCTTGTTGGCTCCCACGGGTACAGCCAAGCACACCCACGACAGTCATTGTGGTTTTGCTTACAGTTCATTTCCTCCTTGTGTCCTATAGTAGGAGGGCAGAGTCACAGCTAATGGGTTTAACATGCTAATGTCGGGCTGCATTCACATGCTGCACTGTGTGGTATAATTCACCATACAAGCAGAAAAGGTGACTGCCATTTGCACAATGACCTCTATTATCGTGTTACCTATACAGTCATATTGTGATCCCTTCCCACAGGCTCTACACGTAAACACATCCATGAGAGCTGCGTGACAGCAAACACGTTTTTTCAGATGGCATTCACCTGCATCACTCAGTCATTTAGAACTGCAATTCCTCAGCTACCAATAAATTTGATACATGCCTCTCATTAAAACCATATTACAAACAGAAAGGATTCGTACCTTTGTGTCAGTTTAGTGCTTCATAGCTCACGTTCCTTCTTAATAAAGTCACATGGGAAAAAGCCATACATTTCATCTGACCCGTTATTATCCCCAAGACAAATCAGTCTGTGAAAATGCGCTCAGAAGCGAACAGCCGAAGATCACATTTGTCCCCATGTGCACAGCATATACAAACTCAGAAATGATTGAGGTAAATTATTGAGCCAAGTGTGAGCTGCAGTTTATGTTTATGCTTTTATGGAGGGAAAAGGTGTGTGTGTGCGTTTGTGCATTTGCAATGTATTCATCAAAATGTATGTACAAGGAATCCTCTCCAAGTAAAACATTTATTTTGAGATTAAAACCTGAATTTTAAAGACTTGAATGTTGTAGTTATTGGTACAATGATGTTGAATCTAGCTCCCCAAATCTCACATTCATATGCAAGTAGATTGCACTGGCAAATACATTTTGAAGGCACAGTAATGCCGCTCAGGTTACATGTTCAGTGATGAACACAAGTTGCCTACGCAATGTTCATCCTAAACATGTCACCAATCACTTAGTAATACATATTTGAGAGTGTGTGCTTGATAGAGCGGGAGCAAACGAAATCATTTTGGGAGAAAAGAAAAAAGTAGAGAACACGAGGCGGAGAAAGAGGGTCAAGCTTGAAAAAATTAAGCTAGTGGATGGAAGGAGAGCGAATAAACGAGAGATGAAGTGTGGAAAATAGGGAAAGGGGTGCTGATGTGCTTCTTAAGCAGGTCATTGGATGCAGTGTGCCTTGGGAGGGCTTGTTTAAGCATGGCTAACAGATTTCCTCAGCTCCTGCGGGAGCCATTCCTCAAAGCTGCGGCCCGGAGAGGCACTGTCACGTCAGGATGCAAGACAAGGAATTGGAGCGCACAGCCATTAAACAACTTCTGAGCTATCGTTTGTCGCAGGAGGGGAGGAAGGCTCCGTTATCAGTGGATACTATTTAGCTAAATTCAAAACAGGACAGGGCCGAATATGACTGTACCCTCACCTGACCGTCATCAGGAGCAGAAACTCAAAAGAAACCTATGGCTTTCTCATGTTTCTGAATTGCTACTGCCATAAAAAAGCTGTTGGTGCAAATAGTAGCAACACCAGTGAGTCTCTGTGGTGATCAAGGTGCCCCACAAAAGCGGCAGAATCAATACTTTTGTCCATCATGTCTGCCTGGGGCTCCCGAGCCTCCTGCCTGTCTCTGATGTGGGGAGTGAAGCCTAGTGTACAGCATACTGGTGAACACTGCCTCTTGATCCTGCTCATCCTCTTATTCAGCACTGAAGGGCACCAAGCTCTGTAATCCACAGCCACCGCTCCCTGGCAGAGTTTATGGTCAACACCAAAGCCCTGCTGTTCACACAGACTCCCCACTCCCGGGGCCAGCGCCACCCCGTACTTCACATGGAGGCACACGCACTGCACTTCACATTCTCACACACAAGCCTCGTAGTTTGTCAAAACCTCCTTCTCACTCTGGAAAAACACACACCTAGCTCAAGGAGCCATGCGCAGATCCTCGGGCACTCTCTTCAATCCACTATCCATGCTAGATCGCCTCGCTAATGACAGTAATTGTACTGAGGAAGCCCCTGGTTGTGTTCAATTACCCGTTCCCATTCAAAGCACATGGGTCTAATCTTGCAGTGTAATGTATGATACAGATGGCTCTAGAAGGCAGACACATTCATCACCGTCTCATCTTTGTTGGGAGGTGGGAAATCTTGTGTCACATTTGAATGGGCTGAAAGGTGGCAGAGGTGGACATGGAGCTCTTATGATCTGAAATCCCTGAAAAGTCATGTTTGCAAAGTTACAACTGATCTCTATGTCTCAGTTTGTGGACGAGTAAAGTCTCACCCCAAAGGTTTCTCCAGGCGACTGGCAGGTGAGCCCACGATCTCTCCCAGAGTGCAGTAGACCTGGCCCAGGAAGTCCTGCCGTGAGGTGGGACATTAAGTGGGATGGAGAGAGACGCAAGTTGGGGCAAAGGACGGGGGCGTTCAGATGGATCACGGGGGGGTAACAAGGAGAGTCGGTGAGGAGTTAAGAATCACTATAAGCACTGTACGGTTATAAATTAGGACATCTGAGGCAGACACGTACGTTAAAGTCGGTTGGCTTCCAGGGTGGAGAAGGAGGAGGAGGAGGAGGAAAAGAGAAAGACCAAGCAGCAGCAGTGACACAACAGAGCATATCATGGAACAGAAGGCACACAACTCAAATACCAGACTGTCATCAACCAAGTGCAAGAAGGAAGAGCAAAAGAGCAACCAGGCAGAATGGGAGAAGAAGAGGCTAAAGAGCCACAGAGTCTCAGAGGAAGAGAAAGGGAAAGTGAAAGCATGATGAAAGATGAAAAAGCAACAAAGGCAGAAAGAGTTTCACACCATGAGCAATTTGCTTCCAGAGCATGGATCGCAGTGCAAAAATATAACAATAAAAGCATCACAGTGACAACATGAAACGTAGTTAATGATGAAAATTTTGGTAGTGTGCAAACCAAGTGCTGCAAATATATTTTGTGCGTGTAAAATATGAGCAGGGTTTTATTTGTCAAAGCTTTTAGCATAAATTACCTTAAATGAGCTGTTTACCTGAAAGTATGTTCTATAACAAAACACTGGCCCTTTCAGACAAAGCAACCATTATAAAATAAATGTATACAGTTTTGAATAACTGTATGCTGTTTGGGAAATGTGAATCTAAATTGCAAGTAACACTAAAGAGCACACAGGGAAATACATTGAAAAGCTGTGATGACTTGCAATGTTTCATTTCTCAAGAGTATGCCAGATGCCAATGAAACTTTGATTGTCATAGCTCTGGAGAAATAAAATACTTCATTTCCCAAACTGAAGCAGATGGAGGGTAAAAAAAAACCCAAAAACATTTGTTTTGGCAGATGAAGCATAATTCACCCATTATTCCAAAACATATTTGACCATTTAGATGCCACAATCCTTGGTTTGCACAGAACCTAAATGTCAGACATGCATTGATGATAATTAAAAACAGATTCAAGGGCAGAATATAAAGTCGACATCCTAATCCGTAAAAAAAAAAGTAAAGTTCTTCACTTACATGCTTGGCAAGATCTGGACTTTTAGAGTCAATATCATATCTGAAATCACAAAGAGACCACAAATCACAGAGGCAAACATGTGGGAAAAGCAACACAGGACCTTACAAATCACTGCTGACTCTGATAAAAGGGTAGTGTCTGCAGAACATTCTGTGAACATTTTCTGCCTGTCAATCACACACCTGGGTCATCGGGGGAACAAAAGGGAGCGGTCCAGGGAAAAAAACAAAACCCCAAAAAAGAGTAAGCAATAATAGTTTATGAACGTAATCTCCATTCTATGCTGGAGGGGGGGGAGGTGAAACAATCTACTGATGCATAGAAAGTTTTGAGCATCTGCCAGTCAAACTTAATGTAGAAGTAATTAAACCTCGGGATGCTCTGGCTCCCGTCTCTGTGATAAAAGAGTAATGTAAATGAGTAACACTAATTGTGAGGGGATGCACCCCCTCCTTTCCTGCTCCGGAGTCGTATCATGAGAGCGAGTCTAATGAGTTCATTAAGTGTCTAAAAATCCTCCGAGATGTACAGTGCAGTCCTAGATACATCCTGAAAGTCCACTGGGGACGTCAGGCTTGAATGAAGGAGCGGGGAAAAAAGTATGGATTTGAGAGGGAAGAGGAGAAAAATGATCCTGACTCTGTTCTCAGAGATCTCGAAATGAAGCCACGTCTCCCTGACCCTCTCACTAGTCTGGCCTTTTCAAGAGGAAGAGACGACGATATGTAAAGAGAAGAGGACAGGGGTCTCTGAGATTTTTAAGGGACTCGGTTTCAGACGTTTGCTTTGCCCTCGAAGTAGGGAGATTAAGGATAAAACTCTATATGAAATATTTATCGCCCTTATTCCAATCTCCCTTCCATGAATGACTATTGAGACACAGTACCGATGAATAATTCCTCACGGGAGAGCCCAGCTGGTAATGAGGGAGGAAGGAAGGAGAGTGTCTCAGAGTGACAAAATGAGAGACAGAGAGGATAAAGAGATAGATGGGGATGAGGGAGGATGAATGAGGGAGAAGATGTAGAGCTTGCGATAGAAACAAAAGGAGAAAACTGGAGGACTGGGTTAGAAGAGGGCGGCGCACATGAAACGCACGGACCAGATAAAACGAAACAACTCACACGTCAAAGCGCAGGTTCTGCTTCTCCTCAAAGAAGTAGTCCAGGATGTACTTCCTGACAAAGTCTGGGTTTAGCGTGTTGTCTATCACCTCTGTCCTGCCAAACTAGATCAGAATCAGGAGAGAAGGGAAGGGGGGGGTTGAGGAAGATGTAACAGAACAGAGCTTTGAGACAACACAACACGCCGTCACTCAGAAACTACATGCTCTATTACCCCGCCCAACCCCCCTCTGTCGTCTCCCAACAGCCGCGTGAATTCACGGCCTCAGATTTGATTAACAGAAGTCAACGATCGTACAGTGCCAGCTCTTCTCATTGCGGTGGGGATGAGCAAGCCCAAGCAAAGCACCACATCCAGTCCAACGACACTCATTTCATTAATACCACACTCACACCGCTGTTTCTCTCACAGGCACTGCGAAACAAGGGGTGGAGGATGGAGGGACTGACGGAACAAAGGCAAAGAAAAACAGTTCCTCTCGCATTCTTTCTTTACACGGGGGAACTGTCACAAGTGATGGGAGGACGGCAAACAATCTCCTGTTCCCCTGGTGTTAAGAGGCAAATGGGGACCCGGCAGAACATCCACACTGAAAAAGGATTTGTGGGTGTTACAGAGCAAGACCTTCTGATGGGGTGATGCGCCGATAAACAAATCAGCAGACACAAAAAGTGTTGCTCCCCCCCCGCACAAGCACACTCACTTTAATTGTACCCAAGATGAATTATTCAAAGTGGGAGAACTGACGTTGAGCCACATAAATAACAAAACCATGGTAGAAAGTGTTACCATAGAGTGACACAGTGAATTAATAACAGCAGAGTTAGGGCATAATGAAGAGATGAAACAGCGGGATTACAGGCTCACGCCTTTGTGCTTACATCCAGTGGGGGCAAATCACATCCTTACCCTTTAGGGGAGCAACGCAAAGTAACGTTACACCTGCAGAATACGTTTAACGGATGGAAGCTAACGCAAAGACAGTCAAGCTGGATTGTGTGTCACATATGACAGTTGGAGAGTTGCTTTACCGAAGTGTGACCTGCCATCAAATATAAGTGTGTCCATGAAAGTTTAACTACTGTGTGACAGTGCCTCCTCTCCTCGCTCTTCGTGTCAGAAGAGCAGATACAAAAGGAGGTGAGACCTCCGCCGAGTGATTTCGATGACGGGAGCTGAATGTGGCAGCGGGGGGGCAATAGCATATTCACTTTGGTCTCAGGCCAAACTTAACAATTGAAGACGAATCTGCGCCAGAACAAAGAACAGCCACCCGAGGAAATAACAGATCACCCGCTCCACATATTATTCCTGCTTTGGCAAGTACACAGTCAGCCTGAAAAGCAAGAGTTGCAAAAGCACTACAATTAACTGTCAACAGAAAAAAAATGGGGTAAGAGGATATCTTGGTGCTAGCGGTGTGCACTTCTTCCCCTCCAATAACCCTGTCTAGAATAAATTGTGAGCTGGAATGTCAGAAGATTCATCTTGGTTAAAGATTAACGTCGAGGATTCAGACTAGAAGTGGAAAGGCCAGACATTGCTTGATCGTAGGGAGGTTATATTGTGCGTCAGGTGCTCAGCAGAGTGAAAGTGGTGGACAGAGGAAAACCTGTCAAGCACTGGGAGTAATGAAGGTGAAGGAGTTGATGATTAAGACATTAAAGTCGTGTGGTAGCAGAACGATGGGTGTTTTTTTATGCTCTTCATTTGACCATGGATGCGAAGACAAATAAGTCGCGGGGCACAGGTCTGAAGGGTAAGCTGATGATGACACCCTCCTGGAATTTGTCATCACTTTACTTGTCTTCTCATGCAGTAGCAGCTTCCTCTCTTGGTGGGGGAACGTGAAGGTACAGCCGCCGATGGGGGAGTTGGATTACAGTTGCTTGGTGGCTCAGTGAAAGGTGCGCTGCCCAACCATATCCACTCTTGGGAGAACAAAAATAAATTACATGACAGAGGGGCAAAAGAGGGGCTTAGCTTTATCAATACGGCACAGCTTGTCTCTGGTGCTCACAAAGCCAGCCGTTGCCCGAATCAACAACACGGGCCTTTATCTCTTTTGGGGCGGGGGGGGGGGGCTTTCAGGCTTCACCCAGGAGTTCGAGGCGGGGCAGCGTAGCCAGAGGTGACAGGTGTAGGAGGCTCTTCTCACCCCAATGCTGCGTTTCATTCTCGTGTACATTTGCATGTTAATGAGTAATGCTACTCTCCGGCTGTAGAAAACAGGATCACGGTGCTGCAACAGCACCACAATTAACACTGCGGAAACATTTGTTCTTTTAAGTAAAGCAATTAAACACAGCTCACTCAGTTACTCAATTAGAAAGCATCCAACCCATCTATCTATCAATCATTCATCTTATTGGTTCCTGTTGGGAAATGGATTATGCAGGGTAGAAGAAACAACAACCACAGACACATTACACGCGCAAGGTAAGATAATACAGACATGTGACTACTATACAGACATTAGAGTAAAACGAACACAAAAAATGGTTAGGTGGACAGCACTTCCCAAGCTTTAGTTTAAACCTGAGTTTAAATCCGATGCACCTGCCTCTGTGCATGCACATGTCGTACCTCTGTCTTTGTGAGGAACACCTGTTTGACATCCAGGCCCATCCTCCCTTCTTCAGAGGATTACTTGAGGGGTAAAGCAATAGTTTGACATTTCGGGAAATACTCGACTTTCTCACTCTCTTGCTGAGAATAAGATGAGGGGAGTGATAACACTCTGGAGTATCCGGACCACGTAACAGGCGGAGAGAGCAGAGGGAAGTTACCGCTCCTTGCCAACAAATAGGCCAGAATAAATTACCGGCTGGACTTAATGGTTTCTCTACTTTGCTTTACCTATGTATGACATGAACTACATAGAATGAGTTCATAAGTGAACTTTACAGGAGCTGGTAGTCAATTTTATTTTTCTCTTTGGCCAGAGCATTTCAGTCTTATTGCTAAAATACATATATGGTTTCCCGGCTGTAGTTTCATATTAACCTGGTCAAAGAAAAAAATTCCCGTAGGACATGGTTTTTAAGTTTTTAATAAAGTTTAGGTTACTTTAACAATTTCAGATGAGCAATACATTGTGTCAGTGGTGGTCCAAACAACTATCATAGATCAAACATCTGTTGCTTCACCATGTACTGCATGCAGAAATCTGTGCAACTGTAACCTGTTTTAATCATCCACACCCACCAAAAACGGAGATTATAACTGAAATCTTCTCTTTTTATCTTAGAAATCTGTTCCATCACAGAAGGCTCTGTGGAGTTAATAAACATCCTATTCAATCAAAACTGATCTGAACGTGAGAGCATAAGCACAAATATTTTGAGCTTGCAAAGTATCTGTCGTCACATTAGGCAGCATGTGTATACAGTATTGATTATGTTGTAGATTTCTGACTCGGCTGGCTTTTAGCTTTTGAAAAGTGTTTCATGTGCACAAAGAATTTGGGTTGGGCTGCATTTTGCCAAATTAATATAAAAGTGTAAAAAAAAGAATCTTGATTTAACAAGTATTCCCCACTGAGATATAATTTAATTTGCCACTTCTGTGCATGTCCTTCCATTGGGATTACAGGGACAAATCCCAGACGGACCCTCTGTCTTCCTGAAATCTCTGCCTTCTTCCATTTTATCTGCTTCTCTGGTCTAATTAAGGCTCAGTAGCTGACAGCCGGGGGGGGGGCTCTGACGCAGAGGCAAATGCGTATCGATACCTGTAGCTGTCACTTTAATCAGACAATCAGTCAGAGTAAACACAGTGCTGACCGGCAGATGGACATTCACAGGGGTCAATCAATTGCAAATGACTGGCACTCACAGCATTTACCTCCAGAGCGAGCAGGGGTTGTAAACAGAGAGCGGGTTGACGTGCTGCCGAGACAGGCTGATTGAGTTGTGTTGACAGAGGGACGACTGTGATCTCTTACCTCTCGCCACTGTTTGGACTCCACGCCCTGAGTGTACAGCACAACCACTGAGAAGAGAGGAGATTGGGGGTTGGAGGTAAAGAGAAGAAGAATGGGAGAGCGGAGGAAATATATTGTCACTAAACAATCTCAATCAAGCCGCGCACTTTTTCAAATAGTGTTTGTTTTGTTCCTCCTTCGCTGACATTTGTCATTAATCATTCTGCCACACCCTGACAGCATAATGGAGTGCCAAGCTTGATGATGCTGCGCCGGCATCAAATTCAGGGTATGATGCCCACGTGCAAAGAACAAATCTCTGAAGCAAGGCTGAAAGCACAAAGCCATGCAATCAAAACGCAATCAGTCTTAATTGTCAGGATTGTCCTGATTCTTATTTGATTTTGCACCTTTCAATGACGCAGAGGCAGACACGTGCTACGTGACCTGTCATATTTTCCAAGGTTCATCTTCAGGCAAATACAAAATAGGGCAAGTGGGATGTTTTCCCAGTATCTTATTTACACAAAGGGCCTGAACCTTCTCGCCACTGTGTTAAATGTCCCCTTCATTCTCTATCCTGCAGGGGAGTATCAAAGGAAATGCCCTCATGGCAGTTCCCCACGTGTCTCACCAAAAGACACCTATTTGTATTCAAAGGCTGGCGTTTAGACCCCGCATGCATTAAGGTACTTTCTGTGGCTCTCAGTGAGGAAAGGTTGTCACATTATTTTGCAAATGATATGCAGTTCTTGAAGGAACACTTTGAAATAGCAGAGTAAACTGAATCAAAGTTAAGCTCAGCAAAAGTAAAAAGTGAAGCTTCGCAAAAGAAGGGTGTGGGTGTCAATGACCCATACTGAGCAAGGAAAAGCTGAGACGCAATTAGCAAAACTTACATGGGTCGGATTTGGTGAACGTGTCTCGGTCCAAGAGGTTCCTGCCGGAGAAGGAGAGAATTACACATTAAAACCACATTCCAGTGCAGCATGGGTTTACGTTAGTATAATAAATTTCACTGAATATCGAGGCTGTGGTGCAACAGCAGGAAGATCCATCTTTAATTTGCGCACATATGTAAATGCTTCCTCTATTATGCAGCTTAATGAAAAAAAAATCCATATGCAAAGAGCTACGAGATAATTGCATGGTAATTCACAAGCACACTTAACTTCGCATAAACCGCACTGCCACGGAGCGAGCAGAAAATAAGCACATTAAAGCTCAGTGAAAGGGCACAGAGGACGCAGAGACAGAGGTGCCGGCGAAAAACGTGGGTGCTACAAAAAAAAGCAGGCTCCACACTGCGGCAGTACAAAAACCTCACGCGAATGACTTGGAAGCTCAAAATCGTTTTGCAAACAAAAATGTGTGTAAACTGGATTCATTTGCATTTTGGACTCTTGCAGAAAAGGCACTGGGAAATTGTAAGGGACATTTTTCATTATTGCCTGAGATTTTTCCCAACAAAACAATTTGCCATGAAAATAACTGGCAGATCATTCGATAATGAAAAGAATCCTCTGTTGCAGCCCCAGCTCCAATGCCCATGTGACAATGTTGAAAAAAGTCTCAATTCTAAAAGAACTTTTTGGCTTGCCACCAGGCACACAGCTTTTATAAGAATGAATAGGCTATCTTGCAACAGAATATGCAGTTCTCTACATAAATGTACAACCATGACAACAATACAAGGAAAAGTGTGACATTTAACATGTAATCAGCTCTGTCGCAGCATCATAGTATCACTGCAGCATGAAGGTGAGGAGTCTAGCTGCTTTTGCTTTGGTGTCTCTGGCCTCAGGGCAGAAAGCAACAAACCACCACACACACTCCATACTGTATGAGGATTTATTTCACCACTCACAGCGACACGGTTCCATCAATACATTGAACAGGCCCATCAGTATGCATCCGTGGGCTAAATTAGATTCAAAGCTCATTCCGCTGGAGTCACCGAGGTGCCAAAGCATGCTGTCGCTCTGATCCCGCTCCTGTGCAGCGGTGGGGGTTACGCAAGTCTTACCCATTCAGTCTCCCTCAGGTTGTACCACGACCCCTGAAAACAGAAAAGGCAGCAGCCTCCAAATTCTCAAATAAGGCACAACCTCGTTCACGGTGGAGGAGCTCTCCAGTTACACGACACCGATCATCATCTAGAGCCTTTTTTTTTTTTTTAAACAGCCAGGCGCTCACTGATTGACACATTCAAGACAAGAACCGCAATCAGCATCAACATTCATGCCGAGACTAGATTTTGTGTTAGGTTTTTTTTTTGTGTGTGTGTGGGGGGGGATTCTGAGTGTTTCCCACAACCTCCTTCTTTTTTAGCATTTCCCTTCTTTTACTGCACAAGATCTAATGAAACAGACATTTCCTTCAAAACATAAGAACACGCTACCATCAGTCACTTCATTTCAGTCGACGTTTAAGATGAGAGACATCTTCCAGATTGGCTCCACCATCTCATTAGCACATCAGTACAATGCAAAAGACTATAAATATGTCTTGTTTCTGGTTCCTGGTTGCGAGCTGGCCCATAAATAACTGGCTCACAGTTCAGAGCGATCCCCATCCCTTTGGGGGGACAGCGGGATTTCAATGAATACAGATGAGATTTCGGGTCTGAATCCAAGCAACAGGACATCATTCATGCACACGTAATTCTGCATTCCTGGACACAAAATCTTCTGCCACAGGGATATGTGGGGAGATAATAGACGCAGCCTCGACGGGTATTAGCCCTGGGCTGACCTGACTACAGTCGGAGCATTGTCAGTGTAATTATCACTGGAGCTAACAAAGCCGTTCCATGACTGACTGCCTCTTTGTATCCACCTGTTACTGTCTGGCATCCATTACCCTCAGACGATTAGCTTGTCCATCACCTTGTCCCGTTTCTCAGGGCGGAAGAGAACGTGTCACGCTGAAAAAAGGAAAATGTGACATCCTGCTTCATTTGGTAAAAAAAGACAAAAAAAATACAAGCCTACACTCAACCTGCTGAACCTCACTCTGTTCTTGCAGAACACGCCTGTTCGAAAGAAGACAATGATTAGTATACAGATTTATATGCCGATACAAAGTAATCCGCCATTTTAGCGTGCACATGGCCAGAGAACACACAGCGGTGCTGCAGGATGATATTAACATCTCAGATAATCCGTCTGCTTTGACTGAAGTAAGGCTAGCTATTTCAAAAGGTAACCCCTTCTCTCCACAAATCTCAGTTGGATAAGAGGAGATCATTATCCCAAAAAGCTGATGTAGAGAAAGTTTGTTGATGAAGCTCACTCAAAGTAGGACAAAAGTAATTAGATCCAGCTGCTTTTCATCCAAGCCACATTTCATGTATCAACCTTGCTTGAGACCACAGCTCTTTCGTGATCACTATGACTAACTCAAAATACGTGAATGAAATTTTCTTATACCTCTTGATCTCACCACCTTCATTAAATATCTGAGTGCAATAATCTCCCCTTGTCGCTGAAGTATTTAATATTTTACCACCGGGAGTCAGGAGTGCATTATTACATGCAGAACAAAACTACAAGAAATGAAATTCAATTGAGAAAGAGTTTATTTGCTTTCTATCTATTCACCCCTAACAGTGTATTGTTTGTTCATTAATTAGTGCATTAAGCTTGTAGTTAAGGTTTGTGCATGCATTAATTAATGAGTAAGGCAGCACCATGAAAATCAGTTAAAACTATATTAGTATCACTCCACCAATGCATGTGCTCTGTAATCAAATCTGCGAGCTCTATTCGGTTGAATTAACGTGTCAAAAAGTGTTTTTGTTTGGCTCCAGTACTGATAAATGTTTGCATTACAGGCCAAGTGGGAAGGAGGTTTACCCTCTAAACCGTGGCTAGCTACTGAGCCTCTAATTTAAAAGAACATATCAGAAACATGCGCTCCCTCTCGGTCACCTCCCTGGAGATATTTTACCCGCTCCCTCATCCATGTGACTGATTATTAAACTAAGAAATGTGGGATGTAATGCCTGCACCCGCAGCGCCTTATTGTCAGCACTCCCGTAATTCGCCTGCACTTTCTTAGAGTTGTCGAAAGCATAATTGGCACCTTGGAGAAATAAGTCGCTGGTAAGTGGTTTTAAATAGCCTTGAATTCAGCTGGCCAATTCCAGTATGAGCCGCTGCCTCTTCGGTCCTTAAAAAAGGGCACAACAAATGCAAGCTTGGAATTGAAGTCTCGCACGGGGTTCGGGGAGGGGAAGGTCTCTGTAGTACATTAGAAACAATGGGAGATGGCTGGGAGCAGAAAGTGAGGGATGGCTCGCCTTTTCAAGTCTACACGACTCACTTTGCTTTCTCTTCTGCCCTATGGCCCCCTCCTCTTTGACTGAGAGCAGACATGTTCGCTCCATTCACACACCACGGGGTGAGTAGGTCCACTCTTTGTCTAATATATCCTTAAGCAGCTTCTTAGGGATCAAAAGGCCGGAGAGCCAAACAGTGGCTACACAGTATGTGCTGCTGCAGAGGTTAGCCGGCCCTTCACAAATCGGAGGAATTCCTTTATTTAGACTGAAATATTCATTTTTCCCTGGGCGAAAAAAAATTGATGCAAAAGATATTATGCAAGACAGGTCTTCAGATACAGGCTTGTACCATGCAACATTACACACATTAAAACAATAAAAAACGACGTCTGATGAAAAGCTAAAACACGTTTTATCAGTGGAAACAATCTGCCCGCGTTGCATAACCGAATCCCTGGATAGAGACCGAAAATGACACAGAGTTGTGTTGCCTTTGTCTGGATCCCAAAAACTCCCCGCCATTACATTCCGCGAGCAATCTGCTCCCTTTATTAGCGACAGACCCATCTGCTGACCTTCACTGCGAGGCCACCAGGTGTCTTCTTCTCCTCCGTCTGTTTAATTATTCAGTTTCTGTCCAACCCTGGGATCTCTCCGGGTCGACAATACCTGCAGCAGAGCACTCCCAGGGTGGCCGTCTCGCAGGCACTGACAGAGTCTCAGTCATAAAGCTGCTCTCCTGCTAGTATAATAAATGAGAACGCACATGTGCTGTGACTCCCTGTTTCGGGGTGGCTTTTGGTGTGTGACTAATGTCTGACCCGGGAATAATATCACTGCTAATTGCGCACTGTGACAGCTCGGGGTTTGTGCAGAGAAAAGGCTTGTGTGAGGAGCTAAGGAAGACGCACCCCCTGATATTATATGGCTGTTACAACCCTGGCAGAGCACTTTGCACTTAGCCTACTCTGAATTCGAGCCAATTTCCCTTCATCTCTCTTTTCCATCTGAGAAAAGCCCAAGCTGCAGATATCTTTGCAGGCAAGCACGCGCTAACCATGTACTTCACAGACAGGCAACATAAAACTAGAAAATGTACACGAGTAGCACATCAGACACAGTAAATCATTTCAAAGCCTATATGTACGGCTTTGAAATTACAGCACCTGCTCTTTAAATGAAGACAGAAAACAATCTGTGCCTCAGTTCAAGTGTGAAGTGGGGGAAGCAGGGTCAATTTTGATCATGATGATGAAGCGTACAAAGAAATTCTGCAAGAGGATAGCACTAACTGATGTTAGCGAGGGACGGGACGACTGCGAGCGCACAGAGAACAGAAATGGAGCTGTCTGTCTGGGGGGTGGGGGTGGGGGTGGGGGGGGGCCTCATGTTGAGCCTCGACAGGTAGAAGCAGACACAGCAGGTAGGAGGTGGAACCACGATGAGCGCAAACCCTGTACGCGCTCAGCGGTACCACTACCTCATGACACGTACACGGACCGACTTGAAAAGGAACCGCTGGGCTGGAAATAAATGCCCTATAGGCATTTTCTCACCCGGCAGCCTGATAATCAGATAATGAGACAGGCTTGCCATTTTATTTGATTCACAACATCGAAGCTGCGCTGGCGGTTCCGCGGAGCACATAAATGTTTCTGTTTTACATTTATTAAATAAAAGCCCATTTACAAGAATTTGTGAAGTTATGTTTATCTTATCCACACTTGTTGACGTTTTTGTGGCACTATTTTTTATTGAGTGCGTGGCTCGGTGCCCAGTTAGCTGTGAAGAAAGGCAATGCCCCCAGTCTTCATCCAGTTTACTAAATTCTGACTTGCCAACAGCTTCTCTGGAGCTCAAAATATGCTTCTGAGATACTTAGATAAACACGTATTTGCAAAATTACACGGAGAGAGGTGTTAAGGGCGCTGACCAGCGCACCGCCCAAATCTCAGCAACGCACAGTGCAAACTGGAGCATGAGTTTTAGCAGTCGTGCTAAGTGAGAACCTTCAGAGGAGGCAACACTCCTCGTGGTAACGCTGAAGTCACTGCAACACTCGGTAATAACAAGTCTGACTCCGTCTGAAATCGCCCGTCTTGTTCTTCACTCTCTATATTACAGATAATTTGGAGCTAATCACCATTATTTTGTGTCATCACTGGCAGGAGAAAGCAGATGCCATGGACACTGCTTCTTTTTTGTTCCACTGTGGATTTCTTCAGGGTACTGTCGCGAAATGACCTCATCCACTCAGAATTCAGATGTTCAAATACAATGGTGGAGAGCAAATCAGCTGTAGCCTGTCAGGAGTTCAGCTTTTATCCACACACACGTTATGCAGTTGGGTTAGGTGCTGTGCTCCTGAAGTGTCCATGTCTGTATCAAACCTCAACTACCAAGGCATTCAAAGGAAATGCAATGGTGTCAGCCAAGAATTACTAAAAGCTTTTTATGGTATTTTGGACTCAGAGTCTCTTGTTTGCATCATTATGGCCCATAACTCACATAACTTCTTAAATTGTGTATTTTTTTGTATGAAATAATTATGCTCTCCAGTTTTTACCTTCTTTTTTTAGACTGTGTCCACTTGAACAACCCACCAATGTGGTATTCATAACTTCATAAAAGGAAATTTTCTGAATGCTCCAAATTTTCAAGGTGCCATGAGGATTTTTTTTTTTTTTTAACTTTAAGTTGCTTTGTTGTTGTGTGACTTTTTCTTTTTCCTTGCATAACACTGAAAATGCAGAAAACGAAACACAATTTGTTCTCACAACTCGCAAGCGTATTATGTGCCGACCTCCCTGGTCAAAAATATTACACTGCGTGTTCCGACTGAAGGAATCTGAAACGAATACAAAGAAAACTTGAAAGAAACTTGAAATTAGACTCATTGAAGCCAAATGTCATTTCCCAGTTTTGGGGCTTCTGGTTACTTTTATTTCATACAATACACACATTCTGACTGGTAAAGCATTTCCCTTGACAGTGCAAACGACTGTATTTGTACTCATCAAACCCAATGTTTCAGCGCTATGCCCTGCTGTGCAGCGAGGCACACACCCACACAGGGGGAATTAGCCCTTTTAGCTACAGTATACAAGACAATACTAATGCATCTGATGGAAAAATTCCTAATACAGATATGTTCACGGATGTGACAATAGTCTGACAATGAGTACCTTGTTTGGCCCTTCAGCCAACAATATCAACAAGTGAGCGAAACTTCAGCATATGCAACATAATGTGAAATCTTCATCGAGCAACCTGTTCAACTTTGTACAAATCTGCCACCAGCTCGCCCATTTCCCAGACAAGCTATGGACTTAGGTTAAATACAGTGTCCCCTGACACAGAAATCCATGAACATACTCTGCTGACCCTTGAGGTTCTCTCTGAAAGCGGTGACAAGAGTAGCTTGATACCGCTGAGCCAGCAGGGACTGCTTTGATTTGTCTTTGCTACACCACGCTTGACTTTTCCTGTCACTCCAATCAACACTTGGAGACGACACAGGTGACATGCAGAGCGTGATAAACCACCGGCGTGGCACCACAACTGTGTTTCCAAGGGATGCCCCTCTGCTGTCATACATCCCAAATGAGAATATATTAATAACACTGACACCACCACAAGCCAAGTGTCTGGGATCCAAACTCATTTTCACTGTGTCAAGGGTTCATGCATAATCATCCGCTTCATCGACCTGTGAGACTCGCCTGCTGCAATCTTAACATCCCCAAAATTGGAAATAAAAAAAAAAAAAAAATCTGCCTACTCTGGGCACCCTCGTGTCTCTCAGCCTCAATCCTCAAAACAGATGCGACAAATCACTCACAGACACGAGCCATGCTACAAGATAAAAGCTGCGAGCTCGCCTCAGGTCAGTCTTACCCCAGAACACGATATGAAAAGAACGGCAAACGCTGCAAATTGAAATTTCTCTCCCACTCAGAGATATCTTTTATTCATATTTTATGCTTCTGCACAATGCAGACTAGTTTCGCTCAGACCTGCTGTCTGCTAAGGCAAAACAAAAGCAGTTTCAACCAGAAAAACCAGGTCACACGTTTGATTGAATGGGTAACCACGACTGAGTAGCTACACCAGCTATAAACACGGCAGCAGCGGCTGAATTACAGGCCATAACAATGCACTCGCATAAACAATATGTCGGTTACACAGCTTGAATTCCAATTGCTGTGCTCAAGCAACTGCTTTTGACAGACTGAGCGGCGACGCCGTACACCCTAATCACCCTGATGATTTCATTAAACCTACCCCCCTCTGCTGCCACGGCTGCCTCGGGAAGAGTTCGGATCCAGAAGCACGGCACAAGTTTTCACACTGACCCCCCCGGGACAACGCTCAGTGGCCTTGTGCGCCAGGGATCCTCCCCTGCGACCGCTTGTCACAGGACGCCGGTAGTCATGTGACCTCTCGTGCGTTTCACCAGGTAATGAATCCCTCGGGAGCAGAGTGGCCCGGTTCGGTTAAATCCCCCCTCCAGCTATGGAATGCATCGATTGGGTGCAATGCTACTCGAACCAATCTATCACCGCAAATGAATGGTAACCAGCGAGCTCTGAGGCAACGGCGGGGACTAGAAGGGGATCAACAAGATGCAGCGTCTTCATCCTGATGAAATGGGCAATGGGGGGCTGATAAAGTTTGATGTTCAAGCTGTCAGGTGGGAGGCTGCGTGCAGTGGAAGGGAGGGTGGCACTGTCAGCCGATTTCATTTTTAACAGCATACATGTGGTGTGTTCTGACACGTTGCGAGGCACCAATAAATTTTTATAGCATGCCCTCTGTTGATTTGTAAAAAAGAAAATTAAAAATTCAAGCCTTGTGCCTGGTGGTTTTCTTGGACTAAAATGTACTGGATATCATGCACTTGCAATGACACAGTGTCGATGTCGGGGCTGTTCATCAATTCATGCTGCTCTTCTCTTCCCTCTCACTCTCTGTTTGGTAACTATCTAAAAAATTGGATGCCAACAAATAATCTCTCAGGGCAAGAAATCCCCCCCACCCCCCACCCCCCGCGCACGCTCTGTTTTGATAAGGGCTGTAAACCTTTGTCAGAATTGTCGAGCTTATCAGCATGATTCTCCTCTCTCATCCTGGTCACAGAGGCACATACTGGAAACAGTGCATTTACAAGTCATTACCAGAATCCTGCGAATGGATCTGCAATGTAATGAACCAAAGATAAACGGGGGGAAGAAATCGATACATTAAATGAAAATCCATGTGTCAAGCCTTTGCGGCTTTGTGATTTTTGTCATGTGCACTTTTTTTTTCTTTTCCGCATTCATTACTCAAAGTGTGCGTCACTGTGGAACCACAGAGCTGAAGCCCCAGTTTCCCTGAAGTTATTGTACATGGGAACTCAGAGACGGTCTGGTAAGCTGAAGATATAGAAAGGGCACATTCTACAATCCACCAGGATTCACATTTACTACATTGCTCATAATTACAGCATGATGAAGCAAACCACATAGACAACTGCTGAAATATTCATCAGGAGTGCTGAAATATTAACTAATGAACACATTCATTGCTGCAGTGTGAGAGGTAGCATCATGCGTGTGAAAGCACCGGTGAGGAGGCCACTGTACTAACCCACTGAACTGCATTCACTGGCATGCGCTTGGTCAGGCAGATGTAGGAATAGAGGCCACTTGAATTTGAAGAGCCATCTTATCTCTGAGTTAGAGTGCAGCCCTCGCAGCCGAGAAGCAGATGCTTTGGGTCTCGGCTCACTGGCTGACCTGTGAGCAAAACCAATCAGAGCTATATACAGGGAACAATGCGCCATCACAGGGATATACGCTTGTTTTGATAAGGGGGTTGCCTGCTTCAGTTCTTCCAGTTTGTCAGGGGGGCTTGCTGCAATATTGGCAGAGGGTTATGAGCATGCCTGCGGGGCTGCACGCCACAATTCAATTCCATGTGCGCTGCAGTCCCTGAGCTTTCAGGCTTACTAAATCAATTACGCAGAGTTGTGAAGCCTGTGCTTCTCACCCACAACACCCATTGTTTTATATTTGCCTCAAGTGGATGGACCCAATACACACTTGCTGATAAGTGGGAGGAATGGCTGCATGCATTGCTGTGTATTTCAGAGGCGTTCACCTTTTGAGTCGGCCTGGGCTTGATCTATGAAAACAGTCGTCAGAGGTCTGACATGAGCTACTGAAGCAATCTCCAAAAGTCACAAAGCAGAGCAGACAGGACCTCGAGTCTTTGCATCTAAAACAGATGGTGTTTCAATGCCAAGCGAAGGCGCGGATTCATTTTTCTTCTCCATCATACTGTGAGCTGGAGCTTTGTGTGGAGAGACATTAATGACAGGCAAGGGAGCTGCAGGTCCACAGAGCCTGGGGGCATCAACACAGATCCAAGCTTAAAGTATGAAGGCTCTGAGGGGAAAAAACAACAGTGTGTACCAACAGGGAAATAACAGGAGTCCAGCTGCGGCTCACAATGAATGCCCCACAGTGGATAAGAAGCGCGCACACGCACACACACACACACACAACATGAGCTATATATGCCAACCTCATACACAAACTTATAACACACTCACTCTCGCCTTCGTTTTACACATGATTCCATATAATAGGCCTATTTAGGGATTGATGCCGTTCATCATCTTTAAACAGCTCCCACCCTCCATTGCTGCACCATCCTTTCAACCTGTCCATTCTATAAAGGTTAAGAGACTGGCTGTGAAATATGACTATGACTACTTATAAGGTCGCCTACATGCAGCATTGGATCTGTTGAACAAAGCCAGAGTTTCAAAAGAGGATGAAAAAGAAGTATACTCAAAGAGAGAAGCAATCAGTCAGATTCACCTCCAAGTAACTGACTGAGCGAACAGAGATTTCAAAAGGAAGGCAAATGAGTGAAGAAAACGATGGCAGCGGGGCATTGGTTGATAAACCTCTGGGATGTTGGTTACATTAATTTCTGAGATGGCTGCAGGATCGGTTTCAGGAGCAGTGCAAATGGGAACACATCATTTACATGATGTTGCCAGGAGGTACAAAAAGTGTGGATTAGGGCGAAATTATGTCAATCTCCATGAGAAATGCTATTCTAAACTGTATAATCCGTACTTTTCTACCTATACAAAGCCACTATATGTTGCAGCAGCAATCCCTACACGGTGATACAGGGACTCTCCCTGCAGCCGGCGCTGCCCCACCCAACCCAGTCGAAGCATTTGCCATCTCTGTGGTGTTTGGGTGCTTAGGGGTCAGAGGGATTCAGTTAAACGTCCGCGGGCAAGACGGGAGGAAGGGTTTGGTCCTCACGTTTCTGCGGCAAACTGGTGTCGTTTTCGGAGCCCGTCGCGCGGTCGCAAAGCCCCCACACATGACCCGCTGCCTCGGGGGAAAACCTCGCTGGCACGCGAACCAACTCCAACACGGTCGATATGCCCTGTGGCACGCGAGGCGGCGCGCGCAAAAATACAAACACACAGCGCTCTCGATCCACGAGACTGACGGAGATCGGGGATTTATCCACGCACCGAACCCTCAATCTGCTCCGGGAGCTGGACAATCAAAAGCGCGTAAAAGTTTAAAATTTGTTGTCTGTCTCACTAACTGTGGACGATGTGAAACTCTGTACATTAATGCACTGCGAATTAGTCGCTGTATGCATTTATAATTTAAAATACATATATATAAAACGAAATCATTACAATGCGGTCCTGGTTGTCTATTGGTTTTTACAGCAAGGACGCGATCTCTGAGATTTCACCGACACAGAGTTGTCATCCTACCTTTAAGAAACTTAAATTCTACAAATAGTAGTTGTTTTTCATAAAGGGAATGACTCACATGTTTTGGCTTTTAAGAACTACAACAATTAATTACGCGCTTGCCTGCTCGTAGCGATGTCCTGTCGTCTCACAGCGAAGTGCACCCAATGCGCGCGGAGCTCCCCAAACCCTGACGCGGACACAGAAGCACCGGAGTGGACTCACCTGCATGACACGGTGATCTCCACTTTGGTGGCCGGGATGCTTCCGCTGATGGGGTCGAAGTCACGGACCGTGGCCGTGGCCTCCACTTTGTCTATAACATCTCCCTCCATGTGTGTGGGAGACCCAGGCCAACTCCCCGGCCCGCGCGAGTCCCTCTGAACCTGGATAGCCCGACGGTGGCGAGCCGGAGCGCAGCGGGGGCGAGCGGGCGGGAGCGAATAAGGTCCAGATAAACCTCCTAAGTGCTGTCCATCGGACGGGAAACAGCATGGAAAGTTTAATGGAAGGCTGCAGCGGCGAGGCGATTGATTTGACTAAAGTGGGATCACATGCCAGAACGCATCAGCGCCAACTCCGCTGTTTCCCAGGCAAAGAATGAGCTCTTCTGGCAGAGGAGCGTTTGAAAAGTCAAAGCTCTGAACTCCACCCCTCCTGACTGCATTCTCCTACATGCTGGGCTTGCGATTGACACTCGTTGCAGATTCAGGGATCGTTATTTCGGTCCCAATTGACTTTAACAGCCTCGAAAATAAGATAAATGAGCACGAGCGGTCGTTAATATATACGGCTTTAGTTTGGATTCTACCCCTTTCTTTTTAGAACAAAGGATGTATTTTTGATTGAAGTGAACCAGCCATAAAGAGTGCAATTTTTCTTTATGAAATAAAAAATGTTCAAGCTAAACACATAATGGATGAACAGTGTATTTTCGTCCTTAGAGTTAAAATTACGTCAGTACCTCCAGAGCCACCACCGGCTCTTATTACTAATTGAAAGGCTGCTTGGTGCTCTTTCAGCATCTGGACAGCTCCTCAAACTCCCGCAGCTTCAGTACCAGCCTCCCTCCTTGTTTATCTTGGCAATAAATAAGTGACGTTTGTTTTTTTTTACACACACACACACACACACACACACACACACACACACACACACAACCAGGCTACTGTGTATTCATCACCAGGAGACTATATGGGAGGCTGTGCTCTCGCAGGGGAGTTCCATTTCCCATTCATTGTCTTCCTGATTGAACAACCTGGTGAAATGTAGAGGAATTCAACCCGTCAAACGAATGATTCAATGGTAAACTGCTGTGTCGATTGTGTGGACATGCATACTGTGCGTGTGTGTGTGTGTGTGACAGAGGGGGGGAGCTGTTACTATCATCAGTCACGGCGACCAACTACCGACAAATCTCCAAGGAGAGGATCACTGGGCAGAGTGATTGTTTCGCTCTTGCAAAATGCTTTTTAAGAAATCACTCCCCATGTCCCCGGAAACCGTTTACACGGTTATCAGAAAGGCGACCTCCTCTCACATGGAAACGGCAAATAAACTCCCTACAAATCATCTATGTTTGCACGAGCACAAAGAGCTGCTTCAGTCTGTGACACGGCCGTACTTTACTATGCTACACACGGTGACACCTGCATACGTTCCATAGTTCACGCATGGATACTCGTGCAGCCGTGGAAACTGCAGCTATGTGGTCCATGCTACAGGCCATCCATCATTCTCCAAGCATCACTCCTGAGAAACGTGTCATCGTGGGAGGTCTATGCACAATGGTAACACGCTGCTATAGCTACAGTTATACACCTGGGAGTGAGACTTTGCCTGATCTGGAAATGAGGGCTGCTCATTTCAGTCAGAGCATCACCAGAGCGCAGCTTCGTCATTAGTCATGTTCACTCAGTAATTAGGGCTCACGGTGGCCCTTACTCGGTTGGTTTAGAGCTTCCCTCAGCGCGCTCCTTCCCAACCGCCTGCTGAGTGGTTCTCCACTGCCTCCATCTGCAGCCACCCCACTTCCTATAGCTCTGGCAGGAGTGTAATTATGGCTGTATGAACCTTCTCTGTGGGGAGTGTGTGTGTCTGTGTGTGTGTGGGTGAGAGAGAGAGAGAGGAATGGTAACGCACAGACATGGGGGGTGGTACAAACTACAACACTGCAGGTGGTCTGCAGTGGCAAAGTGCCTGCAGCAACCAGAACAGAGGCTGAAAATTAAGTACAATTATAAATACTCGATTACTCAATGAACTCCTATTTTTGTGCATTTTTTTTTAAAAAACCTTTTTTCCCCATTTTGTGTGACTTTGTGTATCATTTTCTTGTGGACACAAGATGTCTCCTGCTTCACTGAAGAGTCTGTCCTCACTGTGCGATTTCTGAAGGTTTAAGATTTCCAAATCACACTGGCGTGAACTGCAAATCGAACAACGAATGGCTTCACAACTAGTTGTGGCGTCACAAGTCTTGCTTGAATGCGTGCACACATCCTGCTATCTGGAATGGCTACCACATTAAAAGGAATAGTTTGACACTTTGGGAAGCGTGTCCATTTGCCTCCTTGGCCAGAGTTACAAGAGAAGATCACGATAACGTCAAACAACGCCGGACATATAGTTGCCTTCATCTGTGCGTTCAAAAAGTGACAGAAGTGGAGGTGTGAAGAATGAAGCAAAGGGAGCTTGAGTGAGCAGCAATAATCCAGCACATTGGAAAAGAGAAGGTAAAGTCCTTCCTACTCTCTCACCTACGACCCTTGGACGGTCGTCACCTGTCCATCCAGGTGTAAGCGACACTGCTCGACCATCCAACAAGCATGGAAGACGTGTTCAGAGCTACGCAATGATGATGTCAGTGTTAAATAAGTTCAGTAACTGCAAAAATAGAAAAATTCAAAAAGGTAAACGTTCATATTTTCTATATTCATTACACATAAAGTGAAGATTTCAAGTGGTTTTTGTCTTAATTTTGATGATAATGCCTTACAGTTTGTGAAAATCAGAAATACTGTATTTCAAATATTTCCTAAGATCAAACGAAAAAGGATTTTCAACATCCATCCTCTGAAAAGTATGTTCGTTTATACACTCAGTATTTGGTTGGGACTCATTTACCACAAATTACTGCATTGACAAGTCTTAAATAGCAACTTTTTTTATTAGATGCACCAGTACTTTGCTCCATAACCTTTATTTTCCATACCAACTGATACCAACTTTGCACACTAACTACTAGAAGAACTTATAAATACAACGATGACTAGTAACACACATCAGTAAATATGACCCAATCAATACTTAATCGGTTGGCAGTTTATTAGATTACACCCATTTAAATCCCATGCAGTCTAACACAACAATAAACCCTCCCTTCCTGGAGGTTATGGTGTTCACTTGTTATTTGATTCGTTTTAGAGCGGTGCAGATTCACCTGTGTGACCATTGTGGAGGACGTGGTTTGTGTGCTGCTGCTGACCTGTACTGCATTAGAGAGAGACCGTGAAGCTGAATCAACGCCTCGCAAAAGAGTTTCAATAAACTGCACATTAGAACCTTCATGAAGGGAGGATTTATTGCAGGACTGTTGTATCAGGAGGCATTAGTTTCAGCTAGGTGTACCTAATAAACCGCCAACTGAGGCCCTTCTGCAACATAATGAGTTTTTTTTTATTTGAATTGAACGCAGGACTTAATGCCACTTATACTCCAGTGAAAGTTCTTCGCCTCTTCCACTGATCTCAATAAAAAAATACTTTGTGAAGTCTACAAAGTAATAATTGATTAAGGAACAAAACTTGCGTGGTATGGTTCCCCAGAATGTGCAGGGTCTACCTAGCTTTAACTTAACTTAAAGACTGAAATGTGAAATATGACGCACATTAGACTTAACAGAAATATATGGTTTACAGATGCATAGAAACAAAAAAAAAAAAACAGGTAGCGGCAGAAACGAGGAGCGAATAAAATGTTTTGTTTGGTGCGTGTGCTCAGGACTCGGCGCGGTACTCACCCGGTCTAAAACGTGTATTTTCCTAACTTCACAAGTGTCAGCTTTCTGCCCGTGCCCGTTTGCCTGGGATTCAAACAACGTCCAAAAGCAACGCTTCCACCAGCTGGGCCGAAACGCCGCGCGCTTCCTCTTCGCCCTCGCCGACCTGACTGCAGCCTGCCCGGGCCTGTGCAGCGTTGCCAGGTTGGGCGTTTCACGCGGCTCCTCGTCTAAGCGAACTTTTCAAACATCGTTGGAATAGGGGCTATTTAATAGGAGCTGGTGGCTTCCATCCGCTAACAGCCATCATTCACCCGTGAGGTTTTCAACCTGTTACGGACAGGTGCGTGCAGGTGAACCTACAGGAACAGGAAGTTAGTTGTTGGGGTTTAGTGAGGCACATCTCGGGGAGGCAACCCAGGTCCCAGTTGAGTCACGTGCTGTGTATTAACACAGAAATATGATGTATGTTTTTTGGTTTTAATGTTTGTTTTAGAATGCCTTAAACATACGAAGATGCAATCTCACACGTCCTTCGTAAATTAATGAGCATAAAAGTGTTTAGAAATCACAGAATAAAAGAAGAAACTCCTTTTAACTCTAGGAAATGACAGTCGTTTGTGCATTCAAAAAAGCAAACAGGAACTGTTAATAGTTACTACTTAACTGTCCAAACTAAAAACAGATATTAGGGGGAAGAAAAACAAAAACAAAGTATAATTCACCACATCCATGGCAACATAACTTATTTTTTATTGTAACAGTTTACATCTGTTCATGGTAGTTAAGAATGTCACACTACTAGACTGTATCATAATATTACTTCATTGCTAATAGCTTATATTATATAAATCTATGGGGGGGGGGTTACAGTTCTATATCTATAATCATATGGTCAATCTGTATCTCTGACTGGCTCATCTTTCTTTTACCAAACACATTCACGATGACTTCAGTAATGCTCTTGAAACTGCTCCTCTTAAAAGGAGGAAGCTACTTGATGCATGTGTCTTATTGCTCACGCTCAGTGAAGGACCATTTACTCTTAAATTGAGTACTTCTGTTGTGGCACTGCTACAGTCACTTCAGTGGGAAAAAAACAAAAACATCAGATCAGCATGCTTGTTCTACCACTGAAGGTTATGATACGCAGAAAAGCACTGTCCTGTTTTTATTTCTAAAACAGTGTACTGTGGACAGTATATATATATTAATTGTTAAGACAAAAGTGGGATTTTTTTGTTGTTTTTTGTTTCCATCTTCTCAGGGGGAAAGCAGACACTTTTCAAGGACAAGCATGCCACCTGTGGCAAAGTTTTTGGTTTTCAGTGCACAAACTACTGACTAACTTAAATGTCAGTATGTGTCTCTTTTCCCACTGAGAATAAAGATTGTTACACTGCCCAGACACAGAGCTTAGCAGCTGAAGGCGCACAGCTTACTGGCATGAGGCAGCAACAATACAAGATCACAAGGAGAATACTGACAACGGACTTCCTTGTAATCACTGAGATGTGTTTGTAGGAGGCTGTTTGTGCCAAATTGGTGTTGATGCATAAGATACTGTTTTTGTACTTTATATTTCCATTGCTTTTGTCTAGCAACTTTTACCTCATCTTACATGGCTATTTGGCAATTTCAGCAATTCATATAAAGTATTTAATCATTGTGAAACTCCATCCATGTATTTTCCACCTTTGCGGTTAACTGTGTATCTTTTTGTGGTGAAGGTTGATAGTTTAAATATAAAAATTTCAGTGGTATCGGAATCAAGGAATTCAGAGATTTGGAAAAAGTACAGGGGCAGTATTTTCTGGTTGTTCAGAGATTAGCAGAGAAGAGTTTTCCGTGCTGAAAATGACTTATTACTTAAACACAGACCCTGCAGCAACTACACAACTTGTGTAAGTCTACGCTCACAAAATAAGGAGATAAACAGAAAACAAGATAGTTGACACACGGGGCCAACAAGGAAACCTGCAGCAATCACACACATAAACTATTAACTAAATACTGCCAGCTGAAAACCATGTAGTGTCTTTAATATGATGCTCGAAGCCTGAAATCTACAAAAACACCTCCACTCTCAATCTTCTGTGACATAAATTGGAATTGCGCTGTGCTGAGCCGGAAACACATTTGTCATTCTGCATTTAAGATGCTTTAATCACGTTGTCAGAGATGTGATTTCTCTGAAGACTGGAAAGCAAGGAGCGCTCAGTCCCTCCAGCTCCACGATGCTCCAGCTGCAATGAGACGAGCAGCGTGAGAGGATCTCCAGTCAGAAAACACATGAGCAACGGAGAAGTGGTGTTTAGTCCATCACTGCTCCGCTGCACTGATGTGAAGTGGATAGAGCTTCACCCAGCATGAAGGAGTGTGAGATTTTAGCTCATTTATCTTACCATCATGTGACACAGAGATGGTTGGTGTGCATCACGACGGGACGGGGCTTCTCGATGTGGAAATATGTGCATAGGCATGACAAGTGTGGGTACACGCGTGTGTGGCATCAACAGGCTCATCCGTTACACTGAGTGAACACAAGGAAACTGGTGCTGGCAGCTGCTCTACCACTATCACTAGGACACTGGAGCGTGGCTGCTTTCATCGGGGGTGACGGGAAAAAGCTGTGTTTTACTGTGGCGAAGCGCCGCCACTTCTCTGTCAGGGAGTTCATTACGATGAGAAAGAGATTCACAGGCCCATAAAGTGGAGGCATTTCTTGTTATAGAGTGCAGTGGAGTTTTTTTTCAGTCTGTCACTTATGTGCTGTACAATCTGGCCGAAACCTGCTTCAGAACTCGTGCATTAAAAAGCTTTTGTGGTATGAATCTCAGAAATCCTCCTGTGATAATAGGTCGTGAATCACAGTCGCAGGTACAGCTGCAGTTACGTAAGTATACTTTGAAAAGCTCGGGATCACAGATTCAGCTCTCCGTGGTTTTGTCTTTTGAAACACTGCACACGTAACACAGGGTAACTCATTCAAATCAGCTCTCAAAAGGAAAAAATAAACTGAAGACAATCATTGCATTTATTGAGAGCTGTCATGCATCACGGAGTCATATTACCTTTCATAATTCCCAAGTGTGATCTGTTTTTAAAAAAAATGCTTGCACATTTTAATAAAAGAAAATAATACTAGGGGCATTTCTCATATCTTCTGACTGATCTGTTGGTTAGGCATCTGTGACAGAGAGGGGGGCTCGGCTGTGTGCCAGGCTGTCTGCCAAAGATGAGTCTTTTCTCTTCCTCCTCATATCCAAAGCAAACTTTGAACCCTGCTTGTTGGACAAGTTGGATAATTAATGCTAATAATATAAGCCAAGTTAATTTGTCAATGGCAAAACTGTGTGCTGTGAAATGTGCCAGCTGTTGTAATTACAGTAGTAATGCTCCTGGAGAAAAAAAAATATTGCAGAACAACTGAAAGCTTCATTTGTTTGCCTGTTGGCAAGACCGCAGATGGATAGTGCTGACCATTTCTAACTGACATGTCCTCTCTGACTCTGAATCGTTTGCATTCAAATCATCTTTACAAACCACAACAAAGGTGAAACTCCAGATCTCCAGGTGCCAGCAGCGAATGGCGTCGCTTCACCATCTTTGTATAAATAGCTGCTTCACATTCGGTTTGCAAGAGACTAGATGGACCAATCAATGTATCCGATTGCCCTGCTTAAATGCCAAGCTGTAACAGACAGAAATGATCCCCGGGGAAGTCATTTAGGGCTTCTCGGCTGGACGAGCTGCCTTTTCCTGAATGCCAAGAGCCCATAAACTTGTTAGAGACAGAATCTAGGGAAGTTAAGGTCCCTCACATCTGCGTGCCTCTTGAAGGTTTCTCTGAATACCATGGTGTTGCCTCACGTCTCCTCGCCTCACTTCACAGGCAACTCATCATCCACCAGCAGCCTGACCTAGATCCAGCCATCCCTGTGCTCACATTGTATACATATTCATCGGGTTCTCTTAATCATAAGACAGCCCCTTGAGCGGAAGAGAAAATGCTCTAATTAGTTGCTATCATCCGATGGCAGCTCGTTGGGCTGCGTTTGTCTTGCCTGCCACGTTTTTTGCCTCAGTGTGCCGCTGCAGTCACTTTCATGCAAGTTCAAAACCGGCTGTCATCTGCCAAATCTGTGGTCACTTGTAAAATGAAGGTCGTAATGACTTGCTATATCATGTTTGGCAGAGTAATTACATGATGTGTGCTTGAAGCTGCCTGTTCAGAGGGAGCTGTGTCTCAGAGACCACACTGCATGACTGGCTGACTGAAGTCTGTAGCACTTATTCTCAGAGAAGCGGTATGCCTGTATGAGTTTGTTGCTGTTATCATCTCAGCCAGAACCCTTGGTGGTCATTAATGAAACCTGCTCCAGACCAAACCAAATATTTTTATAGGCAATAGGCATACTGATCAGAAAATGATGGTTTTCAGTGTCCATGGTGACTGTAGGCTGAGGAAAACAGTATCTTATAGGGGTTGGAAATTATACATACATAAAATGTTGCTGAATGTAATCCAGGGTTTTGCAGTACCACCCTGTATTGACATTCATGTCTGGCCATAGGATTGAGTATTCCCTGTTATCGCTGAATTGACTTTTGGAATGCCCCTCTAAATTGCAGGGTATTTTCAGAAATGTCTTGAACATGAAATTAATTCACAAGTATGAAATCTATCCCAGTCACGTTTGGGCAAACACCTGAGGTCAGACTTCATAAGTCATTAGGTAAAGGCACCACAGTGGTTAGACAGCTCCTGAGAGGACGGAGACAGCATTCAAAACAAGATTATTTACAACAGTCAAAACACTAAACCCAGAGAGAGCCACACTTTCTCCTGCAAAATAAAAGATAACCATTCTTCTTTGTGTACAGTTTGACAGAAACGGACACATTACAGATATCTTCAAAGCAGCAAAGCAGCTCAAAGTTGACAGGTTCCTCCTGTTTTCTCCAGGAAGGATTCAAAAAAAAGAAATTAATTCTTATTAACAAATACACATACACATTTTTGTTTTCCTATACCTGGGAGGACACTTCTCACAGTTGATTTAATTAATCAATCCTTCATTGTCCCTCAGCTTTTGTTTTTTTTGTTGTTTTTTTTTTAGTTTTTCAGTGCATTGCCTTGGTTTTCCAGTCTGTCAAAGGCGTGAATACCCAATAAAAAAATCCTTTGTGTTGAGGTTTAAAACTCAAACTGCTCCTCACAAAGACAGACATAAAATAGTGCACACATGTTTGTATTGCTGCACATGTGGAAACATCATCAACATTACAATGATGTGGCTGAATTTCACATCAAACTAGCTCTAAAAACATGCCTTAGAAATAATGAGCACAGGCCTAAAGCTCTTCTGTTTGCAAAATCTCACACACAAATGAAGAGGTACATGAAAACACACACTCGTTCCAATTTGGCAGCTTCCACAGAGCTACTGTTTATTTTCGGGATCCAAATTGCAAGAAATTCCTTCATTATTGCCGCCTGCTTGCATGAACCGCAAACAGCGCGGTGTCCAGTGAAAATGAATTAAATTACCTCAGAGGCAGGAAGCCAGAGAGAAATGCAGGATCTGTTCATCCACTGAATCCCAAGCCTCATCTAAAATTTCCATTTCAGCTTCTTCATACAGCAGCAGCACACCCTCTAATCATTCTACCTCAGGATGCTGACGCAATTTAGTTTGTGTCCTCATCATTAATGAAATATGATAGATGCTTAATAACCACTGCTTTCAGTGGCAGTGGCATCATCACTGTGGCTGAGACAGGTTCGCTACCTTCAGGGAGGATAGTAGAAATTAAGCAGTAGGTCTACTCTTATATGACGCACCCCACCTTGCCTCTTGGCCCTGCAATGCCAGGAGGCATTGAGACATTTTCCTCCCCAATCAAAAGTTTGCTTTCCTTTGTGGGCAGGAGGGACTTTCATCACAGTGTTTTCTCAAAGCTATATCTATGCAAATAATTGTATTTTCCCCCTGTGCGCTGTGTGCAGTATGGGTGGAAATGGATACACAGCTAGAGACGTGAACACTGCCAAGGTAGGGCTTACAGCAGGCACAGCGCTCCAGCGATGGCTCACTGAGGAGAAATAGCAGGATTCCTCCCACACAGAGATCAGATGCAGGTGCAGCAGAGCACCGCTGAGCTGGAGTTACTAAGGGGGGACCATTACAACACACGTCCACAGATATTATCTGCAGAGATCTGCCAGCGAAGCAGAAAATTTTGTTTGCTCTGTGTCTTTCTCTCTAGTGGTATGTGCCTAAATACCACAGGTGTTGAGCGAATGTGGACCATAGTTGCCCTTAGAGCATCAGCATGTGATGGCGTGAACCCCTGTCTCTGGAGTTGACCTGTACAAGTGTGGCAGCATGATTAATGTGACTCCACACCCTCTGCATTATTCGTCCCTTGTGGCACTCACATCTAGATAATGAGGAAAGCCTGCTTGCTGGTGCTGAGATGCACCCCCCCCACACACCCCCCCACCACCCACGCTCTCTGTGCACATGCCCTCCAGTGCAGCCATCACAGCCAGAGGATGCTCCGAGCAAGATTTGCCATTATGGTTTTCCTCATTACAGGAGCAGTGTGATTTTAGGAGTTGATGGGCAACCACATGCTCACAGGGGCCTGGGGAAGGCAGCGCTGTCTGGGAGGGGAAAAAAAACAACCTCATCAGTGGCGAGCGCTGGTGGCAGTACAGGCCTGCTGTGGTGTCGTTAACACCAGCAGTCTTTAACCCTTCCATACCACCCCACCAGCAGCAGCTGCCACTTGACAATTTTACATAGAAATGACAGCTTGCTTGCCTCCATTATACTCAGCAATCAAACCAGTCGAGAGGCGATGAAGTGAAAGGAACTCGTTACTCACTTATTACTCTTCTGCAATCACGTAATGTTTACAGGTTGTCCTTCACACTTTTCCACAACTGATTGCCACCTATATAGGCAGAGCTTGTAGTACAGTCAATAACTTTACATTCTCTTTATGTATACCCTTTAGATGATAAGACATATACATTAGAATGGGTCTGTCGTGCAGGCTGTCTCTATGAGCAGCACTCCAAGCCAGATGACAAAAAGGACACGCTGGATGCTGGTATTTACAGGAAGGATAAGGATGTCTGTTGCACAAACCTAAAGACTAACTGTGATTGAAAGGAAGCAGATGGGATGAACATTGAAGGCTTGTTCTAGGTCAGCAACTGCCTGATAAAATTCTTAGATCCTCATTCATGCTATGCAGTATTTAGCCACAGCCACTGTTTAATGAGATGGCGCATCTCTCAATTTCTTTGTGGATAGAATAGAGACAGTTAATGGCTAAATGCCCAGCGGTGTGAAGTGATTTAAAACTCAGCTGGTTTTTCTGTGCTATTTTCTGCCTGCACCACCATCACTGTGATAAATCAACTCACAAAGCTAATACAAACTGCAGGCCTGCAGAATAGCAATCTCTAGTAGAGGGAACATACACTATGAAGACAAGACAACAGTATGTACGAGATGGGAAATTGCATACCGAATACCGAATACTGCATACCGAAGCAACCACCTTGAAGCTCGGTCCAGTTACTTTCATCGCTGCCTACAGTAGGTTTACATGAACTGGCATCATCACCAGTCACTGTTTCATCAGAGTTTGATGCAAATAGTGTTTGTAGAGCAAGACACAGAGGCTGTGTCCCAGTTCCACACTGCACATTACTGCTAACAGGGTTTTGAGTATGTGTGAATTCCCACTTACAAGTGGGAAGTGTGCTCAAAGATATTGGTATGGTCTCTAAATTCATTTTATTCTTTAGCGCACTGCTAATGTGCACTGCTGTCCCACAATGTATGGCGCAAAGGGCGTGGAGAAGAGCAAATCACATCTGAAAAAACAAAACATCAAACTATAGACTATTTGTATAATTAGACTTATCTGCATTCTTTCTGAGAGTTAAAGACGATTACTTTCGCAAGTTTGTGTATTTAATTTGAAGCTGGGAGTAGCAACTGATTAGCGTAGCTTAGCATAAAGACTGGAAGAAGGGAGCAGTGTTTTCTGAGGTGACTGACTCAACGTAGCCAAGTAAACACCACCCAATTGTAATTGTAAATTTTCTTTTTTGGATCTTGGATGGGGTTTTTCATTCATCCATATACTCAGAGCTGTTTCTCTTGTGTTCTGTGGCTGAATATAATCACTACTTGTATATTATTAAAACTATCCAACTTCAGTGGAGTCTTACAGCAGCTCATGTTCATAGTCACCTAAATTTCCCCCTCCATGAAAGTGAACGGAATATTCTGTGGCACCGCTAGGTGTCCAATTCAAATATGTTATTTTGAAAGTCACGCTGACTGTCACGAAAACATTCCCGTCCGTGTTCACAAAATCAAAAGCTTATTTCTTGTGACCATGAACACACATAAACAAGATACGGTGTTGTGAATCCCGTCCATATCACTGACACTATTTTGAGGATAGAGGAGGCCAAGTAATTGTAATATAGTTTAACTATTTGTTAGTAGTGAAGTGACCAAATGATGCAAAAAAGCCACCCAAATGAACACCCACCCAGTCACAGCCTGGCAGCACTGACAGCTGGAAACAGCATGGAAACTTTGCTTCAAGTTTTAAAAAGGAAATCCGCCTACCCTCCCCTCTAAATTTTACTGAAACACATCATTGAGTGTCTGTTGTCTGACAACCTCAGTGCCACAACATGGTTTCAGGAAGACACTGTGCCCAGCCAAGAAATGGTCCAGCACCTATGTGTCTGTGAGCTTTTTTAAAAACGTGGACACACTCAAGCTTGTTGTTTCCCTGTGTTTCCAGACTCTCTGCTGACCTAAGATTATCATCTGCAAGCTCTATCTTAATGTAGACAAACACAAGATTAGTATTGATCTTCTCAACTAACTCTCAGCCAGTAAGAGAATAACGATCATTTCCCAAAATGTCAAACTATTTCTTTAGCTCACAGTTGTTTGCCAAACTCATTTGTTTGATGTATGTCAGTGCACGTCTTGCATCATGTACCTTCATTTCTTGGATGCTAACAGCAGAATCTGTGCGCTATTCAAATTCCATGGTACACACTGTTATTGTGTGGAATGGTGACATGGAGAAAATGAGGACATGCTGTAAACTAATACCCTTTTTAAAATCCATGGTGTGAACTTGCAGAGGAACAAGGATGACGTGGAGAGTGGGCTGAATCTGCAGTAAAAATCCTTTACAGTCCAATTAACAGCATGAATTTCCCCACAGCTCTGGCACCAAATTTTACTGTCATGGGGGCAAAAGAGAAATCCTCCTCCCCATCACTTCTGCTACAAGGTTATATAACTGCTGGAGCATCACTTACGCATACACTGACTGAAAAACAGACACATGCAGAGGCAATCGAAATCACATTTGCTCTGACAAAGAAATCATATATATAAAAACAAAATGAGCACCTACCGCAGGTACAGAGAGAGTGTGTGGCAGCTGCCCTCGCCTCTGTGCAGGGCACTTGACAGACGTATCGACGGTGACATTTCAAAAGGGCGCTGAACATCATGATTGAAATTATGGGTGTGTGTTTCTTTAATCAATGGCGGGGCTCTGGTATTAGACAACTGAGAGTATACACATGCAATCAAAGTTCAGAGGCTCAGGTCTTTGCACACCTCCAAAGTCAATCCCAGGGAGATTAGAAGGGAAAGAACATGATGAGACCCTCCCGAGATAAATACGCCTCCTTGTCACACGTGCCCCTGCATAACTGCAGCGCTGCCTGATATATCTCATGCAGTGTTTGAGCTTAGATATGAAGCCAGTGTCGTCGCACCAGAGTAGCAGCTGTGTAGGGGGAGGTGGCAGTGTTTTCACAGGCATTGGGTTTGTCAGGAGAACTGAATGATGACCCCCATCTAACACTTGATATCATGTTCACACTCAAACACATGCTGGGCTTTGGTCCCAGAAACAAAAGGATGCATATGCTAAACACAGAGAGAAAAGACACATTAGTCACAGATTCCAAATGAGAAGGAAAGACGGAGAGAAAGAGGCAGAGGGGGAAATCTGCTGAAGTACATGTTTGAATATGAAAATCAATGTGACTGAAGATTTGGTGTATTAATGCAATCATCCCAGAGGATACCAAAGCCCCTTCAAAGATTAACACAGCACAAAGGATTTATGTAGAATAAACCCAGGGTCTTTTTCAGCATCTAAAGATAATGCTACCAAAACAGAAAAAATACAGGACTCTTGAAAGGTATGTTCAACTTCTGTCTATTACAAGGGATTCTGTGTAAACACTGCATGTCAATACAAGTGTGAACAGGGACAGGGACAGTGTGTTCCTTTTCTGGCTGTTTGTTTCAGTGGGAGACTGGGAGGAGTACATTCTTTATCCATCCTCTGTGCATACACCTTATTAACTCAGCAAACTGAATACACTTAAAGGCATACTGCCCCCTCTTGGACAATCTTGGCTAATAAAATATTTTTTTCATCAAGGCAATAAGGGCTAACAAACAGAGGAAACCTGCTTTGAGGGCTTCTCTCTTCTTCTTTTTTTTTGCACAAAGTCCAAATGTAAAGATCTCGCCCGTGAGAGTTGTAACCAGTCACCCCACATACAGTGGCGCTGGATTGCTGATGGTGTGAAAGCTCATTGTGCATCTTCCCTCTGTCTAAAATAACAAGCTGCATCTGGCTGTTGCCAAAACAAGCTGATTCTAACACAAAAAAAGGAGATGAGAGAAAATCAGCCTCCACGCTGGCTGGACAAGTATCTATGAAGCTGCTGCACTGCCATGAGGAAGAGGGACACAACATTAGTGCAGGGTCAGACATCAGGGAGGGGAGGATGAGGTCTGGGCTGATTGTTTCGTGAACACAAGCTGTTGCTCAGAGAAGAGAACAAAAATGTGGCTGCTCATCTCTGCTCTCGGGCAGAGCTGCTGCAACCATTACAATGTCTGCACTAAACTCACAGAGCTCATTATCTTCAAACATTGTTGCTGCGGGGAAACAAAGCCACAGTACAGCTCAGGGTCAGGGTTTTTGATACAGCACAAGGGGGTGTTTGGAAGGACATTACGATATGCACAACCCCGGTGAGATTAAGACTACAATAATGAAGGGATACTAGAAATACAGTCAGAGACAGCCTGCGCCCCTAGAACAACCCTCCTGCATACTGATATGAGTAGTTTATTAAACTGAATACCAAATAGAAAAGAATAATTCAATCTTAGTATTCTCCTCAAACCAGCATCAGGAGCAGCAGCCTACTTTTGGTCAGTCGTAAAGGAAATCAGTGGATGAGTTTAAAAGTCTGTTAATATTCTGATGAAATGCCTCTTCATGTCTAATTGGCACCTAAATCTACCCAAGTGTGGCGAGAACCAGTCGTGTTGAATCCAAAGCCTAAAAATAGCATCTTTGACAAAGATGGACAGACACTTTGGTGGGCGGTAATATGAGTCACAAAACGTTTAAACAATACTACAGTAGAAAGAACAAATGCCAATGACTGAATGCCTGTCACATGTATAGAAAACATTACGATGCACTCTGCTCTCCCTCTCACCAGCAGAGCTTAATCACATCAAGGAATAAGCATGTCACTCATTTGATGAAAGTTGGCCATAAATGTAATAAAGCTGCCGCGGTTATTAGAACTGCCACAGGCCATTTTACTCACACACCTTATATTGGATTATGGAGAAATATGATGAACCAAAGAGGTACAACTTGCCCATTTACAAAGGAACGGGGGAGGTTTAATGGCTTGTGACTGAATCCATTCATACACCACAGCTCAGCTCTGTGAAAACTCGCAGACGTCCCTGCAAGGAGTGCTGCAATTCAACCGTCCGTGCATGTCAGCCCAGCGTTTCCTGGATACAGCACATATGACCCTCTGAATGACCTCTCCGGCTTTGTTCACAGGTCACATCCAGCAAATGTATCAAAATGAAGTGATCTTTCAACTATGTTTTATCAATAAAGTTGATCAAGCAAGAGAGTTGTCAATAACAACATCTAAAAGAGTTTATTTAGTTCAGATTGGGATTTTACAGCCTCAAAATCAAATTAAACTCATGACTGAAATATCTAATCAAACCTCCTTTGGCCCCTCTAAATGGACAAGTTTTATAGCCAGTTATATATTGTTTTCTATGTATGGCTATTATGTCATTTTATTCTGTCAGATGCAACAATAATATTTTCACTACACAAGATTTATTTTACAAGATATTTGTTTAACGCAGCAGAACCTTAGCCAATAAAAAAACCTCCAGTGCAAAGGTGTATTTGAGCGTGTCATACTGACATAGCATGACCAGCAGAGAGCACTAATAGCACTCAGCACTTAAATTAATCACAATTTATGTATATATAACGACTTGATTGTAGCCACTTGAGGGCAGCAAAAATAAGACATAAATTCAACACTGTCATATCGCCTTATGAGCTGAAAATGGTGAGGAAACATGTTGGTTTATTTACACATCCAGCAAACACAGGCCAACATTAGCATTTATTAGGAGTAATGTTTCGATCAAAGTGGGGAAGTCCAACACTGTCTTTCCTTTTGGATCTGTTTTTGGTCTTTACCAATAAACTGCCCATCAGACACGTTTCTCTGTTAGGTGTCATGATAAAAAAAAAACAAATGTACAGTAACTAAGTGGGTCCCGTGATGAATTGAAACACGAGCTTGTACTTTAACGTTGTGCCCTTTTGGAAATAAAATCGCTACCTGCTGTGCTAAACCCTGTTGAAGCAGGAGCTTTTCACCTTCTCTCCCATCAGTTCCATGCCATTTTCAGGGTGAGACAAAGCGCCTCAAATTCACTCCACGGTGGTTTTTACTCATCACTTTGTTTGTTTCTGTGATCTGTGGTTTACAGAGGGCTGGGTTACAGGTACCCCTCTTCAGTTTTCTCTCGCCTGCCTCTGTAGATTGTGAATTTGTTGCAGAGGAAACCAAACTGGCAGCTCGTCTTAACAGCCTCTCTGAACTGCAGTGAGGCACAGGAATTATTGAACAAATGGATAAACAAACCTGACTCCCTGAGGTATGAGAGGCAGAGGAGCTCAGCTATCAGGATTGCTTACGAACACACTCATCTGTGGTAAAGAGACCAAATGCATGCTCAACCCTCAGAGGCCCCTAAGTTTAAACAGCCCTGTGGCTCCCATATGGAAATGGTAGATCCTGAGGTTGTCCCTGATGCAGTAAATAAAGATACCGCATTCTAATGACAATTGATTATTTTTCTTTTGAGACTTTAGGTAATTACCAGACAACAGGATATTATTGAACCTCACCGATGTCTGAATCTAGCTGAGGAACTCAGCATTAAAGAAGTTGGGGTTGATTTTTGCTCAAAGCTGTGACTAAAAGCTTCACATTTCAACACTGCGTTATTCGTATATGAGGTGTAGGACCCAAAATGCAGACAGGGAAGTGAAATGGAGTCTTTTTAATATTACAAAGCATATGCCCACAGCGGCCTGAAGAAACAAAAAACACAAAAAGGCAAGCAAAATCAAAACTATAAAGGTGGGGCAGGCAAAATCAGGAGGCAAATACAGAAGAGCTAAGCTGAAACAGAAGTGAACTGATCAGAGGAAATGAAAAGGTTAAAGACCTAATTACGCAAGGGAGGCATGGGATAATAGGGCTTAGGTGAAACACATTAGGCAGACAAACACAAGCACAGGAAGTAAAACTGAAAACCAGAAGACACACTGGGGAATAATTACCAAAATAAAACAGGAAATGAACCAGAAGAGGGTCCAAAAAGAAAAACAAGAGTTTCTTTATGGAGTCTCTTTTGGTTCTCCAGCATTTATAATTATTCAGTTGCATGTAAGACTGAAATCTTGCAGGCTTTATCTGCTCCCATATGTTGGCTGCTGGCTTGGGAAGACTGTATTTCCAGCCTTATTTTCATCACCATCCTCAATTTTGCCAGAAATTTTCTTTGACACAAAAAGTCTTTTTCGAGTGGCAGATGGTGAAATGACTGAAAGTCTGATGCAAACAGTGTTTCAGTCTCCTCAGCAAACTGAAAAAGAAATCGAGCTTAAATTTATGTTCAGGAGACTGCGGCACCTCCAACATCAAAGCTGCGGGGGCTGTGAGGCCCTTTATTCTGCTGCTAATGTCAGATCTTGTCTGCGAGGAGAAAAGAGGCTGTAAAATCAACAGGGGTGTAGAAAATTGTAAACCTACCCTTGTTAAAATCTGTGGCAAATCAAATATATCAGTCCTTATGTTTCATCTTCATTCGGGAGGCATAACACAGCAGCGCAGCTCCGGGTCAAAGGCAGATGGTCATGGATTCATCTCTGCATTGTAACCAGGGGTTCTGAATGCAAGGCAGGTGAAAATGAATTTCATCAATTCACTCATATCACTACAGGCTTTCATTATTTTGACTTTAAAACAAACTTGACACAAGGTTTTATGCCTCTAAAACAAATAAAGAGATTATTTTTCCTGAAAATGTAAGGTATATCTGTGTGTGTGTGTATGTGTGTGTGTGTGTGTGTGTGTGTGTGTGTGTGTTTCTTTTACACAGCTCCTCTGCAAGGCATCAAGAATGCAAGCTTGAGGAAATCCTGACAATGTGCTTCTGAAGAGTCTGACTGAAATCCTGACAAGTCAGACAGACTCTTCAGAAGCACATGTCACATGTATCAGGGACTACGCCTCATTAGAGCAGCACTCAAAAGCAGCACCCCCACATTTCTCTTACCACATCCTGGTTCTGATTTGTCTTTTTATCTAAATTGTGATGTCTCCTCAACATCTCCTCCCTCTCTCTCGTGTCTTTCAGATGGAGCTGGTGGCGTTTCCCCTCTCCCTCACGCCGGCAGCTGATTGTCCCTCCTGACCTGCAGGGAAGATCAGGGATCCCCCTGGGGAGGCAGGACAACCATCTATGAATACTGTTTCTCCACAGCGTGACATAATGTCATGTAGAAGGCCCTCAAGCCCCTTGTTACCAACCGTGACTGGAGGGTGACGGGCACAGATGGTGGCACGCTCTGTCCGTCTGCCCCCGTCAGCCTCAAGCCAGAGTTGTCATCTCAGACTGAGTATGACACAAAATGAGTGCAAGGAGCAAAACCATATGTGCTGTTGGGATTTAAAGGGAACCGAACATAATTTGAAAAACATTTACACGAAAACACATCAGCTACCTACGCGTGTGTAGTGCCATTTCTGAGCTGAAACAGGCTTCGCTGTTGTTCAGTGCACTGTGATGAAGATGAACTCTCAGCGTCCTCAGCGACAACAATCATAAGCCATAATCTGTCTATGTGAGTTATTTTTCCATTGTGTTCCTGTCACCGGTGGAAATTTTTCAGATAAGCAGGGCTCTGATACGAAGACTCATCTGGAACAATATTGAATTTTATATCAGCTAATCTTTATTTTAAATTTCCTGTGCATCAGCCATAAACCTCAGCAAACTGTCAGAATCCATAACCATGGGTTTTCACAGCTCTCTAAATATCAGTATGATATTTAGAAATATTGGAGCAAATGATGTTTGTACCAAATCACAACAACAATAAAACAAAATTAATCAGAATGGACCTCGAAAGGGATTGTGGTTTAAAATCGACTACAGTTATTTAAATGTCCAAAATAAACTGAGACTTTTTCTGCAAGAGACTCGGGCAGCTCTGCATTAAAAAAACAAACCGTGCTCATTTACAGTAAAGATCTTTTTAATTATTTTCCACCACCGTAGTAAAAAGCTTATATTTTTAGTTTGTGATCCCACATTGCACCTGCCCGTGTCTGACGTCAGACCTACGTCATTAATTGGAGGTGAGGCGCTGTCCAAGGTTGATGCTGAACTCTGAGCCAAGTCTGACAGTGCACAGCATCCACAGGTGTGTGCGCGCCTGTGCGGGTGTGACTCGGGACATGCGGACTTAGTTCAGGTCACAGCTTTACAAAAGACAAAGGATTCTCTGGAAGCTGTAAAAGCCTGCTGAGATGGATCTGCTTCCAGCCCAGGAGGCAGCCAAAATCTACCACACCAACTACGTGAGGAACTCCCGAGCGATCGGCGTCATGTGGGCAGTGTTCACCATCTGCTTCGTCATCATCACCGTGGTGGTCTTCATCCAGCCCTACTGGATCGGGGACAGCATCAACACCCCGCAGGCCGGCTACTTCGGCCTCTTCCACTACTGCATCGGCAACGCGCTCACCTCGGAGCTCATCTGTAAGGGCAGCGTGCTGGACTTCCCCTCCATCCCTTCACCGGCCTTCAAAACTGCCATGTTCTTCGTCGGGACCTCCATGCTGCTGGTGGTGGCCACCATGGTCTGCTTCAGCTTGTTCTTCTTCTGCAACGCCGGGAACGTCTACAAGATCTGCGCGTGGATGCAGCTGGCCTCAGGTGAGAGAGAGGGAGAGATAGTGAGCGCTGGATGGTGCATTGGCTGTACTACTGCACTGCAGTATCATAAAGGAAAAAAAACCCACTAACCACAGGCATAAATTTGTATTATTTCTGGTCATATTCCAAAAGATGATTCAGAAAAGTTTATGAGTAAAGTCGGGTGATAAATTATTATGATTAGGATTATTTACTACAAAGCTGGATGTCAGCTGGGAGTTTGATTATCCTAATCCTGTTATGATATTTGTTCTTCCTGTCTTAAAGTCAGCATTAAGTGGGAAAAAAAACTCTACAAATTTAAATCTATTGTAAATCCTGTTTGACCTTCATTTTTCAAAGCACGTACAGAAATCTAAATTACTGTTATTACTCATAACCCTGAGGCATTCTCTTAAAAAAGACTATGGTAGCTGACTTTTTCAGTATCATCTGCACCTTAATTCCAAAACTGTGAAGGGTGAGTGAGACCCGTGCTTCTCTTATGAGCTGCGCGCTCTGAGACAAGTGCGAGGTGACAAACTCATCGTGTCGTGAGCCACCTTCTCACCTCTCTGGTTTCAGGCACATTGTGTGTTTTTCGCGAGGTGCTGCTCCTCAGTGTGGAAGCCAATAAGAGGATCTAGTTTCAGCCAAGACTCCCGACACCTCTGATGGTGGATCGGTTACATGTAACAAGATCAGGTGCTGCTGTGCTGTTAACCGATCTACACATGCACGTGAAACATACCAATGCCAAGAAAACCAGCCATATACTGTGTAGAAGTACATGGCAAGGAACTACACTACTCACAAAAAAATTAGGGATATTCTTCTTTTAGATGAAATTTCAGGATGAACCTAAAATCCACTATAACCTTTACAGGTGATTCTCTAAACTTTTAAATGCACATGATGATATAATATCACTGTAGCGTGAACATTTTATGTTTTATATCAATTTTACTGAAAGCCCTAACTTTTTGTGAGTAGTGTATATAACCCACTAATCAAAGGAGTACTCAGATGCTTAACTTGTATAAAAGTAGTAATACAGCAATGTAAAAATGTTACTGTACAAGTTAAAACCCTGTCACAACCCTTCTTAAGCACAGTAGTATCAGCAAAACATACTTTGGTTATAGTATTATACCTATAGAAGTATTTATTCTAGAGTGAAATGTGACTGATATAGTATCAGATGTGAAATTCTAATTTTAATACTACATCCTACAACTACATCTCAGCAATGTTTTAGTGATGCTGCTGCACATGTATTACTTTAGATGCAGAGCTTAACCCCAGGATCAGGCCTTTCTAAACAGTCACAAGATAATTCTAAGGGCTCATGAGATGATAAATGAGGTTGGAATGGATGAAAAAAAACAGTTCTGACACAAATCTATTTTCTTGTCTTTTTTAAACTTCTTTTTAATCCTCACACGTTTGTGACATATGGGACAACTGGACCTTAATGTGTTTTATAATTTTAAAAAACAGTGGTGGAAATTGGTTCCCGTATGTAATAAAACAGTTCCTTGAGCTTGACCTTGATCATGATGCACACAGCTAATAATTATGATTTTAATCTAGGTTTGTCTGGTAGCTTTGGCAAAAACCCTGAGGAAACTTAAGCGGATGAAAAGCATTTAACATTGAAGAACTTTCATAACAGCACCACTGAGCATCCTATGCCCTGCTGCACCATAAATAAATGAAACCGCTGGCTCTTTATGAGGGTACATCATGCTGTATCCTGCACTTGGGCCTCCCTCATAATTATTCATCAAAGTAAGAGCACACAAGGGGTAATTATTGCGAGGCTCTTCCATTTCTGTGTCCTCCTTCCCCCGCAGCCGTGTTGATGGTGATGGGCTGCATGATCTACCCAGACGGCTGGGACTCTCCGGAGGTGAAGAGGATGTGTGGCCAGAGGACGGATAAGTACAGCCTGGGGAACTGCACGGTGCGCTGGGCCTACATCCTGGCCATCATCAGCATCCTGGACGCCCTGCTCCTGGCCTTTCTGTCCTTCACCCTCGGTAGCCGGCAGGACAAACTGCTGCCCGATGACTTTGAGGTGGAGGGAGCAGGTGAGGGTTAATGCGAACAGGGGAAGGCTGTGGGTGTGGAAAAAATGGAGAGAAGTCACCATCTTTAGGAAAAGCACAGGTGTGTCCCAGTACAACATGACAGTACAAGCGACAGCGAGGCAGCATGAACAGCCACCATTAATTTTACTGGTTACACCTTTTGTTTTCCTACTGTGACATGTCAAAAAGCCTATTACAAATCAGATATTTGACAATTAAAACAACTTTTAAGCTTTAAATTCCATTCTCAGCACTTGGAGTTGTGCACTTATTTATGGACGCATACTCTCTCACAGCTCAGGTAAACATATTAATGTTGAGCTCATGATACAGACATGAATGCCTCTCCCACATTACAGTGGGTTGCTTCTTTTATCAAGTGGACTTACATAATTCAAGAATTGGGACTACTATTTTGTATGGAATATAATTTCATGTTGCAGTTCAGTTCAAACTATTTCTTGCATTTTTCCTGCTGCTTTCTTTCAGCAGCTGTGGCTTACAACCTCTGTATTATTTTAGTTCTTTACTGCTTCACAAACCAGAGAACACTACTGCAGAACATCTGTCCTCAATGTCAAAAACCTAATAAACTCAGAAAAAGGAGCCTGCCAGTGTTTTTTTTGTACTGTATGAACATCTGTTTTATTGTGTGGTGTGTTGTACAGTTTTGTAGATCGACGCCTCACACAAAGTCTATGTTCTTGAACCGACACTAATGTAAATTTCTGTTTTTACCTCGGCCTCGACAGATACATAGGTTACTCTGATATGATCAGTTTTGAGACAGCATTACATAACATCAGCTCTCACCACCTCTCTGGTAAAACAGTGACATTATTGAACAGTTGGCCGTACGTACGACTGAGCTCAAACACATCTTCCATACGCTTTTATTAAAACACAGCTACCCAGCTAAATAATTTTAGCTAAGATATAAGATTTGTTAGAAACTGTACACAACTGTAATATACATAAAGGCAAACTCTTTGGTACAGATATATACAGTTCTTTTATCGCTTCTTTTTTTTTTCTCCTTTAAATTGGGCTTCTTTAAAACATTGTCTCGCTGAAACCTTTGAAACACTATATTCCTGAATTGTAACAGGTGTGTGAGAATACCAGCCACCCATGAGAACGACTCTCATTTATTATAATTAACTAAATACCAGGTGATGACGGATATGTTATGGCTAAATAATATGACCTATTCTATTAGACAGTGGATGTGTCGCCGTAAGAAACTAGAGTCTTTCTGGAAAAAAAAATGCTGTGAATGTTACCGCAGTCAGTGTAAATGTCAGCCCAGTGTGCAACTTCCTAAACCTACCTTACGAATACAAAAACGCATACCTTACATGTGTAATATAAGATAAAGTAATTCATAAAATTAAAAAGCACTAACGAAAAAGGATGAGGAAAAAAAGTGATAGCGAGTCCTTTTTTCTTTTTTTTTTTTTTTTTTTTTTTTTTTGAAGGGGACAGAAAGGACCAGTAAAGGCTACATATCCTTGGTTTGTTTGGGTTTTAGTGCAGGAGTGTAACAAACAAGGATGAGTCACTAGCAGTACAATAACAGGTTTGCTTGGTTGGATGAATGGAGCACAGTAGTCGGAGCCAACGTAACCATGAAGAAATAGAAACCACCGTATTCCTGACGTCAACGCGCCGAGAGAAGAACCAACAAATACGAAGCGAACGTACACAGAAGCATTAGCTCAATAACAAGAACATAAGAAATCCAAAACAATGAAACAAAAATAAAGAGAAATAAATATTCATTTGATATGCCCGAACTGGAAAGTGATCTGTTGCAGTCTCTTGGAGAAGGTGGGAGGGAGGGAGGGAGGGGAACGATGGGGGAAGGGCCGGAGGTCTCCACTAGAGGGCGAGCCAGGCGTGGCGCAAGCACTCGGCGGCCGTGGCTCTCTTCTCGGGGATCAGCTCCAGCATGGGGAGCAGGAAGTCGGTGAAGCACTCGGCTTCTTCGCGGGGCCACTCGTACTTGTCGACCAGCACCTCCAGCAGCCCCCACGGCTTCAGCTTGGTGATGTGTTTCAAGTCACCTGGCGGCGTGCAGACAGACATTGCGTGTAAGAGCCACGCGGCACGTTACAGTGTGTGAACTCAGTACATCAAGGTAGTTAAGTCTATGAAAACATTTTGTACGTGCAGGAAATATATTTTCTCTTTTTAACTGTATATTCTTTTCCAAACGGGTATTTCTTTTGATGGAATATATTTCATGCTCCAATAAAAGTGAAAGCAGTATTATAAAGACATTTAAGAGCATTCTCACTCTCAAAACTCTGATCTCGACACCGACACTTTTTTGTTTTACCTTTCTTGGTGAAAAAATCCTTGGAATATTTGCCGGTCATTATGAGTTTGCGTGGGACACTCCCCAGCAGCTCAATGATCAGCGCTATATGGTCTACGCGGCAGACGGGTGGTAAGAGGAGAGGGGAGGACAGACAAGACAAACAGCAGACTCATCAGACAGTGTCCCGGCCACGGGCCCGCTGGCGGGGGGGCGGGTGGCGTGTGGACGGAGGGCATGGTCCAGCTGACAGCACACACCGGACCGCCCCGACGGCCCAGGGGTTGCACAGGACCACGGTTTCAAAACGAAGGCAACAAATGCGGCCGTCGGATGTCACGAGAGCTGTGAAGTTCCTCTGTCTCGTCAACCAGAGTTGGGATAGCTCACCAATTTCTCTGTGATTTAATAACCCTATAAAATAAAGATATTTATCAGACCGCTGCCGGGGCCGACCTTCCACTCTGACGACACTGCGGAGGGAAATGAATCGAGAACTTTCCCAACGGGGATCAGTGCGGTGTCAGGTGTCCAGCCAGGTCCTGCGGCTGCGTACTGAAGGACGTACTGAGCGCAACCCTGCCAGGCCATCGGATAAATGTGTGGCGGCACGGCTCAAAGGGGCGCACATTGGTCTGCGTTCGCCCTCGTGCCAGCTGGCCCACGTTCTGACGGATCTGAACGTGCCGAAGTTTTTTTTCACCCCGGGCACCTCCGCCGTCCACCACCGTTCCCCCGCAGCGGGCCGCAGACAGAGGGGTGGCATACCTCTCTTGGTGAAGTATTCCTGTGAGTATTTCCCGCTCAGCGCATAGTGACGAGGGATTTTACCGAGCAACTCAATCATGAGCGCAAGGTGGTCTGGAAATGAGGCACATCGGAGAGAGGGGGAGTTTTGGAGAGAGGTGAGATGGCAAACGGGGGGGAGGGGGGGGGGGAGAGAGAGAGGGGGTCATGTGGAACAATGTATTAGGAACAATGGATGATGACAGCCTAGTATGACAAAAAAGCACAGGTACGGGAAGCCTGTGTTAATTTTTTTTCCCATATTTACAAACATATGAACACAGGCCATTCAACTTTCATATATGAAAACGCACCATGACGGAATCAGAAGGCTCAGAGCAGCCAAAGCCCTTGGCACAAAAACATCAGCAGATACTGATACAGGATGAGTGATTAGTAAAAAAAAAAAAAAAAAGTAATACAGCACAGCCACAATACAGAGAAAGCAGCGGTAGAATAGCAAGCGATACCCTGACGAGCTGTAGGTGGGGGAAAAAAAAATGTCTATTCATAGCTGCGGGACACGTGACAGCGAGCTAAAGGCTGAACCTCAGCCCTGACATGCCACAGCAGAATCGGAATCGGTCGGCGCGGACGCCTCAAGCAGCGGCGGGCGAGCCGCGCGCTCGCACAAAGGAAGCGCACGGAGGGCGACGAGGCGGCGCGGGGGAGCGAGCGATGGCGAGGTGAAGGAGGGCGGGTGAGGAAGTGGAGAGATGGCCCCATCTCCAGTGCGGCAGGAAAACGTGGTTTGAGGCGTTAAGAGAGGACATAAACACAGGAATGGCGGCACTCGTCGTCGCAGATAAACACTTATAATAAAATCACGCACTAACTAGGGCAAATTTTACGTTTAACAAAAAACCGTGATGCCTTTTTTTTCCCCGCAACAACTATTAAAGCTTACCGACGGCGCTAAAACCCTCTTACCAGCGAAGCGTACGCTTCAGAAATACAACCAAATATGGCACTTAGGACTAATGCTGCGCGATTACAACTGGATAAAGCGGATAGTGGACAGAAGGGGAAGCCCCAGCAATACCTTCATCCCTGGAATAATCTTCCCCAGAATGTGGTTCAAACAAGTAGTCCCCTGTGGCGAGCTCAAAGGCCTGGGGGAGACAACACAGTTAGCATAAACGCAGGAAAAGACAGCGTATGAGGGGATTGGTCATCCCAAATCCCGCAACGTGATACACTCTGGTGATAGCAGGGCCCCATGAGATCCGTTTTCACTTTTCCCAAATTCTGTTTGGTTTTTTTTTCGTCACCTGAAGAGTGTCCAGTCGTGTGGTGGATGAGTGAAAACTCCAGACGGTTCAATAGGAGAATATCCTAAATTTACTTAATGTTGATGAATTTGGAATTTGGAGAAAAAAAAAAGCGCTTCAGTAAAACAGAACACTCGTAATAGAATACAGAAAAATACTTCGTAAAACAATGTGCTTCAAATCCACTTGTAAGTTAACGGCGTGCCGACAGGTGTGGGAATCGCATGCGGCTGCTTTCAGTTTCGATCGATTCAGCTGTGTGTGTGTGCATGTGTGTGTCTCTGTGTCTCTGTGTGTCTTGATTCCGTTTTCGTTGCCAAATTCCGCAGTACCGCCTGCGTTTTTCCCGCATCGCGGAAATCACGGGGCCCTGCGACACTTGACACCTTCCTAGTGCACCGGACCGCGATTCGGTTTTTCAGTCGATCGTCATAGAGATCTCTCACCATGCAGGCTGTGCTCCATATATCGGCCGGTGTGCTGTATCCGGCGCCAATTAGCACCTCTAAGGATCTGTACTGCCGTGTCTGTATGTCTTCCGTAAAGTGCTTGTGCTGAGAGAGGGAGACAGGAGAAGAAGAAGAAACAAAATCCTTAAAAAAAAAGAAAAAAAAGAAAACAAGATACAGACTGCATCCTGGGAAAACGGGAGAAACGCATTCAGGAATTATAAATCGTGCGCCGAACTGCATCTGTAATTCCACATCAACTCCTAAACAATATTATGTGCAACTACAAAGAGCCGGAAGACTTAAGTGTTTCTATTTTGGTAGCAAGATGACACTGGATGTGAGGCTTCATCCCTAATCAGGAAATCCCTCAGGTCATTAGCAAACGACTCACCACCCAGCAGGCGTTTCCCAAGTCTGCAATCTTGACCTTGATCTTGTCTGCATTGAGTGGCTCAAGGGGGTTAACTAGCAGGGCTCCTGCCGTTAGCTTGCCTACACCAGGGGGGAGAGAGAGAGAATCAGACAGATAAGGGTGGAGGAGGAATCTCGCAAAAACAAAAAGCGTAGCAGTCAATATTTCAAAGTTCGCGTGGCGGATTTTGGCTGACTGACCGTTCCCCAGGCTTTCCTGGGTTCCGTAGTGACAGTCGGGCCCGTCCTCTTCCTCCTCCCCCCGCAAAATGCTCCGCTCCAGCTCTCCGTCCTCCAGCCCAGCGGGAAGGCGTCTTCCGGTAACTCCGCTGCAGTAAGCGCCCCTGCCTTCAGTCTCAGCGTCCAGCTCGTCGGGCTCGGGGGAATCCACGCCGTTGGAGACGGGGTGGACGGGGGACTCCTTGCGCTGCGCCTCCCGGCCGGCGCATTTCTCTGTGGCCTCTGCGTTGCCGTTGTGTTGGTCTTCGTCCCGCCACTGGGGCCGCCTCTCCTCCACCTCCGCGTGGCCGTTGCAGTTCACCTCCGACGGCCCCTCTGGTCCCACCCTCAGGAGATCTGCAAGCGGTGCAAGAACAGGACAGGTGACGATGCTACGCCTTAAAATGACTCATACCGGGGATTGTATCGATTCGTTACAACCACCGCAGAATAAGGAGCACGAATTACTCCCGTGATGCTGCCTTCTCACCATCCGTTCCCTTGGTTCCTGGCTCCTGCAGAGACACTTGTCTGAGAGGAGCGCACACCCGTCCCTTTGGAGACTGCGGATCCTCGTCCTCATCGTCTTCCTCCTCTCGTGTCTCTGTGGTCTTCTCCATCTCCTCCAGGTCCATGATGCACTTTTCCAAAAGCTCGGCCTGGCGCTTCTGTTTCTTTTTTAACTTCTTCTTCTTGTTCTTGGACATTTTTACCGTCTGTCAGTCGCACACGGGAAACAAACTCTCACTGAATGCTGCATGTTTGTGGGACTGCTTTGAAAAAAAAAAAATTGCTGTACCGTGCAAAAAGAAAAATAATACGAGTTGTACCTGTTTCGGAGCAGGTGCTGTGCTTACTGAAAAGAGAAAATCGGATGAGTACAAACTGTGGTCATGAGTGTACATTTGAGTGTGTGTGTGTGTGTGTGTGTGTGTCTGCGCGTGTGCGTCTCATACTTGCTGAACCGGACGGAGGCGGCGCCCCAGCCTTCTGCCACTCCGTGGCCTCTGCAGCCAGCTTCCGGACATAAGGTTCATCGACACTCATCAGGATGTTCTCCGGCTTGATGTCGGTGTGGATGATCTGACACTTTGTGTGCAGGTAGTCCAGGCCTTGGAGTACCTGAGGAAAACCAAAAAATGAACGCATGAAAAACGATTAATAGGCTGTGGAACAGTTGAGCTGAACACTTGTTGATGTTTCTGTCAATCTGAGCAAACAAAAAAAAATTTAATCTTTGCAATTTGCCCTTTTGGTAGTGGTTTACTGTTGTACTAATACAAAAGAACAGAGGCTTGCTCACCATTTATATTTGCAATTATCAAAACGTGCTCTGCTCTGCCCTGACTGGTTTCCGCCCACCAAGCAGCCCGGAGGCTACATGACTGTTGCAAACCAGTGGAAGACAATGACCGAACCTTTGTCGTGAGTCACCCGCATCTGAGAAGGTGCGACAGCGCGTCTCGCGTTACCTGTCTTATGATGCTCTTCACGCAGGGCAGGGGCAGCCCCTGGTAATTGGACTTTATTATCCACTTTAATAAGTGATGGCCCAACACCTCAAACACCATGCAGACATCTGAAGAGCACGGCAGTCAAGGCAGCGGCAACGCGACCCAAGTGGAGCCAAACGAAAAAAAAAAAAAACAGACTACACGAGGAGTAGCATTATTTATACTGAAAGGAGGAGAGGCCGCGACAGTGCACAACACTCCGGCGTTGTTAGGGAGTCTCATATTACAGCGACAGCCATCCGCTGTGGCATTCAGGGGACCGCACTCAGCCAAAGTGTCGCGATGGGTGGAGGCCTGCTTAGGACACACGAGGTTCCATTTAGTCCAGCTGCCACCTGCTGTTTACTTTGTTACTCTGCTTTCCAGCTAAGTCTGATAAAGGGAAAGAAGGATCCTGTTCCTGAAAAAAAAAAAAAAAAAAAAAAGTATTCTCCGGAGATTACTGCTCTTTAGTAAGGAGGAGGGAAACAGTCGACCTTCGTCTGGTTTGAGTCATAAAAGGCCGAGAAGCATTGGCATCGCTCGGCCGTAAAAAGGATACGAGTTCCGTTGACACCAGAGATCTTGAAATCGTCTAGCAGCTGGACCACCATCTCCCGGTTGGGGTCATTGGGGTCTGAGTCTCTTACCTGAGGACAAAGAAACTGAAACAATCAGGATTTACACTTGACCGGTGCCGCACGTCAAAAAAATGACCGTTACCGCCTGCGCACACATGCCTAACATGCTGAAAGTCGTTACGCGGTACATGCAGTCGGGCATCATGTACACAATGTGATGGCTTGCACTGGAAACAAGGTCCTGTTATGTTGCGCTGCGCCTTTTGCGATTGACGCGTCTGCCTTTAAGTCATCAAAACACACGCGCGCACGTTGACAGTGCTACCCCCCCAGAACAACTCACAGATCTGAGGAGTTTGATCTCGTCCACCGCTGTCTCCGTGTAGTGCTCCGCGCTCTTCACCACCTTCATGGCAACGAATCGTTTCACCCTGCAACCACAGAGCACGCTGCGTTACGCTCACGGGAAGCGCAGGTCGAAGCACGAGCTCGACCGCGATTTTATGCGATGACCAACTTCTGGTCGCCAAAAAAAAAAACAAAACTAGAAACAGTGCGGCGAGCGCATGCGGTAAAGATTTTCTCATACTGGATGTCCCAGGCGAGCCACACGGTGGAGAAGTGCCCCCAGCCCAGTTTCCGGATGACATGGTATTTCCCGTTGTAAAGGTCCCCTACTTTCACATGGTGGTAGCCGCCTAGAACAGAGGGAAAAGCCATCGAAGAGCAGACAATCAGCGAGGAGGTCCTTCTGGTTATTGAACCAGGTTTTTGAATTACAGTTTAAACATACAGAGAACGACTGTACACACCTTTGCAGTAGTCATTAGGATCCTCCTGCTCCTCATCATCGGAGCCGAGAATTTCCTCCGCTTCCTCGGGCTCCTGGGGCGAGGCTTCCAGGTGGGGCTGCTGTCGGGCTCTGGGGTTGACTGGCTGCCTGATTGACAAAAACACCAACCACCATAGCCGTCATTACCAACACGGTCCCTGGCGAAATCGTTCCCCGCCCGAGCACAGCGGTCCTTTTCAGCATTAACCTTTGTCGGTCCACGGGTATGACTCTTCAGGACGCCGTACAAAACATCAGACTTCTTTAAGGAAATCTGTGCTGTTTCTTAATGCACAGCTATTCCGCTGTCAACAGATGTTAGAATAAGAGGGGCTTTACACATTTTACTGCCGAACCCATTCGAGTGTCCGCCGTGCTAGCCGCGTTATGTAGGAGAATATAAACACTGCTGACTCAGGGCTTCAGCGCTCGGTATTGGCAGATGCTCTGTTATGAAGTACTACGGTGAGGGGCCAAGAGAATGAAACTGCAGCTGCATTACAAGGAGAAAAGGAAAACGTACGCATGATCCTCGAGAATCGTAAAATCATCCACGAGGAAATCAGAGGAGACTGATCGAAACTCAGACATTTGCAAAACGACGCTTAGAATCCGGCTCAGGACTCTGAAATACACTGAAATACATTTTATTGCACTGAGTCCAGAACCCAAAACAAAACAAAAAAAAAAACCCGATGAGTAATTGTCCTTGCACGATTAATGTCGGAGATTTAGCACACGGAGGAAGGACTTGGCACATCAGCTATTTGGCTCACTGCGGACAGACTTTTAAAAGTCTTTATTTACCGATGTTTCCACCACAGCTGCAGCATAATAAAGTTACGCCAGACACCACTGCCTCAATAACTCTGACAGGACGGATTAATCTGCATGAGATTTGTTCTCGTTGGAGGTTTCCTTCATTTAGTTACACAATTCATTAAATGTTTCTTTAAAAAAGGGGCATTTCTGACAAATAACGTGCAAGATTCGAAAAACGGATGGGGCTTTTAAAGTTTGGAACGTCCTTAATCCCAGAACAACATAAACAGTGCCGGGGGAAAAAAAATCCCCATTGTTATGCAAGCACTTTGAGTGTAAATGTTTGACATCCTATAATCTGTGCTTGCAAACAAACCAGTTGCTAATATAAACTCGAAAGCCAAACAGCCTGATGTTACTTCCTCGGCAGAGGAGATTAGGGCTGCTCATCATCCCGGGAGCCAAGAGGGCTGAGCTCACGTTCAGATAAATTCCTAAAACTGGTCTGTAGTGTTTCCACGTAATCTGCTAATTCATGCCTGACGCGGTTATTCGAAGCGAAGACAGAGCAAACAGCTGACTGCCTCGACTGAATTTTTGACTTTCTAATGATGTTTTTCCAGCTTCTGCTACTCTTGCATTTCTACAAATCTTGGATTTACTGCTTTCTTTTAAGGTAACACAAAGGAAGCCGCCACAAACGGAACTGATGATGAGGCGAGAGACTAGGATTACTTGGATGTGGGGTATGCCAGACATAACTCCAATTCTTTGTCTTTTCCAGCACTGTCAGGGGATGAATAAACGAAACAGGGTTTTTCAGATCTTACAGTTTTCAGTAAAAAAAAAACAAACAACGTGCTTCGTCGGGCTGATGTGGGCATCCTGAACCTCTGGTTTTAAATATAGCACGGGCCGTTTATGTAACACTCGGGAGGAGGCGTGATTAGTGCGCCGTCAGGTCGACCACAACAATTAGTGTTGGAGATGGAGGCTCCTTTCCCATCCCTAAATGTTGCATTAACTGTCTGAATGCGGTCATTCATAAACTATTTCGACATCGGGAAGTGGCCGGTTTCCTTCACATTCCACACAGAACTCTTACAAAGTGCATCTTACTAAAATAGCTAGTCTGGAGCTTTAGGGACAACGCTGCCTGCTTGAGTCCCAGGCAAAAAAATCTTTAAAATCTGTGGAAGCCAACCGATCGCATGACCCTTCTCAGACCTGTAGCCTTCCGCTTCTTTTATCCCCGGATGGTGCGAGGGCCAAAAATAAAGTAAATAGAGGTGCGGGTACGGGAGCGTGGACCGTGTACAGACAACACGTGTCCAAACGGCAACAAACAACCACAGCGAGTGCGAGTGACACGATCCGTGCCAGTAAGCAGATGAGGTCACCGCGCACACTGACGAGGAAACGGCGGCACGGGACTCACTTTTTGCTGGTCTTCTTCGCTTTCGCCCTCTTCTTCCTCGCCTGGAGTGCCAAAACTGTCGGGAGAGAGCGGTGACACATTATTTTATGACCGTTACCTATGGCCGCCGTTTGAGGATCCGGCTCGCTCCCCATAAAAACAAAACAAAATAGGTGACACCGTCTGAGGTGACGCACACGAATACCTAATCTAACGGCTCGTGGACTGCCAACATGCGCTGTGTTAATTCACGTATGCAAATGAGAGCACCTATATCACAACTGCGGTGCATCCGTCAGCCGGTTTGATACTGGAAACCATCTAACATAAAGCTCCCCGTGTAGGTGAGCGTTCATCTCAGGACCGCAACGTTTGCGTGGCATGAAGTCATTTTATTTTTTACACACGCCGGTGGCTAACGTGGACGGTTACTACAGGACCGGCCGGTGAATTCCGTCGGTGCTTCGGCTTGCGTGATAGAAGACGGAAAGAGCTAGAAAGCGACTTGAACGCAACGCGCTAATCCGGACATGTCCAATCGGAGCTAAAAGCTAACGCTCGGAGAGCTAACGCAGCTCGCCCCAGCTCAACAGTGCGTGACAGACGCGTTCAATTAAACCCCCCATCCGAATGCACGCAGCTCGGCTAAACTTTACATTTGTGACATCCACTGCGGCGTCGACACGCGCACAGACCCGCGAGCGCCGGCTAACGTTGCCCAGACAGTGTGCGGAGTGTCGGTGGGAAGATTTACCTTTCCTCTCCATGTTGGCTGGACCCGTAGCTTAGCCGTTAGCTACACCACCAGTGATCGAATGTTCCACGCATGCGCGCTGGCTCGTTTTGTTCAAGGGGAGCTGCCCCGGTGACGAAGTCTCCACCTGAGCGTCAAAACATTTCATAAACTTCGCCACGCTGAGGCTGCGGGCAACAGACTGCACGGTCGGATCAGGCGTTTAGGAGGCCCCTGTGTGCAAATATTTTCTGCCGGGACCCTGGCGTGCTCATTTGGAAAAACACGACTTTATTAAGATCAGTGTGCCATGTAAGTGCATTGCCTCTCTGGAAGACAGAGATATAAATTTGCTAAATCAGCTGCACGGTCTGCCTTGGTATTGTACCTAGGTTGTTCCTGATGAAATGCGCTGCGATTTAAATCACCAAAAGCTAAACTATCACAACGCGAGACTGGGAGTTCTGCGCGTCGGTCTTTTGGTGAATATTTTTAGGTGTCATACACCTAACGGTGCCCGGTCCACATGGGCTTACAAGACTCAGAGGCAAGAGAAATCATAAGTCAGTCAAGCAGACTGTGATGTCCAGCAGACCTTTGAAGTCTCAGATGACGGTAGAATGGACAGTAGAATAAAAATATCCATTCATTCTTAACCACAATAATCCAAGTCACACAGGAGATACTACTTACCTACTGTAGATAAGTTATTGTCTTAAAATTTACCACAAGTATAGATACTTTGGGGTGTTGATAAAAATAAATTGAAATTAGGACATAAAACATGTTGTAAAAGGTAATTCACACAACGTGGGTCTCTTAAAAATAAGTCTTTATTTTGTTAAACAAAGGACTGAAGATAGTAGTTACTCTGCTGGACTCAAAATAGTTTAAGGGATCTTTCAATTGTTATAATAATACCACCTCGACAAAGTATAAATACATCCCTCTTTTACACATTTAAGCAGAAATTCTATTAAAAGTTTTCAGCATGACACTTAAAAATTCCTGTAAACCAACAACACACTCTCACGGACGCACAGTCTCTAACTGATGTACATGCCAAACGTGATTGCTTCATAACAATAACCACAATAAGTCAGAGATTTAAAAAATATGGCATAAATATTTACATATTTTTGAGCAGAGCATGTACCCTTTAATATTTCCCCTATTTAGGTTGTTGAAAGCACTGGCCTTAAACAGCAGAGGCTCAGAATTTTTTGTGTGTGTGTGTGTGTAGCCAAAGATAACTCTCACAGGGCATCTAAACTACCAAAACAAACATCAGGTTGTAAAATTCGGCTGGGGAGCTCTAAAGGCCAGTGACTACACAGAACAGGCGCATTCTCGATTTGACACATATCTAAAAAGCTTCTGTAAAATCTACTTGTGTCACAGACAGGAAAGCCTTCAAAAGTATCTCTTTAAATACAGGAACAATCATGGCGATACGTGAATCAGAAAATCATGTTACAAATACACGTGACCCAATGCTATATGTGACAGCGTGGCAGGGTGAGTGGTAGATTAGCATGTTTTTTTTTTTTCTTTTGATGGATAGATAGAAAAGCTTATTCATAAGTTACTCAATAGAAAATTTTAAAACACAAAATAGCACAGCTATAGGTCCAGGTGTTTCAGCATCTCAGAGTCACAGTGATGAGTCATCGAAGTCTAAATTTTAAAAAAATATCTGAAGATTACAAAATTACTTCAGCTATTGGCAAGAAGTGACATTTCCCAGCATCGGACCATTCAACGTTAGTGGTTCATAAATGAGAATAACAACAACTGGTGAAGCTCTTCCTTTTTCTGCGCTGGTAATGATCTCCTTCCAAAGGCTAATCATGGAGAATGGTTTCTCAATTAATAGACTATCAAAAGGTTGGTAGGCACTCTGATGCAAGTGTCTGAGAGTTTAACACTAATGCGCATGTCGGAGGTTGTTACACATTTGTCGGACACTGGGTTTGATACGGATAGGACTTCCCGCTACTCCATGTCATCCTCGTCAGAGATAGGCGGCTCAAATGTACACACTTCCTCGTAGGTTAATCCTGCAAGAAATGAGAAAATGTCATGTCATTTCAACTCTCTCCGCTGTCGGCAGGCTCAACCCTGTCTCATTATCTTTTATAATGAGAGGACATACGTTTCCACTCCTCGATCCCCAGCTCGCGGCTCTCAAAGCTCTGGTCGTACGGCTCAGCCTCGGGCTCGTCGTCCGGGTCGTGGTACTGGGCGAAGTAGGGGTGGGCCAGAGCCTCGGCTGCCGTTATCCGCTTGTCCGTGTCCAGAACCAGCATTTTCTCCAGAAGGTCCACCGCTTAAAAACATGTAAAACAGGACTGAATCTCAGCGTCTGTGAGAAACCCCCCCGCGTCTTGTCATGCAGAGCTGATGGCAAACTTCTGCTTTTAAACCAGAATTACTCACAGGAGTGAGTACACGGGGGGAGGGGGGAATTTCAAAATCAATAACTGATTCCAGTTGAAATGGGTTGCAAAATGACACGGCACAGTGCATGTTGAAAAAAACAAAACATTTTTTCACCTTGTGGGTTGGCGCCAATGAAAACATCAGCAAAGTTCCTCTTGGGCATGTGTGGCAGGGAGCTGATGTAGTTCCTGGCCTGGGAAAAATACATACAGCAAACCAAAACATCAGCTTCCACGTGAAGCAACACGTCGCCCACATTCAGGACTGCCCCTTCCACAATGCTCACTTTATTTCATGCTACCGATTCTATTCAGTGTAGCCACCTGCATCAAGCCATTGCTGCTTAATTTCAAAATCTGCAGCTGCGACTCTGCGGCATCCCATAACACTGAGTGTAATGTTAAGACTACAAAGAGGATGTAGTTAGTGCAGTACACTAATGTTTTTTTCCCCTCTCACACTGATTATCTGATTTTCACCCATATTTTTACATCCCCATGCACCCAAAGGTGGCTGCATTACATCGCTGATCACTGCAATTCACGGGAAATGACGTCACACTGTTACTAACAACCCTTGAAGTTCTTGAAGAGATACATTTGTGACTCTCTGATGCAATCACAAGCAGTAAAAAAAAAAAAAAAGCCTCATACACAGCTGCTGTTGATAGTTATGTATGGCTTGCAGCAAAAAAGTGACTGACAGCCCTGACTTGTTGCCTGGCAACAGGGTGACGTCTTAACGTGATCAAAACCAGGGCTGCGGGAGGAAAAACACTGTGGTTCGCCTCTCTTTTTAAGATGTCTGGTGTAAACACTTACTTTTCACGCAGCAACTTTTTATTATCCACTTTCACTTTCTACTGTAGTGCATTTTAAAATAACTCCATTCTTTTTTTAAAAATGAAACTTTCTTGGGTGAAAAAAGAGCTCAAAGTACCCTGTAAGAAGAAAGGACCCTGCTGCTCTACCTTTACCGTTAGTAACTGTCTTGATAAGTGAGCTCCCGGCTGCAGACGATTATTCCATCGCACGGAAAGAAAAGTAACATGAATCACACAACACGACACTGAGCGTTTCCAGAAATGTGCAACAAAAAAAAAAGAAAGAAAACCACAGAGCAGATCTTCCAACACATAAAAATGCTGTTAGTAACTGCTGCCTCGCCAACAGGAAGCCTGGCTACTGCGTGTGTGTGTGTGTTGACATTTTGACGCTGCTCGAGTGAAATGGCAAGCGCGGATATTCCTGTGGCGCGCAGCTTAAAGAGCCGCTCGTGGCAACTGTCGCAAATCGCATGCAACAAGCGTGTCAGATACCACACGAATACTGGGATTAAACTGGAAAAACCCAAACCGTAATGCCCTGGGCTTAGAGAGGCCGCGCTGCTCCTTACACCCCACTTGACCAGAGTAGCAGTGCTTTAAGTCCTGCGCTCTCGCTAGTGTAGCCAATAACAGCTCGTTTGCTTCATTTGTCGAAGCTGTAAATCAATATTACAGTCTGCGTATGTGCATAGTCGCATACCATTGGGGAGCGTGCGTGAGAGCAGGTCTGACTGTGCCTCCCGCCCCCCCCCCCTCCCCTGTCTGCTGCCTGGTCTAAACAGACCAACACTGGCTCCTGCTCACCTCGTGGCTGGGCATCCTGCTTATTAGAGAGGCTGGGGGCGTTCCTGTCAGACGCATTATCTGCTGAAGCTGGTTTATATCTACGAAGCTTGTGTCAAGGGGAGTATAGGGACAGAGCAGAGTTGGTTAAGAAGCCGCTTCTCAACCTAACACAGCGGGACTTAAACCCCCCCCGCAATGTTACGTTGAAAAGCGACCTTCGAGCTTGGAAGCAACATGTGACCAAAAAGAGCAAAAAAAAAAAAAAGGTGAAGAGGAGGAATTGGGTTTAGCGGAAGGAGAAGACACAATACTTTGCGTCGCGGTCGGGTCAGTGAAAGCCAGCGCTCGATTCCCCTGCGTTGGCAATAATCTCGCGGCGAACCCCCCCTTTTCATTCACTCAGTCTGAGAGGCAGAAAACAAGTCTCAAATCCACAAAGCTGAAGGGCGGAAGACATGCTGTCGTTAGGAAAGCAGCCACAGTTCGTCGAGCTGTCGCGAGGACAGAGCGGGAGACCGGTTAGAGAGAAACCTTGCGTAACTTTTTGAACTCACAGACTCTGAAGATATTTTCATCAAGAGCTCGGGCCCCGGAGTTCCGACGAGCAGCATGATAAGCTTCAACTGATCAATGTCTACAAGCAACACGGTAAAGGAAGACCAGGCGCTGGATTTGGGGGGGACTTGTAATCTGATCTCCCTGTGAAACTTGCATCACTTTAAAAAAAAAAAAAAAAAGCTTCATATTCAATTTCACTATATTCACGTCACGTTTCACACAAGACACACAAGAGAAAAGAGGATGTATTTGAAACCTGCGGAAGCAGAAGGAATTTTATAATGGCAGATTACAACAGGAAAAGAGAGGCGGCAGCGGACAGCTCAGTTGCACTCCCACTTACAAGCGCAGCCGTTAGCCGGGCGGCGGGAGGGAAAGATAAACAATTCAAAGCACAGACACTGCAGATTGTTAGGCCCGCATAAACACCGGCAGCGGTGCAGGCAGAACGTGGACCTGAGCAAACAGTAATGGGTTTGTGTGAAGCCAGAGGGGAGTGTGGGAACAGGTAGTGTGTGCGTTACATCTTTTAATGCAAAGATGACGTCTGGCCGAGTTGGAAGAGAAGAAGCGGAAAAGCGGGTTTTTAAACAGGTGGGCACGTAAAAGAAGGGCGGAAAGTCAGATTCTGCTGCTGAGCTGGCAAAAAAAGACACACAACATATATCAGAAATTTCACAAAGACAATTTCTATTTAACCTGTTTGCACGTCATGCAAATGCTGCGTCAAGATCTCCCCATATATACTGTATGGATACATATATGTGCAGCTCTGTACATACTGTGCTCTCAAATGAAAAGGATACGGTCAGTGCCAGGAAACAGAGTTCTTCCAGTGAGGAGTTCCGCCATTATACATCCCACTGACCAAATATCCACTGAAACACAGAAAAGCAGGACACCGTTGTTAAGATCCGCTCGTCACACATCTCTACTACCGTGACGCGTAGTTGCAGAAAGTCAGCGAGGACGAGCTTTTTCTTTTTAATCAATAAATCCCTCGATATTATTAATATTATTATTCACTGGAGATATACAGTATGTGAGTCAGAAACGCTGAAAAACATGTTCTGAAACTTGTGTCCCTGCTATATAGTTTGTCCACCAGAGAGTAGTCAAGATTGCTTTTCAGCTGTAAAATGAAAACAAAATAAAAGCCCGACTTAAAACGTTTGGCAAAAAGTAATCACCAGCTGACAGATCATTACCCGTTCTTTTTGCAACTGTCAAATACCAGCGTGAGGATGGGCCTCAGAAATCCTGTATCGGTTACATTATACCTGTCATGTTGTAATGCATCCAGTTCAACATGATCTCTGGGGCTCGGTACCAGCGGGTGGCCACGTATCCAGTCATCTCGTCATCGGTGTGCCGCGCCAAACCAAAATCCAAAATCTGAAAAAAAAAAGAGAAAAAAGCCGAGTCGTGCGCAGAGGATTCAAATTTGTGGGTCCGCTCGAGGATAAACTGAACGAGAGCGGCAGCTCACTCACCTTCAGCTCGCAGTCCTCGTTCACCGCAAGGTTGCTGGGTTTTAAGTCCTGGATGGAGGGAAGAAATAAATTAGCGCAAATGAAGTTTTTGGGCGACCGGCGGAAAATTTGGGGATAGACGGCGTGACATCATGAACGGCGTTCCCGTGGCACTTACTCGATGAATGATGTCTGCTGAGTGGATGTACTGGACATGGAGATGGAGGAGAACAGGCACATTAAAGAATGACAACAAAAGGCGTACCGATACAGACTCATTTGCTTCCGTGCCGAGTCGGCCGAGCCTCTGTCTATTAGCATCTCTCACGCTCACACATTATATCCTGTTAGTTCAATCTGCACAAAAAACGCAGGCTGGGTTAAATCAGGCTTGACACGCTGTCGTCAGACTAAAACGATCCAGTTTATTCTCACTCATCTAATTTGGTCATTTGAAAGCAGTTTGATCCGTTCGACCTGGATGAAGTTATTTAGACAAACGGCGCGCTCTTACTTTGAAATAACCCGAGCAGCTCTGGCGTGACTGACCGAGTGCCGACCACGAGACTGCAGGTAGGCGTGCAGGGGGAACCCCCTCCCAGCATGCACTGGGATTAATGGGCGCGAATCGCATTTAATGTGCATTTTACCGCCGTTATTTCTTTCTACATCCCGTCCCACAAAACTTCCGCCTTTTCCCCACCTCGTTCGCCGGTGGTGGTGCGTAGCTGGTGAGGCTCTTCCCGATAAAACAAGTGATTTTTTTGAGTGGCAATCGTAAGCCGACTACACAAACGAAACCTCCAATAATCTCACAAAAAGCAGCTTTGATTGCATGAACACTCTTCAGCCGTGTAAGCCCCGCTGTTAATCTTATAATAAGATGTATTTCGCGCTCCATTTTGACATTTTGAAATTAGAGGTTCCGGCTCCATTCGTCGTAACAAGCGGGAATCTTTTATTCTAACGCTCGGCGAGAAAAAAAACACACTTCCCCAAAATGTCAAACTACCCCTTTAATAACCTCACCTTTAACCCTCGGAGGATCTGGTATATGAGGAACTGCACGTGGTCATCTGTGAGCTTCTGACATTTCACTATGTTGTTGAGATCTGCCCCCATTAGGTCAGTCACAAGGTACCTGCCAATCAGAAAAGACGGCGGTCACAGTTTACAAGGACACGCAATATCGGAAGGTATATCAATTTTTCCGCACTTCATAAAAAGCCAGCTGGGTATAAATCAATACATCTGCCCTTCCGACAACTCCCCCCCACCCACCCCCCCACCAGAGATGTTTGCAGGCCTGTAACTAATTTCCCATATGGCACCGTGAGCTCAAACCGGTTTGGCCGCCGCTTCTTTTCAGCCTCGCTTCTCTCCAGAGGCGCCGACAGGCCTAACCCTTCGTGAAACGGAACGCCGTTCAAGAACACGCCCTCGACAAATGGGCTTCGACGGGGCCGCGCCGGCGCACGATTCAGATCGAATCCCGGAGCCGTTGGAAAATGCCCCGGCCGCCACTTAGGGAGGAAGGCAAGGCCAGGATGCTGCTGTGGCACTTTTGCAGCCAAATCACGCGGGGCCCTTGCGCTGCTTCGCCAGTCGGCTTCGACAAACGCCCGTTTCATGAACACTTGTCTATTCTCACACAGCGCGGCTTTAAAATAGCATCTGGTTACGCTTGAACTTGTTCTCAGCGGCGTGCGCAGGGACACAGACGCTCTCCAGAGTTCACCCGCCTTGGAAAAAAAAAGGGGGGGGGGAGATATAAATAGTGGCCTCTGTTTTCCTCTCGCCTATAGAAACAGGAGCACGGTTGGAGCTGCGAGGAGCCTTACTGCCGCGCTGTGACTCAGGCGGTATTTTTAGAAACGAGGGAGAACTACACTCACAGTACCTGCATAGCTCAGATTTTTTTTTTTTTTACCCCCGGCTATCGCGCTACACTCGGGCCATTTCCGACGCGCCTGCAGATGTGCGGATAAAGGGCGGCGTGTTCGCCTCTCGACGAAGCTGCGCCTCGCGTCGCGGGTGTCCGCTTCCGCACCGGCCACCCCGGCCTCACGCCCTCTTTTTCCATCCCTTATCCAGTCCACGCGCGCGACCTTGCGCTGCCTTCGGTCCTTCCGTGACATTGCGCTAATCGGGGCGGCGAGGGTGGGGCATCTTGAGGGAAAACTCTGCGAAACCTGCACGTGCGTTCAAAGAGTGCTCCAGCGTCTTCTGGGAAAAATAAAGGAAAACATACTGCAGTGGTATTCTCCCCGGCCCGTAAAACAGAGTTTGACCTACTTATTAAATGCACAAAATATTTACTGCAGTTCAGTTTCCATGTCTGGTACGAAAAGGGCCACGTGGACCCGCTGCAGGGGAGAGAGGCCGTTCACTGAGACGGCCGAGGAAGAGGAGGAGAACTTCACCGCGCCGGCTGTCTCTGCATCAGCCCGAGATGTCATCGCCGACATCGGATATGTGCATACTATTACGAAAACTAGTAGAGACTTTAATACTTCCATCAGACATATGCAGTTCCTCTCTGGCGGTCAGCAATAATGAAAATACGTCATCCACCTTTAGGGAACAGAGCCGAGTTGCCATGCCGCACAGCAAACATCATATTTCTGAGGGTGGATCTCATTTGGGCCGTCGTCTCTCCAACTACGTCGGGCCGTGAGGCGACGTGCGTGCGTAGCTGAGTACAGTTGAGGTTCATTGTTAAAGTAAAGAAAAAGAAAGGGATTGCGTTCCCTGGTCGCCGTCGTCTCCCAGCATTCATGTGGGTTTCCTCCCACACTCAATGACAAGCGTGTTAAGTATTAGAAATCATTCTGCCCGTGTTGTTGGCCGCGGCTCGCGACACGGAGGGGGCCCCTGGGCGCAGCGCTGCTCACTGCTCCCGAACAGTTGGGATGAGTCAAACGTGGAGGATGTTTTATTTTCCGTGCAGGAAAACACAAAGCCCGAAGTCAGAAACGTGCGAGGACGGCGCATCTGCCGAGGCGCATTCTTACGTCGGGTGTCGCCTGAAATCTGCCACGGTTTGCTTTTCGAAGAAAAAAAAAAAAAAAAAAAAAAGCTGCTCGGTGCGCAGAGAAGAGGAAGAATCTGACATTCCACACACGACGGAGGGGTTGGGGGGGGCACGTATGTTTGAGGAATGACTCACTGTCTAGCTGTCCACTTCCCATTTCTAACAACTTTCAACATCAACAAATACAAGCTACCTGTTTGCCAGCAGAGCAGAAAAGCAGCGGCAACGCGTTTTCACAAAGCCAGAGAACCCGGAAACACAGAGAAGGAAGCTGGGGGGTGAAACAACACTTGCAGCAGCCGGGCCTGAAAACCTAACAGAGACAGACGGTCTAAGGAGCGTTCCGCTGCGTTTCAGTCCGCTGGCCCGCCTCCAGGTGTTTCCCAGACAAAGCTGGGACTGTCCGCTGCCGAGAAGCCAGAGGCCGCAGTTTGCCGAACCCTCGCTGAATTATGCGCCGGCGTCGCCGAGGTGACACAGTGACCCCCCGGGCAAAAGCGCAACGGGGAGGGCACCCTGGGATTGAGGTCGCTATTTTAGAACGCGGGCAGTCCACTTACACGTCGGTGAACTCCTTCAGGGAAGTAGCCGGGCTGAAGACGTCTAGGAGGCCGATCACCTGCAAAAAAAAAATGCGAAAGCCACGTCAAGCTAACGACACAAAAACAACGGGCTGGAGCTAAATTAAAGTCAGACTCCGCGAGGCATTGCACAACCACATCTGAACGCGGGCGACTGCTTGTTTTTTTTGTTGTTTTGGTTCTTTTACGCCCGCTTACCATCAGACATAACAAAAAGGAAGGAGCAGAAGGAAGTCAACTCACATTTTCATGTTTCATGTGCTTAAGCAACCGCAGCTCCCTGTACGTTCTCTTGGCATGAATGATGGACTGAAACGGCCGAGAGAGCTTCTTCACGGCGACCTTCAGCACCTTCACGCCCACGTAATACGCAGAGCTGTTCCAAATAAACAAATAAATAAATAAATAAAAATGGGGGGTGGGCAAAGCTGTAAGTTTCAAACTCCAACTCAATGTTTATGCACAATTTGTGTCAGCGTACGCTGATTAAAACCTGGACAAACGGTTACTTAACACTTTCAACTGGGAAGGAACAGGAGAAAAACTGTTTTGTATGGCTTAGACTGGGCTGAGTTGGCTCTCAAAACCAAATTAGGTGCAGAAAAAAAAAAAAAAAGCTGCTGAAGGCAGGGGAAAAAAGGGCGGCATCAGCAGAAATTGTCATCTCTCCGCAGACTGGGAGCAGCCCTGCCTGCAGTCTGTCCCGCGCTCAGAAGGCCGACGGCCTCTAACCCAGACCCAGTGCTTTCCTCCCGCTCAGCCCCCCCCCTACTGTGGGCGTTCACACCGGTGGGCAGCTACCTGCGACTGCCGGGGGGGGGGCCCAGAGGCCAGCGCGCACGCTGCCGAAACAACGCGGGCCATGCAGCAGCCCGGCATCGCGGTGCGCTCACGCCCCTGATCAGAGCCGTTGCTTCAGAAGGCTTTCGAGAAAACAAATTAATAAATACAGTCATTTTCTGACACTAATTTCTCATTCTGAAGATGATTAAGCGTGCTGTTGTTATCATTATGGTCATTAACATACCTCGCCATCTCAGCATTTAACAACACAGATTAAGACTGTGCAGTTCCGGCATTCAATAACTGGTGCCCTCGATTAACTGGAGACACGCAGTAAACGTCGGGCAGAATCCATCATGTAAACACTGACAATGCAGCCAGTGTGCTGCTTGAATAAAAAAAAAAACAAAAAAAAACAATCGCACTGGTGAGCAGCCAGTAATCTGGCCAGCAACAGATTATCCTATTGCCCAGCAACAGCACAGCTGTCCGCTTCCATTTGCAAAACAAACATCTGCCCACTAATTCAAGTGTAACCTACAATGTTATGTCCCAGATAGGTTCGGCACAGCCTATTTAAGCAGCAGCGCAAAAGCGAGGGGTCGACCCCAAGCTTTCCTTCTTGCCTCCGAGCGGCGTTGAGGAAATCCACTCTATCAACAAGGTCCCCCGATAAGGAGCACAAAATCGTGACCTTATCTCCACCGTGAAAACAAACGCCCCGGCCGCAGATCTGTTTTCCATGACTCAGAACATTCACCGTGGAGTTTCCGAAAAGATGAGCACAAATCACACATCAAAATGTGGAGCTTGAGACAGTATCAGTGGACTAAAGAGACTACCCCTCAGATGGGATCAGAATGACCAGGAAATGTTGTCTTCCCGGCTGTATTATAGTTCAATTGTCCACAATAAAAAATGATTAACTTATCCGTCAAATGAGTTTACAATCAGTAGGTTTCATCATTCAGTCTGCAGGATTTCATATAATCAGCCCAACTCCTCACAATTAAGAGGGAGTTTCCTCGCTAAACAATTCATTTCTCTTAGTTGACAGATTGACTAATCCACTAATTGATCTTTGTGTTTTGGACTGTTTTGTTGCACCTTTGTAGTTGAGAATGTGTTAATGGGCGCTTGTCGCCCCCCCCCCCACTAAAATGATCAACTGATTTACTGCTTAGTCAATGAGCAACTATTTTGAAAGCCGATCAATCGTTTCAGTCATTTTCTCCATGCAAAAGTTGTGTGTCAACTTTTTGCAAATTTTAGCAGGATTGCTGCACATCTATGCAACATACCACTGTAAACTAAATATTTAGGAGTTTGGACAAAAAAAAAATCAAGAGGAACAAAAACACAACATTTAAACATGAAAATTATTGTTAGGTGGTGTCCTGCTCACATCATAATAATATCAAGGTGGCAAGCACAAACTGCATAAAAAGGATTAATAAATGATATTATCAGTTTATACAGTGTTAATGGTAATGAGTCAAAAACATATTTGTAGCATTTGTTCTCTTGAGTCTTTCAAAACACGTGACCAACAACCCACAATATGTTTACCTAATCATAACTTGTTCCGATTACATCACCTATTGCTGGGGCTTTACAGCGATAATGTAAATTAGATGACATTCCTGGTTACCTCTGGAGACATTGTGTGCAGTTACAGTGTGTGAGTTAGTAGAAATACAGCCTGAGTCAGTTCTCTGAGAACGTCTGTGACGTGCCCACTGATCAGATAAAGTCACACATTCTTTTTTTTTTCCAGCAGTTAAACATTATGACGACAGAGAAGTTTCCTGCAGTGCGGCTCGTGTGAACACACAGGACCTTGGAGAGATGAATTGCGGGTTTTTACAGGTGGATAATACGCGACAAGTCCGCAGGTTTTCTTGTTGGAAGACACATCGTGGCTCCACCTTGCTAGCCCACAATCGGGACGAGCTAACCTTACTTTAGCATCTGCAGCGCAGGCCTCGTCTAAATGAATGGAGGTTAAGTTAGGTGACCAGGCTACAACACACTTACACAAACTTAACGCAAAAAAGTGACTCACCACACGGATCCGTAGGCACCGGAGCCCACCGGGGACAGGTTCTGGTACCGCTCCGGGACCTCCCATACCGTCTTGTTGACCTCCTGTCGATAAAACACGGGTCTCTCTTTCTGCGACATTCCTGCAGAACCAACCGCCGACCACCAACTGCACTTTCTGCGCTCACTGAGGTGGGTCCTCCGAGCCCGAGTTCAACTTCCTCCAAGTTACGACGAGAGGAACTTAATGAAATATTTCTGGCCGTAAGCTAACTTGGTGTGCTCTAAAGTTATAGAGCTGCTTTGTAGCTAAATTTTGCAGAATCACCGTCCGCTGCGTGCACGTTTTCAGACCTTTCTGCTGCTCACTCTTCTCCGCTGCTCGCTTTCAGATACCTCCGAGATTTCGCCCCGCTTGCAGCACGGCGGTAAGTCTCGCGAGAAAACGACGTTTGGGACAGCCGAGCCAACGAGACGACAGAAACTGAAAACCAATGATGCTTTCATAAACTACCGGAAAAAATAATAGCAGTGACATGTCCTCAACACGATACTCTATAAAAAATAGTTACTTACTTCATACTTCTATACTTCTATCCATTACTCTGCTAATGGAAACAAATATTTTTTACAACACACTTGTCACCTTTTTGGGTACACAAGCTCAAACTAATACATTCTAAAACAGTCCTGGAATAAATTCTCCCTTCATGAAGTTTATAGTTTCCAGTTTTTATTGGAACTGTTTTGGAGAAGAGTATGCATGATCATTTTAAAGGAAGTAGTTTGTGGTGCTGTTGAACTGTGTTGCATTACACTGAGAAGATGGATAAAATAAAACACTCGTTACTGTAAGGGAGTAGAAACCATTAAATCGAACCAACCCCTCTCTGAAACTTTTTCAATAAAAACTGAACATTATAATCGTTGATTGATTACTTAATGCTTTACATAGGTGAAAGCAATGCAAATGTATTCCATTACAAGTAAATGTTCATTCAAACATGTATGGAAAATGTATTTACAATATCAGAGGTACAAAATATCCATAAGGAAACAGAGTAGTACATGTCAGTGATTTTTTTGTAGTTTAATATCAATGTAATATTAGCAATAAGAATACGTCATAGTTTTATAGGATGATCATGTATTGTATCTCTCTTCGACAAGTAAATGTAAAACAAGTTAAAAATACAATATTTCATTCTTCATTACAGTGAAATAAAAGTGTGAGGTGCCAGAAAAGAGAAGTACTTTAGTACATTTTCTTAGTTCCTGCCTAGTTAGTTAGCATAGTTGGTTTTCCAAAATGTGAGTTTTCCAAATTGTTCATCTTTGATTATTAGTATCATGTTTATCTGTTTTCCACCTGTTTGCCTTTGGTGTCAGGTCATGTATTATTCAGCAATGCTTAGTAAACATTTATTATTTAATTACTAGCATATTCAGTTATTAACATATTCTTGTTTAATGTTAGAACTCCCTACATTATTATTTTTTAAAATTAAAGCAAAAAACACAAAAAACATTTCTGAGATACAGCAATCTTTCAATCAAAAGCACATGAAAATACATATAAATACATAAAGTATATATAAATATGCATTATATATATTATAGATAAACTACCTAGTGTGAAAGTATAAAATTCTTTCGTGCTCTGCAATGTGATCTTATAAGGAGCACCCTGAAGGCAGCATTAATGGTCATTCTTAATTCCTGGAGATGCTAATTTGTTGCTTTTACAGTGTAGAGAATGTCTTTACTTCACAGTTAAAAAAACACAAGACAATCATAAATACAGTAGAAAAGGTTATCAAAAGCCATAGCAAATATAACTCATGTTGCCAAATAACCTTTTATGACTGATCTAGATGGTTGGTCTGATAAATCAAAAACGAAAGAAAAGAATAGAGAAAAAATGAAATGCAGAATATCAGTAAATGTACACAGCCTCACACATGTACAAAAAGTGTAACTTCCACAGTTTAAGATCATTTTGAAATACACCAAGGGTTAGTATCAATAATAATAATAATAATAATATCCCCAATATGGAGGCTTATTATTTCAATATTAGGTTTATAAACCTAACATACAACAAATAATATGAATTAAACTGCCACTTTTTCGTGACTTTAAAACTCCCAAGTCTGTATCTTTTGTAATAAATAAAACACATTCACAGCCCATCAGTGTTTTCTGTGGCTCCATCTGTTGCAGCTATACTAAAGTCAAACCATTTAAAATCTAACACTCCTGCACTTCAGACCACAATTCAGGACGACAATCTGTTCACCCTCTGATTTAAGCCTCATCATCATCATCCTCATCCTCCTCTGTGTGGCGGTGTGAAGATGATGACTTCAGGGGAACCAAATCAAATCCATCCGATGTCCTCTGAAAACATATTGATATTAACACGAAAGTTGAAAAGTAGCCTTACACTTTAAGCGCTTGTGTTAATGGAGCTGTGACTGACCTCTCGTGAGAAGGACTTAATTTTGGTGAAGAAGGATTTTTTGCTGAGGTCCATGAGATCGTCCTCTGCATCCTCTCCCTCCATTATTGCACAGCTGTCTGCAGTGGGCAGCTCACACTCTTTACCCCCGGAGCTCATGATCAGCTTGGAGTATTTATACTGCAACCTGCAGGTGGAGAATGACAGGAATACAAAACATTAATAATAATAATGTAATAATAGAATAATGTTCCCATATACTTTGTTTAGGTTTTATCTTGAATAATATTTACTACTATGACATGTTAGCAAACACCAAAGGAAATGTGAAGCTCAGCTCTCTCACTTGCGCGTCTTCTTCCAGAAGTAGCAGCTGATACTGATGAGTAGCACAGCAGCGATCGTTCCCGTGGAAACGCCAAACTTGAGCCAAAAATCCAGAGTCACACAAGCACTGATTTTTTGTGCTGGTAGGGACTCTCCTCCGAAACACTGTAAAGGCTGCTGCCACACATAGGTGGTTCTCTGAAAAAAAGGTGAAATTTTCCTTTATATGTCCCCATAAATGTCCAATGAATTTCAGTTTGTTCCACTTCTTCAGGATCTGTGTCACATGCACAGTACAACACCTTCAGTAAAACCAAGACACTGCTCTTTGTGGCTGAATGATCGCAATGCGAAATTGAAACCATCTTGTGTATCATTTTATATATTTTTTTTTTACCTGTAATCAAGTCTAACATAACTGGTATTTTCAGAATCTTTACATATTTCTATCCACACAGCATGAGTTTGTGATTGATCTGTCATGGATTTGTGGGGTTGAGGAGGTAAAATGATTTTTGTCTGTATGCCCATGCCTTTTCAGCACTACCTGTATTCCCTGGACACAAGCGCTGACAATCTCTCTGTAGTGGTTTTTGGTGCAATGTGGACATGCATGCTGGCTCTGCCACAGGAAGTGAAAAGTACAACCGTCACACGTCCCTTCTGAACAGTTACTGTGGAGGAAAACAAGGTAAGGGAGATGTTTGCAGACATGAATGATCTCAAAGGAGCCACTTAGTCCACAGCTCAATATGTGTTGTGTTAGGGCCATATGGCTGTTGAAACACAGCCTGTGTGTCAAATCAAATATTGTCTGGGTGACTCTTGTCAGGTGAAAACCTTGGCAGCGTGATGTGGTCTTTAGCAGTCACTGTGGGGTCGCATCTCAGCCGGATGGTGGCTGACCTGCCTTGTTTACAAGCCAGAGTCGTCTCACTGGACCTGGAAACATTACAGATATGACAAACATGAACGTCTTAAAATGTTGAACGTATGAACGTTACATTCAATTGTCTAACTAATGATAAAACTCTCAGTATGAAACATCTGCCATTTACAAATATGAAATTTGAAAGCGTCACAGAGGATGAATAAAACAGAATGAATTGCGGCCTTATTTACTTGTAATAGAATATGACATCTGGCAGGCCAGATGCAGAGGGGAACAACCATTTTGGAGAAGAGATGCTACTCAGCATTGTGTCAGTGGTCACACCTGCAGAATAATAAAATGTGACATACTTTTTATGTAATAAATGACAGTGAAAACCAGCAGTATCAGCAAATGACTAAATCTTGTGTCAAAACACTCTAACAACCATATCCTGTTATTTATAGGAATAGTTGGCTGCAGCATTCGGTCCATACCAATCACTGAGTCACCGATGAGGAAAGGCTGGGAGGACACCACACTCTGACTCCTGATTTCAGAGGGAACCACGGTGGACTGGCAGACGTATCCTTTGACCTCCCTCCCATTCTCTGTAACGTTGTCCAAACAGGTTGCTGGCACACGGCCCTGCAAGAGGAAACACGGCAGGTTGAAAGGCACATCAGACTAGATTTTACAAAAAGATTTTTTTTTAAAAACAACATCGCGATCAGAGCTTTCTCACCTCCTTCCCACACAGACCCACATTAAAGCGATGGAAATATTTCAGGCCCTTGCTGGTGAAGCGGACGCTGCTGTGGAAGCCGGTGACGTTGGCCAGAGGAGAGAAGTCGTAGTGCAGCAGCGCTCCTCCACTTGTCTGCACGTCCAGCGTACAGTCACTGAAACAAGCTGAGTAAGCCTGTAGGATGAAGCCAGGGAGTCACCAGCTGTATATACATGCAAGTCATATTGTGTTCGCAGTGAGAGGATTAATGTGAGAAAACCAAAAAAAAAAACAGATAATGTATTAGCTCAATTACAGAGGCCTTTAGTCATTAAAACTGCCAAATTCCTGGACACATTTATGCACTGATGGATTTGGACATAGCTTTGCATTTTATTCTCCTTACCTTGTTTCTCTTTGTGTTTGGACCACACTGAACACAAGCGCCCTCTCCGACAGGCTGCTCGGCCCTGATGACAGCGTTTTCTGGACATCTCTTACACACTCCCGTCCCACTGGCTATGTAGTGTCCCGGTGGACAGGGAACGCAGGCGGAGTTGGCCTTAGCAGAGCTCAGGGCGCAGCGGCGACACTGCGAGGCCACACCTCCTATCACATTGGTGATGTGGATGGCGTAGATCTTCGCAACATCGCCGCTGTATTTCCTCTCCTGAGAGAAGAGAAACACGAGGGGATAATTCACCAGCTGAGTTGTTCTACACCAAACACAGTGCGGTCATCTTTTTTGCTTAAAGGAAGAGTTTGGAAGTCTATTTTTTCAGTGGTGGAAAGTAACCGAGTACATTTAACCTCGTGCTATTCTTAAGTACACTTGTGAAGGGATTGTGATTGAGATTCAGATTACAAATTTAAAAACAATTAGATGTTTTATTTTAGGTGACAGCACATCCCCACAAAATATTCATTGATTAGAATTAGCTCCACCTTTATGAACTTTTTTTTCTTCCCCATTAATGCATCAATAATGTTAATTCAGCAGTATAATTTGTATTACTGTGCTATGAGCCTATAGTGTAATGTGTGTGCTTTTAATTTTATACTTTAAGTATATTTTGACTCTAATACTTTTGTACTTTCATGTACTTTCACTTTCAAGTAGCCATTAAGGAAAAGATCTGAGTACTGCCCCCACAGTATATCTTTTAATCATTGTCCATGTCAAATAAAGGTCATTTTGACTTTTTTTTTTTAAAGCAGACACACAGCTCCAGACTGCCCTCTTGAGTTAAGTGCAATATTTGGGGGACAAACCACCTGTCCTCTGTCTGTGCAAAAGCACTCCACAAAACACCACGTGAAACATGATCAGAACACTGTAATATAATTTCAAACATTTACAGCCATTCTCTTCATTTGTAATTTCTCTTGAATAGCCAATATAAACTTGAATAACAAAAAAACAAAGACTGGGGGGAGTGAAACCATGAGAAGATCAACACTGATATCTGGGATGCGCTGTCGTATCTCACCATGTCTAATATCGCTGTTCTTCGAAACGTCCAGGTGAAGCTGACGGTGCTGTTGCTCTGGATCAGGTAGGAGTAGGACTGTTTCCTGTTGCTGCCTTTCCACTGCTCCACTACATCGTTATTCCACTGATTATATCCCTGCGGAGAAGTGCGTTAACCTCCGAGAAATACCTTCACCTCATATATGTATTTGTACTCATCCTTAAATTCTCTACCATCACAAAATGTGCTATATTCACTCACAGCAAGGAAGTAAAGTTTGCAGTCAGCTGTGCACGTCGTCTCAAAGACAAAGGTGATGCGAGATAGTTCACTCCCCTCACTGTCTCTGACCAGTGACTTAGGCAGCCTGTGGTGACACACGACATCACATTCAGCTTTCCCTAGCAGCGATGTAGTCCACACATACTGCACTGCATATATTGTAGAGTGAGAGTGTAATGTTTGATTTCACCTGTATCCAGGGACGGTGAGCGTGAGCATCAGATAGTCTGTGTCCTCATTTCCAGGGGTAGTGTAAACATATTCTCCAGCCACCTCCCATGCTGTGATTGCAAATGTTTAAAAAAGAATAACATCTTCCTCTGCTGTCCATCCAATATTACACACACACACAATAATAATCACGCGAGCCATCTTTTCAAAATAACTCCTCGAACATACATACGAATGAGGATTAAAGCACAAGTTCATAAAACTCTTACTGTAAGAACTTTCTGAGGCTGAACATGTATGTTTGATCTTGGTTTGACCTTGGTTGTTTGACCAAGTAATCAAGTGTTATCAGTCCTTTTCTGTATGAGGAAGTACCTTAAGAGCACTTTTGACTGATTCTTTTCATTCAGTAACACTCTGATGTCATTATGAGATCATTATACTCTGTTGCTGTGATGTCCGGCCCCTCCTACGCCGTGAGGCCACATACTTTGTCTCTTACCCATGCTGATGTCGGAGGTGCTGAACTCTCGTGCGAAGATGGAACTCTTCATGTTGCTCGGCATTGTGTTCCACCATTTGTACTCGAAGCCCACCACCGGCTCCGTGCCAACAGGGCACTTACCGCAGGCTTTGAATGAACATTGCGTTAGTGTAAACATACAGGTTTTAGTGTGTCCCGGAATACATGTGATTCAAAACTGGATAAAACAGGGATTAGATGACACAATCATTTGGTTTTACACTATGTTTGAATGTAAGATAAGATAAGTTGAGATACTCCTTCCTAATCTGGTCCCATTGGGTCCAGAGAGCTAACCTTACACTACATTACATTTTTTTAATTCATTTTAAAAAGGTTTGAATAAATGTCATTTAAGCCTTCATGAACCGATCAATTTTGGTCATTTTTAGTGCCAAATAGTCATTGTGAACAATTCTGTTTTGACACAAACGTGTAAATTAGCTTTAAATAAAATAATATTAATTGTTATTTGGCTCCCAATGATCAGCATCTTTGGCCAGTATGTCACTGTGAATCAAACCCATCAGGGTAGAGATGTCAAGTGATGTCGTGATGCTGCACCTGTTCCATTTGAGTAGAAACCGTTGGTGCAGGGTTCACAGGTGGAGGAATTGGTGACAAAGAAACCCGGGTTGCATGGCGGACAGATTTGCCTCTCTCCGGATGCAGGAAGCTGCACAGCTCCCTCCATGGTCTCATTGCAGATTTTAGGTTCAATCCACTTGTACATCAGCTGGGTCTGAGATGCACGATGAGCCAGACATGAATACATGAAAGAAGCCAACGGGCGCTCTGTGACACACAGTCAGCCAGACAATTTATACTAATGGAAACCCAGGAGTTACATCAGACGGTTGTAGCTGGAGGGATTCATCCCTGTGTTCTCCCCCACTGAACATGCATGAATGCTGCCTCCACCTGTCTGGCCTTTGTGTCTACATTACCTTTCCCTCCTTGTCACAGGGAGTGTGCGTGTAGAAGTAGTCACTGTTTGTACAAGCAGGTCTCGGTTTGCAGCTCGCTGAACCGACCTCTGGAAAGTTAGCAACCAAGCCAGTGAAGGGACGGGACGGGACGCACCGTGGGGACGAGGGAAAACACACAGCTCACATTAAGATCCGGTGATTAGATGAACCATGCACATTCTGTAATCTCTTAAGTAGCACATGCAGTACTTGCATGCAGATCGCTTTTGAGTTGAGACATATCTTCAAAAAAACTATGCCTGGTTAAAGAACACGCCGATAAGTGATATGACGCTTCTGCGTAGATGGAGCATTAGAAATGCAAACAGAGATACCTGAATATTTGTCTTGTTCACACTGGTGGCAAACAGTGGCACCCTTAGTGGAGTAAGTATCAGCGGGGCAGGGGGCACAGTGGGCAGATCCTGGTTTTACACTGTGGGTGCCAGGTTTACAGTGGAAACACTCTGATGTGTAGGCCACCCCTGGAAGGAGAACGTCAGTGAACTGTTAATAATTAACAGGGGGGAAAAGGAGTTGAGGAGTGATGTGTTTAGGACTGCTGCACACAACACCCTACAGCTGCCGATCTACCTGAGATGGCGATGTTTCTCAACAGCACAGGTTTGATAGCACTGCCCTGCAGAGTGTATGCAGTGGTTCTCCAGTACAGCACGTTATTGCCTTTGTTCAACTCAACCTGCACAGAGCAAGGTTGGAAAAATTAAAAGAGGAATGGAAGAAGCAGAGAGGAGCAGAGACCACATGTTGAGGTCCACAGGTGTGACACAGTGCCGAAGCTACGCTCAGACAAACCCTGTATTTACTCCAGCTGTTCTCTGAGCTCTTCATCCACCGGCTTTCGGAGTCTGTCGACTGACACTGGTCATTCTGAACCTGTGGAGGAGGCGAGGGAGAAGGGCATGAGACCACCAAATACTTCCCCTACAAAAAGCCATCTTTCACATCATGGGCAGTCATTTTAAAGCACTTACAAAGAACTCAAAGTAGATACTGTTGTCAGGGTAGAAATACTCAAAGGACACAGTTCCAGGTTTCTTCAGGCTGATGGCATAGGACAGCACCGCAGTGCACTCATCTGAGTTGGAGGCTATGTAATCACCCTTAGGTGTCCAGGTTGAGCTTAAAAAAAAAAATCAGCAGACACTGTTTGATGAGCTTCTCTGAAGACTTCCAGCGATCAATTCAGCAAATTGAAGGAAATAAAGACTTTTAAAATAAAACGAGCAATGCTCAGAATGTACTGACTTGGAGCAGTCTGTGTGGTATTCACCGCTGTTTGTCGTCACCCCGTGGGTGACGAAACCCGTGGGCAGGCTGTCCCACTCGTCAAAGGCCACGCCGCTGCCCAGGGAGTAGGTGCCTGCGGCGCACTTCTGGCACTGCTGCGACTGCATGTCGAGGAACTCCCCCTCACTACAGGAGAAGGCTACGACAGGAGAGGAGAGGCTTCACAGAGATGTGCACATGGCAACAGATACAGTTATTTTATTTTCGACATTATTTACTGTAGATGTTAAAGCTGGAATACCGATCAAAGGTTTCGAGAAGATGTACATAAGAACTCACTGCACTGAGTGCCTTTGACGGGATCTGGTAGACCTGTGCATGTGTCAGCTTTGTTGGGAACTGCCACTCTCCATCGTGACCCGAGTACGTCACATTCTGTGTACTCAAAGTGGTAATCTGACTGCAGAGACATGACACAGGTGTGAGTTTCACATAACTCCTTTTTTTAACATTATATATGCACATTAAAAAATATATTGTACTGATAATTATTGATACATGAAAGGAGAAGGGCTACAGCTAATGATTATTTTGATGATCAATATATCTGATTAATATATTGTTTTATCTAAAAATGCCAGAGAACAGTGAAAAATGTCTGCTTTAATTCATCACAAGTTGACAAATGTTTTGTTTTGTCAAACCAAATGTCCAAAATATCCAGTTTGGTGTCATGAATGGCAAAGATATACATCAAATCCTCACATTTCAGTTGGTGGAACCAGAAAAGCTTCTGTCTTTTAAAGTGAAAATGACAAAACCAGGCCAGCCTCTTTTGCAAATACAAGTCGAGGCTAATATTTGCCCAGGAGGCTGTCTCAACTGTTGTTTTAATCTCACTCATGAAGGATGTGCTGCAGCTCTGCACCTTTGGGGTTTATTTATTTGGCCCCCGGGTGAGACATGGTGATTAATCCGATCCTTTTGTAAACATTTCATTTCGGTGTTGTCGCAGAACTTTGGAGACAGCAGGAGTTCAGGTGCAAAGCTCTCACAGTTTGTCTGCCTTGCTTTGATGCATTTTGGAGATACTTACAGCAGGCGACTGACAAACACTGCCCCGCCCTTAATGACATTATTTGGGATGTGACATGATGTTAAAGGTCACTTTGTTGGTCTGACACCTTCTGAAACAAGTCATGAATACTGAGCAGACACATGGGGTAATCTTAAGATCTGGTCATTGGTCAACAACAGGCTGTACTGTTACTAGGAAGGGTCACCCAGCACTAATTCAAGCCCACACACAGCCTCATGGGATTAATGGTTAACAGAAACACAGCAGCAGCTGCTGCTGCTGCTGCACTCCTCTAGGCCCTGTGTTTTAGATTAGAGCAGCTACATTAGATGTAGTTGAGGTATCAGATGAACACGGGTGTGGGTGCGCGGCTCTGATGTAAAAATGCAACAAACTGGAGATGTGCTGCAGCCTAATCGCCTCCTTTAAACAAACACGAGGAAACCAAGGCGACAGGACATCACGACTGGCATGGAAACAAGCTCACCTGGAAAAAGCAGCTGCTACCAGGTGTCCTTCCTAAATTCAACCTTTCCTAGCTCACAAATTAAAAACCAATAGGTCTCCAGTATGACACACTCTGAAGTAATGCTCAAAGTAAGCTGATAAAAAAGAAATGTTTTGAGTATTATCAGAGAGCACTGTTATTATGCAAACTGGAAACAGATATAGTGGAGTGAGAAGAGCACAACAGACGGCGTCGCATATGAACGATATAGTAAAACAAGTGTGTGGTAGCTGTAACAGCACTGGAGCAAGCACGAGCGAATGACTAATGTAATTCAAACACTTGCAAAGTAAACATATGTTCATTTCCCACACACAACATGCAAAGCGCTCGTCCTACTAAAACACACTGGTGGAATGTGCCAGTTCAAAACTTCCATCAAAAACATCTACATTGTTTCTATAAGTACTACTTATTAGTACTAAAAAGCTGGTTCTTTGGAAATAAAAAAGTAAAATAAAACACAGAAACGTGAACATGTTTCCTTGCAACTGTAATTTGGTGAAGCTTTTCAAAAGGCTTTTCGGTCTTTTGAGAAACGTTCAGACATTTTGCACACAAAATATCAGGATGCAGCTGCAGGTACACAACTTCCACGTGACACAACAGGCTCAACTTTTGTCCAAAATGTCTCGCATCTCTCTGCACCTCTGACCAACATTTAGGGGCATTTTTGTTCAACACATACATGATGACACCTTTGTATGCGCATAATAACAAAACAACAACAACAACTGACGCCCGTGAGAAATATGAATGTTTAATTTGTGTTATAACTTGCCCCTGAAGGAAAAAGTCTCTCACCTCTTTGCACATGGGCAGCTCCGCGGAGGTTTGTCCAAAGAGCAGCCACAATAAAATGTGGCTCAGGTGAATCGCGCCTCGCTGCATCGTCGCCTCCTTGTCGCGGTTGAAGTGACGGCTGACGGAGGAGCACAGCGCTGACCTGCTGGGCCCTCGGGTGCCGCACTGCCCGGTGGCTGGAGGCGGGTGAACAAATACTGTGAGGTGATTGGCTCTGGCTCTGCTGTAACGCAACAGGTGTTCGTTAGCGATTGTTTATTAATATTGAAAGGGCAAAAACCCCAATGTGTTTTCAATTATCGGTTGATCTGACAGCAAATAATAATCCGGGATACAGGCAAGAGTCTAATAATTTGATTCAAATCAGGGGCCCCTGAACTGAGGGTTGGAATCACTGGGGTAGGTGGGGGGAATCGGCAGACCATCTATTTTAAGGGGTATAAGAAAATCGTGAAATCATGTATTAAATAAGTAAAGAAAAGTAAGATAATTAAGAAAAGAGGCTCATTTATTGCTGTTACACTGCAAAATCAAATATTGTACATTTATTATATAGTGGGAGAACTATTACTGATGCATAAATTACATATTTAAGCAAACTAACTTTTATTTGTGATATTTTTTATTTGTTACTTCTGACAATCTGGATTTTAAAAAAAATCTACAACACGCCCTAAACTGTTTTTAATAATTATTTAGAAAACTTTAAAAAAAATAAGGATTTCCAAAAAAAAAAAACTGTAGTATTGAAATGAAAAATACAGGTTTTCCAGAATTGTACTTAAGAACAGTTCTTCAGCATTTCTACTTCCGCCACAGTTAAACACACCCGAGTCATTTTATTGTGAAAGGTTTGGCCGGAAGTTTCTGGTTGCTTGGAAACCAGGTTGTAAACGTCCTTTAGCTGGAATACTTGTTTGAAGTCCAACTAAATTGTCCAGGTGTTGCGTTTCGTCTACGGAGCGTGAAGCATGTCGGGCCGGGATCCTTTCCCCTCTCCTAAGTTTGAGGACGACTTCACTCTCAGCGGCTTTAAACCGCAGCAGGTCGGTCTCTCCGCGTACAGTAAGCGGTGCCCGAAACAAAAAACAAAAAAAAAGAAGCTGAAGGCTGAAACAGAGGTCGAGAGAGATCTCCTCCAGCTCGATCCCAACCCTTATTTGTATCCTGGAGGGATTTTTCGTACGTTTTCCCGACATTAACGTCATGTAAGGGCTCATATTCGTACTCCTGCTGTTATGAATTATCACACCGCGCTAATTACACCTCTGTCGTTTGCTTATCAGTGGAAATTAATGGCGCGATCGTGGTAATCTCTTCGGGGAATCTGTGGCACAAAACTATAAATAACGAACTTAACGAACGATATTCTCCCGCAGCTGAAATATTAACCCGAACCGGCGTTAACTGTGTGCAAAATTTGATTTAACACGAATCAGTTAGTGCTTCATTTCACGGAGAGGTTGGACTTTTTTCTCCACTTAGACTATATACAGCATTAGAATATTTACTGAAGTTCTCAAGCTCAATTTAGTTCTCCTTTTAATACTTTTGCTGCTGTATCCATTTTTGGAAAGCTTGCAGTTGGAAATCATCAGTCCAGGTCTTAAAATGAGCCTCAGCGATAAAGGTTGCCCATCACACACTGTCTGTTTGCTGTAATCTGTGCCGAACAAACCTAATTTCTTGTGAATTCGGAGTTATCTCTTCCTCTTTTCCCGTCGTGAAGAGACAAGCATGTTGTAAACCAACACACATGGCTCAGACAGAGGAACCCTGGAGTCGCCTGTACGACGCAGCCACTTTTGCCAGCACCCGACGGACCGCCACGCATTATGAGGATCAGGTAGGCGCCACGCCGAAGAAAAGAAAAAATAAAAAAAGGCAAACGGACCTTCCGCATTTTCAACCCACCACTCTTTTCTGTACCGCAGGCTCCGAAGGACAGCCTGGACTTCCAGCTGAAGTCAGTCTACAATCACAGCAAGGACTTCTTCTGGACGAAGAACCAGATGTTACACCAGGAGGAGACCGTGTCTGAGGACCACAGGTCTTCACAGTGCTGTTCTCGGCATTTTCAGGGGGGGGGTCTGACACACAACTGCGAGAACTTATTCTTTTCCGTCTTGATTCGCAGGAAAAAGGAAAACCTAAATCAGGACGTGCTGGAAAAGGAACGAGAGGAAGACGTCAGAGTGTGGGTCGACCCGCAGAGGCGCTCCATTCACAGCATCAAGTGAAGCCGGGCTGAAGTTCGGTGAAATTAAATCCCCGAATGAATCGGACAGCAGATTGTGTCTGTTTGTGTATTTCTTTGCTTGTGTGTTGTTTTTTTTTTATCCCAACGCTGCACAATGACTCTCGGGAAAGCAAACACGTATCTTTGGAACTTTTACTCGCATTTCAGAAACACTTTACCCACAGAACATTCGACAACCGCTGACGAAAACTGTGCCAAGGAGAATAAAACCAGCGGCGTAAAAATAAATACTTCGCGCTCTCATCCGCTGATATTTAACGAACGGTCGAAATGACTGTTAACCTGCACATTTAGAACAAAAGACGCGAGAAGATTTATTGGAACATACAAACATGTGCATATTAACTGTAAGGCGAAGGGCGGAAACCGTTGTAAAAGAGTTAACGTGACGCTGCACAGAGGGAACAACAAACACGTTCAGTGCATATTTCTGTTTTCAGTAAACCAGGTTTTGTGCAACCCATCGTGCTCTTTTTAAGACCCTTTACGCAAATTCGAACTTTTCCTTTCAAAGGTTCAAAGGTCACAGCTCAACAGTGTCTTGAACTCACTCAACCCGGAAACTTAAGAGTGAAGTCGGGCCGCTTCAGGGCGGCCCAGCGCGCTCACGCCTTGGTTTTTCTTGCGCGAGACCTTTCGATGAACGTCCGCTCGTCCCACTGTTTCGGGGGCAGCATGTGTGCGCCGTTATGGACGCACAAGATGGTCATCTCCTCGGCGTACTGAAGGTTCTGCAGCAGCTGAAGAGAAAAAAAAAAAAAAAACGCGCAAGTGCAGGGGGTCTCGTGGTTTCACACAACAGGTTTGGAAAAAAAAAAAAAATGAACTGACGCTGGGGCAATGCAGGCAACAACCCCACGAGGAGGTAGGAACACTCACCTTGGGCGTTATGAAGAAGTACTGGGATGTTGTCTCTTTGCAGGCCGTACGCACCACGATGTCAAAGACTCTCCTCTCGTTTATAGGATCCATTCCCTGCAAGCGGAGAAGAAACTCGAGAGATTCCGCAACAACCGCGCAGGTCAAACGTGTCCGTCGTAGTCGTGAGATGCTTGTTAGATCGAGGCCTGCGGGCGAGTGACCACAGAAGAAGTGTATCAACTGTGAGTCTCTTCACATCGGCCTGCGTTGTTGTGCGTTTTCGAGCTGTATAAGCGCAGAGAGTGGAAATTGTGCCGCTTTGCTAAGAAATTGTTTTGGTGAAGTAAAAGCTCACCGTGTCAAGCATCGGCGCAGGATTCGGTGCGGTTTTCAATCCCAGACGTAATACATTACATTTTTTCCCCCGTTTTTTTACGCTACATCTCACTTCTTTTCCCACCCCTTTGAATTTTTCTGTTTATTTTCCATTTTCATACTTCGGTTGTGTCGCTAAATTATACGTCTTGTACAGCTAAACGGAAAAAAAAACAAATCCCCACCAAGCTTGTTTTAAGCCATCTGAGCTCATTCCTGTCCTAGATTTTTTTTTTTTTTTGTTGTATACACACTTGGATTATTTTTACATAATTGCCCAGCACTTATCATTTCAAAGACTGTTCTTAAAACATCATAACAAAGTCAGTTGTTACCGTGTTGGGCTCGGCTGAAACGGGTAATGAGCTGACTTGACCGCAGAGGCTGCGGCGGTTTTGTCTTGCTTGCACAATTATACGAACCACCCCCGGTTTCCGTGGCAACGTTTAAAGCAGCTTCGGCCGCGGCTCCGTTGCTGGGCGCGTGCCGCCCGTGTGGACGCTACCTGGTTGATCTCGTCCACCACCCTGAAGGGGCAGCGGTTGAGCTCCTGCAGGGCCATGAGGTAGAGCATGGTGGAGACGCTGCGCTCGCCTCCGCTCTGATGGTGGGCCGTCAGCTCGTGGAGCTGAGTGCTGCTGTGGAACTTCACCCGAATGCGGATGCCATATTTGTCGTAATCCTCCTGCAGCGGAAAAGAAAACCGACGTTGTTTTGACTTTGAGGACCTCGAATGTCACTTATGGGTCACTGTTTTATAAAAAAAATTTCAAATTTTTTACAATTTTTTTCCCCCCTTCACTCCCTTTTCACTCCTTACTGCTGCTACTACTGTGGCGCAATTTTGAAGGGAAACGGTAAAAATCCAAGGGCACGACCTTAAGGTTTCAAATGGCATTTAAAGTGCAATCCAACACAACTTGACAACATAAAGGAAATGGTCACTAAAATCACCCTCGGACCCCGAGATGCGCGCGTCTGACCTCGCTCTCTGTGTGCAGATCCACCTCTCCCGCACACTGCATGGAGCGAAAGAAGGCGCTGAACTTCTCGTTTATCTGCTCGACGAGCTGCTTCAGGGGGTTCAGCCAGCGCTGCTTGGCCTGTGGCGCAAACGCAAGTTCGATCGGCACACGCGTACACACAAGAGGGCAGCGCCGTCCTCCCGGACGGGACGGGCGGCGCCATTTTTTCCCGGAGGAAAGGAAATAAAACGATCCCGGGGGAACAGTCGGGCACCTCTGATATGTGCTCCCGGTAGGTGTTCAGGGCGTTGCTCTTTTCTTCAAGCTCTCTCTCCAGATGTTTGATCTCCAGCTCTCTCCTGTTGTACTCCTCAACAACCTTGGCAGCAGAAAAGAAAAGAAGAAAGCCAAACAAATAAACCGCTAAGTACAAAATGGCTTATGACACCTGTGATCACGCTTTCCTGTAGAGAGGGATTTTGAAACGCTTCACGCGAAGTGTAGAAGGCGTCAGGACAAAATGAGAGTTAGTAAAAAAAAAAAAAAATAAAGCAAGAAATACGAGAGTAAAAGATTATTTGCGCTCTTACACTCTCACTGAGGCCGGTGAAGCACTCGGCTCTGGACCGCTCCTCGTTCAGCATGGCGTCAATCTCGTCCAGCGTGTCGGGCAGCTTGCTAAAAGCCTGCACTCGCCAGAAAACACGAACCATTAACTACCGCTCATCGTCATCGTGTTTTTCGCTTCTTCGCTGGTAACGCTTCCACAAAACACTGACGTTTCTCAGATCCTCGGGTAACGACTCGTCATGCTGCATCCTGCAGATCGACTTTGCCCTCTTCAGCAGGCCTTTGCACTGTTCTGTCAGCTGGACCTTCCTCCGCTCCAGGCGGCTGTAGTTTTGCTGCAAGAACACACGGACGGACGCCACAGACCAGTGAGAAGTAGCAAGGGGTCGATCAAGGAGGTCGCCGTCCCTGACGCGAGGCAACAGCGCGTCGGCAGCCTATCCTGGCCCCCCGCGACGCCGGGAGGCGCACAAGCGCGTAAAAAAATTAATTTTAAAAAAGAAACGCAAAACACTTACATCGGTGGCCTTCAGCTCGGTGGCGGTTTCCCGACAGTCGTTCTCCAGCTTGGTCTTCTCCGCTGCCAGCCCCACCGTCTCCAAAACCAGGTGCACTTTCTCCATAGTCAACTTGGCTCTCAGCTGCGGACAAGCAAGAGACAAGAATCTTATCTAAATTAGATTTCAATTTCAAACAGTATCTAAATGCAGCTACGAAAGCCGACGCAGCGATACACGGGATGTGCCTTCGTCGGGCCGCACCTTCATTTGGGCCATGAACTCTCTGACTATGGACACCTTCTGCATATTGACGGCCGCGATCTTCCGCTTCGTCTCCTCTTCTATCTTCTCCCGGTCGATAACGTTCCGCTCCATCTGCTTGAGACTGAACGCGTGGTTGAAGGGAGTTACAGCCCTTGTTCAAATCCCAGGAACCAGAGTAGCTCGTAAACTCCTAGTATGTACAGTGTGTCATCATGTCGCATGCTTGATCATCTTCAGATATCTTCAGACAGACTTACCTGTCCTGTTTGGTGATGATTTTCTGCTCCAGCTGTCTCTTTTTGCCCTTCAGTTCCAAGAGACGCTTCTTCTCTGCCAAAAGTTCATTCTCACGCCGATCCAGGGCAGCGAAGTCCTTCTGCAGGACCTTCACCCGCTCCTGGATCTCTCTCGCCTTCAACTCGCACTCCTGGTAACAGTTAAACTCTCACCTCAGTTACAGGAAGGCCAAATACCCAAATTTACAGATCGGTGGATTTGAAGAAAAGGGTCTGGGCCGTCCGTTCTCACCTTCAACCGCTGCTCCAGCTTCCGTTTCTCCTCAGCGTCCACGGCGATGCTGAGGTACTGGGAGGGGCGCACCGCGGAGTTACTTGTGCTAATCTGTTTGGAATAAAAGGACCTCTTCACTGTGTACCTCTCATCTGTGGTGTATAACGCCTTCAGGTAGGGCTCCTCGATCACCTTCGAGAGAGAAATCCCACATGGAAAGATTGAGGTCGGCAGAGATGATCAGTGCGTACACAACTCCAGAATTAAAACAGGCATCACTGAGTAAAACGGTGTAACGGCATTTTCAATTCAGAGACTCGTTTCTTCGATATCAAACTGAAGAATGCGTCTCAGGGACGACTCCGTCCTTCCGTTTCCGAGAGCTTCGACGGCGTGGGGGGGGGACGTACCGTTCTAATCATGGCTCTGGTCTGATCGTTGCCCACGGGGACGTTGTGCACCTTGTACTGGTGACAGAGGTAACTCATCACCTCTTCGGGGGCGTCGAACAGCTCGCGCAGGTAGGTGTAGAACCCGAAACGCCTGCAAATAAAGAGTTTGTATTTTTTTAAAAAGACACGGACAGATGCGCAAGTACACAAATGAATACGGTTCGTGTGGATTTTATGCTGCGTTACACCCAACCAGTCGCTTTTCCCCTCACCTCAGGGACTCGATGCTTCGGGAGGGCTGCTCCTGAGAATACGATTTCTCCGGCGCAGAAATGGCGTTCACCTTTAAGTTCATCCTGTCCCGGACCTGAGGGTGAGGACGGATGACGAAAAAAAAAAAAAAAAGTTCAATCACCACGTTAAGATCAGCTCTAATTTGCATTTTAAAATCCTCCAGCCAGAGACCCTGACCTCACTCATGAACTTCTCCATGTCGTCTTTCCTCTGGAAGACGAACGCACGCAGGTCATGGAACGGGATGTAATCTTCCACGTACTTGGCTGTGTGCGGCTCTTTCACGTTGATCTAAGGAAGGCACAGGAGTATTAGCATTAAAGGCTCCGTCATCGACATAAATGGGTAACAAATGGTGGGAAACAATGCTGTTTTACGGGTGGGCGGGAGGTTGAAGCGACTGGGACTCACCACCAGCATCACGGGTTCGTGGACGTTCCCAACAAACTGGTGCCTGTTCTGTCGGAGCCACTGGAGAGCGCTGTGCGTGTCCCTGTGGCGCCCGCGCAGCTTCTCCTCTTTGACGTTCATCATGTTGTTCATGTCGTTGAGCTTTCTTTCCAAACCTGGCAACAGAATACGGAGCGAACATAAGCTCCAGTTATGATGGCGGAGTAACGTAGTGTGCAGCATTATAGCGTTTGATGGAAAACGCTCACCTCTGGACCCGGCGTGCAGGCCGTCCCCCTCGCTGCGAAGGTCAGCCCTCTCCCCCTCGATCTTGGCTCTCCCTTCCTGGATGCTCCTCAGCTCCGCGTTGATGGCGTTGATCTGCGGCGTCACGTCTGGCTGATCGCTGACCTTGGCGAGCTCGGCCTTCAGGTCGTCGACGGTGCGCCTGGTGTTGCTGATTCGCTTCTGCTGGTCCTCGGCCTCGGTCTGCTTCAGGGTCAGCGTTTGTTTAATGTCGTCGATCTGTGGGGAGGAGCAGTCGTTCGTTACGGGAAAACGTTTCTGCTCTCTCTTCTGTACTCCATACAAAACTAAAATAATTTTAGGAAATTTTCATAGAATAACTTGTCGTCAATGATTCAAGCACTCAGTGGATGTGAAGTGTGGAGGAAGCGGAAAGTGAACTGCGAAAAATACTCGCAAGTCTATTTAGTTGTTTTCTTCTTATTGTACGAGTCGCATTGTGACAAAACTGAGTAGATTTCAACCTTTAATGTGGGAATATTAATTTCCTGTTCAATAATACCCAACATATAATTGATAATGAATGCAAATTGCAAATCAGTGGTAGCCACAAATCAAAATCGGACTTTAACTGCAGGAGTTTTCTCCCTTTTCTTGTCTCTTTGTATTCCAGGAAATTATTGCTTTGACGAAAAAGCGCCAGACTTCCACAGGTTGTCGAGTACGGCGACACCACAGATCCTGTACTTTCATGGGCTGATTTTTTTCCTCTTTCCGAGTGGAAAGAAAAACCCAGTCTCACCTCTTTGTGTCTCCGATCCAACTGGTCTTGCTTCTGTTTGCATTTGTTTGAGGCGTCTTTGATGGCGGCGGTCTGAAAAAGAATCGACAACATCGAGCTCTCGAGATCTTAAACTGCACAATATCACACGGCAGTAGTTACTCTGCTGTTCATTAAAATAAATGCATTTTTAATAACATTTATCATTTATATACAAGGAATAAACTGCCTATAGTGGTGGCAGGATTCTCAAGCTCACAAATTTCATCTTCAAGACCTGACTGCCGTACTTCAGACACTCGGAGAGTAACAAGATTTAGTTCTTCACCTTAGCCTTTATTTGCATCTCAGTGGGATTCAGCTGGCTGTTGATCCGCTCGATCTTCTTTAGCATGGGCACCTGGGCCTGCCTCAGGGCGCAGAGCTGACGCTTGGCCTCGTCTCGCTCCCTCTTCACACCCTCAACCTCCTGTCGGGCGGTCTCGTACTCCTGAAGCCACGGGAGAACAGGGACAGAGTCGAGACCGACGAAAGAACCCAGGCCCGGCTCTGACTGTAAACTGGGATTATTTGCCTCTCTGCCTTCGTTTCGCAGCGTTTCGTTTCAGTCCACTCACCACCCAGGGTTTCTTCTTCTCCAGCAGCTCAATCACGTCCAGGTGCCTCTTCTTTTCATAGTAACGGTTCACATCGTGTTTGTTCCTCTCGTTCCTCTGCTTGGCCTTCTCCAGGAAGCTGGCCTTCTCTTTCAACACATTCTTAAAGGGAGACAAACCACCCTCAGAAACTGAAGCAAGCCGCAGCTGACCACGTCCGCCGTCAGCTTCTCACTAACCTCCAGGTCTTGTTCTTTGTTGCGGAAGTTTTTGAGTTCACAGTGGTACTCGTACATCTCTGGCGGTCCCACCGACTTCTCAGTTGCTTCGAGCAGCTCAATTTTGGACATCTTGGCAAACTCTCCCACTTTTTCCTTGTTAGACCAAACCAACCGCATCCACAGGAAAAGCAGAAGAGAGTGAGTCAAATCAGATGTGGCATTTAAGAAACGCTAGAGTTTGGTTTACGGTTATGCAGGTAACATGCAGAAATATTCTTGCACTGCATAGATGTCCTGCCACAACACAGAACCCCACTGCGGTAACAAAAACAAACCTGAGGTAGAAACTGGCAGAGGTTGCTGACTTGGATTTGCAGAGCTTTGACCTCCTCTTCCACAGTTTTCTGGCTACAGTGTCGTCCATTCAGCGTCCACACGGACTGATTGTTTTCCACGTGGATCTCCCTGTTGATCAATATGCTACCGCCTTTCTTGTACCTGGAATAATGACAAGGAGTGTGAGTTGATAATCAGGTACATCTTGTACAGGGCAAAAATGGAAGGATTATTATAATATTCATAAAATCATTATATGGCTGTAACACTGGTTAAACGGTAAAACTCCTTCAGGGTGGATGATCTTTAAACTGATGAATTACATTAAGGAGATCAGTATTATATGATTTCTAACATGATTTCTCTGGGACTTCTGCACAAAGGCATCAAATAGATTTCACCAAAAAGCTTAGTTAGCAGTAGCAGTAAAATAGCAATGCATTTCTGCATGCATATTACTCACAGTTCAATTTCAATAGATCCTGTGGAGCACCCACGTTTGACATAAAGCCCAACCTACAGAACACAAAAAATAATCTTTTTAACAGTCATCAGAATTACGATTCAATTATCTGTCAGGTTAAAAAAAAACACCTACAATAATCATCCTGGCTGACACTGGTGCAGGGAGATGAAGCAAACAATGTATTCAAACAACAGTATGACGACACATAAGAGCCTTGCTGTTGTGGTGACCTTGTGTTGTAGTTGTGTTACTCTGCCGCTTACCTTATCACCCCTGCCCAGGACGGCGGTCTTGCCCGCCAGACCCAAACAGATGGCACAAACAATGCTGGACTTGCCGGTTCCGTTAGCTCCGACGATCATGTTCAGATTAGGTCCGGGACACACCACGGAGTAGTCATATGTGCTGTCAAAGTACAAAGCAGACGTCCCAGTTAGGAGTCATGACATCAAGCTTGTGTTTCCAGCGCTTAGTTAGCTATTCCGTAGGGTAGATCACTCGATTTAAGAGACTCGGATATGCGTTATTTGATTTTTAGCAGCTTATCTCAGGGGGGTGCGCATCCTGCTCGTTATATACTCGGGTCAAAGCATCAAGATGTGTCAACGAGTCTGGCAGGAGCCGGTGTTCGCCAACTCATGCTAGACAAGACAAGTCATTTCCTCCGGGCTGGCAGCGTTCGAGACGTAAAAGACGTTAAAGACGTCGTTCTCTTAACGTGGCTGACTGACAGCCGAGGAGCATAAACTCACAGGAAGTTTCTCATGGTGATGCGAAGTATGGAGCCCTCCACGAAACGTCCCGCCGCTCCCGTTCCGTCGCCCGCGAACATGTCGGCGGTGCTGGAAGAGGTTCGCGAGCTGTTGTTGACCAGACTGAGCCGCTGTCGTTTAGCGGCCATCGTCACGGATGTAGACGGCGGGGAAACTGCAGGGCAACTGCTTGGAGAGTAAATACAGGCACGCTCGTTCGCCCTCGCGCGCTTCTGCCGAGTCGTTACTGAGAGCTGGTTGGACAAAACGGGGTCACGTGTAACTACAACGTTCGACGTCATTGTGAAAGCTATCGTTCATTCCCGCGAGACAATGTGTGCTGCTCGTAGTACGCACAGATGAGAGTTCACCTTGTTACACAGATACAACCCCACGGTTGTGGCCTTTTGTCAACCAAAACAACAAAGTCAAAGTTGATCTTAAGAGAAATTTAAACTAAATACATAGAATAAACAAAGTCTAAGTATATTAAGCAAAACAGTTAAAATAAAATAACTAGAAAATATTATCAAAAATATGACCACAATGTAAACTAATAATGTACAAGAAACAAACAATTTTTATTCATCTATTCATCCATTCATTATTCATATTAATATTATCCATTATCTAGTGAAACTGCCGCTACTTTGTAAACAGCTCCAACACCCACTAAACAAATGAGATTCAAAGGTGATATTGGTGATAATTGTACCATTTGTGTATTGGCTGCTGAAAATGACTCTCTCATTTTAGCTGCTTTTCTGCTCCTATCACATTTTTGATTCTTATGGAAACCCATTTCCAACTGTAAGAGGAAAAAAAGAATGTCCAGATTCAGCCATTTTGGAAAAAAAAACCAAACAATATCTGTCTTAATTGTGACATAAAAAACTATGATTATTAGATAAGGGCGCATGTGCTGCAGTGAGGTTGTGGTCTCTTCATCGCCTTGCTTCCTAACCATGAAAATGAACCCAAATTAGTTTAGTTATTAACAAGTTGACTGACATTAAATGTGTGGTTGTTACAGCTAAATAATTACAACATTACAATTAGTGTAGTAAGATTTGACAATGAGCTATATGGATTGATAGTAATGTTCATGCTACAAAATCAGTTTTTCCCAATTTCATTTCTGGGGACCCACTTTTTAGGAAGTACAAACTATCACTGCCCATTCCAAAATGAGCCTCATCTATAAATCATGAAAGGTGTTAATTGTGAAGGAGGGTTCTTGACCATTTCAATGCTCTTTGCTTCCTGTACATTTTATTGAAAACATATACACATACTTGAGAAATGAGAAATAAATGCATTTCACAGGTGCTGTTATTGTGTTTGACATTGTAACAAAAACAATATACAGTGGCAATTATGCTGCAGCAATAAAAAAGGAGACCAGCACAGTGCGTTGATATTTAAAATCTTATGTTTAAGTTTTTTTTCAATATGTCAAACAATAAATTAAAGCAATAAATAAATGTAAATATGGTCCCAATCCCATTTCTTAAAAAGCCCTGGAAGAGCTACTTTACAGTATAATAGTTAACTATAACTACTATAACTACCTCAAGCAGCTTCACCCTAAAGCACCACTTACATATTGTTGCATAATATTAGTAATCTAATAATATCATATCTAAAATTTGACTGGGTCTTCTACCAGTGAAGAGTTTATTTGCCTATGAAGTAGATAGAGTATATCTGTGGGCAGAGAAGAGGTGGGGGACATTGATCATGGTTGTTATGGTTATCAGTCAATTGTATGATTTGTTCATGGATGAGGCACTTCCATGAGCCAGAGACTGCGTACATTCAAATTTTACCTGACAACAACGGGCCATACCCCGCAACACGTGTCTTTGATGTAGAGCGCATCTTTTAAAAATGTGTTGCACCTTGACACCGCGCAGAATAAAGACGCGTGAGAAAAAGGCTGCAAACCTCGACATCTCAAGGCGATATTTAGCAGACTAAACGTCAGGGAACGTAGTAGGTATTCACACGGCAAGTTTGTAATTGTTGTCTTTGCTTTGGTGAAGTTCGTTTCCACTTGCAGAAAAGGTTAATTCACTCTGCAGTCTCGATATTTAAAAGTAGCCATAAGTTAGTTTACTCTGTAAACAGTCGCTCATATGAACTATTATTTATCAAGATAACAATATTCTTTGGAAATTGTTGACGAAATTAAAGAAACTCATTTAACTGGGAGGTTGGCTGCTGGTTTAGTGCAGTGACGATCGTAGCAGCAAGAAGCATTCCGATTTTTTGCCTGAGCAGAAGCAGCGCAATGTAAAAATAATACAGGCAAATTCATCGTCTTACTGAACAAAAAAATCAAAATAAATACAAATAAAAAGTATTACTGATTAAGAAGATTGACATATATTATTTTATATTCTATTTATGATTGTTAATACATCAATATGTAAGCTGTATTTGAATATTGCAAACCAGCTTTCAATCAATGTCACAGCTGAGCAGTTTAAAGACCAAATACAAGGAGGATGGATCTCTTAACTGAGTTTGAAAGAACCATAAACCAGATGACTTGGGAAGAAGTGCTACAAACCACCTTTTCAGTGGCTCAGGACAGCTTGACAAACGCAACCGTCCAGCCACTCATGGCTTATCCGTTCAGCCAAGCAGAGTTTTACAGCGGTCCTGTAGCAGCAGCTGTCACTGGTCCTCCAGACCCAGTAAGACCCTTGTTAAAAACACACATTCTAAAGCATCTCCATGGACTGGTTGCACATAGGTTGTGGTATAGACAGAGATGATGCTGCTTGTCTTATCACCTGTTTTGTGTGTTTGTGTCTCCAGTACAGCAATAATTTGGTGTTTCAGTTACCCGAAGGCATATGGTAAGTAAGACACACAATAATGCAAATAAACACACAAACAGTGTACACGACTATGAGCCTCTGTTTGTATCTTCTAATACATTTTTTTCCTGTTATTTAAAGCTTCTGTCTGATTTTATTTATGTAGGAATGGAGAAGTGCTGTACAGTTTGGCAACAGTCAAGCCAAAGTAAGTCAGCCTGACGGGCTCATGATCTGTGGCATCAGCCACCAACTGGAAGACAAAAGAAAGCCCGGCTCAAAATCAAATCAGTCAGCTCATATCAAATACTTCTTCCCTCACAGTTTCACACAGTGGTAACGTGTGCTCTTTGTTCTCTTTTGCCTGTATCAATATAGCATGATAAAGCATAAGCGTCAAGAGAGGCAGCTTAATTTAAATCAGCCGTACATCAAAAAGCCGCTCAACGCCTTCATGCTGTTCAGGAAGGAGCAGAGGCCACACGTTATGGCAGAGCTGAACATTACTGAGAGCACACAAGTGAATGTTGTCCTTGGACAGAGGGTAAGTTCTCTGTTCGTTTGACACACTGTCACAGAAATGTCTTCACATTGTAGTGAGAGATTTACAAAATTTCTGCTGTGGGAGTTAGCATTGCAGGGCCTGTAAATATTAACGTGGATCTGTTTTTATCAGGTAATAATGTGTTTTTAAGGCTGAGTTTGTAGTCAGCCTGTATAGCTGCATGTAGTTGTGTGTGCTGTTGTGTTACCACAGTGGAAGTCGCTGTCGAAGGGGGAGCAGGCGAGATATTATGTCGAGGCTGAAAGGGAGAGGCAGCTCCACGCTCAGAGATACCCTTGGTGGTCAAACAGAGACAATTATGTATGTTCACAATGCTCACGTACAACTCGTACATTTTATGCCACTACACTAGATTATGACACTGCCTCCGTTTTACCAGCTGATAATAGACGAGAAATCACATGTTTTTTTTCTTCTCGTGTGTGCAGGGTAAAAAGATGAGGAGGATCAGGAAGAAGACTCTGACCACAGCTGAGAGTAAGTGTAAATTAAATCACGTGCCCACATGGGACATGTCTGATGACCACCACAAATGATCAAAAATTGTATCATTGATCACTTTGAATAAGAAATGAGCAAAACAACTCCCCCACAACAATAACGCCGATTTATATCCTTTTATCATTAGCTAAAAAATGAATTGTGTATTTTCACAAAAGAGCTCACAACTTGAGTAACGCAACTGAAATTGGAATGTTTGAAATTAAATATGATTTTACCTGATATTAGTATCAAATAAAATCCCATGCAAGTTTAAGGAGCAGCATCTACTTTTGAAAAATATTTCACAAAGCCTGAGTGGACTGAGGAGCATTTTTATTTTTTGTTGTTGTAGATGTTGCAGCATTTGCATCTCAGTATGAAGAGGTCACACAGCAGTTTGTGTCACCGGTGCAGATACACTGGATGAAGCCTTCTCTGGATGGAGCATCCCAGTCAGGTGCAATGGAGGCTGATCACAAAGAGACAGGTGTAATAGAGCCACCTACAACACAGAAAGCCCCAATGAACCCCGCTTACCTCAAAAGCCCACTGAGCGACCCCTCTGAGCTGTGGCTGGTGTCTGAGGTGCTCAGTACCATGTGAAGCCTCCTCACCAACTGGTCCTTTTTCCTCCTGCCCTCTCTTTACCCCCTCCCCTCCACCTCTGCCAAACCTTCCTTTATCTCCCCCACACCCCAACCTGTCTCAGGTCTGATAGTACCTACCTGGCCTGCCTCTGATCCTTGCCCATTCCTTGACCCTTCACCTGCTTGTCTTTGTTTCCTGTACATTTATTGAAAACATATACACATACTTGAGAAATGAGAAATAAATACATTTAACAGGTGCTGTTATTGTGTTTGGCATTGTAACAAAAACAATATACAGTGGCGATTATGCTGCAGCAATAAAAAAGGAGACCAGCACAGTGCATTAATATTTAAAATCTTATGTTTAAGTTTTTTTTCAATATGTCAAACAATAAATTAAAGCAAAAAATAAATGTATATATGGTCCCAATCCCATTTCTTGAAAGCCCTGGAAGAGCTACTTTACAGTATAATAGTTAACTATAACTACTATAACTACCTCAAGCAGCTTCACCCTAAAGCACCACTTACATATTGTTGCATAATATTAGTAATCTAATAATATCATATCTAAAATTTGACTGGGTCTTCTACCAGTGAAGAGTTTATGTGCCTATGAAGTAGATAGAGTATATCTGTGGGCAGAGAAGAGGTGGGGGACATTGATCATGGTTGTTATGGTTATCAGTCAATTGTATGATTTGTTCATGGATGAGGCACTTCCATGAGCCAGAGACTGCGTACATTCAAATTTTACCTGACAACAACGGGCCATACCCCGCAACACGTGTCTTTGATGTAGAGCGCATCTTTTAAAAATGTGTTGCCTCTGCCACCTCTGCCAAACCTTCCTTTATCTCTGAGTCTGTACCCGCAAGTCATCAGGCCTCTGTACTGCCCCCCCAAAAATACACTCACTCATACTCTCTTCTTACAGACACATGTACGTCACCTGTATAATGTTTCCATATTTTGTCTGCTCTTAATTGTGTCCATTTCTACTGGTTGTATTGTCTGTTTCAATTGTTTGGCTGCTGTATATTTTATTCTATTCTTGTATACTTATTTATATAACTTAATTTTTTTATTTTAGTATTTTCAGCATTTTTTCTATTATGCTGCTTCCAAGCTGAATGGACACAGAGAACTAAGAATTTCATTTATAGTAATAATGTTGCCTGTCCTGAAATTTTTTGGCCATTAATGTAGATGCTTCAAAACCTAACCCTGTTTGAATTGTATGAAGAATGAGTTGAAATTACTAGACCCCTGTCAATATTCAATGATAAAAAAGTTACATATAATTAAACATAATTTCATTTTATTTACTCATTTTTATTTGGTATTCTTCCATGCTCAGGCTGTTGTTACTATAATGACTGTAAGTGCCTTGTTTTGAATAAGTTTTTTCAATATATACAGTAACATCCTTAAATCCAAGCTGAGCTTTCAGAATTTTGCTGTTAAATGTGAACATCATCAAGATACTGATACCCCAAGCAGTATGCAAAGACTTATTTAGAGAATTTGACCAATAGGCATAAAGACACTGAGCTGAGTTGAATACGTGAATCAATGTAAGCAAACAAACTTTAAAAAATCTGACCAAAGCCCCATTTGTTAAAAACAAAAGTATTCGCTTATTGAGCAGTTTCAATACTCATTGTTTCTATCTCAGTTACCAGACATGATTTACTGGGTTATGTTGGCTGTTGTGGACAATATATGCTATTACATATATAATAAGTTTCAACAAACACTGTGTTGTATTAAGACTGAGTAATTCTTAGTCACTGCCATTTCAGTATATACAGAATGTGCTGAGTATTGACAAAAGAAAGAGCATGGCTACATTTGCCCGTCCACCCATATCTTGCTTGGAAATCACAATAGGGATTTCTTCGCGGTAGATATGGCCAGGGAGAACAATTGCAGCACACAATTACACTTTTAACGTCGATACAGTGTGCCGAAGTATTGGGTACTTTACCAGCTTACCTGCAAAGTACCGTGAAAAACAACTGCACTTGTGCAAATGAGACCTAGTATCGTTTTAAAATGGTGGTCACACTAAATACTGCTTTGATGCAAGTTAGTCGTTTACTACACTTTATTTGATGTGAATACGTTTAAAAAGAAAACTAGTCCTGCCATTTGGACCAAAGGTCCCTTCACTTTACCTTTACACAGAACTGCATGAGTATGTGAGGACTGTTTAAAGGCAGAGCTGGAAAAACTCGGAACAGGCCAGCGTACTATTGAGTATCCATAACCAGGATTATCCGCAAAAAAACTTTGAATTAGCAGTTTTTTGTTTTTCTGGTTACTTTGTGGCAGCGGAACCAAGATTTTGACCACGGTATCACCTCGGACGTTGATAACGAAGAACCCGTGTGTTGTCTGCTCGAAACGTTCGGTCGGCGCTTTAAAACGTCCACCGTCCGGGGCACATCGCTGCTTTTGTGGTCAGATCAGAATCGCCTCTTTACTCATTGTCCACTGTGAGCCTTGAGACGAACCCTAAGCTCAGCCGGGACTAGTATATCTGATCAATTCATCACCTCTCACCACAACACAAAGCCGTGGAAGGCCCCGGAGGTTCAAGTCGTGCCTGCCGCTCATCGCCACGGAGGCTTGCGAGCGCTTTTTCCTATCATCTCCGATCCGAGCAGAGCCAAACTCAGACCGGATCAAATAAGATCACTGTGTAGATTTTTTAAGCAATTAAAACTCACACACACACGCTCACAAACAACTCGCACTCACTCATTCAACCAGTCGCCGAACAATCGCACGCTCACACACACTCCAAACACACGCCATTCAAAATATGAAGGAACATCCGGGGTGGGCTTTAAATATAAAAGGCGCAAGGCATCATGGGACAAGGAAAGCACGAAAGACGCCTATGCTGACCTCGTGTGGCCGTTATAAAATGTAGAATTTTAGTATTAAAGGGAGACAGAAGGGGCATAGGAAGTACAACAAACATACAAAACAAAAAACCCCAATAAACTAAACTGAAGCTCACTTAATGACAGAAGGTATACCACTTGATATTACAGCACCATTCCTGTCTGTGTGTGTGTGCTTTGAGAAGAAACTTGAAGATTGATACTGAGGAGATGAGGCACTTGAGAGTCAGGGAGCTTCAACATAACATCTCAACCAGAACTATACACTGTATGTAATATTAATGACCAGATTCCACATTCCATTTTTTATGTTTCTAGATTATTTTATATCTAGCAAACACAATACCATATGCAAAAAATATTATAATGGAACCATGTGTCTCCCTGAACCAATGAACATAGTGTAAAAAAAATCTGACTGCTTTACACAAAATACAGTAGCCTATGTTGGTTTACCAGAAAACCTTTGTTTTTGGAGTCTTTGTTAGTATTAATGGACTTGGTGGTAGAGGAATCGACTGGTAAGAGTGCCCTGATAGGTCGGTATTAAGCTGCATTTGTGTCTGCGGCAATTAACTAATCTAGCGTCCTACGCTCTGTGGGGGTTGTGAGGTAATCTTGAATGGCGTAATAAGATTTCAGTGTCTACTACCACTATTGACTACTTCTGGGTGGCACACTTAGTCTGAGGATCCCTCATCAACAGCGGCATGTTGGACTTGGTCACAGCAAAGCAACAGACAACAGCCTGACTATGTGAGGAGCTGTGATTCTTTTTACAATGGACTAAAACAGGGACCGCCATTACCTGACAGAAATAGCGGACCTCCACCAACCTGCCATGGAGGGGTCAACAGCAAAGAGAGTGAGTTCCTACAAGTTGTTTTCATAGACCTTTTCTCCTGTCTGAGCAAGAAGTCACCGCCTGGTCTGGTGGCCATCTGTCAGAGGTTTAGTTGACTTTTGGTCAGGCTGTAAATCCAACCTAAGTGACTTTACAGTTCTGGTTTATTTTGAATTCTGTATTTCCAATACGATTTTTCTCTCTCTTCATATAACTTACTTATGATAAAAAATGTAAGCGTATATATTGCAGGATACTTTTACTGGGACAATCTACAATTATTTTGCAGATTAGAATGAACAAGATTATTGAATCTGATGTCCAGCCATTTCATTAAAGACCATAACAGTTTCGGCGAGGTTTTTATCAAATACTTTTATCTATCTAATGAACTATGACACAAAATATGTTGGTGTGAAAGAGTCTCAGTGCTACATTACAGAGTCAACTTGTGACAATGTAATTTAGAGAGTCTATGGAAGAGGGAAGGAGAAGTTTAGAGAAATCAGGTGGAGTAATTTTGCTGGAATCCATCCCCACCCTGCAGGCCACATCAAGAACAATGACTTCCCTGAGATCAGACACCCGTCAGGTTATCTCCCAGCTCAACCTCTCGGCAGGGGCCCAAGGAGGGACAGGATCTGAGGGCTTACGTCAGTGGCAAGGACAGTAAAAGGCACAATCCCAAGTACAGGGTCCTGATGATCACCATCCAGTAGGATGGTTTGTACCATAAAATTGTTGTCGTCTTTCTGAGAAAGGCAGGACAACAACAGTACCTACCACCGACCATCTGTTCCCAGCTCATCACGATCTTTTCCTCCAGGTCATTTGGTTTCAGTGGGCGTGGCAGAGGTATCTGTCTGATTGTGTTACAGTCACATCAATCCCATTTTGCTGTGAAATAAATGCAGACAGATACATCATTTTCTTCTTAACTGATATATTCTGATATGTTTTACCGAAATCAATAACTGTCAGGCCAAACCTTCATGGCTGTCACCCTGACAGGCTGAAAAAGATGTTATGTCATTTTGTCCTCCAAGTAAACCCAGCTCACCTGCGTAGGCAACACAGCGGGCACTGTCCCTTTTAGCATTCATCTAATTATAACCTCTGTCCAGTCAGGCGAAGAGCAAAATAAAGAAGATGTTTGAAACCACATTAACATGTGTAGCTGTGTGACATTACTAACAGGGTGTCTCTTCTTTTTTCTACTTTCACGCTTCTTTACTAACAGAGACCAGGATATGGGCATCACAAAAAAGGTATCTTATTGGTGAACAATGAAGGAACTGTTCTGTTTGATAGGATTATCTTTATCAGAATGTAATGGTTCCATTACATTCCAGTAAGGCCAAATGATAGATATTTATGTTCCCTTATCCTGTTTTGAAAATAATATTTCCAAATTCTCAGCTAAATTTTCATTGTTTTGACTTTGACTTGCATGCCTTTGTGATTGGATTAATGCTCATACTAATACATATAATCAATTAAAATTTGATATTCAGTTACTGTTTTATGGCAGTGTATAATCAGTTTTTTATTGTATCTATTTAGATTAGTTTTTACTGTTTTGGTAGAATCTGACAGATTTGAGGAGTTAAAAGCACAGACAGTAATATTAGCTGCTATGTGCTCCTCAGAGAACTCAGTTGGCCACCCGGTGCTGTCCCGTCAGTCCACAGCAGACTACAGTGGTAACAACGTTGTTACACCCAGGAAACTGAATGGCTCCTCAGCCGACACACCGAGCTACCAGAACCTGCACCGGGAGCTGCTGCTCAGCCATAAACGGTAGTGGGTGTCAAACACTAAAAACACCATTGATCTTCTCAACATTTGACACAGAGCAGGGCAGGGCAGATTGTGTTCGTGCGCACAAATGTGACTCTGGCTAACCGTTCAGGGGCCTGCTGCTGGAGGAGAAACCGGAGCTGAAGCGAGTGTTGGAGCAGCGCAGGCTAGAGCTGCACAAGGAGGAGGAGATGGCGCGACAGAGGCCCTCGGATTTGGAGACAGAGCTCCGCAAGAGGCAGCAAAAGCTGCAGGAGGTCAGAAGCACATATCATACAGCAAAGAGACATTTAACAAAGTGGTTATAAATACCAATAAATTCACTTTGACCAAACACACAGGGGTTTTTGTTAGTGTTACCACAAGTGTTGAGAATTCAGTGACTTTTAGGGCCAATCCCAGAAGCCAAAGTAATGAAGTACATTTAGTCAAGCAGTGTACTTAAGTGCAGTTTTGAGGTACAGTATGTCATCCTTTAATTGAATATTTAAATTTTCTAAATTTAAATTCATTATGTTTAATGTTTTACTGCATTTAAATATACTGTAATTGCTGCTAGATACTGGTTATTTTTCAGATTTTCATTAAAAAACATGATTATTATTAAACTTGGTGTTAGAAATGTTGGACAGATCTTGAGGTAAACCACTCTTAGTCTAGAATGAGTGTGTGTTGGACAAGGTGGATGACTGACTGGCTGAGAGACAGATATAATGACTTGTATTTTGCATTTCTAGTATGAGCAGGAGGAGATCAGGCAACGGGAGAACCAGCAGAAGATCCCAGAGTTTGTCCGTGTGAAGGACAACCTGAGACGGACACAGACGTCTGAGCAGTGAGGCCACTACGATTCCCATCAGCCCATGCAACATCTCACCACAATGGCCCTAAATTTTTATGTTCACTGTCTGCTGAGTTACATAAAAACAAATTACAGAGTCACCAGCTGGCTTCACATCTCTTAATGCATTTTAGATTGCATTTGGAAATAACAGAATTTGTGAATCATACAAACCAGAAAGTAAATAAAGCACATTTAGAGATGTCTTTGTAAAACTTAATCACAGTCCTGTTTCTGATGGGAGAGCAGAAGTGCTCTTTTTGTTGCTTTTTTAAAAATATAATTATGTGGTGCAGTATTTGTTAAGGGAAAGCTACTACTGTTCAGAGACTGGATATTTTTTATGTTTTCTATGGTAATTATACTTTTCCCCCAAGTCAACTTCTCCTGGCCATGAGGGACAGTTATCAGCCAAACTTTATTCTTACTTTAAAAGACCACTGTTATCGGATTGCTAACAGGCACATTTCTCAACAGAACTCTTTTGTATCAATAGAAATTCACCAGTGATACAAATTTGCGTGCTTGTTTATCTGTTTGTGTCATGACTTTTGATTTTAGCGTGTCCTTGAAGTGTGGAAATAAAGGCTTTATGGTTTGCAGAGATGCATTGTTTTGTTGGACACAATTCAAAGCACTGGGAACTGATTTGCATGCAGCTCTTCTCCCTGAGGACTCTCACAGTTTCTTTCACATGGATATGGGACTTTGTTTAATTTGTTGATCTTTTCATTCCATCACGGGACAAGAGGAGAAAGCACAGGCCATCTGGAGGGAGGCTTTTCAGGATATATAGGCAAGGAATACCCAAGGGCCCGGTTAAGGCACTGCAGACATTTGGGGCAGTCATCACAGCCACTGGCGGAAGGCAAATAAAGTAGCCCGTTTTGAAATTTATATTTGGGCAGCGTCATGATATACACAATCAGTGCAGTAAGTCGTCAGATCTTTTGATTGAGTAAAACTACCAAAGCAAAAATATGTTATACACTAAGTCCTGTATTTAAAATGTCTAAAGTATAGAAGTATTATTTAAACAAAAACTACTACTAAAATTACTGCATCCAAAAGTCCCTACTACTATATTATACTATTAGACATATATTTTTGGATTGTTATTACTGATGACTTACTGTGTATAATTCAATAAAGGAGTTAAATTTCAAATCCCATTTATTACAAGCAGAAGTAATATATCTTGACTTGTATATCAATTAGCGAAAAAATGTACATTTGTCTCTAGTTAATTGTGTTTCTGACGTAAACTATTCTCGGATGGACGGATCAGATTGGTCCAAACATCACATTTTGGTCACTGTTTTAACATGCCGGAGGGAAGAGGTGAGTGTGGTTTACCCTTATGTCTTACTTGCCAGCTGTTCTGTGACCTTTTTTTTTCTAACCAAAACTCTCCCTCCGGCCATACATCCTTTGTGTGTCTTTTCAAAGTAAAAGTCCACCCGGCGAGTCGCGTGCTATGTTAATCAACAGAGCGTGTCTGGAAAGTAGGACCGAACCATTAAAAACGAGTCCGGGGAGTTCAGGGGAGCCAAATAGTTTACTTTCACGGCGAAATAATGACTCACTCGCAAGTATAAAGATATTGAAGAGCAGATTGTGAAGCAAATATTATAAATGAACAAAATTGGCGAACGAATAAATACATCAGCGAAGATCAATTACCCCCCCTCCCCCCGGAGAGAAAGTGGGGTCGACTGAAACAGATGTCCCAAGCGCTCCTCTGGCGTCAGCCAAGAGAAAGTCCCGATAGCTGCTTCTGCTGAGAGGATGCTGTAGAGGAGCGGGCTACACGCCACAAGGTGAGTACGCACGATCTATCTGGAGGTTGACTGCGCGACCTGATGGGGAAAACACCGGGCAGGGTAGGAGCAGCTACGGGAAGACCACCAGACTCGGGAACGTGAGGCGATGGGCGCTCTAATGAGTCGCCACGCTTTCGATAAACATACGGGATGGTGTAACTGCATGCGACCCTCCAAAAACACTGAAAAGTAACATGCCGTTATAAGTGCTCATTATTCTTCCACGTTGTAGTGTAACTAATAGTGGGGTGGAAAAAGTACTCGGATTCTTTACGTAAGTAAAATTACTCATAGAATATGTTATATGAAAATGCAAATAGAATTATTAGTATTAGCAGCGAGTAGTAAAGTAAAGTACTAATTATAAGAAATGCAACTTTCATTGTTTTATATCATGGAGTCTTGGGTACACAAATTATTATCTCTTGCAACAAAATGAAAAAAAAAACAACCCAAACAGCCACAAATGTGTAAATTCCAGTGTGGGAAGCATATTTAGAAGCAATTTCCTTTCCTACATTATTTGTCGTTATTTGACATCTGTAGCAACTATGACATTTGCTTCTTACATGTTAATGCATCAGTGGTAATAATCCAGAGAGAGTGTGGAAAATGTGGAAAATAAACCACTCTGCATAAGTTTTTAGACGTAATGGTGCATTTTGTTGCTAATACCTCTGTACTTCTACTGCAGTCAAATTACTATAACTGTCAGCAGTTATGATAAATGAAAACAAAATCCGCCATGGTGGATGACGTGTTGTGAGTATTGTACTATTAATACTCAACAGGCTGCTTTCACAGATTAAAAAAGTGTAGGGCTGGAAGTGGTTGGTGGCGGTCGTTCGTGCCCACAGCAGCAGAATAAACACAGCCTTGGCGTGTTGACAGACACGCAGTGCTACTGTGGTGCCAAAGACAACACCTCTGTGTTGTTATGCCCCTGCAGCCCCCCACTTCTTTTGTTAACGGCGGGTGCTCGTGGCTGAAAAGCTCTGACCGCATCCAGCCGATGGCCTGAGATGACCATCGGTGTCCATTCAGAGGCCTAGAGAATGATGACTCAGAGGGAGAAGGTATCGCTGTCCCAGACCAGCCCTTCGGTGTTTGGCAAACAATGGGGCATCTCTTCTTGCCCTCTGTATTTATGCCGCTGTTGGGCTGTGACAGAGCTGCCGGGTCTGGCCAGCATATGGCCTCCAGAGACTGCGAGCAGGCCGGCGTGGTGCTTATTACCCCTGCATTGTCTCCGCTTAAGACCCCCGCACTACTTAGTTTTTGTTTGTTACACACCACAGCGTTGACCTGAATGAACGCTGACGAATAGAAGAGGCCCACGTTGTTTGAGCGCTTGATATAACCGTCTCCCAGCGAAGGCTTGAATTTAACTTCATGTTATCATAGCCTCCAGCCTGCATTTTGCCGCTGTCTCTGGAGTTTCCAAACTCAGCACTGCTACTTCAGGCAAAGCTGCGAGTCCAGTGACGTGCTTTGTAACACAACACTTCATTTTTTTTTTCCCTCTCTTGCCGCTCCCCCACATTGATGCACTTTTTCTTCCAGCAGCCCGTATTGTGTACGGCGTGGATCCATTTTGCTGAATGGATTTTGGCTCTTCATCAGCCTCTGAAATAAGGCATGCTGTAAAGTCGTTTGGTTTCTTCCATAGTATCAGCATTCAGTGGAGAATCTTAATTACAGGGTTCAAAACGGGCCTCGGCCTGGTTTCAGGCATCCCTCACTGTTTCCTCGGCGAGGCCGGTCCCCATCGGTAATTCCAGGGCAGACCACAGTGGTAATGAGCGCGGCGGTGGTGGCGGCATTCCAGGAGATCGCAGCTCCAAAGGCTCATGGGAAAGGGTGGTGGGGGAAGTCCGCGAGACAGCGGATCCGCATCATGATCTGGTGCCATAAACACCCGGTTCCGGAGATGTTACGGCGTCGCGGTCCGGTGAGCGAGCGGGGACGGGTGGGGGCCTTCAGCTCCCATCCCCGACACGTTCCTAGATAGTCCTCATTAGTGGTGATCACACGCTCCCCTCAATTAAGATGTTATGTATACATCCATCTAGCCTGCCGGGTGGAGACTGTGCTATCATCGGCTATCCCTTCAGGAAATGGACCGCTATTACCGTTACACCGGATTAAAGAAAAGTATTGTTTTTTTGTCCGCCCCGGACAGTATAATTCCAACACTCTTATGAAAGCTATGATGAATGGCTTTGCAATAAGCTGCAAATTCTAGTGAGATTTGCTGTCTTCGCCCGAACCCGCCCACCCACTCATCCTAGACCTCTGACCACAGACTCTTGTGAAAGTCTTGGGAGAGTTATGGGGTGTAAGCGGGTAAATCCCACATTACCCCGCCTGTCTCTGATTACCGGGGCTGGATTCCTGTCGACGTCTTGAGTGTTAGGTCGGTGCGTCTGAGAGCACGGCGGGCCCACGACCTTGCACAGTACAAAACTCGGCACTGTTGACCCCCCCCACCCCGCGCGGCGGCCCGGTCTCGACGTTGGCCCAACAATGCCGCTCGGGCCCCCGAAGCCGAGTCGTCAGCAGATATTGCGCCCGCAGCAGATTACCGAGGCTGGTTGGTGGATACAGGGCCTTTGTTGCAGTGTTGTTTTACTGACTCGAGCTGCCTGGCTGTGCCTCATTGTGCCACCGGCTGCTCGTGGCTGCGTCAGTTCACATGAGTTGCTCTGGTGAATGGGTCAGGCCTATGGGATACACAACAATATCCTGTTTGAGGAGGTTCTCATCCACACAGACTCCGTGGCTTCCTGGTCCCGACAGGAAAAGGCCCGATACCAATCTCTAAACACGGGGGATGAGGCAGGAGCTGAGGATGAATCGCCGCAGCCTTAGCAACAATCATGTGGCGTCATACCATTCCAATCTAATAACAGAGCCTGTACTTCTCATATGAGAGATTTTTATATGGTTTTAACAAAGATGCTGCTCCAGGAGTCATCAAGTTTATGAAATGTCCCTTTTATGAATCTGCGGCATTGAAGTGAGGCAAACTGAGGATTTACTTTAACCATGTTTGTGCCTGTAACAGTGTCCCTTTTGATCTGCTGGCATTTTTTCGGGGGAAAAGTACGGGGGAGTGGCAGACATGTGAGATCAAAAAATAAAATTGCCCCCCCCACACACAAAAATGGAGGAAATAAAGGCAGCATTTTTTGGAAAAAGTCCTTTTTCTTGTCCTGAGGCAATTTTCAGCCACACACACACACACAGACACACACACACACACTGCTGGCCCGGTTTTAAAAGCCTCGATTTGTCGGCAAGTGTAACCTCAGACTTGTTGTTCCCCCTTTTCCTCTCGTTTCTTGGTCATTGTGAGTCAGATGTTTGGTCAGAAGCAACAATGCAGACGAGCGGGGCCGCAAACATGAATTGTGCTCGCCCGCCTGCGAAAAGTGTGTCAGTGCACCGGGCAGCGTTGCGCAGGAGTCAGCAGGGACCTTGTGATCTGATGCCGCGCGGACAGACCCAGCATTGAGACATTCTTCCACTTCAAAGCCCCCAGAGGGTTTTCTGGACACTGGTTGAATAGGAGCCGAGGGAGGGGCGCGTCGGGGGGAACAGGTGCAGTCCACGAGTGGGGGGGTAATTCCCCGCTGCCATCTGCTTTCTTTTTCGGGGTCTGGGCTCTTTAAACGCCCTCTGACACGCCTCGCGGCGACACGCTCCCCTCGCCGGCCGCACCGTGCCCCGTCACCATGGCACCCGCGATTCGGATTAACCCCCGCACATGTGCCGAGTCAACCGCGGGGGTCTGCCTCTTTTGTGATGGAGCGTGGGAGGGGACAAAGGGGTGGGAGGAGGGAGCGGGGGGGTTGGGTGAAAGGACACTCGCCAGTCACTCACTTTTTGTTAGGCAAAGCAGCAGCGAGCGAGCATGAATGAAGCCATGTGGCAGGAGAGCAGGACAAACTATATTCTCCTGAGCGATGGACCTAATTTTACCAATCTGAACAACAAACTCACTCCGACAGGTATTTCACAAACGCGAGAACAGGAAGTGACGATGACGGCCATGGAGAGTAAAGAGGAGATCAGCGACACTGACAGCGGGATTATCTTGCACTCTGGTAAGAACGCCATTGAGGAAATATGAAGTAGATTATTAATGCAACAAAAAAAGCATGTGATTCTCACATTTCATATACAGATTAGGGCTCCACTATCAATCTGAAAACCCAATAATGCCACTACTTCTAGCTTGCGTGAGCTCACAAGTTACTACGAAGCATTCTGCAGCGGATCTCAGTGCAACTCGTGTAGAGTATGCGATGCCGGACAGCGCAACCTTGGTCTCATCTCATCTGTGTGCTGCTCTCCAGGTCCAGACAGCCCCACGTCGCCGGTGAAGGACCTCACCACCCACACCAGAGCCCTGAAGCTGAAGCATCAGTCTCTGGAGGAGCGTCTGGAGCTCTGCCTGCTTGAGCTGAGGAAGCTGTGCATCCGAGAGGCGGTAAGGAATAGATGATGACGTGTGCACGCTGCCAAGGCACTATTTTGTGCTTTGATTAGTAATTAGGAACATTATAATAGCTCTAAATGAATGGTTATGATTCCATTTCGTGTGTCATGGCCATGATGCAGACTTTTTTTGGAAACAATACTTAATTTTGTTCTTGTTTTCGCAGGAGCTGACCGGGACACTGCCCTCTGACTATCCTCTTATGCCTGATGAGAAGCCACCTCATGTCAGGCAGAGGATCGGGGCTTCCTTCAAGCTGGACGAAGGTTTGATCCATCTGGATAAACAGGTATGAGCCGCTGCCGCCTTTTAGTATGTCTGATGAAAGTGAGTGAGGAAAGGAGACCTATTCATTAGCTAAAACTGAGTGCCGCAACTTGTCTCCGTGGCAGGATTCGGAGTTGCAAGCTCTCGAAACTGACCTGGCACTTCAGCAGCAGATTTATGAGGCAGCTCGCAAACTCTCCCTGGAGGGGAACCTCAGCAAGCCGCAGAAGAAGAGCCGGCTCCAGCAGTGCAAGAGGGAGGAGAAGAAAGTGAAGGACCTGCAGGAGGCCGTGTTCCAGCACAGGATCAAGAGCGAGTGCAACTCTCCGTGCATCAGCATCTCAACCAGCCAAAGCAAAGGTGAGCGTCGCTGCTGCCCCCCTACTGGCCAAATCTGCACAAGGCACCACGAATGCGCACGGCGGGGTTCGATGGGCGCGTTTAAAATGCTTGCTTTCTGTTCGCAGATCTGTGCATGTCCGATGCCAGCTCCCTGTCTGACGTGGTGGCGCTGGATGATGGTGAGCGGGGAGCGCATTTACATACACATAGGTTGTATGTTGTCGTCCACTTCCTGATTGATGCTCTCTCCTGCCGTCCATAGATGTGGACATGCCCAGCCCCCTCTCTCCTCCAGCGTTGGGCACTTCCTGCTCAGACCCCCTCCAGCTGCCAGCCAAGACCCTGCAGTCGCCCCAGCAGTCGTCGACCCAGCCCGGCGCGGAGTATGAGCGCTCTCCCATCCAGAACTCTCCGTGGAAGGAGTCCAGTCTGGACCAGCCATACCAGAAGGCCACCAAACCCCAGTCTGCTTGCAGCAGCAGGTCCAGGTAGGAGTCTTAAGTGTACCAACGAGCAGCTGAATACAAGACTGTACCGTACACATTTTTAATATTAACTTTGCCTCCACTGAGAGATCATCTTTGTTAGTTTAAGCTAACCTTTACTTTATAGCCCAGATTTATGTGCAATGCTGCACTCCTGCCACTCGAGGAGACATTGTCTGATGTCACCCCCTTTTTTTTGTCGCTGTGTGCAGTAGCCCAGCAGGAACCCAGGTGTCCGCAGAGATCGGCAGGATTCCTCTCTCTCAGTTCATCAAGAACTCGGCCCTGCGTCACAACCACTCCACCAGCGCCCCCTCCACCCCGGAGCTGCACGTACGGCGTCAGTACTCCCAGTCCTTCAGGTAAGACGTCGCGTCGGATACGTCAACCGAGCGACTCTCCAAGAAGCGTAACGACGTTTGAACTATAGTGTTGCATTTTTACTCGAAATGTCTCCTCAGACTTCCCAAAACGAAACTGGCTGCTGACAAGGAGCGGCGCAGCTCAGAGAAAAGTCGCGAGCGCGCCCAGCCGCCCCAGCAGCGCTGCGTGGCCGACTTGACGGTGCGCTCGCCGGAGCACTCTCCCCTGCGTCCGTACCAGTCCAGCTCTGAGGACAGCAGCTCGGAGCACTCGTCCTCCTCCTCCTCCTACGTCAGTTCTCCCTGCAGGGACGGACCCACTGAGATCCCCAAGCTCTGCCCGCCGCCTTATGGATTCCACTTCGGAGCTCAGAAAAAGGGCCTCTCCAGCTTCACCGGCAAGAACGCCAGGCAGCCGCAGCCCAGCCCCGGTTACGCCAAGGCCGCGGCAGACGACCGCCCCCTTTCCCCTCAAGACCTGGACATGGGGAAGTGCTTCCTGTCCTCCCCTCCTGTGGCACACAGCCCTCAGCAAAGACAGTGGCAGGAGGGCGCACCGCCCCAGAGGAGAATCTTAAAGCCCCCTCCGCCTTACACCAGGCTGGTGCGAACGCCATCGCTGAAGGAGTACCCCAACCACGCTATTAGGCTGATGCCCAGGGAGATTGTGTCAGAGGAGCTGAAGTCCTGGCATCAGAGGAATCAGCTGCAGAAATTCAGGCCCGGCTGCGTGGATCAGCAGAACTCCCTGGGTGTCACGAGCCCCACTGCGGTGCACCTGCATCCATTTAAGCAGGTTGGTATTAATAACAAACAAAACTGTCTGGCTTAGAGTTCTAATATGCAGCAGGTAAGATTAGCAACTGGCATTTTCTTTCAAAAACAGTCGGTCTTTTGATTTGTGAAACACCAGAACAAAAATGAAAGATGTCCATCACAATTTCCTAGAGTCCAATGTGATGTCTTGTTTTGTCCGGCTTACAGCCCAGGACTGCGAGATTCAGGGAACAATAATTTGAAGACATAGAAATGCAGCAAATTCTCACATTTAAGAAGGTGGAATTTTCTTGCTTGAAAAAAAAAAAACACTTTCAGTCGGCTAATCGGTCACTCAGCTAATTGTAGCAGGATAATACGTATGCGCAGAATGCACCCAGGAGAGGACTGACTGAATGTGTTCTCCGCAGGGCCCGGGCAACGTGATCCTCCAGCGAGCTGCGGACGGGACCCCGGTCCAGTGGTTTGTGGCTGAAGACGCTGAAATCGTGAGCCAGGTGTAGCTGCGACCTCTCGCTCCGCTGCAGTATGTTCCGTAGGACGTGTGGTGTTCCTTTCTATTTATCTCTGTATTTATTAAGCCTCTGGACTCTCTGTGAGATCGTATGTTGACGTGACGCGGAAAACGCGGACCCGTCAGTAAGCCGATGAGCACATTTCTCTCTCTCTCTCTGTTTTAATTTAAATTTAATGTAAGGCGGTATGCCAGGTTTATTTATTTTTAATGGATGTTTATTAAAAAAAAATGAAAGCTGAGGTGAATTGAGGTTCACGCCCATTTCATAAATGTGCCAGATGGATCATAGACTTGCTGTGGCTTCAAGAATTGCTTTGTGGCTGGCACACATTTTGCACATAAAAAAATTACGGTAGTTTTTCAAATAAGTTCCCCCATTCCTAATATAATTTGAGCGTGAAGCTATATTTATCTATTTAAAGTTTTCCACTTGCCACAAAGAGACTTATTAGTACAATTTTGATACGCCTTTGAAAATGCAGTTTTTTAAATTTATATATATAGTAAAAATCTAATCTGTCTAGCAATGACGTGAAGTAAGCAGAATCTTAACATTTGCTATTAACTCTTAATAATTCAACACTGATGCCTGTAGCAGTGGTTTTGTGACTGTTTTTACTGCACTATGTTGTTTTGTTACTAACCAAGTGATTGTATCAGTTTTGATATTTTTTTGTATATTTATAATAAAAAAAAAAGTGAAATTCCGCTTTGTGGCGTTCTTCGTGAGTATTTTTTGAGATAAAAGAACACAAAACGTAACAAGAACACATGGATGTGCAACCAAAGGTGTGAAATTTATATTCATATACAAAGAGCTTCCCAGACAGATGGTCTCCCCACGAGACGTTCGCAGCAGAGTCCCGGTGTTTAGACGACCTTTCTGCGTATTCCGGAGGAACGGATCACGGCTCAAACGCTCCGTTGTGAAGCCTCCACAAGAAGTAAGTCAATGCCAGGACACAGAAAAGCACGAATAGACAGAAGAAGGGGGCTGTCCAGCGACAGCGATACAGCCAGCGAGCCAGAGGACGTGGTCGCCACAAAGACCCGCACCTGAGGAGAGTGGCAGCTCAGTTATCGTCTCGAGGAAATAATCATCGCGTGCGTCGGAAGGCTTTTCGACAAATAAGTTGACTCACGTCCCCCCGGAGGTCCGCCGGTAGAGATTTGAACTCTTTTTGTCCTTGTCTGACTTCTTCTTCGACAACACAGCTTTGCCCTTGTGTCTCTGTCGCAGAGTGTCCAGGGGGGCACTGAAATAAAGACAGCAACATTCATAACTTATTCTGGCACGTTATCATGCAAAACTATAAAGGGTGGACAAAAAAAGAACAGTTAAAAGGTCTGTCTGTCTGAAAAGTAATGTAACATTAAAAGACGACACATGCCAAACATAACAATAGTTCATCATCAACAAGGAACGATGATTAATGATTCAATACTAAATATATAACGTATTGTGTGGTATTTCTGTGATTTTGAAAGTAAAGTAAAAGTGAGTCCAAGCGGTACTTTTTGTTTTGTGTCTTTCTGGTGACCACTTTTTTTGCTGGGGGGCACTCTGCGGTGGGGACGGGAGGGGGCTCCGGTGGAGGCTGAGCAGCTGAAACTTCTGATGGAGCTTCTTTCGTATCAGGAGGCCTGGAAAAGAAACATAAGTAAGGGTGACGCACTCCCGATTTGAAACGCTGACCATCTGCGGCTCGGGTGGAGGGCATAAACGCTGAATCTCCCGTTGGACCTGTCGTCCACCAAGTAGCCGTCGTCCCTGGCGACGGCGGAGCAGCTGGACTCGGAGCTCAGCGACGGAGACGGGCAGGACCTCCTGCTGGAGGACCCTCCGCGAGACGCCCGCTTCCTCAAGTCTCGCTTTCTCTTCTGCGGAGACAAGCAAGAAGACACTCCTAATTCTTTGGATGGTCGTATCTGTGGAGAAGGTGGGAGAGCTTGGGGAAGAAAGCTCCTCACCTGGGCTGGGCTGGATATGACTGATATGCTGACCCTTCGACGTCCGCTGTTCTACAAGAGAAAAGAAGGAGGAAGGGGAATAAAGGGAAGCTTGAGGGGATGAAAAGGGAGCACTGCTGACGAGCCATATATACCCATACCTGCTGGTAGCTTCTCTTTCTGTTGTCGCTCTCCTCGGCATCTGGGACAAGAGATCCAGCGGTCAGTCAAATATTGCACGTCGCGGACACCTCAGACACGCGGACTAAAGCATCAGAAACCTGGTGAGGCTCTGGGATCGATGAGGCTCCTGCAGGGGTTCTGCTGCTGGATCGTCTTCTTGGCTTCTTCCAGCTCGGCCACGTTTCTGTCATGTCGCCTCCTCAGGTTCTCCACGTGAGCCACCATGAGCTCGACTGCCCGACTCACTCGAGCCTCCTGCCGCGGACAGACGAATAAGAGGTTAACGGCGCATTTCGCTAAGAATCTAAGAATAATGGTTTGGTGCTCACATTAACAATGAGACAGTATGCTAAATTCCTTCCACCTATTCATACTGGCCAATTGTCCTTCGAAATAACTAAGTCGGGCCTGTTGTTGTCGCTGCCCTGAGTCACCCCCGAAACAAATCGGCGTACCTGGTGCACAGCCCCGAGGACCTCGGCCGTGTTGGAGATTCGCTCCACGGTCCCGCCGAGGATGTCCAGAGACAGCTCCAGCCTCTGCAGGATCTTGCTGCGCTTGCTGTCCAGGCACAGGCTCTTCAGTGTCTGCAAAACACACACACACACACAAACGTGTCCCTGCTCTGTGGTGGTGGCGGCGTCACGAAGGCTTACTCCATCACCAGCGCCCGCCTTCCTCCGGTACCTCCAGGGTCTCCCTGCCTCGGCTCAGCTCCAGCTGGACGTTCTCCTCGGCCAGGTTGCGGGCGTGCTCCTCCGCCTGCAGCCTCTGCTTCAGGGTGTACTGATCACAGCGGAAAGCCAGGGCGATCTGGGAGAAGGCCGCCTGGGCGCAGAAACAAACTCAGGTCGGGGTTTGACAACAGAAATGACAACAAACTCTAAAACTACATTTGAAGGAGAGATTAAAATACCCGTCCTGTGATGTTAAGGCCCCATATTTAAACATTTCTTTTTTTTTAAATCTGCTGTATGAATATTCACATATTAATAACCTTGCTACTTAAAACCAACATACGGACCAAAGGTCACATTCAAAACACAAGTAACACACACATATAGATGCATACACAGATATATCATGCAGTTAATAAAGAAGCGGGGGGGTCTTACCTCCAAATCGTTCTCTGGCATCTCCACACTGTCAAAAAAACCGAGGTGGAGACACGGTGAAGAGAGGTCAAATAAAATCAAGCAAACTAGCTATAGATCATGATGTTGTGTTGTTGTTGTTGTTGTATGACAGTCTTTGTGTTACACCTGTTGAGGCCCACGCGCTCTATGATGGACAGCTCGCTCCAGCTTGTTATGGGAGGTTCCTCTTGACTGGTGTCTGTTGTCGAAGATGAAATCCACTTTAAGTTCAGACACCGGTTACTGGTCTTTTTATGAGATTTTTAAATTCTTATTTTAGCAGCTACCTTCCTCACTGTCCTCACTGCCCGGCATGGTGGACAGGCCGTAACTGTTCGTCTCTGCGTCAGGCTGAAAGAAGTTGAGAAAACAGTCACCGAGGGAAAAGCGTCTGTCAGTACTATAACAGGAACACGCGGGAGCAGGAGGTACAGTAGATTATTTGCCTCACCTCAGCGCTCATCACTTCACAAACTGCCGCTTCAGCAAGAGTAATCCAAAGGTTTTGCTGGGGTGAAACCCAGATTAAATCACTCAGATCCTCCTCACGGTCAACAAAGGATTTTTCACGGTTGCCGAAAACACAAACAACTGTATATTTGCACCAGTTCCTGTCGGCGATTGGCTCATTTTCCTCCCTCTGCCTCTCTCCTGTACTGAGAATAGATAATCCTATTAAGAGATCCACAGTCAAACCAGAGCAGGATGACCGCCCCAAGAGGCTCACGGGCAGCTTTACGGCTCTATCTGTTGCTGTGTTTTTATCTACGGTAAATAAACGCCGCGTTGTCCCAGGCGACGAAGCAGAACCCGCCCGTCGCCTTTGATGAGCGCAGCTTCGCCAGATCCTCAGGCCCCGAGTCTCCTTTCTGACTAAAGTGCAGGAGGAAGAACTGCCTCTGCTGCTCTTCCTGAGGTTTCTCCCCCTTCTGCCATTGTCTAAGCTGAGGATCGAGTGTTGTGCACGTTACATGGATATCAGGCTAAAATAAATGGGTGAGTGGTCTTGAGCGTTTATTTAGGCGTCATTGTGTGAGCGTCTAAGAACATCCAACCCTGAAGGGATGGAAACCAAAGTTTCCAACCACGCCAGCAGGAGCTGCCGGATTAAAAAAAAAAACAAAACACAAACACAATCAACTTTGGAATACCTCCACTTTTTTTATTAATAGAAAAAGCAGTGATTTAGTAGAGTCGCTGGGGTTTGCCCATGGTGCTCTTGACGTAGAGGGCGCGCACGTTCTGCCAGTTCTTCTTCAGCAGGGACACCAGGAAGTTGACAGCGAGGTGGATGTTGTACACGAGCTCGTCCTCCGTCATCTTCACGTGTCCCACGGCCACAGCCAGACAGAGCACCTACGACACGAAGAGAAACGTTTCGTGCGACATCAGTACTGATGGGGACGTTCACGAACCGACCGAAACGAGACAACCAGGCTCGAGACGGGTGAATTAGAAATGGAAACACGGCACTGCTTGAGCATACCTTCTTCATCTGGAATTTGATGGTGGATTTGACCTCGTCCACCTTGGTGTTCAGGTTCTCGTTGTGAGTGAGCAGGGAGGGGAACTTGCCGGCCTTGTTCAGCCCAGGACCCAGGATACGAGGGATCTGCTTGATCAGAGACTCTGAGGCCAGGAAGGCATCGTACTTCTTGGCTGGAGGAGGACAGTTGGAAACAATATTAAAAAAAAAAACAACATCTCTTTGTGTTTCGTGATCAGGCGTCGCTTGCTGAACTTCATACCGAGCTTCTTCACCAGCTTCTTGTTCTTGTTGAGCTTCTTGAGAGCCTCGATGTCCATGTGTGGCATGTCGGCGGCCTTGGCCTCGTCGCAGTGCTGCTGGTCTCCCAGGACGCACACGGAGAACTTGGGCCTGGGGAGAGTCTTCAGCCTGCGCAAAAACCAGGCGGTGAGAAACGAGGCTCGCGACCCCACTTCACGTCGCTCGGGAGTCCGAGGCGTTCCTGGCTCATCTTCATTTTTTTATTACGTTATCCATCATGGCTGTCGTAAATTCTTTAACTGTCTGTATGTACCGTTACAATATAAATCCTTCATGTACAATACGTATCTGACAGGTACAGTTAATTCGGTGAATGCAAATCAACTGGGAAAGAAAACACATCACATCACACTTTCCCGATTTTTCTGTGTAGTAGAAAATTTCTTACCCATACCATCACCATGGCCGGCGTCCAGCGGAACTCTCGGGTAACATAACGTAAATTGGTCGGCTTGAGGGCGCGAGCTTACCAGCCCCGCCGCTCAAAAACCTCCCCTCATGTTTTAAGACCCAGGGTAGGGGTCCGCCTGCTTCGCCGTGCCCGGCCGGCCGAGGCGGCTCAGTCAGGCTACCCAGAGTACTTCTCCATGTCCGCCCCTGGCCTGTCTGGACCACCGTTTCAAATTTTATCAAACCTCCGCTGGCCGTATGAAAGGCCGTTTTACCTACTCAGACAGGGCTGGAAGCACACAGGGAAAAGGTCGGGTGAGACAGTAAAAGGTCGAACCTGACAGTGCCGGAGAAACGCTTGTCCTTCTGGGGGTCATAGTTTTTCAAGCTGATCTGCAGCTCCACCGACTCCACAAACCTAGAAGCGGACGAGAGCTTGTTACCCCACACCATTCACTGCATTAAATTTGAGACTGCTGTAACTACCTAGCAGGTAACGCGTTATATGGCTCATCACCGTACCAGTCAAAGGATGAAACATGAAAAAAAACAGCAGGGATGACAGAACAAGTACACATCCTTATTGATCTCACTTTTTCTTTCCTCCCTGGACTGATAATATTGTTAATATTTTAATTGATTATGTCTTCAGGGGAAAAAAAACGGGAAAAGAACATTACCATTCGCACTTAATAAAGCCCACCCCGCATTTCAATGTCCATGTCTACTTATTTCATGTTTCCCAGACTTGTCGATTTGTACTTACTTCCTTGGTTTAGCCAGGGAGCCCTGCAGGACTTCCTTCACGGCTTCATACAACGTGTCCCTGGAGACTTTACTGTGACACAGAAAACACCGACGACAAGTTAACGCAACCGAAATGCGTTCAATGTCTCGTTAAACCCGGTTCATCGGCTGTACCCGGACAGTCGCAGAGAAAACTTGTAAAATGTGTAAAAACTGCTCAAATATATGAGTCAGTATCTGCTATGGGAGTTAATCTAGAGACCTGATGTTGGATTGTGAATTTAGATATGTTTTAAATCAGTGGATGAGGGCGGATTACAACTAAAACGTAACGTGGCGCCCATCACTGGCGGGTGAAGCGGTGCCGTAGGTTACATTTAGCTCGGCCAATTCAGAAAAACTGGACTAAGTAACGTAACTGCCGCCTAACATATCAACACTACAGACTCATGCGGATAACACTGGTCCGTTTAAAGCTCGAAACGGGTATTTTTTCTTCCAATTTACATGCTATAGCGGCTCTAACCTCATTTTCGCAGCTTGTCCCTCCCGTGTAGCTCCGGTGAAAAGGAAGTGCTGAGGGAAGTTACGCAAAATAAAAGCGGCCGTGGTGACGTCATCAAAACGAAAACTACGGTCTATTTTTTTTTTTGCAAAAACATGATTCTAATTAATTTTATATTATATTACCATTTATATCCATTTTAATACTTATAATAAATACATATACAATTACAAATAAATATATATATTTATATAGTGCAGATATACATTTTAGATTTATATCCACACAGTGTGACAATAATGTTCACTTTCTCGCAAAAGTATGAAATGTGGTACACTTGTGTGAATAGAAGGATTAAACTGAAATCACAGCACCTGGCCACCTAGGCTAGACTTTATATCAAGTCTGTTGCATGCATGTTGTATAGTTTTAAAAGCTTCATCTTTTTCTTCATTTACTCAGACAAAATAGTGACTGTAAAGAGTAGAACAATTTGCAACACAGCCTTACCACATCTCACAAAAGAATGTATCAAACACGAAGATTTACAAAACAGTCAAAATGTTTATTTCTGTCTCCTTCACAGTCTCTTCAAAATTGATACAGAGCTAAGTTCAGCAGACAATAACTTATAATATCCCCATGTGACATTAACAGGAATTATATAAACGCTTATAAATATTTAATAATCCATTACAATGTATTTGTAGGCAGACATTACAATTATAACTTCTCTTCTTAACTTCTCTATCATCAGATAATGACTGATAATGTAGTAAAACAAAAATTTAATAGTGTAAAATATGTCTCCAGAGAAAAGGATATCCTTGCTGACAAATGGTAATGGCTTATATCTGCTCACCACTACATAATGGTGTGAAATGCACCATCTATTAAATCTGTGTATACTGCTTATTAAATGCAGGGGGACGTAAAGTCAAGTGTTGTCAGTTCATGTTTGTGGGATTTTCTTCAAAGCAGCTTGAAGAGTCTTCTTTAGGAAGGTCTCATTTAACATCAGGCAGCCAGACAGGGTGTGTTTGTGTTCAGCAGTCACCTGCAGAGAAGGTGAGCACACATACGGTTATGGAGAATTCGGTTTCAGCCACTAATCAGCTGTTATGCATGAAAAAGAAATGAACCAACTCACATGGCTGCTGCATTTCGTGAGGACTGTCAACATCATCTTGGCAAACTTCACCGACTTTGTGAACTGAGGACCCTGGCTGACGAGCTGCTCGGTGAATTGTGTGAACACTTCTTCATTTAAGTCAGGCTGGGGGAGAAAAAAAAACAGGCAACGGAATAACAATGAATATTATGACTGAGTGGTTTTGCAGCACTTTTCCCATGAATAAACATTCCGCTAACCTTGGAGTCCAGCAAGCTGTGGATAATGGAGAGCACCACCTCACTCCATGCAATTTGAAATGTCATTCTGGAAGAAAAATAAGGTAAAAGACTGCATTGACAAAACAAGCAATAACCATCAGAGTCCATGATCACTCTGTGCGTTGTCGACTTGTTGATGCATAATTTAAACATTCTATCTTACTGAAGAAGGAGTAATCTGTAGTGGGAATCCAGGCAATCTTCTATCAGTCTTTTCAGCAGCTCTGCCTGTGGATTCCCTGAAAAACAGTGTTCAAAAGATCAAAATAGTGAATCGAATGATGTTAGGGCCAAGGACTGAGCAAAAGGTCCTGGCTCAGCCCTCTGTAACGTCAAAGCATCTTTTTTTTATGTGTACTTGAACCAGGACACTGAATCCGCTGTTGCTCTGCCACTCACGGACTCTGGCCCCCCGAGACAAACTGTTAATAAATGATTAATTTACTCAATGGTAGCTCAGCCTTTTTAACTCACCAACATTCTTTTCCATTAGAACTGGTCCGATCAGAGCGTGGCACATTGGTCCGGGATAGCGGCCGCACAGTGATGTAACTGCAGTAACCAGGCATCTGGAGGCCGGTTCTGACAGGGAGAGGACCTGCGCGTGTAGTACCGAGACGTTCCATCAGTATCAAACACAGCCATGCGTTTTGCATCCTCCGCGTGTCCAGTGGCGTACCTTTTCCAGCAGGAGGCTCTTGATGAGTGCTGCTGCCGTTGTGTAGCTGAGGTCAGGAGACAGAGCCAAAACGCTGCTGCACAGTTTGGGAAGAACTGGCTCTGGTAAATCAGGCAAATCCAGCGTGCTGCATAACACCTCCACCTAAGAAGAGGCAGAGAGGTGGAATTCGTCTTCATCACAGCCCATCTGGGAGCAAACGTACAGGGCTTTAGAAAAGCTTCCTGGCTGGACACATGGAGCAAAGAAACAAACAGAGTTGTAGTGTAGTGAAACTAAACTAACCATTTTTCTTCTGGTTTCTCCACTTTACTTCTCCTACTGCAGTACAATGTACACAAACGTGTTTTTATTTTCGTTGACACGTTGACCCCAGGCTGTGTTTGCACAGCGGTTACGTCACAGTACATTGAAAGGCGTAGCTGGTATTTTGTCCCCATAGACTGTTTGTAAACAGGTTGCATAAAATATCCCAAACGCCTTGAAATATAATGCAGTAAACTCTTAAGTGTTAATGCGGGAGTAAGTCATTTGAAGACATACTTGGGCAGGGTCACACTCATTCAGCACTTTGAACACATCCTCAAAGCTCTGGTCCCACTGCAAACACACAATATAATCAATTATTGCAGTCAAACCAAATGTCACTTAAAGTTTATGCTGGGGCAAAGAGCTGGCTGGATGAGAGAAGTTATTTCTTCTTACCTCTGTCTGATTGGCCAGTAATTCTTTTATGTGAAGAACAGAGACCTAGAAAAACCAAAAAGACAAAACAGATTTGGTTATATCTGTGCTCCTTCACTTTCTGTACAGAAAGAAAACAAACCTGTAAAATAATGGATGATAAATTTCAGTGTGGACAGGAAAGACAAAACCTCGTGTCTCCACCTTGATATGTTCAGGCAGGGCATCACATGGACGGTCTGGTGCAGGCTGCAGTTCTTCAGCGGGACCTTCAGCTGGAACATCTCTTTCTCGCCTCACCGATGTCTCTGCATTGTCGCTGTGCTCTCCTGCATCAGTGTGCTCACTGACCTCCATCTTCATGCGCTTACTCAGCCGTCCTGCATCTTCATCGCCGGAGTCCTGAGTGGCAAATCCACCCTTCCGTTTCCTTTGCATCCCCTCCTCTGATACACCAGATGAACTCTGAGATTCAGATCCTGCTGTCTGACCTCTGAGGCACTCGGCCCATCCTCCGGTCTCACCAAAACCAACCAGGCGCTGCGACAGCTCCTTGAGCCTCTGGCTGCATTGTGGAGTGTGCAGAGGCTCCTCGCTGTGGGCCCCCAGGCTTCTCTTGAGCTGCTGAGCCAGAGCAGTGACCCAGGGATTTGGATGAAGGTCCTGGCCGAGGCATTTGAGGAGATGGAGGACAGATGTCTGAGGAACAACTGACTGGACCAGATGGATGAAGGACAGCAGATTTTGTTTGAATAATGCTGGGAACAGGCACACCAGGGGTTTACTAGAACAAGTGAGGGAAACAAATGGCGTGAAGCATCGGTGCAGGTATGAGACATAATACAGTATCAGATGTTAATGGCTTGTCTTTGGTCGAGTTGTAACAATTAGTTGACCAATCAATTGGCAGGAAAAAAATAACCAGCAACTAATTTAATAATCGATTCATCTTTTCAGTCATTTTTCAAAGAAAGACGGTAAAACAATACAACATTTTTTGCACATTTCATCCTCTCAAACGAGAAGTTTTTGGGTTTTTTTACATTTAATTTGCTTTGTGCTAAATGTATTGGTCAATGTACAAGATAATCAGAAGACTAGTTGATAAAATAAAAATCTTTAAAAAAAAAACAGCCCTGCACATGTCGAATTAATTGAACAGTTTTCCGGTGCATAGTTGAATTTTTTTTATTATTGCATTAAACGGAGGTCAATGGGTGGTAGTGGTTGAAAGCACAATCACACACTATTACGTACTTACACTATTAGGGGGCAGGTTTCGGTCCCTGGACCACTTACTTCGTCTTGGCACAGTGTTTCTATTAAGTTAGACAGAGACATTTCGGGGTTGACCCGCTGCAGCCTGTGGAAGACGCCCAGCGCTCTGTGAGAGCCGCAGGTTCCGGACATCAGCGCCCGGACCAGCAGCTTCGACCGGCCGTCAAACCGACTCAGAAACATACCGGCGATCAGGCGATTTTACACCATGCCTGCGGACACCGCCGCCACCCCGCCAGTTTTGTTGACATTTCTTCTTCTGGGTTTAACGGGGTTAGCCAACCAGTTTGGTCACATTTCTTCTTCGCGGGTGTAAATCGACCAAACCTCGGCTCCGCATCGCCACCCGCCGATAAAGTCCGCGGAGTAGAAATTCAATCGAACCAAAATGACGATTGGAAACGTGTTAATGAAGAACGCAACACACATTTTCAGTGAGACAAAGTGTGAAGCAATGTTTTATTTTCTGTGTCCAAGTACAACTTGTTTAAAAGAAATAAAACCTTAACATTTTATGTTCTTGCCAAAGCCAGGAAAGGGGTGTTACTACCACTTGAGGCAAGTATCATAAGTGGACAGAAGGGGTACACTACTTTTTTATCTTTAGACAATTAAAACTACCATCCACACATTACTTTAAAATATCAAAATGGTGCAAATTGCTGACAGGAAAGCATTAACCCTCTTAAATCAGTAGAAGAGGTTAAGAGGAAATTAACAATCTGCAACACGTTTTAACGCTATGGCCCTGGAACTGTAAACCCTTAATAATAAGCAGGCCACAAATTAAACCCAAAAAAAAAATCATTAGGAGACAGGACAAATTTTGAATTCCTATCTGGGGTCCTTATATCTAGAGCAGAGACAACAATTCATGTGACAAGGAGAGCCAGGTGTACACATTCTCTTTTCCAACCAGACCATAGAAGGTAACTTCAGGAGTAGTACTTCTCTGGTTAATACTGATACGAGGAGGACAAGGGTCAAAACACAGCCATGTGTTCTCCTGGGGCCAATCTTTACCTGTAGCTGAGGCCCCATTCAGTGGTTCAGGCACTGACAAAAAAAAATTAATGAAAAACCTCAGACACCATACTCCTCATTTATGTCAAAAAGAAAGCCATAGTCATCGTCATCCTCGTCATCTTCACCACTGAGAAGGGTCATGGCTACAAAAATATCAAGCAGACCTACACCATGGGATTCGTCTTCGTCTTCTGTTAGATACTGTGAGCAGGAAACGAATGTGTGAGAACACCAACATTCGTGAGATCGTATCGCAAATGTGGGGATTAAAAGTATATTTACCGGAAATGATGTGTGACGTGTAGGTTTATCATGTCGATAAAGGCACTCTGCTTTGAAGGGACAGCATCTGTATCGTGCATAGTAACTGCAGCTTTTCTTACTGTAGTCACAAGAGACAGAACAGGAGGGGGTCTTCAACTGCATGATACACACACACATTATATATACACACACACACACACACACACACACACACACACGCTAAAAAGCCAAAACTGCATGACAAAAATGTAAGGAAATCACATTTTGTACTCAGCACCTTTAGCATTCTTCCTTATGGATGCAAAATTTTGTAAATCATGTTAAATCTTAGAGGCCACCTTCATTCAGATGGGTAAAAACATCACTGCAACCATTCAGTCTTTAAAAAAAATGTATTAGCTAGTAAAAGACATTTTTCTGTGTATATCTGTTGATAGTAACCATTGAAACATTGCCCAATCAAGAGCAATGAACTATGTAAACAGGAAGTCACTTGCCTTGCAAGCTAGAATAACTTCCAGAACCCCATTGTTAGGACAGATAAACCTTTTGTTAATGAAGGTATTACTTTGCCTTACTTTTTTCTACATACGTGAAGAAATCAGTCATTTTCACAGTTTTGCAATATCCATACAGTTTAGAATAAGTGGGTAACATCCTATTATGTCCCACTTTTAAATCAGAACTAGGCTAAGGTTGAGCTGATGAACTGCTGTTGCAACCGGCTCCTCCTGTAGTGATTAGTGCTGCTGTCACAACTGAATGTCTCTCCATACCTGCATTTCTCTTTGAAGGCAGCAATTACACTTTCCTTTTCTTGTCCTTCAACCCAGTACTTGTGCGGCACATAAAAGGCAGACCTCACTCTGCACTGTGGGCAGCTCCTGAGGAATGATTATTAAACGGTGAGGTCAGCGTCACATCCTTAATGTTTTGTAGTTGAGATGCATTTCTGAAAAATGAAACACAATAATGGAAAAATTAATGAAACCTACTTTACCACGTCCGGCCCGAAGTCCTTTGTTTTCCTCCAGGTCATGATGCATTGTAAACAGAAGGAGTGACTGCAGTTTGGCAACATTCCAAAAACACGGTTTCTTGGATCTTTGTTTTCATACACCTTGTCCATGCAGATGCCACAGGTCACATTTTTACTTTGGAGGAAGGCCTCTATTTCCTCTACTTTCCCCTGGGTACTGGAGGCCGCAGCCACAGCCCCGTCCTCTGTTGTCGCAGCTGAAGAGGCCTGAGGAACACATAAAAACTTTGCAATCAGTAAGCGCTACCGGTATAATTCATTACTGGCCCCCGTTGAATGATGATGACACTGAAAAATGAGATGCAAACCTGTTCGTCTCGTACGTCGGATGAACCTGCTTCAGCAACATCTGTGCTCTGCACCAATTCCCAAGAAGCTGTTAGAAAGTCAGTATCTGCAAGAAAGCATTAAAAAAAAAAAAAAAAAGTAAAGTAAGGTACGGTGAAAACCCTGAACAAAGTCCCCCCCCTCATCATTGAAAATATTCGACACCTTGCGAATGTTCCTCAGTTATTTCCGATGCCAGGCGCCCAGTGCTGCATTGGGGATCTGAGATGTCGACCATTATCTGTGATCTGCTGCATTCCCGCCTGGCCGTTGCTTCAGCCTGCAGAAGAGCGGGCTCCGACCCTCTTCTGTCAGGCGGAGCACGAGCCACGTTGGAGGAGGAGACGGTAGGCACTGAACCTCTTCTACCTGCAATAGCTGCATCAACTTCAGACTGAAGGACATGGAGATACCTAGTCATGGAAAACATTGGATGAGATGAAGAAATGTGCGCATGGCAGCTTATAATTTCATCATGTACACAACTGAGGGGGGGAATCACCTACCTGCAGTATTCACCATACCAGCATCCACCTTTCTGAAAGTACCTACATATTTGCGCTGATGGTACAACTGGCCATTCATGTCGATAATTACATCTCGGACCAAATCTGCAATTGCCTTTTATGAAATGCCTGCAAAGAAAAGGGATGGGAGTAGGTTTGTACCCTGTGGCGTGAGCACAGATTGTATCTCTTATGGAAGCTCTGAGTCACACGTCTTCAAAATGCAACTCTTTCAGTTCTCTGGATGGCAACTAGCCCTTAAAAAAGGACGAAGGCAGCAACTAACAGATAATGTCTTTATAAAATTTGCCTCTTTTTTTATTTTTAGATATAAGAATTTATAATATGGTTCCCAGTCTCGCTTAAAACAACGAGTGAATGATTTATCAAAATTTTTTTATCTACAGAGCAATTGAAGAACTGTCTGATCGTTCAGCCATATCTACACACACACGTCAAAGCTGTGTGAAGAAAAAAAGAAAACGGACAGCGGTCTTTGAAATGTCATGAAGCAGCACGCAACAATTGCTATCAGTGACTATTACAGTGCATGTTTAGCCGGATTTTTTTTTTTTTTAAAGAGGAATAATAGCTAAAAAGTTTCCTGTAGGCACGAGCTCATCAACAGCCCGACTGTTAGCGTTTACGTGCTGTAGGAGATCAAGGATTCCCACGGTTGCAGAAAGTTACCGACAGTGCCTAACTTCGCTAATAAGGCGTGTCCACCTTCTTAAAAAAAATAATAATAAATAAATCCATCACTATGAACGCGATAACTCTGAGCACAGGTCAGAGGGCGTGTCGCTGCCAAAATTTGACAAATCGCTAACAGTTTCGGCGACTGTTCCACCATAGCCGTTGCTTGATACGCATCTACGTGTTTATCCGCATGGCTCTCCACGCTTTTTTTCTGAATCTACAACTGCCACTTAAAACAACGCCGCCTTATTTCTATTAGCAACAACGATCGCAACTTTTAGACGTCTCGGGGTCGCTTTTGCGCCGTGAAAAATCGCAGGTCTCGACTGCAAGCCCGACTGAAGCTGAAATTAACATAACCACCCCCGCCGGTACAAACGGAGATGTGGCTAACGTTAATGGATCCGCCGCTGTTTCCCCCACTTTGGGTCCATCCCGTCGGTTCGAAACACGACCACGGATCGCTTACCAACAGATACTTCCACTACGGCCCGGGTCCATCCTCCGTGTGTTTTGAACATGCCGCCGAGCGCCCTCCATCTCACCGTCTAAATAGTTAACAGCCGGTCGCTTTTACCAATTAACGTGACAACGAGCCAATAGAAAGGAGACGTTGACGTCCGTACGTAAACGTCTTCCGCACGTAACGTTAAATTCCCATTCATCCACTTATTAGTCCGGACTCTGCCGAAGTTTAACTCGTGGTAATCACACCAGAGGCTATTTTAACATGTGGAGAAAAAAAGTTGGTGACCTAGGTGTGTGTATGTATCACACGTCTGCCTCATATTAATAAATTGAGGGGAAAAAATCAAGATTCCTAAAATAAAAGTTTATGCGATGTAACTAAACTCGATCTGCAGATAGGTTACATGTGACTGTAAGGACGAAATTATTTCAAGTCTTCACGTGTTCTTTTTTTTTGTGAACAAATGTCAATCCATCACTTACACAGGCATAGAGGTAGCTTACATCAACTTTTTTTTTTGGGTGTACTTTCTCATTTTATCCATCCACATCAGCCAATAAAAATCAAATTTGCAAATGTGTACCAAAAGCAGGAATTAAGGCAAAAAAAAAATCGTAATAAGAAATTGTCAGAGATTAGATGAGACAATGTCACAGATCATACATTAGAGGTAGATAGGGATCAAGATAGAATAAGAGCACGAGAGGAGGCTTCTGAAGGTGGAGTCTGTGTTCACCACTGCTGACATACTGAGGTCCATTCAGAATAAGTACAGTAAAAAAAAAAAGAAAAGAAAAGAGGCCTACAGAATATGGAAAGAAAACAGCAACTAATGAATCCCGGCTACAGTATTGTTAGGCTGTTCAACTTTGTGCTTCTCCTAATGAGACAAATCAGGCTGTACAGAGTAGTCAGTCTAGGACTGTGGTGGGGTGAATACAGAAACAACCTATAATTCCAGATGCTGGACGTTGATTGATTTCTAATCAGCAGTATTCCCAATAATGATATGACCATACAGTATGCTGGTTTTAGGTAAATCCTGCTAAGGCCTTAAAATCCAAGTTCCTCATCAAGGAAAAAATTGTTGGTATGCTTGATAGTATATTTGGTACAACCTAAACTAAATAGGCAGGCATGTAATACGAAAAGAACACATATGCTTAATACATAAAAACAGGATGATAATTCATGTTTTGTCCTTACAGGTGTGATCAACAAATACAAATAATTAGTAACAGAATTACAAATAAACTAAGAAAAACCCTTAAAATGGCAAGTTTGTGATAATTTGCATGTCTAACGAAAAGATTATAAAACAAAGAAAAACATGCTGTCCCTTGTACTTCAACGGGTCATGCGTTTATAGTGTCAGCTTCAGAAAGTAAACCTGTGCAGCATAGTCCATTAGATACCACTGGGGTAGATGGCTTTAAGACAAAACCTAAATAACTTGGACCTCCGCATTTATTGAAAAAAAAAAAAAAAAAAAATGGAAATGGTATTGCACAGACAGCTGCATTGAGAGAGCTCTACACTGCTGGAGCCAGCCCAGTTTGTGTCCTATAAACCAAATGGCAAAGAAAGCGGTCATTGAGGCTGATGGTGGTGGTGGTGGTGGTGATGATGATGATGATGATGATGATGATGAGGAGAGCGATGTAAACAAAAACCGATTTGTGCATCTATAGCTTCACCCAAAGTCTGAGTACAGTCACGCTACCAAATACATTGGCATCGTAAGGAACTCTCGCAAAGTACAAATAAGACGGCCCCTTTTTTTTTTTCTTTCCACTCTGCCATTGGTGTAAGAACGCGAAATGCTTTCCCTTTACAGCAGAACTCAAGAGCCGAGGTGTGTGGGGGGGGGGGGTGGGGTGACCTCCCTCCGGACGCTGCTCCGGGGTCAGCTTTGCTATTGGGATGAAATAGGAGCAGCCTCGGTGAGAAAACATATCATTCTCTCTGTTAAGTGACCATTGTGGGAAACAAGGACTCGCAGCAAATGATTCCAGATGTTCATCACACACCCACGCGCGCACACACACGCACACGCACGCACACGCACGCACACGCACGCACACGCACGCATCACTGCGCCGAAGGTAACGCTGACGTTGCGAAGACTCTGCTGATTGTGTTAGCCCTACCGCTCGCCTTTGCCTCATCTGCACGTGTTAAAATCCATGCCTGAACGTGGACCAGTGCTTGTACTGAATGCAGTGTATTATTAGAAACGTCTGTAGAAGTCTGTAACAGTATTGCTAAAAGCAGTCCGTGCTGAGGAACACTAATACATGTCTTTGTAGATCTCCTGTAGTAGAGGGTGGAGCGAGGTCTCGGACTCAGTCTTTTTAATCTTTTGGACAAGCTGGGCGTTCTCGGTGACCAGCTGACGGAGGTCGGCCATCTTCTGCAGCAGCTTGGGGAAGAGGTAGACGGAGTCAGAGTGGTTCGCTTGCAGGTGGAGGTCCAGGGCCTGGAGGATGCTGTCCTGGCTCTGCTCCACCTGCTTCACGTTCATCAACCCGGGGCGATCTGGGAGGAGGAGATGGGATCGAAAAGGTCAGCTCGTGACGAGTCGGGATTTTCCACTGAGCAAACATACAGTGTGAAATGAATATTTTTTTAAGGAAATCCTTAATTGCTCACCTCCGCAAAGAATAATGGCAGCAACAAACAGGGCCAGGTCGCTGTCATCCAGCTCCAGAGCGTTGAACTTTACAGCAAACTCAAACTTGGGCTCCATGATCTCGTTGAAGGGCTTTCTCAAGCTTCGCAGGAACTCCCTGGTGACGAAGCCTTTGCCGTTGGCCACCAGCAGTCCATCTTTGTTCATGAGCGACGGCAGCATGGCGAAAATGGCCTCGTGCACGCCGTACTTCAGCAGCGTCACCTGCGGAAAAAAGCGCGCACAGGACCCGCGCGTCAGCGTCTCTCGCCGAGCAGGCACGAGCAAGCCCCGGCGGCTCCGTTTCGCTCACCTGGTCGTTGAGGAACAGGTCCACGAACCCTGGAATGCACTTGGCAAACTCGGTGAGCTCTCGCACAGTCTCCACCGTAGTACACTGGCAGCGGTAGAACACGTGGACCCCGATCTCCTTGGTCAGGGGCGCACCTGGAACTAACTGGCTCCACACCAAACCGCTCTCCGCCTTCCAGAGCGTGTCCACGTCGTAGATCACGAACGGCTACGGGGGGCAGAAATGAAATAAACAATTGCGACTGCGAAGGCTTCGGAGAAAGGTTTACCTGGTGTGACATTTTGGAGGATATGGTATTGAGGATTATGAGAATGCAAGGGTGCTTTGTGTAATTATCAGAGTTACAGACACCAATCTCTAAGCAAATAGCATTTCAAGCAACCAGCAATCAATCGGGTCAATATTTACTTGAGACCCTGTGATGATCGTGGATTTCTTCAGACTTCCATAGGTTCTTATGTCTGTAAAACTGTTGTTCTTAGACCGGAACGTACCGAGGTGCTGCTGGTTTTGCCCGACAGGATGCTGCGGGCCCTCTTCTTGGTCATACTGAGGTTCTTCAGGTAGGCTGTGTTGACTTGCTTGGCCAAGGTCTTCAGGTCGGAGCCACCGGGTTTGCCGAGGTTCAGCTCCTCGGCGAGCAGGCCTGCCACCAGCTTCTTCCTCTCCGCCTCAGGCATGCGTCCGTATCGGATCGCTGAGCAAACACAAATCAAAATGTTGAGGGGAAATCCCTCGCGAGCTCCCCCGTCGCCCAAACGAAACCAAAGAAACTCAAGAACTAACCGCCGACTGACAGGGTGCACGGGAGCGTTTTACTTCGCACGGACACTGTTCTGCGCAAATCAGTTACAATGTGCCGCGTGCGTTTGACGATTTTGTTTTACCTTTCACACCCCCTGCCATCAAACTACGTCAAAAGGTTCCAAAGGTTCTTCTACGCCCGACCCGTGTCAGCTCAAGACTTTTTAATTTATAAAAAAGTAAATTAGCTTTCACTCTGCATTTCCTTTGTTTCTTTTTAAATAAAAAAGGCATCGCTGATGAAGTTCGTCCGCTGAACCGCTGTCTCACCATCATGGGACATTCCCAAAGACAGGCACTTCTGGAAGCGACAATATTGGCACTTGTTACGATTCTTCTTCTGAATCTTGCAGGACCGCTCGCAGCGCTCGTATTCCAGTTTCATCCGCACGGTTCGCCGGAAAAAGCCCTGAGCAGGGGGGGGATGACACAACCGGTTCAGCGACTGGCATCCTGCTTTCGAAAACTTTACGAGCTGTTCTGATGCGGTACGCAAACCGCGTTACCTTGCAACCCTCGCAGGCGTGCACGCCATAGTGGAAGCCAGACGCCTTGTCCCCGCAGACCTTACACTCCACACTGATCCCAGACCCTGCGCTGTCTTCGCGGCCAAGGCGCAGCTGCTCTGACAGCGAGGGCGACGAGGTATGGGACAGGTCTACGTCAAGAAAAAAGGATGCATATTAAGGTAAACGTGTACATCGGTCATGTTCCGGTTCACAGGAAGCGAGTCGTGACATTTTGTCTTACCTGTGTAGCTTGACGCTGCGCTGCTGTTTTGCTTACTGTGGTTGTTCTCCTCCGGATCCAGACCTTCTTTCTCTCTTTTCATCTGGTCCCCTTTCAGACCCCTCGAGACAGGCTCCTCCCTGTCCTCCTCATCCTCGCTTTCCCTGGCCTTTAACTCTTGCAGGTCTGTCAGCTCGGACACACTTGTCCCCTCGCAGCTGTCTGAGCCCCCGGACTCGCCCTCCGGCGACGTCCACCTGACATCGGCAGTGTCCTGGGGGGATTTGGGCTCGCAGTAGCCATTCACCCTGTCGTGTTGCTCCGTATCAGTTTGCTGAAACCCTTCCATGGCTCCTGTTGAAGCTGACTCAGCGGCTCCCCTCCTGTCACGTTGTCATCATAGCTGCACTGTCGAAGGACAGAACAATTGGGATTAAACGGGCAATATGTCAATACTAACAATCCATATTTAACATGTGGATTACAAAGAGCGCAAGGATAAAAAAAAATATCCACATATCATCTCCCTGGCACATAGCTGAACCAAAATGCTTCCCTGTCATCCATGTACATACATTGGTAAAACATAAATGGTGGAGCCCTTCAGCTTCAGGTCTTAGTCTATCGCTTGGAACTGAAATTGGTGCATTTCCTAATCTTTGTCAATCTCTTTATTTTAACGTCCTTTCCCAAGTCCGCCAGCGCTACAGGTCGTGTTCGGCGATACACACGATATACGCTCGCTGCGGATTAGCTGCGAGAACAGCGGCAAAGACAAGCAGACCTTTAAGAGCCCTGAACGAAGACAAATTTACAACCTCATCTTTATTTGGGTGGCTGATGAATGACATCCTCTGTCATGGCCTTATGTAATTTCATTAACAGATGGGATGCGGTACACTTCCTGGTCTACCAGTCAAGACATCATCAAGCTAAACAGTCGGTGTGACACCTGACAAATTGAGGAACTCCAATAAAAAGATTTTTTTTTAAAAATCACACAGAATTTCAATTTGGCCAAAAAGCCATACATATAAACTCCGGGTAGCAAAGTCGTGTTGTGTATGCCATCGCTGTAAGTCAATGATCGGGGTACGTATGTGACACTACTTGATGTTATATATTGCTGAAATAATCTGTCCCAAGACACCTCCTGTTTGAATAAACACAATAAAACGCTGCGTGAGCCGCAGGTGCGCAGCCTCATATTTCCGATGAAAAAAGAAAAAGCAAAAGCCTGTGCACAAATAAGACGCACGTTTCAGTCTGTCCTCCGATATCTGGGGAAGTGCACTTTCTCCTCTGCGGCTCGCAGACATCTGTATTATTGTTTGCCTCTGCAGGGTGCACAGCGTACTTGATGGGTGCTTTAAGGGGACAGTGTGCGTGCACTGTGTACACACTGAGCAGTGCAGATCGCCGGTGGGGGAGGTGGGGGTTGAGGGTGAGGGGTTACATTTTTTTTTTTTTTTTGCCCCGGGGCCCCCTAGTGGATTAATCCGTACTGCCCTCACAAACGTCCAGTGTCCACTCATGAGAGATTTCATTTTTATGAATTCATAATTTTTGGGGGGGAGAGGAGAGGTGGCCCGGCCCAAAGCGGGACAAGGTCCGAACTGTGTTTTCACAACATTTGTGTGGAGAAAACTAAATCCCCAGAGTTTACGAGCGCTAAGACTTGTCATGCAGGAGACAACCTGTCACACTGGTTCTCGGAAATATCTGCTAACATTGCCGTGAACTGCATGAGTCTTTGTAACTGGATACTGGCGTTTGAGAAACGAAAGGTCGGCTTTAGTTAACGACACGGCTACTGAAAAAACTTTTTTACGGACAGCGGGGGGCCAAAAAAAATCATTCGACGTGTAACCGAGTAGCTTTCGCCTGTCAATCGGCGGCCGAAGAGTGCGGCGCGGCTAGCTCGCTCAGCTAGTTAGCTACTAACCTTGAATGTTGACTACTACTAGCTGTTGCTGTTAGCGCCGCTGACCCACATTCCCGTGTGTGCCTTTAATGAACGTTAGCTGGTTCGCCAAGTTAGCTTACCTCTCCCGATAGTGCCGCTGGTTCACAGGATGTTTACGCCGGGGGAGGGAGGGGGGGAGCGAGACCGCGAACGGGCTAAAACGAGCGAGTCGAGAGGGCAGTCGCCAGAGTCCCGGACCAGGATCGATCGGCTGTTGACAAGTTGTGCGAAGTCGCCAGCAGGGGTGAGCTAGCGGCAGGCGCTAACGCCAGACTGCTAACATAAACTTAAACCGACTCGGGCCTTCGTGTTGCGACCGAGCTGACGCGTCCCCGAGCCCCACAGGAAAGGAGTTCAGTGCGGACACTTTTGTCGACCGCCATATCACACGCAGACACGCACAGTAAACTGATAATCCCTCCCCGACTCTCCCCTTGTTCCTAGCTCCTCTCTGCTCTGCTGTGCTTTGCTTCACTTCACTGCCCCCCCCTCCTCCTCCTCGTCACATGCCAGGACACGGCACCCCCCCACCACCACCACCAACACCAACACAACACACACGCACGCAACACACCAAAAAAGCGGAGGCTGCGCATACCTCTCTGGAGTCAAGGTCTCCCTCAATATTCGCTGTTGTTTTCTCTCTCTCTCTCTCTCTGTGTGTGTGTGTGTGTGTTTTTTGACAAATTTATGTTTACTTTTGTTTCGCATACGCATTGTAAGTTCCATCCATCACTTGAACTCCGTACATGGCAACCTGTGTGTATTATATTTTTCACCCCCCCCCACACACACACACACACACACACACACACACACACACACACACACACACACACACACACACACACACCACTTTTTCACACGTTGTTGCACTTGTATCCCTGTTTGCATGACCAAGGGGACCTTTCTGAGTAATGTTATTGGCACCCTGTGTGAGTACACCGAGCAACCCGATTCGTTGTATGAGCAAATGCAATTGGTCGAGAAAGTAGGGTCCCTTCCACTGAACCAATCAATATTCATTACAGTAACATAGAACTCTGGCCCCGTATGTATGGAGCCTCAGTGTGCCTCTTCCCCTTTTAATACACTGTAAATTATTAAAACTGAAAACAGGATTATACGCTTTCACAATGACCGACTTTTGCTCGAATCTTGTTTCCTGATACTAATAGTAATAGCTTACCTAAAATGCCAACTTGGTTCTGCTGTTCCCCTCCAGACAGCTAAGCAGAGCATAATGTAGGGTCAATGCTGCCACTGTAAAGATCTTTGTTTTGGGGTTTTTTTTTTGTGGATTTTGTTCTAATACAGTAAACATTCAATGTATTAACTGATTATGATTCTATTTTTTTTTAAATATCAGGAAATAATGTCACATAACCATGAGGTTTTTGTGTTTTAGTTGGAAGATTTTCAGTGAGTAAGTAAGTTTCCATGCTAATAAGGTTGGATTGGACTCTGATCACCGATCACACTGATATTCCTACTTTACAATCTGACATAAGATTCAGTCACTGTGATCAGCCATTTTAAACACATGACGCTCCAAAAATATATACCACGTTTAACACATTAGTCAACTAACTGGACAAGAACTTTCCATTTGTAATATCTCAGAAGTTTTCAAAATCTTCAGGGTCACTGGGAAGCATTGCAGAATGTTTAACTGTAACCTGACTTGGTGGCTGATATTATTAAAACACAGTATCGGTGGATGTGACAGAAGCCTTGGAGGAGGAGCGCAATTCATTACAACTCTGCCTTTATTTTTGTGGCTCCACTATCGGTTTTACTGGTTATGCTGTTTCATCTTGAAAAAAGAAAAAAAAAAAGTTTGCTGAGGCTGAGAGATGGAGTGCAGTAAGACGCCTTTTAAGAACAGCAATGGGTGATAAGCATCAATCCAGCCCACGTGTAGTTTGTGCAGTTTGTCAGGGGATGTCTCTGTTCACCCATTAGCCAAAGGTTTCATCAGTGACAGCGTTTCAAATTCAAACCAAAGCGGATGTGTGATTTGCAATTTCAACATTGTGGGTGTGATGTTCGCCACTGTGCACGTAGTCTTCGGGGTTGATGTCACAGCTCATTTAATTAACAACTAACCGAAACGTATCGATTTCTGCTATTCATTGTCGAACGACAGAGTAATATTGCGAAGTGAATGTGAAGATCAAAGTGTCTCCGAATTGCACGTCGCACATTATTTAACACAGTGAAGACAACAGCAGACATCTGTTTATGGCATTAATACACTGTTTTATTTACAATACGTTTAAATGACAGTAGAAATAGGAACTACAAAGAGTGTCCCCAACCCCTCTCTCTTTCTATTTCCTGTTTATGAGGATTCATATTCTTAGACTGGAAGCCACAAATATGTTAACCCCCCCTCCCTCCAAAATCATTATCTCCCTGTATTAGAGGACTAAACAAATAAGCATCCGTTATGTATGCAGGTATTACTCTAATCTTGTACTTTCAGCATTTCTTACAGCTCTTTTCCTTTGCACTGAGGTATTGTTTATGTCCAGAGCAGGCCTCACACAGATGGCGGTCAAATTGTTAGTTGAGCAGTGAAACTTCTCATTAAAAGGCTTTGTTTTATGCTTAATTTAAAAAAAAAAAACCCAAATGTAGTACTGTAAATTCATTTGTAAGTGTAGATATCCCGCTATTTTCACATATGGTTTACATGTCAAACTGTCCCACCATGTGACCAGACAACAGCTGGACAGCCTCTCTAATTTTTTTAAGGGATGTCCATGTCTCCATTAGAGGCATGGGAGTGGCGTTTGTCTCGATCACACCCAGTTCTGCTGTCGACGTTTTCTTTGCTCTCCTCATCCTGGTCCTCCGATCCCGACCTCCTTCTGAGACGCAGCCCGGGATCTCTCTGTGTCGGGATCTGGAAGCTTGAGAAAGAGCTTCCTAAGGACGGTCTCTTTTCTAAAGACAACGACAGTGACAAAGAAAGTGAACGTGTGCATTTACAGCGGACAAATGAAATCAGATCTGAGTTTGTGACATAGCAGTTTGGACCGGGAGGATGCTGAAATAGAGAAGGCATTTATTGGTCAAAATAAAATAAAGAATCAAATTTATATTTGATGTATAGTTACAGACATTTTTTTTAGCTAAAGCAACGTTAAATATTAAAAGTTTGCATGCTCTGCTGCAGGGAGACACTGAATGAAAGCGGAAAAAATCTACAAATCCATGTTTAGTCATGTTTCATAAAGCGCCACCCCGTCCTGCAGGTGGGACACGTACCGCCTGGTCCGATTGGTCGCATCAGTCTGTTCATCTGGACGTTCCAGTGCTTGACGTTGGTGCTCGCTTGGCGAAGTTTCCTCTGCGCAGCCTGTGGGAGAAAGAGAGTGACCTGTCCAAGCTTCCGTTTGGTGCAAGTAGCGAGGTTCTGACTGAACGGTCAGGCCCCCTGCTTGTAAATAAAATTCACCCATAACGTCGACTTCCGCAAACAGCTACGGCTAAAAAAGGGACGTTGTGAGTTTCTTAAGAACGAGCCCTATTGGTCACCACAGCCTCAGGCAGGAAAGGCTGCCCCCCCCCCCCCACCTATTGGTCAGTTTTGATAACACGCCAACTGTCAGTCGCTCAGCAGCGGCCTTAGCAGAGCGGAAAGAACAGACCACACTGTGGTAGTGATACAACTATCAATGAAGGAAATACATGGAATAAATCAAACTGAGTCTCAAGAGGAAACCACTGAACTGTTTTGAATGACAGGACAGGATCGTGTTGTGTTTTGCTTTTGAATAAGTTACTTGGCTTTTAAACAGGAGTTTAACGCACCTCTGTGTGCGGTTAAGTAAAAGTCAGCGAACATGATCAAGTTAAATGAATAAACAACAGCAATACATTTCAATTCTTATTTTACTGTGCCGTCAGGTTTTTGTGTTTTGGTTCTCACCACCACGTCCTGGTCAACCCTGTGCCGGTTGGCGCGGACCTCCTCCAGCTGCCTCTGCGCCTCCTCCAGGGCTCGGGACTTGGCCTCCATTTCTTGCTTGAGCTCCTGCTTCTCCCTCTGCGTCTTCAGGATGTACTCCTCCTGTTCCTCCTGCAGGTTCATCAGAGCCTTCATTTTCTCCTCCTCCTCTGCCAGCAACCTGGACACAACGGGGAGAACGAGACAAGAAATTTATTATTTATTTATTTTCTCGAGCCCGGTGTCAAGTGTTTTGGCACATTTGTCCAAACGGTTTGTAAGAGAAGTTAAACTTGGGAAGGGTAAGTGTGAGAGAGAGTGAGAGAGAGCGCAGAAACAGCAACACAAAAGATTTGACTGATAGCAACGTTTAAAAACTTCCTGTCGACCGCTCAACTTCCTCAGGAACATAACGCAACATGAGCTGCTTTTAGCGGCGGTACGTCTGCACACATGAGATCCTCCCTACCTCCAGCTGAAGCATCAAGGTTATGACTTCTTATCGTGTTGTGAAAGTGCTTACAGATCACTATGTGTGCGCTTGGCAGAGATAAGTGGCTACACTCTACCCTGCTTGAGCGTAGCGGAAGGCCTCCTCGTCCAGCCTGGCTTTGATCTCCTGCTGCAGCGCCTCCTCCAAGCGCTTCTGCATTTCCTCCAGCTCCTGGATCCTCTTCCTCTGCCTCTCTGCTTCCTCCTCTTTCAGAGCCATCTCTGCCTGCATGCTGACCCGGGCCTTTAGGCAACAGGCAAAGGGACGGACGGTCACGCATTTCTGCCTGTGAATTCAAAACTGTTTTCTGCCTCCACGCTCACCTCCTCGGCCTCTCGCAGCTGGACCTCCAGGGCCCGCTGGAGCTGCTCGTGCTGCTGGCGCCTCCTCTGCTCGTCCTGCTCTAGGAGGGCCTGAGCCTGCTTTTGCGCCTCCTTCAAGAGCTCCAGCTCCGCCAGCTTGCGCTCCCGTTCCTCCTGCAGGGCCCGCAGCCTCTGCAGCTCCTCCTCCTTGGCCTGTCGTCTCTTCTCCCGCTGCTCGCGCTGCTCGCGCCGCTTTAGCTTCAGATCTTTGTGGAGGGACTTCTTCCCCTCCACGTGCAGCCTGATGGCGGTTTGAATGGCTGCGGAGGGGATAATGGTGATGTCGAAATGACGCTCTTGAGATTGATCAGTGAATGGTGTCGGCGGACCCGAGTCTCCTCTCACCTGTCGTCCACTCCTGTCTCTGTTTGGTGTCTGAGGCGCTCATCTCATACGTTTTGGAGAGGGTCTTAAGACAAAACATGCACCTCTTCCCATCTCGATCTGGCAGCACCTGTTCAAAAGAGAAACACTCATTGGATCAGTAACTATCCCATCATCAAGTGCTGATTTTTAAATTTTTTTTAAACGTTTGTGACGTTACTTTAATATACAGTGGTGAGGAGAAAAAGCAAACGGTGAACTCACTGGAAAAAGGATGTTTTTGATCCATTTTGAACGACCAAACAATATTTGATCATCGTCTACTTCCTATAATAAAGCATGAATTGAGAATGATTGTTTGTTTTCCTTTGAAGTAACACATGGTGCAGTGTGCGGCGCTTTTCACGGCAGAACATGACGTCTGTTTGCCCGCGCTCAAGTCTGATAGCACGTGGCTCTGATGGGCTAATCATTGACCCGGTGCTCACGTCAAAACCTTTTCTTTAAGTCAGTGGATTGGGGCCAAAAAAAACCCAGGAGAGTTTAGTAGGGATTCGACTTTTTAAAAGAAAGTGAAACTTGCAACTTGTAATTTTCACACAAACTCATTTTTTTATTGAGTCCTGGAGAGGTCAAATGTTTCCTGCTGTTCACAGGAAAAAACAGCGAAGAGGAGAGATGTAAAAAATAAACATCTGCCAGCCATCTTCTGACACTTTCTGACTCATCTTGGGGGAGTCCCCCGCCCCCTCGGGTTAGGAACCGCTTTCTTGTACACGTTGGCTCACATTTACAAAGCAAAGCAACTGAGCGGTACTTGTTTCTGAACAAGCCAACCGGAAGGAAGTGTTAAGGAGGTCGGGAGGTTTTGAAAGGTGGCGCGTCACTGGCCGCTTACCTCCACGCAGCAGTTCGCATCCAGAGCGATGTTGCCCTGGCAGTCCCTGCGGTCCTCCCCGGTGAAGTAGGACAAGTTGCTCGGCCTTAAGGTGAACCAGCGTTCCTTCCAGTTCCTCCTCAGCTGGCCCTTTTTCCACAGGTAACCCTGCGCGAGCCCACACCAAACACACACGCACGCACCGTCACCGCCAAAGACACCAACGCGCAAAACGCGGGCGGCTGAGGGGGGTCTCCTACCTCTTTGAGGACATCGCCAACTATCTCCCTGTACACTTCCTCGACAGCCATGCTGATGATGCCCTGATCAATTCCTCGGGTTAGCTTCCCCGAGTTCATCATCTCCAGAAAAACCCAGACGGTGATGCCACTCTGCTGCGCCGCGTCCTGGGAGAAGAAGTCCTCCAGTTCGACACAGTTGAACTCGATACTCATAGCCATGCAGATCTTCTTGAGGAGGTACTCCACCTGAAGAGGCAAAGAAACCAAACGTCTCGTGATCTGCCTTTGCTTCATCATAGCGAAGGGAGGAAGGAACTCAAGAAAATATGTTTTCTACTGTAACCAAGTGCCTTTTTTTCTGTACTTTCTGGGAGGGTTTGTAACTCAAGTTAACATCTATTTTGGTGACTTTCCTCAGAGGTTTTTTTTTTGCTTCACTTCACGGCAGCTTTTCACAGTAAATGGTTTGTTGGCTATTTAAATCAGAGGCTTTCCTTCTTATTTCACTTATGCACTTTGTTTGCAGATTCTTTTGCTTAGAGCAGCCCATGAAAGATCCCATTTAACAACGTTGTCATCTCTCTAAAGCAGCTTCCCCTGAAATAAAGCATTTATTTGTTTACGATGCCGCAGTACGTATAGCAGGTCAAAACTGGATAATGTTTTCTCAAGCTCAGCAGGGTAGAAACTACTCTGCCCTCAAGATTTAGGGCTTTCTCTTGGCAGCAGCTGTGAAAGACACACAACAGGAAACCAAAACGCGAGTTTGCAAGTGAGAACCAAGCCCACAGCTCTGCACGAAAAGAGCAGAGTGTTCCATAATGGCAAGAAGCAAGGTTTCAGCTCAGGGTGTACTTCGTAATTGTCAAACATCCGACACCACTATTAGGTCACAGATTTCTTTCTGCAGTCTTTGAACTGTACAGGACAACAAAGCACAAAGCCTGAAATATTCGTGCGGCTAAATTTAGAAACAGGTAGCCATTATCCACCCTGATTTCAAGATGTGCAAAACAGCTTGTGTAAACTTACAACAGGAAATGTATTTTTCAGTCTAATAAAGGAAACATTTCGTATCCCAAATAAAAGCTTTAAAAAAAAAAAAAAAAAAACAGAAATCAGATTTGGTTGGTGATTGTGACTGTAACGAGTGAATGTGACAAAATTTCAGTCAAACTAAATGTACTCTCGGTGAACCCACCTCATCAGGGACCATAACCAGAGGGTATTTGTCCTCGGACAGAAAATTAAAAAGGCACCAGAGCCGGAAAGCATCCCTCTCTGGCATAACAGTGTTGCTGCTTCTGTTCGGCTGGTAGTTTTTCTTTGCCGTCAGAGTCCAACAGAGCTCATCCACGTTCTCCTTCTCAAAAGAGTCTTCCACGACCTATGACGACAAAATGCAGAGACTGAAAGGGAAAACTCTGACAGCATCCTTGACTTCAGCAAATTGCAATTTGATGAAAAAAGTGCACGTGTTGTTTGTTGGTTTTTTTTGTATCACCTTATCCAGAATGTATTTGTTGAGATAAGGCATATAACCCTGACTGGAAACTGGACCGTCATCATCATCCCTAAAGTGCTCCTCCAAAGCAACCGGGTCATGCGGGATGGACAGGACGGTGCACAGGTTGTGGGACAACACCTGAGAAGTGAAGACGCACAGGGCGGACATGTTTAAAACGGTCGGGGTGATTTGCTAAATCCACATGTAGAACAGAGAAAAGTCAGCTACATTAGAATGAATGAGCTGCTGCACTTCTTCCACAGCTAAATGACATGCCGTACTGTATGTATAGTAGGTAGTCGAACTGCAGTGAGAAACATCTGTGTCACAATTCCTTCATAAAATTTGAGCCAACAAATTTAGAAACAAATATGGAATAATCATTTCATTTTGATCTGAAATTTTGAAATTTTCTGCTGCCTCGTATATGCAAAAAATTGATACATATTCAAGATGACAAAATGCAAGAAAACTGGCAGGCCGGGGATCAGCGAGATACGGTATGGACGACTTGCGTTAGCAATAATGAGATATAACTTGAGAAATGTAAGAGAACGTGATTAATATACATGATAACTGATGGAAATCAAACATCTACAAGTCAGATTACATTTTTAAATATAAGTAACACAATATACAGCATGCACTCTGGGTAACAAGTACTAACTCTACTTGAACTACTCCTTCGTCAAATGGGATTTTAACCCATTTTAGATTTTACTTCGATGTCATTCTTCAACCAAGAGCGTCCTCATCTCACGCATGGTATCAGACAACCAGCCTCCATGAGTTGAGCCATAACCACATCCTGCCTCCAGTGAACTACAGCATCTGTCAGTTTTGAGGCCACGGCATGCAAAAAAGCTCGCCTGCAAGCAAGTCTTAAGAACATGGTGCCCGTACACGGGCTGCACGCATGTGGGGGGATAAGCCCAGTCAGGAGGCTTACTCAGGGCAGCACGTCGCAGGAACGTGGAGGTGGCTCGCAATCCGAGCCTGACCCACACCAACACCAAGTGACATAACAATGAGATCAACAATAAAAAAAAAAAAGAAAAGAAAGAAATACAGCTGCTTCATTGCAGCCGTGTGGCGAGAGACAACAATCACCAACATGTTTCCACTTTGTCCTTGCTCTCACTGTAACAATGTTCTTTTGACGTACACAGGCTCATGTTGTGTACGTACTCTATTCAACAGGCTGTTCTCTGGGCAGGTCCAGTGCCAGAGGACCCTTTGCACTACAAGCTGGTACGTCGAGGCCCAGTGTAAGCACAGCTTGGAGATGAGGGCTCCTATTCATATACAGACTGAGAGCAAACTGTTACTCGTGTGACTTGCCGGACAGAGGTGCATATTGTGCCCTCTTTCAGCAGTGAAAGTATTTTACTTGAATATGGGGAACACATTTGTTCCTTGTTGAACAGAATCTGGTTTTTAAAACGTGTTTCACACAGGAAATATTGAGGATGACTAGCAACATCAGATTGCGTACACCATTACTCTGTAAAGCAATGAATCAAACGCAACAAACAAATTCATTTGTGACATTTAGTTTGCTGAGCACTTCAAGCCCACGTGATGGAATATAAAGTGAGGTAGGAAATGAGGCAACAGAGCAAAACAGCGAGTGAGCTCTCAGACCGACAAAATTTTCACTAAAGCCCCATCTTCCAGGTCGAGGACCCTCCACTCACCTTCAGCTGAGACTTGGATACCTTACCGCTCTTCTCCAGATCCAGGGCTGTGAAGCCATACCAGATTGACTTGAGCAGCTCAGACCTCAGGTCCATTTCTGCAGCAGCGTTACTCTCTGGTTTCCTCCTCTCCGTCTCTTCTTCTTCCCTCTGCTGTTGACACGGGCCCCTGGGTGACAGGCAGACACCCACACTGTGCTGCTGCTGCTGTCAGACAGGCAGGCGTTGGGGTCGGGGGGAGCTGTAACAGTCTGCTGGCAGCGACGCCTGCTGGACGCCCACAGTCACAGAGTGGGAATATCTTGTTGTTTACTCCATGCTCTAATTCATCGACGCTTAAGTACAAACAATACATTATATATTTTTAAAACTATAAACTAAACATCACATGTTAATGTCATGCAATCATAATTTTAGCACTCTGAGCCCCCCTTCAGACTATTTTAATATTAATACAATTAGTTTTACAAAATATTCTCTATTCTCTACCATCTCCAGTGGGAGGATATGCTGTTTTTAGGGGGTCCGAGGGGACTATGTTAGATATTACTATGATTTAAAGACCTGAATGTCTAGAAGACACGACGTTATTGTATTACTTAGCTACGTTTTAATTTGCAACTATGTCTCTGTTTGGTTTACTTTTAGCTCTGGCAGCTACAATGAAATCAGCAATTGGCGTTAGCGCGTCAATAGGTTTAGCTCTTTTAGCTATAAGATAAGATAACATCAGCTAAGTAAGCTCGAGAGCCAGTTTGACAAACGACTGATACTAGTCGTTTTCGAGTTTCAGCATTAACTATATTGTTAATTTTTTTTGTATTTTTGATAGTGTAAACATAAACAACAGTACCTACTAGCCGTTTGGTTCTGGCGTTTTGAATCGCCAACATCTCACATTTTGACAAGCAACAATTTATTTATATATTTTTTGAAATGAGTATTTGAAATTAAGCGGTGACACAGTTAAAGAACAGGAGAAACATCTCCATCTCTCTCACAATTTTCCCATTCATGCAGAATATAAACTTCTATTTTATTCTATTCTATTCTATTCTATTCTAGTCTAGTCTCTTCTATCCTGTTCTATTCTAGTCTAACAACTTTCGCGTCGTTACCATGGAGCTGTTTTTGGACATTCGTTGCTTATTGGTCAGCGATAATGTCGTATCCAAACTGCGCGTACTCATTGGTTTGTACAGCTTCCTATTTCGACCAATGGTGAAGCGAGCTTTTTACAAACTGCCGCGAGTCCAGGAAGTTGACAACCCATCTCGGTGTGAAAGGACAAAACAAGGGATATTTAAATCTCTCCAAAACGCCGGGATAACAAAACTTTTGGAACTAATTGTATCATAAAGACTTTGCTGGATGCTTGGAAGGAAGTAGCAGTCCCCTTTTTGTATTTTGAAAGTATGTAGTAAATGGCTTTACATGAGTCTGTAGCATGTGCTAACGATACAAGATTTACAATCTATTCCTCTGCTCGAGTTAAAGTTAATTTTAGTAATGTTTCTAGTGAACACGCTGATTTTTTTTACTGTGTGCAGACTTGGCTACCATCAATTACGTGCTCCATTATTAGATCAAATAAATGCTATTATTTATTGCCTGATTAGTTTTTTTTCACAGTGCCATTGATGGTGGCTTCACGGAGTTCCAGCTTTATCGACTTGCTTGTTTTTGTTGCTTCTTATAAAGAGAGCAAATGTTGAAGCTTAGGGGGAATCGTAGTCTTAAGTTTTTGTCTGTGAACGTGCATGCCTCACGTACTTTTACCATCTTTGTCGTCACTTTGCTATCGGCCTGTATGGTATTTCATGCCTGATTGCTCGGTTTTCATTTTGTTCTTTTATTGCACCTCCAGCTGCTCCTCACACCTTCACCACCCCCCTCCTCCTCCTGTTATCATCATGGATGCCTTTGCAGTCCTTCGTCAGCAAAATCAGAACAAAATCAACAGTCACTCTTTGAGGTAAGCTAGTTTAGAAAGTATAAGACACATTTCCTCAGCTTTCTTTTCGCCTTGCTTTTTGATACTGACTGAATCTTTTTGGGTGCACAATGTAGCAAATTGCAGATTCGCATTCTTGGTTACTTACTTACTTTTTCATTTTTAGATTGTATTTTCCTTAAGCAGTATTCTTCCTCATTATTCTTGCGCACCAAAGTTGTACAAAGGGGTTATCTGAGTTACTGTAGCCTTTGCCAGCTCCACCCAGTCTGGCCACTTCTCTTATCAGTTTCATCAGTCGTCCACAGAAATGCGAGGCAACATACTGAATAAATTCTAGAGACTTTTGTGTGTAAAAATCCTGGGAGATCAGCTTTAGAAATATTCAAACCAGCCCAACCAACAGTAATGCGATGCTCAAAATCACTGACATCATACTTGTAACGTTTTCCCCACTCTCATGTCTGATGTGAACATTGAAGCTTCTGACCAGTGTCTGCATGATTTTATGCATTGCACTGCTGCCACACCATTGGCTGGTTGGGTAATTGCATGAATAAGCAGGTGTACAGATGTTCCTGAGAAAGCGCTCGAGTGAGTGCAGCTGCATGTGTGATTTTGCAACTGACCGTTTTTGTTTTTTCCCCCCACACAGATTGAAGAATGAACATAATAAAATCCCAGCAGACCCACCGCATTCCAAACTTGTGCCCGCACCTCACCTGTCTAAACAAGACAGCGAGAACAAAGATCCAGCGAGCCCAGGAATTGGTCGAAAGGCACCTTCGCGACCAGTAGTAAGCAGGCTTCCTGTGCTTGCAAAGTCCCTTCGTCTTCAGACTCCTTCCGACTTCAGTCACTCCCACCGTAGGTGGGAGGAGAAACCTTTGGCTGTAAGTGCCTCCATCGTGTCCTGTACGTTTTTTTTATTCAGTCAGATGATTTTTCTACTCTTAATACTTAAATCATTTTACTGCAGGGGAAAGCTAAGAAGAAAAAGCCATGCACCAGGCCTGTGCCTTTTAACCTGTCTCAGCCTAAGAGTTCAACAGCGACCTGCAAAAGTCAACAGCCCCTGTCTGTGCCACCATCACATACTGGCGCTCATGCTGTCCAACCTGAAAACAGCGTTCGCAATGCTCATCTAAAGACCCAAAACCTAAATTCAAAACCTTCTAAGCATCCGGCTGTGTTAAACAGCCACATGGACTCAGTGCATAAGCCTCATGGAAAGGCTACAGAAAATATATCCCACCCGTCAGGGCGGTCTGGGCTTCCCAACACCTCATCCACTTTGTCCAACCCTCTGTCAGCCATTCCTGGTAACACCCTGCATCAGAGCAGCGCCTCTTCCTCTGCGAAGGCTGCTCTTAGTGCAGAGATCTGTTTGGAAAACATGAACCTGCTCAGTCTCAAAGATCCAACCAAGACATTGCACACCAACCAAAACACGCAGGTTAATTTTTCCAAGGGTTCAGCTGGTAAGTGAAGTGTGTTGTTGACTTTGCTTTTCAGCTTCCGTTTCTGTTTTCGAGCAGTTTCCCTGAAGGTGCCTGCATTTTACAGCTATGTTGTCCTTGTAAAAATAGCAAACACTTTTTTTTGTGTTTCAGACAAAGGGGAGACCTTCCAGCCCGACCATGCGGCTTTCCTTAGTATTCTCCGGAATGAGGGAGTAAGCGCCACGAGTCTGGGATCTGCTACTCCACAGTCCAAACCTTATAACTATCTGGTGAGGTGGTTTTGATAATAGTCGTTTACCCCCGTCTTCTACAGCGTCTTTTGAATCCTGCACGTTCACTGGTGTTGCTGTCATCGAGGTGTTTTTAAGTGTTTCACTGATCTTAAAGTGGTAAGTCTCGTGAACGAGTCCATTAATCCTCTGTGTATCTGCTGGGGATTCTCTTGTCTGCAGCCCCAGCGAGTGTCTGTCATGAAGAGCCGACAAAAAGCTGGACCCCCCACAGGTTAGCATAAGACCGAGAATGTGAGGTGTTGTTTAATATGCTGTACGCGATCATGTTTAAAACCCGCCATGTCTTCTCATTTCCATCTCATTTTGTTTGTTACAGTTTAGCCGCAGAAATGCAAGTTGTTTTGCTTTTACATCCATTTACTTGTCGGCCTTCAGCTGCTTATTTAGTGAGAAGATTTGTTTGATGTTTCGGGAACTCGAGTGGTATCGATCGTTCTTTCTGACAAAAGTGGATGGGTTCTTCCTTCGCCCACGCCCCCCCCACTCTTTCACCAAGTTTCATGAAAATTTGGTAAAATAGTTTTTGCATAATCCTGGTAACAGACAGAAAGACAGCAATGAAAACGTGAGCTCCTTGGCAGAGGTAATTATATTAAACAGAGAATAAACCATGCAATATCAGTGAATTTGGCCTCTGCATGCCCGGTGAGTCGGTGTTGCTCTCTGTGCTCTTCGTACAGGTTTGGTAAAGGTGGTGCAGTTCTCCCCGGACCCCGCCGCGCTGCAAAGTATCCTCCAGAATGAGGGGGTGAAGGCTGGGGGGCTCGTAGGCGCCACACCCCGAAGGTCTGCCTGTCCGTCAGGCAGAGGCACTTCGGTCTACACGGTATGTGCACGTTAAAGGGATAGTTCGGGTCTTTTGAAGTGGGTTTATATGAGGCACTGAGGTATAGGCGGTTTAATAGCTGCATTAGAGTTCGGTCTTCCCACTTTGGAGAAGTGGGAATGAAGCGCCGGAGGAAACAGCTGTTTGACGGTAAGATAAAGAAAATATTCTTAATGGAGCTGTAGATTTAAACTAATATATGTTTTTTTTGTGGCAGGCATTGATGTTGGTGGTTAAAATGCATCTTTTTTTTCTGATGAGCCCGTGTGCAGCAGTTCACGGCTCAGCGTCCGCCGGTCTGCCTCTCCAAAGTGTAGCCCCACTTCAAATAACCTGAAGTAGCCTATTTAATGTGTTTCCAGTTCTGCTCTCATTTCTTCTTATTCAATTTGTATCAGCTTTTTTTTTTTTTTTTTAACATAGTTTAATTTCTTCTTCCTTTGTCAGGCTCAGAGAGTGCCGGTTAGGAAAAATCAAGCAGAGGCGACCGGCGGACCAGTGGGTAAGACGCAGCAGTATTTTGCTTATTGTCCGTCAGACCTAATGCATCCTCATCTCTCTGGCCTCTTATCCTGATGTGAGTCGGCTGATTTATCCGCAGCAGTAGCGGTCAAAGAGACTCCGCTGAAGATATGGACTCCACAGAGAGTCCGCGACACCAGGCATCAGCCCATGTCTGCTGTGGTGAGTATTTGTGTGCCCGCACATCCCACCATCAACAATATGCGCGCCGCGTTTCGGCCGGTCGCTTCTTTGCGTCACGATGTCGCCGTTTTCAGAGATGGCACGTGTCGAGCCAGCAGTCGCCGTACGTCGGGACTCCCGGGCTGAGCGGCTGCGAGAGCAAACTTCAGCCGCACCAGGAGGTGAGAGCAGGAAATTACGACACTTTTACAACGTGTGTAGGTGTGTGAGGTTTTCCACTTATCTGAGATTTACAAGAACAATGTCAAGCGGGGGAAACAAAATCCATTTAGATATGCTCGCTGAACCACCTCTGTTGTTGTTCTGAAAATTCATGTGTTTGCGTACCTCAGTTGCTCTTAGTAAAATTTGGATCTCTCTGCTGCCAGCTGATTGGTGGATGGATGACTTAAGGTACTGGTGAGATATCGGAAGCCTTTTGACGTGATCTCAAGCCACATTCTCGGGGGATCTCATGAAGAGTCCGGATGGCGAAGATGTTAAAAAATGTGTTTCTTACCAAAAGCAGCCTTTGAAGAGGGGATTGCAAATATTCAAAGTTGGTGGCATAAGCATATATGTTAAGCTCAAACATGAATGTACTGTACTGTGACTTTCCCGTTGTTTAGGAGGAAGTCGTGCAGAGGTTGTTCGACGATCAAGATGATGAGCGGAACACAAATGTGACGGATGAAGTTCCCGGGACGCAGGCAGAGCAGCTCCCAGTTCAAGCCTCGAGCGTAAGATTTCCGAAACACGGATCCATACCGCATTGAGCTGCCGCATCCCGTTCGTTTGTGAATCACCGTGTGTTGTTTCGTTTTCCTCTCCCACTTCTCCAGACTGAAACCCTTGGTGAGGAAAGCGTAGAGACGGGCATGGCCAACACCAGCGAGGAGGAGCGGGAGCGGGAGCGGGAGCAGCGGGCTGTGCGAGGACAGCCGTTCATCCAAGCGCCACAGAGGGAGTCGGTCATTTTTTTCTCCACGGGCAAAAAGCTGTTCCGAGCCCCGCGTTTTGAGAAGCAGGAGAGCTCGTCCGGTCCGGATCGCCGCGGCCCGCCGTCGTCGGGACAGGGAGGGGCGCTGCCGGCGCACGGAGGGAGGCCCTCTGTGTCAGAACCAAGCTGTCAGATCAACCCTTCCGTTCAGAGTCTGCACAGAGGTAACGCTGACGTGTCGCATTCCCATTACAATGACTCTGTCAGACGTACGGCCCTCGCACTACTGTAAGGCCATATTTTCTCCTGGAAATGAAATTGGCCTGAACCGCTACGGTTCGGCCAGAAGCGAATAACTTGCGGCTGAATTCTCCTCTTGTGGGAAATCCAGCGCCCTCACAAGGTTACTCTCACTTTTATGAGAGGAACTGCGTTCAGGATGAAGACCACCTCATTCTCGAATGAAACGGTATCTTGGGGAAACTTTTCCAGCAGGACGAGTGTTTTTATTATGTTTGTTTCTTTTTTTTTTCCACCCCCATCTTTAAAAAGTATTTTTACCATAAACCGCCGTTGGGAAAATAAAGGAGGTCATCCTGCAATCATGGTTGGCTTACATTTGGACCAATGAGGTGTTAGTCCTCTCATTATGTCCCTGTGCAATATATCACTTGAGTGCTACCATTCGCCGTATTGCACTTCATCTGCAGTTTGCGAACGTGAGCTTGGCGTGCCACTTCCGAGTGACGCTCTCTCTCCATCACAGGCGTCATCGCTCAGAAGAGCTGCGCCCTGAGCCCTGCGGTGGCGTTGCTGCGCAAGCGTCTGCCCACTCTGGAGGACCTGCGCATGGACGAGGAGGTGGCCAGCTACACGTCAGCGTCCGTCCCCATCGCCCCCGGGTTTCTCCCGCCACGGCCGCGCTGCGGAAATCCACTGGCCTCCGCCCTGCACTTCGAGGAGTCCTCTGTGAGTACTTCCGCCTGAAGCTACCATAATCTGTGGTATGCTACTATTTTCTGCCTGTTTTAAGTCTAAGCGAACCGAACCGTCTGCTGGCTGCGCTGCACTGCGTTTACTGGACAGACGCTGAGCGAGGAAGGAAATGCGCATATGTTCCAAAGCGCTGATCCGTTCCTTCAACTCGTGACACGAACGCAGAGTTGATGCCGATGCAAATTTCCCTTTTGTTTTTCCAGACATTCGTTCCAATTGGCTTCGAGCTGTCCTCCAGTCCCTCCTCTCCGGACGGCTCTCCGCTGCAGGAGAGGTGATTTGCACTCCAAGTGCAGTATTTGTTTCCAACTGTGAATGGCCACGGTGGAAGTTGACTCAGGTGCACCGATGACACTGTCTTTCGTGGAGCTGAGGATTCTTGTCCGACACTGCTGTTGCCAGCCTTAATACACTGCTCATCATTTTTATTTTATTTTTTTTCTTAGAAAATGAATCCTTTTGTCTTATAAAGTGCTGTTACTGCTTTCAATCGATGCTTCCAAAGGAAAAAAAAAAAGATATCTGATAAATGAGGCATCTTTTACACTACAGGCACTCCTATTAGTTATGAATGTGCACAGCTATTAGATATGATGTTTATGACATGAATCCAGAATTAATGTAGGAAAAGTAAGTGTTGTAAAAGGTCAATGAAGACACAGGACTTTATCAGTGTTATAGCAGACATATAGACCAGGACGCCTCATTCGTTTGTTGTTTCTTTTGCAATTGAAATGAAAATGATTCTTAATGTACAGTGTTTATAATAAATGTATATACGTGATTGGCGAATCGTGTGTGGTTTTTCCTTTCAGCTCCAGAAATCGTGGATAAGGGGCAATCCATCAATTTTCCAGCAATTTGATTATAAAAAAAAAAAAATTATGAAAAATGAGCTCAGTATAAATGCAGCTCCGGGTAGATAGAAATATAACGTAGTTACAGTTTATAATCCATCTTACTTTGAGAGTTCCTGCGTCTTCGCGGAAGCGAAATACTCAATTGCGTCTATATGCCTCTTTTAATCATCCTCACAATTATTAAATTTTATTTCAGCTGCCAGTAGCACTCCTGAAGACTTATGTAATGCTGTCGCCGCTCACATGAGCTCCCCGGCATTGGGATGTGGGGAATATTGTGTCTTTATTGCATGAAACGAGATATGTCATGTTGCCCTGCATTCCCTCTGGGCCATACGTAGAGTTCAAGCCTTTTTCTGGAGACATGCTACAAGGCGCGCATATCAGCGGCATGTGAAAATCGCGCGACGCTGCGTCCTCCTGTTAAGAAAGGAGACGGCACGGATACAAGGCCGCGTACGGGGCGGTACATGCGAAATTCCCCCCTGCTGCCCCTGTTCAGCTCTGAAAGGACGGTTTTCGTTCGGACGATGAAATGTCAAACATGGCGACAAGTTCCTGACACCAGAGAGATTAACTCAATGAGGTTATGCTGTGTGGGAAAATGCTAAATAAATAAACGAATGCTTTCCATTTAGGAAACGCTTTCGTATCCAACTGTCAAAATGAAAATGAGAGGTTAATACTTATCACATCATTTTTCCAGGATTCTTCAATTTCACGCGAAGAAAAGGAACCAAAACAAGTGACAAACGTTCTCACATTAGAGCCATGTGCATTGTGTTTCCCTGCCTGTAAATGTCCGCTGCAGGTGGTTACAGGACCTGATGTATATTTAGTCGTAGTGAGTGAGTGAGTGTGTGAGTGAGCGAGTGACTGAGTTGGGGGGGTGGGGGGTTTATAAAGCCTGCGCCGTCAGTCACGCCTCGCCTGAGAAGCAGAGAGTAAAGGAAGGGCAGCCACACTCTGTTCTTTCTCCCTTTCCTTTCCCTTCGTCGCGCCCACCTGTCTGCCTGTTTCCCCCGGCAACATGTCCAAGACTGTCCATCCGACCACGGACCCCACGAAGATGGGGCTCGGACGGTCCATTGCCGTGCTGACGTCAGGAGGAGATGCCCAAGGTAAGCAGAGGATGATAACACGATAACAACCCCTGCTTTATGTTTGTACGGTTAAAGCTAAACATGAGCGCCAAGAGAGGAGGAAATTTGTCAGACGGCATCTTCCCTGCGGATGTGCATCTGAACACTGAGAGAGAATCTCTCTCTATCTTACAGGCACCAATGAAGTATAATGCGCTGGCTGCATGACATTCTAAGTTCAGGGGCCAAAGAACGATAAAGGGCAAGCAGCATTTTTCCGAGATGTTGGAGTAGCGCGGTCCCGCAGGGCCATCTCTCAGAGAATGAGGAATGCCTGGCTGCAAATCCTGTTTGAAGTTGTGAGCATGATATGAATTATGTCTTGGACTCACAACCCCATCGGCGGCCCAACGTCCTTTGCCCGGCAGAAGAAGCCCGTAAAGTCTCACAGTTGTCTAAAAATTGTGCAGCAGACTAAGATTAGAGATTTTAGAAAGCAAATTTGACTGAAGAGTTCTTTACGATAGCATTCATGCATTTTCCTTTATCAGACTTAACATTTGGCATTAAGTTTCGTGAGCGTAGCTGAGTTCCAACTCTACTTGGAGCTCAACCGGTCCATTTTCATATTCATGTCATATTCCTGTGCGTTCCTTCCAAACCTGACGCCAGCCCGTTGTGTGCAGCCTTTATCTGCCCCACGTCCCCGTCGTGCATTCGCTTATTTCACATCTTTGGGGCTATTTTTGGTGGCAGTGACCTTTTTCTGGTATGGAGGAGAGAAACGCCCCCCACCCCTCACACACACACACACCATCCACAGCTGCTGTCTGGTGAAACAAGAGCTGCAAGGCCTGCCAGCCTACCACAACACAAACGCGCGCCGTGGCCTTTAGTGTACCGGACGTCCAAGGGCGAGATGGGACACAAGACATACAGCCCGATAACCTCGGCTCCAGACCTTTCCCTGTGGGTATTTTTGTCTCGCCTGTGACCGATGTACAGGTCGAGTCGCTTAAAGGTTAAGATGGGTCCAAGATGTCTCCTGACAGGAAGTGTAAAGTCGGCTCTGGCACCGAGTTCGCCTTGTAATATGTTTCAGTCATCACAGATCATATCATTTATGTGTCTCAGGTATGAATGCCGCTGTGAGGGCCACGGTCAGGGTTGGTCTCTACACCGGAGCCAAAGTCTACTTTGTCCACGAGGTACGGGCTCGCATCAGCTATCGAAGTTTTGCACTTTGCTGCAGTGCAGGTTTGAACCGGCGCATCAGACGTCACGTCACGTTCCGCATTCAACATCGGTGTATGTTCACCGTGTGCTGCAGGGCTACCAGGGCCTGGTGGACGGAGGGGAAAACATTCGCCCCGCCACGTGGGAGAGCGTGTCCATGATGCTCCAGCTGGTGAGTGATGCCCGGGCGAGGAAGCAGGGACACACACGTGTTGTATTGTTTTTGTTGTGTAGACAGCCATCTGAACATATACGGTAAATGTTCAGATGTGACGGACGTGTGGCGCTTATTGGTGCTATTAAGGGGTCGGTTCTCCGAAATTCTAAATTTTATTCGTTGTTTATAATGAAAAGGTTTTTAAGAAAAACATTACAATACTCCCCATCTTTTATGTGGCCTCGACATCCCGCGTCCCCTGCCATCGATGCAACCTCACAAAAACTGGAAAAGTGCTGACACATTCTTACACAGCACACAAACAGCCACCTGTCAGTAATGACGGAACAAAGGCTGAAAGAGAAGAGACCAAACTTGTATTGTGGTCGGCAGCAGAAATCTCAGAAGTGAAGGAAAGGGAAACTATCACAGCCCAGCAGGACCATAAGAAAGTGACAGAGGTGTGGTTTTGTGTAATTTGGGTAGACTGACCCTTTAATCTTGCACTCTACTTGGAGTACAGGTCTTCCTCAAGGTCTCGCAAACACGAGGAGCTGTTTCCAAAGCGATGACATTAATCGGAAATGCAATAATACCGCAAGGCTCGTGATTCACATTTCTTTCTATCATCGCTGTTGTCTAAATAAAGCGGCCCGGCGGTGAAGAAGACACGACATGCTAAGATTCATGAAGTGTGTGAAAGTGAGCAATGGAGTGGACGCCGGCCATGGCACATTTCCCTGGGATATCACCTTTAAAGTGTCCACCCGGTTTATTGGTGGGGACCTCGGATGCAGACGTCCGCGGCTGAGGTCACATGATTTCCTGTCAGCTGTAGAGGTGCCATTTTGTCTGCAGCTATGTACGAGATGCGACCTCGCTCGATGTGACTTCGAGGCATCTTAATGAGTCAAAATCCAGTTTGTTATAAAGCTGCCCTGATTCCCATTTCCCCAAAGAGATTAATATGTAATGGTTACAATGAAATAAAAAAATAAATGACTTTGTTCTTCTTTCACAGCCAGATAATGTTGCTGTATCAGTAACTGTGTTGAAAACAGCTTCTCCTCTTTGACGTGTCAGGGGGGAACCGTCATCGGCAGCGCCCGCTGCAAGGACTTCAGGGACAGGGAGGGTCGCATGAAGGCAGCCCACAACCTGGTGAAGCTGGGCATCACCAACCTGTGCGTGATCGGCGGCGACGGCAGTCTGACCGGAGCTAACCAGTTCAGGACCGAGTGGAGCGGACTCCTGGTCGACCTGGTCCGAGCCGGTAAAAGAGACAGACGCGCTCCTGCGTTGGTGATATCTGCAAAACTCCTCGGCCTGAGCTGACTCAGCTGCATCTGTTCAAATCTCTGCCTGAGCTTATTTTTTGTAATCCCCCCTCCCCCCTCGAAGGCCCCTTGAATCGTTGGGGGGGTATGCAGGATATGAAATGGTGATATCTTTGTGGGCTCTGCATTATAACCTGCTTTGAACAGGGGGCTCTGTTTCAACATTTATTTAATGAATATTCTGAAATGAATTTGTGTTTAACCAAATGACTGAAAACTGGCTTCAGCTCATTTTGCCGCATCTCCAAAGGTCGAGAATTAAGCCTGTGAAAATGCTCTTGTTATTTTTCACAGTGATCCCCAGGCTAAAGCCTCAAATATAAAAAAAAAACTACGTAAACTATTTCTTTTCAGCACCAATAATCTGATGTCACCTGAGTCGGTTTATGTTTAACCTCCTGTAGGTAAGATTACGGAAGAGGACGCCAAGAAATCCTCCCACCTGAACATTGTCGGCATGGTCGGCTCCATCGACAATGACTTCTGCGGCACTGACATGACCATCGGCACCGACTCCGCCCTGCACCGCATCATTGAGGTGGTGGACGCCATCACCACAACAGCACAGAGGTCAGCCCACCACCGCCGCCATTTTTAAAGTTAGGTTATAACAACAGAAGAGAATGGCACACTGCATCCCATTTCTCCTGCAAAATTATACAATGCAGCATCAGACCAGGTCCTTTCTGTGAAGAAAGAACTTCTAGTGTTTGTTGATGCAGTTCGGAACAAATTTATGGTCCTTCTGAGTGTGTACACACAGATTATGCAGATATTTAAATGTGTATTATGAGAGGGATCGTTTTGCTCTTTAAATCTCATCCAAAACAGGGCATAGGCTATTCATAACGGTCAGCTCCTTCCTGATATTTTCACAGCCACCAGAGGACGTTCATCCTGGAAGTGATGGGCAGACACTGCGGGTCAGTGCCTTGTGTGTTTGGATGTGTCTCTTGTGTTTCAAATGCACCCGTTTACAGCCATGTATACCCAAGTCTGAATTATGTACAGTTGCATCTGGTGCATGGGTTGATCTTGGCTGCAGGTACCTGGCGCTGGTGACGGCTCTGGCCTGTGGTGCTGACTGGGTGTTCATTCCAGAGATGCCACCAGAAGACAAGTGGGAGGACCACTTGTGCAGGAGGCTGACAGACGTACGTGTGTCTGTCTGTCTGCAGATGGAGATGCCTGACAGCAACGCCTCTGTTTTTACACATGTCAATCAGAATGGACAAATGTATTTTCATTTCCTCTGATTTTTTTTTTTTTATTAGCAAAGGGCCCGAGGTTCTCGTCTGAACGTGATCATTGTAGCTGAGGGTGCAATGTCCAGAGATGGCAAAGCAATTACATCTGACCAGATCAAAAAGGCAAGCCCTCATTTGTGACATCAGTGAGGAAAATACTGCAAATAGCACAGACAATAAGACATACTAACAGGTTTATTGTTTTTCCCTCAGCTGGTGACTGACAGACTTGGCTTCGACACTCGCGCCACTGTTCTTGGGCACGTACAGAGAGGCGGCACGCCCTCCGCCTTCGACAGAATCCTGGCAAGTATCTCAGTAAAACGTCAGCTATGCAGAAAAGGCTCGCCTCTTCTGATGATCTGACTGTTCTGTGCCGTTCAGGGCAGCAGGATGGGTGTGGAGGCGGTGATGGCGCTGCTGGAGGCCACCCCAGAAACTCCCGCCTGCGTGGTCAGCCTGTCCGGAAACCAGGCGGTCAGACTGCCGCTCATGGAGTGTGTGCAAGTGGTGCGTGAACACACGCGCACCGATTTCACCTTGTGAACTTTCTTTGTGCGCTGGCCTGCTTGTTTTGAAGGATGTGCACTGACGTTGCAGTCAGGAATATCTCCACCTTTCTCTTTCTCACACTCTGTTTCCTTTTCAGACCAAAGATGTGACTGCTGCCATGGCTGAGGGCAGATTTGAGGATGCTATCAAGCTCAGGGGAAAGTAAGTATGAATGTGAATGTGAATGTGAATGTGAATGTGTCAAATAGCACACCAAACTTTTTTTTGAGTGGAACAAGAAGCACTTCAGAGCCCAGAGAGTTTCAGTGGATTAATTATAGACCAATTATACCCTGTAAGTAAATAAAATGAGTCAGTGTTTAAGAAATGGATTTTGCTATGTAAAGATTTTTAATTTTGCCAATGAGTCAGAACAACCAACACATTATGTTTATGATTTGCAGGAGTTTTGAGAACAACTGGAACACGTACAAACTGCTGGCTCACATCAACCCCCCAGATGTGAAGGTGAGGCGCCATCCATTTTCTAAACCACACCCTTACCTCTGTGAGTAAAGATTATTACCTCTGCCAAGGAGCTTATGATTTTGATTCCAATTTTGCAGGATTATGCAAAACGTAATGAGGGATTTTTGTTTTTTGTTTTGCCAGAGTTGGCTTTTGGTCCAACTTAGATACAATTAACACCTTCTTCTGCAGTAACACACCTTCTCACCTTCTCTTACTCCCAGAGCAACATTAATGTGGCCATCATGAACATCGGTGCTCCCTGTGCAGGCATGAACGCCGCGGTGCGTTCAGCAGTCAGGATGGGCATCATCCAGGGTCACACCATGTTGGCTGTCTATGACGGCTTTGACGGTCTGGCTCAAGGACAGGTAGTTGGAGATTTCCCCCATTTGGATGAAATTTAATGCCATTTTTAGAATGAGCTGCAAAAATGTACATATGTTTTGACATCTTGGGCAAAGGAATCCAGGAAAAACATCTTACGTTTAAACCTTATTGTTCAGGATTCACTAGCCCAAACGTTGTTTATAAACAGCTTGCAGCAAAGTGTAAACTACCACTAATGTACAGTACATATTAATTTTTGGTATTTCCAAATTTCCTTCACTGCAGATTGAGCCCATCACCTGGACTACAGTTAGTGGTTGGACTGGAAAGGGAGGCTCAATGTTGGGCACCAAGAGGTAAAACATTTGTTGATAATCTTTTTTTAATGGCACAGTTTTAATGTAAAGAAAAAAACTGTCTTTTGTCAGACTACAAAACTTTTCACTGTATTATTGTAATTGTTTGTGTTTGATAAAGAACTCTGCCAGGTAAAATGTTGGAGGAAATCAGCCAGAACATCAGCAAGTTCAATATACATGCTTTGGTGATCATTGGTGGATTTGAGGTAAAAAAATAAATAAATAAATAAAAAGCGGAAGTCATGTGTAAATGTTGAATGATAAATTCACCAGTAATAGGGAAGACAAATGAATCTTTATCTTCTCCCCCACTGCAGGCCTACGTGGGGGGCCTGGAGCTGGTTCAGGCCAGAGAGAAATATGAAGAAATGTGCATTCCCATGGTGGTTATCCCCGCCACTGTCTCCAACAACGTCCCTGGCTCTGATTTCAGCATTGGCGCTGACACTGCCCTCAACACCATCACCTCTGTCAGTGATGCAACAGCAAATACACACACACACACACATATAAAAGAACCAGGAGCTAAAAACATTCCTGGTGTGTTTCTCCACAGACCTGTGACAGGATCAAGCAGTCCGCAGCAGGGACCAAGCGCCGTGTGTTCATCGTTGAGACTATGGGCGGATACTGCGGCTACTTGGCCACCATGGCTGGTCTTGCTGCTGGGGCTGACGCTGCCTACATCTATGAGGATAAATTCAGCATTAAAGACCTGGAGGTGAGCGAACCACGGAGGAACAGGACCAGTTTGTCCTGTTTTACTACAAAAAAGCTATCCAATACCTTAAAGCCTTAGTGACACTTCAGTGATGGGATCAAAAAAACTTGTGACTGTAAAAGAAAACCGCTGATGGACAGTGGGTCAGGTTTCAGTTTTAAAAGTTTCTGCGGCTTGAGTAGTGATGTGTTGTGAGAGCGTGAACTGCGGATTTGGTCCACAGATGAACGTGGAGCATCTTGTAGCGAAGATGAAGACAACAGTGAAGAGGGGTTTGATTCTCAGGTGAGTATAACTTATATATCTGTTACACAGTTCAGCTGAGAGCCTTCATATTTCAAAACCGTTTGTGACACTTGAATAGAGCACAGCCAGCATTAATGGTACTAGATACACCTGTGCTTTTCATGATATGATGAGTCGACTATTTTTTCTGGAAGCCTGAATCACTTATGAGTTCACATCTTCAGATAACATATGTCACTGTTCACTTTACAACAGGAATGAGAACTCGAATGCCAACTACACCACTGACTTCATCTTCAACCTGTACTCAGAGGAGGGCAAGGGAATCTTCGACTGCCGCAAGAACGTTCTCGGACACATGCAGCAGGTCTGCTCACGTGAAGTGTGGAAACCACTCCAAATAGAGAGGAAGCAATAGTTTTTCCTTGTTTTTCTACATTACAGCATAATGTCTTCTCTGTCGCCTACAGGGTGGAACTCCAACGCCCTTCGACAGAAACTTTGGCACAAAAATGGGCGCCAAGTCTGTTCTGTGGTTGACTGAGAAACTCAAGGAGTGCTACAGGCATGGTGTGTTGATGTAAAATCAAATGCTCCTGCTGCACATTTTGATGATACATCATAAAATGAACAGTTAGTGGTGGAATGTATCTTAGTACATTTATTCAGTTACTGTACCTATAGTTTTGAGTCACTTACCCCCACTGGAGCCTCCTTTATGCTCATTATTTCTACACTTAAACTCATAAATATTTCAGAGAGGAATATTGTTCTCTTTAACTCCGATTACATTTATCTGACAGCTGTGGTTACTAGTTACTTTGAAGACTAACATTTTATACATGCAACATATGAACGGCTTATAAATTGTAATGCATTGTTGTACATTATGTGAAGTTATTATAATTTGCTAGACCTAGAAACAGTAAATCCTAGTTGCATTTTAATTCATTAGTAACAATTATCCATCAACATATGACAATATAACCTTCATAAGGGACATTTTTCAGATTATGAATTACTTTGGATATTTAAAGTTCATTGATTAAAAAATTGGGATATGGCTATTTCCACTTAAATAAAGGTCTGTCAACCGGATTAATAAATCCATAGTTGTAAATGGCAGTGAGCTTTATATTAGATATTAACTGTGTTGTTTCCTTTACTGTCCTTCAGGTCGTATCTTCGCTAACACACCAGACTCTGCCTGTGTGCTGGGCATGAGGAAGAGGGCGCTCACCTTCCAGCCACTCACTGAACTAAAGGAAGACACAGACTTTGAGTAAGATGCATATTTTTTTATACATCTTCCACATGACCTACTGTACTATAAGTAGCAAGGGTAATGGTGAACTTTGACTTTGACTGATCGCTCTGTCTGCTGCAGGCACCGCATCCCAAAGACAGAGTGGTGGCTGAAGATCAGGCCTATCATGAAGATCCTGGCCAAGTACAACATCAAACTTGACACATCCGAACATGCCGACATGGAGCATGTGATCAAGAAGAGGGGTCCTCTTGGGAAGTAGATTAAGTCTGCTCTCAGGGAGCTTGGTGGCAGAGCAGGGCAATGTTTCTGATTCGTGACATTTTTACCTGCTTTCTCATTGAATTTAGTGTTTTGTGGCACTTCCGCCTCTCAAAAACATTTGGTCAATAATTTTGCAGAAGATGCAATATTTCAAGAGACAGATTTAAGCTATTACAGAGAGAAATATTTTGAATAGTCTGTGATTTATGTTAAATGCAGAGTGTGATTAGTCCTCATGAATGTATTTATATTACTAAAAGGATTTTACTCTCAGTATTCTGCAAGTAATAACATCGTCACATTGAAACATGTACAGTAAGCTGATTAAACTACTCTGAAATAAAGGTTTTCACATGCAGCCATAATTTGTGGATATGTGTGAAAAACAAATAAAGAAAAAACACAATTCAGGACACATCCCACCATCCTTCTGTTTGTTTCTACTTATTATCTGTTCGTGGAGACAACTGCAGGTCATAGGATGTCCATCTGTATTTGGAAGTGTTGTAATGATAAACAAAAATCTCAGTCACTGAATCATAATTTTCCAAGTATTTTACTTAAAAGGGAATATTAAATGTGAAACTTTTTAAGGTAAACTTAAGTCCCTTCAAGTGTTTTGTTTATCACCTGTTCTTGATTGCATCTCAAGCAGGACAAAAGGTGATTATATCACAGCTTCACCATTCATTAAACCTGATGGTAATCACTGAACACCCCTCATGGCAATTACCATGGTAGCAATCTATTATCTCCAGCAGCAGAGAAAAACTTCTTTGTTGCTATGACAGAGCACACAAATATAAATCATACTGTAACACAGTAAGCCACTGTACAAAAAGGTGGCAGTACTTTAAATGTTTAGATTTCTTGTTTATGATCACCATCGATACGATCGGGGAAATTCACTCTGCAGCATGACAAGGAGTCCAAACACAGCCAGATTGATAAAGAACAAAATTTGTACAAGAAAAATAACCTGCAACAGATGGTCTGGCCCCCACAGAGCCCCGATCTCAACATCACAGAGTCGGTCTGGGATTACATGACGAGACGCTGCAGCCTAAATCCACAGAAGAACAGAGGCCAGTTCACCAACAACCTTCCCTCCCTGCAAAATTGTGCACAATTGTATCCACGAGGGGTGCTGTTGAAAAGCAAAGGCCAAATTGTGGGTTGATTTTGTTTTTTTTTTCTGTTTACTGCACTTTGTGTGATATCATGCCTAAACCTTTTGCTCTGAAATAAATAAATCAAAATATACCTAAAACAACAACAACAACAAAACTCATTATAAAAATCTAAATGGTCAAAATTCCCCTGAAGGATTTATCAGACCTACAAAGAAGTAATTCCTTGTTTGGTGAAGAAGTATATTTAAATGTTCGACAGATATATTGCACAAATATTGCTTGAAATCTGGAAAATTAAACAGAGGTTGGATTTTTTGCTCTTCTCCCGGGGGTCATCTACGAAAAAACAAATCATTAACACATTTTGCGCAATTCATGGGCTGGCTCAAAATCCTATTTTTATGACCCGGCTGTGGAATAAAAGTAGATGAGCGAAGATTTTATCATTCTCAATAAAACAATAAAACATACAAGGACAAAGCTGCAAAAAAAAAAAGTACTCTGCGAGTTAAAAACAGACTGGGGTGATCGCGCAAATAAACGGGTTAACGCTTGGATAAGGACTTCGCTACAAATAAAATATTGCGGAAAACTACAGTGCGGCTCAGGAAAAGGAAATGGTTTCTGCAGAGGTCATTGAGAACTCGCGGTGGCAGCCGGGACGTCGGCGGACTGTGTGCCTGCGCTGAGGAGAGGTGCGTGTCCCCAGTGTCCGCTCCGGTCGCCCGGTTAGGAATGCGCCTCACGAACCCGGTGTGTGCTGTAATATTCGGCGAAACTCCAGCGGGGACGGTGGTTTAAGAAAAGTCATGGTTTGGCGTCGCCTGTACCATTAGTGTCTCGCTGTGCAGGTTTGATTCATTGAGCTAGCTGTCGTTAGCCCGCTTCGTTGATTCATAGCACGCTAGGTCGCTAGCCTCCGTCTGTAGCGTACCTGCTAGCCGGTTACCTAGCTAGTAGCTAGTTTGAGTGCGCTGCTCGGCCGATCCAGTCCGACAAGAGAGGACCAGACCGAGTGCTAAACCCAGCCGGCGTTCCCTAAAGAGGAGGCGGCGGAGGTGGTGGCAGGCGGGGGCCGGGAGAACGCGAAGGGGTGGAAGTGAGTCAGGAGCGGCTGATGAGTTCAGACCAGAGCGTGGAGCCGCCGCTGCTGCAGGAGGAGGCTGATCCGGGACCGAAGACCGGTGGGACGGACGAGGCTCCGCCGGGGAGCGAAGGAGGGTCAGGCGGCATGGTGAGTGCGGCCTTCTTTAGCTACCGAGCTAAAGCTAACCTGCTAACTGATCGCTGCTCAGTGGAGACCTGTTAGCACAGTACGCCCCCCCCCCCCACCTTCAAGTGAGAGGAGGGATATTTATCAGGCAGCAGCTAAAATTATCCCAAACAAGACACGATTTAAGGTACTAAGTTTCAGCTCGGCTTTGACTTTGTGACCATTTGTGTAATTATGATAGTGTTTTATTTCAATGGAGATGTCGATTACCGAACGAAAACACGGCACATACGGCAGCACTTGCACGCCTACCAACTGGCAGCGGACGACGTTTCGGGCAGGTGATTTTTTTTTTTTTTTTAATTCGCTCGCCATCAGCCGGAGCTCCACCGCAGCCCCCCTCGGATGCAGGGCTAACGCTAGCTTAGCCAGCGTAACCAACAAGCTCATTAAGTAGTTTGCTGAGTAATCATTAGCTTGTAAGTTAAGTTGTGACACAGCTGCAGGGGGGGACGGCGGCGCGATTTGGAGCGGGCAAGCGCTGCCCGACTTGTTTGCGGTCTCCTAAGTGATCGATGCTTCGATTATCGGCGTGAAGGATGAACGCTCATTCAGTCTGATGTTATCTGTTAGCTAATCGCGCCGCTAGCTAACCCAGCTAGCGCGGTGACATGCGTTGCAAATACCTGGCCTGTGCTGCGCAGCGCAGTCAGCTGACATTGCTCGGCTTGCTACGGCCTGTGCCGCTGAAGCGTGCACTGTGACCATGTGTCAAGTTGTGCGGCACATACGTGTTCCTCCTCTTGTGAATGACACCGGGGCCGAGCCGGTTGACACATCCAGTCTTGTTTTAATGGTTGCAGGGAAGTGTCTTGAGGCATATTGTGACTGGCAGCTGTTCATGTCAGGCCTAGTGCTTTTGTAAGAGGAAAAAAAAGGAGGGGGGGGGGTGGCTCCATCAGCAGGTGGAGAGTGACTCTCAAAAGGAGGAGGTGGTAGATTTGACAGTTCCCGGCGTTTCAGAGTTGGCGAGAAATGCACAGTCGACAGTGGTCGACGTCAGTACCCGTACGTCTGGATACGTGATCTATTCCTGGCCGCGGATCTTTGCTGGGTCAGGATCTCTCCTGCCCGTCCACAGCCCCTTTTGATACGCAGAGTCGGAGCGGATCGCTGAGTAATGCGGAGCACAAAGTTATAATGCGTTGGCCAACGCAATGCAAAACGCACAGCGTTGCGTTCAGTTTGTTGTTCTGCCTGCCATTACCTACCAATGGATCACGCCAGACGTTTCCAGGAAGCCGTCGTAAGCTTTCTCCTCCCTGAGATTTCTCAGGGAAACGGTCTCTGTTGTCGACAGGGGATCACGGGGGCCCTGCGTGGCCACGTTTCCTTGTGCATCTCTGGTTTCCAGTTATATGCCATCGAAGCCGTGTGGTATGCGGGCGATCCTGCCGTCCCGCCGTCACACGCCAGGTGATTTCAACCGGTAATACGAGGTTGAAGTACTCGGCGGCTGCGGCGATGGTCGGCTGCGGCCCGCGTGCTCTCGGCCCCTCCGTGGTGCGTTGTTGGAGACGTGCCCCATTAAACGGTGCCCGGCTTTCCGTATGTGTGTCGCCGCTTTCGAGATGGCGGACGTGCCGCCGAACACCCGGCGCAGACGTTATGTTTACTCGAAAAACAAAAGGGGAAAGAAAAAAAAACTCGCTCTCGGTGTCAGGCAGTCGCCGTTAAGCAGCTCGATGTTTTGGTTATGTATTTCCAAAGTCCATTGCTATAATTACATCCAGTTATCATGTTACCCTGTGGGTGTCCACCTTGACAGCCGCAGCTTTTCCTAAAGCTATTGGATCTCACATATTGGCCATCGGGTTCGTTTTAATGTATTGGAGATGCTCGCCGCGCAGCGCTGAGTAAGCAGCGGATATAAAAAGCAGCTCCGCGCGTTTGTGTTGACTAACGAACGAGGGCTCGGGGTTTGGACTGGGTAACGAGCAAACGCGCTCTGTTTGCACTGACGCGTGTTTGTATTTGTCGCCCGGTGTGTCTGAGCGGCTCAGGTGAACCTGCCGGCGGCGATCCGGGAATGCGTACAGGTGCCGAGCGGAGATGATGTAACGCATCGGAGGTTGAATCAGCAGAGAATGTTAAATGCGTGATCCTGGGTTTTAAATGAGCTGTTCAAACTGCAGCAGTCTGATATGAATAAATGTAAAGCATCACCTGCGCAATATTGACATTGCTTTTTTTGTCCCTGTGTGTTCAAATGAGCGAAAATCCAAACCTAATTCTGCATCCCCTGACCCTGCTGTTTTTTTTTTTGTGTGTGTGTTTGAAGGTCACCTCTAAGGGCGCCGGTTTGAACCCAAACGCCAAGGTGTGGCAGGAGATGCCCGCGGCCCCCAGCGAGGCCGTCGCCAACAGCCCTAATTGGCCCCCCCCAGACACGAGCGAGGGTGAGATACGCTTCCATCAGCCCGTGGAAATCCCCGTCAGAAGAGTCATAACCGATTTCCACAGCTTTACTCGTGCGCACCGCTCGCGTGCGTAGACTTCGCAAACGGGCACGGCGCAGCACGTCCTGAGAGAAGCCCTCCGCCTTGTTTTGCAGGTTATTCGGAGCCTTCATCCGCCGGGCGCAAGCAGTACACCGTGGGATTCGCGGGCCTGGACGACGGCGGCTCCACGGCGATAGCTGAGATAGCAGTGAACGGAATGGACGCGCCGGAGCTGGGCTTCCCCCTGCCGAGTCCACCACGGGGACCTCAGGTCAGTCGCGTCGCCCCGCACGCAAACTGTGGCCGCAGCTGAGGGTTATTCTCCTCCGCAGTACATTTCTTCCCCTTTTTTCGCCCCATCATCTCGATAACATAAGTTTGAATTAGTCAGGTAACCGTGAGTGTCGCCTTCCACAACTCCGAGAAAGTTGAAGGAAATGAAGTCTTTGCTTTTCTTGTCGCTGACGTTTTTTTGGCTTGTTTTTTTTTTTCTCAGGGGATTCCAAAGCTGAAGAACAGCCCATCTCCTCGGAGAATCTGCGAGAGTCCCTCAAGAAAGAGCTGGAGTTCTACTTCTCCCGGTAAGAGGCGAACGCTCAAAGCATCTTTTTTTATACAGTAGATTCTGTCCAAGTCAAGAGATGGCTGATCTACGTGGATTTGCTGTTGTTGCTTTTAGAGAAAACCTCTCAAAGGATTTGTACCTGATGTCCCAGATGGACAGCGACCAGTTCGTCCCCATCTGGACTATAGCCAGCATGGAGGGCATCAAGGTCCTCACCACTGACATCGACCTCATCCTGGATGTGTTGAGATGTAAGTGGGAAGGTTTCCGATTCGGGGGCTGCGTTGACGCATCCCGCGCCTGCATTTTCAAACCCCTTAAATGTCCCGCAGCCTCCCCTATGGTACAAGTGGACGAGAAGGGGGAGAAGGTGCGTCCCAACCACAAGCGCTGCATCATCATCCTGCGGGAGGTGCCCGAAACCACGCCCGTCGAGGTAAAAAGACGCCCGCGCGTTTCTGCTCGTCGCCGCGCTGTCGTCGAAGCTCAACTCCACCCGACTTTGTCGTCTGATTTGCAGGAAGTGGAGTCGCTGTTCAAAAATGACAACTGCCCGAAGGTGATAAGCGTCGAGTTTGCGCACAACAACAACTGGTACATCACATTCCAATCGGACACGGATGCTCAGCAGGTACTGCACGTCCGGTGTCACTTTTCCGCCGCTCGGTTGAGGCGTTGCGCCACGAATTGCCTTGTGACTCTCTCTTGACCCCCCCCCACACACAGGCGTACAAGTATCTGAGAGAGGAAGTCAAAACGTTTCAGGGAAAACCCATCATGGTGAGCCGAAATGAAAAGCCCTGTCATTCCGGAGAGGTCCCTTTTTCGCCGCCTCACGCCCCTTTTCTTTCTTTCTTCATCTCACAGGCCAGGATAAAGGCCATCAACACGTTCTTCGCGAAGAACGGCTACCGTAGCATGGACAGCAGCCTGTACGCCCAGCAGTCCCAGAGCCAGTCCCAGTACAGCTCCCCGCTCTACATGCAGCACGTCTACCCCCAGCAGCAGTACCCGGTCTACGGCATCGTGCCTCCCACCTGGACGCCTTCGCCCACGCCGTATTTCGAAACCCCTCTGGTGAGACGCTCGGCGTTGAACGCGCTCGCACGGCAGGCCCGCCCCGGTACCCGCCCTGCGGGGCTCCTCCGGCGCGTAAATCGGACGCAAAAGATTAACCTTCAAAGGTTGTTGCGTGCCAGCAGTAGTTGGACTCTCACCTCACTAAAAAAAAAAGAAATAAAAATAAAAACAAAATCACTTCTTTGTCATCGCCGCCTTGATTGTTCCGTCTGTAGAGGAAAAAAACGACTCCCTTCCTGAATCGTTAAACACGAGCAGTATTTTGCAGGAGCAGCCCGCTACCTTTGGATAACTGCGCTGGATTCGTTAACACGGCCAGTTGTGTTTTGTGTTTTTCTCGTGCAGGCTCCGTTTCCCAACAGCAGCTTTGTGAACGGCTTCGGCTCTGCCGGACACTACAAGACCGGCTCCAGCTCCCTCAACATCACGCGCCAGTTCAACAGGAACCGGTAAGGACCCCCCGCCCCCCACCTCCCCACCCCCGCGGCCGGAGGCGTCGGCCTTTTTTTCGAGCGCTCCGTCTGTCCGTTTCTCGTGAATTTGATATCGAGGGGATCGCATTAAGGGAATTTCTCCAACTTGGCACCATCCTGATCCGAGTGTCGATGTCGGAGGTCAAAGGTCAAGGCCACGTCGACCTCGCAAAATAAGATTTTCGCCACAACTGAGAGAATTCATGCAGTTGTTACGACAAAATACACCTAATATCTGATATTAAATTCATTCAAAGTATGTCGCTGGCGCGGCGTACGACCGCAGGGCGGCAATTTGAGGTCCGGATACCGTGAGTTCATTTGACAGTGCGTGCACATGAAGATGGAAATCTGCGCGCGCACGGACTTTTGCAAATATCGCGTCATCTTTTTTTTTTTTTTCAGATGAAATGTGGGAAAAAAATCCCTGTTCCCGCTGAAAACTCGTACGGCAATGTGTGTCTGAATTACCAAAACATGTCTACTGTCTGAAGATATTGTAACCCTCCCTCCCTCCCCCCCACCAGGGAACTGCTCCTGACTCCCTGTCTTTCTACTGTTCCCACAGTGTCCCCCTCTATTCAAGAAAGAATGTAATAAATGCCTTCAGGTATCGTTGCACTGTCCGATAAGCTTCATCGCTACCCTCATCTCCTCCCATACACGCGGCAGCCAAATGACCACATCTGTAACGGGGGCCCCTCGCCTTGCCGCCGGCCACGAAATCCTTTTCCACCGCCGCGCTAAATATACGTCGCCGGTTTGCGGACATCCTGGATTTGTCGTTTTGAGAAATGCAGGCTGATTCCCGGGGCGGTCGGGCCTTTTTTCCAGCCGCCGTCAGCCTCGGCTTTCAAATCTGTTTGCATCGACATCATCACCATGTAACGGTTGTCCGCTCCATCACAGCTAACCTTCCTGTCGTGTTGTCCACCGTCGTCTTTCCCCGTCTCACCGCTGCTTTCTTTGTCGCCGGTCGCGCCGGGTGCCTCGACAAAGCGCCGCCGACGGCCCGAAGCTGACTCGAGGTCAGCCGTGGATCGGTGGACTCGAGTCTTTTCCGCAAAGAGAGATGGGGGAAAGGCTCTCGCTGCGCCTCCTTCCGAGTCGGACCCGGTGATGAGATCACGCTGCGCATAGAGGGAAGCCGGGGAGTGGGGGGGTCACTGGCCTCGGGTTCTCTCTCTCTTTCTCCTCTCCATCTCCTCCCTCGCCTCCGCCTCTCCCTGTTCCTCCCTCTCCCAAGCCGGAGCGCCTCACTCCCAGCCCGATGAGCGTTCAGATTATGAGATCTGAGGGTCAGAGACTCGCGAGCAGACGGAGCGAACGAGCACCCGCCCCCCTCCGAGCTTCATCCCCTGAGATTTCAGCCCGAGGGCCGTCGGCTCCGCTTGTCTAGTCGATGACTGGTTGCCGATTGCCAGGGGCGCGGTGACGCGGTCATCACCGCTTCGGCCGATCATGATGTAGCCCCCCACCTTGCATGTCCCCACATTTACCCCGAGGACACAGCATGCCGCCTCATCCCACCAGCAGGCTCTCGGGTTTCTCGCGGTGCCACCAGTGTTTCCTTTGACCCCATCGACTCGAGACACACGACCCCTCCCCAAAAACTACAGCGACTTGTATGGGCTCACCGTGTCAGAATTTCCTCTCGCGTGTCGTTAACGCTCGCAAATGCATCACCGCCTGACGATAACACAGTTATGCAGGCAGATTATGAGCCCCACCCCCCAAACGAAGCGGTCTTCATGAAGAGCGTAGTGCTCAGCTGAAGAGAGACAAACGCCGTGGTCATTTTGGATTGGCTGTTGACTCATATTAGGTTCTGCGTCGTGGAAGAACCACCAGTATCGTTCGTACGCCGCCGCCTCAAATTCACGAGGCTCCAAATTCCCCCCCCCCCCATCAAAAACAAAAAAGGCCGCGCAGGAAACACTGGCTGCAGGCACGTCTGAAAGATTTCATTTCTTCTTTTTCTAAATGTTGTTCCTCGGTCATCTTCCCCTTTTCCCCGCCGCGACAGAAACCACGTGAAGCCCCAGGTGAGGACGAGCGAGGCGACCCCGGCGTCCATAACCCCGGTCTCCCTGGAGAGTCTGACTGGGCTGCGGAGCCCGCAGCCTCCGGCTCCCGCCGCCGCCACGCACCCGGTGCAGGCGGCCGCTGACCTGAGCTTGGCGTTCTCACATCTCGCTTCGTCTCCCTCCGCTTTGGACCCCAGCGATGACGGCGGCATGGCTGGACGCGGAAGGTGAGCCGTTTATATTTTTTCTTTTTTTCTTTATGGCTGCCGCCCGTGGGGCTGATCTGATCAGACGGCACTTGACCTGACGCTGGGCTGATTTTCGTTGCGTTTCAGACGGAGCACGACCTACAGAGGAACACGGAGGAGGCGAGAGGACGAACGGATCGCGGTAAACAGCTTTTTTACGTCGTCGCGGCACCTTCTCGCTGTATTTAAAGCGCGAACCATCACGTGATCGCTCTGTGTCTCTGGCTCCATGTCCAATGTCCTCTCTCAGAGGCCGGTACCGCTAGCGGAGGTCAAGGTCTCCCCACCCAAGTTTGACTTGGCTGCCACCAATTTCCCACCTCTTCCCGGCTGCGTGGTCAGCACACAGGGGGAGCCAGTGCTGGAAAACCGCATGTCGGACGTCGTCCGCGGCTTGTACAGGGACAAGGTAAGAAACCAAGGCCGCCGTGGCTTGTAAATCCAGCTGATGTGGTGCGCCGCGGAGGGTTGTGGAAGGACGGACTTCGGGGGGAGATGTGACACGATGTGACCTCGGTTTTTTTTTTCCCCGCAGACGGAGCCAGCCAATAAAGAATCCACTGTGAGCCCAGGTCCAGGCCAAGCGTCAGTCACAGAGGAGGCTGTGGCCGTCCCAAGTCCTGCCCCGGCAGCAGCGAAAGCGACACAGCTACTCGGACCCTCGGCCCCCGGGTACGGCTCTCTCAGCGGTTCAGGTTTCACTCCGGGGGTGTTCAGGACGCCTGGCGACTGAATCAAACTCTGACTCCTCCTCTTGTCCTGACAGTGTCGCACGGCAGGAGAAGAGGGTCGAACGGGCAGAGGTCCCGGCTCCAAAAGCGGCCCCACGCACACCGGTCCAGGCTCCTGTCAGCACCACCACCTCCACCTCCACCACCACGCACCCTGTGCCCAGCTCCAGGCCTCAGCCCTCTGCTGCGCCCACGCCAACGACACCCAGCACGCCGGCCCCCGCCGCCGCTCCCGCCCCCGCGCAGGTGAGAATCTGCTTCTTTGCAGCCAGCGCCCGAGCACAGTTGTCCTCCTGATGATGAGATCTTTTGCGCATAGAGGGAAGTGAGGCAGCGTACTGACCGGCTTTGGTTCTCTCCCTCCTTTCTATCTCTCACTCTCCTTCAGCGCCTCTCTCTCTCTCTCTCTCTCTCTCTCTTTCCCACCACAAGCCCAGAAGGTTCGCTCCCGCCCCGATGAGCGTTAAGATTATGAGATCTGAGGGTTTCACAAGAGAAAAAAATGGATGCGTGGAGCGGCAGTGTGTCCTGCATGCTTTTAAAATTGCTCTCTCTTCCCCGCCTTGGTTCAGGAGCCACGCAAGCTCAGCTACGCGGAGGTGTGCCAGCGGCCGCCGAAGGACCCTCCCCCCGCCGCCCCCGCCCCGCCGCCCTCCAGCACCGCGTCGGGCCAGCCGCTGCGCGAGTTACGCGTGAACAAGGCCGAGGAGCCGGGCTCCAGCGGCGGCCCCGGAGACAAGCAGGAGAAAGGCCACGACCGGGAGGGGGGGTGGGAATGCAAGGAGAGCCGGCCACCGCGTGAACGTGACTCTCAAGGCCACTACCGCAGCAACGGCCCCCGAGGCCCCGGGGGCCTCAAGTTTCGGGACCAGAGGCGCCCGCCCCCGGCCCGACGCAGTTCCCCCCAGGGGGGCTACAGGCACACTGGCAAAGAGCAGAACATCCCGCCAGTATCGCCAAAGTAAAAACTGGATATGAATAGAGAAAGAGGAAAAAAGATGTATGAATATATATACATGGATATATATATATATATATATATATATAAATATATAAATATATAAAAATGAATAACATAAAAGCAACAACATTATGGTAGCCACCTTCCCCCACCTGGAACTTGTCCAATGAAAAGCTTCTAAAACGACAATAAGAGCAGGACAACCAGGACTAATGGGCAAAAATGACACCTGAAGAACTTTGTCAAGCGATTTGTAAAGGAAACAGAAATCTCATTTTTTCGGGGGGGGAAACCTCCGGCGTTTTGCTTAACAGAATCTTAAGTGCGATTTGCCCAGAGGCCGAGAGACAGGTGGGACGCTGGGCCTGGTAAATGGCCCTCTACCTTTTTTTTTTTTTTTTTTTTTTTTGGGGGATTTTAAAGAATAGATGTTGGTCCTGCAAGAACAATATGCACTAAGAAGAAAAGAACATGCATATTTGTCATGTACATATACAAAGATATCACTAACGCGCAATGAGACATCAGTTTTATTTTTCGTTTTCTCTCCGTGTGATTAGGGTTTGCGAGTACGACTGAAGGGGTTGACTGATGTCCGCTTATGCATCGATTGTTCAACAACAACAACAAAAAAAAAATGATTGAAGTGCTGCAGTGTGCTGTTGCACTGCTATAATGAAATGGATGATTTAGATTTTTTTTTTTGTTGTTTAGATTTTTACATCAGAGATTACATTGTCCCAACTGGACGGTGTGGTCTTCTCGTGTGTATTCGCGAAAATGTGTTCTCCGGTGGTATTTTGATCCTGGTCCATGGCTTCAGCCGTGACGGTCGGGTGTCGGGAGAGCCGTCGACGTGCGCCTGCGGTCAGATGCGTGGTTTTCAGCTAGCCCGGTCCAAAGTCTTTTTTTTTGTTTGTTTGTTTTTTTTCTTTCTTCACGTCGAGTTCTACCTTTTCGCTGTTTGACACGTTTCGGGTGCGTCCACTCCGACGGGTTCTTGTCACGGTGATAATCAGTCAGGTTCTCTTGTTTACATGTTTGTTTTCTGGGGCAGTCGGATGACGTACTTCACGGGGGAGGGGAGGGCGGGGGCGGCGGTTAAGAAAAAAAGAAAAGGAAAAAAAAGAATAGGTGAACGGTGAGACGCCGAGGGTTCGGGCGGAGTTTGGCTTTTCCGCGTCGTCGCAGGATATCCAGGTCGAGCTTCTATCTGTGAATCGTTCTTTGCAGCGGCACGGCGTCAAAGGCCGGCGGCGGCCACGTGACGCCTGGCAGCCGAGGTGTGAAGGTGGAAAGAGGATTTGAACATTTTTTTTTTTTCACGTGCTATGTGCCAGCTGCCTACGATCATAGTGTGCTAGGATTCAAGTTATGATTTTTATCGACGAAGTCTGCTAACTAATGTAGTCTTTTTTTTGGGGGGTGGGGAGGGGGGTGGACGTTTGGCCCAGTGAAACTGGATTTTGAAGAAGCTGTAGAGGTGTAGTTGCCTATGCTATATTGTAATAACCCTTCACTAGAAATGTGTGTGGGAGAATGTAATTGTTCTAGTTCTGAATTTTCAGAGGGAGGCTTTTGACAGCAGGTATCCACCAGATTGTTTGGTGCTTTTAGGGTGAGTTTGCTGGTTTGTTCGTTTGTTTTTCTTCTTCTTCTTCTTCTTCTTCTTTTTTTTTTTTTATGTTTTGAAAACCAGGTTGACCTAGAATTTGAAGTTTGACTCACTGTATGTATTGCTTTTTAAATTTATTTATTTTGATTCTGATGTGCAACGCTTTTCTCCCAATCTTGGTAGGCTGGTTTCCCCAAAGTTGTGTGAAATCGCATTGGCAAAAAAAAAAAAAAATAAAATCACGCATATGACATTTATACTGTTTGAGATGTCAGCTGAGAGAAAATACTTGATGCATTGACTTTGGGTTTAGTGATGCAGTAAACGAGTAACCAATCACTGGGGCTGTTATTTCTTTCTATGAGTAATGAGTATGAGCAGCTAGTGATTTAGTATGATTAAATAAATGCACTAACTTGTTTTTAAAAAGAATCTTACAAATGAGTAAGGTGAAATCATTTTAGAAGCATATGGTTGACGTTGACAGGCTTGCAAACACCTCCAGGAATTGCTTCCCCTCCCCCTCCATATGTTTGGGTTACGTTTCTGTTAATTTGGGTTCGGGTGGCAAAAGGAAATATAGTAATGGATCAACCAGGTGTTTGAGACACAATCCTAGAACTGTATGAAATGTCACCAAAAATAAATTATTTTGATTTGGCTTTTTTCGGCGTCACGTTTCTTTCCCGCTGTCTGCTTGTGTTTTGTAAAATGCCTGTTGTCTGTGTCCGTGTGACATCTACAGAGGTTGTAACATTGAGTAATAGGTGAGATGAGGCTAAAATGCCGCTTAAGGATCACGATCACAGAAGGAAAATTGTGAGCTTATGTGTACTACAGTGCATGTACATGTGGGTTTCCAACTGGATTTCTCTGAGAATCATTTTGAAATGGTTTTAGACTACTAATAATAAAAGAATTGAGATATTTTGTCCCCAAATCACATGAGAAGACAGTTTATATTACTTAGGACCATTTCTAACAGTTTCAGAGCAAACTGGTGCTTTTAAGCACGGCATCAAATAATGAAAACAGTTGGGACATCAGATGTTGGAAGTTGTGCAGAGATGCACATGCCTGTTTTTTTTTTTTTTTAACTATGGCTTTCGTCAAACTGTCCGTGTTTACGGTCGTTAATGGCGTGGCCCTCCACCAGGGGGCGGCCTCAGCCTTTCCTTCGCTCCGAAGCGACATCGCGAAGCCATTTGTCCGGCGTCTCTCCTCTGGTCGGCGGCTCTTAACATGGACATGAGCTGAAGGCATCCGCGGCATGCGGGCGCATGCCTGCGGTGCTGCCGTTACGCCACATGTCTATATTGGGAGTAGACGGTGCAGCTGGCAGACTCGCGGCTCTCAAGTCAGAGGACGTAAAAGCCGGCACCGACGGAAAACGTCGACCCGGCTGAAGTTATCGCAGGCATAAGCTCCGGTCGCCTCAGCCGGGTTTAAATAAGCAGGAAAAAAACGGGCTCGCGGAGGAGGGGCGTGGCCTCTGCGGTGACGCTCTGTGTTTATGTCAAACCGAGCCGTCATTACGTTAACCTGTCAACCTTCAAACCGTGGACCGAAAACGGTACGTTAAGCCTTTAGCATCGTTCGCTGTCGATGGCGGATGAGAAGGGCACTCGAAAGAGTATTTAAAAACCACTGTCACTCCATTTTTTCCGCATTACGTGTGTCGATCGTCCGTTGCATCTACGCGCTAACGTTAGCTCGCTAGCTAGCGGTCTTTGTGCTAGCAGCTGATGGAATTGTAGCCCGGGACGTTTTTCCGTCTCTCCAAACCCAGCCCGCTGGTGTCTGCTTGTTGGCCGACTGCCCCCGAAGCCGTCGCCGAGTGTTAAACGCGCGTCGCCGTCTCGGACTGTCCTGTTTTCTTTTGATGCGGAGTGTTTTCTCTCCGGGCGAGCTAACATTAGCTGTCACAATGAGTCATTTGTTTACATTTCGTTGTATGCCGGGGTGTGATTTTGCTGGCGACCAGCTCTTACTCGACTTCAAGTAAGTGGCAACGGCAAAACACCGTTAGGCGTTAACAACCGGTAGTAGAACTACTAGTACTAGCACGCACTTGACTGTGGGTAACATGCTCGGAGCCCGGTGTCCTGACAGTGATCTTTGTGAACTTTGCAATCCGCGTTAAAGCAAGATGTAATAATGTAAGAGTCGTGCAACACCTCCTTTGCTGCTAACTAAGAAAAGGTCTAATTAACCAAAAAAGAACCAATAACTTACGAGGAGGCGTATACTTCTATTATTAATTTCATCATGCTGACATGTTTAATGATGAGCAATCTCCATTGTGTCTTACAGTTTGTAAATCCAGCTTCTTGAAAAATTGTATTTCAGTGTGCTGCAGCGTCACCCCTGCCCGGGTGCCATGGTCCTCTGTTTCACATGAGCTCTACTATGTGGTACATCATGCAAAGCATTCAAAGTAAATACTCTTTGTCCGAGCGGCTCATCCGCACCATCGCAGCCATCCGCTCATTCCCACACGACAACGTGGAGGATCTCATTCGCAAGGTAGGCCACCGCTGCCCCTGTCAGTTTGACTTCAGGTGACCAGGTGATCGCCATCGGCGATATTGACGTCACTGTCCCCTGTGTGCCTCAGGGAGCTGATGTGAACCGGATGCATGGCACACTGAAGCCCCTGCACTGTGCATGTATGGTGGCCGATGCAGACTGTGTGGAGCTGCTGTTGGAGAAGGGGGCGGAGGTACGTCCTGGATGCCGACCACACGCAGAACCACAAAATTTTAGCTTAGTTCTGCCACCTTGGTCATGATACGATACGTAAGCCATCACACTGAATATAATGCCCAGTTTTATTTTTGTCGGAGAGATGTTATCTTTGCTGGGCGACTCAGCTGTGAGCAAGAGCAGTCAGAAATTGTCCCTGTTGGTGTGTGCCATGATGTTTTGACATCTGAAATTGAAATTGACATTAAATTGAAATCATGAGCTAATGACAGTGCAGCAGTATTTGTATGAAACGGTGGGTGCTTGACACCCAATTCTCAAGTGGTAGATGTTGAAATTTCCACTAAATGCGCCAAAAGTAGTTCTAACTATCCCAAGCTACAATCTAACTACATATAGTGTAGCTTTGATAAAAGTGAAGCATGTTGCGTTTCCCACTCTGTTGCCTGCGCGCCAAAGGTAGGAAATTTGCATCTGTTAATCTTAATAATTCATGGTGAATCTTGAAACCTTGAAGTCTTGAAATTATATCTTTGGTTGACATTAGTTCACCTGAAATTATATTTTGTAATTTTGGTGAACCAACTCTTGTAAGATTACGCTGTAAGGGTTCGTGGGCAATGACCAGTGCAAGCAAGAATCCCTAAGAGGTCCCATAAGTCCATGCACCTAAGACCTACCGCTTTGCTCTAGTCATTGGATCTGTGCGATTGTTACCTTTCCAGCATGAGACTGCTAAATATATTGACTCCGCTTATCAGGTGAATGCTTTGGATGGATACAACCGCACGGCACTGCACTATGCAGCAGAGAAGGACGAGAGTTGCGTGGAGCTGCTGTTGGAGTACGGGGCCCAGCCGAACGCCCTGGACGGTAACAAGGACACTCCACTTCACTGGGCCGCCTTCAAAGATAACCCAGAGTGTGTGAGGGCCCTGCTCGAGAGCGGGGCCTGTCCCAATGCCCGGGACTACAACAATGACACTCCTTTGAGCTGGGCAGCAATGAAAGGCAACCTGGAGAGTGTCAAAGTGCTATTAGACTATGGAGCCCAGGTCCATGTGACCAACCTGAAGGGCCAGACCCCTATTTCCCGACTGGTGGCCCTGTTGGCCCGGGGCTTGGGCACTGAACAAGAGGAGGAGTGCCTTGAGCTGCTGTGCCGGGCAGCGGGGCGGTTCGAGATCCGGCGGGCGGACGGCACCCTTCCCAGGGAGCTGAGTAAAGATCCCCAACTGCTGGCGAGGCTGACCAGCATGGTGTCTCAAGCTCCAACGCTGCGCTCTCTGGCGCGCTGCGCTGTCCGGCAGAGTCTCGGGGTGCAGTTCCTCCCCACTGCTGTCAAAGAGCTTCCTTTACCAGAGACTATCAAAGACTACCTTCTACTAAGAGACTGACGCAAGTGAAACCACTGGTTGATCATTAGATAGCTCATCGCACTACATTTATTGGCTAGGAAATGTCTCCATTAAATTACAGGATAGTGTCTGGCAGCGGCCCTCATCTATTAAACCTTTTTCGCAATTCAGTACAGATATATGCATTAGGAGAGACAAAGAAAATGATTTTTTTTTTCAATAATCTAGCGTACAACATTTAAATGAGCAGATATATGATTTGAGATTGATACATTTGATCATTTTCCATCAGTGCATTATCTTCACATTGGTACGCAAGTCCTGGCCTGTTTAAAAGGAATTCTTGGTGCAACAAAACAGGTATTGCACCACCGTGTATGCAACAGAGGAAGCAACTATAACATCAGGCTCATTCTTCTGATCATCACAGGGCTTGAGCTCCGTGTGGCTAAATATGTCCCCGTGACCCGTCCTTTCTCCACGTGTTCATACGACGAAACTTGCAGTTGTAGGCAGACTTATTCCTTTTGCGACCGCAAAATTCGCTCACAAAAGCATTTAAATATTAACTTTTAAAACTTAAATATAAGGAAGAAATATGAATATGCTTTTCCAGTTTGTCACAGAGGATGAGGAAAGTCTGAGTTTGGTGGGGAAATGAGGATATGCTCATCGTAAAGTTAGATTAGGATTCAAGTTCATGAACTAACGTCTAATGATGCAGGCTGTCGAGTCATTCGGTCAAAGGATGCAGTTCCCAAAGAAATGCTCGGGAGCAGATGTACGTATGTGTTTTTCTCCATGACGTCCCAGTGAACTCACAGTGCAGTCATTTTCGCAATCCCAAGGGAGGAAAAAAAAAAGAAGTACTTGGACCAGAGCAGAGAACAACAGCTGTATTTGTCATGTGGCATCAACAGCGGGTTATCACGTTCACCGATTGGTTTTACAAAGTGTGCCACAGTTATCCTGCCTCCATCTCGTCCACTGAATCGCTGATAAAGTTGATGTCAACACGCCTGCTGTCATATGTTGATTTAGTATTTATCTGGGCTTTGTTTTAATAAAGGGTGAAGTTGCACTTGCCAACAGGGAATAAAATCTTTTTTTTTTTTTTACTTTTTTTTTTTACATGTATGTTTCCAGTCTTAACTTGCAGAAGTTTGGGTTTTCCCGGGTGCTCACAGGTCCAACAACCATTTTGCAAATGTTCGAATATTATTTTAAATTAAATGTTTAAGTGTTAGAAACCGTGAAATGGCATGATTATTAAGTTTTGTCTTTGATAAGTTCACTAAATTAGCTTGTAGAGTGTATTTAAGTTTGCTATGGTATCTGTCTGAACTGACCATTTCTGTGCTTGATTTTGTTTGCTCATTCTAAAGATGTATATAAAAAAAATAACCCCTTAGATTATGTTTGTGTACACCCGCAAAAGTGCTTTTTTTTTTCTCTTTATCGATGGAATGAAAGTAAATGCCTTTATATTCCACCCATTTCTGCTCTCCACTCTTCTTTGGGTCTGGCAGTGCTGGTCTTGGCAATGGTTGGACCTCAGAACTGTCACTTAGATCTGTTTCAATTTAATATTTACTGTGGGCTGCTAATGAACGTATCATGACATGCAACAGCTAAACAGGAAGTTTAGATTTTATTTGGTCCCTTGTGAAAAACGGACTCACTTTGTAGAAACAGGGAGGATCGTCAGAAAAATTGCTGACTGTACCTTTTGTCTCTTGAAAGGGGATACCAAAGCTGACTTCAGCACGTTCAGTTCTCAAATTCTCCACTGGGGGGCTATCGAGCCTTGTCTATGACTTCACAATATATAGCGTGCGCCGAAGCCCGAAAGAGATGTTCAGTGTGATTTGCATATTTGCATGAAACTGTACCGTTATGTAACAAATGCTGTTGGTTACACCAGCTCACTCACCTTTGATAATGTTTACATTTTCAAACAAAACAGGGGTTGATTTGATTTTATCTATTGTTCAACCACTGTAACATTTTTTGTTAAATTAAAAAAATAAATTAATTTCTGTTCAAATCAGCCTATTGTTGCATCATGTAGTTTCACATTCAAGACGTTCATTTCCAAGGAGAGAGAACAGGGGAGAATATCAGGAAGGAAACCAGAGCATGGGGGGGTGAGGGGGGGGTGCTATTTCTATTTTCTGTGTTCACAGGTTCATACAAGAGTTTCAGTAGTTTTCAGTAGTTCAGTTCATGGGAACTGTGACAATGAATGAACATTCTACCATTTCAACAGTAGTTTTTAGAGGAAGGAAAACCAATAACATTTTGACAACTTTCTGTCAGCGGAAAAAGACAGAAAAACAACACTGCATAATAGGAACACATTCATTTAAAAGATAATAAGCTCCACAACAAACTGATACATAACATCTGTATTGGCTATGATATAATATAAACATAGATATACGCAACCACTTGTTAAGAAATTGCGCACTGATAATACAGATTGGGTTCTCTTAGCAGTGTTGTTAAAGTTTTATATAACAACAGAATTTTCTAATGAGCTTCTTAAGAAAAAGATAAATATTAATAAACAGTAAATTTTCTATATCACTGACACCATTTTCTTACACCACAGGCACTTAACTGCTTTCAATTCAGTTATATGTATGTTATGTTAAGGTTGTGGGGTTTTTGTTGTGGACTCTGTCCATTGTCCATTCCATGCATAACGGAGGAGGACAAAAAAATTAGAAATACCTCTCAATATAATGTAGTCCACAGTGGTGGAATGTAATTGAGTACATTTACTGTACTTAATTTGAGGTACTTGTACTACTAAGTATATTTTCTGCTACTTTTTACTTCCACTCACTGCACTTTTGTCATCTTTACGTTCTGTATTTAGGTGAATAATATGAACTATAACAGGTAAAGATTAGATTAGATTAAGATGAGATTTTATTGATCACTTAGGGGGGAATTCACAAGGTACCCAACAATATCGAACACATTATAAACCAGGTGTTATGGCAGAGCTCCAGTACTGAACAGCATTAGACTGTTCAGGTGTACCTAACGTGTTCAAGTGGCCACTGAATTATGTAATGTTGTAAAACCTCTCAGTAAAAACTTCATACAGTAATTATTTTCTTTTGAGAAGGGAGGACTGGTGTCTGGCGAGATTTCAGGTTGTGCAAACTTTCTAAAGGGGTGTTATAAACACTTGGTTGCTGATGTCTTTACTGACCGCTAGAGATGCGTGGCTCTACATGCTTATTTGTACAGGTGAGATAGTGTATGTAATAAAAATGAAAAGGCAGCACCAGATTTTTGTGCTACGCTACTGAAATCCAAGCAGTTTGATGGCGACGCAATGTGACCAAGCGCTGAGGAGACACGACAAAGTATGTTTTTTTTTCCTGAACTGACAGACGTGATATCCCAGCAGATTCAATGTCACATCTCCAAAACCTGTAAAAACCAAAGCAAATCGTTAAAATTGCTTTCGAAAACCACGAGTTCCTGCTCTCAAAGTCTCGACCCACATATATATATATTTTACCGTTTATCTACGACAACTGGTGTGAATCCTCGCGATACTTCGACGTCGACGAGGGGAGTGTCAAATTCCAAGAGAGAGGATAGGGGAGCCAGAGAGAGGGGCGCAAGGGTGAGTTTGTAAACACTTTATTACCTGTTAAATTCTCCATAGATATGTGTACTACACTAACGTATGACAAAGGAGCACCCAGTGTGATAGTTTTCGGTGTTTGTTATTGCTAAAAGTACGCGTCTATTTAATTGTCAAAACTGTTTGTGGCAGCTACAACGCTTCATTCGGACCCACTGTCTCGCTTTACACTCAAGTGTCAGTCCGCTAACCAACCAACTGCTCGCTTTTTTCCCTGCTTTTGTGATCGCGACTGTCCGTAATGTCCCTTTAAAATACGCCCGTTCACTTCTGCTATAACTGGATTAGTGTTGATGTGTGTTTGCTGTCATCGCGGAGACTGGTAGTAGCGCTGTTATTACTCATTTTGAATGCGCGTTCGGCCTGTTGTTAATGCTAGCCACGCCAGCTAGCCATTAGTTTTGCGTGGATACAAAAAGTTGATTTCTCCTTTTCAACCAATGAGAATCAACCAGTCGATGTTATTGACAGGGTCTAAAGCGTTGCGTCTATTCGATGCTGTTGACCGACGTGCTTAGAGCCAATTGCTGAAAAGAAAAGGCGGTCTTGTTACGGGAAAAGGCTGGGCTAAGTGCGCCCGTACGTAGCCAGAAGGTAATGGAGGCTAAGAAAGACAAACTTTTTCAAGGTACTCGGCGCTGTCTCGAAGAAGCAACCGAAGTTCGCACGGCTTCGAGATTTCGGGTTTGACATTGACCTCTTTTTCCGTGCCTGAAACCCGTCCGTCTTTTGGCGGTAGAATAGTATGCGATGGTAATCTGGGTCTGCAAGGGGAGCCTCAAAAGAAGTCCAAGTCCCAAGTAATAATGATATCCATAGTATTGCAATTTGAGCTGTTTAGCGCCCCAGGATCCGCATCCCCATGCATGTCAACACCTTCATTAGGAATGTAGGTCATGTTTTTGGCAGAGTTGTACTTCATTCCATCACATGGAGAAGTGTTACAGCAGAAAAAAAACAGCAAAACAGCAGTCTATTTAGTCAAACTAAAGGAAGGCCCGCTTTGGGTAATGACATACATTTGACTGCGACTTAAATGTCCTCACATTACATACAATTATACTTGTGTGTGTGTGTGTGTGTGTGTGTGTGTGACTATGACGTCAGCGATTAAAAGTCCATCTCTTTTTATTATGGGCGTAATTCGCGACCGGGCTGATAACGCCAAGGACCATTAAGAGCAAATGACTGAGAAAACTGTTTAGCAAAACTGGCGCAAAATTGGGCCACCGGAAACGTCCGTGAAAAGCAAAACATCAAGTGACGTGGTGTTTTTCGTCGGGATTTTCAGCTACAGAACCAAAACCTCGCCGCGAGTCGCTGCAAACGTTGCAGCGCGGGAGTCCGAGCAGCGTCTGTCTGTTTTTTTTTTTTATTTAATTTTAGATAAAACCGCCTTGGGTCCCCGCTGCGTTATCCTGCATTGTCTGCTGGCTTGGCACGGATCGGGCTTTTAGGCCTTGTTAGGTATGCAGACGTGGATATAGGATTTCATTTGTTCCATTTACCAAATCTCATGTTCACTTTGCTTACATAAATACATATTGGCTGCGCACCCCTCGGCCACGGGGCGAGACCTCTGGTCTCCGAAGCTCGCGTTTACAAGGCCTCACCTGTGATCCAGCAAGTACCCATAATCCCTCGCTTGACAGATTGCTGAGCCTTTCTTTCCTTCCTTCTATCTATCTTCCTTTCTTTCCCCTTTGCTTTTTTCCCCTTTTCGCGGGGTCTCCCCTGCCCTCTGGCAATTCAAGCCTCGGATTCCAGAGTCATGGCTGCCGCACAAGCTATTAATACAGTTTGTTTAGTCAGTTTCCTAGCAGGCTGCATCAAACACTGGATGGCTGTGGCTGATTATAGCTGGGACTCGTTCCTCTACACCTGCTGAGTCTGAGAAACCCAAGTTAACGGCGGGACTCTGGCAGCAGCTCAATGAGAGGGACAGGAATCAGGGCGCTTTGAACGCTTCCATGTCACCTTGGATGAAAGCAGGCGAAAAATAGGGGGACTTGATCCCCGTGCCTGTAATGAGTATCCGCGACGGGCAGCGGGATTAGAAGTAGCAACTAGTAACCAGACTGATTTATTGTTTTTCTCGCGGAGGTCGAGGTCCCGAACGAAGCGCCGCATTTTTACGGCGCGCTGTAAAACGGGACGCCGTCGGCTCATTAATTGCCGTTTGGTTTAGAGACGCGTCTGACCGTGGAGGCGGTAAGTCAGCCAGTGTTATTTTTTTGCCGTCTATAAGGACGCCCTTCAAGAGAGCGTGTCCGACCGCAAAAAGGCCCCAACGCATCTGTCGGAATCAGGTCGAGATATTGGTCGAGGCAGCCGTGAAAACAAACGGTATTTTCCCCTGTCATCTGGAATTCATGCTGGACTCCCCACCGGATCAAATCCCACATTTCACGTCTGTGCCAGCCGGGCCAAGTTAACGTCTTGCGTGTCTTCGGCGAGATGTAAACTCCGAAAATCTGTTCCCCGCTCCTCGCGCCAGATGTGTCCACTTCCCCCACACGGTCCACACCCTCGTCATAACGAGCTGGTCGGAGAGATCTCGTTTGCAGGCCCCCGTCCCTGCCCGAGTGGGCTTGGCGAGATCGGCGGCACTTTCGCGAGGGTCCCCCGGCACCGCATTGTCGTCCGTCTCCCCGGAGCGTGGGAGCTCCGCAAGGAGGAACCGGGCTGCTCCGCTCCGTCGGGCCCCCTTTTTGATCCGAAGCGGAGAGGGACGGACGGATCCACGGGCCCGGCGTCACGGGAGAGCGTCGCGCTCCGGCGCGAGGCCCTCGGCAATCATGTGTTGGCTCAGGGGCGGAGGAACGGAGGGGAGGAAGGAGGAAAAAGTACTGACTTCAGCTTTGGGAAAACGTTCAGACATTTATGCCTCGCCAACATAATGAATAATCCGTCCCACTCAATAACGTCGGGGCTACGCGCTCGGCCCGCGCGGCCGGCACCGCGGAGACCGACGGGGTCGGCCGCTCGGGCATGTTACCGCGCCGAACATGTTTCGCTGGTGCTGCTTTCCAGTTGGTTGGGGCTGAAGCTCTTTTCTTCTTCTTTTTTTTTTCTCCCCCCACCTTTTAAGCGAACTCGATTAAACGGGCGTTGCGAGCAAGTCCGGACGACGCCGGAGCGCAGAGGCTGCCCTGTCGAATTAGCGAAGACGTCGGAGGGGCACACTGTGAATCTGATGCTATGACTGCTGACTGTGCAGTAATCGGTGGACTTTGTTTACTGAAAGGTTTCTACTTATAAGCTGCATATATATCTGGCAGGGATCCTCCGTGCACACCGGTCGTTGCAGCGTTGCGTAACAGCCGCCAGACGTCACCTCGGGCCAGCCGAGAGCGCTAAAACATTAATGCCCCTCGCCCGTCGCCGTCGCCACCCCTCCGATTCCCTGATCCAAATTTAATGACGCAGTGATTTTCCTAAACTTCCCCCGTTTGGCTCCGCGCGGAGCGGCGCAGGGCGGGGTGGGTTCGCGGAGTTGGGGATGGGGCAGAGGGCGGATGGGGAGGGGAGGGAGCGTGCGTGTGTGTGTGTGTGTGTGTGTGTGTGTGTGAGAGAGAGAGAGAGAGAGAGAGAGAGTTATTCTCCTCTGTGGAGACAGCTGATAGAAGCAGTAAGCCTCACACAGGTTGAGCTTATGTCACATTCGGCTCCAGGCACGACAGGAGGAGGAACCGAGCGGGAGCATGTGCACATTTAACTCTCGCATGCACCCAGGCAGAGGGGGGTGGGGGTTGTGTGTGTGTGTGTGTGTGTGTGTGTGTGTGTGTGTGTGTGTGTGTGTGTGTGTGTGTGTGTGTGTGTGTGTGTGTGTGTGTGTGTGTGTGGTGGGTGGGTGGGTGGGTGGGTGGGTGGGGGGGGCAGTATTTGGTTTTGGAGTCCCGCAGAAAGACTTGGAGGCTTTGCCAGTGCAATCGTACAAACGGCGTGCCGGCGTGCCTCCTATTTTTGCATCGCAGCGAAATATTTACGCCGCGCCGAAAGGCAACCGCAAAGGCCAATCGCGCGCGACCCCAAGTCCGACCGGCCAGGTTAAAGCGCAAGTCCGTTCAAGAACCCGCGCGCTTATCGAGCCGCGCAGACGTGTCAGAAGGGGGGGAACGCGAGGCAGGAATCGTTCTGCGCTGGCGTGATTGAAAGTGATGAATTCACTTTGAAATGTCTCTTTACTCTCGGGCTGTCGGAGGCCTCGTCGCGCAGGGCGGCGGCAAGCGGTAGACGCGTTGTTCACGAGATGGCAGAAAAGCTGTGAAAAGGCTTATTTTTATTATTATTATTTTTTTCTGTTTCATCCAACCAACAGGTCAGAAAAACCTGAATATATTTTTTGCATGAGAGATTACTCTGACTACTAATTGAAAAAAACAGAAAAATAACGGCAAATAACGGTATTTTCCCGTCGATTGAACGAGCTGTTGCGGCTCCTGCGGCTCACCCACCCCTCGCCCATCATCGTACAAAGGCGACGGCCGAACGCTGCCATCGACCTGCCGCGCGGCGAATCACCAGTGCATAAAGTTATCTGCTTTTTTTTTTTTTTTTTTTTAAGCGAGCGGCCGCCCGGTTATCTTCGCGTAGCGTGAGCGGTGCGGGGTCAGCGCAGGATCCGCGGGTCTGTTTTTAAACCCCCCTCCAGGCTCGAGAATTAATTTTCCCGCCCCCGAGATCGTCGCCGGTCCCCAAAGTCCCCTGCTCGACGTCTCACCGGGTTTTTTTTTTAACCGGGCTTTTGCCGGTTCTGTCACGTTTGGTCGACCGTGCCCTGAGTTAACTCGGGCGTCCTGTCCGAGGACGGGCGTCTGCGCTGGTGTGTGTGTGTGTGTGTGTGTGTGATGACTCGAACCAGAGGCTGTGAGGGGAGGGAAGCAGCTGAATCAGGCTGAGTGGGGGGGCGCAAGGAGGGATGGGGCTGGGAGGCGCTGGGGGAAGTGAGAAGAGGGAGTGGTGACGGGGGGGGTGGATTGGGAAGTGAAGGAAAATGAGACAGAAGCAAGAGGGAGACGTCTTTGTGTAAATGGTCTCCGCCGCCGCTGCCGCCGTCCTCTCCGCGCGAGCCGCTCCCCATTGGCCGGCCGGCGGCACCCCCCGCGCGAAGGAAGTGTCACCAGGGAAACTTGGTCTCGCTGCCTCTCTGCGCGCGTTCTCTCCTTTTTTCTTTTTTTTTTCTTTTTTTTCTTTCGCCTGGGTTATTTTTAAAATAGCGCGCAAGCTTCCTGCTCAGACGAAAGACTACGAGCCACAGAATCCCTGTTTTGTTGTTTTCAGGATTTTCCAGTTCGCGAGTTCCAGAAAAGCCGCAGCAATGTTCTCCTCTTCTCCTCTCCCGCAGTTACATTGCAAGCTCTTCGCAAAGATGGGGGATGACCGACCTTTTGTGTGCAACGCTCCCGGCTGCGGGCAGGTAAGTCCTCCTCCCTCCTCGTCCCGGGTTTCAAGGTGTGTGTGGGGTATTTGTTTGCCTTTGTGTAACACAATGAAATGTGTATTTTTTTTTTTCCATCTGAGAGGAAAAAAAAAAAAAGATATTCCCGCTGATACGGCACTTCGTAGCGCGTGCCACGAGAGAAGCTCCCGGTCCGCCGACGCGCTCGTTATGCCGCCCCGCCGCCGCGAGCCCCCTCGCGTCCCGGGGCCGCGTCCCAGCCAGCGCGCCGTCTCCCCGAGCCGTGACTCACCGGGAGCCCGAGTGAGTAATCGGGAGCGCAGTCGCTGTTTCAACCTGTCGCTGTCGGCTTCTGGCGCCTGCAGACGCAGGTCTGCGGTGACTCAAGCGAGCGCCGGCAACGCGGCGAACTGAAACAAGCGGGCGCCGCAGGGGTCGAGGTTATTCGGCGCGGGACGCGTCCGCTCCGGCGTTGGGTGAATCATCTCGAGGGAGAAAGCGCTCCATGCGGACGGGAGGCAGACCCTCCTCCGACCAGAAGCGTTGTCCGCACAGGACGCGCAGCCACGTGACGGATAAATAAATTACGATTCGCGCCGTTGCTTCCTTCTCGGAACGCTACGGACATCGAGGGACCCCTTCCCCGACGGGGGAAAAAAAAAAGAAGACTTTTCTCCGTGTATCTGTTGTGTAAACACTCATTTTGCTGGGCGGCGGCGTCACTCGTTTCGTTGACAGTCAAAGCAGCAGAGGCTTTTCGAGGCAAAGTGCGGGCTGGCGACGGTGCGGGTCTCCCGCCAGCTTTGTTTGAGCGCGAAGCCGTTGCGCAAACAGGTCTGGGGATCGTACGGCGGTGTGATGTCGCAGGACGCCTGGGCGCGTTTTTGACATCTCCGCCCCGCACCGTGCTCCGAGAGACACCAACCCGTTTCTCCTCCAAACTTTTTTATTTGTCTTTTTCGGTGAATTTACGGTCGAATCCGAAACGTTTAAGGCCAAATCAGTCGCCGTTTTGTGCCTGAGGGCAGCGGAACGAAGCGGAAACACTCCCGTGCGCCTTCGGTTCGGTTCCGGGCAGGTGGCGTACGGCGGAGTGATCGCGTTTTGACGGCTGAGAGGAAAAAAAAAAAGCTGGAATCGTCGAGAGAAGTCAGACTGGATCAAAGACGGTAGAGTTTCCGGGCAGAAAAACAAAAATTAAAAAAAATCTCTTTGGAGCTGAGGGAAAGTCCTGAGTCGGCTGAGGGCAGTCGCTCTCATCGGCTGGTCGCATTAAAAAAAATGTTAAAAATGAAACAAAATTGACCGGTGCATCTTTCTCTCTTCACCCAAACGCGCCGAACAGAGCGAAACACAAGATGCGGTCTACACTCGGGTCTCAGCGAGGAAGCGCCTGATCGCGGAAGACACAAACCAGGACTTGCGGCCGTGCCTCGCGGTTTTCCGCTAACCTCGCGCTGCGGGCTCGTTGCGGTCGGCCTCGCCCGCGCGCCGAGGCTCCGTGCCCCGGTCCCCTGTGGATGTTACACCGGCCTCTGACGGTGTCTCCGTGGCGACGATGGTGCACACGGAGACGGGGGAACATCCTTCGTGTTACAAGCGCCTGATGTCCGTGGAGGACGTGTGTTTTTTTTTTTTGGTTTTTTTTTAAACCGCTGCCCTTTACGAGCAACAGTTGTCTTCTAGGAAAGTCTGAATCATGCCCATAATAGAACAGGGATGATTGACTTCTGGCGTTGCTCAGGATTTTCCTTTTACCAAGCTAACAACAACAACAACAACAACTCCGGTACGTGATGCCCAGTATTTCCTGCGTTTAGGGGGAGGAGTAATCCTAGCTGCCAGTATCTCATGCAGGGAGATTAGCCGGAGATAGTTCCCTTCCACAAGAGCCCCAGCCATCTTTTTCAGAGGGACGGGTGGGGGGACAAATGAGACACGCGGCCGCATCGGTGATGCGGCTCGGCAGGGCTAAAAATAAGTCCCATGACACTCGACTGTGTTTCCACTTCACCCCGCGCTCGGCGCTTCCGCGGCGTGGCGCCCTAAAATAGGCCGCGGCGAATGGCGAGCGCCAACCGATTCGCCCCCCCCACCCTGGAGGAGAGGACGGCCGCCGGTCGCCCCCTCCCGTAGGTCCGACTGCAGCGGCGCTTGCGGGATCTGCGTTGATGTGCCTTGCTTTTTTGTTTTTTTTTTCTCGCTCTCGCTCGCTTTGTTCACGATTTGAAGGCATCCGCTCATTCCCGACATTTCTGGGCCGCGAGAACGATTTGGAGTCTCACCCAATACGAGCCCTTTTTTTTTTTTTTTTTTTTTTCTAGATCGTGCCAGTGGTTGTAAGGATATTTGAACCCGTATCCTGCAGCTATGATGGGGCCCATACCGGGCTTTAAAGAAATGAGTAACCGTACACCGCAGGATACAGCTTTCTTTGTGGTTCGCCACGTAAACGTGCATGGTGCGGGCCGCGTGCGTCTCCGAGAGATTACCTGCCCGCGATTATCGCAACGTGATATCTGGGCTGAGGTCCCGGGCGGGCCGACCGGGTACAAAAAGGCCGATCGCCTCCAGTGTAACGCGCCTCTCGCTTCCCGTTGTCTCCCCGCTCGCCCCGCTCCAGAGGTTTACCAACGAGGACCACTTGGCCGTGCACAAGCACAAGCACGAGATGACGCTGAAATTTGGACCACCCAGGACCGACTCCGTCATTATTGCAGGTACTTTTTTTTTTATTACCCGTCCTCTCCCGGCGCCGTCGTATTCAGACGCCTCCGGCGCGAGATCTCGAGGGGGGAGCGGGTGGGCGGGCGGCGGGCGGGCAGCAGCGGCACATTTCCGACACGGATTTCTATATTGGATGGCCAAGTGCGAACGAAGTGCGAAGGTGCAGTTATCTGTGTTCGTTCCCGTCGGTCCAGACCAGACACCCACCCCCACCCGCTTCCTGAAGAACTGCGAGGAGGTCGGGCTGTTCAACGAGCTGGCCAGCTCCTTCGAGCAAGATGACGACGACAAGAGGGCCAAGAACGCCGTAAGAAAAATTGTCTCACCTGCGTTTTCATCTGTGTGTGCGTGTGTGTCTATGTACAGAAACCGAGGAAATTTTCCAAACTCCCGTGAAGTTTTTTTTTTACTTCCTTCTTCCTCACCCACAGTTTGGTAGAAAGTCCCACCTTGGGACTTTGCCCCTCTGCTTTACTGCAGTTAATTTTGTCGAGCGGTGATGTGGCGGTTTCATTTGTGTGATAAATACCCTCTTCCCTTTTAAAAAATAAAATAAAAAATGCCGGGCCGTTATCTTCCAGAACTTCCAGTTTCTCATTGCTCTCTGCCCCCCCCCCAGCTCCCCGCCGCCAACTCCGTAGCCTTGGACATGAGCCTGCAGACGCCGTTGGACGTGAAGGTGAAAGAGGAGGCGCCCGTGGAGGTGGACTCCTCGCCGCCGGGCAGCCCCGAATCCATCTCGGAGAAGTCCGACAGCAGCCGGGAGCCTCTGGGGAAAGGAAAGGTAGGACGTCGAAGCGGGAAGAGGAGAGCGCGGCTCGAAAGTATTACATAAACGCGTCTGGAGGAAGTTTTTTTTTTTTTTATTTTTAGAGCGACTGTAAAAATCTGATTCATCCTGTTAACGTCCCCCTCGACGCTAATCTCGCAGGACACCCCGCCGAGGAGTTCGGCCCCCACCCCGACTATTGTGCGTCCAGGTTCCCTCCCGCTGCACTTGGGCTTCGACGCCCTCCAGCCCACCATGCCGTCGCCGACCTCTGTCATCACACAGGCGCCGCCCTCCAATCGCACCCTGGGGTGAGTCGAGCTCACTTCACGTCGCCCTCGCTCATGCTTGCGCGGGACGCTACTTGCCGCGCCGCGGATTTCCACCCAACGCTGCTGAACCTCCCGCCTCCCTTGTCCCTCTGCTCTCCGCCCGTCCAGTTCACCAACCAGCCACTACCCCATGATGATGCTTCCCTCCGGCCAGGCGGTGCCCTTGCTCCCGGGCCCCGTACAGATCCCCTCCGTCATCAACGTGAGGCGCGCCGCCACTCCCGCCCGCGCCCGCGTTTCAGTCTCGCGCCTCAGAAGTCGGTTCAGGTTGTTAACACGTGTGTGTGTGTGTGTGTGTGTGTGTGTCCTGTTTCGTCTCCAGCTGGCCCGACCCCTGTGCATGGTACCCAACATTCCTGGGATCCCCGGTCCTCCTCTGGGAGGCAGCAGCAGCGGTTCTAACTCCCCCTCTGGCTACAGCATCCACTCAGAGGCCAAGATGGTCAGCACTAGATTAGCTCTCTATTTTTATCTATTTATCTGTTCTTTTTGTCTCCATCCCCCCACCCCCACCCCCACCCCACACACCCCTCAGGGCCTTCCTCTGCACTGGCTTGGTTTGTTCATCATATGACTCCTCGCTGCCGTTGCTTGTCAATTTAACCCTTGAGCCGCAGCAGCAGTTCGCGCGATTCCAGTTCAGAGCTCGACGCAAGGATCCCGCTTCTGATGAGAGCGAGCGGGTGCGTGTCCGCTAAAAGGAAACGCCCTACTTTAGCGGATCCCACCGTTTATGCAAACTGCTCGCTCCTTTCGGCAGCAGGCGGTCGATCGTCGACGCCGGCGAGGGCTGCGGGTGGCGCGTACACGGGTGTCTTAGTGCTAATCGATGATCGCCGGAGCGCGCCGCACGCCAGCTGCTTCCCTTCAGAACCGCAGCCGGGCCACTTCCGAACGCATTACCTAACAGCCGGGTAGCGCCCCGTGTCGCAGAGCGGCATCATCCACTTCAAACGGCAGCGTCTCCAACGTTCGGTGTTCCAGGAACACGCGAAGCCTCCAGAGCTGAGCCCGGCACAAAAGGGTTGTGATAGAACAGGATGTCACATGAATGTGCTGCTGGGACTGTTTGACATCGTCAGGTCGACGTGGGCGAGGAGCTCCCCTCAGCGAACCCGGCGCTTTTCAGGCGGCAGGGGGGGCCCTGGCACGGGGACGCGTTTCGTAGATCTCGCCGAAAACGTAGGCAGGGTGCCCGCCGCAGGATTTCACAGCGCAGACTTCGTCGCTAGAAATGACTAGGATTTCATGACACTTCCTTCACACCGTTCATACCGTTGGTTTGTGGATTCTGGTCCCCCCCCCCGTGCTTTTGAATGACTTTGGCCCTCTAACTGTCCCCCCTCCCGCAAGCGTCTGAAGGCCGCGCTGTCGCAGCAGAGCCCGTCGGGACACAGCATGGGGGTCATGGCCATGGGCAGCAGCCCCATGGTGCCTCAGAAGGCCGAGCAGAGCCAGCTGCTCGTCCAGCACCCGGACGCTCCGTCACCTGCGCAACCTCAGGTACGCCGCGTTGACCGCAGTCAAACTGTTTCAGCACCGGCTTGACTTAAACTCGGAAAAGTTTCAGAAACACCCAAACTGTGCGCGAGCTTGTTGAATATGCGACATATCACCTGTTGGGAGTTACAGAAAATGGGAGTTGTCCTGCCCGTAGCGTGATGACTATGACACGTTGCGACTGAAATGATGAAACTGTGACTCAAACTTCCCATTTCGCTCTCTCGTCTTACTTCTGCTCCCCTCCCGGGCCGTCGGTTTCCTTCTCGCCCCTCCCCTAGGTATCTCCAGCACAGCCTACAGGCGGGCGTCGGCGGCGGACCACAGACGACGACCCGGACGAACGAAGGCAGCGCTTCCTCGAGAGGAATCGGGCGGCGGCGTCGCGCTGCAGGCAGAAGCGCAAGCTGTGGGTCAGCTCCCTGGAGAAGAAGGCCGAGGAGCTCAGCAACCTGAACGCCTCGCTGTCGGTGAGCGGGAACGAATCTGCTCGCTCGCGCGCTCTCCCGGCGCAAGCAGTCATTTTTCGTCGGGTTTTCCGCCGCGCGCTCCGCCTACGACGTGTGACGGATCCCCCCCCGTGTTTGCAGAATGAAGTGTCTCTGTTGCGGAACGAGGTGGCTCATCTGAAGCAGCTGCTGCTGGCCCACAAGGACTGTCCCGTTACCACCCTACAGAAGAAGACCGCCTACCTAGGTGAGCGCTACATTTCCCAACAACGAGCAAAGCTTTGAGCGCCCCCAAGTTTATGAGTTAAATACGCTGGCCAATTTGAAGTCTAAATCTGTGGTTGTGTCATTTTTCTTTTTCCCCTGCGTAGCTGCAGAGGAGAGCATGAAAGACGCCTCAGAGCCCACAGGTTCTCCCGCCCCGGTGATCCAGCACAGCTCCCTGGCGCCCAGCCCCTCTGCGGCGGGCCACAACGGCCTGAGCTCGCGGGCGGCGGCGGAGGCCATGGCCATGTCCGTGCTGGCGGGGATGGGCCAGCAGCAGAGGGGCGAGAGCGGACCCTCTCACATTATCCTGGCACAGTCCCAGCCCGCCGCCAGATGATGAGCGATGTCCGCCGCGGCCAAGACTTGGCTCGTCACGGAGGGGGCAGGGAAAGAAAATGGAAAAAGAGCAGTGGACGACAACCCCCACCACCACCACCACCACCACCTCTCCGAATCCCCCCCCCCAAACTAGAAATCCAAATATCTCATCTTCCACCTCGCCCCTTCCTCCTCTGCTCTCTGTGACCCTCCTGTGGAGCCATCATGCTGTGGCCTGGAGCTCAGCAGCAGCCTTCTGGGAATGGACTGAGACTTTTGAGAGAGCTTCCTGTTCACTTTGCCATAGACTACAGGGGCTGGACTCCAACCCACCCACCCCACTCCCCCGTCCTTTCCCTCTGCCCCCCCCCTCCACGCTCGTCTCTCCCCACCACCCTCAGTCGAGATGACTCTTCACTGGACTGTACGACTGCATCGCTCTGAGCGCGACGACGCCCCTCCCCCTGCGCGCTGCGCTGGACGTCCATCGATCAAATCGGATAACCCGAACGACACGCAGGACTTTCAGCAGGGAATAGTGCCTTGTGCTCCTCGACCCCCCCCTTTTTTTTTTAGCCATACCCACGCCCGCACGCGCCATCGCAGCTCGCGCGCCCCACCCCCCCCCACCCCCACCTGCAACCGCGGCTCCAAAGATGCAGTACACGTCGAGACCTCAGCGACTCAAATCTCAAATATTCGCGCCGACCTTTTTTGTAAATGGTTCTCCACCTTAAGGTGATCTCAACGTGGACCCCACCCCACCCCCTAAAAAAAAAAAAAACTTACCTCATTTACAACCCCTTTATGATAAAAAAAAATGTATAAACTGTGTGTGTGATTGGCTCTGTGTGTATATATTTATGTACATCAGAACATAGCAGTTTGCCTACTCCTGATCTGATACATTAATAGTTAGATTGTTAGCATGTGACTTTTTTTTCTATTAGGGTGTTATCTTCTTGATACAGTATGTGCAGCTACGTTTTTTCTCTCGTTTTTTTTTCCCGAAATTAATTGGCACATCCCCCCTGACCCCCCCACCCACCCTCTGCCAGATTAGTCCACAGAACCCAGAAGGCATTGGACGGTCCAAGGCTGTGGCACCCCTAAAGTCATGGAGGGAATGGAACCCGCTCCTCCCTTTTTTTTTTTTTGTCCCCTCGCGTTCGCCAGTTCGCAGGCACGCGAGCGAACAAGCGGACGCCTCTTCCATTTGATCTGAAAACCTGCTCCAGCGACTGTGCTGCTCCGCGTGGGCCCCCCCGGGACTTACTGTAACTGTCGTTTTCACACTTCCCAGGATGGTCGCTCATCCTTGCTGCTCGTCGGAAGTGCGATGAAACACCCCCCCCCCCCCTCCCCTTCAGCCTCTCAGCTTTCTACCAAACCCAAATTAAGCCATAATGACAAGAAACCGGATGTCCGAATCTCCAAAGACCACCTGGTACTCCCGGGGTAGGCGCTAAATAGCCGGACTGTTAATCGTGATTTTCCGACATCGCCGCGACGCGGCCTACAGTATATCACTGCTCGTTACTTGCACTTAAACACAGTATCTGGATCAGTTTGCCTTAAGATCACGTCGGTGCCTCAGATACCCCCACCTTTTTTAAAAAAAACAAAACAAAACAGCCTCAGAGAAATCATTTGTTTTAACCTGCTCATCCAACGGAACAACAATCAAGGAGGAACAGATTTAATAACCTGTTCAAGCTTCCTCGGAGCCTTTAGAAATAATAATAATTTTAACCTTTTGACGTGACCTTTTTTCGGTGACGCGATGCCCGCCTGTCGTCGAGAGCTCTGAGGGAGGAAAGCGTTCAGCTCACTGTATTTTTTTTTTTTTTTTTTACGCCTGCACGAGCGGTTGTCTCTTCTCATTTTTGTCCCTCTCTCGTCTCGACGTGATCGTACATTTGCAAGATGTGATATTTCAGAAAAAAAACTAAAAACAAACAAAGATGCCTGTCCATTAACATAAGGGCGTGTCTTTATGCACTAAAATGAATACAAGTTTATGGTTGCTTTGTATTTCTGTTCATTTAAGTTTTTTTGGTTTTCTTTTTTCTTTTCTCTCCTTTTTTTAAAAAAAAAATTTGATATTTCCTTGCTCTCTTCTGTACTGTATACGTGAACGGAGACTTTAACACTTCTGACCTTCGACTGAAACCTCCTGTCCCGACAGTTCTGTTGTGCTCCTTTTTGAAGCCGGCGCTATATTCGGCCGGCAGTCCCTTGCAGACGATCGTTCGTATGAAATGAAAACCTCAAAAGAAAAAAAAAAAAAAAACACCCGACAACCCATATTTAGCTTTCGTGTAAATTCATGTCATCGGCACCTTCTCTGTCATCACTCGTCTCTTCCTGTTGCGTGCTCTTTTTCGGCACCACGCAGCTTTTGCATTAACGCTTCCTGATTGTACTGATGAATATAGAGACACATGGATTTCTTTTTTGTTTGTTCATTTTCTCGACAGAAACGCATCGTTAGTCTTTTTTTTTTTTTTGGAAGAGATATTTTTTTTATCCCCCGTGTTATATCTTGTTAAGAAGAATTCGGTCTCGCCTTCCGATGGTCCTCGTCTAACTTATTTTTTACTGATTCGGTTAAACGGCAATCGTCACCACAGTCTTTGGCATGTTGACGTCACGAAAAGAGCAACGTGACGAGGAACGCAACAATGTGAAAGTTGCACGTCGTGTTTGAATGTTTGTTTTTTTCCTCCACACTCCCATTGTTGGACTGATGATTTAAAAAAAATGTCCCTGTACTGTACATATCTGTACCATATGAACATATTTACTTTTCCATGCATGTCCAAGTGGAATACTATGAACACTTACGTACAGTGCTGCAGTTTTAACTAAAGAAACTACATCTTAATGAATTATCCTGCTTTGGTTGGTTTGTTTGTCGCCTTGGTTTTCTGTGATCTCGCATGGCAAGTGATGGCCGCTGCTTTGTCCTTCTCCCCCGCCAGTCTCATATTCCTTTCAAGTAAACTGTAGAACGTTACACTTTCTTTTACACCCGTTATTTTTTTTAATTGGGGGCGGGTTGGGCGGGCCAAGGGCCAAGGGCGGAAATGTTTCAGTATTTACGATTTTATTCCCGGTAGCGCGGAGGAAGAACACGAAGCAGCGTTTTGACTTTCGTGTCGTGAAATAACCCTTTACGCCTCCCGTTTAGTGTCGGGGCCAAAATTTTCAGATGACCTGAGGGGCGAGTTGAGTATTTTGGACTGGGGAAAAACAAAAAAATTATGTTTCTTGTGCCCAGCTCGAGTGCTTCTGGAAAGGAAAGACCGACCCAGTAGCCTACAATTACGCCGCTGTGTTCGTGTTTGCTTTGAAGCTTGTTTTCCTTGTAAGACAAAATCCATGTTTCTTTCAAGGATCATGAGTTTTTTGTGTGTGTAAGCAGCCCTTTAATTGCAGAGGGATTGGCTGGAACTGTATATATATATTATATTTTAATCATGGTTACAGTGAGGATGCCATATTGGCTTTTTGAAGGTGACCCATGAGTTACTCGCTCACAGCAGCGTTCTGCACTTGTATTTAAACATTTTGGGGTTGTTTTTTTTTAGCACAAGTATTCTTACGTGGGACTGGTGCCGACATTTGCAGCAACGGTCGACTGGACCTGAAGTAAGTAATCGATTAATCGAAACTAGAAAATACGGAACGTGATCGGTTTCGGCTCATTGTTTCTCTGTCCGGCCTGTGAATGTACCTTTTTTGTTTCGCTCTTACCACATTCGTATTGTAGCTTGACGCCGCAGCAGGCTCTCATTATATCTCTTAAATAAAGCCTCAGCGGCTTGAGCCAGCGATATCCCCCAGGTGTTGGTCGAGGCCAGAAAACGTTCATCAGTAGGCCTGAAAAGTCCTTTAACAGTGGACTGATCACTAAAAGCTGAACAACAGTGACTTTGCACTTGTTTGGCCTCTCTTCATAGATTTTTTTTTCATTTTTTAGGTTACCTTGCATCCATTTTTGGAGATCTTGTTATATTTCTCGGTTTTGTGTCACTTCCTGGTCGGTTTGCGACACTTTGTGGTCAGTTTGCGTCTCGTTGTAATTGGCTTTACCTTGGGCTTCTGGGCCTGTGCGTCTACGCGGTTGCATATCGTCTCTTTTCAGCCGTTCGTCTGCAGTTGCTGTGCATCTCCCGGTCGTCGTTTCGGTGCGGCGCTGTCCCTCGGTGAGAGGCCGGCGCAGTACGCGTGCTTCGGCCTGCGAGACGCCAGGGGGCGCTGCGGTGCCGGCGGTCGGACCCCCCCCCCCATTCGACGGAGGATGCGGCGCATTAAAGCGCAGGCGAGGTGAACGCAGTCACGTGACCGCCGTCGCTGCCGTTGGTGAGTTTCTCCCATGATGGCGGAGCGGACAGCCGTGCGGATGGACCGTCTCTCGCACACCGATGCCTGTTTCGTGTCTTGAGGGAGGGCGTTTCGTTTTTTCCCCTTTCGCCTTGTTTTGAAACGCCCCCCACCACCCCTTTCCCTCAGCCCCGGGCTCCTTCTCAACCAGACCGCACTCGTGTTTGTCGGCGAAACCATGGCAGACCGCGGCGTGGATTTGTCCGCCCTGCCAAAGGAGGTTAGAGACCAGTTGGCGGAGTTGGATCTGGAGCTGTCTGAAGGTAAAGGAGGCGGGGATGGGGGGGTTACTGACTGGCAGGGAGGGTGGGGTGGGGGTGATGGTGGCGGTGGGGTGGGTGGGATGGGATGCTATAGCAGATTTTCGAGCTAGCCGCGTCTCTCAGCTGTGCGCGGGGCTAGCCGGCAGCCATTAAAGGCGGTAGTTTTGTCCTCCTCCTGTTCGCCTCGGCGATACGCTGACTGGGCAAGCACACGTCAGTCTGTGCCACCGAGCTCCTTTTCGTGCTAACACAGGATGTGGCGAACGCGAGCTAGCAGGGCATGACATGCAGCATTGTGCTCGGAGGATGGTGGTGGTGGTGGTGGTGGGGGATCTCATCCCCGGACCCCCGCGTTCCCTTTATCTCCACACAAAGCGTCGATTTAAAGGTTCGTGTTTGTGCGGACCGGATCCGATCCAGTCTGCCCAGTCGGACAGGCAGACAGACAGACAGCCTGGTGACGGCCCAGAGGCCAGGTCCGGCCACCAGCGCTTGACCCCTCCTCCTCTTGTCATCTCGGTCATACCTCTTCATATGTAACGCGGCTTCCATTTGGACGTCATACACGCCTATCACTTCTGTGCTCAAGTTTCGGCTGAGCAAAAAAAAAAAAAAAAAAGATTTATTGGCAGTAAAACTATGAGTCACTGCGAGAGGGTAATGACGAGGCCTGCAGTCATCATCTGCCCCCGGCGTCACAGGAAGCCTGTTCCACAGCGACAGACTCCCAGAACGCAGCACGACCCCGGTGGCGTTCAGCGGCCCGGCGAGACGTGTACGGAGCCCCGTGCACCTGCGGAAACCTGCCATGGCGGCCGTGGCCCGCTCTCGCCCTCCTGTGCCGGTCGTTGCCTGATCACCCTGCCCTCAGGCTCCCTCTGTGTCCGGTGTGCGCCGGGCCGGACGGTTCTCACTTTGTGCTGCTTTTACTTGCATGTGGACCGTTCGTCCGTTTCCAGGCATATTTTCATCGAACCCCCCCCTCCCTCGGAGCAGCTGTCCTGCTCCGCAACCACTGACACACACACACACCCACACACACGCACTGTCACACAAGCTCCTGACAGTATCCTCCTACCTCCAGCTGAGGTGAGTGGATCCGGCCTTACTGAGCAGCGATCAGTTCAAGGATATATACCTTCAGACGATAGAAATTTGTTGACCAGGGATTCATGGTTTTGGCTGTGGTAACAATTCCTTTATCTCGGACCCGGGTTTTTTTTTTTCAGTTGACTTTCTAGGAAGCGTGCAGTGCCTAACGGGTTTTGAAGCCTCTCGTGCTCGTGAGAAATGCGCGGGACTCGACAGTCGGTCGGCGAAACGGTGCAATTTCTTCGAACGCAACAGACAGCGCGGCTGGTGAGCGAAATGCTTCGGGTCGCGGCACCCAAGTGCTCCCGGTCCCGTTAACGACAGCCCGCGTCAACAAGCGCTCCTCTGAGCCGGGTGGAAATGCCTGTTCCTGCGTTGCTGGGATGAGAACGCGGGCCTGCCAAATGGCCTCTTTAAAAAACAACCCGTCGCTGCTCGCCCCCTGTGACCACGGGGACACAATGAGGACCATTCAGCTGGTCCGAGCCGCCGCGGCCCGGAGCTCTGCTGCCGTTTAGGCCCCCCCAGCCTGACCCGGCGCTTGTGTGCGCGGTGGAACGAGCTCGCCGCCGTAGGACGAGGAGGGAGGGGCCGGCTATCGGTCGCACTTGAGAAGGCGACGTGCGGTGTCTGTACTTCTCGCTAGCAGCCCGTCAGCGCTCTCACTCTTCCGTTTCTTCCGTTTCTCTGGTGGGCGGGGTTCAAAGGTCACGTCAGGCCCTCCCCGCGACCTGCCTACCACGCCGTCTGTGGAGAGCGCTACTCTACGGTTGCCGACGCAACAACACCGCAGAGTTTCGCTTCGCGAGTCGGGAGCTAGCGGCCCAGGTTTTGTGCTTTCTCTCAGGTGTGGGTGCTCGTTGCGGGCGCGCGGAGACGCAGCGTTACCCTCCCTTTTGCATCTCCGATCGATGTGCGGAGACAAATTGTCGCCAGTTGCTCCCTTGCCAGGCCGCTCATGCAGTAAACCGACCAGCCAGCATTCAGGCGCAGCAGAAGCGGCCTGGGCTCGTTCGCTGAGGGAGAGTGCCGCTCCATCCTCCCGACCTTAGTCGCCAGTGACGGCGTGCGGGACAAAGCCCCGCGGATCCTCGAGGATGTCTGTCCCGCTGAAACCTGTCTCCTCTCTCTCCCCCCGTGTTGGTTTTTGAACGGAACGCCGTGGCTGCTGTCGCAGTCGGGGCAAAGTGCTCGTTGGAGAACAGAGGCGTGCGACTTCCTTAAACTGCAGCTCATGTGGCGCCAAAGGTTGGAGGTCTGTGCCTGAGCGAAAACAGGAAGAGCCGTTATAACTCTTCCAAGCCTCTGTCGACGGCGCCCGGCGGACGGTCGGAGCACTTGGCAGCGCCGTGGAAACGGCTGAAGTCAACGAGTCGACCGGTACTTTGGCGTATTAAGATTCACGCTGGCAACCCAAGCAATGTGGCGATTTTTTTATGGGACAGTCGATAGACGAGAGAGATGGGAGTCGATGGGGTGATGATGTGCGGCAAATGTCGGGAAACAAACCGGGGGGGACGTCAAAGAGCCATCAAGTCCGATGGTTTTCAAGTGTTTTTTCTAGAACAAAATGCGGAAGAGTCCTTAGATCTCCCTGACAGATTCGGATTTCTTTTTGATTTCGACGTAACACCCGCTACATGGCCGCCACGCGTGAACCGTGCTGCTTCGAACGTGAGCATTTTGCAGGGATTTAAAAAAATGGTTTATTGCCCAGCCCCGCTCGCAAAACAACCTGGAACGTTCCGGGAACGTTTGGGCTGAGCTCCGCGCACTCTGCAGTCTCCTGTTCGTAAAAACGTCGATACTCTGGCGCCGTGTTCCTCCCCGCGAGCTTCACGTGAAAGCGCCCAGTTGGTCACATTCCAAACGGAACGAGGCCTCCTCCTGTGCCCCGTGGCCCCGGGGCAGCGCCCCCCCCCCGGGGCGCAGGCGTATGGTTGGGCACCCTCGGCAAAGGTCTTCCTTCATGCGCCTCTATGCGTATGCAGTGCATGTGACACAATACTAAGTTTTTTTTGATTCTATGAAAATTTGATGAGCCCTGCGGACCTTTTGGGCGGGTGTGTCGGCGTGCGCGGTCCCCTGGGTACATGTTGAGGCACGCGTAGCAAAAAAAGAAATAAAATCAAAAAAGCCAACCCGACTCCCTTCGAGCGAGGAGATGCGTCGACATCCCGCTCCTCAGCTCTTAAAACCCGCACGCCCCCCCCTACGAAAACTGGAACTCGCTCTCCCCCACAGCAAGGCGCTGATCGACTCGTCCAACGAGCTCTCGCGCGGCGTCAGGTTGGGCAGGGCGACGCGGCACAAATCCGCGGTGTCGGTAACGGCGCGTTTTATTCGGACTTGATCGGTTTTAGCTTTGAAGGGGGCAAATGCGAACAGAACGACAACCCTGCCGAGTTCATCCTGCAGTCAGTTGTGCGCCCCGCGTGTCGCAACCGTAATTCGCCGGCGCTTTGGAATCGACGAGGAAGTGTTTAGGGACGAGACGGGCCCGCGTCCCATCTGGTCGTGAGTCACCGCGCTTGGGCGCGTCCTCCTCTCCGGGGCACATCCATCCGCCGCGAAGTGAGCGAACCTGTTTTCGCCTCCCGTCTCGCCGGGCCGTTTACCCACTTTGACAGGCATGATGCAAACTGTGAGTCAGCGGGGAAGGGGAAGGGCGAATGGGTTTTGTTGTTTGTGTTGTTTTTGTTTTCGCGAAATCGGACCCCTTCCCTCGCCGTCTGCGCGACACCTCGCCTCCGCCCCGCCCCGACCCGCTACCTGACCTCGGGCGGCGAGGCGCGGTCCCCGACGCTGCGTTTGTTGCGCAACCTCCCGCTCTCCCCGCCTCTGCGGCCGTTTAGTCAGGGGCCCCGGTGTTGTGACACACCGGGGAAAGCTGACTCACGCGCGATCCCGATTCGTGCCCCGCGTGCCGAGCGACGAGCTCGGCGGCGGAAGCGCCGAAATCGCGGTGTGTGTTGCAATTTCTCTTTCCCCTCTCCTTTTCGGAGCGCGGGAGCCGGTGTGCCCCCCACACACACTCTGTTGCTGGCCGGCCATGTGACTGCGCGAATGCTGAAGGGTGCTCTTGTGAATATAAATAGACCTGGCTGGCAAGACAAATTCGCTTTCATGCCCCAGGAGGAGAAAACAAGCGTCTCTTTGACACAAAAAAGCACCGCCATTATCGCAGCGGCGGCGGGGGGGGGGCCCTCCTCCGCCTTCTCCGCCTTCTCAGAGTCCCAAGGAGTCGGTGCCTTTTTCTCATAGAGGCTAGTAGACGGCGAGCCGGTGGCGAACGCTCCCGCGTCCGACCCGCTGCACGCGGGTTGTGTGTGAAATGCCACGGCCCGTCGAGAGCTGCCCTCCCGGGGCCCCTCAGCCCGCCGTCAGACCCGCGGCGAAGGCTGCCGCCGAGGCGCTAATTGCTAAAGCCTCGCACACGGTGGTTTTGGAATGCTCTTGCCGCGTTACCGTGCAAACCCGCGTCTGCCTAACACGATCGGGACAGAGCGCAGGGGCTCCTCTGCGCCATCTCCGCCTGAACGCGGAGAAAAGTAGCCGGAGGAGGAGGGGTCGCGCTCCCGATCCGTCCGCGCCGCCGGCGGTGGGCGGAGGTTGGTGTGGATGGGTGACACGTGCACGCGGACGCGGCGTCGTGGCACCGCCCCGCACAGCGAGCGCGCCTCAGCGGGCCGGGTCGGCTCGCCGATGCCTTTTTGCGAGCTTGGGGGTCTGCAGCTGCAGACGTCGGCGTTGCCTGTTTTTAGATTCTGTCTCTCTCTCTCTCTCTCTCTCTCTGTTTGTGTCATGGTCTCTTTCTCTAAGCGGGGGGCCTCCAGCTGATCGGCCACGCAGCTGATCGTTGCAGCCTTCGGAAGAGGGCGCGGAGGACGCCGAGTATTTTCTCAGCAGCTGGTCGGTTTCTATATATGAAAGCGCGGGCCTGCGTCACAGGAAGGGCTGATGGGAAACCGGGGGGCTCGGGGGTAAAGCGTTACCGCAGCACGTGCACAATGAAAGTTTCCGAAAGGTCAGACGCTCTCTCTCTGTCAGTCACTCGTCGTGGTTTATATCTTTTGGACTCGTGCCGCACATTTGACCAGTTCCCTTCCTTCGCTCCTGAGCGGAGCCAGAGGATAATCCAAAAAAAAAAAAAAAAAAAATCCCCAGTGAGCAGAAGTCCTGAGGAAACCCCCCGAACGAGCCGATGCGTATCTCCCCTCTTGGCCCCCTTAGAACACATTGTGCTGGTGCTTTAACGCGACTCCCGAGAGGGGAGAGGGAAAACAAAGGCCCTGGAAACACACACGGGGAGGGGGACTGGGTTTTCGGAGTCGGCCTCTTGGTTCCTAACTGTGGCCAGCGAGGGCTTCTGGGCAGGTGCAAGGTCACCGCACTCACAACGTGAGCTTCCCGTTGACGCTCGGTAAGAATCGCTTTCCTGGCGTCGGGCCAAAAGTGGATGTTTTGCCTCCGACCCGCGGCGTTCTCGCGCTCTTGTGTCGGTACCGGGCCCTCCGGTCATCTTACGGCAGGTTCGTGCCGCGTCACGCGCTCCCACAGACGCTGACGAACGCTGCTGACTGTCGCGTCGACGTCACGTAAGTGGCTGTGCTGCGGCCGTGGTAGAAACCACCAGCGGAGTTGGATTGTCCCACTAAGCCGCCCTTGCATGTACCGTGTCTGGAGACGCGACGACTGGCGGCTTCGCCACGCGGGGCTGTCACGTCTGGCCCCCCCTGCTTTGGCACTGTACCAGTCCAGATCACAGCTCAAAAAGCTCTATTAATTCCCGGTTCATCGTTTAAGGTGCTTTCTCAAAGATAAATGGGAATCATTTTACGGTTCTGGGTTCTTTTAATGTGCGAATTTCCTGTTTTGTTTGTCTGACTTTTTTTTTTTGTATCAACCAAACACTTCATTGATTAATTGAGGCAATGATCAGCGGATTAATGGATGATGAAGATAGTTCCTGGCACTACACCTTAACCCTGTCCTGAAGGTGGAATGTCGGTGGCGGGGCCGGCGCGGTCTCGCTGTCGGCCGCTGGACTCGCCACCCGCGCGCGGCGATATCGCGAAGGCGACTCGCGGCTCGTCACGAGCTGATGGTATTGATTCCATGGCTCGGCCGCCCGGCTGAGATCCCTCCTGCGTCGATGCCCTCTTTTAACCCCGTCGGCCGCGCTCACGCGTCGTCCTGAAACGGGCCGCCGCTCAGATGATCGGTTTATGCAGCGCTCGTTTGGCAGTAAATCGTCACCCGGAGCGGACGGATGACAGGTTGGCCGACCCCCCACGCCGGCCGCGTCGAAACCCGATACTGCTTGCTCACCGATTCCGCCGTCTGCCTGCGGGGGCCGGGCGCTCCGAGCAGTGCGCTCAACTGACCTGCTCGCACTTCATGTCCTGAGCGGGAAGAGGAAGCGACGCAGGTACCCGCGCGGGTCCGTTTGCAGCGTGGACCTGCTCTCTCGCCGACCCGGCCGCGACGTAACAGGAGTAACGGAGGAAGCGGAGCGCCGCTCCCTCTGCGAGCTCACGATGGAATGTGGACGCTCTCGAGGCTTGGAGGGAACTTTTTAGTTTTGTTTTTTTGTTTCTTTTGGGCCGAGGAACGGCGTTATCTCAATCACGGCCCCGACACAAGTGTTTTCGTCCCGCGCAGGAAGGGCCGGCCTGATGGAACAATTCGCCGCTCGACCCGGGCTGGGTCCAATCTGGCGTGCGGCGCTTGCGTTGCGTGCGGGCGTGTTTTTTTTTGTTTCTCATGCGCGCACGTGCGCTCCTTCGGGGATTGTGTTGGCAAAAGGCCGTCCGGTGCGATAGACGGCAAAATGTTCAACAATTCGCCGAATCCTTAACGAGCCCAGTGCCCCCGCTCTTACGTTTCACTTTCAAAGTTGTTCAGGCGGTGTCGGCGCTCTGTTCGACAGACGGAAAACCGTGACATTTCCCTGCAGACGTTTTTGTTTTGCTTTTTTTTTTTTTTTTTCTCCTCTGGTCCAGATATCGCTTCACGCTTCCTCTCTGCCAGGAAACCCCCCCGCACGCAGACTCGTTGGGTTATTTGTGCATTTGCGCGGAGGTGTGCGCGTCGCCTGCGCGAGCGCCTCTGCTTTTTGCGGGCCCTCGCTCGCGCCGCCCGCTCACCAAGGCGACGAGGCCGGCGGCGGCGACGCTGGCCGGAAGCCCGGCCGCGCAAATGTTCCAGTTGTCATCCGCGGCGTAATCTCGGATTCCGGGTCGGGGGCGGGGCCAAAATATGCGAGCGCCGGGTGATTTTCTCGCGATGTGAAAAGAGTCATGCGAGTCTGTCACCTGGTCCGTAATCCTCTTTTGAAGCGCGTATGTGTGTGCGTGCGGTCGTGTGTCTGCAAGTAACCTGCAACATGTAGTCGCCTGCATGCGCGCAGCGGGAGGAACCGATACCGTGAAGCAAGAGGAAACGGTGGGTGACAGGAGTCGCCGTGTCACTTCCTCTCAGGCTCATCTGCCTTCAGTGTTTACAGCAGCTCTCACAGGTCGTGGGGGGGGGGGTTGCGGTTGTGCGGTTGTGGGTGGGGTTGGCGGTTGGGGGTTGGGGAGCGTAAAATTGGAACGTGCTCTGATGCGCGCTTCACCCTCGGCATCGAATGTCAGCGTTTGTCCGTGACGGAGCGGAGGAGACGGCGAGCGGGTCGCGTGGAAAACGCCCCAAACGCCTAAAGCCCGGGTCATCGCCTCTCCCGGTCGCGTCGGGGAGGGGCCAATCAGACTTCAAGCTGATTTGTTGCTGCGTGCGGGGGGGGGCATGTCCGTCCAGACCGCTCCCCTCTCTGCAAGCGCTCAACCATTAGGTCATCGCCCCGTCTGAGCGTCGGAAACATTAGCCCGGCGGCGACCTCTGACCGTTACCGTGGAGCTCCGCCGCTACGTGACCCGCCCTGCGTTTACACCATCCCGTCGCCGGGCTGCCGAATGTTTTTTTGTTTTTTTTTAAATTTCAGAAAACACGCTCTGATTACGCGTCAGATAGGAAAACCTCGGCCCTCCCTAAGCAGCGCTTTCTGAAACTGTGAACACTTTTCTCGCAAGACAGTTTATGTCGGCGGAGAAGCCCAAGGAAAACATCGCGGTGTAAGAAAATCAGGGGAAAAGAGGAGCGATCTCGTTTTGTCGTAGCGAAGCGCCTTTCACCGAAAGTGGCGTCGGGAATTAAAGGGCTTATTCAGATTATTGACACCAACGGACAGAAATCCTTTCTAAGTCCGCTTCTAATTCCAGTGTTCACGTCGCTCTCCCTGCGCTCTCGACTGCGCGCCGCTCTCGCAACGCCGCTCTTGAGTCATCCTCGCGTTCGCCGCCGATGTCGTAATGCGCGCGCGGTTCGCTTGAGAAAAGCCGCGCTCGGCCTGCTGTCGACGGCCCCCCCCAAAGAATCAAAACGCGCGTGCGGTTAGCGAGGCCGACAGTTCGACATCGTACCTCATACACAAGCCCATGCACGTATTTTGACAACATTTGTGGCCTTCCCGTGCGCCAATGAACCAAAAAACGAGCGAGTTAACCTCAAGACTGCCTCCGCGCCCCGGGCTCTGCGCCGCCAAAGCCGGTCGCGATGGATCAGAGCGTCCCCAAAAGGCATTGGACGGTGGACGCAGCCGCTCTTATCTCCGCTGCGTCAGCAAGGCTAATGCTGTAAACATCAATACCGTAAAAGGCGCGCTTCGGCCCGCCCCGTGATTACCGACGGAACTGGAAACCCTGCTTGCGCAAGCGAGAGGGGAGCCGTCCCACTTGTCTTGAGGTCAGAGGTCAACGGCGCCCGTGCCAGGGAAGCGTCGCTGGGCTCCGTGCCAATAAAGATGACTGCTCACGAAAACTGACCCCATCTTTGGGGCATTTTTGTGTCCGCGTTTCGCCAAACACCCTGGCTCCAGCACGGCATGTTGAGCCGGTCGGGTGTATACAATATGTATTTAAAAAAAAACAAAACACACACACACACACACACACACACACACACACGGTGCTGGTTTGACACACTGACACACATCCGACAGCAGACTCGCAATGCCGCTCTCACTCAGCGTTCATTCCTCCGTGTACTGCAGGGCAACCTTTAACCTGCACCAGCTGTGTACACACACACACACACATGCACACACACACACACACACACACACACGCGCACGCATTCACTTCCTGCACCTCAGGGGAGCTCTTGGCCAGCGCACCCGCTCTCCTGGCCAGTTGGCCGTCTCGGCCGCTGTGCTCTTCCAATCAGCACATTCCTCTCTCTCTCTCTCTCTCTCTCTCTCTCTCTCGACAGACGCCGGGGGACGGCTTTTGGCAGCGCGCGCACAGGGTGGGGTAACGCTCATATCCTGTCCCCGCGACCTCAGATTACGCTTGCGCGGCTGCAGCGCTGTTTTTTGTTTTGCGGCCGCGTTCCTGCTCTCCAAACGCGCGGCTTTTCCTCTTGTTTTGAAGCGGCTGTCACGGTCGCTCTTTTCCGGCCCGACCCGGCCCGCCGTGCCAGCCAGCGTCCGTTGTTATGTCCCGCACCAGCACAGACTCTCCTCTGTCCTTGTTAATGACTCCCCCCCCCCCCCCCCGGGCCCCATTTCACCACACCAGCACCGTGTTCGACAGAACCCGGTCTTCAACAACAATGTTGCCCCAGCGCAGCCGGTGATCGCCGTCCCTTCCCCGCCCGCAAATGTCCGTTTTCTCTCCACGTAAACACGCACTCGGCGCCGGGTGTGGTGGGGGGGGTTCATCCCCGAGCGGTTACCGGGGCCGGGGGCGTACGCACACCCTCTCACACACCCTCTCACACTCCTCTCAGACTTTTTTTTTTTTTTTTTTCTTCTCCGCGATTGCTGGGAACTCCTTCGCCCCTCCCTCCCCATCCCCATCCCCCGCCCCCCGCTTTCCCATGATTTCGCAGCGAAGGCCTCCGGGGCTGCGCGCAGGGGAAGGATCAAGACATGGGAGGGATGAGGTCTGCGGCCCGTTGTGCTGCCGCCGCTGCTGCTGCATACTGCTGCTGCATACTCTGATCGCGCGCGTCGCTCTCGCTCGGGGAAAACGCCGCGCACCGACCGGAGCGTGAGAAAGCTCCGGGACGCGCAGCACGGCGTATCTGGAGCAGCGCACGGGACTTCCCGCCCGGCACCGGCTTATTCCAATCTGCTGCTGAACTTTTGCCCCCCCCCCATTTTCTTTCCATTGTTGTTTCACGGCCCCTGTTCTCTTTCGCTCCCGCCAGCCTCTCGCCGTGTGATTTAAACCCCCCCCCCCCTTGGATTGAGACTAAGCAGCACTCTGGCCCACTGCACTTGACATATCATACAATGTTATCACCGGACAGAGAGGATGGGGGATAACCGGGAGTGCGGGGGAGATCGCAGCCGCAGGGTTGTGTGCGCGGACAGGGACAGCGTCCTCCGCCGGTGTTTGCGCGACTGTGTGTTTTGGGGTCCCGGCGACGTGGACTTTGCCCCGCCTCTGTTGCTCTCTGGGGGCAAACTCTGGCAGAGTCCTGCCATCGCCAAGGCCGACTGAGGAAGGGGTGGTGCCTTGTGTACAGTGTGTGTGTGTGTGTGTGTGTGTGTGTGTGTGTGTGTGTGTGGGGGGGGTGGGGGGGGGGGGGATAAATAGTCGAGTGAGTCCCATGTGAAACTGGCTCACGTGGCTTCCCCTTTTCTTTTTCTTTTTCTTTTTTTTCCCCCTCCTTTCCCTGCTTATTATCCCGACTGTTCTCGAGAGCCTTCAGCTCTGCCATTGTTTTCTGCCCGGCGCCGTTATCTGCCAGCCGCCCTCATCGTATTTGGGTTTTGGTTGGCCAGGAGGAGGAGTTTTTCTTTTTCAGTTTTTGTTTTTGCGCACGCTCGTCATGCTTGTTCACCGGGGCCCCGAAAAGCGAGGCCTCGTGTCCTCGGCCCCGGGCTGCGAGCGGACGGGGGCCGTGGACGTGTGGAGTGCAGGGGATTTGGTCCAAAGAGGATTATTATTATGACTCAACCCCCCACGAATGTATTAGCTAAGGCGGGGGAGGGGGTTAGTGTGTGTGGGGGTGTGTGTCAGAGGGGGGTTGTGCGTGCGTGCGCTAACGACGACCAAACATGACGGTGTGGTGTCGCTCTCCTCTCTCCTAGGTGACATCACGCAGAAGGGCTACGAGAAGAAGAGGGCCAAGCTGCTCGCCTCCTTCATCCCTCACTTGCCAAGTATGAACAGCTCCTCTTCTACTATTTGCTTTTTTCCTCATCTCACTTGTTAACACCCCACCCCACCCCACCCCCGTGCTGAGTCATCCCCCCCCCCCCATCAGCATTCTTGCCGTTGGTCAGTCTGAGAAGAGTAATTGCGACAGAGTCGGCTCATCCAGTCGTGCTTTCGTTGTGCTGGAAGTTACCGCCGTCCGTTTGGAGAACTAACAAACGAAAATGAAAAAAACGGCTTTTGTTTGTGCGGTTTTAAGTGTGAAATGCCCCCCCCCCACCCACCCACCCACCCACACACACACACACACACACACACACACACACACACACACACACACACACACACACACACACACAACTTCAATTCAACTAACTTCACCCACTTTACCAACTCCCTTTTGTCCAAGTGGTTCCAGACAGTTTCTGGCTCTCTGCGGCGCTCTAGTGGCCAGAGCGAGGATTACGACGTCCCCACGAAGCGCTCGGCAGGTCCCCGTAATTACAAAACCCCCGCGCCAGAGTTTGTGAACTCTGCGGACCCGCTCTTCCTCTAACCAGTGTCGTGTTTACGAGCGGTCGCGCCCGAAGGGGAAGTGCGCCGGAGTTTTCGCCGCATGACTAAGCGCCCGGTCACCTCTGTCCATCGCTGTTTTTTTTTTTTTTTTTTTCCTCAGTCAGCTGCTTTGCAGGAGGGCTGGGCGTTTCCTCAACGAAATATAAATGGCGCCGCATCCGCCCCGACACGAAAAGATCTCTCCCTTGTGTCGCTGGAGTCCGACTCCTGTCCGTTTAACCTCGGCCCGTTTGGTCAAATTGTCTCGTACCTGGACTCGAATCCTGCGGGCTCTGCCTCCTGTTGGTCGACGGGCGGTTCGCCTCGGACGGCAGAGCAGGTACCAGGAAGCTCTGAACCTCCAAAAAAAAAAAAAAAGGTCACGTCCCGCTCCTGCGCCACGAAACCGCCGTCTCCCAGGGGACTCTGTCGCTCGGGCCCCCCGTGGGAGGAGCGGACAGCTGACTAAAAATATACCCGCTTGAATCTAACCTAGTTTTTCCACGCGCTGCGCTGAGAATAAAAAGCGGCATCAGTCAAGCACGTGTCCCTGTCTCGCTTCATGTTCGGAGGCTATATTTAGGGAGCGTCTGGCAGCCTCCTCTAATATTCACCTCCTCTTGTGCCCGGGTGCGTTTTTGTTTGGCGTTTGCAAAAAGCCTCGTGTTCGATTGCTTGCGTATCGGCGTCGCCCGCTGACGCCCGCGTCCGTCCCCGCAGATGTGGACCTGTCTCTGCCGGACGTGCAGCTTTCCCCGGGCCACAGCGCCGACCCCAGCCCGAGCCCCGAGGCCCCGGGGCCCTCCACCTCCTCGGCCTCCAGACACCACCGCGCGCACCGCAGTGGAGGGGCCAGGGACGATCGCTACAGATCAGGTACGCGCGCGAGAACGAGCGCCGGAGGAGCTCCATCCCTTCCTTTTTTAAAAACCGTCTTCTTCAAATCTCGTCTTTCTCCCCGTTTCTGTTTATCGTCCCTGCAGACATCCACACGGAGGCTGTGCAGGCGGCGCTGGCCAAGCACAAAGAAGAGAAGATGGCGCTGCCCATGCCCACCAAGAGACGCTCAGCCTTCGTCCAGTCTCCCATAGACACCTGCACACCTCCAGGTTAGCCAAAGTTGCCTGGTGCAACCATTGTGGGGCCTCTGTCGGAAACCCGGTGTCCCTGAACGAAGACGACAACAACAATGTTCCTTTTTATGTTCCAGACACGTCCTCTGCATCAGAGGACGAGGGCTCGCTGCGCAGAAAGGCGGCGCTCAGCGCCGTGCTGGCCCAGAGCCTGCAGAGCCCCGATTACTGGATCAACCGCTCCGTCCAGAGCTCCTCCACGTCGTCCTCGGCCTCCTCCACCCTCTCCCATGGAGAGCCCAAGACCCAGCCCCAGCTCACGCCCGCCGCCTCCCTGCTGGCCGACGTGCTGGCACACACGCGCATAGGTAACGAACAGCTCCCAGATCAGCGGGGCCGTCGACGGGTCGCCCTCCCGTGACGCCCACTTTTTCTCCTGCCCGCCAGAAAACAGCGTCCCCCCGGACGTGACGTCCTCCACCCCCCAGGAGAGGGGCTCCAGGGTGGACCTGCCTCCGGCGGTCAGGGGCATGAGCCGCGGACAGAGCCGCTCCAGCATGCTGGATACCGCCGACGGTACACTCGCGCCCGGACGGGCCGGGCCGTCTTTAAATGTCTAGGTCTATGTTTGGGTGTAGGTTCCCTGGTAATGTGTAAAATTCAAGAGAGAATGAGAAAGAAATCAAGTCATTTCCTGTTCCTGAAATTTGCAGAACTCGGCCTCCTGGTTCCTGCTGCAGATCAGGGAAGGGGGGGGTTAAAGAATTTGCATGTTCTAATCAACGCGTAGAAATCGATGAGCCAACTGCCGAGGTTCATCCAGAGCCAACGTTCAACGTCGTCCTCATTTCGCTGTGTGGTGAACGCTGCTAACGACATGATATGTTGTGTTCTTTCTTTTGGGTCCATTAATCCCGTCCCTGTCTTGCCTTTCATTTAAAAAAAAGGAAAAAGAAAAGGTAATATAAAATCGAAAAATCGGGGGTGGGGATGGGGTTGCCGAAGAGGTCCAGCTCAGCTTGCTTTTCCAGCCTGGCGCTCCGTCTCTCTGTCTTCATGTTCGTCCCGTGCTGTAGGTCTAGACGTAGACAACCTCCTCCAGTCCGTCCTCCTCACGATCCTTCAGTCTGTGTCTCCTCAAGCGCAAATCTCCCCTTTTTTTTCCCTGCCCGAGTCCTTCCTGCTGCTGATTCCGATTCGCGTGCTAGTTGCGACAGTGTGTGACCGTGTAGAGATCTGTGTTGGAGTAGACCTGCATGCTTGAGGGGGTGGGGGGTTGGGTTGCGCTGCGGGTGCCTCTGTCCGCCCAGCTCGCTCGCGCTCGCGTTTTCGTGACGGCGGCTGTTCTCGGTGTCTGTCCAGGCGTGCCCGTCAACAGCAGGGTGTCCACCAAGATCCAGCAGCTGCTGAACACGCTGAAGCGGCCCAAAAGGCCGCCGCTCAGCGAGTTCTTCCTCGACGACTCCGAGGAAATTGTCGAAGGTGAGTGTGCGTGTGCTGTTTTTTTTTTTTTTTTTTTTATGGGACCGGGTTGGGGAAAAAAAATCCCAGAAATATTAATGTTAGCACGTTTATCTTGCAGTTTTTTGGGGTTTTTTGTCAAATCACATACGCAGCTACACGCCGAAATGGCCTGATCTTCCATTTCGCTTTAAATTAAAGAACACTGGTCAGGAATTACGCTGAAAATCTTAACTGCTGAGTGGAAGACGACAGGCTCGTTCGCCGCCGACGGCTATATGCGGTCGCTCGCCTCCGTTGCCTCACGCCCTCGCTGATCTACCGCTCTCCGTGTCCCTTCTCGAACGCCCAGTTCCCCAGCCGGACCCCAACACGCCGAAGCCCGAGGGACGTCAGATCATCCCGGTGAAGGGGGAGCCGCTCGGCGTGGTCAGCAACTGGCCCCCGGCCCTGCAGGCGGCCCTGGCCCGTTGGGGGGCCACCCAGGCCAAGAGTCCCGCCCTCACCGCTCTGGATATCACCGGCAAACCCCTGTACACGCTCACATACGGTGAGCGGCGGGACCCGCAACTGGCGCGGACGTTTGGCGTAGGCGCTAGAAGGGTTTTTTTGTTCAACCTCTCAGTCTCAGGTGTCCGTATTACTGTGTTTACTAAACGGAGGTGTAAGAACTGTTTTTTTTTTTTACTTATGAGCTGGTTCAGCTGAGCAAATATGTGTCGGCCCGAGGAGAACAACACCTACATTACGTCTCCTCCCCATCAGTTGGATAACCCTCAGTTCCGCAACGTTAATGCGACATTTTTGACGATCATCGCCGGCTTCTCTTCCCCGCAGGCAAACTATGGAGTCGCAGTCTGAAGCTGGCCTACACGCTGCTGAACAAGCTGGGCACCAAGACCGAGCCGGTCCTGCAACCCGGAGATCGGGTAAGGGTCCGTCGGTCGGTGAGCGGGATGTCCCCGTGCGCTGGAAACCTGAGGAGGGAAAATAAGTGGGGTTTTTTTTTTTTTTCCCGCTTGGCAGGTGGCGTTGGTGTATCCCAACAGCGACCCCGGCATGTTCTGGGTGGCTTTCTATGGCTGCCTGTTGGCCGAGGTCATCCCTGTGCCCATTGAGGTGCCGCTGTCCCGACAGGTAAAGATGTGAGAAGACGTGCATTTGGGTTTTGGACTGACTGCTGGGGAAAAAAACAAACATGCGTCGTAAGCCTCCTCACCTTCGCCTTTTCTCCGCAGGATGCGGGCAGCCAGCAGATCGGCTTCCTGCTGGGCAGCTGCGGCGTGAGTCTGGCGCTGACGAGCGAGGTGTGTCTCAAAGGGCTGCCCAAGACCCCCAACGGAGAGATCATCCAGTTCAAAGGTCAGCCGTCGCCAGAGCCGCTGGCTCAGCAGGGGCCGCCTCCGTCTCTCGTCTCTTTGCGAGCCATTAGATGGGCTCATTAAAAGAGAATACACAGTGTGTGTGTGTGTGTGTGTGTGTGTGGGTGCGGAGGCGTGATCGCTCCGCTCACCTTCGACCTTCCAAACCCCTCAGCAGTCCTCAGCTAAAATGTTTCTGCGCGCCTGTTGTTTGACCAGGTTGGCCGAGGATGAAGTGGGTGGTGACGGACACCAAGTACCTGACCAAGCCCTCCAAAGACTGGCAGCCGCACATCCCCACCGCCAACACAGACACCGCCTACATCGAGGTTTCTATTGTGTATTAAATATCTCAGTGTAACCTCATAAACGACTGCAATACAGTTATAATTCCCTGTTACACTATTCTCTTATGCTTCATAAAGAAATTTGAGATGCAACACTCACACAAGATGATGTTTCCTGGTTCCTTGTGCTCATTGACTTTGTCTATGTCTGCGTTTTTGTTTTTCTGCGTGCCCCCTCCACCCAAGTACAAAGCGAGCAAGGAGGGAACAGTGATGGGAGTCGCCGTGTCCAAGATCTCCATGCTGACCCACTGTCAGGCCCTGACCCAGGCCTGCAACTACTGCGAAGGTGAGAGCTCGGCGCCTTTATGTCCTCGGCGTGAGCCCGGCATTAAAAATCCAATTCTGCCCGGCGGCGCTCGGCGTTTTGAGATCAGGATGAGGATGAGTCTGCCGGTGGCTGCACATATCTGATGTCTTTGTTTTTGTCACAGGGGAGACACTGGTCAATGTGTTGGACTGCAAGAAGGACATGGGCCTGTGGCACGGCGTCTTAACTGTGAGACTGAACGCAACAGTTTGTCCTCCGTGTCCGGACCGGCTGATCCTCCTGACTTCGGCGTGAAGCATGACGTTTTAATTTTTTTTTTTCTCTGCAGAGTGTCATGAACAGAATCCACACCATCACGGTGCCATATGCCGTCATGAAAGCCTGTCCGATGTCCTGGGTGCAGAGGGTCCACATTCACAAAGGTGATGATAAAAAAAAAAAAACGTGCAAACTCAGCGCGTACATGTGAGGTACCGTCACGTAACGTGCGTAACATGCCCCGCCCCGCCGTCCTCTCGTAGCACGCGTGGCCTTGGTGAAGTGCCGTGACCTCCACTGGGCCATGATGGCCCACAAGGACCAGAGAGACACCAACCTGTCCTCCATACGCATGCTCATTGTGGCCGACGGAGCCAACCCATGTGAGTCACCTCTCCCGCAAAAGTAACGAAGAGGCGCTCCGTGCTTTCCTTTTCGACGGCGCTCACGTTTTCCTCCCGTTGTCTGTTGCCAGGGTCCGTGTCGTCGTGCGATGCCTTCCTGAATGTTTTCCAGTCTCACGGGCTGAAGCCGGAGGTCATTTGTCCGTGCGCCACCTCTCCCGAGGCCTTGACTGTGGCCATACGCAGGTACGGCATCTGGAAGGGCAACTCCGATATTCTGGGACAGGACGCAGTTGCTCGGCACAGGACGCTCACCATCACTGCACATCGAGAGTGTTGAAGGCGGTTTTCGGTTTGTTTTGTTGTTCGGCGTCGTCATGTAACTCGTTACCCGGAAGTCCAGGAAGGAAAGGACAGGCGCTTGTGGTTTCGACACCAGCTGGCGTGACTTTTGCGCTTACACAACTGGGTACGAAGTCACGTCCCCAGTCAACAACAGGCGTCAACAACTTCTCGGATCGAGTTGAGAACTGCCGCTTAATGTGCGAATGCTGTTTGGAGGTGAAGACGCTTCGTGTTCGAGCTTTGAAAACGCTGCGCTTTTGAGACTTGTTTTGTGCGTCAGCAGACCTCAGCAAGAGGTTGCCTCTGGGCTGCCTTCCTGTCTGGTTCGTTTTTTTTTGGTGTGTCTGGTGTGTTTTTTTTTTTTTTTTTAGGACGCCGTCACTTCTCTGTTTTGAGTTCGAGTTCTCGTGTCGTCTGCGTAGAACCTGGAATCCGTACAAATAAGTTGTTGCACCAAGGCATTCTCACTTTAAAACGCTTAAAATCCAAAAGTTAAGATGTGCGGTATAGAAAAATGACACGTGGACTCGACCCCAAAGAATCAAACGTGTAAATATACACAACTTCTCCCGTCTCTGCAGGCCTGGCGCGCGAGGAGCTCCGCTGCCAGCCAGGGCCATCCTGTCCATGGGCGGGCTGAGCCACGGCGTGATCAGGGTGAACACGGAGGACAAGAACTCCGCTCTCACCGTTCAGGATGTGGGCCACATTATGCCCGGAGGTCAGCAACTGCGCTTAATTGGCGCTGCTCGAGTGCAGCAGCTGCCGCATCATTACCTTATCTCCGTGTGTTCCTCTGAACTGTGTGTGTGTGTGTGTGTGTGTTTCAGCTCTTATGTGCATCGTGAAACCGGACGGGCCTCCTCAGCTGTGCAAGACGGATGAAATAGGGGAGATTGTGATCAACTCTCGGGCCGGGGAACCATGTACTACGGCCTGCCCGGCGTCACCAAGAACACGTTCGAGGTCTGTCTGGGTTTCGACGCCGCGGGCCCCAGTTTGAGAACGCTTGACACGCCAAAAATATTCGCGCTGAGGCAGGAAACGTAGTTTACGGCAACACTGACCGGGTTAGAAAAGCGACGGAGGGGAAATTCAAATGCCCCACTAGATGGAGCCACGCACACCTCGCAACGGATGCACTGTGTTCTCTCGTTTACTGAAATGAGGCCTCGCATATCCTCCCTTGCCTATATCTATTTAACTCCTTTTTGTACCTTTTTAAATCTTGGTACACAATAATCCAGAGTTTTTTTACTACACTGCACCCAGATTTTTAATCTCGCCGCTGATCTCTAGGTGATCCCCGTCAACCAAGCCGGAGCACCCATCGGAGAGATTCCCTTCAGTCGGACGGGTCTGCTGGGATTTGTAGGACCGGTAAGGCACACGCATCCCATAAATAAATTTAAAAAAAAAAGAAAAGTAAGACCTCCCCCCGGCTGAGTTAAGCCTGTCCGCTCCGCAGGGCAGTCTGGTGTTCGTCGTGGGGAAGATCGAGGGGCTGCTGATGGTGAGCGGGCGACGCCACAACGCCGACGACCTGGTGGCCACGGCGCTCGCGGTGGAGCCCGTCAAAACGGTTTACAGGGGGAGGTAAGACGCCGGCTGCCACCCGCCACCTCTCTCGGTGCGTTCGTCGGGGAGTACGTGTCCCGCGCGCTCAGTCGCTCTGTCCCTCGCGCAGGATCGCCGTGTTCTCGGTGACGGTGTTTTACGACGAGAGGATAGTGATCGTGGCGGAGCAGCGGCCCGATGCCAGCGAGGAGGACAGCTTCCAGTGGATGAGTCGAGTGCTGCAGGTGAATCACCCTCATCGCCTTCATCTCAACGTTCCGTTTTCTTATGTGGGGGGGAAAAACGTTCCGATACCCCGTGCCTCACCGCGCGTCTCCTCCCCCTCCCCGCCCCGCACAGGCCATCGACAGCATCCACCAGGTGGGCCTGTACTGCCTCGCGCTCGTCCCAGCCAACACCCTCCCCAAGACGCCGCTCGGGGGCATCCACATCTGCGAGACCAAGCAGAACTTTCTGGAGGGGAACCTGCACCCCTGCAACATCCTCATGTGCCCGCACACCTGCGTCACCAACATGCCCAAGCCGCGGCAGAAGCAGCCAGGTAGGCCGCCGCGCGCCTAGCCCGCTGGGTCGCGTCACCGCGCGAGTCATTTCATGTAAGCCAGCCCTGAGTTTGAAAACCCCGGATTGTTTCTGATTTGTTCAGTGGACGTCGGTCCGGCTTCCATGCTGGTCGGCAACCTGGTGGCGGGGAAACGGATCGCCCAGGCTACGGGCAGAGAGCTGGGTGTGGTCGAGGACCAGGATCTGATCCGAAAGGTACCGACGCCAAACGCCCCCCCCAACACACACACACACACACACGGGTGTAGCATCTTTAAGAATTTGAATCGTCTCCAAGATTAACACTTGGCGTTGCTCTTCATATCCACTGTGTGTTACACGCTGGAGCAGAGCTGCTATGATTAAACGATCAGAAAAGAAATTCAGTCAAATATAATCCGCCAGTAATTCCAAATTATGTGCTGGCTCGAGTTTCTCAGCCGTTGTCTCAACATTAATCTCTGTTGGTCAGACAAAACATTTCATGACATTCACCTTTTCATGTTTTATAAACTCGAAAATTATGAGAATCATCCGTTGCAGCTCCTAACCGTATAAAACATAAACCCAAACCTCAAATGAATATGATGTGGAAATGCTCTGAACGGATGCTGATGTCTTGTTCTAAATCTCTGTTGTTCTGCCTTTTGCTTGGGTGGGGCTTTTTTAGCTCTTTATGTGGCCCACCATGATGGTAAGGCTCTAGTCTGGCCCCCGCCCCCCCCCCAGTCGTCCCCCGCTTCTGCCGCTTCTGTCAGTCAGATGTGCTTCTGCAGCCGCGAGCGCCCGACGGCCCCCCGGCCCCCCGGCGGCGGCTTTTTCCGTCCGGTCGCACATGAGATGACCGTCCAGGCCGGCCCCGCGGCCAGCAGGGGTCCGCGCGTCCCATACGAATGCGACGCGTCGAAAAGCAAAAGTCAAATGACGCTCTCCGCTTCTAAGCGTCCCGGAGCTGGCTCTCTCCGCCATCGCCTTTTCAGCACGGGCGTCGGTCTACTGGCTTTTCTGGGCTGATAGCTCAGCAGTAAATTAAGAGACATTCGTCAGCTGTGTGTCGACGAAACTTGACTTTCTTTCGCAAAATCTGACTGACTGACTGAGGCTGTGAATCTTCTCATTTGCCCAGGTCATGGTGAGCGCAAGGAAATTTTAATCGAAATCAACTGAGCTTACTTCTTACTTAACTTAACTTACATCCAAAAGGCTTCCTCAGTTCGTGCTGGTCCGACCAGGGTGAGCTAGTCAGGGTAGTCAGTTGATTTCGATTAAAATTTCCTTGAGATAACCACGACCTGGGCGAATGAGAATATTCCCAGCCTCGTCGCCAAACGATTTGTGTTGGAAACCCTTAAAATGGTGCGGGAATATGAAAGGTTGGCTCGGAAAAATCCTCAGACTCGCTCACCCTCGTATTAATTGAAGGGCAGGTTCGGTGCGCACCTCTGCTCGCTGTGACGCCCCCTGTGCAGCATGGCTTGGATGAGTGGCCGGGGCGGCCGGTCTGCATGAAGAGACACCTGAGTCTTTTTTTTTCTTTTTTTTTTGGCGGAGCTCGACCCGTCCGACCCGACAGAGTGCGGTGGTGTCGACGCGTCCGGCGAAGTGCTATTATATTTGTACGTCCAAGAGAACGTCCTGATGCTGATTTTTTATTTATTTTCGTTTTTTTCATGTGCTCCCCAATGTTCACTTGGCCCCTGTCTTTAAAAGGACTTTGTGGTGTCTTTGTTCTGTGCCCTCCTGTCCCACGTGCTCGCCTGTCCCTCTGTTTATTACCACCGCTGACCGAGACGCTGGTGTCTAATGTATTGAATTGTAAAGAAAAGCAGGCGGTTGTTCCCCCCGAAGCCACTTTATTGAAGAAATAGTACACTGAGGCACTAATGTGCCGCGGAAACTTCTTTTTCCAAAGTCGTCACGACCCTTGATGGAAAGCTTGTTAGGTTTGGACGGTGGCTGACGATTTGCCTCCCGCCAGGATGCAGATGGTCTCAGCGTGACCCTACTCTTGAGGAAAAAAAAAAAAACCCAAAGCGAAAAAAAAAAGTCCAGACAATGCCGCACTCCCGTTGTGCGCTAATGTGTCTCCGTACCGGTGCGCTTCAGAACGTTTGCCCCTTTTCGTCCCCCCCCCCGGCTCCCTCGCGAAGTCCGTCCTGAAATGAGCAAACGTGCCCGCGAGGGCAGCTTTTATGTGTTTCTCTCCCATTGTTTTTTTTTTCTATGGGTCGTCGTGTTGCCTCTGACCCTCCTCCGTGGGGGTTTTTCACTCGCTCGATCCGTCCTCGATAACCACGCTTCCCCCTCCCCGCCTCTTTTTCAGCACCAGTTCTTGTCCGAGGCGCTGCAGTGGAGAGCCCAAACCGACCCGGACCACGTCCTGTACGTGCTGCTCAATGCCAAGGTAGACTAAACCAACGCTGTGCACTCGAACCGTGTGCACGAGTGCCTTTTTTTTTCCCCTCATCCGTGCAGCTGAACTTCCTCTCTGTTTGCCGCAGGGGGTGGCGGTGTGCACGGCCACCTGCGCTCAGCTGCACAAGAGAGCGGAGAAGATCACGGCCACCTTAATGGAGAGAGGGGGCCTCAACACGGGCGACAACGTGGTGCTGCTTTATCCCCCAGGTAGACCCCGCCCCCCACCGTCGCCGCTGCTCCCGTTAACATGCGGCGTTTCGCTCACAAGGCGCCTTTTCGTCGCCCACCTCTCGCAGGTATCGACCTGATCGCTGCCTTCTACGGCTGTCTCTACGCGGGGGTCATCCCCGTGACGGTGAGGCCGCCCCACCCGCAGAACCTGGCCGCGACGCTCCCCACTGTCCGCATGATCATCGACGTGAGTACGCGCCACCCGGGCTGCGGCGGGAATTTCACTAATTTCCACCTCAGCGGGTTTTTTAAAGGGCCAGTGCGCCTTTTAAGTACTGAAGTGCCCTTTAAGCTAGCAGCTGAATCCCGCCCAGACTTGGTGAAGTACCTCTGCCGTTGACCCCCCTACGACTGATTTCCCTGGAGGGGCGCCAATAAAATTGAATTTTACCTCAGGGATCAATAAGGGATAACAAAGATGAAATGCCTTTTTGTCCGAGCGGCGGATTTTCACCAGAGGCCGCCGGCCGAGCGCGGCAGTTTGTCCCCTTCAGTCGACTTCTCCTTGTGTCGCAGGTGAGCAAAGCGGCCTGCATCCTCACCACTCAGCCCCTCATGAGGATCCTCAGGTCCAGGGAGGCTGCCGCCAGCGTCAACATCAAGACGTGGCCCACCATCATTGATACAGGTGCTGGACTCCGTCCGAAAAAACGTTTAGTTTTTTTTATAAGCGCGCCGTCGTTTGATTTACTGCCTGTATGACGCGTCTCTGGATGCCGATTTAGCAGAGACACAAAGACGCATGTTCCCCTTCTGGCCACAAGGTGTCCCGTTTACTCTTTGCTTATCTAAACCTAAACCTGTTAGGGGAAACCTGAATATGTTCGGTCAGCACGCGGTCAGGAAAATTTAGTGCAATCCCGGAAAGGCGGCGCGTGAACAGAGTACAGGAACCGCACGCGATGTTGGCGTGATGAGTTAAAAATAAACGTGTAGCTTTTTTTTTGAATGCGCGGTGAGATGCCACACTGGACGCGATGCCGTCCGAGAACAGAACCAGCATGTGATCAAACGGCACGCCTGCGAGTGAGACGGCGAACGTGTGAGACTTACTTGACGAGAATAACAAAAATCCCCTCCCCTCTCCTCCCCAGATGATCTCCCCAGGAAGCGGCCCCCGCACATCTATAAACCCCCCACGGCCGAGATGCTGGCCTACCTGGACTTCAGCGTGTCCACCACAGGCATGTTGACTGGAGTCAAGGTAAAAGCGAAAGTGCCGACCCTGAGGCTGAGAATGAACTTTTCCCGGACACGTTGTGGTTACAGATTTGGATTGTTAAACCTGGGAAAAGGAATTAGATTTAATTTTTTAAAAATTCAGTGTGATAGTTGAACTATTTGTGGCAAAAACAGACACACACACTGTTACTCCAAGAGGATTTTTTTAATACATCGTAAAACGTTTCGCAGACGTTTGCCATCTACATTCAAAGAAAGGATAGTATCTGCAGCACCAGGGCTCTTGGGGAATACTGTGCAGGTTTTATTTTTAAATTCATATACGTTTCTCGGCAGATGTCTCATGCCGCAGTCAGTACTCTGTGCCGCTCCATTAAGCTGCAGTGTGAGCTCTACTCCTCGCGCCAAATAGCCATCTGTCTGGACCCGTACTGTGGCCTGGGCTTCGTCCTGTGGTGCCTCTCCAGGTAACGTGCGCACGCAAAAAGGCCGCGCGTGGGATTTCGCGGCGCCGCAGCCTCGTCACCGTGCCTTTTTCCCGTTCCAGTGTTTACTCAGGTCACCAGTCCATCCTTATCCCTCCGCTGGAGCTGGAGAGCTCGCTGCCTCTGTGGCTGAGCACGCTCAGCCAGTACAAGATCAGAGACACCTTCTGCTCCTACTCGGTCATGGAGCTCTGCACCAAAGGCCTGGGCACCCAGACGGAGATGCTGAAGGTCAGGAAACGCGCTCGGACGACCTGCCGCTCGTGGTTCCCCTCTGAAAATGACTGCCTGTCATGCAGTGCGAAATGAGTCTCTCACAGGAATCCGCTCCGTAATAAACGCCTGTCTGATCATTTTAAAATGACTTTTTTTGGAAAGGTGAAGTGAGAACGGTAAAAATCAGGCTACAATCATTCAAACGGAAAAGAATAAGAAATAATAATCCATGTGAATTCTTTTTTTTTTTTTTTCTTAGAGTGAATATATTTTTTTCATGTCAATATGTAACAAGACAAGCCTCTCAGTTGATATGAAAACGCTCCATCGCCGCTTCGCCGTTAAAAGTGCGACTAACCTTGAGGCGTGCGTGCCCTCCAGGCGCGGGGTCTGAACCTGTCGTGCGTGCGGAGCTGCGTGGTGATAGCCGAGGAGCGGCCGCGTCTCGCCCTCACGCAGTCCTTCTCCAAGCTCTTCAAGGACCTCGGCCTGTCGCCGCGCGCCGTCAGCACCGCCTTCGGCTCCAGGGTCAACCTGGCCATCTGCCTGCAGGTCGGTTCCCCCCCCCCCCCCCACCGCTGAGCGCCGTCTCGGGAGCTCCCCCGGATTTCCCAGGGGGTGTTTTATTTACCTCTCCTGTGTCCGCAGGGCACGGCCGGACCGGACCCCTCCACTGTTTACGTCGACATGAAGTCGCTGCGTCACGACAGGTGAGACCCTTGTAACCGATGCAAAAGCATGTGGTGGAAAAAGCAACACAGCGGGTCTGCCGGAACAAACGGAACCTTTTGCCCGTTTCCCCTCCAGGGTGAGGCTGGTGGAGCGAGGCGCGCCACAGAGTCTTCCGCTCATGGAGTCGGGCACGGTGAGCGCCGATTATTGACGGTCACGCCGGCCGCGGACGCGGGGAGGTGACGGAGGCGGTCGTACTATCCCCTGACGCTAACGTCCTCCACTTATGCTCTCCTCTTAAGATCCTGCCGGGAGTGAGGGTCATCATAGTCAACCCCGAGACCAGAGGCCCGCTGGGAGATTCCCATCTCGGGGAGGTGAGAGGGCGGAGAGAATCCTGGGATACTCTTCTGGAAAAATGTTCTCTTTTTGTCATTTCACTTGTACAGCTGTTTTTTTTTTTACAGAGAGGCATGCGAATCGATTCGTTTGACTTATTCTTCTAAAAAAAAAAAAAAAAAAAACCGGTTGACTCAGAGGTCACACGGATGCAGAAACGCTCCAGCCTCTCTTGTCTTTGCTTAGATCTGGGTGAACAGCCCTCACAGCGCCAGCGGCTACTACACCATCTACGGCGAGGAGAGCCTGCAGGCGGATCATTTCAACACCAGGCTCAGCTTCGGGGAGCCCCACACTCTGTGGGCCAGGACGGGCTACCTGGGCTTCATCAAGAGGACTGAGCTCCTGGATGCAAGCGGAGGTGAGAGGGCAAACGTGGCCCCAGAATAGAAAAATTAACGTTTTTGGTTTTTTCTAGCCAATAAGCGAAGAAAACGACAGTAAAATGAAGACGCGTCGTCCGGCGATACAAAATTCCAAAATCGGCAGTGAGGAGTTTTTCATCGTTGGTTTGCAACATCGTCAAGTGTGGCGCTTTCATCTTAAAGGAACATAACAACATGGCAAAATCTACAGTATTACATCATCTCTCATGATGTTGTCATATATGTTGACCTTAGTTCAGTCCGTAATGTAAATAAACAAACGTTTTTCTCATCCTGCTGCAGATCGTCACGATGCCTTGTTTGTGGTGGGCTCCCTCGATGAAACCTTGGAGTTGAGGGGCTTGCGTTATCACCCCATTGACATTGAGACGTCCGTGTCCCGAGCCCACCGCAGCATCGCAGAGAGGTGAGGTTGCACCGGCCGTGCGCGTAACACACAGCCGCCCCTCACGCGCTTCCATATTTGCCGAATTAAAAAAAAAAAGGCTGCAGCAGCCGACGGTAGCACGGGGAGAAGCGTGACTGAATTTCGGTGCGTGCTCCTCCAGCGCTGTGTTCACGTGGACCAACCTGCTGGTGGTGGTGGCGGAGCTGAGCGGCTCGGAGCAGGAGGCCCTGGACCTGGTGCCCCTCGTCACCAACGTGGTCCTGGAGGAGCACCACCTCATCGTCGGGGTGGTCGTCATCGTGGACCCCGGGGTGATCCCCATCAACTCCAGGGGAGAGAAGCAGCGGATGCACCTGCGAGACTCCTTCCTGGCGGACCAACTGGACCCCATCTACGTGGCCTACAACATGTGAGCAGCCCGTCGAACCAACCGATGCGGAAAACTGAGCCAGGCTCCGAGGGCGGAGGCGAGGGAGGAGGAATCGGGGGCGCGTTCAGTAGCCCCCCCCCCGTGTTGAAACCTGTGACACACACTCAAAACACCAAACGATGTTGGGAAACGCGAGCGCAGCACCGGCGCTGTGACGAGAACGTGCTTCCCTCCCAGAAAAAAAAAAAAAAAAGCGCTCCTTCTTTTTGCTTCCACCCGTTCGATCGCTGCAGGCCACGTTCACTGACGTTTTCCTCCTCTCGTCTGTCAGCCGGAGGAGATTTGATCGCCGTCGTCCCCGCTCCCCCCCCCGCCGCTCCGATTCCTGTTTTTATATGACATTTTTAATTTCGTACTTTCATCAGAGAGAGAAATCCCACCCTCCTTCCATTCCTTGGTTTTTCTCCTGAACCATTCATCCCTGTGTGTGTGTGTGTGTTTTTTTTTTTTTTTTTTTTACTTTTATTTAACCCCCCCACAATGCTTGAAGGCAGGATGTGACACTGGAACCGCTGAGAGGAGCTTGAACCTTAACCCCCCCTGCACTTTTAAGTCCTCGCTCCTCTGAGTCCGCTTCCTGCCTCTCCCGCCTCGAGGGGAACACCCCACCCACCCCACCCCCCGCGTCTGCTGCTGTCACCAGAGTCCGAATCCACATCAGTATTAAAAAAACAAAACAAAACAAAAAAGTGCCACCAGCAAGTGCAGCCCACAGGGGCCGTCCTGACATATCACCTCCCCTGCCAGGTGCACCGTGGCTTTCACCTCCCACCGCATATCGCGTCTGTCAGCGGACGCCTCGCCGGCATTCACACGTGGCAAAATGCCCCGAAAAGAGTGAGAGAAAGAGGCAAAAAAGACTCTTTTGTTTTGAATTTTTCATTGGTGTGGGAAAAGAAAAACAAACCTGGAATCGGGAGGGGGAAACCGATTCTTTCATTCCCGGCGTGAGGAGGAGTTTGGTAGTTTTTACGATTTGTGGTAGTACTAACACGTTTATTTTATTTTTTTTTAAAGCACCAATTCTCAGAGGAAGACTTGATGCTCCGCCTGGGGGTTCGGGTATGCCCGTTCGTTCGGAAGTCAGTGTCGACATACAGGCCAAAAAAAAAACCAAGCCAAGCTTAGCCGCATGTGGCCCCGCGTCTGTCAGCGTTACATGGGAGTCAAAGCACTCGGCGTCCGTTTCCTCTGAAAAACAAACACCCATCGATATGCCGAGAAGGTATTTTAAAAGCGTGTGTATAGATATCCAGACTTTTCAGTCATCTAGATGGATAAATTCTCTGTCTGTTCCACAATGAACCACATTTGTGACCTGAAGTTACACTCTCTGTGTCCCCGTGCTTGTTATTTTGTACAGAAATATGCGAAAGGTTAAACTGATTTTTTTTTTTTTTTTGTACATTTGTACAAATTGAGCAAGGACACGCGCGGATTAGAAAATACAGTTTCAACATGGGAGACGGGTTAAGATATTACTTTTTTTTTTTTAATGTAACAAACAAAATCTTTTACAGTTTTTTTTTTTCGGACGCTCAGCTTTGACTCTCAAATGTAACGTTGATACGTGAGGGCGGGGCTGGCAGATTGAAGCCTGGCACTTCATTCTTGACTGGGAACAACGGTTTGGCCAAAAAAAAAAAAAAAGCGTTAAACTCAAGGTTACTTACTTGCTTGAGGGCTTTCGACCATATTACGCTGCCTTCGTTAACTTTAAAGTATTCTCAGTTGTGTTGGATTGAAAGGCTTTAAAACTGCTCAAAGTGAAACAGATAAATGGACATTACAAGTGCATGACGACTGAGCCAGCTCCTTGGATGAAGCCCGTGTAATATGATTGAAAGCTCCAGAAAAAGAGAGGGGTTTTTCTTTGGGGGGGGGGCTTCTCTCGGCTTAAACCGAAGTGAACTGCTAGCTTCCGGTCCGCGTGCAGTTTCGCGGCTCAAAGCAAAGAACGTCTGTCATTTCTCATCGCCGTCGACTGGATGAATGAAGATCATCAGAAGGCAAGTCAGTGCCTTTTTAACTGCACCGGTGTGACGAGTGTGGACCAAGGGACTGATTTCTTAAAAAAAACAAAACACAATATCAGAGCTTTGCCTTACTAATAAACCTGTGGAAATCCATTTAATTCCTCGTTTCTGAACAGCTCCACCGTTCTTCAGCGGTCGAATCAGACGTCAGCTTCTAACTCGGAACACATGGATGTTTTTCTTCAGAGGAGGGTTGGGGGGGGGGGTCCTGTTCTTTTTTTTTTTTCCAGTTTGAAGTCACGCCTTTCTCATTTCATCGTTACCATTGAAACCAATTCTTTCTGAATGTCTGTAACACTGGGGGGGAGGGATTTAAAAATGGCAGAATCCGCCTTCAACAGAGAGAGGGGGAGGTAGTAAAGGGTAAGGGTGTTGTCTGTATACTGTACTTACTGGTGTTAATGTGTACATGGAGATGAACTTTGTCCATTTGAAAAAAAAAAAAAACAAAACAAACTTGACTGATCTTTCATACTTGACAGCATTTTTCTGCATTGTTAATTTAAAGGTATCACATGGCAAAAGAGAGTTATTAAAAAGAAAAAAAAGTTTTCAGATTATTTTGGCAGGAACAATGTGCACTTTCCCGGTATCATTTTGTGTGTGTGTGTGTGTGTGTGTTTATGTGCAAGAGGGAGCGTGCAAGCGTGTGTGTGTGTGTGTGTGTGCGTCCAGTTTCACAGTGATATTAGGCTTTTCTGGTGCAACAAGGTTTGTCTTTTGTAAGAAAAATTATCCCAGAATATTAAACCATTTTTTTTTTTTTCTTCTTTTTTTTTTTTTTTTATGTCGCCACCACTGTATTTCTTAATTCTTGTCATCCAAAATTGGTTTGTAATATATATATATATTTTTTTAGGGGTTTATTTCGATATTTTCCTGATGTAGTCTTTCTTTGGAACTGCTCAACTTCTGCATACGGCTGGTTTGGTTTTCGAAAAGCAGCTTGACACGCGGCACAGCACATCCGTAAACCACTTTTTTTTTTTTTTAAACCGTGATGGACACCGACGACACGTACGCGAGCCAGTATCTGGGACGAGTTAAGGGTTACTCACGACTAACGCACTGACACGTCCGAGCTGCTGTGTGATAATTTGCTTCACTGCTGCTGTTTCGCTCCGGCAAGTTTTAATAATCTCATGTTGCCCTACAGGCCTTTTTTCAATAGACATTGGTGCTATTCAATAAGGGAAAGTTGACAGGCTTTTGTCCTCCAATGTCACAGCAAAGAAGGCTCCTTCCTGGATGCCCCTTTTTTTTTTTTGTGCGTGAAAATAAGTCGTTCTTTTTCCATGCCAACACCTTTCAAAAGTTCCCACTCGCTGCTCGGTTCTAAAGCCGTTCACGTCGTCGCCAGCTTTTCATCAGATCTGATGGAAAAATAATGAAAAAAAAACAACAACATAGCCGTCAACAGGCAACTCCCACGAGGACAATGCGAGTTTTCCATTTGGATATTTATTTCAGTTTTCCAAGTTGTGGCGCCGTGAGGAACGGCGCCCGTTCGAAAGCCTCCAAACTTGTTCTAAGCACAAAACGTAACACGTGAGGTAATGAAATTAGGATCCTTCACACCAGGCGCAAAAACTCAAGGGCCCACAAAGTATACCTCAACAACCGTCTGTTCACTATGCATCGTCGAGCTGCAGCGGAGACATTCTCAACTAGTCAATGGTGCGATAACTTCTAACAACATGTCTTGACAAAAACACTGTCACACTGTCATTGGATGTGTTTCATGTCAAATAATAAAAAAATGCTTTGTCAGAGTTTCATGTGCCTTTTTTTCTTTCTTGTCTCTGGAAGCTTCGGGAATCAGCTGCTGCATCACAGAAAAAGTAGCACATTTTCTCCACCAGGTGTCAGTCTATTTACTTTTTTTGGGGGGGGGTAATGGTGCTGCCACAGCCCAGCTAGTATCATTATTATTGGCCCACATCTACCTGCTAACAAAATTCAAAATGAGTGCAGACTTAATGTTCGCGTGAAGAGTTTGCCGTGTAATTTTCGTGCCACGCAGAATGAATCGCCAGAAAACGCGCCTGAAATGACGCAGGCGTGCGTTTGAAAACGGTCAGCGAAAACTCGTTTGCCGCCGAGGAGCTGAAACTCGCAAAAACCCATTTGCACGTGACGCCACTTTCACCCCTCCGAGACATCCTTTCACAAACAGCAAGTGTCGGGCGAAGTTGTTCAAAATCCCCTCGGCGTCTCTTCTTTCCGCTAATCGAGCAAATATCAGTCTCGGTAATCCATTGATCAATGCGAGAGGGTTTCTCATTTTCTAATAAGCCGTCCAATCTGCCCTTGCAAATATTGATAAGTTGTTGATGAGTGGGTTTTGTTGCCGAGATGCTCTGAAACTTTTCCAGTAAAGTGTCATTGTCCATTTGGAGGGCTCATTGTTATCAGTTAAAAGCTTCCTAATTGAATAAGAACATTTGTTTCCTTTGAACAAACACTGGTAGATATAACAGGCTAATCGCACTGACCAGAAATGACGTTAAAACTAAAGAACTTTTTTTTTTTAATTTAGAAAATAATCATTAGGAGATGCTGCAGTATTTAGTCATTAACTCGGATGGGCTGCATGTCTCTTGTTTAGCAGTGATATTTAATGAGGCCGGATTGGATGTTTCAGATCAGCATCACGGCGGCGGCGAGCAGAGCTGCGATCGGTCCTGCGTTCCGCCCGCTCGCAGCGGACGCCGATTCGGTCTGACTCGTCTGCAGCCAGCCTGCGAACCTGCTGGTGCGAGCGTACACCCCCGGCCTGCGAGGGAGTCCGCACTTGTACCCGAAGCTCGTCACTCCGACCGAGTAAAACCTCTCCTCCTCCTCGCTGTAACACTGCAGGGGGCCGCCGCTGTCGCCCTGACGCAGACACAAAACAGCAGCAGCGTTGAACCCAAGCGAAACCCGCGGCCCGTTCCGAGCACGCGGAATCGTAAACGAGTCGGCACCTGACAAGCATCGGCCGCCCCGCTATCCAGTCCGGCGCAGATCATGTTTTCGGTGACGAAGCCGTTGTACCAGGTGATCAGGTTGCAGGTTCTCCTGTCAATGAGCTCCACCTCAGCTTCCTGCAGCCGGTCCATCTGCCTGCCTACGCGCCAAAGTGCAGAGGAGAGAGTTAATTAAAGCAAAGGTTTCCTCAGAAGCCCGACCGTGTAACTCCTGAGTCAGGTTTCAACAGATGAACAAATTACAAATTTCATTGATCATGTTTAGAACTATTACTGGGCTGGTTCCTTTGTGCCCTTCCTGCTTGTGCTACAGTTATGCTGAAGACCATATGGTCCAGTTTGCTTAATGAATTTCCACGTATTTTACGAAAGTGAGTCCCGTGAGCCAGAGAAGCCGGCAGAGATTACGAGTCTTGTTCAATTCAGCATGAAAATTCACCTTCTTGCCTTTAGTAAGAATCCTGCAGAATCAGTGAGTTTTTGCGCCAACCTTTGTAATAGGTGCTCCCCCAGCCGGAGATGAAACAGTGGCTGAAGCCGAGCATGAACTCATGGGTCACATTGTGAGGAGCGCAGGCTGGCTGGACGTGATCCGTGAAGTCGAAGGGCGAATCGAGGCGCACCAGCGCCACATCGTTGTCGGACCTGGTTTCATTGTAGTCCTCGTGCATTTTGATTTCGCTGATGGAGCGGATCTGGGCATGATCTCCTGGATCGGACAACACGTGAAGTCCTGCCACCACACGGAAATATGCTCTGCTGATCCATCTGGACGCGAAACAGAAGCACGGAGATGAAATTAAGAATAAATATGACTCACTGCCTTTTTTTTTATTCAAGGTCTCGTCCAGTCTGACCCAACAAACACCCTTTTCATTACCCACAGGTATTTATAGAAGCAGTGCGTGGCGGTGAGCACCCAGCGGCTGTTCAGGATGGTCCCGCCGCAGTGGTGCCTGGACTTGACCTGGATGCTGACCTGCCAGGGCCACGCCCCCTCGGGAGCCTCCTGGCCCCCCAGTATCCGAGACGCGCCCGGAGGGCCGACGAGGGGACGCTGTCCGCAGCCTGGTGAAGACAAATCAAATAAAGTTTTCACGTCAAATTTGAAATTACGTCCTCCTGGTTCCAGTGTCGCGGGCAGCGGTGTGACCGGAGCTGTACGCGCGCGGCGTTAAAATGCAGGTGACCCTGCTGCCACGTTGGACACACAGACAAGATCACCAGAGATGAGTTCTGAGCCGGCCAATTAATCTGTGTCGTTGTAGGTTTTGGGAACTTCGTCGTCATCATCATCGCTATTATCATCACTGTTTACTGTTTTCTGCCTTAACTGTCATGTACTGTCATCATTCATTGCACTACAAGTACTACTGTATTTTTGCACAACTACTCTTTTGTAAGTCCTCTGTTTACACTGTATTTATATATTTTTTATATATCTTTATACTTTTTACTTGCACCGTGGGTCCAAGAGGACTGTAATTTCAATCATGCTGTATGTGTAACATAACTGACAATAAAACTGACTTTGACTTTTGACAATTTCCAAAACTTTTTTTTAAAAATGGAAGAAAACCTCATTCAAAAATGCGTGGTCATTTTTTTTCTACCAACACAAAGTAGTAAAATATGTAGCCTACAAACGCATCATGAGTATGAAAAGTTAAAGTATACATTATGCAGAAGTACAAACTCGCATGCAATGAAAAAATACACAAGTTATAGTTGAATACAGTACTTGCATGTATGTACTTATGGTTACCACTGAAGGTTAGAAGGAAAAAGTAGTCCGTTTGAGTAACTGACAAGCTAATTTCTATGGTTACTGATTTGGACAGTGTGACATCATGACATGATCTACATATTGCCACACACACACACACACACACACACACACAGTGGTTTTACTCACTGTCCTGTGGTGAAGTCAGTTCAGTCAAACACAGAGCGCTCACAAACACCAGAGTCCACTTCACCTCCATCACCTTTAAACTCCCGAGGACGTTTTTTTTTTTTTTGTTTTTGACCGAAAACACAAACAACGGCACGTCCTTCCGGACAGTGACGTCATTTTGACGTACAACTCGTTCGCCCTGCATCGCAGGTGAAGTAAACTGCTAGCTTCAGCTGAGATAACGTCTCATTAAAGACAATCAAACTACTCTTTTTTGGGGGGGAATGGTTTCAGTTCATGTTGATGCATTTCTTGTAGCTACTCACACACCTACATTACGTCACGACAGAAATACAGGGTGGCAGGTCGCCAGATAAAGAGCTGTATATTAATTCGTGCTATTAAAGGGCAGCAGATTTGCCCAAAAGTGTATGTGCACAGATAGATGAGATTCATCAGAGCTACATGACCGAAATCAATCTTAAAATGACTTGTATATTGTGTTTTAAACGCATGTAAGGAGCCGAAGTTTGGCTGGAAATTAAATGATATAATTGTCATACTGTACGAATATATTTAGGGGATTTTTTTTAAACCCATATAACCTTTTTCTTCTTCTTTATCTCAGACATGCAGGACGACAGCCTGACAGCCAATAAATCCCTGCACTACAAACTCACCTCATCCAGCCCAGGGTGAGCCGGTTTTGGTTTTTTTCCCCCCCCCTCCTTCCAGAAATAACCATGTGCATGTTTTCTGTGCACAGTCTCATCCGAGCTCATCTCTGAGCCCCAGCGAGCTCTGTTTATATTTATATTTATTTATTATCATTATTTCTGGCTGTGGGGTTGAGAGGCTGCAGGCCTGGGTGACCTTTAGGATTTTCCGGAACGCACTCGCCGACACTCCCTCACATTCTGCTGAGAGTCATCAATTATGCAGGGAAACCGCTCGAGCTGAGGGGGAAGATAGCAGCAACAATATGGCGACAACCGCAGTTTCTCCCCAATCTCTCCCGCATCTGCAGTCCTGCAACGGCTCCCCGCTTTCGCTGTAACGCTCTCCAAAGTGAGTACCTTTTTTTCATTTTAACCGTTTGAGGAGGAAAAAGGTGCATGTGATGTTAGGTGAGGGTGGATTCCCCCCCTCGGTTCTCTTCGCGTAAATGTCGCAGAGCTACTCACTGCTCCTTTTTTTAGAGGAGGGGTGGGGGGGGGGAGCAGGACGGAAGAAGGTGTCTGCGTTTGCTGAGCATATTATCGGCTGAACTAGTGCTGGAGGGAGAGAAACATATTTCCCGGTTTCGCTTGATATCGGCGGCAGGGGATGTATTGGACGATCTATTTCGTCGTGCGTTGATTTCGGGAGAGAAAATGCCTCGTATGTTAGGCTTCAGGTAGGGCGCCGTCTGACTGCTTCAGCCTCCTCCCCTTCAAAAAAAAGCAAGGTTTTTTTTTTCTCATCGCAAAGATTGTTCACTGCATTTGGCATTTTATACCCCACGGATTACAGAATGCTGCGCTCAGTTCACCACAAGGCTTCGTAAAAGGGGCCGATGCCATGTGAGTAGCCCGATCCTCCTTCCATCATCCGTAACCGAGAATTGCGCGTTCCTCCAGGTGATCTTTGGCGTGGCAGCACCGCGATTGTTCTCCTAACGGTCCCGTTTTGTGCTGCTTTTAATATTGTGTCGTCGGGGTTTCGTTTTCGTTTAATGCTGCTTCACACTCCCGGGCTATCTTGTGTACAGATAGAGAGCCCTTATTGATTTGGCAGTCGACATGGCTTCGCGGGTGTGGTGCAGATCCTTCAAGGCGACGCGCAAAAAAAACGCATAGAATATGAACCAAATCTGCCCTGTTCTTTAACTTATTTTGTTGGATAACGAGAGAGGGGGTCACACTGCGCTGATTTATTACGATACATCGACATGACACGTGTGACTTTGACAAATACGAACCAGAGCGCGTTGGCATTTTCGACACACGAGCCACCCACTGCAGCAGTATTGCTTTGGCCAATTTGGTTGTAGCGGGCCACTTCCCTGCGCAGCGCAGCTCCCGGCCTCTCTCCCTCTCTGTGGCCGAGCAGCACGTTGCTATCCACTGAAATATATCTTAAAAACAACAACAACAACAACAGAAAGAAACGCGATGGCAACTGCAGGCCCCCTTCTTTAATGAACAGCTCCAGTAAACAAGTCTGGTGTCTGACTGACTCGCGTCCCTGAAAATGACAGAATGACCGGGGCTGTGCCAGGATCGTGCTCGTTTCCTCCGCGAGTGCGCCCGCAACGCCGAGCCTGGACGTGAGCGGCGTGCGGCCGGAGACACGGCGAGACGCCCGTTGACGCCGTGACTTAATAACATTGGAGAGAATTGAAGGATAAACCGCAGGCCTGAAGGCGTCGACGGGAAGGGGCCCGCTGCAGAACCAAACGCCCCCCCCCTCACACACACACACACACACACACACACACACACCCCAGACAGATTGGTTATGATTTTTCTCTCTGTGAACCTTGAATGTATGCATCCGTGCATGCGTGCGCGCGCGTGCGTATGTGTGTGTGCGCGCTCGCACGGTGGTGCTGAAGCGGACAGCGGAGGCAGCAGAAGGCTCGGTGCCTGCGAGTTTCCGGGGTCCATTTTAAAACAGACGTCTCGGCTCACGGACTGCATGTTCCCTTCTGTTATTTTCTGTTTGCTTTTGCTGTCCCCCCCCCCCCCACACACACACACACACACACACGCACCGGGACAGACGGTTTTACCGTGCGGCATGTCAGCCTCACACGTCGAGCATTCTTAATCAGGCCGTGTTATGCAAGGAGACGGGCCCTGTGATTCGGATGCGGTCGAGTTGTGCTGTTGAGGCTGCATCCACCTTTCCGCGAACAGCGTGTGATGGCATCGGGTGGGATTTCATTTCAAGGAAACCAAGGGCCGTGATGTTTTAAAAAAAAATACACAATAGATCTAATTATTCCAGTTTTTGAAATCGTCTCGCGAGCAGAGTGTCGGCTTCAGGTGTGGCTGTGTTCCAGCACTTTCCTCTTTCCTTCAGCGCTGCCTCGCATTGACCCTGAAATGTCCTGCAGCTCGAACAGTTGTCATGTAACCATCGTACCTTTTTTTTTTTTTATTATTATTACATCTAAGTGTGTTGGGTAAAGGCTGTACCCTGTCGTGCAGCCATTAAGTGTGCTGCGTTTTCTGTCAGCCTTTCCACAAACCTTAAAAAAATCATAAGGACTAAAATCCTTACATGGCTCTGATGGCTTTGCTGTCAGGACGAGAATATTTTATTCTTAGCACTGGGTAAAAAAAAAGAAATAAATTGAGATCCTAATTGATCCCACCAACACAAGACTAAACCGAACTGATGAAAAATGTATCTTACACATGTAACTTTTTGTGTTTTTCAGTCCCAGTGCAGTCATAAGAATCAAGACAAAAATACGTTACTATATGCATATATGAAATATATCTATTTGCAGGAACCATGAAAACGCATAATCGGATATTTCTGATAATGCATTTACAAAACACAAAATCAGTGGGACCTCTTCAACTGAAAAGCGAGGTGAAATTTCTGATGAGAGAGTACAAGATCTTAAAGGTCTAATCTTAAATTTAACTCGTCTACGTGAACCAGGCGCTGCGTGAGGTTTAAGAAAGTTGTTGCAGTAAGTGTCATGTAAAAAAATATTGCCGTACAGATGTGGTCTGGCTCATTTAACAAAAGTCTCTTCACGTTTCGCCTTTAGCTTTTACCGCCCTGACCCTTCACATGTCAAGATGTAATCAATTTTTCTTTACTGTCGATGTAACCTGTGTGCACAAAATATGAGATGTTGCACAAGGCAACCACCCCGTCGGCAGGAAATACATCTGAAATATTGCGTCAGATAAAATGGATGGACAGACACATGAATAGGAAACACGACCATCGTGCGTGTTGTCACCCGTTACTGTCAGGGACAGATGTATCAACCTTTCTTTATCAAGCAGTTGTTTTGTTTGTTTTTAACAGTAATTTGGATCTGGGGAAACCAGCAAATAGTAAAATAGACATTTTGTAAATAAATAATGTGGCGAGCAACGTTCAGGCAGCCATTTTTGTAGTTTAGTTGTAGTTTCCATTCTGTAAGCACTGCAATTACATCTTTCTGCTTTAGCAAAGTTAATTTTTCTACCTTCGCCTCATTTCTCTCATCAGGACTTCATGAGTACATGTGTAGATGTGTGATTGTGTTTGATCTGAGACGTTTTGCCGCATGTCCTGAACCTCGTCCTCTTCGTGAGGAAGTATCGTAGGATTATTTCTGAAAAGTTTATATCTAGAGTTAATCAAACAAAGCAGCCGATGATATTTCCATGCTCAACATAAAGGATGTGAGCTCTTTAGTTTTTAAGAAAATGATTTTGGTGGTCGTGAACTCCGTGCTTGGTGGCCTGACCTTCCTTCTTTCTGTCCGCACCTCCCGCAGAGCTGCTACTGTGGATGGTACAAACCTAAAGACCAAGTAGCTGCAGGATGAAAACATGGCTGCACCCCTTCTTGCACCGCCAGGACCTGATAGCTTCAAGAAGTTTACTGTGGAATCTTTGGCGGCCCTTGAGCAGCGCATCAATGAGGAGAAGAACAAGAAACCACCCAAGCAGGACAGCAGCTACCGCGACGACGATGACGAGAACAAGCCCAAGCCCAACAGCGACCTGGAGGCCGGGAAGAGTCTGCCCTACATCTACGGGGACATCCCTCGAGGAATGGTGGCGGTACCACTGGAGGATCTGGACCCATACTACCTGAATTCTCAAAAAGTGAGTTTACACGTACATACATTTGTTTGAGCCAAAGGATGTTACTGACTGTGTCTGGGTATTGAACCCAAGTACAGACCAAAATGTGTCTATCGTATCAAGAGAGTATGGAAAGCTGGTATTGGAAAAAAAAAAGTGGAACAATGCCCAGTCCGTTTTAGGAGTTGGTATTTGTCCCTCTACCTCAGGCTACCAAAAGCTCAAATTATGACTTTTTATTACACAAAACAGCGCTAAATGTTGCCGGTAATACTGCAAATGCCTGGAAATGTTTCGCCACTAGTCGTTCCTTTACATCCTTTAAATTAAAGGTAAAAGCAAAGACTGATTGTGTGTTATCTCAACTCATGCCAACACATGCCAAGCAGGCATTATTTAGAGCATCCTAAGCCCCATAGTTATCTAGATCTGAATCACAACAGGAAAACATTCGCGTTTCGCGTTCAATTATTTTGTTTAATTTTCTCGTGCTACGTCTGAAACCGTCGCATCGAGTAATGAGATCGGCATACTTCTGCATTTGATGCTTATCAGTTGTAATGGTCGGCGGACATGCAGCCTCCTGATGTCAGGGTGAGTGGTACATAATGGCTGGGATTTACGGCTGGTTCGCGACGGTTGGCTTCCAGGTGGACTGTGTTTACAGTTATTTTAATTTCATGATTGGCTCGCAGAATGTAATTACGTTTTTCCTCCTTGAAAACCTTTGGGGAGCGCAGGAGTTGAGCACTTGAGCCGCTGAGTGCGGGACGCCGGCGTATCTCTGATGTGCTCACGGGGCTTTGGGGAAAAGGTCAGATGCGGCAGCCGTTGAAATGAGTGTTGTTCCACTTGACGGACTTTCCTAATTGTTCAAAAATTAATCTGTGGTGGGAGAGGAAAGCTGCAGCGGAGGCAGACTGTGAGGACTCCGCTTGTCTTCGAGGAGACATGTGTCTCTCTGGGGTCTCTGCCATGTCCTGCGCTCAGCTTGAGGACGGCTGGGTGACCTTGAGAGTGTGAGGACCGCCGCAACGTGTACCCGTCAACCCAAACCGTTAAAGGAGGCTGCATCCATCTCGCATTCATCTCTATGTCTTGCCCTTGGATGAATCAGTCGCTGGGTAAAAAAAAAAGATAACTGCTGTATGTAGAAGCCATAACTTACAGATACTGATGGAGGGAAATGAGGGCGCAAGGAAAGTTTCAAAACTTTCTTTGGATTTGCAGCCATTTTGGAAAATGCCAGCCACCCGTGCGCCGTGGTGATCCTGCGTTGTTAAAGCGCGTGAACCCGTTACGACGAGATGAAGCGAGAATGCTTTCTCATAAAATGGCTGTGCTTTGCTTCAGCCTCAAATGAGATGCGAGGCGCACTGGGGTCAGTTTCTTAAAAGGGCTGCACAGGGAGGCTGAAGTCTCCCACCGTGGTAGCTTTAGCTTGTTGTCTATTTTTAACAAAGGATTACGTAACACAATTGGCATTTTCTTTCAAAGTGGGCCCCGCCAATCGCATGTTCTTTTAAATCCTGCTACAACAGTGTTGTGTAACTCTACCAGTCCACACACACTATAGCTTTAAAATATAGCGAGCCCATCTTTAGCTGAAGGGATTTGTTTCGACGATGCGTTTGCGCGTTCCCTCTCGCACCGTCCGTCTCGTACCCCCCTCGTTACGCAACGCAACCCGTCCGGCGCACAGGAAGGAGACGCGATTCGGATGACACGCGGGCGAGCGTGTCTAGGGATACGTGGAGAGTTGACAAATTCTCTCGCTAACGCGTGGCTCGCTCGTTTTTTTCGCGTCCAGCGCGCGTCCGCGTGTTCCTGTCACAATACGCGTGCGAGTCGCGCGGGCGTCCCCTCTGCCGTCCCGCGTTTCGCTTCTCGTGCGTGCGCCGGCCCTCTCCGGCAGCCATCCCGTCAGCTCTCAGCTTCAGGCCAATCTAATTATGGCCCTCGATCTAGTCCTGTTCTGTTGCCAAAGGGAGCCAGTGCCGCTTTGGTTCCGCCGGCTCGAGCTGCCGTGACGTCAGATCAGGTGGTGACCTTGATGGAAGAACATTGCTCTGTATGTCTTTGTCACTGAGAGGCGGCAGGCCCGGTCTGGATCTGTCTCTCGCCCGGGAGGAGGCGTGGGTGGGAGGGGGCGAGAAATAACGGGAAAGGAAATCCGGTCATCTTGTCCATCGAAAAAAAGAAAAATTCCAGTTTACGGCTCTTTTAGATCATGTCATAGCCGAGACAGAGGGCTGGCAGGCTGGCCGGGTGGTGACGCAGCATCCAGCCGTCCCTGCGTCGCCGGTGGACTGAACGGGGCCGTGCCGCGCTGAGCTGAACCGGGCCAGGTTGAGCTCGGCGACGGCGTGGAAGGCCGGCGGAACGGCTCCTTTTCAAGGAGAGAGGAAAGGGAGAATCACAGAGGGAGGAAGGAAGGGAGGGGAGAGATGAAGTGAGGACAGGGACGAAATGGGCGACGTGCGCAGGGATGCATGCCCTCCTTCATCGAGATGCGTGTTGCCGAGGAAGACCTGAAGGTGCGGGGAAGAGCCATTTTTCACAGATACAACAATGCAGATCCTTAATGAGCGGCTCTAATATTTTATTATTTGAGATAAAGTCAGAAAGAAATGCTCCCCCCCCCACCGCACCTGCTCCTCTGTCCTCCTCTGGGTGCAGACGATGATTTATAGCGGTATTATCTCGCAGCTAGTTTGCGGCGGACCGTGGCGTAAGCTCCGTGTAATCTTAAAAGGACACGTCAGCTTGTCTCCAGATTGTTTGCACATTTAGAGAAAATGATATTTTCTCCGAAAAAGGGATATTAACGGCGGTAAGGGGGGAAAACGGCATGAACGAGGAATACCCGAGCAGGTTAGCATCTGAGGTAGCATTGCAGCCGAGCCCAACGCCGCTGCGCTAACGAGTGTGCGTGTGCGTGACCGAACGCGCCATAAAACGCAGCCCATGTGCCGTTTAACACAAGGGCTGAAAGAAGGGGGCCGCCGTGGCCCTCGCGGACGCAGATGCTGCAGCCGTGTGTCGAAACCGCTCTCCCCCTCTCTCTCTCTCTCTCTCCCCGCCCCCCCACCCCCCCCACCCTCTTCTCCGTCTTCTGCCTAGCTCCCTCGCTCTGCCTCCCTCTGTCCTGCTTCTCCTGCTGCCTGCTGCTGCCACAGTTGCCGCCTGCTTCGCTCGCTCTCCATCCCCCCCCCCCCCCGCCCGTCTTTCTGCCTTCCCTCTCCTCCGCTCTCCTCTCCGCTCGGCTCTGGATTATGAAATTTTCAGTAGCTTTGCAGCAGTTTAGTCATGCGTTACGGAAAAAAAAAAAAGACTCCCTACATACATAGCAGTTGTGTGTGTGTGTGCTGATGTGATGATGACGTCGGGTGCTGGTTTTTGAGCTTTGGTGCGTGCTGGTCTTCGTACACATTAGTTTATATGCATCGGTCATGCATGTGCACACAGCATCCAGTATGGGGTGGCTGTGTTTAACAGAAATGCCATGCTGCCGGCAATTGGGCCAATTCCAAGTGTGTCATTATGTAGTAGCTGACCATAGTGCTGACTGGGAATGTTTACAGTATATATGTGATATATATTAACACTCGGGGGGGCTGCCGCTGCTGCTCTGACCCGTATTAGAAACCAGAGAGTAAGATTATCTAATCACGTTTAACTACGCCGGCTTGATCTGAGTTGTGTGTAGATTTGCAGTGGAGTTGATATCGGAGGGTCAGGTGACAGAACTGCGTCTCGTCTTCCTGGCAGAAAGGCTCCTCGACTCCATCTTCCTCCTCTTACTGTACGTCTCCACCTCCTCCCTCCCTCCCTCCTGACTTCACCGTCTCCAGCCCTCAGCACTGGTGGTTCTGCAGGGCTTAATGTAGTGACGGGTGCCTTGTTAAAAGCACAAGGGCCCATATCACTTGTGCAAATGCACAGGACCTCATTAAAGTTTCAAGCAAATCATCATGTTTTATTTAAACAATTATGAGGTTATCCACAGAAAGAGGTCTGACAGCTCCTTTCGCCCCCCCCCCTCTCCTTCTCTTAAAAACCGCCAAAGCCAAGATGGGAGGGATAGCCCTGAGTGACCGGGACAACATACCAACATTAGGAACATCCTGGCAGCCATTTTCAATCTTGTGTTCCAGCTCAGCTCATGTGACCCAAAATGCAAAGCGTGCTGTTTTTATGAGCAAATGCACATATTATCCTTTATGAATATGTATGCGAGTTACGCGTACTCAGATGTATCCGTGTATGTCGAGAACATCCTTGCAGGGCATGAAATAGCGAGACATGTCAGTTTTTGTTGTAGCTGTTGTCAACTTCAATCTGTACTGCGTTGCTGTGTATTAACACTGTCTCTTTCTCCTTTCTTTCTCTCCACAGACATTTATAGTGCTAAATAAAGGGAAGACAATCTTCCGTTTTAGTGCCACACCTGCCTTGTACTTCATAAGTCCTTTGAATCCGGTTAGGCGAGTAGCTATTAAAATTTTGATACATTCATATCCTTTTGAAAAAAAAGTGTCTTAACAGCAGAGACAAGAGTTTCCTTTTCATGTGTATTATTCATGACGATATGTTCTGTCTTGCTATTGATGTTTCCCCGTGACTGTGGCTACAGGAGAGGATACGGATGCTCGGTATGTTACGGGCAGAAGGCTTCGTTACTTAGAGCCCACAGGAAGCCAGGCAGTAACCATTTTAGCATTTAAGGGACGGGCGAGTGATGAGTCATCCTCGGTAGTCCACCATGCTGGACAATGTGGCATCATCTCAGTACCCAGACGGAACAGTTGAAGGTTGAAACCCCTCCCCTTTTATATACGAGGAGCTGCCAAACGAAGGCTCGAGAGGCGGAAGGGAAGTTTTTAGACCACGTAATGGTGCTGATTGAAGAAACATCGTTCTAAAGTAGGTCAAATCGGTCTATTGATTTACCACACGGCGAAAATGACATTGAAACTGATCCCCATATCGATACTGGAACCCACCCTGAAACTGCCCACTGGCTACAGTTACAACGGCATCAGAATCGAAGCGGCACAACCAGAGAATATCGACTTTTTTTTATTCTCATCATACACGTTATAGACAGCCAGACTAAAACAAATAAGTTAGACCTCCGCCACGCTCTTTCAAAATGTAAACAGTATTTTTAAATCAATTCCAGAGACCTAAATATATACCTTCTACTATGATGACGCTGTACTCGCTGCGTGACCCACTAGTTAACAGTCAAGTGCCATTTTGAATATGAGTGGGGTCAGCTATTTGCCCCGAATCATATTTGTTTGGATGTATGTTTATGCCCAGGATGAATCAGCAGAAACACTTCAATAGTTAACTGCTTTCACCTTTCACTATGATAAATGCACTTTTGTGGGCAGAATGTAGGCCAGTCCCCCTGTATGCACGTTGTCACATACAACCAAAAACTAAAACCTTGAACTCTTTGATACAGATGATGTTTTTGTCCCTGCGTTTAACTCATGTCCGCTCATTCTTAGCCACAAGCCACAGGTACGACTGACCTCTCCTCTCCTCTACCTCTAAAGCTAATTCTGAGGTTTTCCCTTGTTAAGGCATTAAGTGTAACACTCTCCCTGCACCGAAAGCCTCGGAGCTTTAAAACGTGCTGTAGTTTTAGTCATGCCACTGTATTTTCCACTAGATATGTACCATGTAAATATTTCATGGCTGCAATAATGGCCGTTGTGGTACTGGGTACGCGCACAACCACCTTCTGTTAAGTGCTCGGAGTAGGGTTTATGACATTAACCCTTTACATGCTACAGGCTGCTAGCTTCTGACTGGGCCGAAGAAATCCCATTACTTCCAAACTGCAGACACTGCAGATGCTTTATTGGCCTGTTTTATATGTTTTCAGTGAAATTTAATGAAGCATGTAATGTCTGTCGCGGGTTGTGTGTGCCTCCGTACTCCACATTTTCCTTAACCTGCTCCTCACTCTTTTCAGCATGATCATTATGTGTACTATTTTGACCAACTGTATATTCATGACCTTTAGCGATCCTCCCGAGTGGTCAAAGCAAGTCGAGTGAGTACACTTCTAATATGTTCACCCAGTGCCGTACAGTAAATGCATGCTAACTGATAGCCCCCGTGTGTTTTTCTGCCATTATTCAATGCACCCTGAAGGCCCCTTTAACCACCTGGATTTATAATACTTTGAATTAATTGTTATAAAATAAATATAAAATATCTGATATCTTTATCTTTCAAAATTATTCACCTGCTCATTTCTCAACTTTTGTTAATTTCTGGGCACTTCAACCGCTAACAGCTAACAGCTAACGAGAGCGCAGACAGACGTTCAGACGCAAGTGAGCTTTGATCCAGCCCGGTGAACTGATTCTGTCAACGCCTTTTTGTCTTTCAGGTACACATTCACGGGAATTTATACGTTTGAGTCTCTTGTAAAAATCACGGCACGAGGATTCTGTATAGACGGGTTTACATTCCTAAGAGATCCATGGAACTGGCTGGATTTCATGGTCATCTCGATGGCGTAAGTATTTTCTTTTTTTTAGAAGAAACTGTCAGTGGACGATGAAATGAAATCATGTGCACAACAAATACTGCCATTGTTTGAGTTAATGAGGGTGGGTAAAGAAAGTGATCTTTCAGTGCTACGGTTGATTGTTCATCTTTCTATCTTTCTTTCTTCCTTTCTGTCTGATAACCCATCTGATTCCTCCATTGATCTGAGACTCCTCTGGTCTTTCTCTTTGGGACTTGAAGGTTTCCATCTTGACACACTGCGGCCTCCCTGGCAACACCCGCACCTCACCTGCCTTATCTTCCTCTTGTCATCTAAGTTTCCCTGTCATTCACCTTTTCTCTCTCAATCTGCTGGAGTCTGCAACATCCAATTTTAAGCCCGAGTAACCCCCCCCCACCACCACCACCGCCATCAGCTATATGTCATGTAGTAGTTTATACCAGAGATTTACCTGCCTCCATATGAGCAAATGCAAACCCGATAATCATCAGCGCCATGTCAAACACAACATCCTCGTTGTTTGTAGAGCTGCCACATCCGTGTGTGAATTTATCTTTCCGCCTCATATCTGCATGTAAATAACAAGCTGTTGTAACTGTGGTTTGATCCTGCAGGTATATAACAGAGTTTGTAAACCTAGGCAATGTCTCAGCTCTGCGCACGTTCAGGGTGTTGAGGGCATTGAAAACTATTTCTGTAATTCCAGGTAAGACAGGATGGGGCGGGGGATGGTGGGGCGGGGTCGATGTTAGGTGTGTGTGTCTTTCTTTCCTTTTACCTTCCACCCTTCTCCTCAGTGGACAGGCTCTGTGAGTGGCGTCGTTTCCTCCTGGTTCGGTGGTGTTGTGCTCTTGGCGTGTGTGGTTTTTGTCATCGTGTTTGTTCTGTGTGTGATCCTTCCCCTATTTCAGATATATAACAGAGTTTGTGGACCTGGGCAATGTATCTGCGCTGAGAACATTCAGAGTTCTCCGAGCATTGAAAACTATCTCTGTCATTCCAGGTGAGACTCAGTTTAAACACTAAGGCTGATCCTCTCACCCTTTCTTTTCTACTCACTATTATGATTACGATTATGATTTAAGCAACAACTAAAAAAAAAAAAATTGAGACAACCATTTTTTGATTTATTTTTCCTCCAAAATTATCAAAAATGGTACTAATACATTTTTGATAGGCTTTGCAGTCTCCTCTAGGGCCATCCAAAATGTCTGCACTCTCTTCTGCCCCAGTAGCACTCTGATCATGAGGCTCCTTTCCAAGGCAGCTGTATTTCTCTTTACAAATAGCTTGAACCCACTCCTTTCACCAGCTTTCAGATGAAGAAAATGCCCTTTCCCGTATCAGAGAAAACAGAATATTCTCATATCGAAGACAAAAAAAAAACCCAATCGTACATCGTACATGGTATTTATCAGCTAAGAATAGATTAAAGCTTCTCAAATTTGACAGCAATCCTTCCCTTGCAACCCTTGTCGCTCTCTTACAAAATGAATGTGCAAGTTAAATTAAAGGATCGACAATTTTGTTGCACATTTCTAACCAGTGATTGGATTGGAAATAAAGGATCCCATCCTTTTTGGGATCAGAAACAAACTCGGTGTATGTTGACATCCATATGAGAAATGGCATAGCTCTTAGAGAGATCCCCAAACTATTCTTTATGTATGAAGACTGCCAAGCCTAGTTTGTGAACATATCTCTTATGCTGCATGATGCTTTTCAGTCACTTGCTTTGACAATATTAGCCTACCAAGAGCTTGGCTGACAAATGGCATTGGAAGTTTGATTTGCCCTCTTTTGTTTTTAGTTTGATTATTGATTTATTTTTTTTCTCTTTTTTTATGACCTACTTGAATGATATATCACACAGAAAAAAGAAACCGTGTGCTCACATTGTAGAGGTTGGGGACACAGATGGTATGGTTCAATGACCTATTGACCTTTTTGAGTGACACTGACCGAGCATTCATCTATCTATTGATAGAGGATGTTGAACAGAAGATGTGCTCGCTCAAAAGAACCACTGTGGGTTTCATTTTTAAAGTGACACATTCGCTGTGAAATGTGAACAAAATAAATCTTTGTAAAGTGCAAACAAAAATTTTTATTTGAAAATGTATCTTAACTAATAGTTTGACATTTCGGGAAACATGCCTTTTCGCTTTTTCACCGAGAGTTAGATGAGACGATTGATACCACTCATGTCAGAATGGCCAATTATTTTTCGAAAGGAAGTAGCTTAAGTGTAACCTGCTAAAATTCACTACATGTTGCCACATTATGTTGCAGGCTAGTTTGCATATGTGACTTTATAAAGGTTTCTTTTAAATTGTGCAAAAATGAAGCTTTCCTGGGTCTAACTAGCTGTAAACTAGCAATTTATTGTTTTTTAAAAAAAACAATTAGAAATTAGTATGCATCTGAATCAAATTTAAAAATCTTGTTTTTTGTAATGTAGTTTTAATCCAGCTAACAATATTTCATGCACTGTGGAGGGCACGTTTTCAGAAGATCTGAACAAGCTATGTGGGGATTTTAATCTAACACCCTACCCAGCTGACATTTTAACATACCATGTTAGTTTAATTTGCCTCATGGGACCTAGTCATATACTTCTGGATGTGACGAGTTGTCTTGATTTTAAATAAGAGTAACTCTTAATGTCTCTTGCTTAACTCTGCCAAGCTAATGGAGCTTTTAATGAGATTGTCAGAATGTGTGAGCCTAAATTTAGAGCGTATTTTACGAGGAGATACAGTGCGTGCAGCCGGGCAGAGCCCACTGTACTCGTAGAGGCCAAACAGAAAAGGGGGTGCGGGTCATCCTGCTTCCATGTTTGAGTTCCTCACGGACCCATGTGAACGCTGCCAGAGGATGCCTGTCGGGAAGGTAAAGCGATTTTCGCCCTTAGCGAAACAGCGGATGAGACAGACTGCAGGGTCGCGGTATGGGGAGTCAGTGCTTTCCCTAATGACACCTTTATACGAGACAGTTCAAGAAAGTGCCCACACGGGCACTGGCAATGAATTGCTCCTGTTCAGCCTTGGAGTTTAAATGACCTGCATGTGGTTTCCAGCCCCCCCCCTGTGCCTCTGTCCCTCTCATGGCCCCTTGTTGTGCTGCTGTGCTCTCTTCCTTACAGATTTCCTCTCACTATTCTGCAGTCTTCCCCCTCTTTCTCATTGTGTCTTTCATTGGCAGTGAAATGCAAATTCCCTCTGTTGGAGGGCCAATAATCGCAGCCTGACTTGCGTTACACCATTTTGCTCTCTGGAGAAATCTGAGAAGAGTGGGAAGGCTCCTAAATATTTCTTGTTTGTTTTGTTTCTAGAGATGTTACGTATGTAATCTGTCACTTTTGTCCAAAATGTATTACTACCGATACAGAATTTTTTAAAAATCTATTCCAGTTGAAATTTAGTTCCTATAAATTCTTCCCCTTTTTGGGATATTCTCCCGTACAAGAAATACAGTAGTAGCTGCTCTATCGCAAATTGATCTTCAGATATATTATTATAGTGATTATTAACTTGTTAATATATTAGTTTAAATAGCATAATTACATTCCATATGAAAGGAATTCAGTCTTATGCACTCTAGCTTTGTAAAATCTAGTCTAGTTTCTCACTGATCCTTAAAGTGGATTAATGTATTAACAGTGTTGGCTATAAAATAGCGTTTCTCGTAAAAGTAGACACTCCAGAGATGCACACCCGGGGCATCAGCAGCTACTGCATCACCTGCATGGTTTGTGTACGTGTGTGCGTGGCTGCTCTCCAGGCCTGAAGACCATCGTGGGCGCCCTGATCCAGTCTGTGAAGAAGCTCTCAGATGTGATGATCCTGACTGTCTTTTGCCTGAGCGTCTTTGCCCTCATCGGTCTCCAGCTCTTCATGGGCAACCTGCGCCACAAGTGTGTGATTTGGCCGATCAACAGCACCGAGACCTCCCAGGGCAACAGCAGCAGGGTCTTCGACTGGAACCAGTACATCATGAATGAGAGTGAGTAGAGGCAAGGCTTCGCCAATCATGAGCTGGCCGCGACATAGGAGCATGAGTCAGCGCGTATGTAGGCAGAAAACAATATGTCACATTGGCACTGGATAGACAAAAGGAAGTGGTTGGAAAATGTACTGCTCTGAAATGAAAATGTATGAGCAACCTGAGATTGGCCTGAATGGATTTGCAGACCATTAGAGACCAAACAACGGTAGCGGCGACGGGAGAATGCGAGTGAAGTGACTCATCGTGGCCGTTTTTTGTTTTGCTTTCTTCAGCCAATTTCTACTTCCTGCCCGGCCAGTCGGACGCTCTTCTCTGTGGGAACAGCTCTGACTCTGGGTGAGTTGCCCCCTCCTTTTTGAATGCTGCTCATCCAAGACCTGCTGTTGCTCCTTTATCTGCCTATAGTCAGATTACGTTATAACAAATAGTGCTGAGTCATTTTCGGGCCGGGTGCCCTCTTCTCTCCCTCTCTCTCTCTCTCTCTTCCACCCCACCCCTCAGCCGCTGCCCGGAGGGCTACATGTGCATGAAAGCTGGGAGAAATCCAAACTATGGCTACACCAGCTTTGACAGCTTCGGCTGGGCCTTCCTGGCTCTCTTCCGACTCATGACACAGGACTTCTGGGAAAACCTTTACATGCTGGTAAAGATGATGTGTCGACAGGCGCAGCTTTTTTTTTTTCCCCACAGCGTATAAATTCTGCATATAAATAGCAGAACTGCACAGAGGTGTTAAATGATTAGTCGAGCACTCGGAGAGTGCGTCAGTAGAAAAGTAAGCACGGTGATTTCATTTAGTGAAAAAGCCAAAGCCCTGACTGATTGCAGCTTCTTTCATGTAAACGTTTACTGCATTTCTCTGTTTCATATCATTGTCACTTTATTATATTTGAGTTTCAGACTTCCGTTTGGTTGCCATGAAAAGATGTCACCTTGGGCTCTCAGTGGGACCTTTTTGTGTGTTTTTTTTTTGACAATTTTAATAAATATCGTTTGGTTGATTGTTAAAAATTAGCCACATTAGCCGCAGCCTTGCTCCACAAATGCCACCCATAAATATAGCGTAAACCTAAAATGTTTGAACTCCAGATTCTGTAGGTTCTGTAGATTACTGTAGGTCAGAGGTTGAAGCAGAAAAGATTAAATCACAGTAGGTAACCAGGGAGACAACCTGGGTTCTCCTGCAGAAAAGACAGACTTGACCTTTTGCCTGTAGAGTTATGCCGGACCTGGGATTTGTTCAAAGTCGCCGGTGGTCGTTTGCATCAATTTATCCGACACCATCTCAGCCCAGTTCACGTGCTTACCGTAACCACACCTCTCAGAGAGAAAATGGTGGACCGTTCTACCTCCACTCCACCTTCCTTCACACTTTGACCGGCGTGGTCTGCACACTGTGGCCCGGCCGCTGTCGTCCCGTCTGTCTGTCTGTCTGTCTGTCTGTCAGCCTGCTCCAAACCCAGCTCCTCTGAAATGGTGGAGACACTCCCGCCTCTGCATATGGAGGCCGAGTGGAAGCAAAGGCAGTATGAAATATTAACATCTCAGGATTACAGTACAGCCAGTGAGGGAGATGAGAGCTGATGGGAGCATCCCAGCTTATACCTCTATTTTTGGTCCTACCTTTGAAATTCAGTTTCCAATGACAGGCTCTCGCTGCTATTGTCTACTGCATCTTAGAAAGAAGATTATGGAGCCATGTTTAGGTTTAGTCTTTGTGAATGTACCCTGTCAAGTCTTGAGATAAGAGACAGGGCAGAGTAAATAGGATCCTGCATTGCAACTGATGATTTTTTTTTTTTAATCCGTCCACTGTTTTTGTACACACGTGAGCCATCAAGTATGTGCTTTAGCCAAATGATGACTTTGTGCTTCTCTTGTTGGGAGTGTTGCGTTGTACACGCTTCTCAGCAATGCATGTCAACTACATTCATAATTGATGTGTGAGGGAATTTCACTTCCCACGATCCCAGGAAGTCATTTTCATTTTTTTTCTGCTCTGATCCCAGTGGACAGTAGTTTGCCTTCATAACAAGGGAACTGACAAGTGGCAACGTTTTAATTTGAATCTGGTGTGTCTGGTGTTACACTAACAAAGCAAGAAGTGCATCTATTCACTTGTACATTTATCAAAACCTTGCACCAACACAAAGGTAGCTGCTGTGTATTTACATTAAACGAGTAAGAGTGGCTCTGCAGCGCAGGCTCCTCGGTGACCACCTCCGCTGGGGATAGCATCCCAATCCATACAAATTGTTTGGCTTTGCACTGGCTGGTATAACGTGCACAGAAAAGTAGGTCAAAATGCATATGATCAGCACAACCCTGGGCCCACACTGGGAACGAGTACAGGCTACCAGATTTTTTTTTCCTGTGCAGACCAGGAGTAGATGGCCGTGTATCAGTTCATCATTGCGCGAGATGGTAGCAGGGCTCAGTTCAAATAAGCGTTTAACTCGAGGTGCGTTTGTGTTCGCTCGTTAAGTCGACCGTCCGTGGGGAGCGACAGACATTTGTGCTGAGTTGACTTTTACCCAACCCCCCAACGGCTGACTGTGTTCATTTCTGATGAGTCATTGTGTGGTCGACATCGAGCTTGACACGGGGGTTCAGGTCATGTATCGGATGTCATGATCTCTCCCCTCCTGTCCCATCCTCCTCTGTCCCCTAACAGACCCTGAGGGCAGCAGGGAAGACCTACATGATCTTCTTTGTGTTGGTGATCTTTGTGGGATCTTTCTACCTGGTGAATCTGATCTTGGCTGTGGTGGCCATGGCGTATGAGGAGCAGAACCAGGCCACCATGGAGGAGGCCCAGCAGAAGGAGGAGGAATTCAAGGCCATGCTGGAGCAGCTCAAGAAACAGCAGGAAGAAGCCCAGGTCAGTCCTCTGCAGGATGGAGGCTGGAATGACTCCTGAGTCACGTTCCATCATTGTTCTGACTCCGTTCACGCATTTGTTTTTTCAGCAGACTGCTGCCATGGCAACCTCCGCGGGCACCGTGTCAGAGGATGCGGTAGAGGATGATGGAGGAGGGCGTCTGTCGTGCAGTTCCTCCGAGATGTCGAAGCTCAGCTCCAAGAGCGCCAAAGAGCGGCGCAACCGTAAGAAGAAGTGGCGTCAGAAAGAGCAGGAGAAGGAGAAAGGCGACAGCGAGAAGTTTGTCAAGTCAGAGTCGGACGACGGCAGCAAGAGGAGCCGCTTCCGTTTTCCTGATAACCGGCTGGGTCGAAAGTCTTCCATTATGAACCAGGTGAGGAGAACATATTTCTTCGGACTTTTATTTGTGCAGTTCAGCGCACTGAAAATTTACATTTGACTAACTTGCTGTTGAGTTTTTCATCGTGAGTGCTGAATTCTTTGAGCTCCGCACATGGACTCGCACTTACCGCCTTTGTATTTACATGGTGGCAGAAACCTTGCACAAAAATGTCAGAACCCGAGCACAGAAAAGGGAAACTATCTGCATGGGTAGACGTCTCCACAGGTAAGTCTGTGGTGGCCCTTTAAGCTTTATGAGGCTCAGTGGTAATTATTTGTGTCAAACACAAAAAGAGACCAAACAAGACCGTAACAACAGAGCCACCGATTTAGAATAGAGATGCTTCTTATCCCTATGAATAGAATCCAGATGCCAGTGAATAATGCGGCTGCGCGCAAGTTTTTTTTCCCCTTCTTTTCTTTTTTGAGCTGCCAGGTAAGGAATATTTCAGATGGCCACCATACAGCGTGGTGTGGCATGAGCTGACATTCAGAGGCGCGTGTTGTGACCACAGATGCAGAAGCGCATGTCCAGGTTCTGAATTATTCACAGTGATTACATGAATGTTTCAGAGGGAGCATTCCTGCAGCTTTGTTTAGGCCTCACCTGGGCTCCGCCGCCTCTTAGAGTTCTATATGCTTTATCGTATAGCAGTCGCCAAACAAGACAGCAAAGCGTACGGGCCTCTCACGCAAGTCCCTCACGTGACATGCGGCGGTTTACTTTGTACTTTGAACTCATCATCAGCACCGGCAGAGGGCTGCTGATAGAAAATGTGATTTCAGGTGAAGTGTGCGATCCGTGTGGAGCTATAAAAATAGTCGGATCAATACTAGCAGCAGCGCAGATTAATGTTGTCATGACTCATGTTCCACTCTGTGTTGTTTCATGTTGTCTGTATCTCTGTCCTGTCTGTATGTGCGTGTGACCTTGGCCGTCCGGGATATCACTGACCTAATTATGTATTTCCCTCGTTTTTATTAAGTCATGTGATTGCTACAGCAGAGGATGCCTCCTCTGGGAAAAGCATCCTGGTTGCATTCAATTTCCCACAGATGTTGCCTTTCATCCTGACCTCCGTAGCTGATGACAAACAGCATAAAAATGATGGTGCAATCAATTGCAATTCAGCAACGCCCTGGGCCATGTGAACGTCTCCTCTCCTCTCCTCTCCTGCAGTCCCTCCTCAGCATACCCGGCTCGCCTTTCCTGTCCCGCCATAATAGCAAGAGCAGCATCTTCAGCTTCAAGGGCCGCGGTAAGGACGTGGGCTCGGAGAACGAATTTGCCGACGACGAGCACAGCACGGTGGAGGAGTGCGAGGAGCGCCGCGGCTCCCTGTTCAGCCCGTACCGGCGGAGCAGCTACAGCGGCTTCCACGGGAAGAGGAACAGCACGGTGGATTGCAATGGCGTGGTGTCGCTCATCGGCCCCGGGCCCGGTGGACGCCTTCTGCCTGAGGTGAAAATAGATAAGGCAGCTACTGACGACAGTGTAAGGAAGTCAATGAGTAGACCTATCTAGGCATGGCCCCTCCTCTCGTTCGTTCCTTTTTCTTTCTGGCTCTCTATCCTCTACTCTCATCTTTGCAAGTCCGTATGTATCTCTTGGCTAAGCGCTCGCGCCTCCCTTCCCCCAGCCCCTGCAGAGTATGCTGCCCTCTGACAGTAGGCAAAGGATGGAGAAATAATTCAATTTTATAGTGATTATACTATAGCCAGCACTGCATTTCATAGGCTAGTGAAACTGGGTCTATCAATGACTTCCAGGCAACTTTGTTGTTTGACAGTTAACAGTGAATGTCAATGTTTTGAATATGTTCATATCAAATTTACTCACACGTGCACGGTACTCGCACCGTACGGGCACCAGTCAAACACACACGACCCTTTAACTCTTCTGCTACCCCATTGGAACACCGATCAAACCCATGTTCAACATTTAATGCACAACTGTATGTGTGGGATGCCATCCAGCTCCTATTCAACACGCTCGAGTGATAAACCACTGTTTTTGTTAACAAACAGCATATAATGATGCGTTAACGTGCTCCAGTGTGTTGATGTGTTCCTCCTCCAGGAATCCAGGTCCTCTGCTAGCCCGTGTGGGTAGATCTACAGTAGGAGGCGGATGAAACTGAGGGGGACCAGCACTGTAGAGCCACAGACATTTTTATCTGCTTCCTCTATTACACAGATAATATCCCACAGCTGAAACTGAAACAGCACACACCATCCTACCAGATGATATAGTTGTTTTTTTTTTTTTAAAAAAAAAGGAGGGCTGCTGTCCTTGTCTGTCTTTTATCTCCCTCTGTTTTACAAACTCTCCCTGGTCAACATTAACGAATTAGCTGTGTCTCATTCTAGTTAGCATGGTAGACGTAAACCCTAAATTAGAACAAGCATGACATTGACGTAGAAGTAGAACAATGGCTATGGTGTCTGTAATTTCCTCTCCTTCTCTTTGACTTGGAGCATGCTTGTGCATGACTACTGGATGGCTCCCAACTACCTGCCTCCACATGATCTCTTTTACAATGCTCTTGACTTGATGGTTGCAATATAAGTTGTATGGTTTCAAAGTAGGAAGATACGGTAGCATCAATTTGCAAGTGACATGGAAATGGCCAGATTTGGGAGACCTTTTTTGTAAAGTGACCTAATGGTTATATTGCAATGGCAGCAAAGCCTCCATTATTGCATGACGGCACTGAAAATGCATTCATGCAGAAGCAGTTCTCCCTTGCACAGTATCTCACAATCCATTTATTATTTAATCGGGATGAGCTAATTAAATTCAAACACAATTAGGTCAAGTAGCCCTCGACCACTGCTCCCACTTTGGCTGAGACCTGCATGCATTTACAGCATATACACATCTTCCTTGAAACCAACATTGAGAAAACATAGAAAAGAATGAAATATGTCCTGCCCCCGACCCCAAAAATCTGGTCCTCAACTACTTTTTCCTGCCAATGCCGCACTTCACTCCGCCGGCCACTGGTGGTGATGTGGGATGGTGTTCATGTCCTCTCCATGGGTGCTTGATTCTTCCTCTCCTCCTGACAGCCGACTACTGAGGTTGAGGTGAAGAAGAAGCTGTCGGGCTCCCTGATGGTGTCTGTGGACCAGCTCAATACCTCCTTTGGGCGGAAAGAGCGGGCCAACAGTGTCATGAGCGGCATTACCAACACACTAGTGGACGGTACTGCCACTTTAACCCAGCTGTTTAACCTGCTCTCTCATTATTCTTTAACTAGGGCTGCTCTCATTGGTTGGTTAGTTTGACATGAATTTCCCGCTTATCTGCTTTGCATATCCAACAGTACCAGATACATACAATGCATACACTTTCTTCTATCATTTGATGCCATTGCATGCGGTATGCTCGAGCACGCCAGTATGTTTGGTTTTGATGTGTGATCCGCGCTATGTCTTCAGAACTGGAGGAGTCTCAGCGCAAGTGCCCGCCGTGCTGGTATAAGTTTTCTAACACATTCCTGATCTGGGAGTGCTGCCCCATGTGGATTAAGATCAAGGAGATTGTGAACCTGATAGTCATGGACCCCTTCGTGGACCTGGCCATCACCATCTGCATTGTCCTCAACACCCTCTTCATGGCCATGGAGCACTACCCCATGACCCCCGACTTTGAGGACATGCTGTCTGTAGGCAATCTGGTGAGTGGCAATCGGAATCTGCCGTAAAGAGGATCTCCCCTGCCTCTTCTCGGCAGCCTGTCTTGTCTTTTTTTTTTTTTAAGGAAGAAGAAGAAAAAATTTAATTTTCAGCTACTACCCTCACAACCACCACCACCCTCGCTGCGTCCTTGTATCCATGCATTTCTCATTTCTCAACACACACACTCACACAGGCACGTGTCCCCCCCCCTTGTCTTTCCATCTCTCTTTTTCTCTCCTCTGGCCGAGTGAAGCTAATGTTTACTTCGGTGGAACCGGCCCGGCCCTCTGCATTAATATTTCATGGAGCCTGATCGATGAGCTGCTCTAAAATGGTGCCTGAATCACAGCTCGGATAACTCAACCTGCCCGTTTTCACTACAGGCCTTTTTAAGGAAACTGAGTAAATCCGAGTGCTGGCACCACACTTTTTTTTTTTTTTTTTTTTTTAAGAAAACAACAAAACTTTTCGGTATCACAGTCGTTAAAATTAGCAGCGTCAGTGTCCCGAAAAGGAGGTGTTGCAAATGACTCAGACACAAGTCTAGTTATTGCAATGATGAACCACTCACTCTGTGTGTGTGTGTGTGTGTGTGTGTGTGTGTGTGTGTGTGTATCAGTGTGTGCACGTGCATGCGTGTGTGTATACATAAATGTGGTCGGGTACTAATTCACAGCGGGGACGGAAATGTGTTATTTCCCAAGTCCTGTTCCAAAATAATTCACCAGAAAAGGCCAACGGGTGGTACAGGTGGAAAATTCTAGGTCACCTTGATGCAATGAGTCATCGTCTCACACACAAACACAAACGCGCACGCACACGTCTACAAAGGTGACATGTACTTACATTGTGCATTTATTCATGATGTGGGCTCGATGATTGAGGAGAACCCTCAGTCATTTATATGAGCTGTTATGAGGTCACAGGAGTGCCATGACTGCGCACACACACACACACACACACACACACTAACTCGACATTCTGCCTCTTTAAATAATTGGATTTATCCTACGTGGTGAAATACATGAATATGCAGTAACTATAGGGGCAGTTTATAACATGATGGATCCTTCTGGAACGTTTATGATGCACAGCTCAGATGATCGATCAGGACAAATATGTCAAGCGTGATGGTTCGCTACCTCTCATCCGCTCTTTTCCTGTGAAGCAGGATGCTGAGCCACGTTTATTTGTTCATACCTGTTCTCCTTCCCACTTGCCAGGTGTTCACAGGGATCTTTGCAGGGGAGATGCTTTTCAAACTGGTGGCGATGGATCCCTACTATTACTTCCAGGAGGCCTGGAACTGTTTTGATGGTTTCATTGTGACGCTGAGTTTAGTGGAGCTGGCTCTGGCTGACGTCGAAGGCCTGTCCGTGCTGCGGTCATTCCGATTGGTAAATGCTCCCTCTGCCGCCTCCCTCGGCAAAAAGAAGCAGAAATAACTTGTTCAGTTAGCGTCTTAGCATGCAGAGTTAAAACGTATTCATTGCCATCGTTTTGATTCCTTGAAAGAAAGCAGCACATCCGTAAAGCAAAAATGTGGCGACTAACTCGTATCCCACCTACTCTTTCCACCCCACCGCACTTCAGCTGAGAGTGTTTAAGCTGGCCAAGTCATGGCCCACCCTCAACATGCTGATCAAGATCATTGGTAACTCCGTGGGCGCCCTGGGGAACCTGACTCTGGTGCTGGCCATCATCGTCTTCATCTTTGCCGTGGTGGGCATGCAGCTGTTCGGGAAGAACTACAAGGACTGCGTGTGCAAGATCGCCAGCGACTGTGAGCTGCCCCGCTGGCACATGAACGACTTCTTCCACTCCTTCCTGATCGTCTTCCGGGTGCTGTGCGGCGAGTGGATCGAGACCATGTGGGACTGCATGGAGGTGGCGGGCCAGGCCATGTGCCTCATTGTCTTCATGATGGTCATGGTCATCGGCAATCTGGTGGTGAGTGTTTCCGCACTGGGAGGGTGTGCAGTGTTTTTGACTATCTACAAAGAATCACAGCGATTTCTTATTCTGTGTCCAAAGGTGTTGAACTTGTTCCTTGCCTTGCTGCTGAGCTCGTTCAGCGCGGACAACTTGGCTGCGACGGATGACGACGGCGAGCCCAACAACCTGCAGATTTCGGTCATGCGCATCAAGAAGGGGATTGCGTGGATAAAAGCCAAGGTGAGGCTGCTGGTGGCCAGTCTGCTGAAGAGGCCACCGATGGAGGACGAGCAGAAGCCTCTGGACGACATGTATGACAAGAAGCTGAACTGCATCGCCAATCACACCGGGGTGGACATCAACCGTGACCTGGACTACGCCAAGAATGGCAACGGCACCACCAGCGGCATAGGCAGCAGCGTGGGGAAGTACATGATCGACGAGGACCACATGTCTTTCATCCACAACCCAAACCTGACCGTCTGCGTGCCCATAGCTGTGGGAGAGTCGGACTTCGAGAACCTCAACACGGAGGACTTTAGCAGCGAGTCGGATAATGAGAACAGCAAAGAGGTCAGTGGGAAGAGCGCCTCCTCATTATCCTCTTCTAATAGTTAATCGTCTAAGTAATTCAGACAGGAAATGATAGCAAACCAGTAGTAATCTGCAATTCACGTAACAATAAAACTGTGTTTTCCAATCACTTACAAAATAATAATTTTACTTTTAGAATGCCAACGTGTGAATATTAGAGATGACGCTCCAAGAGGCCACGTGTTGTTGTTGTTTTTGTTGTTATAATCCTAGGCTACGTGCAACTTCCTCTCTCAGGACAGTAAAACCATGGGCGTGACTGGCCTTTCAGACACTAATATAACTCCATTACTCAATAGTAGTTAATCTGGAGTGGATGGAGCAGGCAGGCAGTGTGGATGAAATGGATACGTGCTGATGAATGTCTTTTGACTAAATGCATTTAGAGAACTTTCAGAGCAGATGATCTTCCATTTGATCTTCCACTTCAGTGTTCATGGGGATGATATGTGATGTTCAGGGTTGTTGTGGTGCCCATTTCAATACAGAAAAAAAACTGGCTGTGATCAGACAGCACTTGAGGCAGACCAAGCGCACTTTGGAAATAACGTGATATTTGAATTTCCGGTTCAAGTTCGGGAAAGTTTCATGAGCTTCTGCTAGGAAAACTGAAGTGTTTCTATGGCACTGAAACTTTGTCCCTTTTTTGTTTCATTGCGTGTGTGCGCGTCCATATCTCCGCAGCTGGATGACACCAGTTCGTCAGAAGGCAGCACCATTGACATCAAGCCAGACGTGGAGGAGGTGGTTGTGGTGGAGACGGTGGAGGAATACATGGAACCAGAGCCGTGCTGGACGGACGGTGAGACCGCCCCCTCTGTTGCACCTCCACTCCAAAACACAGACTCTCCTCTGGGCTGGGTGGAGATGATAGGGTGGCAGGGTGAAGCATGGTGACGTTGTGATGGATTACTCACCCATGGGACGCTTATCAAGTTATTAGTCTGTCAATCAGTACAGGATGTTTCTTTCTATGATGCTCGATCTAATACACTGATACATAATTACCTATGACAGATTGTTAATATTTAAAGCATGGGTGTTTGGATTAAAAAAAGGAGAAACCCAACACACTTAAAGAGAGAGGGAAATTGTTGAGAGAAAAATGTGAGGCCAACAATAACGTGTTAAACTGTCGGCACTGGAGAAGTGCGTGCGTCATGTTTCTTCACTTTAGATCCCAAACATCAACCACGCCAACCATCCAATGTCATCTCTCCTCCTGTGTTCCCGCAGCTTGTGTGGCCAAGTATAAGTGCTGCGACGTGGACATCACTATGGGCTGGGGGAAGAGCTGGTGGTTCCTGAGAAAAACCTGCTACCTGATTGTGGAGCACAACTGGTTCGAGACCCTCATCATCTTCATGATCCTGCTCAGCAGCGGTGCCCTGGTAAGAAGACGACGCATCGAAAATAAAGAGACGGAGACCGGGTTGTTATATTATGGCACCGAGGAGGTGCTGTGAAGCAGTCAGTTTGGTCGTCCATTCTCCGAGCTGCTCGCTTGGGGGAGGGGCCGGGGGCGTCGGTGATTAATGGACTGTGCCGTGTATCAAGCAATGGGATCTGTTTCTGGGGATGGAGTGAGGCCTCGTTCTCAAGCATGCCAAATGCATCTAAAATAAGACCAGATACTGCCGCAAATCTACATTAGCTATGTGTTATTCGGAATGTTTCGCGCAGAGCAGACTTATTCCCCCTTGTAAATCAGCGTCGCCGAGTGAGCTGCGTCGCTGTATACAATTTCATTAGCAGAACTGTAAATCACCGGTTGCAATATTTCTCTGACACGAGGTTCCGCGTTCCTCCGCAGGCCTTCGAGGACGTGTACATCGAGCAGAGGAAGACCATTCGCATCATTTTGGAGTACGCCGACAGGGTTTTCACCTACATCTTCATCCTGGAAATGTTGCTGAAATGGGTCGCCTATGGCTTTGTCAAGTACTTCACCAACGCCTGGTGCTGGCTGGACTTCTTCATTGTGGATGTAAGTCCGGCTCCCGTTCCCTCCGTCGCGTGTAGTTGACTAGAGCAGAAGAGTAGCTACTCAGTTCCTCAACCACACCCTGGTCCAACAGCAGCACACTGGTAGAAAGCGAGATGCGGTCTAGTTAGCAGCGGCGCTAATGCTAATTTCTACATTTCGGCGCACACGTAGAGATCGAGGATCCGATTTCTCTGAAACTCTTTTTAGCTGTTGCCTGTATTGTTGTGTGTAGGGTGTGGTTAGGTTTGAAAAGTCATGCTATGAACTGAACATCTGCTTCATGGTGTGTAGCAGGTGAGAGGGCATGCTGTGCACAAACAGGAATCCTCTTTTATTTTCTTCGCTTGTGCTGTGAGGACGGTGCTTTACAGGACTTCGGCGGAGTCTGTCCATGTCCGGCAAACACATGCCTCTGTCACCTTTTACAGCTCCATCAAGCAACGGTCCCTTATTTTTTAACTTGGCTGATCACTCTGAGATGCTCGAATGTGTGCAGCAGTCATGCGCTGGCGAATCTAAACATAGTCACTGGTGCAGGAAACAGTCGGTTTTCGCCGCCAGGTGAAAATGTCTGCCCTAAAGAAGCGATTCAAAATTGAATGCGCAATTATTTAAGCGCGGATGCCGCCGTAAATTCGAACCGGCCAATCAATAACCAACCTTATTGATTCCGCCCATATTCAAGTCATGCTCAGAGCAATGGGACGTGTCCAAGATGTCTTTTACCTGTGTCTCTGACTTGTAAGACGTTTGATATGTGCCTTTGTCCTCTCTCTCTGTGTACTTCTCTGCTCCTTGTGTCGGTCAAGCCTGAAAGACCAGAACAGGGATAATTCTGCACTCTGTTCTCCTGCAGTTGCACATACTGTGTTGCTAGTCTACATTTGAGACACCATAACCTTTGATTGTACAATTTGAAGACTGTAATGTGGGGGGGAGAAGAAAGGCGATGCGTTTCATGGCTAGAAGCTTAAAGAATTGACATAATACATAAACGCTGAATTTGCAGAGTGGCAGAACTTGGAACAGACACAGAATTTCCCTGACCTCTGACTTTCTCCTTGAACTAACCACCTCTCCGCAGTGTCCAACACCTCAGCCAGTACCCGTGAATGGACTCCTGTCAATGGCCAGAGGTTGCCATGTTGATTCATTATAGGCTCCTGTAACTCAGCCCCCTGCAGCAAACACACTATTATTTATTTTTATTTTTTTACACAACACATATAATGTACACTTTAGATCTAAAATGCATTTGCACATTTTACAGTTCCCATTGCTTAAAATTACACATACTAGTACATACTTGTAATGAACAGCACACAATTTATACTCTCAAGGCAAACACGTGCAGCGCACACAGAGCTTGCGGCGAATATAAAATCTACTGTACCACTTCCTCCCCATAGGTGTGCTCTCAAGCCTAACACTTGGGACAGTGCAGGACACTACATTTCCCCAAGTTGTGAGGATGTTACAAAGAGTGCCACCCCCCTCTTTTCCCGTCCTCCTCTCATTCCCCCTCCCTCGAAAGTGTAACCTCAGGAATGTGGTGATATTGTGCTGAGATGTAATGATGGTGGGTGACAGGCGGCCGGCGGTAAGTTTGGTCTTCACTAGCGCTCCCCCTGTGGAAAAAAAAAAAAGCAAACAACAAAAACAAGACTTGTGCTTGATGAGTCTGGGTTGTGTTGTTGCTTGACTGTGCTTCTGCCGTCCTGTGTTGTGGGGTAAAACCATTCCCTCGGACTCAGAAGGGAGGGGGGGCACCATCATTCGACCGGCCTGTGTTTTTTTTTTTTTTTTTGTTTTGTTTTTGTGCCTGACTCTTCGTGCGTGGGTGTTCCTCCTCATTTCCCATGTGTTCCTGTATCTTTCTGTTATCCATTTGATTTGTGTCTTCCTGATTTTCATTATGAGAATGTTTTTTTTGTATTGTGTTATGTATTGGCCAAAATGCCAGGGGCAAGAAATGCGATGCTAGATTATTATGGTACTATGGTAAATCACTTCGCAGCATTGTTGCTGGAAAACAGATATTTGCGAAGAAAATATCGTAAAAAAGGAAAGTGTATTTTTTACAATTTTAAAGTGTAGGAATCATTGATGTTAAATCAGCTTTTGAATTAATTGCACCACAGGCAGGTAAGCATTTCTATGTTAATAGTGCTATTTAGGCGTGTGCGCATGAGGTTGGTAGGTGTCACACTCCATTCATCTTTCTTTTTCACTCAGGTTATTATCATTGTTTTGTTGTGTTTTTCCCTTTTGTTTTTAGTCTGTTTCATTTCTGTGAGGCTCTGGTTTGTGCTGTCGTCATCATGGGATCACAGCCCCAGATGTCATTGGCCTTGCCTTGCAGAGCTCTGTGAGAAGGACGTTGAGGCCACTGCCGCACAGCTGGCCCGGCGGGGGGGCCCAGAGGCCAGGCACCCCAAAGGGGGGCCCTCCAAGGGGTCGGGCTGAAGGTGACAATTACCCCAAACACTGTAGTGTAGATCAAGGCAAAATCTTTATTTTACTACCCCCCTCAGAACAGCCGCCACAGAGAAAGACCCTACGTAGGGCATCCTGGACCCAACGTTTGAACGGTTTCCAACATTTACTTTCCAATAAGAAGTGTGAATCTATGCGAGCACCTTTCCCATTGTTCTTTCAAGAGTTTTTGGTGGATTCCACTCCCAAACTGTTGAAAATGTCCATCTCTTTTACTCTGCGTTGCTACTGGCGTCAGTCAAAATGAAGATTTTGCCTGTTACAATCCTCCCTCCGTGACTTTGGTAAGCTTTGGATGTTGTGTACTCCTTGCGGTGAGTTTGACCGGTTGGTGTCGGTGGCTGGTTGGAGGTGCTTTTCACATGTGTTCACTGTTAATATTTTTCCTTATTCGCAAGGAACTGGTATTCCCCCTGCTCCAGTCCCTCCAGCATCCAGACCGAGCAAATTACACATCTGGAAAACAACCCACCGTAAAATACTCATAACCTACTCCTGTGATTGCATAGTAATTCCATGAGCATATGAAATTCCCTCTGTTTGAATGGATTTCTAACACTTTGAGGCTTGTTCTTATACATTTTGTATCTTGGAGAACCTGCATTCAGCCAAAGCATACTTCTTTGCAAATCCTTCCTGTGCAGCCTGTAATGGCCGCGTCTTAGCACACTTGAGGGGGACTTCATCATTCCTCCGCTACTTACCACCGGTCAAAGAACATTAGTGCAGCTTATTGACCACACTCCACATCGTCCATTTCCTCCATTGCTAATGAGGCAATACTGTATACGGCTTCAGCTTAGCTCAGCTCTATGGACCGGACGTATAGGGGATTCACAGTTATCAAACCGTACCTCAGGCCCTAAATTTTCAGTTATTTCTCACGGTGGTAAGAGCGCTGTACACGTTCAGTGGTGCTGAGAATTAACATGTGTACATTTTTGTGAAATAATGGCTTAACTCGAGGATCCGGTGACAGCATACCGTGAAGCGTTCTTTGGCTGTGGCAGGACCTCGGTGGCTGCTGCCGGACGTGAGAGGGGCTGCACCAGTTTCTTTGAGGCTGTCTTCCGTTATTGTTAACTGTCGTTAACTGTGTGTAACTGGACGGTACTCTGTGTATTTTTTTCTGTCCTTTCAGTGCCATCCAGTGCTAATAACTATATCTGGTCTGCCCTTAACCTCCATCCCTGTCTCTTGTGCGTGGTTCATGTGACTGTGGCTCTCCTCCTTGACTCCAAATGTGTGACAATTTGATTTTTGATGTCTGAGAACGAAAATGACAAAATGACACACTTGTACATGTTTACTTGTATTCTTTCTCTTAGGTTCCATTAGTTTGTCTGTCTTAAATTATATGGGATTTTATGCCTCAGCCCGAGAGCGACATGAGGAGACAATGTTAGAGGGGCAAGGGTAAGGCTCTCAAGTCTGTTGGGTTTTTTTTTTCATCAGCTTCTACAGGGTGACCTCTCTCCTTCCCTCCCTCCCCAACTCCTCTTCCTCTCCCAGTCCCTTCGCTTGTATCTTTACTAAATCATGTAGCACTCTTCTCTGCCTAATTTACCCTCTATTTGAGTCTTATGTCTCTATCTCCTCTCTTTCTCTCTCAACCACAAATTTCTTTGCAGGTACAAAGGACTTTTCACATCTCGTCAACTGCCCCAAAATAACAGACAAACAATCCCTATGGCCTACTGCTACTAAAAATACTACGCACATAAAGCCTATACTAAACATTGACCTTCTCTCTCAGTGTATATACATGTATAAATGCAATATTATACATGCATATACATGCATAGATTTATGTGTGTATGTCAAGCAACTCTCCGCCTATGTCAGGGCCGTCTCTCTTCCCTAGTGAATATTCTCACTTCTAACAGTTTGGAACCTCTTTTGCTTCTCTGTTTTTGTGTAGGTGTCTATAGTCAGCCTTGTAGCTAATGCGCTGGGCTACTCCGATCTAGGGCCCATTAAATCACTCAGGACACTAAGGGCCTTGAGACCCCTCAGAGCCTTGTCACGTTTTGAAGGGATGAGGGTAAGATCCAAAGCTAAGCAGCTGATCCTTCCGCATGCCCATTCAACAGTTTAAAGCATGCTAGAACTGATCTAAAAACAAACTAAGAGGACAAAAAAAAGAGAAAACTCCATAGTATTGGGGGATTGTTTTTAAAAACCAGGAAATGAAAAGCCAAGAAGTCACCTTTCCATGCGCAATCCTGTACCATGCCTTTGTTAGAGCAAAAGAACAAGTCATGATGCAGCTGGGAGATTGAGTAAAGTAACAGTGAAGTAATATTGCCAGCAGAACAACACGCATTTCAATTGAATTTCTCAAAAAAAAAAATCAACACATCCATACACAAATGAATTTGTTTCATGATAAAGAATTACCCAAAGAGCAACAGAAATATCCTTCACGAAGCTGCCTCATCACATAAGTGACAAACTAGAAATTCTGATTACCTCATCTTAATTTGTTTCTTCTTGATTGGCCAAAGTGAATGCGATATTGGCCAACGCTAACCAGACTTACATGCCATCTCATAGAACATCTAAATCAACAATTAGCTGCTCATTTGGCCTGATTCTCAACCACTGCTTTCGATTGAGAACCCCCCCCCCCTCCACATGCCCCCCCACCCTCTCCACCCCTGCTCTCCCATAACCCCCCTCCCCCCTCCCAGCTCTTGCCATCCCTCAATGCATCTGGCATCGAGAACAACCAGCAGGAACCGGGGAACTGCGGGACACCAAAACCTCTGCCCAACCAGTCACACCAAAACTCTGCATGCAGGGTGGCTGCCAAATGACCACCCAGAGGGATCTGTCTTATTCATCTAAACCTCTAAACATACACATCTGATTGGTTGTCCCTGTGACTGGTGGTAGCGTTAGGTTTGCGCCTGGTTGTTGTCACCCGTAGTCCCTCCTGTCTCTTCCTTTCTCTCGCCCTCTCAGGACCTCATTCACTTTTAACCGCTCTCAGACTGGTTCTTCTAGTCTGAGCTTCTCCTCTCCACCTCAGACTCTCCCCACCTCCTCCTCCTCAGCCCCACATATGCAGCACTCAGCCCACCCTTTCCCCTCCTCCTCCTCTTCCTCCTCTTCCTTTCCCTCCGCACCCCCTTATCCTTCCACTACTCACTCCACCTCGGCCCGGTTCAGCTGGGCCGGACCACACTCTCTCCTGCTTGTCCAGGATCTTTCTGCATCAGGGACTGAGACAGAAACCACACACTCTATGTGTTGTGGCTTTGGGAGGAAAGTATTTGTTAAGCTTCTGCCAGCGTCAGCACCTCAGGTCATACCATTTTACCCATCTGCTAACAATCTATTCTGGTGGCAGATTATTCTTGCAAATTTTTCTGTACATTGTCATTTTGTAAGAAAATTAGAATACATTTTAATGCTTTCCTTTGGGAGTGCAGGCAGAAGCTTAGCAAATATGCTAGGCTGCCATCTCACACAAGGCATTACTGCTGTCATGTCATGGCACCGCATACTGTAGCACATGCAGCAGGCCCTGGCTTCCTGTTGCCTTCCACTCCCACAGGAAGTGAAACTGGGAGGCAACGATGGGCCCAGTTAAACTCCCACTTTGAGTTCTGGGTCTGGGTGGGTGGTGGCCCATAGGCGCCACAGCATTCGGACAACACTCTCAACCCTAGACAGACAATGTGTCACCTCTCTTTAGTACGTCCCAAAAATGACAGCAGGAGAAAAAGGCCCGTGCAGTCATTTAGTGCGTGGATTTACTGTAAACCAATTCGGTGTTAAAACTGGACTCATTCATACTTGATATGCAGTGACTAAAATGTGATGCTCATCGCTTTTAGGCACTGGATAGGCTTTATGGATGTCGTCGTGAAAGTTATGATGAAATTTTACCGGTTTAATTGTTAGGTCCGAGATGGGAAATAGACCTGTCTGTGAGATGATGTCATTTTTGGGGTTGGACATCATGGCACATTTGCTTCAACAGAGTGTAAATATATGAAGCACCAATGCCCCTATGAATGACCTCATTCACTGGCTGTTTATGTGGTAAAAGAGGTGAGGGTTGCCCAGTAATGCAAAGGGAAAACAAACACAGGAATTTCTGAGTATCAGAATCCTGCTGTATCATTAATTTACGATGCTCATCAATTGAGTCACCATTTTCGGTTGAACTGAAAACGTAAAATATGAGGTCAAAACAATAAATAAATGAATATGGAAGTACATGAATGGAGAGATGACACTGTACAAAAGAGATTCAGGAGAGTTAGAGTGATGATACATCCCCTCTGGTCGAGTCTCAGGGCACGACGTAACGCAACAGTGCCAAGGGGGCAGTGATCCGATTGGACACATTGCACTGCTTAACACGCGGTGATTGTGGGCTGTTCTGACTTTGTACTTTGCTCTCTCCTTCTCTTAATGCTGCTTTTTAATCGCGGTCCTACTTTTCTGATCAATGCATTGTACAGGAATGACACCACGTCTGGCCATCTCTACCCCCAGTTTTTGTCAATCCTCTTTTTTCCCGATGAATCTACTGAAGTTTAAGTTATACCCAAAGTTTTTTTTGTTTTGTTTTTTTTTAAAAAAAAAGACAATCTGGTAATTTTAGCTTTACCAGCTGATAAAGGTGTTTAGTCATCATGGGGCGTTTGGACTTAACCTCTGAATTATAATCACCTAAGTGGCCCATCTTCACCATGAGCTGGCCAAAATATATCAGAGTATATATAATATATTATCTGTAGATATCTGTCAGACACCCATGTAAATATCAGACAAACAAGCAAAGCTTCAGCCATTATCTCTTTAGCTGCTGTCTCTCTATCCACACATTTCTCTATTTATTTATTTATTGATTTGAGCGGTTCTTGAGATTGCACAATGCCATGTAACACGCATGTAAAATAACTGCCGATGCACATTATGCATTTTTGAAAGCCATTTTCCCTCTTTCTGAGAATGCTTTCCACAGCATGGCCTAATTCCTTTATTCAAACGCTGAAGTTTTGAAAGCGGTTCAATTGTGCCTCAGTAGGAGCGTTCTCTCAGCGAGCGCAATGGCAACACCATGTGGGAAAGACTTCAGTTATATTTGGGGAAAAAAATGTACCATGGTAAATTTCAGTTAGCATTTTTTAGCATTTGACACAGTATTTTAACAATGTGTCCCCTTTACAACACGCGAAATTTTCTATTCCATTATTTAAAACCGGCCGGGCTGTGACGGTCGTGCACGCGCTGAGAGAATCCTGCTCTGCAGCTCCTCACTGTCCGTCTGTAATGAGGAGGGAATATGGCTCCACAAAACGAGTCTGCCAAAGACATGCATGCTCAGCTGTCTGCCTGAGAGCTGCTGGTCGGCCTGCCTAACACTGGTAGTTCACTATGTGCTGAGCTTATTACTGGCTATGATAAATCCACGGGAAACCGGATTGGATTGTTAGAGAGGACTAGATTTTGGGGTGGTGGTGGGAATTACACTATTTTTCTTACTGCTATAGAGTTAAATTGCAATGGTATAGTTATGAGAAAGGTTCAGTAAGATTATTTATATTGACTGTCTAAGGTTGGGGTGGTAAGAGTGGACACTTCATAGTGGTATGGCAAACACTTCAGAAAAAAATCTTACGGATGTTATGAGCTTTATAAACGCGTAGTTTTGTCCAAATATGGCTGCGTTTCTTACAACACTGTCAGATGCTCCCATTATTATTTCCTGGGTATATTAATACTTTGTGTGTACATATTTGTAATAAATATAATGGAGATATAAAATAATAACAGGGGCATTTAACGGTTTTGTGAGTCCCTGGAGAGATAAAGGTTTAGTAATTGGTAAGTGTGTGTGTGTGTGCGTGTGTGCCACAATAACTTCATGAAAATTTTAGCCTACATTAGGATCAGTTATGTTGTAAAATGTACAAATGCTGCAGTATTTTTTTTCTTGTAGGCTTTATAGCAACAGTCAGGCACATTTTCTACATTCTTCATGTTAATTTAGTACATGTGAATGGCATTCGTGCCATGTGCAAATGACATATCAACACTGGTTATTATTGGTGCTCAGGATCGGCTGATACCCAAAGTCTCAGGTATCAGGGAATGTAAAATTTGGAGTATCCCTTATTGTAAATTCTTACTACGGGAAATGAATGTCTTACCATGTTATGAAAGTGGATTTATTTTTTAAATCAAAAAATCTCAGCAATATTATGTTTTATGTGACATATTTATTACTTGTACATTTTACATCATAAACGTGTGATTCCTAAAGAATTTCTTCAGGGGTGTGTGTGTGTGCGCGCTTGTGTATCCCTAAGCATTTCCAACCGCATGCTTCAACAGATCAAAGAGCGTCTCAGTCGCATCAGTGCTGCTCTAATTAGACCGGGACCGATACAGCGCTCCTTCTCATGAATTCCCCACACTTCAATATGCACATCACACTGGTGTGCAGTGCTTATTTTTGGCAATGTGAAATAATAGGGTCGAACCGCTGTTCCTACGACCGAATGGAGTTTCTCACTCCAAGGTGTAATGCCATAACAGTATGCAGTGTCCTGTTGGAGGGGTTGAACGAGATGCATTCGCTTCTTGCTTCTCACACTGTCATATCCTGTCTTCCTTGGTCTGGTCTAGGTGGTAGTCAACGCCTTGGTGGGTGCCATCCCTTCCATTATGAATGTGTTGCTGGTTTGCCTCATCTTTTGGCTGATTTTCAGTATCATGGGGGTAAACCTGTTTGCGGGCAAGTACTACTTCTGTTTCAATGAGACATCCGAGGAATACTTTTCTGTCGACGTGGTCAACAACAAGACCCAGTGTGAGGCCCTCATTCACCAAAACTATACCGAGGTCAGGTGGAAGAACGTCAAAATCAACTTTGACAATGTGGGCGCCGGCTACCTGGCCCTGCTGCAAGTGGTGAGAGTGTTGCTCCTCCTCTGAAACTCTTTCTTTTTCTTGTCTCATGCTAACTTGGTTTCTTTTCTCATTTTCCAATGCACTTTTCATTTTTTTTCTGTTGTGTTGTTGCTTCAACGTCCATTTACTTTCACAGAACTCTGAGGCTGTCTATTGTCCATATTCATTGTATATATTTGTATGTTTCTCCATGTCCTTTTCTTCCTCTACTTTCTTTTCACGCACAAGCTCTACCACAGGACATGCATCAGTTTCGGTTTGAGTTTGATTTCAATTCAGAATTTTCTTCTTATTATTTATTTATTCATTGATGTATTTTAGTTTCTACAAATGTATTTAGTCACTTTTCTCTTTTGAAAGGCCACGTTTAAGGGCTGGATGGACATTATGTATGCAGCTGTGGATTCAAGAGAGGTATATTCATTGCTTCTTAAATAAATATTTTCGTGCTCATTTAGAGCATCTCAATATTTGTCAGATTGATCGTGAGCAGGAATTGTTCAGTGTTTTGGGAAGTACCCTTTTCACTTCCTTGGTGAGAGTTTGATGAGAAGATTATATTCTTCTGTCAAAAAAACCCTCTGACTTCAAAATTGCATCTCCCTCCAAGGTGGAAGACCAGCCTGACTATGAAGTCAACATCTACATGTACATCTACTTCGTTGTTTTCATCATATTTGGCTCCTTCTTCACGCTCAATCTCTTCATTGGTGTGATCATTGACAACTTCAACCAGCAAAAGAAAAAGATAAGACCCGTTCTGTCTCCTTATCTGAAATTTGGCTTCTAAAGATTCCATTTTAATGCGCTAGGATACGGTTATAACCATGTCTTTGTTTTATCCCTTTACTTTGGAGGTCAGGATATCTTCATGACAGAGGAACAGAAGAAGTACTACAATGCTATGAAAAAGCTGGGGTCCAAAAAGCCTCAAAAACCTATTCCTCGACCACAGGTATGTTTATTTTTAGATTAAATTTTTCTTGGTTGCTGCTTTTGACCAAGTGTTATTATTCGATGGAAGATGCTATTGGTTGAAGATCTCAGTAAATCTTGATTCATCCCTCCCTGCGTCCTCTCATCTCGTAGAACAAGATCCAGGGAATGGTGTTCGACTTTGTGACGCAGCAAGTTTTCGACATCTCCATCATGATACTCATCTGCCTCAACATGGTCACCATGATGGTGGAAACAGATGATCAGTCGGTTGAAACCGAGAATGTCCTCTACTGGGTCAACTTCATCTTTATCGTAGTCTTCACCACGGAGTTCTTGCTGAAGCTTTTTGCCCTCCGGCACTATTACTTCACCAATGGTTGGAACATCTTCGATGTGGTGGTGGTCATCCTGTCTATTGTCGGTGAGTGAGGGAGGTGGAAGACGTGAAGCAGTGAGGGGGTCACTTGAATATGTCGCCTGTAGCAGTCTGTTGTATTCTGATCATGCGGTCTGACTGTATTACATTTTCCTTTTCCCTCAGGTATGTTCTTGGCTGATATTATTGAGAAGTACTTTGTGTCACCGACCCTGTTCAGGGTGATCAGACTGGCTCGTATTGGTCGTATCCTCCGTCTTATCAAAGGAGCTAAGGGCATCCGGACACTACTTTTTGCACTGATGATGTCACTGCCAGCCCTGTTCAACATTGGCCTACTGCTCTTCTTGGTCATGTTCATCTTCTCCATCTTTGGCATGTCTAATTTTGGGTATGTAAAACATGGAGCGGGCATCGATGACTTGTACAACTTCGAGACCTTTGGCAACAGTATGATCATTCTGTTCATGATCACCACGTCCGCTGGATGGGACGGCCTCCTGCTGCCGATCCTCAACTACCCGCCAGACTGCGACCCCAGCTTGGAGAACCCGGGCACATCCGTGAAGGGCGACTGTGGTAATCCTTCAGTGGGAATCTTCTTTTTTGTCATGTATATCATCATTTCTTTCCTGATTGTGGTCAACATGTACATTGCCATCATCTTGGAGAACTTCAGCGTGGCCACAGAGGAAAGTGCCGATCCACTCAGCGAGGATGACTTTGAGACCTTCTACGAGATCTGGGAGAAGTTTGATCCCACCGCCTCGCAGTTCATCACTTTTGCCAAGCTGTCTGACTTTGCCGATACATTGGAGCACCCACTTCGCGTGCCAAAGCCCAACACTATAGAACTAATTGCCATGGACATGCCCATGGTGAGCGGCGATCGAATTCACTGCCTGGACATCCTGTTTGCCTTCACGAAGCGTGTGCTGGGTGACAGTGGCGAGTTGGACATGCTGAGGCAGCAGATGGAGGAGCGTTTTGTGGCAGCCAACCCCTCCAAGGTGTCATATGAACCCATCACCACCACCCTCCGCCGCAAACAGGAGGATGTCTCTGCCAGAATTATCCAGAATGCCTATCGCGCTCACCTCATCAGGCGCGGCATCATCTTCAAGCGCCACACTTTTACTAACAATAAGCTTGAGAATGGTGGGACCAACCAGGAGAAGAAGGAGAGCACGCCATCCACAGCCTCTCTCCCCTCTTACGACAGCGTGACCAAACCCGACAAGGAGAAGCAGGACGAGAACAAGGAGGAGTGGGCCAGGAAAGAGAAGGACAAAAACCAAAAAGATGAGTGGGAATCAAAGTGTTAGGGTCCAGTGACTTTTAAAATCCAATTAAACACAGCAAGATGAGACTCTGAGCCCAAACTCAACAAATGTAGAAAAAAAGTGATCATTTGCAAGTAAGAAAAAAAAACAGACAACAAAAACATACAAAAAAATGTTTACAGACTCAAATACTACTGAGGCAATGTGGTTTCTTATGTCGTCAAAGACAGCTGAACCAAACACAATCAGTTTACCGTGGAACTTTTGCTGCATAGTGACCAAGTTCATAGAAATGTGGAACGAATACAAAACGAAAAACAGTGACTCACAGTGTGCTGGCCAGCGACACGCATTTCTTTGGGGACCAATTGCCAAGGCGCAGGAATATCTGCTAGATGATTGGAGATTTGCAAATTCCCTGCCACCACAGAGCGTGGAACCACCCCCCCCCAACACACACACACACCCCCACCCCCACCCCCACGGCAAAAGCTCCAGTGCTATGGGACTGGTTTGCGCAGATCCCACTAGAACTGTGTCAGCAGTCTAAAAGGAGGGTCTGTAATGCAGAGTTTACCATCGTTATCAAGAAGAAAACAAAAATCAACCAAGCAAGTTTAGCTAGGAAGGAAACACTTGCGAGGGAGGGGAAAACCCAGAACCGCAGACAAAGATTTCTTTTTTTCCGTTTGTTTGTTTGTGCTGAGTATACTTGCATCTTTACATTATTTGAGCAGCAAAAAAAGAGATAACATTTAGCCCATGTCACTAGTCTTTTCATCTCCTCTTTGTTATACTGACACTGAAAAAGACATTCTCTACATGGGCTTTCACACTGACCGGGTAGGGGTCATTAGTCATTGTTTTGACTTGGGCTGAAGGAGACTTGCTCAGACCGAGTTCCAGATAAATAATAATTATTGTGCTCGTTCAATGCATAGAAATGACTTGCATGAAGGCATGTTTTGATCAGGAATCATGCATGAGTAATCATAGTCCACAAGACACTAATTCTCAGACCACTGCAGTGGCTTGACTATAAGTTTGAGGCTGTCCACTGGGAAAATTACGAGAACTATAAATGGAATATGAAGATTGTGGATAATGATATATACAGAATATCGGGGGAATGATATCCTTATGATCCTGCCCTTCACTAGTTTTGTTTTTTAACTGCCCTTGATCTTTTAATTCAGCCCTTCATCAAAATTTCCAGTGAATGAAGGATGTAAGCGCTCAGAGGCGACGTTTCCGTCAGAACAGCCAACGACACAAACCGGAAAAGGCATTTTTTTTTTGCTGCTCTGAATGTGAACAGTTTTAGAAAGATTGTGGAGTGTATGAGTGTTAGGAAGCAGAATATCCTCATGTTGAGGATGCACAGATTTGGAGGACCGTGTCAGTGGTCCTGAGCCAAATCTGGGGCTTACATTTCTTCGTTTACTTACATCCATCACTTTCCTTACTTTCCTGTGGTCCCTGTTATGTCAAAGACAGCAGGTGATGTTTTCGCGCCAAGGAATCCATATCTGGCACCAGTAAGGGTCGGGTGTGCTCAAGTGTCAATCGATATCCCATCTACTGCTGTAGTTCCTGGAGAAGGGACAGAAAAAATCCTCATTACTGTTTTTCTTTGTTTTGAGGTTTGTTTTGTTTCGGGCTAGTGGAAGAACAGAAAACAACATTGAGGTAGATCTGTTGAAATTATCCATTTCATCACAGTTCTTCTTTTGCACCCTGTCAGATACCAATCAGAATTTCCCAGTGAGTGATGTCTTAGGTAGTGCTCTTCGGACAGTTTGAGTTGTCAGCTTTAGAATAATAAAAAAACAAATCTCAGAAAGGGCTTTGATCAGTGAGAGCGACGCCGACCATCTGAAACAGCAGAGTTAGCAGAGAATCATCCCAAGGACATGCCTTTGTCGTGCCTAGCATGTATGGAAGGTGGACGGCCGTGAAGGGCCTGTTTGCTGTTGTCTGCAGAATCGAATGGATTTTGTCTGATTATTACAGGGAGGCGGACGGGTGACGAGCATGGACCAATAAACAGGTAGAGCCCCTCCCTTCAGGGATTTTAGACTGACTGCCATGAAAACAAGAGAGAAACACAAGAGCAGAAGAAGAGAGTAGTGGTTTGGTCTGAGTCGGAGTGCTGAAAGTCCCATGTTTGTCAGTGTATCATTGTGCTTCTGTGGGACCTCTTTAAACACTGTGTGGTGTTGGACCCAGGCTCGCACCGTCTTTTCATATACTTGCAGGCTTTCAAACGCTATCACCCGCTTCGAAAAATAATTAGCCAGAGATGGAGGCAGAGACCTAACACTTGCCGAGATTAAAACATCAGCAGGCCTCACATCGACGCAGCTATGTTGTACGATACGTTTTGTGGGTGTTTTTCATAAAAAAGAAACAAACAAAAAAATCGGAGGCTTCGTCGAGTGGCTGACAATACACAACTGCCTCCTTATGTGTTCCTGCCATTTCTTTTCTACACAGGAGTGATGGTCCTATTTATAAGTGGATAACTGGACATAAATCTGGCATCCATTGTCACACCACTAATGCCATTTGGTGTGTTTAACACTGCCTGTACCAGAACCCCCTGTCTGTAACAATAACTGAGGTCTGTTTACAATATGAGGTCTCTGAATCAGTTTGGCTGCTGCACACTGAAACCAAATACATTCCCAATGAGAACCACAGGAGGCATGAGTAATGTCATCCAATTTACCCATGTTCATCTTGGATGTAATGATTTAGAATGATACATTCACACTTGAAAAAAAAGGGAAAAAAAACGGAAAAAAACGAGCAAAAAAGAGAAAACACAAAAACATATATGTACAGTGCAGGCTATGATGTAAATGGCACAAATGCTGAAAAAGAACGAACTTTTTGAGAGAAACTATAAATATTGTATTATATTCTTTTATTTTATCGGCATGCTTTGTTGTGTTTTTTGTAAATATGGAATTTTAAAAATGTTACTACTAATAATCAAAAAATGAATAATAACAATAATATAGAATGGCTTCCAGCTATGCCCTTTGTCACATTTGTTACCTTTTGGATTTTTTGAGACACTTTTCACTTTGTTGACGGAAATTGAATGAAATATAGATATTATATAATACAAAAAGATATATACATGTATACATATATGTCTATATGTATATACATAAAACAGAAGAACACTGTCACATTTGATTTATGTGCAACACGTTCAGTGGATGTCTAAAACTGGTTGTTTCCAGCACCCTTCTTTGGGGAATAGCTCATGTGCGATGTTACTGGAGCTGCTTGCCATGGATTGTAGCCTGATCATGACGAAAGGATGATGTTACCAGCACATTTCTCACTTAATGTCATATCTCTCACCGTCACTGAGTAAACACAGGACACGCCCACAGTCACGGTCACAGACACGCACGCACAGGTGACTCTTCTCTCCGCCCACCAACATTACCAGTGGTCTCTCGCCAGAGGACGTCAGCTGGTGCGACTGCCTCGCCCACCCCGAGTCGTAACCCCCCCTCATACACACACATCAGTGCCATTACAACTCAACATGCATACAATCGTGTACTTGCTTCTCATCCTCACGTTTCTTTTGATGAGTGGTTTGTTTCTAGTGTTCCACTTAATGGCATGTGCCTTTTTTCTGCTTTTTCTGCAAATTTGGATGTCGATGCCACACTGAAAGAAGAAATATCAAAAGAAAAAAAAAGAAATTCAACGAAAAAAAGAAAGCAACAACAACAAAAAAAAAAAGAGGAACAAAACACATTTTTCCAAACTGTGGAGGATTGGGGTTTGAGGGTGAGCACAACATTAATCAGGGATGTCGAGTGAGAAATACTGCCGGAGGATCATGCAGACACCCCACTTCATCTTAATATTCAACAGTGTGTGATGTTAACAGAAAAACAGCTAATTCAAAAATGTCCTGTTCTTAGTGCTATGTGTGTCACCCACTTGGCTTGTGAAAAAGCAGCTTGCCTTCTATATTTCTGTTTTATTTCTTCGATACTTCCGTTTCCATCTGAAATTTATTTTTGTATCAATATTTGATTATAGGACTCATTCTTTTTTAGCATGGTTTATTATGGGCGTTTTTTCTTTTTCGCTGAAAAATTTAAAAGTGCTTTTCAAACTGTTGTTATCATTTGACACCGTGATAGAGGATATACAGTACAATATGATGGTGTGTTGCACAACCACTTGGACTCTTGGTAAGAATATATGAAAGATTGTCTTCATTTGAGCACGAACCTTTTTATTACCAATAAAGCAGCCTTCCAGATACAACTTGTGTTTGTTTCTTGCGGAAATGTTAACTTGTGAAAAGCTTTTTGCCTTCTTCCTTTTAGAGAGATTTAGTGCAGTGTCTTGAGAGCCTCCCCCCTCCCATAGCGAGATTGCGGATTCATTGTGTCCACTCTTAGTAGTGGTAACCATTTTGTGTGGATTATTTTACTTTTGTGGTGCTGTATGTGGATGCAAGTGGATTACAGAACATCCTGTGAAATGGAGCTGAGTGGCGCTGTGGTAACGGGGTCGTGAAAGGCAGCCTTTCAAATGCAATGGACTTATTGGGTTTGTTAAGAGCCCTGCGCCCATCTCAACACACACACACACACACACACACAGAGGAAGAAAATGGACATTAGACCCATTATCATGCTGTCCATTTGTACAGTGATGTGCCTGTTTGTGATGCACCCCAAAGTAAATAGCTCAGAGGTATTATGTTACAGTTGCAACCACCCCAACCTCACAACCCCATGTGAACAGGGCTGAGTTAGCCATGTTGGGATATATTAATCTGTTTTTGCTCCGCTGTGCTTTTCCATCGGTTTCTCGAAAGGGGAGGAGGGTAATAAACCCCTTTTTTTTTTGGAGAGTAGGTAGAATTGTAGGTAAATGATGAGTTGTCCTCTGGCAGTGCAGACACTGACGAGATGGTAAATTGGCTGTCCACTTTCTCTCCTCCCTCCTTTTCTTCTTCTTCTTTTTAAGTCACATTACAAAATTTTGTCTCCCAGGATCTTTTCCTTCCCCAAGCCACATGGACTCTTTTCAACAGCACCTCTCTCCTCCCCCACCCTTCCTTCCTCTGCCTGGATTTTGTAGGATTTTAGATCCATACATGCATTGGGAACCTGCTCCTTATTGACTATCGACACCCCCCCCATGCTCCGGGATGGCTGAGGGAGAGTGAGAGAGGGAGTCCGGATGGGAGGGGAGCGGTAAGGAAAAGAGAAGGGAGGTGGTGGAGCACTGCAGTGCAGATAAATTAATGCAGCAGTCGAGGCTGAGTCAGCAGCACACTCCCAGTTTGGCCCGGTGCCTCCATCAGCTTGTGCCGGTGCACGGCTGCCCCGCTCAGAGGAAGAAAGTCGCACAAAAATAAGGACGTTTTAACCCAAATTTGGGCTCGTTAACGACGCCTGAGGGCGGCGAAGCGTCGAGCGCAGCCGGTGCTGCTGCCGCTGCCGCCGCTGCGCTATGCAGAGGAGCTGTCCTTGGTGCTGCAGATGGCACCGGGACGACGGACAACCCCTGCCCGGTTGGTCCGAGGCTTTCTGGGTTGGAGGGCTGCATCGAGAGGAGGGCAGCGCTGGCTGGCGCGAGGCTACAATCCATATATATATACATATATATTTTTTAAAATGTGTTGAGTGTGCGGAGGAGCTCGACCTAATTCGTAGACGGCCACACCTACGCGCTCCTCGCCTCCTCTGCTCGCTTTTCCTCCAGCCCCACCTCCCCTCCCCTCATGTGTGGCATGTGGTTTCTCTGTGGGTAGACCTGAACGCAGCTAAATATAACGATTAAACGTGTCACAGTGTTTGCTTTGCCACGATTAGTATTGAAGGAGAAGCTTTGGCTGCCGTACGGTATATGGTAACGCTTGATATTGTAATATTCCTTATTATTCCACTGATGAGAGCCGCACAGCATCGAGTGCGATACAAGGCTTGGGTTGTATTTCTCTTGTTCCCTTCCTCTGAGCCCTTTTGCTGCAGTCCCGCTGCTTAATGTCAGAAAGGGAGTAAATGCAGCAGCCAGCAGTAGAAGGGGGTTTTCCTACTATCTGATCCCGTTTCAACCCTTAACTGAGATCAGAGGGTTGTGTTTGTGCTTCTCTGGTGTCCCTCCCTCTCTCCTCACCCCCCCCCAGAGAGTCAGACTGAGGAAAGAGGACGGAGCCCAAAGAGGGAGCGCTCCATCATGGCTATGGCCAGGAGCCAAGAGCCCCCACCACAGCTGCACGCTTATATACTGTAAGTCACATTTCTCAATGAGAGAAGAGGCAGACAAGTAATCCCCCCCAACCCTGCTACCTAAACCTATACCTGAAAACCTCCCCTACCACCACTAGTTATAATCAGTGGGTTCTCCCCATCGACCTAAAATCCACCAGATCCTCCTTTTCACCAAACACCAACTCCTCTGCTGTATTTTCTACTTGCCTCATTGCATAACCATATTGTGCAACAATGTAAATCTGTGTGAACAAAGTGCATTCTATATACAGTCTGCACCGCAAAAGGAAACAAAACAGATGCCCTCACACCCACACACAGCCTTTTTTTTTTTTTTTTTTTAAGATTCCACAAATCATTCTGAGCTGTAAGGCTGCCTGGTTTTTTGCTGAACAACAGCACCCACCTCTGGTCAGCCCTTTGCATGAAATGTAATGTGTTAGTTTTATTAATACAGATCAATAAATGCTTCCTCATCTATTACTGTGCTTTGGATAGCATAGACAGTATCTTCAATTTCAATACAAAAACAGCGACTTTACAAGATTTTATTCTAAAACCTTAAATCATTTGAAAATATTTTTTGTGCATCACAACCACGAAGGCGTACAGGTTACTTCACAATGCATTCAGAAAAAAAAAACTAAATGGAGCATTTTTACGTTCCTCTTTCATCTTACATCTTCACTTATTCATACTGCAGAAAATAAAAATAAGACACATGAAATGAATAAATAAAATAAATAAATAAATCCTGCCATCTCTGTAAGATGTGGGTATTTGAACAGGACTGTTTACTTCTGAAATGGAAAGAAGACATCTGAAATAAAAGTAAACCTGGAGATGAACGTTGAACAAAATAATTATGACAGTAAATAAAAAGTTAGATAAGAAGTTGAATATCTTGAATATATTTTTCTTCACCTTGTTACCTTTTATGGAAATGGAAAAGTGGCTGAATGTACCTTTCATCTGAGAATACCTCAGACTATACTGACCAAAACTTTCCTATGTTATTGCAGATGACTCTTTTTCTTTTATGGTGCCGAATGATTTAAAGCAGTAACAAGCATACATGTTTTTTTGGAGCGTCTTATACTTCTGCAATGTGAAGCAGGTCATCATGACACCTGTAAAAAGTAAGAAAAAATAAGGGTTGGTCTCAAACAACATCAATATACATCCGATCTAACATACTGTCACATCTTTTGAATCAATGAAAAAGTGTCAAGAACTTCAATCTTGTTTCTTTTCATTTGCATGCAGCTTTCAGTTAAACACATACTGTGAATTCTGCATCGCCACTTTCCTTTCACACCAACACCAAGAGAAGCACCTTTGCTAGAAATGTTGCTTTTCAGCTCACCCTTCTCGTTTGGTGCTGGCCAGCCACTCCACAAAATCCTTAGCCTTGATTTTATCAAGATAGTGGGTGAAGTCGCTGGTGAATGTTCCATCTGAGTGCCTTTTGAGGTTTCGGATGTTTTGTCCTTTTTCCATCTGGTAGGAATGCCATCTAAGAAAAGAGGAGCTGATGAGGTGATGTTCTTGACTTCCAGTCACGTTTCAGTGCTAAACATTGTGTTGCGTATTTCATATGAAGATCTAACGCGAGACTTGAAATATTTGTGACAACAGTATATTTGTTTTGTTTATGTTTATTTCAGCAAAAATTGGCGACATGCAGTTTACAGAGAAATGCTGAAACTGTCATGTCATATCAAATATTGAATGAGCAGAAAATTTCAGTTTACCTCACTCACATAAAATACCGTTAAATGTTCGGCTGGTCACATTTCCAATTAAGCAAAATGAGACTAAAACACACCTTGCTGGTCTGGTTTTAACCACAACCATCTCTTGACTGCTCGAACAGAGGAAGAGGATCAGCATACACCACACGAGCAGGCTCATCCTCAGGTCACCTAGTCAACATATAACCCAAGATAACAAAAATATTGTTGGTCCTGCTACATTGTTCAAGAAAGTATTGCATTTCTTTAGGTCGGAATGAATGAACTCACCTCGGGAAACTCTGACACGCCTCCAATGAAGTGCTGTGCTTTCTTGCCTGGTGCACATGCAGTGTAATATTGATGAAGCCACAGAAAGAAGCCCCTCTCGCACCTGGAAACGACACCTTGGCGATACACCGGGAGTGGATTAAACTGCAAGTACCGAGTATCTGTTTTTAAAGACAGCAGGTGTCCCAGTGTGACGCACAGGTCACCTCCCACAGGCGACGACCCTCTTCCTCATTACAGTGGTCCGGATCATGGCCGATCTGAACTAGAATGGTGTGTTTTTTCCAAGCGGGTCAAAGGTCAGAGCCCACTCTGACTTACTCAGACAGTAGCAGGTGTGAGGAAATGGTCTTCTGGTCTCTGACGCCCACAACATGACTCCTAAACTGCACTGTACATTTCTTTAATATTATATATATTTGGTTCTACCTTTGCAGCTAAGACCTATTAATGAAACAAAAAAGACAGTGATGGAGATTTAACAAGGTTTTGATTCTTCAGTCACCTTATCATAAACTGTATAGTCGCTGTCTGGATAAAATGCAACATATTGCTTTTTTTAAAAAGACCTTACATTGACTTTATCATCTGATATTCTGTGACAAAGGACGACACTCAAATTACTCAGTGGCATTTAAGCACTGAGTGGGGGTAGCCCTGATGTAGGAAACTCAGCTTGCCTCCCCTGGGATGCTGTGGACAGAAACTCCTGGAATTCAGGCGCTCTCCTCTCCATCTTGTCCCTTTGTCCAGTCCCATTTCTTATATGGTTTCCCTCATTTTTTCTTCCCCTCCACCATCACATATCCATCACAATTCAGCAGTAATTTGCTGATTTGCTCTGAATGAGACAAGCAGGCATGATTTGTTTTTCCTTACAGCATATGTACAGTTAATGGAGACAAGTTTGAGATCATATTGCTGTGGACTCAAGCGGTTTTGCAGTACTTGACCCAGGGAGTAAATCAAGTGCACAGTTTAGATTGAACATGAATACAAATCAGGACAGCAAAGAAAGATAGATAAATAATTGGAGATCATTTAGCGATTTGGGAACTATCCTCAATGGCACATGTTTATGCAGGAAAAAGTTGCAGTAGGGAGTCTAAATGAGAATATTTTTGGTCATATTTGCTATAACTTTGTCACGTTGTCCTGACAGTAGGACAAATAGAAAACAGGATGTGGAAATACAGGCTCCTCTGGCTCCGCCTAGTGCTCTAATGCCATTTGCAAGAATCCGTCCTAGGCAGCAGCACCAATCAGAGCCAGAAGGGGGAGTGAGTCAATCACTCACTGCTGTGACCAAGTGAACAAGCAACCGGTTTGGCAAATATAGCAAAAAGGCATTCTTGGAAAGACTCACTACTGCAGCTGTAATGGACAGGTCAGGGTGTACAGAGGAGTGCAGAGGCCGGATGATAAATCCCTAAATCCGCAGCCTCCAAACGCTTCACTCACCTCGACCGAAACATGTGCCCATGTAAGTAAACAATCCACAAAAAAACTCTCAAAGGATTAATCAGCTATCAGACTGGTCACTGATTAATTTTCTGTCACTCAACTTACTGATCAGTCACCTAAATCTCACACAATTGTTTCTGGTGTCATCACATGACGGTTTCTTAACCTGCCTGGTTTATATATTACTTTATATATTACAGACTTCTGAAATGGCCTGAATGGTGAAAGTACTGAGTGTTCTTTGGTGGGTAAAAGCAGCGTTGTTTCAGACACTTGTCCCTTTTCATTTTTGCAAATCAGTTTTCTGGAGGATGGTTTAACTGTATATCTATTTTCAAAAAGAGTCTATTTTGATGTTCTTGTGTCACAAGAAGTGGGAGTATAAAATGATTCACCGTTAACAGGAGGTCAGCCTGTGAGGGCAGTTGCCACACCTGAATAATCGGTCGAAAACTGACCTTTTCCATTTCAAGTTAAAAAAATACCTTTAAGAATAAAGGGCACCTGTGAACAACCGCAACGACTGAACAACAGTGGGAGAGGGTAGAAATAGGCTGATAGTTACCTTACTGTAATAATGGAAGTGACATTTTGGATATTTTAAGTCTTGTGTGTGTATGTGATGTACTTCCCGGCCACTAGGTGTCAGACTTAACCATAGGATTATGTTGACTTTCTCACATTGCGTTAACTGATACTGGAGAGTTTCTCAACCTCTTCTGGACCTTAGGTTAAAATTCTTATAACTCTACTGATTTTAATTTGACGAGTCTATGTCATTAATGTCAGTTATATTCCATTTTCAAGAGCACGGAGGGGGCTGCAGATGGATTGCACATTTATTTAAAAAAAACAAAAAAAACAAAAAAAGAAGAAAACTAAAAAATATCCATTGAGAAAAATTTTTCAAGCAGCCACAAGTGGGTCCGGCACCTAAAGCTTGAGCAGCTCTACTTTTGCATCTGCACTCTTCTGAAGACCTGTGCTGTGTGTGTGTGTGTGTGTGTGTCTGCAGTGTGGACCTTCATTGTAAATTGGGCTTTTAGATGCCTGACATGATGAGATAAGACGCCGATGGGGGGAAAAAAGCAAATTTGACCAGGCCAGTCTGTTAAAGAAGCTCTGGTACCATGACAGGATGGTGCAGTCATATAGTATTCATAAGGAATCGGCGGAATCCTCCGAGAAATATACACACACAGAACACACACCTATCTTACAGTTCATACTCACAATTCCCCTCTGGCATTACCCCTGAGGAGGGAGGGTATAAATGTTTGAGTCTATATTCGATATATATATTATTACTAAGAGAAGATGGGGAGTTCGGCGCAGGGATCATATTGCTGAGGGTCATGCTCACGGGGGCTGCAGTGCTGTTCTCTCTCTCTGCTGCCTGATAACTTGGTGTTGATTGATACATTAATATTGCATTGATCTGCTCCTTCTCGTACACACAGGGGCACTCCTTTACAAAGCATCGCGTAGAGGCTGTGCAGCGGGGGAGGTCTTTGGCGCAGCATCGAGTTTCCCCGTGAATTTATTGTCACTTTGTGCTTGATCCTTTACATTTATGTTTATTACCTGGCCATTGTGTGTGCTATACCGCTGTTTCAGTGAATGCAGTTCGGAATCAGAAAGAAATTTGCGTTTTCTCACTATCTTTTTTTTTTTTCTTAGATTCTTAAGCACAAGCAAAAGAAAGTACCTTGCGTTAGGTGGATGTTACATAAGGTGCAAGATCGTTTCACATTGAAGAAAATCTCCAACACAGTGCTCTTGTATTGATTGTGCCTCACTTGGGATTTGAGGGCCAATGTCTGCTAGTCACAGTGGATGCTACACATTTGACAATTTATCTGTAACAACAAACACCATCTCTGGCGAAGCCTAACAGGTCTTTGAAATGCCACAAGAGACAAAACAATAAGGCTATCACCTATAAACATCACGACTGAGGGCAATGGTTTGGCCTGAGATTTTTCCTTCAATTTATTTGGGCTGTTAATGATAGGCTATCAGATTCCTATCTCCCTTTCCTGCTCTTTCCCCTCTTGTGCTCCCTGCTGTAGCCTGGAGGACTTTTTTGGGGAGCATCTGGAGGAAGGCTGTTGAATAGACTCCATTCTTGCAGGGCCCTGTGCTCCAGTGAGCGCACTCGGGGCATGGACACTCGGCCACGGTCCACAGAGGAGGCAGAGCCGGCGGTGGGGGGCAGGGAGGAGGGAGAAATGAAAGGAAGCCTGCGAAAGCACCGCAGATTACGTTTGTTGTGAATTTTCTCTCAGTACACGATTTGCCCCTGTGCACTGCATCCTCACAAAATGTTGTGTGTTTCTCCTTTTCTTTTCCTCCATCTCTTTCATCCCCCCCCCCCCCCCAATGTAATGGAGGAGAGGCCCGGTGGTCTCGGACCAGAGCAAGAGCAGTTTGATTTCTTTCTTGCCTTATAACTGGATCTTAAATGCTGAACAATGCTCTGCAGCATGGACTAAGGCCTCGTCTCCACAGGGGGAGTAGGTGGAGGGGGTGGTGCGGCAGTCGGCTTGGGTAAATGTGCTTGTGGAGCAGCTGTGGAAGTCTATTTTCAGCAGATTTTGGGAGGATGCTTGCGGACAACTGTGGTCTCAAACCTCAGCCACCGAGTGATTGCCTCATGTCACTTCCCTGGGGCAAAGAAAGAGCAAGAGAGACGTATTTCAGAATAGTTACATGTTTTTAACATTTACAGTGAATTTACAGATGCAGTTTTTATAATTCCAGGATTTTGAACCATCTGCCTGCCATGATAAGTACTGGGGAAAGTTCAGTTAGAAATAGTTCATTCTGTGTTGCTCATCCTCCTGCATCGTCACACCAAACATATTTCAGTAATCTTCTCTGTCCTTTGAAAGCAGGAAGTCAAGTAAAATCCTCTTGTAATCTGTGATGATAAAATTTGAATGACATAACTCATCCAGATTTGCTTTGAAGACGTTCACACTTCCTTCCTTATTGATTGTGCGGCTTTGAATCTGGGACTGCTCGTCTCCGTCCTTGCTTTTTGCTGGTTCAGATTTTGGATCAATGTGTTTGTGTCTGTGCAGGGAAGCACTGGCTCGGGCCACAGCTGATCAGTAGAGGGTAATGGGATTGTAAGTGTCTGGCAGAGCAGAGGAGCGGTAATGAAATGAGGGGTCTGTCAGAGCAAGCCACCTCGCGTCAGAGAATACACACCGCCATATTTTGCCTGTATTATTTTTTTTCCCATATGTGTGGGAACGTGCGCAGGCGATTATGCCCGTGCAGATGCAGTGCCGTGAATGCGCCGCCTGCGCAGGCGCCTGCAGACAGTCAGAGGGGATCACACGAGTTAGTGTCATTAGCTCTGTGGGTTTGTTGCCCTGCCACTGTGGTAGAGAGAAAACCTCAGGATGACAACATAACTACAGCATGTTACAGCAGGGAAGGCGTGACCAGCTCCTGCATTTCCGACTCTGCTGATAGTTCTTATCTCAGAAGGCAGAGAAGTAGGGTAATGCTGTCCCCGCAGCTGTCAAAACACCCGTCCTCTGTCTGTTTACTTCATGCATGTTCCTGGGAGATAGAGCTCAGCTTAGCTGTAAGAAAGAGGTTATGGACTGTCATCGTACAATTTGTCCTGGGCTCTTGTTGGAAGTGGTGACCATTTGGGCTATCGAAACTCAACCAAAAAAAAAAAAAAAAAAAAGAAGCATTTCATCTTGTTGTTGTTGTATCATATTCCTGCCAAATCCTTGCAAATGCTCCCCAGGCCGTTCTGTGAATCGTCCTCCTTCTGTTCATGCTTGAAATCATCATATCGGTGCATAAGCCCTATATGTATCCCATTGTGATTTGATTTGGAGAGCAGAAATGGCAGATTAGTCCTAAATCCGCCCAAGTAGATTATCCACTCATCTCTAAAGCTCATGCATTGAGGGTTCCTCATAATTGCCGCTTGCGGTTGAGGGGGCAGGAGTGCCCAGCTTACCCACGGTCAGGAGCACAGGGCCAATCTGCTTCCCCGGTACCATTCGTGTCTACTTATTAAAAGTGTGGTTGACCCCGGTTTTTCCCCTGTGAGCCTCTTGCCATTGTGTTCCTTCTGATTGATGTTGACTGGGGTCACCTAAGCCTATGCGGGGGATCATGGCACAGTGCGTAGGGGGCTAAATGTTTACATGCATTCATTTGACTTTACCCAGGGGTCTGCTGGCCCCATCCAGGGTCGTCCCATGGATGGGCAGACTTGACCATATGTCATGCTTTTCTCCACCACTGGATTTGAAGGTCAGACCCACCAGGTTATGGAGGCTAGTTAGGAAGAATAAATACCCTTTGCGGGCGGATCCTCACCTTGTGTTTTGGCTCTGAGCTTTCAGCTTTGACAACAGACATGGCTCCGAACATGAGTGGGTCGTGGAACGCGTATGCCGCTAATGTTGCTTCACTGTTGACATTAACCTGCAGGACCTGACCTGACGGGAAAACAGGCCAGTAGATTGAGTTCAGTGTTTCAGTCGTGCACTTATCCGCGGTGTCAAATCTGACAGTGAAGAACAGACATGAAAAAATGTTAAATAGTTGAGTTTGAAACGGAGAGGTCAAAGTTAAAACTTAAAGCTTGACTTCCGAACAACAGGACTGACATGGACACATCTGTTTTCAACAGAGAGGGCAGAGGTGAAAAATCATCCAGATAGTCCTGCTGAGATCACCGTAACTAACATGCGATAATATTAAACACATTTATAAATATAAACTCTGTCGGATTATAATTCAACTGATGTTTCATATTGCCCGACCACATAAGAAATGAGAAGTGATGTGAAAAGATGGCCATCACAGGGAAGGGGGGGGGGACACAATAGTGAACATGGGATTAATGGCACACATTTTCACACAGTTTCCCCCGGACAATCTTTCCTTGTGCTTTTAACAAAATGTGTGCAAATGAACAAAAAAAAACAAGCTATGTGTGTGTGACAATGATGATTTTTTGTTTTTACACATTAAGTGTCATTGTGTTTTCGTGTCTGGTCTTGTGACTAATTGATGTTAAAAAAAAAAACACCCTCAGCAAAATATTTCTTTGAGGATGGAAAGGTGCTTAAAGTGAAGTTAATTTGAATACCCTCCTGACGATGCCGCAGCAGTAGAAATGTAGACCGCCATGTGCTGTCTGGTTCTGGTAGGGTGCGAGCTCAGCAGACATTCCCACATGTACATGTTTATCCTCAACCGTCTTAGTGCGATGTGTTGTTGTTCTTCTGCCCTCTGTCCACAATCACCTCTCCACTACCGCTTTCAAATAAAGGCAAAAATAAAAATGCACCCCCACATTTTCGATTGTACGAATCCGTTGAGCGTCTGCGTTGTGAGAAATATTTAACTTATACGTGGCAGATGCGTTGGTGTGCAACCGTCTCCCGCTATAGTGGCATTGTTGGGGGATTTGTGCTGATGTGGTGTTTATTTTGGGGTCAGGGCGGCAGGACTTCAGACAGCACAGCAGAGAGTTTGCGAATATTACATTGACAGCTACACCTCAGTACTGTTATCATTCACCGAATGATTTAACAGCCAGCCATTGATCCACCTGGTAAACATTCATTGCCTTCAAACAGATCTTCCATTCTGTTTAGACATCTCTCTCTCTCTCTCTCTCTCTCTCTCACCGGCACTCTCTCATGCTTATGCATTGGAATGCGAGTTTGCGTGTGTGTGTGTGTGTGTGTGTGTTTGAAATGAATGTTAACAGGCAGGCGGGGTGGGGTAACTGATTGGAGTCCGAGCGAGCGAGTGTTGGCAGAATGCGGCTAAGAGTGAGAGAAGAATGGGACAGAGAACAGACAGTGTGGTGGTCAAGCATAGAAATGAAGGATTGTCTGCTATTTCTCTCACCCATTAACCAGACAGAGCTATTGTTGCGCTCATTTCCCACTGGCACACTGTTGCTGTGACTGACAGCTCGACAAGCCGCCTCTGTAGGTCTGCCACATGGTGGGCTGCTGAATGGGGAAGCCAAAACGTCACTGCTTTGTAAAAACAGCTTACCTCAACTCTTTATGTTGCGAAAAGCTTTCACCTGCGCTTCACTTAACACTTTAGTAATTGCTTTTGCCTCATAGCCCCTGAGGCTAAAATAAAACGTTAGCGCTGTGTTTTTTTTTTTTTTTTTTAAAAAAGTCATTCAGATAATTAGAAATGCAATTGATCTTATATATTTTTTTATTGATTTCTGAGTTGGTGAATGTCAGATTTCATGTAGTGGTCTTGGTGACTTATGTAGTATCAGTGTATTTCTTTTTTTGTGCACACAGCTGCTCTGTCTCTGGTAATGAGCGTATGTTTAGACACTCGTGTGCACACGTCTTGGCAAGTGCACTGCCAGAAATGAAAGGCTGCTGGGAACGGCAGCGTCGAGTAAGTTTAACTTCTGGCACCCCACTAAGAGCCCCCGCCCCCTCCCCTTGAGAAACGCAGCCCCAGCCCCACCTCGAGGCTCTCCGTGCACACCCACTGGCCCGGCACAGCCGGGGTGGCGGCGGGGAACGCTAGGCGAGAGACGAGGCGCGTTGAACGAATCTCACAGGCGGAGGCCATCTCATGGAATTCCACAGCCGGAGCAGGAGGCAGAGAGGAGGCTGCTGGGGAAACAATGGCCAGGGACATCTGTCATGCGTGGCTGCACTCCCCTTTGCGTACAATGGGTCCGGGGGACCAGCCAGTGGTGGCTTTCTTTTCTCTCCCCTCCTTTCCGGGGACACTTCTGGCCCTTACAATGGGCCTTTTGTCCCCTCCCCGCTTTTTGCCAACGTTTAACCCTTCGAGCCTGCTCCTTTTTCTGCCTCTTCTTTCTGTCTCCGCTAGAAAACAAAACATATTTGAAACCGCGACTATTCATTCACCTCCCTCTGCTTCTGTTTTTCATTATGACTTTTGGCTCTGTCTCTGGCTGTGCACTGTGCTCTCTGCATGAATGTGTCGAGAGCCTCTTTATTTGCCGCATGCGCTTGTGAGAGCCAGTGAGACAGAGGACGGAGGCGACTCCTGCGCTCCTCATCCCCGTCTGCATACAGGAATAAAATAAAAGCCCCACAGTCCATTGCTCTTTTAGCACCTCCACAGATCTGATTTCGCCACAAGTCCTTTTGGCTTTCAGTACAATGTGGCATAAGCCTCTGGCACCTGAGACGCCGTACCGGCTCAGTATACTCCTTAACCTCAGTGGTGTCCTCTTCCAACCAGCCCCATTGTGTTGCAGCCAGGTAGCCATGTTTCCAGGAAGCCAGGCCACTAAGAGGTTGTCATCACACACTCGCTGCTCGTTGATGCGACACAAATCAGTTCCCCTGTGTGATATCTGGCAGTGAGTTGAGCAGTCTGTGCACATGAATGACAGCAGCGTAGGTACTGTGAGTCCTGCTCAGTACCATTGATTATAAAACCCATGACGATGTTCGGGCCGCGGCTCTGCGTTGGCTGGGATGTAATTATATTTGGATCCTTGGAGCTGTCTCTTTCTTAGTGTTTTCAGCACTCATCAGCCTGATGTAAATTGCAAATTGATTTTTTCCCCAGCCTCTCATTCTTAAGGACTTAAGGGGTTCAAGCTGGTCTGCAATTGATTGGTCAGATTGCAATTTATTATTGCTGTCAGCAACAAGACTTTTCAAGGGGATACTTGGCAGTCCACTGGGTAAACTGAACTCATCACCTCTGTTGTGCCAACTTGGCAAAGCAAACCCGCTGTGTATGAAAACTAATATCTCAACTATTGTATACGCAATATATCCCCTGTAGCATAATGCGGGTTGACAGAGTGTGTGCGTCGCCCCGCTTTGGATATGACCAGCCTTGAGGAGTTGCAAAGTTAGGTGTGCATGATTTGGGAGGAGAGATTCCACATCTATCACAGATGTAATTTACGACCCCTGGCGCTTGTGATTACACTCCCATGTTTCAGCCGTCCCCGCGCAGTAATGGACTGACTGGCAAGCTGGACTGCTGTGTCCTGTCCTGGCAGCTAATTGCTACCAGCTGCTGGAGGTCGGGGAACAAAGGGCTGTTTGAAAAGGTGATCTGTTGATTGGAGAAGCTGTCCACCCTCCTTCAGTGGGATGTGCATCACATGAGATGCGGCATCTGTGTACAGCGCCGCCTCATTCTCACTCACTTGTCCCCGGGGCCCAGCGCACTGTAACAACACCAGCCCATCTGTGTTGCGTAAGTCGAGAGCCACATGAACTCAACAGGACAGGGGGTGAGAGGTTGGAGAGAGGTTTCTGGGATTCCTGGCTGGACATTTCGACAGTGATTTTATGACATGGGTAGATTATATTAATCTTCGGGCATTTTATCAGGGTTTTCAATCTTCGCTGGCGCACATGCCTTATTAACTAATTCTAAGAGGAGGTGGCGAGGTATTAGGAAGCAAATTTTTCATGCGAGTCCGAGGATGTGTTGATATGGAAGCACGTTTTGTTGGAGATAACATTCTTGTCTTTTCCCTGTCAGCATAAATATTTAAGGAAACCTGTCAGCGGTGCTCCCTCCCTCCTGGTGCTGCTTCTCTCGGAGGAAGGAGGAAAGAAAAAAAAAAGCGAGAATGAGGGTGAAAGAGACGCGGAGAGAGGGGAAGATAAAGGGCCCCTGAATGATGGCTGTCTGTCAGTGGGGCTGTGCTCTGTGGCTATAACCAGGACCACGCACATGCAGGCGGCTCCTGTGTGTGTGCCTAACACCTCTCGGAGCTGTCCATCTGATCGAACGGCCCTCCAGGCGTCCTGTTATGACAGCTCTCTCTCTGCCTTGAGAGACCCCATCTGGGGCATGTTCTGACAGGGCAGCCGCTTGGAATAGCTCTGATGAGAGGCAAGCGCAGACCTCTATCATTCTGCCGCTGCTCCCTGTCACTCTTGCTTTCTTTCTCTGTGTGAAAGCGTGTCTGCTGTTGGTCGGTGTCAGTAAGTCTACCTTTGTATTATAGGTATAAGAAATGATGTAGTGACAATGTTTACATGCACCCAAATTATCTATCTTTCGATCCCAATGCAGTTACCTTAATGTTGTAATTGAAATATAAATCCTTTGTACAGCTAAGACAAATTATGGACAAAGAACCAAATCACTTGATTTTTACATTTACCAGGATTAGGAAATTCCGTATCAGTCGGGAAAAAAATTTTTTTGAGATGGCATCTGCTTTCACTAGATTTCAGCAAAGAAAATAATAAAGAAAACTAAATGCGCGACGCACAAAGTCGTAACTCTGCAGGACGAGTTCTAAATGACATTGCGAGGGTGAGATAAGGAGATCAGAGCTGTAAAAATGTCCTTGACAGAGCTCTGGCCTGGCTGTAGTTAACAGATCAACCAGCACCATCTGTGACAACCCTAGAAGCAATTATCCCATATCACATCCTCGCTGACCATCTATATTAAAACCCGCTCACAACACCTGAGATTAACCCACACTCGCACCTCTCCTGCCATTGTTGTTCTCCTGCATGGCTGAGCCAATCGTGTGGGGGCTGGTTCACGGTCAGCCTGAACCTTGTTCAGTCGTGCTGCTGCTGCTGCTGCTGCTGCTGCCGCCACCGGCCTGGTCCACAATCATAACCAGGGCTGTCATAAAATGTCCTATAGCTCAGAATGACCATAAGCCATGCTATTACAGGCAGAGATAGAGAGAGGAAGGGGGGGCTTTGGCTGTAAAAGCAGCATCATGGACTTGTCCCTGAAACAGCACCTGAAGGTCAGTGGCCGACGACGGTGCTCCAGCTGTGCTCTATCACGCGCTCAAACACCCGCCATTTGTTGTGTTGGCAGTTACGATGGTCTGTACAGTTTGTAATAGGCGAATAATTGGAATAAGTAAAGATGACAGGCAGGACTAGCGGTACCAGTACTTTGGTCTAATGTGCGCTAGCTTTTTCCCCACCTTAGCCCTCCTTCCACCTTAAAGTTGACGAGCCTCGTTCCAGTTGTGGGTCTCAAGCGTTGCTTCTCTAGTCAAAGTTCTTTTTTGTCTTTATGACCCAGTGAAATAGTTTTTTTAAATTAGATTACCATTTGTCAGGCCATTTTTAAGTTAGCTGAAGTGGTTTGGACAGATAGTAAAGATGTAACCCAGGCACACTGTCCTTTAGATGTGTTTAAGACATGGCTGTCCGACAGGAGTCCCAGGACATGCTGGGAAGGTTATTTTTCTCCAGTTTGCTCTGGTGTAAACGAAGACCCTTTTGGAAATGCTGCACATTACTGCAAAGGATGACTCCTCAACTGATCTGCCTGGTTGATTATCACTGAAAACACTGCTTCTCAAAACATTTGCTCAGCAAACCAAGAGTAAATCAGTCCCTGATCTGATGGTAAATATAATACAACTAGCAGAACTATGTTTTCATTCATTCATTCATTTTTTTTCATTCTCTTTTACGCTGTCAGATAGAAAGATCAGTGTGTGCGTGGCTGCTTTCTGTGTGTCCTGTGCCTCCAGCCTAGAAAATGAACAGACCTTCAAAGTGCAGAGGGCCACATAGACAGCGTGCACATGTGTGATGATGTCAAAGTGAAAGGTAGTGAAATGGCACTGATAAAGAGCAGAGCTGCCATGGCTCAATGTGAATCAGAGGTGAATAGAGAGATGGAATTGAGTCCCGGCCTATGCACGTGGCCTGATTGTGTGAAATGTTTGTCCCTCGCTGCAGGACAATGCTCAAGGCCTTTTCCTTGTGTGCCGTCCTTGTGCTCCTTGCTGCAGCCTGTTAACGGTACATTTAGCCAAGCTTACTGAATAGTAAAGATGGATGGAAAGGGAATCAACATCTTCCACAACACCTTTTACAAACAAGAGCATGCTATGCCACATTGTTTCATCGCGACAAGCAGGCCCACACATGAGTTTGAAAGCTTAGCCTCGAATGACTTGAATATGAATGATACGGCTTAAAAGCTACTGGTCTCTCAGTGCATGTTCTCCTTTCTGCGGGGGCCATTAAGCTATCAAAGATGTGGCCTTTGAAGGAATGAAACATTGTCCAGAGCTGGAGAATTCCTCTGAGCTGGGGGAGGATAGGGACAGAGTGGAGTTGGTGTGTTCGTGTGTGTGTGTATGGGGGGATTAGAGGAGGTTTGGAGGTGGAGGAGAGGGGAGACGTTGATGATGGACAGACACGGGAGAGACCCCCCCCTCCCCAGTATCAAAGCAGCAGGAATGTCGAGCGGGCTGGTAGGACCTGGAACGCTCTTCTAACCCTCTGATCTGATGTGATGTGTGAAGTGGAGGGGTGAGTCAGGGCTTAGCAGTGCACACAGCAACCAAGATACAGAGCAGGGCCACAGACATACAGCTGGTTACCAGACTTGAACCAAGACGAAGGAAGAAGGAGGGGAAAAAAAAGTGGTCCCTTGTTTTGCTATGTAGACATGTTTTGTTACATGAGCATCTGTTATGTTTTGATGGATGCCCTCTTTTTTGTGTCTTTGCAAAAAAAAGCACAATACGCTTCAGGACGTCAATAAATCTTTTAACCTCGCGGTACCTCCAGCAAAATCCAAATCCCATATCTATTTAGCCAGAAAAAACACCGATTGGTCAATGATATTTTCTATTTAACCTGGTGTGATGATCTATGGGCACTTCCTTCTGTGTCTCACTGGTGTTTGGTGGTTAATATGTATGGAGGAATCAGCGCTCTGCTGCTTAATTGACCGGGGCAGCTCTCCATCGCTGCACGGGGTCACAGGCTGGCTGGAGACTCTGTGCCTCCACACCCGTTTATTTGGCACTAATAGACAAAGCCCAGCTCTTTCTCGGCATTCAGTCACAGAGAGAGGCCGAGAGAGCTACGCATGGAGTGTATCTCTTTGACCTGAGACATATCCCTGTGAGCAGCCGGACAGAGACAGACAGAGAGAGAGAGAGAAAGAGAGAGGGAGTACAGTGCCGTCTGTGGTTAGCCATTACAGAGATGCCTGGAGCTTTTACAGTATCAGTCCAATTATGGCCATGCATCCGCCTCTGCTTAAGTCCATTTGCTTTTACTTAATGCCCCAACTATTCCCTGATGCTTTGTTCTTTACTCTAAATACAAATCTCTCTCTCCATCTCTTTTTCACTCTCCCCTTTCGTCTCCAGGCTGAGTGGCTCCGTGCCCTCTCTCTCCCCACCTCCCCGCTGAACATGGAAGCTGCTTCTTTCCACTGACTGCGGGGTCATTAGCTCACCGGAAATTTTGGCTTTGTTTCGCTTGTGTTTTTTTTTTTTTTTTTTACCTTCGCTTGGGACAAAGGGAGAAACATTCAATAGTTATTGATTTGGAGACATACAACTTTTACTGGAGATCCCATTTAATCACAAAAGCTGATTTATTGTAGACCCTCTGACAATCCCATTAAATTGCTGTCTAGCTAATCAAGTCCATTCTTTCTCCTCGAGGACTAATCTTTTATAGGGCCAGCAGAACAAATCCCAGCAGTAACAGGATTGGCGGGGAACTGGAAGGTTCAGGGCTGCCTCACCTTACCGTAAATGAAAAAAAAAAGATCTCACAAATGATGACAAATATTCACCCAGAGTTTGGCATTGTCTACCTGTTCTGCTGAGGGATTTGGCTTATTAGTAAATCTAACTGAATATCAGTGATTCGTTGTTGAGAAAGGCTTTATTTTGGAAGGTACAGAAGACATTAGATGTAATTACATGTCTTAAAATCATCAGTCAAGAATGGTACTTTTGAACCTGGGAGATCATTCAGTATCCCAAAGACACATGTGAAGTACAACCAATAATTTGAAGATCTTTTTATATCCAACAAACATGCTTTCGATCAACCATGTTTGTTCAAAGATAGTTTGAACAAACGTGGTTGATCTCTGCCGTCTTTATTTTAGACTTAAGGATAATCCCACTTTGAACCCCTGCTGGGGTTCATTGTATTTCAACCTGAGCTCATCAGTTGATTTTTGTACAATTTTAATCTGGGTTAACTGCACTTTAGAAAATTCCATACTCTGCATGGATGCGCAGGTGTTATGTTATATATGCATTTTACGTCTGTATGTATCATGCACTGCTTCTCAGACACAGCAGACCCTAAAGCTTCTCATAATGAAATTGTTGTAGTAAATCTTTATGTCCACCCCCCCGCATGTTGTGCGTGTACATCCCTCCTTTATGAGTCACTCGGTCATTGGGCTCCAACCCATCCACTAAATGAAGTAGAAACCCAAAAGAGATGATGATGGAAACCTGGAGACACATGACTGAATTTTATGACGTGCTGATAAAATTTCACTGGCTCTTTTCTCATTGGATAACTCCAGGGAAGATACAGCTGGATTTGTTATTGCTGTATTTTCTTTCCTTTCATTTGCGACATCCAGGCCCTCTTTGTTGTTTTTTTCTACCTCAATCTCAGAACTTTTTCACCTGAGCATAAATTCAGCATTACACTAAGTACAGTACTTCTGCTGTGAAGGAAAATGTCATTCATAACATTTCCATTAGAACAAAACAATGTTATTTTAAATTGTTTGTGATAGAGAGCTGTAATTGCTTGATGTCGCGGTACCTGTAGGAATTCAATACTGTCAATAGAGTGCAATTCTGTGTCAGTCCCTATTAGTCTGGTGAACATGTTCTATTTGATTGTCATCTGCAGTGAGACGTTAACTGGGCTGCAGGGTATCCGCCGGCTTTGTGTTCTCAGTAATGCCGCTGTCCCTTCAATATGATGAATTCTCACGTGTAGGACCATCCATGTGTATAAGAACAAGAAAACTGAGACATCTATTCCAGTCTGCTTCCCTCAGCCGCTCATCGATCCCAAGGTGAGATGGACAATGTGGCTTTCCTACTCAAATAATGCTATAGCCGCACTCCTGTTTGAACCCACGGATATTGTTTCTGTTACTAGGGTCAGGTGTTTTCATACATGGGAACATACTGTCACAGAGGACCCTTGGCCTGAATAATATGATATCCCGCGTGGATCCTGGCCTGACACACCCAAGACACACACAGGACAGAGTGCTGCCTCTGCAGGCCACTCCAAACGTCCACCTCAGCACCTCTGGACCCCAGTGGAGTGAACATTGATTTGATCCTCTCACTTATTCCTTCATTGACATAGACATAGTGTGTCAGAGCTCCTTGACGGAATAAATCTTAGTCAGTCTAAACAGGCTTATTGTCAGCAGACATTCAAAGGTTTTTCCTTTGGTGTTTATGGAGATTTCAGCTCCTCACTCAATAGGAGGACTGCCTAGCTTTAGGTGGCGCTTGCATTTCTCCCCTCTCATTTGCATACTAAGAGTGGGTTCCCACTGAAAAGATCAAGGCAATCTATGTGTGGCCAATGCTTCACCGCTGCCAGGAAGACTCTGTCGATTCCATTAAAGGTGGGGCCAGATGTTTGTCATTACCTTTATTGATAACCACAGGGTCAATACTGTGATTTATTCTACTGGGATAGAACTAAGCTTTAGTCACAAGTTTCACCAGGACCTGATCAATAGTACACAATAGACAAGTACAACATGACCACACATGAACTGAGAGCATCAGCAAAGCTGTAAATCTATTACAAAGTTTTGTGGTCAGGTGCACATACTAATTGCAGAGACACTGTAAAAAAACAAACAAACAAAACCGTTTGATGTTTTTTTTTTGTTTCTACTTGGAAGTCCGCAGCACAATCACTCTTCATCGTGACCTCATTTTTCACAGCATGCAAAGAGCGCTGTTTAAGTTTTGTGTGTGCTCTGTTCTGACATGTGGGTCCTCCCCATGGGCCAGACAGCTTTGTTGCGCAACTCGTGCAATACACAGCCTGCTAGTTAATTGCTAAGGAGTTACTGTCAAGGATCATATGTCTGTTCCAGCCTGTTAGTCAGAAAATGATATGGAGCTGAAGCAGCTTCACTCGCTGCATTCATTCAGGATTTTCATGTCGTAGAAAAGAGTTTTGAAAGTATGTTTGGATTATTGTAATATAATTGTTAATTTGGGTCATCAGATGGACCTTAGACCTTTAGTATTTTCAGGTTGATTACTTAAAATAATTGAAAATGAGAATAAAAGCCTCCAATATCTAATGCGAAGCATAACAGTGTCTGTTAATAAATATTTTTTGTTTAAATGTGAGAGTCCACTACCGTAGCCTGTAAAGTGTAGTGGTGCATTCAGTGGGGCTGCTTGTGTACAAGCGGTGTATCCAGAGCTGGACATTCCTCTGGTGGTTGTGGTCTATAGGAGGAGGGCACTGACAGCACCCTCTGAATAGACGCTGAGTCGCCGGACTGGACCAAAATGTAATTACCTCTCCCTCACAATGTCACACTGCAGACCTGGAGCCTGACAGCAGCCTTCGAAATGGAATGAGCTGGGATTGAATTAACCTCCAGCTGGGATCGGTGTTGTTGTGTGTGTCAGTGTGTGGTGTGAACCGCACCTACGCCTTTTCCATGCCTGCGACTCCGAGAATTTTCTTGAACTCACTTGGTCACACTATTATGCCCCTCAGAATCAGTTTTCTAAAATTGCATGGGCAAGCAGTGCTGTTTTGAGGCGTTTTATGACTTTTGGCCCAACCAGCCAACCGCAGGAAGCGGTTCCTGGTGTAATGCACTCGTGCGCTGATGTACTTGCCTTTCTGGTTGTGAAATCTGGTTGCAGTAACACCGAGAATATTGTCTCTCCCTGAGCTTCATGAACTCATTGCTGTGATAAGCCAATAGCTTCAGTAGCTCCAGAGCTATTAGAGTCAGTCTATCCTTGTGAGTGACATTAATTTGCTGCTCCCAGCATAAACCTTTGTCATAGTCTTTAGCATCAAGCAGATTATGTGCAGTCACTTATTGAGATTGATTAATATTTTCATGATGTGATTTATTTGCTTGGGAGTGTACAGCACACACCGGCTGAATGGGCTAATGTAATGTAATGGGGACTTAAATGAGCCATTAATCTGGCAGACCCAAGGGTAAAGGGACAGCACAACAGGGATCGAGGGAGCATGATGTAACCAAAATGTGGGGGGCAGCAAGTGATCACAGATTATTTGTGATGTCAGACTTTAAGAAAGAATTACTGGCATTTAAAACGTATTAAAAAGTGGATTCCTTTATGAGACCGAATCTTCTTCCAAAGCATTACATCAAATCAAAAGTCTAACAACAGATTTGATGTTTTATATCACGACCGGGCAGAGATATTTTTCTATTCCGTTTGGATGCTTCCATCAAAAGCACCTTATTCATAGCACAAGAGCAGGGGCAAACTGTGGCTTTTAAAGAGGATACCAGGTGCTTCAAGATGGGAAATTGAAAATGAAGATAACACTGTTGAGGAAAGGAGAGCAAGGTGGTGATACACAATTATCTGTGAGAGGCGTTCGGTATTATAACTGACCCTGTGAGACCAAAGAGGGAGGTGGGAGCCAGCGAGCTGTCGGGGGCTTCCTAGCTGCATAATTGAAAATCATTCAGACAGCTGTACAGTTTAACCTTGGCGGACCACAGTCTTAGTCACTAATTGATGGGTTGGCATGCACTGGCAATTGAAAAGTTAGATGTAGGTGGTAGAAATTGAATTGTGTCTCGATGAATAGATCTGCTGTGCTTTGACAAATCTTTATAAAACACCACAGCTTCTTTAGGTGAATCTTTTCCATCATACAACCCACACAGCACACTGCAACATCATTAAGTGGACAGACTTCTGAACGTCTCCATGCTTGTCTCAAACAGCGTTTTCAGCTCTGTGAAAACGCCACGATACTGTCTGATGTAACACAATAATCCCATTTCTGAAATAGTTTGTGTTTCGGCGTGATATAAGCCAGGGAGGCTGGTGGCTGATCTCCAGGAAGTAATAGGTCTGTCTGGCCAGTCGGAGCAGATTCTTGTCTCCTTCCTCCATGAACAGGGCCGGAGCTGTGTGGTTTTCTCTTCCCTCATGGAACCAGATGCATTATTGATGGATGGCTGATTGGGAACTCAATTACACAGAGATTACTGGGCTGGCAGACACTGGGTCACTGCTACCCTGTCAAAACGATTGAATTAGAGCACAGGAGAGGAGGGAAAGTGTCCTTCAGAGACGCCTCTCCTCTCTCTGCAGACCTCCTGGGGATGCCAAACGGCCACAGCCTAGTTCATTCTCTGACAGATGACCTTCCCAACAGCTGTAGCTGGACAACCTGCAGGCTGGATAGTGCTGCACTGAGCAGTGGGGAGCGGCTTGTTACAGGTTAACCAGTGTCCGGACAGTGCAGTTCTGCTGTACGGTTTGTGGTTGCAGTTTGTGGTGGATGCAGTGTTTGTTAGTGCGCACACGCTCGCATGTGTTTGTGTATTCCTCAGTATAATTTGATGTACCGAGTGACAGCTGCTCTCTTCCCTCTGTACTGAAGTAGATGCTGTGATGAGAAAGGCTCGGAATGCGAATGTATGTGCATAAATATTGGCATTTCACCAAATCTCATTCATATAACATGGCCCACCTGAATGAGAATTGTGCCTTGCAGGGTCGTATGCTATTACAAGTTTAATGTGAAATCTGGATCGAAGAAGATGAGAGAAGGGGGCCTCGGCATCTGAAATGGAAGCATTCATCTTCCTTTTCTGTTGGTCAGCAAATGCGCTCAAAGGAAAGGAAAAAGCAAGGCGAGAAAAGCTGATCTCGAAGAAGAGAAATCATTTTATACCAGACCACACAGTGAAGCCTATTTCACCCTTTGGTCTGGTACAACTGGCTATCCTAGGCTGCTGTTTATTGCATTCATCAGTGAATATATTGAAGACTGACCTCATGTGTCCGTGGCTTCACGTTTCTGCTCCTGCAGCTGTTTCTTCCAGGAAAACTCTATTTATTTCAGACAGTCATGTACAGATGCCGTTTTTCTTCCTGTGTCATTTGTTAAGAAAGCACATGTGTGATCATGGACAAGGTTTTCCATTCCTTGTGTCTTTTTCCTATTGTTGCTATGTCAGTGTGTCAGTGAAGAGAACGACTCTTGAAAGAGACCATTGTCCGAGTTCACGTCGTCAATGGAGACGGGGCCATAGCCAGGATTAGGTGGACAACAGGCAGCTTTCACCAGGCTCCTGCTTTGTCCAGGTCTTCTCCAACAGGATGGACTCTTTAGAAAGGACACCCCGGTGAGCCGTGCCCTGCTCTGTTGCCCCTGTTTCCCTGAACACTGGGCACGAGTTAGACCCTTGAGAAAAGGTTTAATAAGGATCGGAGAATAGCCATTAGCTCCCTACCAAACTCTGTTGATGGAGGAGAAAATAGAGGGACCAACAGACCAACAAGAACTATTGGAGTTGTGACAATCAAGACGGGGGAAAACTAATTTCCTTTCCTGAGCATGAGACTGACTGGTCTTACAATATACTACATCAAAAGCTTGGTCCCAGCCATTAGAAAATTTGAAGGAGCTAATAAAATTGAAGTGGTTAAAAATAAGATCATTCATCCTGTCTAATTCAGCAGATGAATCTTCACTTATTTCTACCCGTGCATGTGTACAGTGTGAGCATGTGTGCGAACTTACTCATATTGTGCCTTTGCTCGTGTCTCTGCCAGGCTCTGCGCGGTCTGGGCCGAGCACCTTTCTTTATTACTGCTCTTATGCATATGCAGTATGCACATACACACACATACAAGGATACACGTACACACATCACCCCTGTCTTATTTATAAAACTCATATTTCCTCTCTTTTTTTCATCCGGTGAAATCGTGGCTTCACTGGATGCGCAGTCTTCTGTTTGGTGTGCAGATAGCACACATTGATTTCTCTCATGCTTGGTCTGCATATATGAATTATCTTTTCAAAACTCAATTAATTTTGAATCCATTTTCTTTTCAAGTTTTTTTTTTTTGCCACAAACACACCTATCGATAGCTTCTGGTTTGAGGGAATGGTGAGTCATAATTAAGTTTTAAGATTTAATTCGCACATATCTGTACAACTGTAGTGGCCAAATGGAGATAATTTGATTATTATCCCATAATGTTTAAAAAATGAGGTTTATTCCAGTTACCTGTGATAATTGACCCATAAATACTCCAAACTATGGCAACAGCGAGTTGACAAAATCTGGAGTTTTTGCTGCAAGGTGCTTGCCATTAAAGCCAGTCTGTTTGTCAGTTTTCAATATTAGTTTGTCATTGTATGGCTACTATTTTCAACACTTTTGTGCGCGTGAATAAACCCAAAGAATAAAGTTCCTTTCATCCAGCTGAGTAGGCTGAAAGTATACAGTGTGCTCCCCGAGTCATTGTTCAGCCTAATGCCAAAAGAGAGAATCCATCAGGAAGATATTTGAAATAATGAATACATTCATGCAATTTGCAGCTGACCTATTCATAGTGAATAAATGCATGCCATTATTTAAGGAAAGCATCTTCATTAAGTAAGCATTTTTGCAAATTAATGTCAGTGACTTGTAGCGTCAAGTTGCAACTTGCCTCAGTAAGCAAGGTTCTGTTTTGCATCGGTTATCATTTGTTGAATCAACATGCCCTCATTTGTAGGACATGAGGACAAGTGTGCCTCTTAGGGATGGTGAGATTCACCGATTCGTGTCGTGCATTAAAGTTGACAATGTTATTGATTAAAAAAAGTGTATGCTGGATACAATTTGGGACAAACTCTGGATGCATGGTTTCTTGCATCCTGTATCCTGTGTCAGCAGAGTCAGCCGGAGGCATTATGTTTTTGGGTTGTCCATCCATACACACAGTATGTACTTCCATCACATTCTCATGAACCCAGTATCTCAGGAATGCTTTGAGGGAACTTAAGGATAAACTGTGACCTCAAAAAACAAATCTCTGGCCATAACTCAAGATTTTCTACACTAATTATTACACATACACTGTATAAATCTGAACAGATATGGATGTAAGGTGCAACTTGTGGGAATGGTGCAGGCATACAACCGTGAGCTGGTTATTTTTGTTGTTTAGAAACATGACCGATAATTTGTGACCAGTTACTTTACATTTAGATTGGTTACTCCTCTCCTATTTCTTGCGCACACTACCTCATCTCCGCTGCTGTCAGTGGCCGGTTCCTGTCAAGCCTCTCGGCCAAATCTCACACTTGTTTGAGGCCTGTCAGGGCGAGTCACAGATTTTTATGGATAATTTCAAGAGAGATGGACAATGTGACAAGACGAATACAATTTGCAAAACATAGCAGGCATTTTCTTGTAAAAGCATACCTCAGTAGATTCAACTGGAAATAGTAGCTATGCAATACACAAGTGTGTGCAGACACACAGGCCAGTGGCTGGAGCTGGACTGAAGGAACTCCGAGGTTAAATCATGTTTAGTGTCTTATTGATAGTAAACAGTGTTAGGCTGCAGCAAGAGGATTAGCACACTATCTTTAATCACAGTCAAAGTTGGCAGTCTAAAAGGATGTGCGCACACATGCAAGAAGCACACTTTAAGAAGTTTAAATCGCTGTTAACATTAAGGAATAATCCAATGTAATCCCACCTACCTAAACTCTATAATTGTTTTTCTTTGCCTGTGATTTTAACTCTTTTCAATGTAAATTGACATGAGATGCATAATGTCCAAATGCCAGCAAATACCATGACCGATCCACAGAGCTGACGTCATGGTGAAGATCTCCACATCTGGAGTTAATGTGCGACTGCATCAGGACTGGGTCTTGTCAGCGCCTTCTCCCCTGGTTTGTTTGGCTTGTTTTCTTTTGGCCACAGAACGCTCGCCAGAAGACGCCAAAGCAACACAAAATGCCCACGCAGATTGTAATTTGAAACAGCTAGAAGCCCATTTCAAATCTAAATTCAATTCCCTGACCCCCATATGTCTGAAGACCTGTTCCCATGCCCTCAGATCGCATGCCTGCATGGCGTGGAAAGTTCAGGTTTCCCAGTTTCCAGTGTCACATGTCCCTCTCCAGATTAACAACATGCATGGACGTGACCAGAGACCCTCTGACACTCGGGGCTCATGCCAACAGCCTGTGTAACACAGAAAGTCCATGTGTGCACAGGGTGCACTGAGAGGTAGCTGGCGCGCCGACATATTTGAAGACCTACTTCGGCTGGCTTTCTCTGTAGTTCCTCTCTGGTCATAGGTCATGATTAGCAACATAAAGGCGAGATGACAAAGAATTTATCTGTAAATACTACAAATGCAACACACTTAAGTCAGCATTTGAGGCTTTGCTGGCTCATAGCGCTCTCTCAAAGAGGAAACTCAGTAGAATTTCTACTGAACCTTCAATTATTAGCAGTCAACAAACACAGCCTTAGTATTTGAAACACTCACCCACATCTGAAGTGTGAAGCCATTCATTGACCTTTGAAGTCTGTGAGTGTTTTATCACTTGAGAGCGGTAAATCGAATGTGTCTGTTAAGTTTTGTGAACGACCTCTGTAGGGTGTGTGTGTGTGTGTGTGTGTGGGGTGGGTGTGCTGCGTCAGTATTTGTGAGTGCTGTCAGTGCATGGAGCCATGGCACGGGGTTTAACCCCTCTGCATTGATCTCCCGGTTGCTCAGGGCTGCCACCTAATTCTCCAATTTTCAGCTGTTAGAGATAGAATTGGAATAATAAACAGCCGAACCTCCCACTAATAATCCTGCAGAACAACCCCCCCCAACACACACACACACACACACACACTTTGTCCCTTCCTCCGCTGCTCAACTCGGGTAGAGTTTCTTTCCCTGCCCTAATCTCGGCCAAAGCCCGAGCACTCAACCTCTCGCTTCTCTGCTGTAATGAAATGATATCAGCCAGCTTGTGGAGCCTGCAATTGATTATCACTATTGACACACACACACACACACACATTTGTGGATTATTTGTGGACACATAAAAACAGAAATAATCCCTGCACGTACTCCTCAGCAGAGGCAAAGAAGAACTCTAAACTCTCAGCTGTGTCAATGCATATCTTTACGACATTGTTTCCTCAAACGCTGTCTTACGCCTCCTTGATGCTGTCACAGGAGGGGGGGGCGCAGGAAATTCCACGGAAAGTGTGTTTTGAAATACAAAATGTGCCAAATTTGTCTCGCATCTTTTTTTCTGCTTGCTGGTCCACATGTTTGAATTTGGGTGTTTAGTTTTGCTTAAGTAGTGCCTCGGTCCTGGGTCTACACACTCCTGGAAACAATTAGTCTCCTGAGGTCAGACCTTAAGTCTCATACCACGGTCTGGTCCCGGGGTCAGTTTAGCTGCTCAGAGCCTCTAGATTCCAAAGTCTTCAACCTCAGTGACTTTTAACAATGTCGGTTACGGTGACTAAAGTAACACGTGCATTTGTTTCCATGTATGTCTACTGGGAGTACAATTGTCATTTATTTTTGATAAGCTTGTTCTTTCTACAAGTCTGCCAGGATTTTAAAGCATCTGTGATTATTTCATCTTTTTTGGTCGTCACTGAGTTTGAGTCCTTTTCTGGTCAGAGCAGGCAGCTGTGGAAAATGTAAAACCAGACTTTATGTTGATAGTCAAAAGTCTGGGTATGTAACTAATCTTTAAGTTGTGTATGAAATTGGCTGAATTACCGGAGCAATACCTGACTGGAAAAAGAGTTTTATGAAATGAAAAGCTTGTTCTAAAATGCCTCTGGCTGGAAACACATTAATCACCACACTGCTTGGATACATCATCACTGTCCATATACATTTGATCTATAGCACTTTGCACCGGCCATTGCCATTTAAAAGAAGCTTTGCCCGTATCAGTTTTCAGTTGTCAGGTGTGCTGGTGTAGGAGGTCTGTTCTACTGTCCTTCCATAGTAGCACTGCAGCTCTGACTCCCGGTCTCCATGAACCTATAGCTGTTAAGCATGATATCTTGCTTAGCTAATCACCCTGTGGGGCTGCGTTGCACGCAGATTTTCATTTAACCAAATTAAATATAAGCCTGATTCATCAGTTTGGCTTGATGAAACCAGCTGACACACTAACACAGTTCATCATCGGGGCGAACAACCTGCTGAATGGATGTGTTGAGCTGACATGCCCCTGAGTATGAGGTCAAACGCTCGCATGTTGACCTGTAGCCTCTGTCCATTCAGGAGTCATTTTCAGCCTGCCATGGCTCTTTTGTGTACCTCTCATATCTCTCCATTAACCTCCGATCACCAGGCACCTACGCAACCTTCTAGTCCTGACAGTAACCCCATGTACCCCAGTGTCCGCTGGCCTAAATGTCCTCCTTTGAGGAGCCTGAGCTGTCATTAGGGTGCAAAAATATCTCAATGGGAGTCAGAGAAGGGGGGGGGGGGCGGGATCTTTGAGACTGACACCTGTCAAACTCACTCATGTGGCACGGGAGCTCTTCCCTGCATGTGAACCTGCTCTACCTCATTGTCATTCTCAAACTTTCAGTCTTATTTTTCTCAGTTTTTGGCTCCTCTCGTGTCCCGGGGCCCTGAAGTCTTTGTGCTTCAGTAGTGCTGGGCTCAGCATGCTGCCTGTGTCCACACACTGCTGCCTCAGCACTAATAAGGCAATAGAGTGATAGAGCACCAGAGTTGTCTGCTTTCACCATTCCTACTCAACCGTACCCTCAGCTAACCCCCCACTGAGACATCATTAGCAAATCTATTGAGGATCCCATATTAGGGAAAACATTAAGGAGTCTAATTGTGGCTCTGAACTGGGACTCACTGGGTGTGTTAAGTTTTGTAACCACTCTAATGAGTTGCAGTGTTTCCTCCGATGGGTTTATTGCCCTACATTCCAATTTGAGCCATGTCACTGACCACTGGGGCATCTCCTAAAATAGCTCAACCCACATGTCTTACAAAAGAGAAATCTCAGAGGCCGTGTGTTTAAAGGGTAATTACGGTCTATTACAACTTGGGACTTGTTTTGTGTATTTGGGGTCATTATTTCTGTGTGTTATGACATCGTACTCACTAATGTAATTGCTGAAACATGGGAGCACGCCGACATTGACACGTGAAAGTCAGACAGGGCAAGACACAGAAGCTGCTGTGGGATCAGGTTGAAAACGAGCCAGCATCACACCGTGTGCATCAAGGTAGCTCAAAGTTGAACCAAGAAATTGCTTGGGAAATAGATGGATGTTTATTATGGACGCATTGGCTTTATTATCTCTTCTGTACAAGTTTGAATAAGTGAAAAATACACTGATCTGCTCATCAGTGTATATCTTCAGACAATATCATGAATCCTAGCTGTGGCACAGGATGATTCGTTTCATGTCGGTCGGCCTTTCCATAGTACTATCACATGATGAAGTGCATGGGATGCTCTGGACACCGAACATACGATCACAATGTCCCCCTCTATTTTTGGCCGGTCCGCTCGCCCGATGCGCTCACTTGTATATGAATATTTGTGGCGGCCTATGCGTGTGTGGGTGGTATCCTGCGACTTGCGCGGCAGCGCAGCAGGGAGGCCGGACTGGAGCACCGGCTCCGTGTAACAGGAGGAGATGACTGGGCCATGTGGCCCTCAGTGTGGCGCTAAAAACAGCCTGACAGCTGTGTGCGAAGAGCGAGTAAATTAAACTGAAGCAGCGCCGGACCACGAGTCAGATGAAGCTCTCACACATTGTTGAGGGACAAGAATATTGGATCACAAACACATCAAATATATTCAATAGTATTGTTTGTAATGTGTACCAGAACTGCGGCACGTTCAGTTTTTGGATGCTGATATCGTTGCAGAGAATTTCTTTGAAAGCTAATCACTTAAGGAGAGAACACACACTGAACAAATGCGAGAATCTTTCCTTTCTTATTTATTGTTTTCATCGTCAGTGGCGACTGCGTTAGAAATAGGAAGTATAAGCGATTACTACTTGAAGTTAAGATAGCGGCTGCTAATTTTAGTCTTTACTTCAACACTTTTTATGTGCGTTGAGTGGACAGACTGGGCTGGTGGTGAATGGTCCTCTACACAAAACAATGTCAAGCAGGTGTAAAATGAAATAAAAAAACACGCACACAACACAAATCACCGCAACCAAGATAAATCTCTTCCACAAAAGGTAATAGCACAGATTTATGCCCCTGCTATCGGGGACTGTTGGACACTTTTAGCCCTAACTAGTGGCTGGGATCTAATCATAACAAAACTACTGAATAATAGGTGGCGTCCTTCCACCAGTGGCACCTCTGAGCACACTGCGGCTTCTTTGATCATATGTGGTGTGTTATGATTTGTGTTGTTTCCTTGCACTATAGGTTGATGTGCTTTTTTAAAAAAAAAAAAAAAAAATCTTGTATGTTGTGCAGAGAATTACCATTTTGCTGAATTTGTATTTCAATATCCTTCCTTTAATGAACTTTATGAGTCACTGTGTGATATCTGGGTTCTGGTAGAAGACCATTCTGGATTGTAATAGTGTGACAGTCATGGATCGGGGTTGTGTGAGGACAGGACTTGTGGACTGCTGGTGACTGGATTGCAGTTATCAGAGCTCACTGTTAATGAGTAAATACCTCCAAACCATAGGCTGGCTAAAGACAATGTCTGCTGGGTTTTTTTCACCATTTGAATGTGTTACATGCGTGTGACATGACGTGACATGTGGGTGTGGCGGCTCGGGAGGCATTTTTAACAGAGCTGAGCTGAGTAACAAAGAGGTCATTTAAGTAATGTAGCATTGTTCTGGCTTTTGAGTGATTATTTGCGTGATGAGTGAAGAGTAATATATAATGGGTAATTGATTACATTTTTTTGAAGTGACCCGGTGGTCGTCTGTTTCGGTCAGTCAGAGGAGAATTAAGAGATTGTTCCTTTGCTGTGCTTCTACCACAATCTGACCACTGTTCCTTCAGCTCGTTCTTAATCCTCCCGGGGCAAAGCAAATTTACCCTGGTCATTTCCCTCCAACCAAAAACTCTCTCTCTCTCTCTCTCCCTCTCCACTGTCCTCTGTGTCCAAGCTTCAGTGTGATCGCCCTTTCTCCCTCTCCTTCAGAGCCGGATTGGTCAGCCCCCCCCCTGCCCTCCCCTCATTCTCTCTCTCTCTCCCCACTTAAATACTTTTAGCATAAAGAGAGAGAAGGAGGGGAGGGAGAGGGGGGATGGGAGATCCATGGGGGAGGGGAGCTGAGTGCTCACTCTGTTGTCACTGGCCAGAGAGAGAGAGAGAGAGAGAGAGCGAGAGAGGTAGAGAGGGAGGGAGAGAGCAAGAGTGGAGTTGTGTCCCATATGTGGGGGGAAAAAAAAGCATAGCAGTGCACACACACACGGGTCTGGTCCACTCCAGGGATTAACGCTTTCAGATCTGATGGAGGACACGCAGGCATGAATAGGTAAGGCCGCCTGTCTTCTCTGCATCTCCGTGTTGATCCGCTGTCACAGCCGAGCTGCCCTCCCTGCTGTTTGACTTGGCTCCGCTGAAGTTGGAAGAGGACCGGAGCCGAGCGTGATGTAGCAGCTCTGCTCTCTGGCCGCTGACCATGAGACGTTTTCCCTGAGCCGACCGAGCCTCCTAACTCTGCCCTCTCCTTTCAGCCTACCTCTGAACTGTGCGGGGACAGAACTGTGTTTGTTTTAAGTGGAAGCTGTGGTTTTGCTGCCGTCATGCAGTTAGTTATTCTGGGCTGCGTGTTAAAAGTTGACTGTCAGTTAGAGCGGAGGGGGTCGTTGTCGGAGTTGAATGTGAAGCCTGTTGGTGTCCGGGGACCGCTGTGTGGTCATTGCGTAATTTCTGTATGAATGGTACATAAGTCAGTGTACACTGGTGACTGCACTGCTGTTTGTTTTTACACATGCTAAGAAAGATAGAGTGTCTGTTACTATGCCAACAAAATGCAGACGCAGCAAATGTCACAATGTTGCATTTAGTAAAGCACTGGTGTCTGAAAGTTGTTTTATGTATTTTGCAATGTTTAGGTTTGTTATTTACTTAAAAAAAACAATACAACAGCCTCAGCTTTACCTTTATATTAAGGAGATATTTACAGAAACATTTCTACATAAATTTGTGGTTAAAATGTTTTGACATAGTTTCAAAACTAGAAGAAAATTTCAGTTATTTGTCTGTTTTGACACTGCACGTTTTAAAGCGATTTGGCACAAATGCAGATACGACCGTTCTTTGGTGTCCACGAAAAAATAGATTTTCAGACACTTGTTTAAATGTCATTGGTTTGCCCAGAGCTGTGTTTTACATCGGGATAAAAACCAGTAGAAAATGGAGGATTAAACTGCCTTTAATCCTTGTGTGATGAAAATGTGACGTTTACAATCGGAAAATTGATTATTTTGTCTTATTTTTGAAAATAAATTAACCAAGTTAGTTGAATTAATCCTTTTGTTTTTACATCGTTCAAAAAGTGTGGTGTCTTTTTTTTTCATATCCGACTGTATTATTTATGCAAGAAAGCATGAAAAGTGAAACTTTGTCGTGACAGGAAACATTTTTCTCCTTTAGCATTTTTCTTATGCGGCTCCAAAAGTGTTTGGTCTCCTAAGAATGCAGTCTTTATTGCCCCAGCGCACAGAGCAATGGTATGCATGAGTCTTTTTGTGAGGCAGATTTAGAAAGCCCTCTTTAGAGGCTGGACACAGCTTCACAATCAGCTTAATGCCTGCCTATAATGAATACCCTTGTGTGCGTCAGTTTGGCAGAGAGCGTAAGTGTGCGCGTTTGTGTGAACTCTGTTTCTGTCACACTGATAGCTTTCTCAGGTTGGTCAGTAATTCTATCATACTCTGGTCTGCGTGTTTGTGTGTGTGTGTGTGTGTGTTTAGGTTTGTGTTGCCGTGTGAGCTTGACATGTGAGTGTTTGTCCCGACATTGTGCAGCAGCCTGTATCTGCCTCACCTCTTTCTCTCTTGCTCTCTCTCTCTCTCTCTCTCTCTCTCTCTCTCTCTCTCAGGGTTGTTCTGTTGTCAGAGCAAGCTCATGCTGGTGATGGACTACAGCCGGACGGATGCTAACCTTAGCTGGCTTTCACAAAACAGGATTCCTCCTCACTGAGACCAGCTCCACAGAATGCTGAGTCCCATTGTCCCTTATAGTGAGTACACTTTCTTTCCGTCTACACCGCTGCACACCACACCGAACAGCCTCACCGGACTTAGTTGGACTTTGCCTGAATCAATGAGCCCCCGCTCCAAAAATAAGCAGGAGCGGACACTGTGTTCTGTAGTTTGCAAACAGAAGGAGAAAGGCACAGGTAACGGTGAGAAATTGCATGCCTCGGTGCCGAAGCCTTTCTTTTTCCTTGACGTGCACGGTGGAAATGCTAAACCCTGGGCACTGGCCCTGTTTGAATGTTTCATCATCAGGCAGCACACACATGGGGGAAGGAAGAGGGACAGAGGGAGGCTGGAGGGCTGATGGTTTAAGCAGCAGAGACCCCTCAGTTCCGCCAGTGTCGTTTTACCAATACAGCTGAGGACTCATCACCGCGCAGCCTCCCGCTCTCCCTCCTTTTTGCCCTCCTCTCTCTTTTCTCCCTTAAGTGCTGGCCTAATAACTGACGTGTCCAGTTTTGGCCTCCCCCTCCTCACACCCTCCCACCAGGTTTCATTTGAGCCCATTGCTCTGGCTCTCCAAAACAGCATTGTTTGGCGGTCAGCATGGGGCTGCCTCCGTGGCCTCGGCCTCAAGAGCCCCTTTTTCCCAGCTCTTTAACTCACTCAAAGGAGCATTATCGGCATGACAGTTACAAGAAAAGACGGAAATCAAACAGTATGGTTAATTTAGAAAATATTACTTCATAATTGATGGTTATATCTTTGCAAGTGCAAAGAAATGGGTTGCAGAGGCGGTGGAAGGCAAGTGTGTGGGTGTATGAATTCAAACTGGACAAAAATGGCTTTTAGCATCATGAGAGAACATTCAATAGTAACCATTACACTTTGTTTACTTTTTGTAAATTTCACTCTTCACATAGCCAGTGCTGTTTTCCGACCGCTCGTCAGATAAATGGAATTTTCGTTTTTTTGTTTGTTGCCAGCCGCATAAGTAGTTGACCTTATGTGTTGTTATGAAACATGGCCTCTCACAAGTGGCTCTTGGTTGATTTAATGTCAGCTCTCCCAGAACATGTTCTGCCTTTTTCCCATTAAATGATGTTTATAGCTACGAATCCAATTAGGGTGACGTGCTCAAAGAACACTGGTAGACCATGAAGTTTCGAGGCCATGCATGCATGCCTGTGTTGCTTCTCCCAAACGCTCGTTCCATCAGCTCCCTGCACCCTGCTAGTCCATACTGACTGAACCCAATCAGCACTGCTGCAGTGGACGGCACGTCCAAGAATGTCACAAACTGCTGGTGAAATAGTTAGCATGCCTCTGGAGCCGGCACACTGCCGGTCCTTCATGGGAATCTTCCAGCACATTATGTACCAGTCATTGTGTGTTTTTTGGCTTTTATCATCCGGACGCACAAAGCTGGTTTTCATCTGCCCTGTCCGGCAGCTTGATGGTTTTCCATGTACAGAGTAGCTCTGTTCTGCAGCATTGAGATGTTTTCAGGACAGCCTGCTAGTGTGCTTATGTGTGGGATCATATGAGCGCACACAGCAGTTTCAGGTAGCCACGCTGTTTACTCTCAGACCAGTGACACGCAAACACACCCCTGTGCTGGCTGGTGACACTGCAGCTCACTGTCTTTTAGTTAAAGACTGTAGTCATGATTCCGAGTAAAAATCTGACTGTTAGGGACTTTGCTTATGTGCAGGACGTGCGAAGACTCTCACCTCTATGTTGAAATTCCTTTTGTGGGAATGTCGACCATTCCGACATCCCAATCCTATTTCTGACTCCTGCTGTAGGCATTTCTGCTCTTGCACACGGGTCCCATCGCACGCAGTTGGGATGGGTACACCCATCTTCACTCTTTGTTATCAGGAGTGCTGTTACATTTGGAGTCTTGGTGATTTAGATCCCACATTCAGCCAGCGTGTGTGTGTCTCCGTCTTCCTCGGCGTGTCTGGCCTTGGTCCTCGTCTCCGGCCAGTCCAGAGGACTTCAAGCTGGGGCGAGCAGCCACGGCCGGACCTGAGAAGAAACCTGAGAGAGATTCCAGGGGCCATGGATACTCCTGGAGGGATTTGGTGCAAAGAATCTGTAATCTGCACTTCAAACACACTCTTAAATCAGTCCCAGGCCGCCAACCCAGGAGTGCCCTAACTCTTGTTGCTGGGGGCCCCCGCTGGTGTAGCGATACCTTTTCTTTTAAAACAGCACACATACGCACAGACACACGCATACACACACAGGGCAACTACACACAAGAGCCCAGATCTGGCAGTTTTTATAGCTCTCCTCTGACTGACCCCTCTCCCTCGCCTTTCTCTCTCTGGCTCTATTTTTATGTTTTGTACAAGTGTCTTTGTGAATGACTTGGCTAAGTCATGGAGTACTTTGTATAGAAGAAATGAAGGACAAGATCTGATCCTGGCCCCTGAAGGCGCAGGATGGAGGGCCATGCCAGCGTCTAGCCCTATTGTCGGCAGAGTGGTATGAGTGATGCAGTGGAGGGGCCTGCGAGGCCCTTGAGTAAACACACAGCCTGCTGAAGTGTGTGTGAAGAAGAGCCGGGATCATTAGTGTGGGGTGTGAATGGGCTCTAATTAGCCCCCAGTGTGTGTGGTTTTGTGTATGCGTATGTGTGTATGTTTGCATGCCTCACTGTTACCACAAGAAAAGAAGGTTAGGGACCCAGGGCCCTGTGAGTCCACCGGCCCTCTGCTCTGTCTCTCTGAGGGTTCATCAGCTCATTAAGGAGACCTCCGCTCCTGTTAAGGGCCCAATTAAGAAGCAGGGCGGTGAGGCTCATTTGGATGGCAACACTTCACTGGATTCCTGAGGCAGCAGAATTCAAAGCTCGACAAGGAGACACGGTGTCTTTCACACCAGCACAGCTAATTAGTAAATGACTACACTTGAGAAATAACATACTTAAATCGTTATGCCATTAAGTGTTTGTAGTGCGGTGATCATAAAATGCACCGCCATAGTGGGGGACTGCAGCTGTTGAATATATTGAGCTTCCTCTAATTTGTGTGTGTACTAACGGAGGACAACAAATCCCGGAGCTGTCCATGTGCCGAGCGTATAAGCTGGGAGCACAGAGGGGCCAGGGGATTTGGACAGAAAGAAGGGAATGCAGCGTGCTCGCTGGGAATGGGTGGAGGGGTGGAGAGGCAGGGAAGCAGGGAAAGAAGGAGATTGCGAGGAAAAGATAGAGCTGAATAGGGCGAGATAGAGCAGAGATTGGGCGAGTGAGACAGATGGAAGGGGTGATTGGTCATCACAGAGCCTTAGGACAGCTGTTCTTTGATATATTAGTGGACACAATGACCTAAAGCCAGCCTGCAGTCACAGAAAATAGGAACCCTGTTTTTCTTGAAGGGGGGGTTCCGCCATTTGTGGACGTGCGTTAGCAGGCACGGGGGATGGGGGAGTTGTTTCTAAAATTACGAGCATGAAGTGACGCATCCAGCAATTATTTGGGAGGCTTTCTGGTTTTGGAGAGTGCTGAGAAAAAGGCTATAAAACGAGCACGCACTCAGATGGGAACTTGCTTTTTTGCTGCACTGTCATTAGCAATTCTAAACACGTTTGTCAATTAATCAATGTTTAACAAATGCCATCAAGTAGTTTGGCTGCTGCTCCTCTCCATCCACTCTGCAAAAGAGCAACTTTTAATGACAATGTGAATATTTGTTACTCACTAATGAATTGGAGATTTGCCGCATCGAGGCTTGTTTCATGCTGTTAATCAATTTGGCTCTGAACAATAATTTACATTTATTCTAGCAATATTTTATTACAGACAAGGGCAGTATGATTTTATTCATCTTCAAAATACACAGCAAAGTGTTGTCATATTGTCCTTCTCTTCTCATAAAATCATATTAGCTGCGCACGCTGACAAAAAACTCTTCTGACAGCTGGCCTGAAACAGTCCCAAAGGGGGGATGAAACGAAAAATAGAGTAAGTCAAACTGTCATTCTGATACATGGAGTACAGATCGCTCTATCCACAGAAGGAGGAAGGTACAGAGATGGGGAGAGAGCAAGAGAAACACACACACACACACAGGACATCCCTCAATGCCACTGCAGGAGATGGGCTTCTTCCTCCTGGGATTGGACTGGTGAGGCGTGTTTGAAAAGAGCTGCGTCTGCTCGTGCTCTGGGCAGCAGGTGTGAAAACTCCCCACCAGAGCTCCCGCACTCTTCTGTTATTACATCTTTTTAGGGCCATGAAAGAGGGAGCAGATGAGCCAGAGGGAGCGAGAGGCCGAGTGGGAGTGTGGGATTGTGTTTCTTTTGATTGATAGCAGCGCTGTGACTAACGCATAGATTTATAATAATTTTCCCTCGCAATGCCCAATTATGCATGGCTGATAAATTACGATCCCTGTTGTCTGGTGTGCGCGTTATCCCTGTCTTAAGGCGGTTTTTGAAGGGTCTCAAGGACTGACCTCACGTTTCCTGGCAATGCCCCACACAGTAACAGAGGCTGTTCAGCATCGGTGGATTAATATTGTACGTGTTAACTTGACACTGTGTCACATCAGTATAGCACAACATGAATAATCCACAATATATGTGAGGAATTCATCATCTTTTTTTTTTATCCCAGCATGTTGGTACAAACTGTGCAAGAGTTGATAAAATGTGTATTTCATACCAAAGCGAGAGAACGTCCAGAGACAATTTTCCACTGTCTCCACCTGCCAGATTGTGAAATGTGGCCGGCCTCTGAGATTGGTGTTTTTATGATAGGCCAGGTAGTATGCAGCAGTAGGACGGGCACAGCCTAGTGAGAACGTCCTGCTTGATATTAGTGCCATAAATCACGGTGAACTTGAGAACAGAGGACTTAAGGGGCTTCAGGAGTGAACGACAAATCAAGATAACAAACTCTGATAAATAACAGATTCTCAGTTGCTCCTTGCTTTGCAAACCAACCCGTTTATAGCGATCTCTTGTTTAAGGAAATTACCCGGACATGTTTGTCTAAAATGAATAGTAGTGTTTAATGATTCCCAAGGAAGGAAATCATTTCTTCTGCACCTTTTATGTCCAGCAAACCGGAGATTCATCCAGTAATACATTGATTTTGCTTGCGCTTACTGAATACATAACAAATGACGCAATCATCAGTGCATGAAGTTTTTGATTTATCAGGGCAAATATAGTGTCTGTCACACTCTGTCACACTTCTCTCCACTTTCTGCCTGTCATTCCCCTTTGGTATAGCTGCGTGTTTCGTATTGTACGTGCATTCACTTCAAGCTCTTTTTTTGTCTCTCTCTCTCTCTTTTCTGAGCTGTCGTCTAAATTGAATCCCTGACATACTGCCGCAACAGCCGGAGCAGCATTCTCTAAACAACTTGACATTGCCCTCTGTGCAGCTTTTTGTTTTGAAGCATTGAAAGAATTTTGTTTGGAGCATAAAGTTAATAGTTTGCGTTGATATATTTTTCACCGTATTCTACCTCCTTGCTCAATGAACAAAGACTTTTGCTGTGGAAGCCTTTGGGGTCAAAAGTTTCATTTAGAGCAGAAGCAAAGCTCTGACTTTGACTGGCGTAACTTGTTATTTCACAGCTTTATTTCTCCAGAAAGTATTATTTCATGACTCTCAGGACAAATGAATAATTCTGGAGGAAGTGCCTGCTAAGCAACCATCTGCAGCATTATAACACTTGATATTAATGTTTTATAAGAAATTAAAAAGAAAGCATGAGGTAGGATTTGCTGATACATTCCTCTACCTAATTTGTGCCTCTTTGTGGAGGTGTAAGATGGAGTAAAGGTGTTTTTTCTTGGTCAGTGGTTGGGTTTAGAGCTCAACCCTGAATAGAGCCCTGATTGGATTGATCCACAGCGCCCTTGTTTACAAGCTGCCTCTTCACATTCGGCACAGTTTAATAGCAGGCTGTCCCAGAAGGCTTGTTGCATCCGTGTCAGTTTTGTTCCTCGGGGCAGGGAAAACAAAAGTGCCGGGAAGGGAGAAGGGGAAAGCAACCTCAGGGGAGCTGTGAAATGGCATTGGAGCCTTCCATCTCTGGGCTTCCTGCCAAGATAACATTTCACCTCACCCGCTGATACTCCTTTTATAGGAAACCACAACACAGTCAAAAGTACTCCAGCCTTTACGGGCCAAAAGCTACTTCGGTTTCACCCAGGCAACAACGGTTTCAGTGACTTTGTAGATGCAAAATTTGAGAGTTCGAGGGAAAAAAAAAAATCACAAATGAACCTATCACACTCCCCCAGAGCCATAAGTGGTCTCATTTTAATTTTAGGGCCTCTTTAAAGTGAAGCAGGTTTCTGCTGAAGAGAGCCATGCCACTGTCTTCATCACGCCCTCCTACAATAGGATGCAGCTCACACAGGTCCCTCAATAAATCCCAGGCTAACACAAAAGCTGTCAGCGGACTGCTGCTGAATAGATTAATAAGATTTCCATAATTAGACAGGCCCCTGACAATAGGATCCTTCAGGCTTTGTCTCAGGGCCAACTGGATTGTCCGAGCCGCGCACGTCTGCTGGACGGCCGTCCACCACAATGGCCGCACAGACAGTAAGGCGGTCAGCGGAGGAACATCTGTCTCTCCTGGGGCCGAGAACACACACACACACAAACAGTGGGAAGTTTCTTGTGCATAACACAAGGTTGTTATCAACCTCCACGCAGCCATGAGCGGCACAAAAGCAACCTCTTCATGTATCTATTTATACTCTATGTGGTCAATTCAACCGATTTCTGTGATGTTGTTCAACAGAAATTTGAAAATGCTACTGATAAATGATAAAATACATTAAATACACAGATCAACCTCCTTGTGATTGAAACATGTAGCAGCTTTACTTATACTGACAAGGGCTGTAAAAAAATGTAAAAGTATCATAGCTACTTCCATCTTACAAAAGTCATACATGATATGAGCAGTGTATTGTCTTCTACCTGTGTTGTATAGGATAATTTACAATCCAGCATCATGACTGGATGGCTAACCACAGCATGCCCACATTGTCCTGATTTCCTACTTCTAATCTTAGCTTCCTTCCCGTCTCCCCCCTCAGTGAATTAATCCCTCCATGATGGCTCTGATTTAAGCAGAAGTGTAGATTAGAGTTTGCTCAGTTCATTGTGGAGTGCTACTGCTCTAAAAACCACAATCCAGCAGAAGGCAAAGATCTAATTACATGGAAAGGCCTGAACTGCGCTGCAACCCCGCTGTGTTCATCAGGGGTGAGTGGCAGCCTATCACTAGTCCAACTCCCTGTGTACATACAGAAAGAATTATAGAGTATGATGCACTTTCTTGAAGGACTTACAGAAAGTAATTACACTCAGATTTAACACTGAGTTGGTTCCTCAGGTATTGGCAACTGCTCGTTACATTGGTCAAGGGGATAGTGTGAGAGAAGCCTGTTCTGTATTGGTGCCGCTCTGATGATGGAGTGGACAGCAGTTAGCCCGCCTCACTGAGTCCTCTAATGTCCGCTCCAGTCCGCTTAGAGAGGACGAAGCGCCTGCTGTCCACTCTTTCCCCTCCCTCCTTCCATCCCTCCCTCCCTCCCCGCTGCAGGTTTTATGAGCTCCCCTGGGCTCTCATCCATCTCTGTCACACACAGGCCCCATTATTGGGGCTGCTCACAAACTGGTTGGGCTGCAGATGGGAAGGGCCTGCAGGACATATATGGTTTCTGCAGCCTGGACAAAGACCTGCAAGTCAGACCACAAAAATATGTGGTCATCTGGGTGTGGACAAGCCAATGTCTTCAGCATGTTTGTAAAAATACAGGCAGAGTGTGAGAATGCTCTTGTACGTCTTGCGGTGGCGGATGTGCGGCTTCATGGGTTGGCTGAAGCTTAGGGAAGCACTTGAACTGGTTCGGCCACTGGGAACTTAAGGCAGTGGATTTGAATATGAAGGACATGATAATCCAATGGCCATCTGGTCTGCCCGTCTCATTTGACTGAATAAATAACAGGCGTAATCTGAAAACACACATGGGTAGGTTTGGAAAGCAGGGAAAAAGAAAGGGGCCAAAGTTTAGGAGTGAGCTCGAGAGTGGGAGAACAGCGGCGGCAGAATCACAGGCGCTGGATATTGAGATTTGATTTAAATGGCAATAAGAAGCCTGGCTCCACACACACAGACAGCCATGAATAATGAATCATCTGGCGTCCGCTGAAGAGGAGAGGCCAGTAATGACAGCTTTTGCCGTATTCCTTTTTACCTCTCTTTTCTAGCCAGAGTAGTTGTCACCTCAGGGTAAAACGTAGCAGTTCAATAATGCCAAGCTATGTGTGGAATGTCAAGCTAATGCCTCAGCTAAGAGGTAGTGCTTCTCTTCCATGAGGTGCAGGATTCTATAACTATCATATTGTGATAAATATGGTTAATACACACATAAACATGCTTAAAACACTGTAAAATGAGCTTGAGAGGGTAAACGGAAAAGCATGGGGACACTGAAAATTCGCAGATGCATTTTAAAGGCAAAGGAGTTTCCAGCTGCAGTGGTTAATCAGTCAGTCAGCAGTGGGAAAAAATATCAAATATTTTGACTCTCAAGTAAAAAGTCAAATCACTTTTGTCATGTTTTGCACAAAAATGCCAAACATAATCTTTTTCTAGCACTTATAGTGTGAACTCAGTGCTTTTCTCTGCCATGCATGAAGTGAAATTACTTTTTTTGGGGGCGTTTGGACAACACAAGTCATTTAAAGACCTGACCTTGGTCTGTGGGGATTTTTTTATATTATTTCCCACTGTTTTCTGATATTTTATAAACAAATGGATTTTTTTTTTTAAAAATCAGCAGAATAATCAATAATGAAAATAATTGTTAGTTGCAGGAGTTGTTACATGCAAATTCCACTCATTAAAATGTATTGACAGTTGAATATTCTATGGGAAAATAAGATGTTTTGGTGAGGGGACATGGAGGGATTCATGGAATGAAATATCTTTTTTTCCCCCAGCTGCACTCTCTCCCGTTAGCTCGGCGATGTGCTCAGCGCGTCGCAGCCATGATCAATCAGACCTCGGCCCGTGCTGAAGTCAGCCAGAGGAACAGACATTCCACTTTCCCAATGTTCCATGGGAGACTGTGCTGATGAATAGCACACTATGCTGCAATTCCAAACCCAACCCCCCTCTTTCTTTCTTCCTTTCTCTCTTTTTCACTCTCGCTACACCACTGTCCACACACATACACACACACACACCCTCTCCCTCCCTCTGTCCAGCCGTCCACTGGGCTTTTGCAGCTCTGGTGTACGGTGGGTGGGTGGGTGGATTGGTGGGTGGTAAGTGGGGGTGCAGGGCGGAGAGAGCAGGCATTCAGAGCAACATACAGGGGGAGATAACAATAGCTCCTCTGGGAGACCTGCAGATGCTAGCAGTGTAGGGAATAGTCGTGGGATCTTATCGCTGCTCCAACATAAGCCGGGAAACTGCAAAACAACACATTCAGCCTAACAGTTTTTCTTTCTGCAGCTTTCCCTTTCCACCTCCCCTTTTACCTTCCTCACCCTCTCTGGGAAACTTGAGCCCCCTCTGCTACCAAGCATGAATAAAAAAGATTCATTTTCAGACAGAAGAAAGACCATTTCTTGTCACTGGCTGCTTAAAGTAGAGGGGCTCAGACCATGTGTCACTGTGTGTGTGATAGTAAAGATGAGTCTTAACTTCTGCCTCGTTTATTAATCTATGTCAAGGCTATTATTTTTTTTTAATTGTTTTGTTCCCTCTTAGAAGCAAAAAGTTGATCTTGTGTTTCTCTTTTAGATCTGTAAATCATACTTTAAGCATGTTATAAAAACAAAGATTAATGCACAAATATGAGTCCTGTAATTCTTGTTTTTGGCTCATTTAATTTTTAAAACAAACAATTTTAAATGCATACTGAGTCTACAGTTCTTAGGTCTTGCAGAGGGTGTGTCAAATTCCTGGGATGCTGTTCACATTGATGTAAATGTTACAGAACCTGACCTTTGAGAATTATTTCCCTTTTTAATCAAAGCAATGGAAGGGAGAGAGAAAAAGAACAATTCTCCATTTTCCAGTTAGAGGAAGGGAATCAATTTAAGGAGCGCTACAGTCCCAAATGGCTTCAAGCCACAATCAGGAAGCTGTAAAGCTCATTTTCTACAGAGGTTCCTAAGAATACAATCACCACTGTCCTACTTTGGACGTAATTGTAATCGTGGAAAGTTATGACATGGTTTCTCTGTGTGTTTCTTTTGTCAGGTCTGTTAAAAATGCACTGGAACCCAGAGCATGCCCAGCCTCTCAGCCAGTGGCCTGAGCAGCACCTGGACGTCTCCTCCACCACCTCCTCCCCGGCCCACAAGTCGGAGTTCTTCTCTGGCCGCAGCCGCAGCTCCTACAACTACGCTTGGGCCAATGACGACATCTCTGCGTTGACAGCCTCCAATCTGTTGAAGCGCTACGCTGAGAAGTACGCCGGTGTGCTGGACTCACCGTATGACCGGCCACCTACTGTTGGCACCTACCCAGAACCAGGAGCCTTTGGAGGCCTTAATGGCCAGAAGACTGAGCTGGAGCCCTGGCCACTGACGCACAGCACTGATGCCTCCTATTCCCTGGTGCCCCCAGGAGGCCACGACAGCCTCCCGGGTTCCAAGGTTGTGGCCACATCCGCAGGCCCTCCTGGAGTTAGCAGTGTGTCTGTGGTGAACAGTAATCTGTCAGACTCTGGCTACAGTGGCAGCAGCTCCTGCAGTGGCTCCAGTGAGTACCCCTCCAGCTACAATGGCACCTATCTTTCCTCAGGGTACTGTCCCCAACCCAGCGCAGCACTTCCCCCTGCCTCCCTGCACACTCTCCAATCTACCCCCACTCTGGTGCCCAGCTATAGCCCTACCACACCTGTCTATAACTATCCACCAAGCACGTACCCTCCCCAATCTAGCCTTGCACCCAGCTACAGCCACCCCTCCGCAACGTACCTGCCCTCAGGTCTCCCAGCCCCTACTCCAGTACCCTCAAGGCCCACAGTGGTAGGAGGCAGCTATAGTTATCAGAGCACCAACCTTGGGACATCTGAGTCTGGAGGGACATTAAAAAGAAAAGCATTTGAGATGAATGTAGAGAAGGATGAGGGCGGGGATGGCTCTCGTTACAGAAAATATAGCTATGACCCCTTGAAGCCCGGGGGAAACTCACCCTTCAGCGTGAATGACAAAACAGAGTGCCAGGGAAATGGCTTTAGCAGTTCAGGCAGCACAGACGCTCAAACCTTCAAGCCCAGTAAGCCCTCCTCCCAGCCCCTGGTGTCTCCTCAGTATGGAGCAGCAGGGGACTACAGCCCTCCAGCAGGCATGACGGGGGAGAATGGTGTGGCAGAGCAGGGCTTCAGCCAACAGCAGCAGCACCGCTCCCAGACCCACAAACGACCCACACTGTGTGGTCCAACTGGTGAGACTATGAAGAGCCCAGATCCCCGACTGCTGGACCTTGTCAATGGGGAGTTATTAGACTGCAGCCCAGCCCTTGGCTGGGGTGAGCTGGCCGGCCTCACCCATGTCAAGACTGCCCTTGAGGAGGACCTGCTGTGGCCCGTGTTAAGGCCCAGTCCAGTCATGCGGCCACCGAGAACCGTCCTGCTGTTTGGCCCCCGGGGAGGGGGTAAGACGACGTTGACTCGTTCTTTGGCTTCACAGCTGGGGGCTTCTTTCTACCGGTTGAGTGGAGCCATACTGGCCTCTAAAGGGAAGGCTGAGGCAGAGCACATTTTGGGGTCTCTGTTGCAGGTGGCGGGGGCACGGCAGCCCTCGGTGGTGCTGCTCAGCCAGGTGGAGGCCATGGAGGAGGACGGGCTGAGGCAGACACTGCTGACCACCCTGGAGAAAGCACAGGTGGGGACCACAGGTCTGGTGATTCTTGTATGTGCCACCGGACGACCAGATCTTCTGCAAGATGCAGTCCATCGGAGCTTTGCCAAGCGATATCACGTTGGTCTGCCAGATGTGGGTATGCGGAGGCAAGTGCTCCTGCAGGCGCTGTCACCACAGGGCTGCAGCCTGAGTGAAAGGGAGCTGAGCGCTGTGCTTCAGCGCACTGAGGGCTTCTCAGTGTGGGAGCTGCTGCAGCTCAGCCAGCAGGTGCTCTCCTCAGCAGCCTCCCCCACTGGGGCCATGCATGGCCTCCCCGCATCCTCCAAACCCCCAGCCTTCACAGACTTTGAGAATGCCTTCTGCAAGGTGCGCCCGCACACCACCACAAAAGAGTTGGACACTTGTATAGAGTGGAGCAAGATGTACAGCCACTGAGAGAGCAGCCAGTCACTGTACTCGGACTGCACTATGAACCTGTCTTTGCTTTGACATGGCAAGCCTTGGGAATGTTTTGGTGTTGTTTTGTAATTAAAGATTATGAAGCCAAAAGAGCCAGAGAAGCTCAACAATACAGGAGAGCTGACAAAGTTGTTTTACTGGCAGAAGCATGCCATGGTGTCCTGTTTTTGTTTTGCTATGAATATCCGCAATATTTTATTTTTCCCAAAGAAAAGAAAGATGAATAGGCCTTTTTGACTGGGGTAGTGTATTAGTCATTTGGCCAATGGGAGAATCAGATAGCTATTTGGATACTCTCAGAGATCCTGATTAGCCTTGGTCTAGGACAAAATCAATTATTTTGTTGCTAGGTGACGTGGTCCAAGATTATGGATAATCAGGGTTTGGAAAATACCCCCTTTGACTGCTACTCTCAGGATCGTATTTATTGCCAGTCCACTTCAATGTTATCCTAATGTTGATTTGGTAATTGGATTGTTAGTAATCCTTCAGTGCGAGGACTCGGGATCAGCAGCATTTCAGCAAATTGCAGTTTTTGACCAAAATAATTGTCAAACCAAATGAATTATCAGCTATTATACGTCTCAAAACAGACTGGCCCTCAAAATCACAATTTAATGATATTCTCAATAACTTGTTACCAAATCATGAAATTAAAAAAAAAGTCACATCCACTAAAAAATACCATGTGGTGACCATGCTGCTGTCCCTCATCATGAGTTCAGTTGTCCAAGCCAAACCTTGCAGTTACACTCGAGACATTTGGTTGTAGAAATACTTTACGTGTATCTTCATTTAATTTTAGTCACATTTAAAGCGGTACATCTCACACGACGACTTACTTTATCATTTTTGGATTGTTGTTGTGGGCTCCTATATCATTTGTTCTCGATCTGACATTCCTCACCGAGTGCAGTTTTCCTGAGAATGACACTCGCAGAGCAACACTTAAACCACCTGCACACCCTGGCTCTCCTACAGCGTGTCTGTTTTCTATTTCACTCCTTTTTGTTTTCTTAGTATGTAGTCTTGTTTGAAATGCTCAGGAAGAATTTCTTTACCTCAGAAATATGAAATAAAGAATGTATGTAATCTTAGGGTCTTAGTAGGGAGCGTCGCGGAGCGAGATAAAGGAGCGAGGAGAAACCTGACAGTCTTGTAATACCCTCTGCAGCTGGGCTTTTACCTCGGGAGAGAAACTTGAATATGCTACAAAGAGTAACATTGAATGTAATTCAGGTATTTCAAAGGATATTTGATGCCATAAATCCATGTATTATTATATATGAATATATAGATACATTTTCTTTTCTGGTCTTTTACCTTTTATTTTTATTGTAGTTTATGGTGGAGTGTTGATTGTCTTCAAGAAATGCTATGTAGAATACAGAAAATATTTCTTTTTTTGTTGGACAAACTGCTTGCAGATTTCCATGTTATTCAGTGTCTACATATCCTGTATATGCATGTCTGCTGTTAATAGTTTTACAGCTGCAAAATATCGTTTGAAAATGTAAATACAACACACAATCATACATGTGCACTCGCATAGTAAACATCTGAGCACAAAATACCTTCCAAAAAAGACAACAAAAAAATAAGCAAATGTTGTTAAATGTAGCCCTCAGCAAATCCCAAAGTATAAAAAAAAAAATCACATTTAATGTGTACATATTGTGGACGAACCCAACATGTAGACAATCCAGACAAGTCTCCCCTTTTTTTCCAGCAGTTGTACAGTTCTGTTTTAACAAGCTGGAAAAACCCGGTCACTGGACTGTAGGTACAGAGGTCGTTGGTGTTAGAGTGTTGCCATGGTCCTGAGGAGGTATACATAGAATGATGTAATATTTCCTACCGCCCTTTCCCCCCTCTGTCTCTCCCTCCCTCCCTCATCATTCTTTTTCTCTTTTTCTCTCCCCACCACGGTCTCGTTAGATTGGATTGCCCCCTGGCCACGAGCCCCGGTGGCCATGTGGCGTTGTATCCTCCCCCCACCCCCTCAATTCCCATTCCCCTTCCCTTATACCGATTCTTCTGGAGTGGAAGTGGTCTGATTGATGTCCAGCCACCCTATATCACAGTGCAGCCTTCCCTCTCCAGCTGGTGGCTTCAGTCATGCCATACAGCCAGATCAATCAGAGTGACCCCCACTGTGCATACTGATCACTGTCTCAGAAACTGAAAACACTTCTACAAATTACAGAGCATCCCCTGCCTCAAGCGGCAATGTCTAAATAGTCCTAGCAATTATTCACCTGTAATCACAGAAATGAAATACTAATAATGACTCAAGAGTTACAAATGGCTGCAACGTTTCTGATTTGTTCTTGTTCCCACTACTCCCTACAGTTTGTCCAACAAAACAAGCTTTTATTTTTTTGCATGTTTTGATCTGTTATCGCAGTAACTTTGTTTTTGGTTATTGTACATTTTCTGTAACCATTTCTACCTCATTTTTGCGGCATATTGTACATGAAAGTATTTATTTCATGTCTTTTTTGATGTCTGTTTTAAAAAAAATGATAATAATGTTCTTGAACTGTAATGGTCTACCTCAGAAAAGACTGTATTTTAAGAGAAGAGTATCACACAATATTAAACAGAATTTGTCAATACTGCACTGAGATCATGGCTTTGTTTTTTTCAAGGTACTGCAATTGGCCAGAGTGCAGAAATTACACGATGCTGGTGCCTACTCTCATGTCTCTGTGTCTGTAGCTGGGCTTGACCCCGGTGTTGAGGTCATCACAGTTACTTAAACTGATTGCTAAGCCATTTAGCATATAAACACACAAGAATACATCACGATGTTTCGGATTTGTTCTAACATCAGCTCAGATTGACTTCATACAGCAGGCTCTGTCGTGCCCAGCTGCAGTCAACATGAAAAAATTAAGCAGTGACATAATGGTTCAAACAAAGGTGCATTGCTGTTGAAATTAAAATGAGGCTGCGTGTCGTGAGTGGTTATTTGTGAGGGGTAGATTAGAAAGAAGGAAAGCTGTGTGTGTGTGTGTGTGTGTGTGTGTGTGTGTGTGTCTGTGTGCTAAGATAGACAGACAATATGTATTTTGCGTGTCCACATGCACGAGTTTGTCAGCCTGCAGGTTTGTGTGTTTTCTTGTGTGCATGTGTGTTGCGGAAACAGAACAGCAACAGAAGCAGTGCTAGAGCACCCCTGAGGCTTCAAGGCCCAGCACCAGAGCACAGAGGTCCTTCATCCCTGTCACTGTCTGTAAACAACAGCTCGTCCCAGCGGCCTGCCCTTTGCTATTTTTGGCCTTTCCTGACATCTCTCAAAGACTCAAAAGTAACTGAGAGAAGAAGTAAATCTGTGCAACTCTTTTGCAAAGAAGTGAAAGTTAAGCTGCAGCCCGAAACAGGATTTGCTGCTGTCCAGTTATGGATAGTGGTGTCAGTGCGGAGTCCAAAACATCTGTGTCTGAATCCCAGTAGAACAGTGGTGCCAGTGGTGTTGATGACAGAGTAATTAATTGTCTAATAATGATGTATGGTTGTGTTATAAGCACAACCTTTTGCTGCGGCTGCCCTTCATCCTCTGATGAAGGATAATCGTTTTTGCAGCTGTTTAAAAATTACATCCTATGTTTTCCTGACACAAAACTCAATAACATAATCCACAGAACAACATAACCTTGTAAAGGTAGAATAGACCATGTGGAAGTGTGACTTTGGAATATGAGGAGAGACTTATTTCACCACTCACATACACATTAGATTTATTAAACCTTTTGCCAAGAAAAATATCTAGTATCGATAATGTATCAGCTGGAGTCTAAAAGGTGTTGTTGTACTAGCATCAGGCACAAATGAAGTTGTAACTACTTTAAATCCACACAGTGTGATGGTTTGGATGTGAGGTGATTTGTGATCATTCTTTTCTTAAACGTCCAAACCGCTTAGCTGCCTCCCATTTACATGCACATACACTTCCATCGTCTGACCTTCGGTGCGTCTCCTACAGCGAGTGACTGAGAACCAGTTTGTCCTTTCTGTCCTGAGTGATGCCTGTCCTCCAGGAAGTCAATCATTTTCTTCTCCCTGCTGATTGGAGGTAATTAGGCGAGCAGAGTTTGTAATTGGATAATAAAAGATGCTGATGAGCTGCTGTCCTATTTACTCATACTGTGGCAGTGAACGGGAGGACACTGCTCTGTCACACTTTCCCTGCTGCAATACAACTCTGACAAAAATGTTGAAAGTACATTTAACAATAACTGAAGACTTAGTCAGGATATTAACTTTGTATAGTTGGGTTTATGAAGTAGGAATCTTTTAACACATTTTGTGTTGTGCTATAATGGAAAACAAACTTTGTTGTCACTGAATTGCACTGACAGACACATTCTTGATGATTGTTGAGTCTTCAACAAATTTGTTTTTTGTGTGAGTGCTGATGTCAGCTGTGTGTGTGTGTGTGTGTGTGTGTGCTCAACATGGTATTGCAGCTATTGTTTCAGCCTGCACTCAAATATCAGATTTTCATGCTGTCCGTGTCAACCTCCAAGTAGGTGCTTCATTTAGAGGTGCTTTGATAATAACTCAAAAGTTATTTATGGTAACAACCTTCTTTAAAAAGAAAGGGTGGGGGGTGCATTCTCTGAATCTCATTTCACACGGACGCAGTCGTCTTCCTTTGCCATGCTGCTGGCCCTCTATTGTCCGGGCCTTGATACTGACAAGGTTGACATCAGAGGAGAGCCCTGACACTGGGTGAGTTAGGACTGCCAGCTGTTAGCAATCAAGTCTATTTTGAAGTCAGGGACACATGGACCCCCAGGGCCAAAGCAGCAACTACCCCCCCCCCTCCACCATCACCACTACCATCTTACCCTCCCACCCCCAGCCAACAACTTCCAAACCCCCTGGTCCCACAGATAGCCAGCACAGCTGTATTGGTTCCAGATGTGGCAAGACCGCAATAAGGGCCTGTTACCTTTACCTAAGAGGACCCCAAAAATGATGACAGACCTGCTCGGGGAAGGGTAATGCAGCAAACAACAATAACACAACACTGAGCTTAAAATCATGTTTCACCACCAAACCTGCAACGGGCACGCCACCACAAAAAAGTTGGATCCATCTATTGTCAAGTTCTAAATTACCATCACATTTCTTTAAAGGGTTATTTTCTCCCACTCTGTCCAGTAAGTTACTGGGACGGTGAAAGCACTACCACTGCAGACTGCTTTTAGAGGATAAGATCAATACTGTTTAACATTAAATATCGGCCCTCTCTTTCCAGGAAGGTGTAGCTGTCATCACAAATATTGGCCTGAATACTAAAAAGTCTAATCGTTATGGTCTGAGTCCATCAGACTGGTTACATTTTACCACATCAGAACAGAGATGTATGGCCGAAGGAGAAAACATATGGAAAAAATAAATTGTGATCATAACATGAAGTTTGCAGCTAAATTAGCACGTAAAATAATCTGTAATCTATATTGAGCGAGGAATAGAGAAGTAACAATGGAAACTGCCCAGGTTCTTTAGAAAGAAATGATCAAACCTGTGCGGCTGCATTGTTTCTGTGTTGGAGAGGTCAATCAAAACGCTCAGGAAATTGGATCTGACAGGTGGAATGTCCTGGTAAAAAGTCTTGGCCTCCCCCCTTCTCATGTGACTAAAATGTTATCCTGGAATAAATAAAGGATAAATAGCTTTGTAGGAGAGTAAACCGATTTCTGTTTAAGATCAACTGAAACTGAGGTGTCACTGTGGGAACAACAGTGGGGTCTGACATTGATAGAAACTGATCAAAGGGTTAATATGAAATTCTTCACCAAAGCTGGACCTACTTCACGTTGGGTAGTCTGCAGACGATCATGCGTGATCTAGCTATGTTGGCACCTAATTTCAAACAGACTCCCAAAACATGTTTGAGACAGTTTAATCCAGGTCTATACCTCCCTCGTGTGGCCAATCCAAGAAGCTATAAAACCAACCGAATTACCAGCCTGTCTACAGTAGTAAGATTAGACCCTGGAAGCCACAGGTACATTAATCTGGTGGGGTACAAAAAGGTAAAGCAGTGAATATTGGTGAACAGCATAGGCCTTGCTGTTGTCCGTCAGTGAATACAGTTGGGATGATGTCCCACTTGAAGGCACTGATCTCTACAGATATGGTATCATGCATTTTAATAGACTTACTGGAAGTCGCAGCCTCTGATGGATTGACATTAAACACATGCTCACAAATTAGAAGACATTGTTATGATGCATACTGCCACCCACAAGCGACAGAGGTCATATACAATAAAAGCACAGGCGTCATATCTTAGACACATGGGCTGAAAAGTGGCCCCACACAGAATCAACAGCACTGCCTACGTCTCCTGTGGAAGTTCAGCACGCCCACATGGTTGTAGTTTCTGTTTTAAACGCCGCGCGTAAAAGCCTGACACGTTGGTGCTCTATTTGAGGTTTCGGTTTGGCGCGTTAAAAAGGTTGCGGAGTGCACGTTTAAGCTGCACTGGAACCTCTAAGCAGACCACTGCTGTATGCCGCTGTGCCCCATCTCCATACACGACCGTATTGCTCGACAGCAGCCCTGGTGGCGTTAGACTAAAAACAGAATTTCAGTCATGTGTGAATATGAACGTGAGGGCAGGAAATAAAGCGCGCTCCGCCGTTCAGGGGCACATCCGTCCTGCGTAACAGGGAAGTGACCGTACTGACTTTCTACGCTGTTGTCTGCGGTCTGTATGGACTGCTCGAAATGTTGAGAATATACGGCCTGGCGGATTAGACTATTTATGAGACAGAGGAGGAGGAGGAGGCCACGGACATTACCATTTGTTCAATGTTTTGAAATCTGCATTTAACTGAAGGTAAGAGTCAGTGCAGTGTGTTTTACTGTTGAGAGGTACCTCAGTGTTTAAATTCTGGTGGCTGCAGTTGATGAGGCCTTGTCAGTTGTGAGATCAGTGCTGTCTGTGTCATGTTTACGTTGCGTTCAAGAAAGAGAGCAATTCCAGGATGTGTGTCTGTGTAAAATGCAGCCTTATATCCCCCTATAGTATTACAAACCATGCCCCTCACACACGCACACAAAACCGGTTAAAACTGAATTTCAAAACCTGAACTTTTAACATATGTGATACATCGTCGACCCCTAGTGGCTCCACTTGGTAAACACTGAAGAGTTATATTAAATAATGATACCACATGCCCTTCGAGACAACATGAAATCAGTAAAACTATTTTGCCAAAAGAAATAAACCTACATGATAATTGTTATATCAACATGTATCCTATATAGTTATGTATAATTTATGTCAACATATGAATTCATACAGTATATTTTTTTCTAAGTGACCATATCCTGTATAATCATATATGGAAAAATTATAGCTATGGTTATATATTCAGATCTATTTGGTCTCGCTGGCAATCTCTATTTACATAAAAGCAACAGCCTAAGGTGCATTGTGAATGTTTCTATACAGAATGTCCATATATTGTATTACCATATTCTCCTGTTTTATCATGACAGTCAACATAATGAAATAGACTGAATCTGTATCTTACACAGTAAAAGATTGACTGAATGTCAACGTGACATATCTGGCTGAAAACAGTTTTTTGTGCCATGTGTGATTTGTCCAGAGACATATACGGTAGCATTAGAAGCCTATGGTTACTGCATTGTTTGTAAACATATTTAAGAAGATATGTGTGAAAGTGATGGGCGGTGATGGTTGTAAACATTTTTTAAGGTGACGTGAAAAGGCTTTTAGGCAGCCCCATATCATTATCATTATTATTCTTTGTGATATATTTCGATGCGAAAGTACGATTTTGATAACGTAGCAGGGCAAAAATGGTGCCACCTTAAAAAAAACTTACTGTTGGAGCATCTCCACTTCCCAATTTAAGTGTATATAATAAGCTCATCGCAGGTTTATATATGTGAAACTTTAATTTGCAACTGATAATTAATCTGTATTCCGTCGAAAAACGCGTTGTGGAGAGTAGAAGAATAAAGTAGCACAAAATCGGGCAGTAAATACTGGTGAACAGTGTAGGCGTTGGTGTTGTCCGTCAGCGAATACCGTTGGGATGATGCCCCACTTGAAGGCGCTGCCCTCTGCAGATATGGTATCATGCGTCGAAGTCGACTTACTGGAAGTTACAGCCTCTGATCGAGTGACTCAACGTCACTCAGCCCACGTCTCCTGTGCGAGTTCACTACGCCTTCTCGACCCAGTTGTACTTTCTGTTTAAAAAGCAGCAGGTAAATGCTCGACACGCCCGCGCCCCGTCTGAGGTTGTTGTTGTTTCGCTCTTGGCGCATTAACAGGCTGCGGGGTGCACGTTTTAAGCACCGTGTAACCTGTAAAGTGTAACAAACTGTACATAAAATAATAAAAAAAAACCAGATTCATCAGGATGCACGCTTGGACCCAAGATATTGTAGCCTATGCTGCTTTTCACACTCTCCGTACCCGATCGCGTTGCTCGACGGCCGCCCTGGTGCTGTTCGACGCTGGGTCCTGCGTGGACATGAACGTGTGGGCAGGAAATAAAGCGCGCCGCGCCGTTTAGTGGCACATCCACCGCGCGTTACAGGGAAGTGGCTCGAGCCTACTTTCTACGCTGTCAAAAGTTGCCTGCGCCCTGCGTGGACTGCTCCGCGCTCAGAATCGAGTTGCCCTCGGTTGAAACGACGGCAGTTGTGCAGTTTTTACGCTACCGTGTTTAACTGAATGATGGAGGGAGGAAATGTTTAGGAGGCTATTCGGGCTGGTGGAGTATTTATGAGACAGAGGAGGAGGAGGTGGAAGAGGCGACGGACCGTAGCACTTTTTCGCTGTTTTTAACTGCGCATTTAAGGTAAGATGTGTTTTTTTTAAGTGTGGAGTATTTCTTTGTTACATTACGGGGCCCTGAAGTTGACTAGGCCTTCAGTTGTGAGATCACTGCGTCATAAATGCCTCAGTTTTGTTTAGGTCATAAAGAAACAAAAATGTCTTCCTACAGCTCTGCAAACCACTTAAGTGATCATGTCCAGTTCTTTTTTCCCCGAAAACCATAAATTCCAGCTAGGCTTGCAACCAGCGTCTTGTTTTTCCACGAAATGTTGTGGGGAGTTATGCAATGATCAAGGCAGTAGCAATTTTGTCTTCATAGACTTTGTCCCTCTCTCCATGTCCATGTCTCAGTAACCGCATTTCTTTCTACTGTGGCTACGAATCCGAGAAATCCTCTACAGCCCAGTGCTGTATATGTGGCATTAACACTCGCATGCATGGGATTGATTAAATATTGATATGGTTAGAAATAAACATCACGCTCGAGCATAGTATTAGCTTCCCAAATAACACGTATATTATATCCCAGGCAAGTTAAAATAACGAGTTAGAGAAAACGTACATTAGCAGTTTCTGCAAGTGTGTAAGTTTCATCCTGTATTATGGAGATATGCAGTATCTTTTGATGCTATATATTCTAGCTGAGCTATGAAAGCCAGGCTGACAGTGTCAACACCAGGAAACCATCAGGCACCCGATTTCCTGGCCGTAGTGACAGTGCCTGGCAATGGACACCTTTTACCAACAAGGCCAGGGGTGCCATGGCCTAGTTCAAATACAACTGCTTAAACAGCATGACGAGTGTCTGTGCGGACAGACACCCCTGTGAGACAGATGAATGGAAGCAGCAGTAGAAAATGTTTCATATTAATATATTGAAATCCTTGAGCACTACATCATGCTCCCTGGGCTTTAAATTGTTGCTCTTGCTGAGCAGCCACAACTGGTTCCCAAACGTCTCGGCTGCCCAAGCAAACACTGTACTGCGCCATCCACACACCATGAAACAGCAGTGGGAATACTTTTCTTTTGATATGATATTGAGTCAAATACAATACTTTGAATGTTAAGGCTACACATTACAGATGATTGAGTTCATTAAGGAACTATAGATTCATTAAAAAGGTCTACAGTATGTATATTAACACAGTTGGAAAATGAGGAAAGAACCATGTTGATAATTCTGAAAGTAGAGGTTTTGCCATTGGTTTAGTTTATTTACCTACTATTGACATTCTTTTTATTGTCATAATTTCAGTTTAAAATCTGTATAACATTTAATGCATGAATTGGAGGAGGAATTTCTCCCGTGGCTCTTCTTTTTTCACTCCATTTAAATTCATGGGCTAAAAATAGAGGCTGTTGCATGCTGTACAGATAGCACAGGCCTCTTGAAGGATATTTAGGATTTTGGGCTGTATGACCAAAGATGACTTGAGTCTCACGGAGATTTTAGAGAAGTTTACGTTACTGGTGGGAGTTTTTCTGGACCCAAAGGCAGACAGAGATTTTAGAGCAAAAGTGGAGGCTTTTAATTGCCCACATGAGGATATGTGGTGGCTGTGGCCTTGGCCGAGGATCCCAAACATGGCTTTAAGTTTTGTAGAGGCACTGGAAGTTGTGGCACAAGGAGCCACAGGAGCCGGCTGGTGATGATGGGTGTAAAGGGAAGGGGAGGTAAAGTCAGGTCAACTACAGACACAAACATCACTACAGAATAGTGCCAGAGAAGCAATCTCAAGATCCACTGTGTGCCACTGTGTGACTAAACAAACACAGCGAAATCACAGCAGCTTTTCTTACATTGCAGGCTGGGTTGGACCGGGCTATGACAGCTTATCCTCATATCTCTGAACTCTTGGCATTTGGCTTGTTAAGACCTGTTCTGTTAGGTTGGTAATTTTGAGCTTCTCATAAGAAGCAACAAGAATAATGTCAACGAAAAAGTTTCAAAGGTGTGGCTGCATTCATTGCAAGGTTTTATGGTGTGAGGACTAGCTAGAGTGGAGAAATGCTGCCAGACACAGTGTTCTTTTTATGGGCTAGTGTTGTATACCATGTCAAGACATTCCTTTTTCCTCCATAATTGATGATATTTTACTGAATAAATGGTTGATAGATTGATATAAATAGTGCTTTAACCTTTGACCATAAATGCAGACAAACATTGAGACACTTATAAACAGGCTTACAGATGCAGTGACTGGGAGTCAGGCAGGCAAGCAGAACCACAGTATATTGAATGTTTCATCTACCAGTCATGATAAAAGGCTTTTGTTTGGATTTACCATGCATCAAAGGATGATGATGATGATAGTAATAATAATAATAAAAAGGAACATTATACATATTTTTTACATACTTAAGAAAACTTGTTCTGTTGGAGTCAATGGCCTGGAGCACATCCAAACTAGGTGGTTTGACATATTTTCTCAAGGTATGCAAAAAAAATTAAATGGGATAAATGTAGCACTCTTTGCAAAACTTCTTTCTAACCTCTAATTAGAAAGGCCTTAATAATCTGCAACACCAGAATTTATAATAAGGGTTTGCTTTGTTAAACTGAACACAAAGTCACAGATTGTAACTCATGTAATTCCTTCCCCCAGCATAATCAGGTCATCCTTCTTTTCCCCTTTTTGTTTTGTCTTGCATGAGTGAATGGACTTTTTATGCCTGCTAAGTTTTGAGATGGTTTTATAGATTTAATTTGAAAAGGTTTGAAAAAGTTGTTTTATTTATCACGCTTCACTAACTGCCTCGTATAATGCCAGATGTTCCATCTAATCCTTTATAAACCAAAGGTCCGACCCTTCAAAAACTCATTTATATAATTATTTGCCTCAGACCTTGTTTCATCCTGACAGAGAGATCTGTGGATTTCCAAATCCAAACTTCTTCCCAATTTGCAGCTTGAATTGGAAACTCTGGTCTGTCACTAATTGCAATGAACATTACACATTTTGGTCATATTAGAGAAACTGGAGTTATTGCAGATGCATGTGAGGTGTGGGGATTTGTGTTGTGAGGACCTACGCTGGAGATGGAGGAAACTTGTCTCAGTGATTTCTGCATTGGATGTTTCTGGGAGGGGAGAGGAAAGCTTCTGGACTCTGTTGTGTATTAGGGACCACTCACCATGTACAGTATGTACTTAACGCCAATGACTTGCAAGAATAAAGTGATTGTTCACCCAGACGCTCAGTTGGGTTGTTGATTCATTAAAAATGGAACATGCCCAAGCTGTTGTCTGAATATATCTAAACAAATTTCCTAAAATATGCCCTTTTAAAAGAGAAAAATGTTCGCCATGTTGGTTGTTAACAGCGCCACTGAGCTGTCACATGTTTATATTTATCTCCAATTGTGAAGTGCTGACTATTTTTACATCGTAAAAAGGTGCAAAAGTGGAACATCGCGTGTGAGGCAGGGGATACTGTACTTACTGGGAAAAAAAGTTAACCCACAGGTTGTCTGTGCAAATCAGCTTGTTGTCTGTAACAAGCAGTAACATACTAAACTGCTTGTTTGTTGTTTGGCATACTTCCCAAAACGTCAAACTGTTCCTTATATGGATATTTGTTCTCTCAGCAGTATCCTCATCATTGACGGGATTCTTAAAAGTGTTCAGAGCAAAGCTGTTCGCCACAAATTCAAAATAAATAGTCAATTCGGATAACAACAACGGATGAGCAGGGATTAGTTTTTCCTCAGAGCAGAAAGGTTTGCTGTAGCTAAGTAACTGCCATCTATTTAGATGACAACAACTACTGGATTCACGTGTGTCAGGTTTCATAATAACTCAGTAGAGTTGCTCAACGTTGTCTGTCTGTTCGTTACTGAGCTGGAATAAATATCGAATATCGATAACGATCGATATTGGCAACGTTTTCACCAGAGGTGGCTCTCTTGGAGTGCCGTAGCTCTCTTCTCACCTTTCCAAAGCATGGCGCTGGAACAGAAGAAACTTTCATATCTAAACATATCTATGGTTTAATTGTCAGATCAGGCAAAAGCAGGAAGACACTTTCAAGTCACATAACAATATAGCACAGAAGTATCCAAGCTTTCAGATGCAATGAATGTCAAAAAGGATATCCACATACATGAGTCACTTGTGTTGAGTCACTTATGTTTGGACTGACTAGAATGGTTTCACATTCCCTTCACATTGCCACAAGGGGATTGTAAAATGAAAGAGACGCTCAAGAGATGTTAGTGGAGTTCCTGTGATCTTCCCTACTCGTGGGAAGCTGAAGATAACAGCATGTGCTTGTATGTTGCCAACAGCAGATGTAAGCTATCTATCTTTGTCAATCCACAGCTGTGGTGTACGTGCTCTCCAAATGTTTATCTGTTCTTCGTGCAGTAGTTTTGAATTCGCATCTATTTTCCTTATGGTCAACTAACCCCAGACAAAATCAACAATTAATCCATCCCCATTACAAACGTTGTCTGTGTATTTGAAACCTGATACAGCTGTTTTTCCTTCTTTGCATTGGCATCCATTGATCTGAAATGAAAAAAATATATTTGGAGCTACATCTTTTCAGTGTGTTCCTTCATTAGTGCCTTTGCAACTATAGCAAATGTTTAATAATCCCTGATTATATCCACAACAACTGTCTCCTGTTCTTGTTGTTCTTGTTCATCACTTAATACAAATCTTGACACATTTGGTATCTTTGGAAAGTTTGGTTTCTCGACCAAAATGTTGGTTGTAATTATGAACCATTTTTTAAGAGGTAAACAGCTAAAATGGGAGAGTAGACAGAGAGAGCTGAATGCATTTGTTTTTCATGAAAAGAAAGTTATAAGATAAGACCAGCTGTATTCTTTAATGCCAGTGTGTTGCTTGATCAAAAGGCGTCCTTTTTGATTCCTCTGAAAATGACAAATGTTGTAAATGTCATTTTATGCTGAATTTTGTAGCCCTGCTCGATCATGGCCCAGTGGCTACACATGTCGCAGCTGATCCAGTGCCTGTCCAATGAGACTGTCAACAACCTCTATCCCCCATCCGCTTTCCCAATTGAAGTCCGACATTTTTTAGCTGAATGGATTGAAAGGCAAAGATGGTATGCATACACACACACACACACACACACACACACTACACATTGGCATATACCTTCATGTTCACACATACAGTTAGATACATACTTGCACATATGCATGCTGAAGATTTTGAATTATTATTGAATTATTGCTCGCACAAGCGCATGTGGGGGGGGTCAATATGGGGTATGTATGTATGTATGTTTATATGCACATGTTGTATCTGCATGTGCATGTATGTGTGCGCACAGGGACGACTTTGCGCTGGAAAAGGTGGAGCAGGAGAGCCAGGCTCGAGCTCTGTTGGACCAGATCATCAGCATGCTGCAGTCGATCGCTCAGCAGAATGCGAACGTGGTGGACAAGATGAAGCTGATGCAAATCAGCAGGAACATGGTAGGGGGGACTGCATCACTCTGAATGGGATTTAGGTTCCTCCCTAATCTCTCACAGATTTCAGTAAGTCAGTGTCTCTACACCTGCAGTTTGTGGTTGAGGTTGGACCGAAGTCAGTGCATCTAATGCTAAGCAGTTGCTAGGTGTCGCAGCATGTTGGAGCGACTGAGATCAGTGACTGATTGGGACAGGAAGATGGCTTGGAAAATACCCTCATTCAGTAATGTAAGGTGTCTGTGGGACTGTAGAAAGGACAAGAAGTAGCCACAACTTTCCTCAAGTCCATCAAGAAAAAACTGACCATAAATGACCAAATAATCACAATAACTGCAGAAACTTCTTCACTTGTGTCAAGTTTCTAGAAGAAATGTATAGTGTATGACATCAACCCAACAAAGTACTGCACACAAGTAGCTACCTGATGGTTTAATGGACTGTTTATTAAGATATAATTTTAAGATCTAATGAGATGCGTGCTTGTGCTCCAGACTGCGTTTCAACAGCAGCCCCTACAGTTTGGAGTGATGGTCAGGGACATCCTCAGGGAAGAGAGGGTCCTGATCGGCACGGTAAGATTCGTATTATCAAATGCTGTCTGTGTTTTGTTTACCCTTAGGGCTCACCCGCATAAGCGCCGAGGTCCTTTTGTAGGACCTGATGAGGCTTTGTTCCTGAGTGTACATTATAGGTGACACTGGATTTCTTTCTGAAATCATATCAGAAAAGAGATATTACAAGTACATAGACTCACAGGATGCAAAAACCCTACACCAAAGAACTGTAACAGTGATATTGCAAAACAAGGGCTTGTCAGACTTGTCAAAGAAAACATTAAATGTGAAAAACTACTATAATAGATAACACATGATTTGTTTTCTGGATGTTTTCCAGCTATCAATTTGCTATTAAGTCTAAAACCCCAGCACTAATAATGGAAGTTGATTAAGTACTCTTCCATGTCTGTAGCCTGCTCAGATCCCCAGCCCTCCACAGTACCAACAGTACCCGAGTAGGGAGACCTCAGTCCCCAACATGCAGGATGTAGACCACCTGGTTCTGAAGGTGCTGGAGGTCCAAGACATCCGACAGAAGATGCACCAGCTGCAAGAGGAGCTCAACTGGGAGAGACAGAACTATGAGGGTTTACAAGGTGAGACCCCCCCCAACACACACACGGTAGATAGAGATTTTCTTCAGAAATGCATTGCTTAATGGCTACATACCTAACATACTATGAACGGCTTGACAGTAGTACCAACCCATAGAGTCTGGAAGTGGAGTAATGGAGTATTGGAGACTTTTGAATAAGCACTGGTAAAAATATTACTTATGGCTGCATTCCATCGAGGTTAATGACTTCCTCAAATTGTTCATGCTCAATCACCGACGTGGCTTTCTGGGGGACTCCATGTATCAGCACTGCCATTAATGTTGTTTTTTCCGCTTGTTTTTGTCCTGCTTTGAGAAGAGTCGGTGGCCTCAGGTTTTGTTTTGCATGTAGTATTATAAATTCACATGTATAGTCAGAACGTGAGGTGCCCCCTTATTTTTAGATGACAGAATAAAACAGTGGGGTCAGCTGGGTCAAAAGCAGCTACTGGAGCTGCCACTCAGGCCATTTTCGCATTCTTTCTTCCACTCTGACATTTTCCAAATACACTGTAAATGTAACTCCCCTGCCTTTTGAGTATCTCTTTAATCTAATCTTATCTAATTTGTTGAACTGAAAAAAGGATGTGTACCTAAGAAAGTCAACAGAGAAACTTAATATTTGCATTTCAGTCTGTTTCAGTGTGACTACCTTAACTCTTTTCTCTTTTTAAAATATAAAAAACATCCAATAAACAGTGCAATTACTGTAGTACTATACATATCAATTGTACATAAAATGTATACTTAGACAAGCTTACTGTATTCTGTGTCATTGTTTTCTGTCCATCACTCTGGTCTTGCATTTCCTGGCCTATTTGTCACGCATGTTAACATGTTGCTCAGTCTAACCTCTTTGTCAGCATTTTGTAATGAATGATTGTATTTCCTATCTTCTGTTCCTCGGAATTGTGACAGTGTCTAAAACGCACATACACATTCCCTCCACACAGATGCAGCATAGAAAGCATACATTTTGTTGAAGGAAGTTCATTAGTATCCTGACATATGGTATCACATGTTGTTCGAACAGGGCCAATCCAACAGAATGGGCTGGATCCTAAAAATTCCGACGTCCAGAAACTCCAGAACCACATCCAGCAGCTGGAGTACAATGTGAAAGCAATGTCCACGGTGAGCTTGGCAATGGCTTATTCTGCCAGAGGCAAAATTACTGGCACTTTAAAGGAAATTATTTGGGGTTTTTTAAAATATAAATTTATGCAGACATTTGAATTTGAATTGGCAAATTTGCCAAGTTGAAAGCTTCTTGAAGGCCAGAGCTTGACATTTTCAATCGTGCGATGCTAATTATCACACTTAAGGATTTGTGAAATATGTCTCTGTTAATGGCATATGTGGGTAGAATCTGTCCACCCAAGTCAACAAATTTTCAGCTTTTCTTTGTCTGTCAGATTAATGTGTTTGGGCACTGGTTGTTGTAGAAGCGTTTCCAGCTGCTGCAGCAGTGTGTGGACTGTCTGGAGCAGTGTCAGACCCGACTGATCAGCAGACTGAAGACGTGGAGGTGGGAGCAGCACAAAGCCACCATCGGACATCCCTTTGATGAAAACCTCAACCCCCTACAGACCTGGTGAGGTGCACCTCCCTCTACTTATTGCCTTTGGGATTGACTCTTTCTGTTTTGCATTGCTTTTCCCCAGCCCTAGAAAAAGCAAACACAGATATAAACATTACATCTAAGCAAGGCATCCTCTGACCCTAATATGCTTATTATGCTCCCACACCGGGAACAGCTGTAGCCAGATTTTGTAAGATAACGTCACAGTTACAGCCCACAACAGTTAGTGAAGTGGAAAGATCCACAAGGAACAAAGAAGCCTTGTAGTGTGTCACATAAATTGCTGCTGGATACTGTAACTTGCTAAATCAAAACATCATTTGTAATAGTCCCATATTATAAATAGCTATCCAGCATCTTGTTCACACAGTCCCAGTTGGTCTCTCTTCTGACTCTCCTTAATTTGGAAAGCCTCATCAATGAAACACAATTAAACATATACATACTATAATTTGAAATAAGGAAATCTCTTATCATTTGAAATTAATCTTTAAAAATAAAATAAAGATGATTATGAGCATATTATCAACATCATGTGGGGAAGACAGATTAGAATTCAGATTTTTAATGTAATCAGTTTCATGATGATCAATTATTACACAAAGATTTCTATTTCCCTGGCTGAGTTATGACTCATTTCTTTCTTGCTCACTGATTAGCTATCATATTAAATATAATTTTTAATCTATTATTTGTTATTTATTTTTTCGGTTAGGTGTGAGCAGCTGCTTGGTGTGAACGGAAAGCTGAGACAGGAACTGATGCTGATAGTGGAACCGATCCCAGAGCTCCAGGAAAGGCTGGGGCACCTTCTGCAGGTTCTGATTCAAAGGTAGCACAGTCTTTTTTTATATATTTTCATATTTCTTTCCAAATTGGAGAGCTGCAAAAGAAGGCAAATTCATTTAACACCAACATTTCCTTATCCTTGACTCTCAAAGAACAGCGAGTCCTCACTTTAATACATCTTTTCCTCACCCATGTAACTGACGTCTCTTTCAGCTCTCTCGTCGTGGAAAAACAGCCCCCTCAGGTCATCAAGACGCAGTCAAAGTTCTCCACCACTGTGAGATATCTGCTGGGAGAGAAGGTTGCTCCTGGGAAGCCTGTGGTGTTGAAGGCCCAAATCATTAATGAAAACCAAGCCAGGAACCTGGGCAGTGTACCAGGGTGAGTCATATATGCAGACTTGGGTTTCAGCCTGCGTGACTAGATGACACGAAAGCTTCAAAGATTTTGCATTTGATTTGGCTGTTAACGTTGTTGACTGTGTCATTAGCTAGGAGCAAGGGCAAAGAGTCAAAGCAGCATTAACTCGACCACTATACTGTAGCACAATTAAACCTCAGTATGCTGTATTCTTTCTATATTTGTACTAGTAATTTCATTAAGGTACTTGCTATACTTGATGCAAAGGGAAACGTTGATGGAAACATTGAAACTCTCTGTTATGTTGCTTGCAGGGATAATGTCGGGGAACTGATCAACAATACAGCCATCCTCGAGCATAACACAGCCAGCAAGAGCACGTGTGCCAACTTTAGGAATATGGTATGCTTGGGTCTTGATTTACCAGCAGAGTTGTGATTATTGTTCCGTTTCTTTCGCATTTCTAAGCTCTTATTTTGGTTCAACAGTCCATCAAGAAGATCAAGAGAGCCGACAGAAAGGGATCAGAGTCTGTGACAGAGGAGAAATTTGCGATCCTGTTCTCCACGGAGATCACCATCACAGGCTGCGACACTCCCTACAGGATACAGGTTTTGACCCTTTTTTCCTGTATCATATCGCACTGAACACAATAGCATCTGATTTTTCTCACACATCATTCGTCACCACATGAGCTTTGCTAAATGGCTACAGCAATGATTCTCAAACCATGTAATCACGTACAAAAGGTGTCACATTTTTTAGCTGTAAAACATCATTAAATGTTATGCTAAGCATGAATGCTTACTGTGAAACAGGTTTATATAATATGTCAATGATTGTAGATGATCTCGCTGCCGGTGGTCGTCATTGTCCACGGAAGTCAGGACAACAATGCCCTGGCCACCATCATATGGGACTGTGCTTTCTCTGAACCGGTAAGTCAGATTGGTCTTTTGTGGGGCTTTTCTTTCCTTTTTTTTTATCTGCTGTTGCTTCATATGCTTATGCATATGTCACTTTTAATGACCTGTTATCACTGACAGTTTGTCCTTCTGTGCTGTTGTGAACATAGTAACTCCATTTTAGCCAGCCATCTCACATGAAATTATGTCAACATAGAGGTATAGTGGTATAGAGGCAGTGAGGTAATGAGTGGTGAGAGAGAGAGGGGCAAAAATATGTATATATATATCTGCAATGATCAATTACGACATAAAAATGGTAAAGCAAGCTGAAAAGCCAGAAAATATGCAGATTTTCTCTCTAGTGGGGACTTGAATAAGAAAATAGATACTTTTATTTGTGTCAAATATGAGGGACAAGGGACAACACTCCCTATGGTGTTGAACTACTCCTGCCTAACCATAACCTAAGCACATTTGTCTACAATGAGTTGTATTTTCTTCTTTCATTGACATTGTAAATGCACATCAGTGTTCCCGCCACGTTGGCCTCTTTGTTGTCATCACCAGGACAGAGTGCCATTCGTGGTGCCGGAGCGTGTGCCCTGGAGGTTGATGTACAACACTCTCAACAGTAAATTCACCTCTGAGGTCCAGACGAAGCACAATCTGGACCACTTCAACCAGCACTTCTTGGCCCAGAAGATATTTGACAAGCCTGACTTTGCTGACGACTTCAGCAATATGATGGTTTCCTGGGCCCAGTTTAATAAGGTACACACAGGGTGTATGTCGTCTTGCAAAGACACGCACAGTCTGACATGGACTCATGTCTCAAAGTGGCTTTGACTCTTACAGGAGGTCCTCCCGGGTCGACCGTTCACTTTCTGGCAGTGGTTTGAGGGAGTGATGGACCTGACCAAGAAGCACCTGAAAACCTACTGGAGTGAACGGTGGAGAGACTCTATTGTTATTGCAGTAGTTAATATCAGTAACCTGCTACAGGGCACAATAATGACAAGTGCATGCAATGTTTTACTCCATTAGGCTGATATTTGGTTTCATTGGGAAGCAGCATCTACACCTGATTCTCAAAGACAGGCCCAGTGGGACGTTCCTGCTTCGCTTTAGTGACTCTGAGATTGGAGGCATCACCATTGCTTATGTCTCTGCTACTGAGAGTAAGTGTTTGTGTGGCACCACTTTGAGTTTGATTGTGTTTAGTTTAATAGAGTTTTTCCCTATTTTTTCAGTTTTCATTTTCGGATTACAGTGACACTAAGGAACACCCAGTAACTTCAGTGTTGACATGGTCACAAGAAATATCATACATGTAGGTCCTTTTTATGTGATGGCATTTGAAACTTCACCTTACTAAGTGACATTTCTCTCTGTCACTCTCTCTCTCTCTCTCTCTCACTCTCACATAAACATATACACTAAACATCTTTTCTCAAGATGGAGGCCAGAAAATCCAGAATATCCAACCATTCACCAGGAGAGATCTTGACATCCGTTGCCTTGGTGACCGCATCCGCGACATCAGTCACATTACACACCTGTATCCCGAATCCCCTAAACATGAAGTTTTCAAAAAATACTACTCAGGTAATTTTGTTCCTGCACAAAGTCACTGTTCTGTTTTTAAGTTCAAGTAAAGGCAGGCGGCTAACAGACAGAGGGTTTTTTTTTCTGCTGTTGTTTGAAAACAGAGCCTCAAGCGTCACCCATCGGGGGTTACATCCCCGTGTCACTGCATACGAAAGTCGGCATGTAAGGAAGTGTTTATTACAAATCAGACATGTCTTGTGATGTATTTTAAAATCATGGAAAACAATGTGAACATGTCATGTTTGTGTGTGTGTGTGTGTGTGCGTGCAGGGAAGATGGCTCCGCCACCCCCCCACCTCCACTTCCCATTATGACACCCATGGCTGATAACCCTCACAGTTCTGTTACCTTCCCTGTGTAAGTCTCATATCTACACATTCCCTGCTGCCCTTAGAATATAAGTCCTACCACTCAAGTCTACCCCTGACAAACCCTTTAATCGTAGTCACATGGAAATCCAATGTGATAGGTATTTAAGCTGAAATTTCAGACACTAAAATTATTACATTTAAAAGTCATGAGTTGAAAAAAAGCCGTAAATTTGTGTCAGGGTTGTTTTTTAGAACAAAAGATGGCAACTTGGAAATTCTTTGATCACGTGACTGAAGAAGGTTGAGCATCTTGACTGAAGAAAGTTGAATCTCACAATGCTGCATCTGCCGTTTCTCTCAGGCATCAGTTCCAGCAGCCGTTCAGCCCACAAGAATCCATCTCTCAAGACATAATGGAAACTGCTGCTAATCCCGATGTCGAGTTCAGTACAAATACTTCTGTCTTCCCCGAACACATGTAAGTTTCTATCTTCATCAGTGCATGAAATCCATTGCTGCATCATTTGCTTTGGTCCAAAAACAGTCTTACATAGTGCTGAGAAGTCCCTATGTGTATGTTTCTGTTTTCTAGTCCCACAGGTAACAATATGGACCTAGATTTTGAAGGTTTTCTGGAGTTCTCTGAATAGGAAGAGTTCTCATCAATGCTGTGTTTGGAGTGTAAAGCAGACATCAAACTCATGAAAAAGTAAGAAAAAGTGACAATACTTGGTGCTTTGGCATAAAAAAAACTTTTTGTAGGTAAGTTCCATCACTCTCGGGGACTCAAATGTGTTGATCAGGTGACAGCAGCAAAAAAAAAAAATCCTTTGCAGGGCAAAGCAGAACTCAAACGTATCAGTGATGTCATCGCTTTCCATCATCTATCTGTGTATTGTTTTGCACTTTTTTTAAGCCCTTTTCTTTCTCTTCCATGGTGGTATATTTGCTGTGTTGACGTCTTTTGTCTTTTTGCATTTAGAAAAATAAGTCATTTTCTGTACAGATTACACTGCTTTTCCAGCAACAAAAAAAATATGTGATAGCAGCACAGAGTGATGCTCTTGGAGAAGTAAAAGTAATAGGACTTTGCCACTCAATGGATAGCTAATGGAGATTGTTTTCCAAGCTATGGAATATCGCCTGTTGTCCTTTTGTGTGTATCTACATATTTTCTTAGTCATTATGCATATTAGGCATGTTTGAATGGCAGTTCCTTACTGTATGTAACTCTTCCTTGTGATTGAGATGCCTTACTAAGCCTCACCTATAGTATTTTATCCACTCGGTCTCACAGTAATTAATATTATGCATGGTTAATATTCATAAATCAGCCATTGGTCAACCAGTGTTTGTGGCCCTAACTTGCTCTGTGCTATAGTGATTATTAGGAACGTGAAAGTTATTATAAGCTTTTCCATCATTGTGAATGTGAAACTACACCACACCGATGGACATTTACATCGGAAGCAGTGATAATGGTGGTTGGCAATGTTTATATTATAAATTATATCAGATATAAATATGTAGAACTGCCAGTTATTGAGTATAAATGTTAAATATTATATGCTTTAGATGTTTTATTTCTCATTTTAGATGTCTTAATGCACAAAAAATTCCACTGCCTGTGATTGAATGTATATAGATCTGTCTCCAGCCTTCAGAGTGATAAAGATAACGATAGTAAAAGTAAATGATCAAAAGAATATTTCCCGACCATTCTTCTGTTATTTTTAGATGTAACTTCTCATTTTACATTTCTTTTGTGACTAACAGAAGATAATGTTGTTGAATGAAATGAAATTTTGACATAAACCGCCAATGTTCCATTTCAGTGTTTTGTGTTGATGGGCTGTGCAGTTTTGAATATTAAGATGTTTGTTGGTAATTTAGCACAAAATGAAAAGTAAATAAGTAATTAGCACTGCAGTTAATATGAATCGTTACAAGGTAAAGAACAATATTATTCTGACTTTCTTTGATGGAACTCTAAATTTTGTTCAGGTTATATCAGCATGGATTCACACGAATGTATCTCAAAACCAGACTTCTTCATAAACTCACTTCTGGTTTAATAAGAAGTGGTGCACCACTGTCAATGCTGTGCATGTATTATTATAATGGTGTGCTGGAAGCAACATGTTTGCTGGAGGATAACCTTTTATCCCATATATCATGTGCTGACTCCATAAGTCACTCTGAAACTACTACTACAATCCATATATCCTTACATCCCTGATGACAAGTAAAATTTCAATTTTCTCAAAATATCAAAAATATTTTTGTGAATTTATTTACAAGAAATTAGTTATCTCCCTTAAGTCAACCTTGGTGTCATGGCTGTTTGTGGAAACACTGTACATGGAGGAGTATGTCCTGTAGAAGCAGTTGCAGACAGATGAATTGTAACCATAGCATCACAGAAATAACCTTACCTGTTGGCAAATGTTTATGTGAATAGTTACTGAGGTTAGTTGTCAGAAGGGAATATGTCATGTTATCAGTTAGTCTTGCATAGGTTTAGCGTCTTTGGTATATGTAAATCTATTTAAATCCCATATTTTAAACAAACAAGGATTGAAAACATAAGCGTTTTTGGATTATTTTTTTTTTAACATAAAAAATAATTCATCAGTGGCATTGAGAATGGGAAGGTATGCCCAGTACCATGAGAGCTGTTTATGGAATGAAAGCATATTGGTGGATAACATAATTGGGCTCACTTCCAGAATCCATCAGCCAGAGAGGAGACATTGCATAACTAGGATATTATATTTCCTATCCATCCAGTTTCAACAATCATGAAATGTGTTTGTTTTTTTTAAAAAAGAAAACTTTACACTGTACATCACAAAGCTTTTCCATTCGAACACAAACTCTATTTTTAACATGCCACTAAAATGTAAATTCTACTCAACTACTGCCAGGGAAATCACACAGAAAAAAAGGTTTATGTAGAAGAAGCAGCAAAGAGAATCAGCTTACATGTCTGGTTCAATAACTGCTCCGGTGAAATTTGTCAAAATGCTAACTTATCTCAGTGCCCTGTCCCCTTCGCTCCATCCCAGCAGCTTTAGATGTCCCCTCTTTAGAGCAGAACAGGATGGCTGCCTCATAAACAAAGGGAAGAGGTAGGGTGAATGAAGGAGGGATGGAGGAGGGAGGGGACACTGGGCCATTGCAGAGCTTCAACTTCAAAGTTCATTCGCTCTCATAGACTGTATGAAAATAAAGGTGTACATTTATCACTCCGTACAAACACACTAAAGATTTCAGTCGCCTCGCGGTGACCTTCTCTCTTCTCCCAAATATCAGAGAGGGGCATCATCAATGAAACTATTTCACTCCTAAAGAGCCACCCAGCTCGGCACAGAAAAGAGAAGGCACCAGGTGTTTGCCAACACCAGCAAGAAGCCACCACACCTCATGCACTCTTTCATTTCCAACCACAAGTTGATGTAACAAAAGACCCTCCAGTCGCATCAAACAATACAATTCAATTGGAAAATACTTGATTCCTCATGACATCTTGTCAGGTTTGCTCTTGTTGTTTTTCCTTGGCAGACACGCAAAAATAAAAGCAAACCAACTATTACACACCTGTACATTAATCAGGGAAAAGCGCTGCTCTCAAGCTTCAAGGACAAAATCATGTCAGAAAGTCATTTAAAATGTAACCCAACACAAATACTGTATAAGTTTTCCAAATGTGGTAGAAACCTGTAGATTTCCCACTTACAAAGCAAGGATTTGATGGTTGTTATTCCATTTCAGGTGTTTGTAATTGTAACTTCATTGAAGACTGAGCTCAGAAAAGACCAGATGGTTTAGTGCGTTGTGTTTATTTTAATATAAATGTGTGTGTGTGCTTCACTAGATGAGACACAAACTCTAAACTGAATGAATTTGGCTTTAAGATCTGACTCAACATCTGATATAAAAAAGGGATCACTCTAAACATGGAATCTGTTGAACTTGTGAATGAAACTTTTGCAGTATCAGTGAAGGCATGGAAAAGGCAGCATCCTTCCCTTAAATAAGTTTGCATGATAAATGATAAATCAGAAATAATAATAATAATGATAATCTTGATACAGACAAAGGATTGTGGCAATGAAAAGTGAAAAATAAGTGATCAATTAAAACAAGCACACAAGCATACACATGCACAGAGACATGCGCGCACACTCATTCTCTGTCTCTCTCACATGCACACACATACAACCAAAAAAAAAAAAGAATGAGCCAAATAAATACTGGTAAAGTACAATACGTACATGTAATGTACCCAAAGTTCATGAAACAAAACAAAACTAAGGGCGAGATCACACCGGATCAAAATGGAAAAGCATGCAGAAGTCCACTGCTCTACTGTAGCTTCACTCCTAGCAGACTACAAAATAGGGAGAAAAACAGAAAAGAGAGAGAAAGGGGAGGAAGGATAGAGAGAGAGGCCCCTGTCCTGAGCAGTTATAGCCACCTGGTCAGCCAGGAGTGACTGACTCCCCACACCACAGGGCACAGGGTGCTTCTTTCAGTGGCAAGTTTTCTTCTAACCCTCCATCTTTGTCCTGCAGTCCAAGGGTGGGTAGGAGGAGGAGGAGGATGAAGAGGAGGAAGGATGGGTAGATGGTAAATCAGGATAGATGGTCAGGGCTGTGGGTGCCCCTTCACTGTATTTCAGCAGGTTCAGTTCTGGATGCACAACAAGGAGTCTGAGATTTGTGTTAGCATGTGGGGAGGCCAGGGGGGGAGGTATGTGTGCAGAAATGCTGAGTGGGCTGAGGATGGACCGGGAACTGAGGATGCAGAGTGAGGCGTGACAGGTGAGGGATGGGGGTCAGAAAGCCGATCTTCTTCTCCAGGCTTATAGGGCCTGTGTCTTCAGCTCGATGGGCTCTCCCCTGGTCTCCTGCTGGCCCTCGGCCTCTGGGGGCCGGGTGCCCTTCAGCGTGGCGAGCCTCTCGGACAGGCCGCGCATACGGGGGAACAGCATAAAGTCATACAGCAGAGCTCCCATAGCGCCGCCAATCATTGGACCCACCCAGTACACCTGCCATTAACAAAAACGGACAAAGTTAAGAATATGTCAGTGAGTCTGAAGTCTGTCGTGCTGCTGTGGTTTGGAAGAGTTTATATTGTGAAAACATTTACAGATATGATCATCTTACCCAGTGGTTGACAAAATTCCTGACCAGGACAGCCGGGGCGAAGGACCTTGCTGGGTTCATTCCTGCTCCAGTGTAGTACATCTAAGTCAAATGCAATAAGAGTAGTTAAGGATCAAGACTGTGAATTTGCATATGTGATGCAACACAATGCCCAGATCTTAGTATGAACCAAGAGAGCTGTTCCACACTTGGTGAGTTGAGTCTTACCCCGAGAAGATGCCCCATGAGCACAGAGAAGCCGATGGCGAGGGCAGCAGAGCCCAGGCGCCCGTTGCGCCTCTCATCAGTCACAGCAAAGATGCAGACAACAAGCTGCAGGGTGAGGAAGACCTCCATGGTAGTGGCCATGCCCAGACTGATGCCCGGCTGCAGCTGAATGATGGGAGGGGGGAGACATAAATAAACATACTCTTAAGTTTGTGAGATACGCTGGATTTGTTAATGCAGATTCAGTGTTGTTATACAAACATATGCCGTGATTGTTAGAGTTTAGACTTGTATCGTGCAGGCAAATGTCATGTAACATTCGTAATGCAGTCTGCTTACTTGTAATGGACACAGTCTAATTCCAGTCACTGGGTGGGAATCTTACCGTGTTGAGTGCCAGGTTTCCCCTCATGTTGTTGGGTGTGACCCCATAAAGCACAGCAGCGCCAGCCAGTGCTCCGAGACACTGGGCTATAATGTAGAAGAAAGCGCGGAACAGGGACATCTGGGAGCCAATCAGGTAGGCAAAGGTAACGGCTGGGTTGATGTGACCTCCACTGATGTGGCCGATGGACTGGATGAGGGTGGCAGCTGCCAGCCCAAAGCAAAAGGCAACGTGGAGGACATTGTGGGGGCCAGTGGTCCAGCGGAGGGCTGCCCCCAGCCCAAAGAATACAAAGAACATGGTGCCATAGAACTCGGCGAACACCGCCCGCCAGAAAGACATAGATCTGAACTCCCACATGGTGGCAAAAGGTCAAAAAACAACCTTGAAGCAGTGGAGGGATGAAAAGACAAAGTAATCAACTAAAAGGAGATGCTGCTACTGTTTGAGACCAAAAAACACAAAAGCAAATGACGAAAAACTTGCCCTCAAACAGAACCTGCCTCTCTAAAGCTAAATGCAACAAGACGTAAACTGCTCAACATGTAACTGTGAATAATCCGTTGCTCTGCCTACTGGCTTCTGATTTCTGTCATAGAGAGCTCCTGAGTGGAGCAAAACGCCAGTCTCTGTGCATCTATGTGCCAACCCCGCTGGTTGTCAGTAGAAGAACATGGATAGACAAACGTTAAGCATGTCCTGCAGACAGTCAGCCTCTTTACCAGAGCAGGGGGAGCTCAGAGGCCTTTTTATAACACCCCAGGGCCAGAGTAGCCCCGCTGATCCCTGGGGAGGGGCCAGCTCACAATACAACGAATCAAAACAAAATCACTTAACCCTTCTCTCGCCCTGACCTCCCCCCTGTTTTTGCAACGTTAAAAAAAACCCCTCTGAATCTGGACCAACAGGTTGCTATTTTTAAAGACTCAGAAATGATTAATAAGAAGAGCTTGACAGTTACTTCAACTTGTTCATGTAAGAGAGCTCTTAAAATAGTGCACTGAGTTAGCTTAGTGAGTGACCGTATGTGGTCGGGACAAGCAAAGAAGGAAACACAAAATGTGTAGCAATACTTAAATGTTTTGCAGCATCTTACATTTCCGCCTGGGTGGGGTGGCGGGTGGTGGTGGTGGTGGTGGTTTCAGTGATTCATCGAGACCTCTGATGTTACTGGAGGAGGTGTAGACCAAGCTCCTGAATATCACCGCTTCACACAAACACAACCACTCACGCCACTGACTGAAAACCTCCCTTGAGAATCTGCGCTGGTTTGCAAACCTGAAAACACAAATGCAGGGCTACAAGAAGTGGAGTGCTCCTTTTTCTGAATAATTTTGATATATTTGCACGTGCAGTATAACTGTAGCTACAGCCTCAACCTTTCATTGTCTCTTCTGAAAATGTACAATCAACAGTTCACATTCACTCTAATCAACACTGTGATTGTGCCAAAGCACGGGCAATTTCTCAGTTTCTCCACTTGTACTCTGGATTGGTGCAAATTAGCTTCGTGGCAGCAGAAGTGATTAGGCTCGAGGTTTTACATTGTGCGTGCTGGACGGGTTTGGAGGCTCAGGTGAGATAAAGCGGTGGAAAATCCACGGTTGGAGAGGAAGAGGGGAGAGCAGGGGCCTGGCATTGAGCTTCCGCACTGGAGCATCATGCTGACCAGGGCAGCCAGAGGGGACGGCAGCCGCCCCCCTGAATGGATTATGCTGACCTCACTGCTTTCCTCCTTTATGCATGGAAACAAAACGCTGGCAGTAACAGTTTCTGCCGGTTTCTATGATCTGTTTGTCTGGCTGCTACTGTTGAATCTGTGACGTCCCTTCTCCATGGGGCAGAGGCCGCTCAGTACACGCATGTATATATCAGAGAGCTGTGTTGGATCGGCATCAGGAATTGACAAATATAACCACCACACATCTTTACGCCACAAAGGATATAGGTCGCTGCGGAAATTGTCGAATTTTTCTTCTTTTTTTTTTCTTACAAATATTCAATGTGATTTCTTATCATTTTCTAATCTCAGAGTAGCCTGATGTTTTGGTCACTTCACGTTGGTGAACAGAATATACCTCCATCGTACGACAGACAGCGGTGCCTGTTGCAAGAAAAAATAACACTTTTCCACAAAAGGATGCTCTTGATCATATCTTTCTGACCCTGAAAGTTTATTCGTTTGCCAGTTGGTGCATCTCTATTGTCAGGAGTATTATGTCCTTCACATGACTCCCCTCCATCAGTGGTAAGCCACCTTTTGTGAATTTAAGCCCGCAGTTTAGTTTTACAGGGGAGGGTGCTGAAAAAGTGCTTGCATTGTATTTTGTGCTCCCTGGGTCCAGACTGCTGACACATACACAACATGCAGCCCACCCTAAACATGTCACAGTGGAGAGCAGAAAACCTGGCCTGCGCTTACGGCACCATGCCAAAAACATGTAAAGTATATTGCAGAGCACAGGGGATGAGGAACCAAAACATACAGGATTTCAAAGATTCCAAAAACCTTTGAAACCACAGATCAAGCATATTTGTTTTCTCACTAACAACAGTCTTTATGGCCATGAAAAATATATGGCCTGATAATTAGTTTTTATACCAGAGAACATGACGTCAGAGACTTAGGAGGAGGTATCTTTGCAACGACTTCTGTGACTGCCTCTTTCTGCCATGCGTTGAAAAATCCCACACAGCAACATCAGAAATAGACTGAATTGAACTGACTTTCCTTCCCCCTTTTGCTCTCAGTATTAGTAAGCACAGAGAAAATGGGAAGCCCCTCAAACATTCTGTGTAATATTATAGTGAAAGTGCAGTGCTGTGAAACAATGGCTCTTAGCATGGTTTGTCTTAACGCAATGCTGATATGCCCATTTGCAAATTGAAAGGGCGATTATTTGCTGTGATTGTTCGGCCCTGACGACAACACATTGCAAGGCAGTCCCAAGGTAACGGATGAGGCGGGCCTCCTCTTGTGAGGAGCATGTCTGGAGGAGGAGGCGGCTGGATTTCTCAGAGCATACATATATAGGATTGAGTTCAGGTGTGAGCCTGCAGCAGAACCCCGGGCTCTCTCCTGGTGACAACTTGATTGCGTGTGACGTAAGTTTCTTTAATATATATTGCAGTCCTTTTGTTTTGCATTGTATTACATTTGACAACTGCGATTATTTTTTTTTATTTCTTGAGTCCAGCGTAAATGTAGTAATCACAGACATAGTTTATATTTTCTGTTTATATATTTTTTTAAATAAAGAAATCAGCAGCAATTGTTGCCAACCTCCAGTTACCACCCGTAGACTTCAGCCCATCAAAGACTGAAATAAACCATATATGGATCGGGTTGTAGCTCTCCTGCTGTCTCATCGTACGTGACCACACACCAGTAGTGTTCCATTTCATTTTCTGGAAACCACTACTCGCACAATACAGTTGTGTTAAGAGTTGGACAAATCAAGAAGGTATTTTCCAGACTTTTAATCTCTTTGTGTTACTATCGCTCCACCCCAGATCAGCCGCGTGAGCAGAGATGGCATTTGGTTTATTTTTTTAAGACTTCCTTTTGGAAGATAACCACTTGTTTAATACAGACTGCCGATACATCGTGTTAGCTCAGATTCATTTTACAAAACTTTTTGCAACAGACAAGAGTTTATGACTTTATCTCCCACCTCTTACAATGGAATTGTTAGGAAGGAGTCTCTGCAGAAAAGTTAGTGACCAATAATTATTTCATTGTACATATGGGCTTGCCAGTGTTAGTACAACAGCCTGTATTTTAAATATTGACATGGAGACCACATTCCTGCAATGGTAAATATTCATTACCTCTAATTTCACTACTGTGTTAAACTTGTTTTGGAAATTTGAAAAAGTGATGCTTCAGCACTATGCACTTGTATTCAACAGTCTGAAACAGTTTATTAGAAATGTATACCCAAACTCCCACAGCATAAGACAAACGTGTTGAACACATGTTGAATCAAACTCACAAGCCTCCAAAGCATAGTTCTAGTGTATGTGATGAACAAACATTTATAACCTGTACTGTTTTTAACTATTTGGGAAATTGTTGGTAGACTACATAGGATTGCTGCATCGATGCAGTATGCATTGGAAGAAAATTAACTTGTGTACCTGCTACAATGTGCAATGCCTTGTACACCGGCACGGACAAACAAACCCCCCTTTGCAAATGAATCACTAAATGCAAAGACTGCATCGCTTTGCAACCACACTCTCAACACAAACTGTAAGTTGCACAGGCGGATCTGTTTTATTTTCAATGCTTAAAATGCTTTTAAAAAAAAAAAAAAAAGGATATTGTTAAATATTTGCAGATGTTGGCATACACCGGAAAACCCATTCGTGCTTTTTAAATTAACAAACAAAATAAGTGCAATTTACAATACAAACATTAAAGGGGAAAAAATCTGTCATTAAAAAAATCTATGTTTTTGGAAAATAGGCATTTTTGAGTTCATTTTTTTTTTTTCATTAGAAATCACAATGTTCAATACATAACCTGAAATCACAAAAAAAAAAAAAAAAAAAGAGAGAAGGTATAAGACATCAGCACATCCCATTAGTCATTTAGGTCAAAGGACAATAACATTTTCATTTGAACAGAACTGTCCATGCAGAACAAAACAGCAAAGCACAGCACTGTATGTCGCTATGGATCTCTGTGCATGTCTGTATCCAACAGTCACTCCCTGTTGCTCCCTCGAGGTGTTTCGCTTTGGAAACTGCGTAGAGAGCTGACGTTTCTTCTCCAGCGTGGCTGCCAACACATGCCTAGTTTCTCTCTTCAACCAACTTATAGCTCACTTTGTTTACTATTGGGGCGGGGCGAGGGGGCTCTGTGTTCATCTACTCGAGGTCAGGCATTTCTGGAACAGAGACAAAATTTAAAAAAAAAAAAAAAAATGTGATGAGCAGCCTTAGATTCTAATCTAATTTAATAATCTCTTAAAGATAAAACGAAAACTTTGTGGATGGATTGCAGCCATATTCTTATAATGTTTAACATACCCATTTTACGGCAAAAGTTAACCATCTCTTATTTAGCTCTTCACTACAGCTATTTTGATTGATGAAATTAATTCTTCCTCGAGGACAGAAATATACCATCAAGTTAATCTGAAGCAATACCAACATCCCCATACGACGTTGGACGTTCTCTTTTCGTCAGACATTTAATGACTTAACAGATCCTGCAGTGATTCAGCTGTTTGTTCCGCGCTTGGCACCGCCTAGCATTATGGCTGTCTCACCCTCATGGGATCCAGTGACTGCACATTACTAATTATAAGACAGCGCTTTTGGAATAGTACTTACTTTCGTCGTCGCTGTCTGCAGAATCATGCTGCAATACAGAGCAAAGACTGTAATTACAATGCTTCCTACATGGCCTTACTTGGTAAGTTTCACTTCATTTAATTGTACTCAAACACAACAAGCCTGTAATTAAGGATACAAAATGCATAATATGACTAGATTTATTTAGGGGGGGAAAAAAAAGAACAATACCTCATCTAAATCTGGTAGATCATCCCCTCCCATGCTGTTCATCATCTGGATAAATGCACAAGAGACTATAATCAATTTCCCATCCGGACACACACACTTCAGGCAATGTGCAGCTCCAATATGCTTACCTCTGAGAATTTGTCAAAACTTGACAAGTCCTCATCCGAGTCGTCCTCCCAGTCTTTCCAATTATTGAAATCCACACTCAGCCAGTTGCACTAAGACGACAGATTCAAATGTTAAATCTTTCTTCAAGGCTGATATTTTCTTAGCAGCTCAGCTAGGTGGCATGCCACCTCACCAAGACAATTAATTAGCAAAACACAAAATGACAAATGAGTTAACAGTTTACTAGGATTTCATTTTGGATTGATGACAACTGCAGTGGCAGTATCTGGTTTGCAAATAATGTTCACCAGAGACATGACAAGTTTTTCTGGATCGACAAGTTTGTTATTTTCTAAAGAAAAAAGTTACCTTTGTCTTTTCTTTGGTGAGTCGTGGCCAAGATTTCCCAGCCTCTGCTTTTCGTAAACAACACAACACAGACCTGTCAGTGCGTCTGTGTTTGGATTCCTGCATGGAAGAGAAAGTTAGATGATGGGTTTTTTTCAAGGAATAAAACACGGGGCAAGACTATAAGGGCGGTCGAAAGCGACAAACATACCTTGGGGTCGATCTCCCCGAAAAGGTCCACTATATTCTGGTGCTTGGTGTTATCTGTTCCACTGACACAGCTGTAAGGTGAAATGAAAAGAGGATGTCATACTTTCTTTACAACTGCCATCAGTAACCGAAAACCATTGTGTTGCTTGTGCTTTCATTATTCTCTTCATACCATTGACTTTCTATAAAGACTGCTTTTGCAAAGGTGACAAGATGGCTCCCCAGAAAGTGAAGCAAAGACATCTCAATCACACCAGCTACAGTTTAAGTAATAAACCCCACCCCCTCCACACTGGCAGATGGGAAATGGGCCAAAAATAAAATGTCAAAGTACACTCAAAATAGATTTGTCCCAAAGACTGTCTATTTAGGCAGTTTTTAATCCTACTGATGTATGTTTGAGTGTTCATTTTTCTGATATTTTTGGCGTTAATGACTCCACTCCCTGATCACCACTGTGCAGAGCAGAGTCTGGCTCCAAATGACGTGACCAACACACCCTGCTTTCAAAAGTAATGTAATGTAATGTAATGTAATTTGTAATTAATTCACATGGATGTTTGAGCTTTACTGTGCAGAGTGATGTATGTGCAGAGTTTGACACCTGAGGGGCTCTCCTCACACTCAGTAGTTAGAGGAAAGGTCCTCTGTGTGCACCTTAAATCTCAGAAGATTAAAGATGATTCTGAAACATCCCAACTAGTAACCAAGTTATAGAAGTGTGGTGTTCAAAACCAACAGATATTTGCATATTTAGTGACTGTTGATTTTGAATGAGGAAAAAATAAGTAAATGTAATCTGAAGAATTTAACTGAGACATTTTTAAGGTGCCTTGGGCAGTGCTAATGTGCTAATAATGCAACTTACCTGAAATCAATTTTGGACTTGTCGAACTTAACTTGCACGTCTTTACTGTCCTCCAAGCAGAACTCTATAAAAACAGAGTCTCGTCTGTCATACCACTTGGCTGCTGCGGGCTGCCTAAAAGCAGAGGAGAAAAGAGCATTGAGAAGAGTGAACATCACCCATGCATCCTTCGGATCTGCATTTTAACTGATCACTAACTGTTTCGTTTATTAAGAGAATATTATATATTGCCCATATTTACACAGCCTGGGGTGGTTATTCAGCTGTGGTTGTCCGCGTGCACAGGGTGCAATGGATCTGAGGTCACGTTTGAATCATGTTGAGGAAGGCTTCATTCATTCATTCATTCATTCATTCAAAATTGTGATTCCAGTGTGTGATGTCTGAGAAACACTTAAGATACTGAGTCCTAATCAAAATGGTACACCTGCTAATATTACATTTAAGATCAACAGCAGCAATTAAATGTTCATAATGAGAGGCAGACGGGCAGTACAACATCAACAGGATGTTGTGTCGTTAGTTTGATATGAACCACAGTTAGGATAAACATATTTGATTGAGAAGGACAACTTGTCTATGGAGAAAAACCCATTTACAGCGCTTCTAAGTTGGTGTTAGCTTACGTTAGCTTAAGTGAAATCTTCCGGGCTAATCATGACACCATGCTTTTTCAGTGCTAACATTAACCTCGTCCTGAAGGTTGACATTAGCCTGCTAGCTAACGATGGCAGGGCTAATAAAATGCGCATAAACAAATCTAGCAAGGAGTTACGAGTATGTGACATGGTGGTGCCAAATTATAAGAGCAGTTAGCTAAGGGGGGATTTAACGGCGTGCTGTGCCTTTTAGATTTGACAGCCGTGTAACCGCTGATGCTAACTCGTGTGCTAGTTCAGTTAGCTGATGCTAGCTGGCCGGTCCGCATTACACTGCATCTAAGACTTGTAGCAAGTTAGCAACGACCGTTAACGACTACGTAGTAAACCCATGACTTACATCTTCACTGTTTTAGCAATTAAGTTCCCTCGTCGGACCGCGATAACAGAGCAACCAAGCAAAAAAAAAAATATTACTGAGGTCTACACAGTTAGCTAACTCTAACGTTTACAACAGATGCACTGGTGTCTCTCCAAACATCGCGTGCTTTCGTCGTTCTCCGCCTGCATGGAGCGTGGGCACGGGAGCGTCACAGGTCGAAACCGTTGAAGACGGTTCTAGAACGGGCGTGCTCGGCACTCCGAGAGCAGCGCGCGAGCTCCACCAACAGTGTCATCCCGTACGTGACAGTATGAAACAATGAAGTAATTGAACACCTGAGATTGCGAGTCCTCTTAACATTTAACCGAACCGCACGTATCTATAGATAGTCATAACAGAATTTTTCCAACTTTGTATTGTATTCTCACTTGTCAGAATGCACAGTAACATTCTTAATTAAAAACTTGCATTTGACAAGTCAAACTAAATTTAAGATTTAAAATTCACGTTACTAGTCATATAAGTACTACTATGATTATATATGAACAGGAGTTCACATGAGTGATTATATATGTGCACTACATTCTGACCATGGATAACAGAAACAAAATATGATTTATTTATTTTTTTAGATATTTCTTTTCAGCTCCTGCCCTCATCAAGTAATATTGGTCTGGAGGGCCAATGAAAACTTTTTAAAATAATTGTGTGGCATGAGTTACAGGAGGTCACTATTAAAACACACATAAAAACCCTGCTGCTGATTTAAAAAAAAAAAAAAATACCATAGGCGTCTCTGCATTTGGAGATTATGAAAAAGACACATGACTCTGGTTTATTTTCTCAACAGAGATGGGCACAAATTCTGTGGTGGAAGCCAATGCGTCTCCCGTCACAGCTTGATCCTCAGCCAGCTTATTAGCACATCCCTCTTTAGCACTGCTATCAGTCATAACATCAAAGTGAAGCTTTGCTCATGAGTTTAGGTCTCTGTAGGGACGGAGGCTGTCAGATGCACCTGCTGGTGCGAGTGTGGTTTTCTATGTGGGGCCAAAGCTTTCAAACTGCAGAAAATGACATGGAAACTGAGAAGTGACTTTAGAGGCAAACAGGGAGGCTTGAGCTGATTTCACTTTGGGCACAGCTTCAAGCTCATGGACTTAGTGGCAGTATCATCACTTGGCAGACTGCGCAAGAAGAACAATTGCCAAAAGCTGGAAAAGAGAGAGCAGCATTATCAGAAATGTTCACTGTGAGTTGAGCCACAGATGACATGATAGTTGTTAGTGGATGGAATAACAATGCCATTCTGCTTCTGCATGTGTTGATGGAATGTGTGGAAGGATAGTTGCAAGAATCAGAATTAGAAATGCCTGACGCAAAGGAGAGTTCTATAGGCGGATATTCTGTCGGTTACTGGTGAAAAAAGTAATTGCTCTGTTTCCACATCACTGTGTTCTGGGCATTTACCTTTGCAACACCAAGAGGGAAGCCAAAAGAGCAACAGGTCATATGGGAGATCATGGAAACAAGGAGGGAGGGATGATTCACTGCAGATGCAGGGCTGGAGGCTGTTTTAAAACAGGAAAGTTTTGTTGGCCCCAGGCTGTAGTTGTTCACTGTACTACTCTATTTTAGGAAGAGGGGATATTTAGCCCAGTCAAGAGCAAAAGTCAAATTTTTAAGTAGATCGGCCTGGCATGGGTGTAATATGACAAGGGTGATTTCGCAGCAAGGTCTGTTCCCTTATATTTAGTTTCAGTTGACATTAGAGAACCTCTGAAAAGGAAATCACATGAGCAACATCATTCTCGTTAATACTGATCAGCAATTCAAAAGTTAAAATTTGAATAGCAGTATAAACAGTGTCAAACTGACAACACTCCATTTCGCCAAACAGATTTACAGCATGCAACTGTTATTGTCCTCGAAAGATTCCAATTGTACCTTAAAGCCACTTAAGACAGTGGCTTTACAGTGAACTAGCCTCATGAATTAGTCATCATTTAAAGAAAAGGAAGACATCAGTGAAATCTGAATTACCTCCAGGAGCTTTCTGCAGCTGAATGTGATTTGAAAGAGGAATTAGCTTGCTCCGCTACTGGGAGTTCTGTCTTTTTGTCTCATCATTTGGATGCATCATTGTGTTCTCAGAACCTAATTTCCTTCTTCATTGTGGTCCAGTTGACAAAACTTTGGCCTGATTCTAATGATGTCATGGAAGATCAGTTTCACATAGTTTCAGGGTTTTTTTAGCCAAATAAATGGTTGGATTAAAGTGGTTCCTAAATAACGCAAGACACATCTACATGTGTTTTATAAAATGTAATAATGTAACATTTGTTTACATGCAAACAATCTGAAATGTATATATTTACTCTTCAAAATAAAAATGTATCACAAAGTAGTAAAGAACTTGGTTTTGCTGTATCTTCCATTCTTCCAGCCATATTTCAAAAAGAAATTCCATCCTATAACTTACATTATTTCATTTGTACTTCAAAATAATTCTTAATTTGATATCATCTAATATGTGACATCTTTCCTTTGAGAGAGAACAGGGCTGCAGTTTTGTCAGGCAGACACTAATCCTGGAGCGGCGCCATGTGCAGCGAATAATGGAACAACCTCTTAGACACCGTAAGACTGCAGTCATGGGAGCTTTACTGGGATATGACTTCATTTTCTGATTTTCTGGATTTGACGCAATATCTGGATAACACTGTGAGCCCACAGAGTTCTGCTTCAGTTTCATAAATGTCAGTGGTTTCACATCCTCCTACATTCACGTCAGTAGAGTAACAATGTAAAATTTGTTTTACGTTGAATTTCCCCTCTGCTAATGGCTGCAATGAAGGAAGTGAATGTTGAACGTTTGGATTTCTTGTTCTGTCAGGAAAAATTAGGTCAAAGACAATAATCTCAAGTTAAATTGTGACACTAGTATCTAGTGTGGAACAAAAATATGTTAAACTTCTTCCTCTCAAGACTGCAGGGAGCATAACTAACTTTCACAATGTAAACACTAATTTAGTTTTACTTTGCTGCTACAGTTAAAAAATGACTAAACACCTCAGCAGCCTAACAGTAATGTGCATGTTATGCTTATAGATAGACGTTGAATAGACTTGAAGGAAGCAGCCAGAATATAAATAACGATATAACATGAATTCATTAAACTGAAAAGTCAAATGTTTGTTGAGAAGTAATGTGAACTGTATTGTGTGGTGTATTGCTGGCCTAAGCTCTTTAAGCAGGACAATCCAAAGTCTATGGGTCCTGACAGTCAGGGCCAACTGTCACATCAGCAAATCCTAAAACTAACCAAAACCCCAAAATAGAAAGGGAAGAAATCAAACCTTGGTTTCAGTGAGGGCCTTACTGGTGCCTTCTGCACTCACTGCAGATTGTAGAAGGACATCTAACATTTCTGATATCCTTGTGTATCCTTGTGTAAACCCTTTTCACTGATATGAGTCAGGAAATTCTTTGAAGGTTATAATTATCATTAAGTTATGGATGTTGAAGGTGTTCAGACATACTTTCAATGAAGAATCAGTTTTTAGACCAAGAAAATGTCTTTTGTCAAATGTAATCACGTTGACGGTGCAACCATCTCATGCTTGCGGCCCTGCATTTAGAGAAAAGCAGCAAAATGGAGATTGTGTTGATGTAGGGACTGTACCTGTGTTTCCAATGTGTGATATGGACAGCCCACCGAAATGAATTTGCTTCCACTCTGACTTTTTTTCTGTCTCCATTATTTATTCCTTTCAAAACTCTGTGAAAAGGGAGCAAGCGGTACTTTCCTGAAAACCCGCATACCTGTCATACTGGAGAAATGAGTTCCAAATTAGAAGATAACTTTCAGATGCAATTCTGTTATGCAGTCAACTCCCAAATTTCAGATTTCAGGGCTGAGAGTGCCAAATAACAACCTGGACTGGGAAAAAATCTGTGTTTTATCAAGTGGAAGAGGTCACATGTTTGTCCAGGTACAGCAACAATGTGGATCATCACTGAATAATGTTGTGTATTCACTCCACTCGCGCGTGTATTTGGTGTGCGTGATCACTAAAGCTGTATTCACAAAAAAGTATGATTCACTCGCAGCTTAAATGGGGAGAAAAAAAAAATAAAAATAAAAGACACAAACCACCATTTGTCAGCCAATCGTGACAGCCCAGTGACGAACTTCCTGGTCACATTTCCCGTAGGTCTCAGCAGTCCCCGTATTGATGTGTATGTTTGCTCTTGTGTAGCAGTCAACAGGGAGGGCGACGGGTTGAAAAGCGAAGACGGAGTCGAAATGGGAGGACGGAGCAGATTATCCGCGCGGACAGCGCTGTCACGTTAGCTGGCGCGATAAGAAGAGGAAGTGCAAACGCTCTCTCGCTCCCGTGTTGTACGTATAGCCCAAGGACGTACGAGGAAAGCAAACACAGGCGAGACTGGGGAGGGCGGGGGGGTGGTGGTGGGGGACGGGGTGCGGGATTTTGGATGGCATTTCCACGGGCCGGGGAAGGGCTGCTGGAAGCCTAAAGGGGATACGAGCCGAGGACACGTTCGGTTATCATGTCTTGACGCCTAAGACTAATGATCCGCGGATAAACTGCAGCAGCACGTCGGAAATAAAGGCCTCCTCCGATGGAGCGCTGTGCTCTCTAATCCAGCCAGAAATCTCCCTGACAGGCAGCGACGAGCTACGGCAAAGGGTGAGATATCCGAGTGATCAGAGAGAGGGTGGTGGTGGTGGTGGTGGTGGTGGTGGGGGCGGCTGTAACGCATCTTAATGTTGACACGAAATGTATCAGAGGCTACGCTAATGTTGCACAATCCCTGAATATCCCTCTTTGCTGCTGCGGAACATGCCTCAGTCTAATGATCGGCGAGCAGCTGTGATAACGCTTTTTTTTCAAGTCCTTCGGTTTTTTTCTTCTTCTCCCTTTCTTTCTGTTCAACAGGACACTTTATTCGCATTTGAAGGAATTTATGGGATCGCAAGGTAAACCTCCCCGCCGAAAGAAGTGTCGCTCTTGTCTGTCAGTGAGTGTGATCTTGACGGGGGCTCGGGTTCCTTTGTTTACAGTCTGATTTTCTGAACAGCTGATCAACGCCGCGATGCTGCCTGTTGTGTGTCGTCTTTGACGCGCTGCAGCCGCTGCAAATAGCTGCCCTCTCGTACAGATATTTGATTAACTTTATCACGCGCGGATTCACTACCAGCGAAACAGCTGGAATAGACGTCATATTGCTTGTTTCGTTTTACACCGCTTGATCTATAAGGCCACGTAGGGGGAAAAAAAGTAAAGCCACCACAGGCGGCAGAAAAAAACCCCACACTCTTGTGACATGGCACCATTCCCCATAATGCATTTCAAAATAGCAGTATTGGCTTGTGCATAGGAAGTAACTTAGTTAACTGGATTTGTGTTCAAGTCGCTCCAAATTGAACGCTGAACTGCTAATGACTTTTGTGCATGTCTCTCCCTGTGCAGTTTCCTCTGATGAGATGAGTGTGCGTGCTGGCCAGGGCAGTGATGAGGTGCTGGTTTCACAGGCGGTGTGGGATTACCTGGCTGCAGCCGGGAGGCCCTGGCTCATTGACTTCCAGCACAAGCAGGGGATGAGTGCTGGTATCATTAGGCGAGGAGAGAGGGGGGGCTGCTGCGCCGTGAGGCTGCAGCCGGTGGAGGGCTTCAGGACCGCCGGAGCAGGGGTGATGGACGGACCCATCTCCAACGAGACGCGAAAAGCGTTCATTGACTTATGCCGCTGTGCCCGAAAAGAAATGAGCAAACAGGACGGGGGACACAAGAGGAAGAGGGTTCTGCTGCCCTGCGTGGGAGTCCTGGAGCCGAACGGCGAGGGGAGCCTGCTTCAGCCTCCACCTCCCCAGCCTCGGCGCTCCCAGAGACAGCAGCAGAGGTTCAGGAAGCCTGCTGATGAGGAGGCCTGCGCCATGCTCCATGAGGCCGCCCAGAGGAAGGACATGGACTCCGGCATGGCTTCTCGCAGTGAAGCAGAGGACAACAATACTTGTTCGAATCTGCATGGGGGACATAGTTGAGAAGACGACCCTGGAGAGGTGTGGCCATTCCTTCTGTTGCTCTTGCCTGGATCAAGCTTTTAAGGTGAAGAAAGCGTGTCCTGTGTGTCGGCTAGTGTATGGCCAGCTGATCGGAAACCAGCCTGCCAATGGTACAATGATCGTCGAAAGAGATCCTGACCTGGAGATTCCTGGCCATGAAGGCTATGGGTGTATCTGCATCATCTACAGCTTCCCTCCTGGCCTGCAGGCGGTGAGTAGACTGAGAGCATGTTACTGAAATATATTTATCTACTGTCCAGAGGTGTAAAGAAATTCTGCTCATAGGTGTGTAATACAGATAATTTAACATTGTCAAATTGTTGAATTGCATAGAAGAAATAAGAAAACATGTACTTTAAAAGAAGTAATTTAATTTCTTTTTAAGTAATTTAGCATAAAATTTCATTTAATTGATTTCTGTCGTGTAATTGTTCATGTAAGTTGCACTACTTGCATGATCATGTCTTTTTCAATCCCGGTCCTCACATTGACCATTGCAAGTCTTCCGACGCAAACATCTTTTAAACTCCTTGTGGCCAGTTTGTATGCAGGCTTTCTGTTATCGACTTGGAGTTTCCAGGGTGGAGATAACACCTGATAAAACCAAAAGGCTTCTCATTTTTTCAGCCTTGCGAAATATCCTCCCCAGAGAGCGTTTTAAAACTGTTTTACAGACTGCGTACAACTTCTTCTAAGAAAAAAATAACCTTTGTGTTTAAAGTCAATGGAGTTCACCCTCAAGAATGCAGATGTTTGCCCCAAAGATGTCAGAAATTGTGTATAATTTTAAAAAAAGTTTCCTAAAAGAGAAACTTGTTTTGGATTGTTTTAAATTCATTCATGCCCCTTTTAAGATGATCCTGTTTTAACTCCTTTATGGCCCACAGCCTGAACATCCAAACCCAGGCGTTCGGTACCCAGGAACAGACCGCGTGGCCTACCTCCCTGACAGCCCTGAGGGGAACCGTGTGCTGGGCCTGCTGCGCCGGGCCTTTGAACAGCGCCTTATCTTTACCATCGGTACCTCCATGACTACGGGCATGCAAAATGTCATCACCTGGAATGACATTCACCACAAGACCTCAATATGGGGTGGGCCCCGCTGGTATGTATGGGCTTTGAGTCAGAGGGCCTGTGGAGATTTAGATTGGTCATGACTCACTGATGTAATTCAAGCCCCTGACAAGGAAATGCTATCAGTTGATGCCCTTGGCTAGATGGCACTGTTGCTGCTTGAGCTCATACAGATGCAGTGATGGCTTTCTTTTTTTATTTCTCCTGACAGTTTTGGCTACCCAGACCCCACTTACCTGGTACGAGTCACAGAGGAGCTCAGAGAGAAAGGCATCACGGCAGACTGACAGCATGAAAATGACAGACTCTTCCAGGACTTCGAAAAACTTTCTGAGTGTCCTTGTCCTTGCGGTGGACATGACTCGGCTCCAGGTCGTGCTCTGAGACTGCCCGTCCCTTAAAGGACTGGCTGACGACAAGGCCCTCAGCAGACAAGCGTCTGATGCTGCAGCAGAGCCCACATCACTCTACTTGCTGTTCCTCTGTTTGTTCACTTTCCTCCAGAGTTAAGCTTAACCCAGTGCAACACGTGGAAGAAAATACTTTGAGTGCAGTGCATTCTTGTATTACACAATCCTCTACCTGTCACATTTGGCAATAGGACTGATATCTGATGCACTTATGTAAGAGCATTGTGGGATTTTGGAATTCATGGTACTTATATATGATTTAGGAATACTTAGTTTAATGTTACAAAGTAATTTTATGTTATATTAATGTTAATTTCTACTCTGGGGATTACTTTATTTCTTACAAGCACACATTCTTGGTTTTATCGCCCTGGAAATGTTTTGTTGAGTAAGTCTCTAATTTGATTGTTACTAATTACTTGTTACGTAAGGATCACATGGCAGAATGGCACTACTCGAACAGAAAGAAATCATTTTCTGAAGTTATTGCAATCTAAAGCACTCAGAGGCACTTTGGTAGGGCAGTCTGTGTTTCAGTGAAGTTGGAGTCATGGCTTTTGCTTCCTCTGTGTAGAAGAGTGCTCGGGGCAAACAAGTTCGTGCAGCCATCAGCTATAAGCTTGGTGACTGCAAGTTGATGTCAATTGCTTGGACCTCTTCATTTGTGTGTGAGCTTCACCCCCCCCCACTCAATTTTACTTAAATAGGAGGAATGTTAAATGATGTCTCATTGCAGCACCTTTTATCACTTGCATTAGCACTGCCACCTGTTCTTTTTTGCCATCACTCACTCCTCTTATTTCAAGATGTCTCCCAGGTGTTGAGCCCATTACCTCACTTGTTAGTAATGTGCTCATCTAATTACCAGATTTAAGACGATGTCAAATGTAAAGGGCATATAGACAACTTAAACCAAATGGAAGGCACAAACGCTCTTTAAATATCTATGCCTCTGTCCCTGTCAAACTGGGAGATTTGCCTGCTAATGTTCTCATTTAAAATGAGGTAACTGTTGTAAATTCGTTTATCTGAATAGATAATCTACAACACACAGTGAACCAACATCAAAAGAAGATGTGGGAACAATTGATCTAATTTAGGGTGGGCGGGATACTGATTTTGTTGTGCCTTTCTTATATTCACTTTTGATAAAAAAAAAAAAAATCAAGCATGATGTTACTAATGAATGGTAAGCGATTTGGGCATATTTTGGTGTTATTTGATAGGTAAGCAGCATTTGTTTGTAGCTATACTATTGGACTTTAAGGACAAATACTACACAGTTCATGAAAATATGTATACTAATGTGTATTCGATTAGCTTCTCCTTCATAAACATTCTCTTGTAGTCCAAATGCTGAAAAAAAAAATGTCCGACAAAGTTATATGTGTGAAAATGCTTTGTTAAGTACAGTAACCTGCTTGCCTAGTGGTAACTTTGTCATTAATTTGACTGGTCAGATCCATAAATCAGATATGCTTTTATTATGTTTTCATCACCTTTGTATTTTAGTTAAGGGACCAACAGAAATATTTTTGGGACACAAGATTGTAGTTTACTAAAGCTACTGTGCAAACATTTCTATGCATAACATGACTGAGGAGGAGCCAGGAGAATGGATAGCGGAGAGATTAGACACATTACAAATTGATTGATGAAGAAAAGTTGGAGTTTTGCTTTTCTAATTGTGTTGATTGGTACTTTGTTGATATTCAGAACAATGTGCTTTACATTTTAATACTTGAATAAAAAGTTATGTTTGAGTTTGTGTTGCATATTTAGGGTGGGCCCAAAATAAACTAGGCGCATTGAAAACATATCAAACTTGTGTCCATTTGGAAGGAATTCAGGCTGTAGTCTTTCATCAAGATTTGATCTACACTGTTATCCTTCAGTGTCAGAGATTATTGTAACACCTCTGCTGATGCACGTTGTGCCATCTGGAGGACATCGTGTCTGAGGAGTGAACAGAGCTTCAAAATATCCCATGCAATTTTACCTTGTTTTGTGTAAATTGGTCATAATGTGGGCTAAGTTGTAATGTAAGTTTATTTTTAAAAAGCATAGTCATGGGCATTTACAACTGCACTTTCCAGCTTATTGGGTGTGCAACTGTAAAAAATGTGTTTGGTTTGGGTGTCATGGTGGTCAAGGGGCTAAGATGTGTACCATGTAAAGCACAACAAGTTGGTCTGAATCTGGTGGGGGACCTTTGCTGCATTTCATCTGCCATACTGAAAAAATGGCCAGTATCCTGTGCTGTCATAAATCTCATGGTTTGGGAGCGCACACTACTGAAGACAAGCACAACAGATGATATTAATTACTTAAAGATACACACTATGACCACTATGAGGTATTTCATCTTTAAGGAGAAATATGAGTTGTCGGTCAATACTTCTGCCTCCAGTACTTGGCTGACTGAAGAATTGGAGTACACCTTTTGTTTGGGTGCATTTAGTAATTAGTCATCCCCTCGCTAAATCATATTTCTGGGAAGTATTGCTTTTGAAAAGAAAAGAATTACAGTGTCCTTCAGTTAAACGCCAGTAGGATACTCATTTTAATTTGCTTTGAGCCTCCTCATAAAGCAATCTCTTCATAAAGCTTGCTTTATACAGCAAAATATGTCAGTCAGAAGAGCATCACATAGTTAAAGATTAATTGTAAGGACCCGTCGTTTGCCCTTTCAAACATGACGACTTTCTAACTAAGCACTCAGAAACCGGCTTAAGTACTGTCACTTGAACTGTTTTTACTATGACTGTAGATGGTTAAATTACAACTCATGGAGATGTTTCTCTTACTCACAGCTTTAGGCAATAATTCATTGGCTGATGGTCACACATTGTCAAAGCAAACACTAAAATTCTGATAAATCACACGAACATTATTCACTTGATTTACATGTGGTTGCAAATTCATACCGTTTCTGACCGAACAAAGCTTTCTTTTTGGCTAAACTTATGGCACAACTTATAGATGAAAACGTCTCTTGTCTGATCATTACACAGGCATCTTTACTCTTAAGTCTTTACTGGTTTCTACAGTCTGTAAGAGTAGAATGGGAGGCCTTCATCTATCTTGTACGCGCCGGCTCCCGTACTGGGTTCAAGAGGCAGTCACAGTCTCCATACTTAAGGGTAGGGCTAAACCTTTCCTTGTAGATAAATTTTAGAGTTAGGGCTGGCTCGGGTGACCCCTGCGTCGCTTTCCTGCGGATAGGTGTGCCCCATCACTGTGGGATGCGCGAACGTGTTGGATTTACGTTGAGGTAATATTCCTCCGTCCACTAGAGGAGCGTGTGGCGTGCAGGCCGAGGCTGGCCGCGGGACATTTAAGTTGATTGGCAGCGGCGGTACAGGTGTCGTGCGTGGGGAGGACGCGCGCGGGCTTAGGCTGTGCTCGGTGAGTGTTGTGGCTGCGTTTGGCTTTATTTCCTATTTGTTGGAAGCCTCAATGGCAGCGACGGATACTTGAACGAGAGCGCAAGTGAAAGTCAGTGTGACGCAAAAGGTCGGAAAAAATTGAAAGTTTTTTTTTTCCGAGCACAAAACAATTAGTCCAATCAGCGAGTGAAGTATGGGACTTAGTCAGCCCCCCCAGCAGAACAGTGTGTCCCGTGGCGCCACCCTCCGTTCCTCTGTTCTGGGCCATGTCATGATAGTTTGTAGCCGAGACGACAGGTTGGGTTCGGCTTAATGTTGGGGTTCGGTTTAGGGCGAAGGGAAAACGTGCGTCGACGCGGAAACGCACTTGAACGCGCCTCGCCGGTACGCCTGCCTTCCCTTCCTTGTGACGTCACATGTCTCCGGACTCCCGATAACCGGTTTGCGTCCGCGCGCAGGACAGCGCAGGACAGTTTCCAAACACGCCCCGGAAAACAATGGAAAACACGGCAAACACGCGTAAAAGCGCGGAGGACTGCGCCGTGTGCCTGGACAGAATTCGGGAGAGGAAGACGCTAAAGTGCCTCCACTCTTTCTGCTCGCAGTGCATCGACTCGGTTTTCAGGTTCAAGCCCGCCTGTCCGATATGCAACACCTTCCACGGCGTGTACACGGGGACCCAGCCGGAGGGCACGATGACGGTGACCCGCAGCCGGCAGCGCCTGCCCGGCTTCGAGCACTGCGGATGTATTGTCATCCAGTACAGTTTCCCAGCGGGGATACAGGGGGTGAGGCAGACAGCGTTCGCGGAAGCTGTCGAGGCCGCGTGAGCTTGTGTCAGCGCACTGTGCCAATACCTCAGCTGTTTGTTTTTTGTTGTTGATATTTATACTGTCCGTCAGGGGGCGCCGCTCGTTTTAAAGTCACACTTTGACAGCCTTGCATGGACGCGTGCGAGCATCCGGATTAGGCATCATAACATGAGTAGTTAGGCGTCACCCTATCGTCATGCGTCTGGGTGATTTCTTCCTTTAAAAAGGGAAAAAAAACATATATTTGCCGTAGTTGGTTCAGACATTGGAGAAGAGAGGGAGAATGTGGAGAGGGTGGGGACAGTGTGACAGAGGGCTTATACGGTGTTTATTTTAGGATTGTTGTGCCACACCGAAGCAATCCTAAAGTTTATGCCCTAAACTGACTGTGGGAATTTCACAGTCAGACTGCCTCCCAGTGGCTGGAAGTCAGCCTGTTTTTTTTACCCGATGTGATTGTAGACATATTCTAAACATTTTTTTGCTTGCTTACAGAGTAATGTTAGAATGGGCTCCGTTTTAGTTGTGACACAGATGTGGAATCACCAAATGAATTGTTGTCTTGTTAATGAAAACACGAGTGGCCGTAATGACTAAAGGAAGAATTGTCGTCTCTCTGCGTGTGACATATATGCTGTTTGTTTACCATGTTCCAGCCTCAGCACCCAAACCCTGGAGTGAGGTACAGCAGCACGGCGCGCACTGCCTTCCTGCCAGCCTGCGAGGAGGGAGAGAAAGTCCTCAGGCTGCTGAAGAAAGCCTTCGACAGGCGACTCATCTTCACTGTCGGACAGTCTGCCACCACGGGCCTCAACAATGTCATCACCTGGAACGACATTCACCATAAGACCAGCATCGGAGGTGGTCCCCAATGGTATGCACACGAGTACTGCTGAAGGATCGCTTCTTTTACAGGAAGTTGTGTCGGGTTTACATGTCGCACGGTGAAAAAGATGTTTCAAGTTATGTTCCTCTAGTTGGACATCGTTCATGCGTGTCTGCACCAGGATTAGCGCCGATCCATCTCGCTGATGTTGTGCAATTTGGCTGGACAAGAGAAAACTTTGACCTGCTGGAGATGTCAGGGGATCACCTCAACGAATGTGGTTCCTCTGTGGATAACCGGACAAAATTTCAATTACAAGTCATCCTGTCGTTGTTGACATTTTCTTCTGGACCAAAGCGGCAGCAAACAGACAAGTGGACACAGCCATCGCTAGAACCATGCTGCGAACATGGCTAATAATAAGTCAAGGCCACATAAGGCCAAACACTGTTAAATATTTTCAAAACAAACAAGGTTAATATTCTATAAAATACCATATTGCAATGCTTTTTTTTTGCAAGATATAGATGGATACATTTAAATGACTGGTGCACTGACCTTTAAAAGGAAGTTGTGTCTTATTCCCAAGAAGCAGTGACTACATTTTCTGCATGCTTGTGTCTCTTTATTTCCAGTTTTGGATATCCAGATCCAGCGTATTTACTCAGGGTTCAAGAGGAGCTTCGTCTCAAAGGAGTGACAGAGGATGACTGACGGGTAAAGACATCCCTCACATGGAGTATTGTAACAGAGTTACTTATTTCAAGTCTGCACTTTGTATGCATTTTTTTTCTTTCTGCAAGATGGTAAACTGGGATCATTATATGAGACTTACGGACATTAGTGGCTTTTCCCAAAGGATTTCCCAAAGGAGTGTGTTACCAAACCAAACAAGGGTCGCAGTTCAGGAGGTGAGAGGCTATACCACCGTTCATCAGATTATACTGTGTTTCAGTCATCTGAATATGCATTTTCTTTTTTTTCTTTTTTAAATATGGGATCACAAATCTGATGCCAAAGGAAAGAACAGGTGATAAAAGCAGTCTTAAATTGCACAAGCTTACAGCCTGCTACAAGAATGCAGTTAAAACAGGCAGCGCATGAGCTGTTGCACATTTCTAAACGACTGGAATACATGTACTGACATATTAGCACTGTTGTATACTATAACCTCGCACTGTGATGGACTATGCATACTTCACTGTTGCCGATGTCGGATGACTGCCTTGATCACTGTGATAAATTGAGGCTCTGTCCGCTCGTTCAACCAGCGAAGTCCGTGTCGGAAACTGCTGCACACGCGATATGGATGGCTTAGGTTTATAGGGTAAAGTGTCCCAGAGGAATGAGAGATGATGATGTACTGTATGTGTCATCGGTACTGTGTTGTTTGTAAAGGCTGGTGGTGTATCAACAAATCCCCAAAGAGGACCAAAACCAACAAAATGTAGCCAAAGGTCTTGTTTGTTTGTTTGTTTGTTTATTTTTAAAAGGAGAAAATGCATTTGTCACACCTATGTTTTTAAAAATCTATATCTTGAATTATAATGAATGGGTTTGGGGCTGAGACAAAAACTGATCAGCGAAGTCGGCGCATAGCCCAGATCCTTTATTTTTGCCAACTGCAAATCTCTGCACAACCAAGAGGCTATTGTTGGGTCAGACTATGAGGTTACAATCGCAGATCTATAAATTGGGTTGATCCATATTTTAATTTTCTGCTGCCAGTAGCACTTTGTTCCCATCTGGATCCAGTTGAACAAATAAGCTTAAAGGTTGAATCTGAGAAATAGTACGATATCAGCACTTACCCATTAGGGAAGATTCAGGTCTGCTAAACAATGTGGTTGAGAGGACTGTGTTGAATGAAATGCAATAATTCAAATTTATTGACTCTTTTTCTCCAATTCAAGCTTTTTCATTTCCGCTAGTGTTTTTTTTTTTTTTAGATAAATGTGCATTGCCACACATTAATCTTGTAGCTCCACGGGATTAAAACGGATGCTCTGCTCTGTATTTACCCACCACTGATGATGGTCTTTTTACTCAGATCAGCTGTTCTGTGGAGTTTCCGCATTTCCGAGATGGCTAAATCTCACCCCCAGGTGAAACTCTGTGTTAACATAATTGTCAAACAAAATGAGTGTCAAGAGTGCAAAATTTACCAGTCCGGTAATTTTTCCACCAGGCTCTTGTTATTTTTCCCCATCTGGCTTTTTACCGATCTGGCCCACTAGAGGGCGATGCTCTCCTCAAAGACGACGGATGTGCCGACGTCTGCTTGGTATGCAGCTGTATCATAATTGCAAGCCCACGGTCCCACGGCACCTCCCGAACCTCATCGTCCAAAGTCGGGCGTCTGCTGTAGATGATGACTCATGTGTTTCTATGGTGCTCGGGGCAGCTTCAGCAGCAGCAGCAGCAGCAGCAGCAGCTGCGGCACCTTTTTTTTTTTTACTGCGTGCAGCTACGATGAAGAGAAGGGACGTCACCCTGCGTTTTGACCACACTGAAGTGATTTCATCGGTGCGGTTCTGATGGCAGCGCAAACGCCATTAAATATGAACACTGGCAGTTATATAGACACAGATTGAATTTAAAAAGTCAATAAACAATTCATGACTCATCTGCCGTTCCTTTTGAATTGAGCTCATTTGCATATCCGTACGCATGTTAAACACGTGTCTCGCAGTAGTCGCCACTAACCCAAGTGAGCCTGAAATTATTTCCAGCGTAGTTGCTAAGAGTAACTAAAATCATCGCGCAATCGCAGACATCTTCAGATGCAGCAAAGTTCAATGCTTTTCTTTGCTCTGAATATGAATCGTATCCAGCTGACCCCCCCAGTGTCAACAGCACATCATTATGGGATGGGAAAAAGTACCTTTAACCTATATTTCTATCAGAAAGAGTGCACGTGTGACAGGGAGGGGTTATGGAGCTCGGCCTCTTCGGCGCTGTGTTGTTAAGCGGCTGGGGCCTTTCTATGGTGCAGGATCTCAGGGCATCTGCTGCTCTCACAAAGCAGACTCGGGCCCATCTGGTCAAACTACCGACCCCCCCCCTGCTTTTATCCCATAGTTCATCAGTCAAGTCCAACCATTTCTCGTCCTTGTCCATTTTCTTCTCTTACCCTTTGATCGCTTACTGTTAACTCAAGATTTATTTATTTTTTTAAATCTGCCACTTCTTCTCTTTCTTGCTGTGCTGTGTAAATGGGAGGCCCATGCAGCATCACCTGTTGTAACTTCAGGAACGTATCATGATATGCTCTTCTGTTGACATTTTAAAATAACCGGGAAATTGTCTTTCTAAATGGTAGATTGTGAGACAGGCGAAGCAGTAGTGTGGAAACATAACAAATATGTCTGCTGTTTCAAAATTCGCTTTCAGTTCAGTGGATGTAACCTAGATTTGAACATAATATATTCCATGTGAAAGGCTGAAGAGTGTTTCCATCAGAATACATCATCCCAGATGACTGTATTTCTTCAGGCATTGTCATCTAAATGTAATTTATATTTGTGATTAAACTGAAGTAGGGTGACATACACTCTGGTACACGCCCACTTGTAAAGTAATGCTTTTGGTTCCAGATTTTATATTAAAATTCAGTGGCTTTTTACCCCTCTGCAGGTATTTCCCTCCCCTGTCAGTGTCCATCTGGGCATCTGGGAATTACAGAAATGCAAAAGAGCTATAAATATGTATTAATGATTATGCACAGCACTGCTTTGAGTGGATTAAACAGAGATCAGTATAAATGGCCAGTGACAAATGCATTGATGATGGAGTGAAAATAAGCCTTTGGTGTATGGATTAAAACCCCATACATCTGGAGCTGCTCACATCTATTTGCATCAAATGCAGCGCTTCACTCTTGTGGCAGGGCAACTTGAATATTCCCCTGTAAGGCACTGAAAATAGCACCAAGACCTTGTTGATTTCACGTCTCTGGGTGTGACGAGACGGCTGCTCTTCGGCGGGGGGGCCCTCCGAGAAACACGCAGACACGCATACCCATCAGGCGAGAGATGTGCAGCGTTTCCTGTACTACAGATGATAAGAAAATCATTATGTGACAGTGCAGAGCTGTTGTTCTCGCCCCCTCTCACCACCACGCTCCTTAATTAGAGTGTCTCTGGCTGTGGGGAAAACCCTGGCACATCACCTGCCTGCCTCCTCATCCTCTCATCCTTTGGTGCTAAATTCACCCAATCAGATATACTTGTCTGTCTGGGTGCAGGGCAGGCTACTCTTCCCTCTTCCCTTCGCTGTAATGAGGATTTGACTCCTCCAGACGTGGCCTACCTTTGCATGCCTTTTGAAGGTATATATTTTTTGAATATCTTCACCCAGTTTCCATTTTTAATGCCAAAGTTGAAAGAGATAAAGATTCCCTGGCTTCCCTGAATTAAAAAATATCTATATTTAAGTCAGGAAAGAACAAATAAGGCCATTTGAGCCTGTGTTTGTAGGTTAGGTAAATGGACGGGAGTAGGCTGAAGAGGCGTCTGTCTCCACACACACTCTTTGTGTGACAGAATGCCAGCCCACACCGCTGACATGCTCATTCACCGCGCCTGAGGCTGTTTGCTTGAGAACAGCAAAGTGAAGGTGGGTGTGTGGGTGCTTGTGCTTCTGTGGCTTTTGTCTGTGTGCCCTTGACTGCATCTGTGCGTACAGTATGTACGAATGAATACGCGAGCACGCGCGTTTGTCGAGGCAGTTTCTCACATTGTGTTCTCTGATTCATAGCTGGGGCTACATGGCTTTTTGTCTGCCTGATTTAGCAGAACAGACCCTCCGCTTTTCTTAGGGATGCCGAGAGATTTACCGACTTACTTCGGCGACAGGACACAACAGCGGAGCTGGCAACGGCCGGGGTCTTTGGCTGGGTTGTCAGCCTCACAGATTGAAGGCTCTGCTCAAGCTGTTCTTCATTAGCAACAGCCTAGTTTTTCCACGGTATGAGAATAGCAGCTCCGTCATCTGTCCTCTGTGAGGGAGATTAAACCAATATCTACTAATTACCTCGCCAAAATTAAAGTAGGAACAGTGTAGTTATCAGTTGTGTATGATGCTTATATAAGTGCTTTCGGTCACATTTCACATTCATTTGAGGCTGTAACAAATGGATATGCAGCAAAATATTCAACAAGAGCTGAAAACCCTTGCAAATACAATCGAGATAATATTTTCTAGGTGCACTGAGGGATGCCGTACTCCTTTTGTTATCCTTCCTGTCTGCGTCCTCAGCCTCGGCCTTGCACTCTCAGACTATCTCACATAAGAGCAATTAGGTGTGGCTGTCATGGTAACGAGCATGACCTTTCTGTTAATTTCCAAATACGAATCTCAACCAAGGCCTGTCTTTCTTTTGAACGACTTCCGTAGCAGTTGGACCCCTTTTCATATTAGTGGAAAGAAAAAAAAATCTTTTTTTCTTTTGCATAAAAAGCTGTAAAAGACCAAGGTTGGCAGAAATTTGTTTTGGTGAAGACCCTGGATGCATCGTGCCTACACGGGTGTGAAACATATCTGTTTCGATGTTTTGTGGATGTGTGGAGTTTTAATACAGCTTGGTATATTTTACATGGTACAGTTGTATCCAGTGTCACCTCTGCTGTACGTAAGCCACACTGCTTTGGAGACACCAGTTATTGTACTGCTTTAATAAGAATAAAAAGTAATTCAGTTTGGAATACGACAAATTTATGCAAAATTAGGAGAAAAAAATTACTCCTAATGGGAATATAATAGATCTCCTCTGTATGGATTTCAATGCCCGTTTATTTAGACTTGTAAGCTGCTGTCGTAAGATTCAACTAATTAATGTTAATCAGCAGTTTTCCACAGAACTGTCAGATTGATTGAGTCATTACAATTAAAAACTGGGCTCAGGCTCAGTCCTGAGCCAAGCTTTTAAAGCTGCACAGATTGAATACACAGGGTAAATATGTATAAAACCGCTCAAGGAAAAACGTTGTATGTTTTATATTGCCGTGCCAAAGTGTAGGCCGCTGATGCTGAGCGCACTTGCTGGCAGAGGCTGTGAGCCGCACAAAGATTTTTTTATAACAATATGTGATGTAACTGCTTCTCGTAGGGCGAGCGTCCGTGCAGGGACCTGATACAGCTCCAAAGAAGATCAGGCTAAACCTTTAGAACGACCGCTAAACGCTAACCAGTGTTTTTTTTTAGGTCAAGAAGGCGATGGAAGGTTATGAAGTGGGCGCCTTGCTTCACCTGTGGTTTGTTGACGTGGAGAGCACTCGGCAGGGGTTCTTGCAGTTAGCAAATGGAAGAGCTGCATCTCACGGCAGCAAATGTCTCGCTGAGAAGTTTAGATGTTGAATTGCAAAAGTAACCCCTCGCGTCAGATAATTATAGCAAGAGTTCAGAATGGTATGTGAGGAGCATTTCCTGCTACACCATTGTCTGATACTTAAATCAGTGAGTCATATAAGATACATTTTCATATCCATAGCTCAGCTGCTATGCCCTTTCACCAGTAAGAATAAAAGTGGATAGAGGGCAAAGTTATACCTCTCACAAATTCAACAGTCATACATACTGCACTTGTCTGAATCAATGGCAAACACAATTAATGGCCCAAATGGCCTCCTTAATTTTCTGATTTGAGACTGAAAATATTTGTTTTACATATAAAACCAAATATTCTAAAACACATTTACCAAATGAGAATACAGCATGGCACATTAGTTAAAGGCAGTGTGGATCTGTGAATATTTTGTCTTCACTCAAGAGCCCTTCTGAACATCAAAAGCCATCTCAGCAAATAGAAGTGGGAAGAGGAGCATTTAAATTTTTTCCAGAGTGGCTTACTGATTCCTGTAGGTGCCTCTAAGCCCTCTGTAGTCAGAATCAAGGCAGAAAGGATCGCAACTGGGGGAAAATGCATATTGACTTACCAAAGACTTCCCCAACCAGCTGTGAATCAAAACCCAGGAATATGTGAGTCGAAGGAAAAAAAGGAACGAAGCGGGAGGACACGGACAGAGGGCGAATGAATATCCTCCATGGGAATGGCTTTTGGAGCTGATGTGTTGCATAGTAACAGACATACTGCATTCCAGTGTCAAGACCATGTATTGTTTAAAAACTTCCCTTTTATCTCAAAGTACTTTCTGTTCCACATTTTATAAGATGTCGATACATACCCAAGTGGCAAACTTGACATTATTTTTTATAATCTTGAGATATTCGCCTTGCCAGATAAAAGCCTCACTCAAGATCCTTGATCTGTTCTGCCCCTAATCTCTGAACACCCCCCTCCCAACCCCCAACAATACATCTTATACAGTTCTGCCTGTTGGCATCAAGCAACAGTCCAGTAAATTTTAATCTCACTTGGTCTCAAACAGGATGTTAGGTAACCCGCGAGTTAAATATAGAATAGATTTAAAATGTGCAAACACTGCACTTTCCACTCCGCTGTCGTCCGACAAATATGAACTCTCGTCTGTGGATCTGCAGGAGGTGTGACGGTTTGACAGATAATTGGAAATTTGATGACCATCTAAACTACTAGGAGGTGAGCGATGAGTTGCGTTCCTGGCTCTTGAGCAGTGGAGCTGGCGGAGGCCGTGTGAATGCTCAGGCCGGCACTGTAGGCTTAAGACCATATCCGCCCAGATGCTGGAGGGCAGGACTCATGTTTACTGTGTCGCTGCATGTGCCGGGGAAAAATACTGCTGGGAGTCAGTTACAGAGGCTCATGACTCGTGACAGGCTCGTGACACCGTTATACTGTTCGATAATGAAATACACACTGCATTTAAATAATAAACCAGGACTGATTAAGTCATTCATTAATTAACTGATTATTAATTTATTCAGCTCCGCCACTTCCCTTAAAAATCCCAGCGTTGTACATCAGCCTTTTCCCTTCGTCTGGGAAAAAAAAGCAACGAAACAAGCATTTACTACAGATGTGCTACCTGTTGTTGTCGTGACAACGTATCCATGCGACGAAATTATTACAGATTGATAAGAAAAAGCCTTGTTAGTTTGCTGTCAGTGTAGTAAAGTGACCATAGAAGCTGCTCTCATTAGATTATCCGTTTGATCTTCACATCTTTGCTCCAACTTGTCTTAGTTTCACTCGGATGCTCCCAGCCAGCAAAGACCTCTTCCCAGTGCACTGCTTATGTAATCTGCATTGGCTCTGTGCTTCAGCTCCCTCTTTGACTATGTACATGCAAGAACATCCCTCCAGTGTGTGTATTCTCAGTGCTTTAAACAGCTCCCTTGTCACCAAGGCTCAGTATCATTGCTGGGCTCAGTGTTTCTCTTAGGTCTTCCCCTCCTTTTATTTTTTTAACACTCCAATGTCTGTATTTGTTGCAGCAGGACAAGCATATTATTTCTGCTCTGCCCACTTCATTTTGAGATAAGACAGAGATTAGGTGGAGCCGAAAAGATACTGGGCTCGCGAAGACAAACTCCTATCTTCGCTCTCACCCTCTCCTTTGGCCTCAACTCTCTCTCTCTCTCTCTCTCTCCATTTTCTTATTTCTTTTTGCCCAACCCCCACCCCCCAAGCACAACAGTTATCGCTCAGTGGGAGGGCCCTGTGTGCATCCTGGAGTAAAGCCGAACACACACCTCACAATCCCTCAAACCACTAAAGGCACATGCTCCCGCCTGTAGCCATGGTTCCCTAAAGAGGAGTGGCTGAGACAAAAATGAGCAAAGTGCTGCCTGCAGTACCCTCAGCCTCCCTTTTGTCTGTCTCCCCTCTCTCCCCCCACTGCTAATACTTCTCTCATAGCTGCAGGGATCTTAAGGATAACAGTTGCACACATGCATGCAAGCTGATCACTGATGGAGACGCACTCTCTTTAGAGGAATGCACTGCTCCTTTTAATGGCTGCTGATGTTTTCCCCTTGAATTGCGGAGCAGGTTCATCCATCAGTGGCGGCTGCCAGATTTGGATTCAGTGCCTTGATCTGTGCAGTTAAAGCGGCGCTCGTGCACATGGCCGCTGAGTAAAAAGGAAAGCGACGGTGGTGAAACACAGCAGAGATGCAGTATGGCGTAATTATGGGGTAATTATCACTGCTGTACACTCAGTCTGCTGCAGCCGACCTAATCTGGCATTTTAATCAGCATGAAGGACAAAGCATCAGACCCTGCTTTATTTCCACACTGGTGCAGCTGAGGGGACAGCACTTTCGGGGCACTGTGCTGGATCTCTCCATGTCATTTTGGCTTGTGCAGACACACGCAGGATGTGGCTCCCAGCCAAATCCACTGTGTATGGGCGTGTGTATTTTGCAGTGTGTGTTTGTGTGTGGTAAGGGTACACCCCAGTGCTCCTCCTCACCCTCTGGTACTCACACAGTGTCACATTGTGCACAGAAGAGCACGCCTCGGCCTTTGTGTGCGGTTGCCCGGTGATCACAAAGAAAGGCAGAGAGCATGTGCATGTTGTGTGTGCGTGTGTGTTTGTCTGCTGTTTATATTTTGGATGTAAGGTCTGGACTGTGTCCACTTTGGGGGACAACTTCTGTACTTCTAAAACATGGATAATAGATTCTCCACACAACACAACCCCAGAAACAAACACATTCATGAAAATACAAAGGTGATCTTTTTCATAAATCATTTATTTGCAGTGAACCATTTGCATAATTAAGCATAAACATTTTAATTTGCTGTATTGCACCGAATGCACCACACTTCATCACAAGCCCTTTACATGGAGCACTAAAATTTGGCTCAGAGCACTGTATGCAAAACGATCGTCCGATGATTACTCATCCAGCCCGCATCTGCTAAAATTTGCCCGACACCATGTTTCTGGCTCGTCCCTGTTAATGCGTCAGGATGCGTCCTAAACACCACAATTTTTCGATTCCTTTGAAAAACAACACGCAGTGTCAGAGGAATAACTTGTGCTTTCCCACCGTGGCCGCAGGGAACAGCAAACAATTGCTCACATTTGACTGAGCTCATTGGTGGTTGCTGCCAGGGAAACACAAGGTCAAGAGAGAGCTCTAGGGGAGCCCTAGGTTTAGCCACAGGAGGGGGTTTAGGGTCAGGGGTCACACGGAGAGGTGGGGGTGGTGGAGGAGCTGCACCATAGTGTTCAGTCGTCACTGAGCCTGAAGATACAGAGGGAAGGTTTCTTCAGGTGCACACACTCTGGTGCTGTGTGTCGATATCCAAATGATGCAATGATGATATTTAATAAAGAGAATATTTTAAATATTATTTCCTCAATCTCTAGATACTCATCTCTGACAAAAACAAACCCTCAATTCTAAATTTACTCTGAGACTCTGCACCGGAAAAATAGAAATTGCAAGGATTAGAAGGTGCCATAGGAACATTCTTTTACATTGTGTTATACTACCCCTTTTTTATGAGTGAAACTGGTCGAATCGGAAATTGATGGCTTTGGATATTCTGGCCCTGCCCTGCACTGCGGCAGAGGCAGAGAATCTAGTGTCTGTTTGTCTGTAAGTGAGAGAGAGAGAGAGAGAACGAGAGAGAGAGAGCAAGCACATGCTGCAGGACTCGACACCTCATCACACCTCATCAGTAATCAAAGATCAGCTCATACAGTCCCATCCATCTGCACAGATGCATGCAGATGGTGGATTTCTGTGTGTTTGTTTTGGGGTTTTTTTTTGTTTTTATTTTGGAAACAGTATGGCAGCTTGAATCCCCCCCCCCCTGTATGCAACATAAAGTGACAGTTTACTTCTGGAATGTGCTGTTGTGTTGTTGTGTCCTTGCAGAGAGTTTATCTGAGGTCCCAGGATGTGATGTTGATATTACACAACCGCTCTGAGGGCTGGCTACTCAATTCTGCATTACTCTCCTCAGATCACCCTTTGTACACCAACGTCCAAAAACTGCTCAGTCCAGCATGAACCCTGACTCACTGTACTAAGCCGTCAGGTCTCTTTTTTTTGGTAGCACATACCCTTGAACTAGAATATAATCGCTATTACTACGAAGAATAAGAAAATGCCTGCCAGCCAAAGGCTCATTTTCCATCATAATTCCAGATTGCAATAAACTGATTGAAATGTCACCAAGAAGGCAATGATGTTACCACTTTTGCTAATTTAATTCTGTGATGTGAATATTCTAATGAGTTGAAAATGTGTGCAAATCGGAATTAATCCACTGTGTTTTACAGCCCATTTAAATGGATTTGTGTGGGTATAAATGCCCTCCCTCTCCAGCTTTTGTCCCTGGCAACACAGTAATCCTTGGTCAAAGTGACCTACTGTTTGTTTAGGAGACACAAAGCTTTTCCAAGGTGACTGTGTATGGCAATATTTTAACAAAATGGTAGGGTTGATTCTGAAAACCTCACTGGACTGTGCCATGATGCGCAATCTCCTTAACCCGGCCCTCGAGGTACAGACCACAGCTGAGTGGGCAATTGAACTCTCTGTGCCTGTCCAGATGTTGGCCTAATTTACTATGACTAGCAGCGTATGTGGCCCATTTGCATGTCCTCACACCCAGTACGTTTGCCTCCGTGTCAGCCTCTACCTCAGGTGTTCCAGCGTTTAGCTCACCAGCGTCCCATGATTTGTTTTGTTTTTAGCAAAAAGCGGCAAGGGGTACAAAGGTGTTATCTCAGGACAGCTCAGGTTCAGCGTCCTCCAGTTCCTTCATGTGCAGTTTAATTCGGATGAGAACAGTGCTGTGGAAGGTGGAAAACTCCAAAACGTTTGCCTTATCACATCATTTACAAAAGCACAACGTCTCTCAAAGTCATCCGATAAGAAACCTTATGAATACCCAGGTAAATTTAGCTGGAGTTCAGAAATCTTTGTGTTATAAAATCAATCGCTTTTGGTCCTCTGCAATTCACCTCAGGTCTGCACAGCATTTCAGCATCTTTCAGCTGATTGTTTTGGTTTTACAGCTTATTCTACTGTTTCCAGACATAGCAAGCAACTGATTTTATCAGAAAAAGATAAAAAAAAAACCCTGTACACTTCCTGCTTAGCACCAGACAGCCGAGAGACGGTAAGAGTAGTGAATAGCTGGTGAACACGGTGGAGCATTTAACAGTTGGATATTTCATTCAGGAGTTTGCGGAGAGCAAAATGGAGTTGAAAGGAAACTGAATATTAGACTCGCATTCATTGGGTAGTGCGATTACATGGCTTGAAATGAATGATAATGTTGGTTCATAGCTCCTGGATGTAAACATAAGGAACTGTTCGCTAACATGTTTAATAGATGGTAGTAGTGGTTTGACTATTAATCCTTTAGCTACAGGAGTAATGTGGATTCAACTGATCACTCTCCATGCACGGTGTCAGTAGAGCTGGTTAGAGTCTAGTTAGCGCACTGGAGGAAGAGGGCACACTGGCTGGTTGGCCTGCTGGCACCTCTTCCATTTCCTGTGGCATCAGGCCAGTTTTAGACACCTATGCAGCTGGCAGAAGCCAGATGTGGTGTGTCTGAAGACAGATGAGAGAGCAGCAGTCTTGGAAGTGACAGCCATGAAGATTTCCAACATCCTGTAGGGTTGAATGTGCGCCAAATGCCGTCTATCTGTCCGTTATACATACTTAATATGTAAATCGGTTTCATTAATCTAATAATCAAAGATGGTGTTTTATTTAAGTGGTGCACATGAAAACTTTTCTATCATCCTCACTATACTGTTAATCATTTGTCAATTGCACATCTGACAGATGTGGGTTTTTTTTTTTCCTCAGTCTGTGATTATAATAACTCCCCTATCAGAGGCTATGATCTCAGTTCAGGGTTGAATTAATAGAAAATGACAGTAATCCCCCATCCATCCTGTTTTAAATTTGCTCTAGCCTTAATGAGACATGCTCTGTATGTATGCAGTGACACTGAGCTTGTTAAAGGAATTATTAGCACAGATAAAGTAGAAAGATAAGCACTTTCTACAGAGATCATTGAAGTGACAAGCCACTGGAGACATCTGCTGACTTTCATTATAACACTTTTCAAAGTATGTGATCAGAAAAATCACAGGAGGGTATGAACTGAACGGGCATCAGGGTATTTTACCTGGTTTTTGGTGTTTTTTTTCATGTGCAAAGCTTTTTGATCAATCCCACGCAACTGTTTGATGAAACAATAAATCAAAATCAATATATCATAATGATGTGTAAAAAGGCTGAAGGCAAGAGATGCCAAATGCAGTATTCTGTATTGTCTATTAGTGAATTAGGTTTTAAAGGAGAGGAGAGGAGAACAACAATTCAAGGGTGCCAGACAGGGCAAGCTTTATTTAACACAGCAAAAAACAAAATCAAACAAACATACAAAAAGAAAGAAAATAAAAAAAGTTAAATTGATTTTAAACAAATATACATGTCAATCGAAAAAAGGCAAAAAATAGCTACCAAATAAATATTCACATCAACAACAATATTTTCATGTGACATCCTTAAAGATATCTTACAATGATTATAAAACAAGAGACAGTATGTACAATCATACAACTTTAATAGGACATGCTTAGGAGTTTGACTGCACCATTGTACCACACACTGACTACAACACGAAGGCTGTGTATTAGCTGACATGGTCTGTGAGCTTCCCATCAATCCCATCTTCAGAAGGCCTGGCATCACATCCGTAACCAAAAGAAAAATATCGAGAACTGTTTAAAAAAAAAAAAAAAAAACAAGCCCTGCAATAAATGCACGACTGATGCTGTGATAACGAATGTGGGCATGTCTGCTCGTGAGCCGACCGTCTCTGTCCGCTCGACCAACCCAAGAGCCAAGCTCTGCTTTTCCTCCCCTGAGCTGTTGCTAGGCAATGCTGAGGAATTTGGTGTGTGACCATGAACTGGAAGCCTTTGTGCAATCCACCACCTTAACTTCCTCCGACTACCAGGGGTAGTCCACAGCTCCAAAAAAAGACACTACAACCATCTCCGGGAGATACTTCCAAAACAACACTGGGACTCACGTTTACGCTGTTGAATACAAAAAAAGAAACAAAAAAAATGGAAAAATAGCTTTCTTTGGACAGGGCCAGCCTGTGCATTTTGATTACTTGTTTACCTGTTCTCCTTTATCGCACATTATTTCATTTTTTTCCACACGCTAGCCCTTTTTACAAGATGATTGTTAGACTTTTGGAGTATGTTTCCAATTTTAAAAGCATAAAATACTGTCAACTCACACAAGCAATTCAAGCAAGTCCTGCTGCCTCAGTACTTTTTTATTAGGATTATGTAAAACTGACGGCACAGTCGAGCATCTCCAACTCGCAGACGACGTTCCTACTTATTCAAACAATAATCTCTTTCCCACCAGAACGTCGTATGTTGTTTTATATACCAGTTGCTACTTATATGGAGGAGGAGGAGGAGGAGGAGGGGCAAACACAGATCAGCAGCTTCTTTGTACAGCAGAGATGGTATCAGTCTATAACATGGATGTCCGTGGAGCACTTAAGCATGACGGTAATTACACAGCTGCGTCTTTATTGCCACACAGGTTACCTTGCATCACAAGCACTTAAATCATTATTGCTTTATGGTTAGAAGCACAGAGGTCAATGCTGCACGCACAGATAACCATGAAGCCAAAGATTTAAGCTCAAAAAAGGGTCCAGTTTTTGCACTGTAGTCGCCATTGCCTACAGAAGGCGGCGCTTATTGGAGGTCAATAGATTGGGTACGACACAAAAACTAAAGTCATCTTGGAAGAGTAGTCAAGTTGCGAGTGCTACATTGGATTGTTAAACAAACAAGAGAAATCCACAGGCATATTACAGTAGTCAAAAAATCTCAGCGACCTCTGGGAGAATTATATGAAAGGCATTTTTCAAAACTGCATACCACTTGAGCATAGTTGAAAAACTGTCAACAATACAATGCTACAAATCTACCGAAGAAGGAACAAACCAGATTCTCCAATTAGCAGTGAGCCTGATTTAGGCAGGAGTTATTCTATGCTTTTAAATATACCTCATATTCACACTTTGATTGGCAGCAATAGCCAGCCAGAGCTTCATAAATAACACTCGACAGCTCAGCATTGAATTGTTTGCGTTTACCCTCCTGGTCACCGCAATAAAAGTTTCTTTTCCCATCTGTTAAAATGTGTCATCACCAAAATAGTATTTTAAAGTAGACTCCAGCTGTGACAGCAGAGACACTGGAAGCACAGCTAAACTTCCCTTTATTTTTTTTTTCTTTATGTGTCCTCACTTCTGCAGTCAGTTTTGTACACGCAGAGCCTCTTCAGCCTCCTCCACTTAGTCCACTGAAAGCCCATGGAGCAGTGCTGTCCAGAGCTACACAACCATGCATCAACAATCCACGCAGGTTGATATAGTCTAGACTGCCGTCTGCACAGCAGCCTGCACTCACAGCTCTTATCCCTGCTCTCATCACCACTGTGACAATGAGAACAGCTCTCTATGTAATAGCTCTCACTGTGGTTTGTCCCACTACCCCCTCTACATCTCTGTGCTTTCACGGGCCAAAATGGGGACAACAGTGACAAGCTATTTCACACCTTACCGAGAGGGATGTACAGGATTCTGCCAATTCCTGACAGTTTCATGCTAGATTTACTTTTGTACTTAGAAAAATATCCATTGAATTGTCTGAGAGGCATTTACATCACAAGATTAAACATCACACGTTGCACATTTCCAATTTGGACAAAATCAACATGTGCCTAGAGATAGTAAAATCAGACAGATGTAACACCATTGTAGTTGCATATTGTTTACAGGTGAAAAAATGGGAGCTTGATGATCAAACCTTGATTGATATTATTTGTTTGAAAGCAAGATAAACAGTAGTGGAAAAAGATGGATGTGCGCTAAAAGGTTCAGGAGCAAGTGGACAGCGAGGTGTCCACCTCTTCTGAGGGGTGTTTGGTTTCCGGGGGGGTGAGGGAAGGATTCAGCAGGAAGCCCTGATAAAACCATCATGCCCACCCCCCCTTCCCCGAGACCAAAGAGCCAGGGGGCTGGGGGTCGCATGTGAGGACTATAACCCAAGATTTCTCCACTCACATGACCGAGCAGCTTTTGGCCTTCTCCTTCTTGAAGGTGGAGGACAGCAAATCTGACTTGCTGGGCAGGTGAAGAAGTCTTTTGGACAGGCGGCGGGTCGGGCTGGGCTTTGGTAGAGGCTGCAGCTTGTTGATGCAGGCCATCGCCGCGGTACGGAACACGCTGTGGATGCTTTTCTCCGAGGTGAACGCTGAGCACTCCAGGTAGGCCTCTGCACCCAGCTGCTTGGCCATAGCAGAGCCCTGCAAAAAGTGAAAAGTTGAAGTGTGCCGTCCATGACAACCTTTAATAGATTCTCATTGTTTTGTGTTTGCAGCAGAGTCCTGAAGAGCAAGCTTATGAGGCTTAAGATGACTGGGAAATTAAAAATGTGGGAACATGCCATCATTACCTGGGGGATAATAGGTTACTCATTATATTCTTGACCCTTCTGTTATAGTTTGTTAAGGTATATAGTACACAGTTACTATGAAGTCTACTATATGACGGATAACAATGAGAGCTCCTGCTGCAGTGTAATAATATGGAAAGCCCAGATATTATGATATACTGTATATCCATATCAAAGGTCTGCTGCTTACTGTGTTATACATTTTTTGTCTAACCATATAGTCGTGCCATAAAATAATGCCCCAAAAAAGAAAAACAAAAATTATAACTGTACAATTTATGCACGTTATGTCAGTGTTTCCCCTATAAATGACTCTGGGTCAGGAGTTTTAATTTTGAAATGACAGATACAGGAAGGTGAGACATATTCTGGTGAGACAAATTCTCAAAATAAACAGTTCCTGTTTTTCTGCAGCAGTGTTCTGCTGCCGTGGGTAGCGCGTTTGAGGCTGCATTGCCAACTTCAGCTTTTACTGAAGCATGTTGACTAATGCCAGTGATGATGGTGGTTGCAGGTTTTATTCAGTGTTACTCTAACAACACAAACAGCAGGCTGAACAAGTGATGTAACTCCTCGGTTTGTTGTGACTGGAGCATCAAGTGACAGCTGTTAGCTGCTTACACCTTTCTGAAGGAACGTTGTGTTTGATTCATTGTTGCCATCCGGGCCACAGTTGTGGACTGACTGTTCAAGAAACTAATTCTGGCAGAAACACTGCATGTGTGTGTGTGTGTGTGTGTGAAAGTATTACTTGTTGTCTCTCACCTGCTCATAGGTGATGGGAGTCTGTTTCTGATTGGACAGCTCCATCAGTGTGCAGACGTCTGTACGCAGGTCGATCTTACAACCAATGAGCAGGATACGTGTGCTTGGACAGAAGTCCAAGATCTCAGTTTTCCACTGTGGACAGAGAAGCACAGTCATTTTGGAGGATCAATTTTTTCAAGGTGTACAGTGAATAATTGGCTGTAAATATACAGTATATTGGTCTGGAAAACAGAAGTATGACATTGAAGTAAAAGCCGTTACCTTCTTCAGACTGCCGTCCACAGTGTCAGGGCGGCTGATGTCAAAACACAGCAGAACCGCGTCTGAGTCACTGTAGCACAGGGGCCTCACGTTGTCATAGTATGGAGAACCTTAGAGGGAAAAAGAGGGAAAATCATTGATGTGGATAGAAGACAAGACATACCGAAGAACTACTGATATCCCTGATTTCAAATACTTCCATGTAACGTGACTTCCGGACAAATTAACATAGCCCCCTTTGACCACAGCACCTCTTCCTATACCACCAAAATGTTGTACATGTCAGAAGGATGGGGGCCAGACTAAATTTACATTGTACAAATGTGTAAGACATAATGAGATGAGCCAGTAATTAATTCATTTTAAATGGAGACTGCTTCAGGTATTGACTGCTGTGACATCGCGCAGTTGGTCAGAGCAAAAAAAAAAACGGTGATGGAGCGGCGGAGGCAGAGCAGGAGAATGCAGTTGCAGGGATTATGTGGAGTCGGCATCACTGAGCCTCACTTTGCTGTCCCTGAAACTGCTCTTTTCCCTGCTCCTATATCCTCTGCTGGCATTTCAGAGGGAGAGAAGATGACAATTGAGCACTAAATCCTCATTGATCTTCTCTTGCAGTAGATTACGCAAGTGGCACGGTGGGGCTCGGAGCAGGCAGACGCTCCCACTCATGCTCAGAATCCTTAAGTAAGCCCCCCCCCCCAAAAAAAATCCTCTGCTCTGCGCTGATACCTCCAGTCCCTCTGTTACCACAGCAACAGCCTTGGAATCCACCATCTACATCAGGCATTCCTCCCACCTCTCCATAAAGGCTTGCCTTAACTGCCAATCAATCATTTTACACCGCACACTGCCCACCCACCCACAGTCGGGGACGTTCCTCTGCTCTGCAAAAGAGGTGGGGACCACAGACATACTGTACATTCATCACAGAAAAACACACACAAGCCATCACCACACCTAATGACACTCAGACTCCCTATTTAAATTTGGCAGCAGCCAGAGGTGATCACAACGTGCGATAAGATGAAAGAGAAGAGGAACAGCTCCATGGGATTAACATGTTTACTTTAGGCTCCATGTGAATCCCAAAAGGGATTCAGCATTCCTCTTACAGCTAAAGATAACAAAAGCAGCCTGAGTAATCACTCATTAGATATTACACAACCAGCCTAATTGATTTACAGCGTAAAAAAAAAAATGCATCAGAATGAAAACACGAAAAAGCACACACAACATGGATGTTCGCATGTAGATCAGATTCATGAATACTTAATGATTTTCCGCATTATCAAAGGGTAAAACAGAATTTGCCAGCTGCCGGGTGCTGTGAGTAGAATAATGACAAGCTGTGATGAAATTCCTCAGGGCTCGGTGTCCTGAGGAAAGTAAACATCGCTGCAAAAGAACAAAGGGACACGCGTTTTGTATTATAACTCTGTTTCCATGCCTCCGGAATGAAAAAAAGAAAAGATTTTGTTCTCCTCTTTAATGGCAAATTAACGGAAACAATTCTGATTCAAGTCAATGCAACTCTATTTTCTATATCTCACCTTGAGACTGAAAATAACACTGTTGCCCTGGCACAACTTTACACTTAAGGCTAGTGCGGAATAACCCTCACTCATCTGTGAGACAACTTTGCCTTTGCTGACTGTGAAAATTGACACACATTCCCATCAGAACAATTAGCACCGCTGGGATGATGAGTGTGTGTGTGTGTATCGTGTCTCGAGGGTATCATGGGAGAGTCAGAGAGAAGCGGAGCGCCCTATAAATCTTCTCAATCTCTGGCAGGGGGTTATCACACAGCCGGGAACCTGGGTGTGATTCTGCATTAAATGACCACTGATCTAAATGCAGCAATCAATGAAAAGCTGCACAGAAGCCGCACAGGGGGTCCAAGAGCCTTTGCAATTAAAGCTGACAAATTAGTTTAGTAGCATTACCCTGCCAAGAGGGAAGAGAGATGGAGGTGACATCCAGTGTGGGTTTTTTTTTTGTTACTCAGCCCTCCGCTGAAATTGATTTTATCTTCTCTTTTGGTCAAAGACGGCATGAATCTGTAGGCGTATTCTGTCCCATCTTCAAAGGGAGTAAATTTTAAAAAATTATATGGATGTGTACATATAAGTGTTTAAAGCTCCTCAACACGCTGTTTGGATACAGTAGCAGCCTCGGCAGCACTTTCCTGGCACTCCAGGACCCAGTTTCTAATTCTGGAAGAAATAACTGCTTCCATTGTGGCAAGAAAAGGCCAGGAGGAAGAGAGGAGGGAAAGCAGGAGTGTATCCTATTGAGGCAGATCACAAAGAGCCCTCCTATGCCATTAATCCTTCACCCCCTGCAGTGTGATATCATGGGGTACCAGTCTCTGTGTCTTTCCCTCTCTTCCCCCTTTCTTTTCAATGCAGCAACCCAGCGAATGCCTCGGATAGACAGATCAATGCACGTGCAGTGCCTAAGCATGGCCCAAATGTTTCTTTTCTTCCTTCTCCTCAGCAGCGTGCCTCTACAACAGATGGAGAATTTCTGAGGCATGAAACATGGAGAGTGACTAACTGGGGAATGAGGGGAAAAGCAAAGAGCATGATCAAATTCCAGACGGCTGAGCTGGGCTCCCTCCGTCTTGATGGTGCGGTGCCCAGAGCTAAGTGTCGAGGTGGAAATTGGGCCAGAGCAGAAGTAGGCTTCGCAGGCCGAGAAGACGGGCCTTGTGTTGGGAGCGTACAGGTGGGGGAGGGGAGGATCTGATATGTCTGCATGCGTGCGCGTTTCTGTGCATGTGCGCTAAATCAACTGAGTGACATAGCCTGTCTTCATCATTAGCACACTCCTCTCTGACAGTGAGAATACGGGGGTCAGACAGATTAATGATCCAGTGACGGGATGACTCACGGATTTGGGGATGAGAGCGGCCCTGCCCCTCCACCCACACTCCACCAGCTGGGAGCTGTGGTGCTGTTACTGCTGCAGCTAACTATGGACTTCGCAAACTGGCCAAAAAACACAGTACGTTGCGTCAGACAGTTGTTCGCTGGTTTCACATGCCAGAGCCAGTCAGAATCACCGCTGAAGCCCCCCTGCAGGGACAGAGACGACGGTTCTTTGTTCCTGAGCATCACCACGTCCGAAACGCTAACAAGCTTTACTTTGTTGCTTGACGCTGTCAGAGCTCATCACTCTGACAGACTGTTTAAATTTTTTTAACCTAAATCTTTGACGTGCATTGAATTTAATGAGTCCTCTGCCAGTCATCTTTTCAGTCGCTCACAAAATCATAGTCAGAGGTAAAAATCACCATTTGTTAGCATTAAAATGTAATTATTAATAATCGGTTCGCTCTATTCTAATTTCTTTTCATTTATACTAAGTTTAAAAAACTAACCAAGTGTTGAGACTGTTGGTCAACTTAATTATTAGTCAATCAGCAGAAAATAACTCAACTCAACTTAACTATTTTATCGATTAATCATAAAGATGATGGACTGGTAAATCTAGAATGGAAATGATCATTAGTTGTAGTCCTAAAACAGACTGAACCCTAAAGACATTACAATGACTGCATGATGAGTGGCTGTGAGAAATGACTGATATATAGCCATTAACAAAATGATTGTCGACTAACAATGCCCCCTCTTCTGCAATTATACAGATTGTTTCATCAGCTTAAATGGATATTGGGTTCATTCCAAATATATATCATACAAGAAATGATTATATATCTACAGTATCCTCTAATACACGCTCTTTATAAGCGAGAGCACTCAACCACAAATAAATTACTCACTAACACCATAACGAGATTCATTATTCACTACTCATGAGTTACAGCCACTGGATGGTGCTCCCCCCCCCCCATCTCCGATCAGACCAGGCTGATTAAAACCGGTGGATTGATTTTGGTTTGTAAATCCATGCCGGAGCTGGGTGAAGGAGCTGCCTGCCATGCGGAGCTAGTGATGAGGTCAGTCCCAATCAATGAAGGGGAGTCAGGATAATGAGGAGACCCTCTCAGCGTAGTGGGGCCGCAGCAGCACAACTCCACGCAATTAGAGCAAATTACTGTAAGAAGAGGAAATGGTACAGCGTGAGCAACAAATTGCCCCTGTGCCTGTCGTCCATCAGCAGGAGCCTGACGGGAGATACGTGAGAGTCATCTATTAAAAAAACACAGGGTGGTGGTGGTGGTGGTGGTGGGGAGGGGGGGAGTGATACAAGTTCTCAGTCCTCTCTCTGTGGCCTGTGACATCACCATGAATTACTTTTGCTGTAGCCTTTTGTGAAATTGAATTTTATCTCCTGATTTACAACTGTCTGTGATGCATGTGCGCTCTCCAGTATACTTTGCACTCATCCGTATTTTGTACTGCATTGTGCAGTCACTGTTTGTTTTGGGGTCTTTTCATTGTTCCTTGTGTCAAAGGGTGACACATTCAAATCAGCCACAAGCTAAGTGGTACAATTTTGGATAACAAGGGAGCAACAATGAAAGGGTTCAGTGAGGGGAAAAAGAGAGTTTAAACGATGCTGGAAGGAAGGATATGTGAATAGGAACGGAAAAGTGAAATAAAGAAAGACAGACAGAAAGAACGAAAGAAAGTATGTAGGACTCACTGGGTCAGTCAGAAGGGGTGGCCCAGTGGTCCTATTCAGTGTCTTAATCCCCTGCATGGTGCTGTTTGAGTGGGTGACCTGGGGCGGCATATGGAGGCGAATGCAGGTCACCAGAGTTTCTGAGCTGCCTCCTGTCTGTCTGCTCCAGAAAACCTTCCTGCTCAATAGGATGTGTCTCTCTCCCTGTGCCCATCATCCCCAGGCACCAGGCCCACTCCTGCTGGCCAGACCAAAGGTCCACAGTCTGGGATTAAAAAGTGGGATTTGGTCTGGGGAGAGAATTACGTTCACTACTTTCCTATTGCTGAGTTTGGATAATGGGGGGCGGGGGGGCACCGAATATGAGAACACAGTAAATACCGCATCGTCTCACACAAGTGGGTCTGTTACATAAAGGATTTGTAGTACACAGACACGCATGCATAAACACACAGACGCACAGATGAGCTGGGCGTGCTCAGCCACGGTGACCTAATGAAGCTGCAGATACATCCATGGAGAGAGAGAGAGAGAGAGAGAGAGCCCCCCACACACACACACTGTGCAGTGAGCATGAAGGGAATCAAACAGGTGCTTCAGACCTGTGTTCACAGAATTCAGGTCAACACACTAAACAGCCGACCCCCCACGGGGAGATCCACACTGACACATTGACCCTCTTTTTCACGCTTTGTGTAAATTAACATATGATGCACAAAGTCAGCAATAACAGCAAGTGAGGAGGAACGATTGCTGCCTTTCTGCCTAGTTTCCATCGAAACAAATCAGGCACAGAAATGTACTGCAATTCGGAGATTTGAAAGACGACTTATCACCCAACAAGCGCACGTTCGGTGTGCCCCTGCATCCGTGATGGATGACAACGAAGAGTGCGAGGCAAGCCCACAAGCCTTTGTGTCTTTACACGCAGCTTCTATGTCACCTGCTTTAATCCGAGATGGACAAAAATCGAGGTGCAGCTCTCCTTTGAGCTGAGACATCCTCAGCCCACAGCCCGTGACACTCCAGTCTCCTCCAGTGGTGCAGACAGAGCGGCAGGCCGCGACAGGCCAGACAGACAGAAGAAAAGGTGATCACTTACCTGAAGTGTCCCACAGACTGAGCTCCACTCGCTGCTCCTCCAGCTCCAGGCAGGCTGTGTAGTTTTCAAATACCGTGGGCACGTAGGTCTGGGGAGCAATTAGCAACACAGTGCCATCAGTGGGGAGGCGTCAGCCAGTCAGCTACAGGTAATGGAATTTGTCTGGCTAATTAATGCAACACGAAAACACGCACTGAGGGCTCAATCAAATAACAATGAGAGAAATCTAATTTTCCCTCAGTTTGATGGAATTTCGGATCAATCAATCACTGCAGCTGCAGGAAGAAAAAAAAAAATCACACGCACGATTTAAACATGAAGCGTTGAAAAATGCACAGGGAACACGTTTTTACTGATCGGGCGGTGAAAAGGCTCGTGCAAATAAAAGTGGTGCGATCAGTGAATACAAAATAAGCCGAAAGGACGGAATCTTAGCAAAATGCGCATGCAAACTGTCACTGTCTGCAACAGACGCACCGATTTTTTTCCCCCTTTGCCTTTCCAAGCATTTTATGAGAACCTAACGCTCTGATTATCAGCAAAAACACAAACCAACTTTTACACAAGCATTTCAGTTCATTTTTCACAAACACGAGCCACATTAGATTAATAGGTTACCTCTGGATAACAGTCCTTCGCCAGGACTTGCAACATCGCCGTTTTTCCGCATTGAACGTCTCCCACAAGAACCAGTTTACATCTCACGACCAGCGGTTGTGTGTTTCTCCTTTCCTTCATGGTGTTATGGGTGGTCTGGCGTCTTTTCCTCCTCTTTTCCTTTCTCCTTTTATGCGGAAAATGTCAAAAGCAAGCGACGGAACGGCACACAAATGGTCCCAGTGTGATCGAGCGTCCCGGCGTCTGGCTCTTGTAGGATGCCCGCAGTTGATCTGATTGAATTTGCCACTGCGGCTCTTTATACATGCGAGCAGCAGCCAATGGGAGCTCGCCGTTCCACAGGCTTTCTAACGTCCCTTTACTGCACTCAGTGATAAAGATCAGTGCCAGGGGTGATAGAAACTGGGACTTATGTAGTTTGGCTTTTGTTCAGAATTTCGTGCTGGGGTAAACTAAGAAGAATTTAGTGAGCTACACGTTGTTGTTTTTTCTCGAGCAGACCCGATAGTATGACCAAATCATTTCAGCTCAACAAGTGTTTAATCCTCTTTTTTTAAAGGATTTATGAAATGCGCGGTCACTGCCGACCTCTGTTTTGTCACCTGTGTGTCCTTTCACTTGGCCTGTTGCAAATTGATTTGATTGATTCGACTCGTTGGATCAATAGCACGCCACTGGCTGACTACAATTAGACTGAAAGACCATTCCGCAGTGGACTAATTAGTTTACTTTAATCTGCACTGCAGAGTCAAGTCAATTTCAACCCAAAATCTATCCACAACTGGTCTGGAATTTGTTGAATGAGGCAAGTTAGCGCTGAACTTCTTTTGTGTGCCTGAATGTGTATTTAACAGCAATGCTGGATTTTCTTGTTGGTGCTGGATTTAGTCTTAAGTGCAGCATTTCTCACCACTTAAAGTTACAGACAGATCCGATTTTAAGACTGTTTTAGTGAGTGTTTGCCGATCAAAGGCTAGCCTGACCAGTGTCGGTGTGCTTTTAGTGTGATACTGCCATGTTGACATGTGGTTGGGATGGCGTGAGGTCCCCCTCATAGGTGACAAGCTATGGGCTGCCCACAGGGTCAAGTCAGGGGTCTCTCCTCTCTCTTGTGCTGGTCAAACCCCTGGAGACACACAGACACTGACTTTCACACCCTGGAGGTTGTTTCTGTATGGAAATGGAATCTCATTGTTAGGAAAAGGAGAATTAAAAGATAAAAGTCAATTACTGCCTTCCCCTGTGTCTGGCAGCCTATTCTGGCTAATTTACTTACTGTTGCCAATCAGAGCCCTTAGCAGTTTTTGCCCCAGTGGGTCAAAGCAATTTGCCTTTGTCTACAAACAGTCTGCATCATTCATCCCTCATGCTGGGACCTGTCTGTGTTTTACAGCCCAGTGTGTCCTGTTGTCATTCTGCACAGGTCTGATTTTGGGCTTTGTGTCTGTGTGCCAAGGAGGGCATGTTTTGTGTATCTGTTAGCATTTCATTTTGTACATAAGCTCTGTATTCATAGTATTTCTCTTTAACAAGAGAATGTGGTGATTTCAAGTGAAAGAGCCCACATAATACTCCTCACAATCAGTGGCTCAAAAAAGAGGAGCTTCGTATAATTTTATCTTTACTTCCATTTTGCATTAATAGAACTGGAGCTTGTAAACACAACTTGCTTCCAGTATCAGAGACTGGTATGAAACATGACTAGTTAGTTTATATTATAATAATTAGCATGCTGATAAATGACTGTCTTCACTTTCAGAAACTTTTTGTTCTTTACAGTAAAATGTAAGTAGTTACATAGTAATATGTAGAAATGAGTCGGGAATGACCTGATAGGTAATGAACCTTTAATGATTAGTTCCTGAATAACTCCTTTTAAGTTTTTAAAGTTTTATGATACTGTTTCTATGTTGCAACGAACTTGGAACTTACCCACTTCAATTGGGCAAACGCGATTCCAAGTGAAGTTTCATTTTGTTGTCTTCTGTAAAATAAGATTAATCCCTCCTCAGTGTGGATGCAAGAGTAAGTTTGTCTTGAGACAAGGGTATAGTGAAAACCTAAACACCGTGATGGAAATAATTTTCTATGTTGTTGTGAAACCGCCTTTAATGCACGAATGCACTGAACTGCTGTTCACTTGTAAAGGTTTGACAATAGATGTATTAAGGAGGGAGCGTGTCCACTGAGGTTTCATATGTATGAAGCCCTGGGTTTTTTTGTGCCTCACTGCTGAGTGATAGTGAACAAAACTTTAATGCGGTGCATACAGGAAGAGAGAGTCACTTCAAGGAAAAGTTGCAGACTGTGAACTCTTTGTAACCCTTCTAAACCAACTGCAGTGAATACATTAATGCCTGTGCAACCACCACAGTGCTCCTCTGATGGGACAGGGAGAGACAGGTGGCTGTGAATAATCATCAGGCATGAAGTGACACCTTCCAATATGGGTGATACTAGGAGATGAGGTGGAGGAGGAGGCTGGGGACAACAGTGTACACACACAGCCTCGGGAAAACAGACAAAAGCTGAGTCACTATCTTTCTGAAAAGATTCTTAGACAGTTATAAACGAGAGCTCCGAGACTGCCTTATTTTCCTGCTGCAAAGTCCTCAGCAGATGGTGTCGTAATCCAACGTTTCCAACGTGAATTTCAGATGTGATTCACTTACTTGTGAAGCAGCAATTTCTACTACCAACTAAAATAATGCCAGACAAGGCAGTTCTATTTGTGGTAACAGCAGCTATGAAAAATCATATTTTTCAAAAACTTTAACAGCATGGCAATGTGTCTTTCCAGAAACCATGACACCATTTATAAATGAGGACTACAGAGAGTGTTATTTGGTAGAACACTGACGTCTGTGGTGGCAGAAATCCCATAGACGCATATTAAACAACCTGACCAGACAAAACCAAAAACCAGAGATTAATGAGAAATCTGTTTGTTTTTAAGTTTAAATGAGAGAGACGAAAGCCACCACTGCACAATACTTCTGGTTTACGTGAAGGATTGTTCCACAGCATTGAAACCTGAAGGCACAGACATCCTACTTCTTCCCTCTGCTGGTTGTATTATGAATTGCTGGAAAGTAACAGAAACACCAGACTCAGAAATGTTACTTAAATGTTGTTGTTGTTTTTTTTATTCACCCCCTCTTTCAAATGTGCTATTGACAAAGGATGCACCCTGTACACATCATCATCAGACACTGTTGGATATCATTTATCTTGTGGACTTGTCAGAAACCATGGGAAATGTTGACATCATCATTAGACCGGACAGCTTGTTCAGGATTGGAGGTGGCTACAGCATAACATTTAGTGCATTTATTGCATCATAAAGCAGACATATAAATGATAGTAGTGCAATTATACCCCATCACAACTGAGGAGATATCTTGATAGTCTCAGCTAATGTCTTGTCAATGCTAGACTTTGTATTGCATACAGAATTTAGGCAAGTGAAACACAATAAGAAATGATAATTGTAAAAAATTGTGCTTTGGACGTCCAAAGAATAATTCACCCCTTGTAGAAATTTCCTGCAATAAAAATTAAGCAAATAGGAGGCGCTAATTCTTTTTTTGTTGTTGTTTTTGTTTTTAAATTTTTTTTTATTGAAAGAAGGAATTGTGCTCAGTATGTTTCATCGAATACAAGTTATGTATCTCAAACCTGGTCCTTCAGAAATGAATGTGGGTGTCAGTGGAAGCAATCGTTAGGGTTGTCCCAATTAACTGCAGTGTATCATTCTACGAGAGGAAAATACATATAAACACATGCTTTCTGAGGTGTTGAATATAGATTTGTGTACTGTGATGGAAATAATAATAATAATATCTGCATTTTAAATATACACTATTTACATTTAAGCCTAATGTGTTTGGTTATGAAACTCATTGTTGATTTACTCTGAGAAGTGAATGGCTCATGTAAGGATGGTCCGAAAAAGCCCTTCTGATGAAACATGAATACAATATGTCATGCACATATATTAGATTATTTACATGTGTGGTATGTCATCTGAGTACTACAGTTTTACATGATTGAAGCAGATGCATTAATGTAAGATTTCCAGTACTTGCTGAGTTGTGCAGTTGACTTTTATGAGTACTGTAAGATGTGAAACAGAGGCAAACAGATGCTTAAATAAACATTAAAGTGACTATCAATGGCTATGCAAAGTTTAAATGCAGCCAAGAAAATGGTACATATTCTTAATTAATGTGTACGCATATTTAATTAATACCCTGCAGTTTTTTTCAATGGGCAGAGAAGAAGCAGTGGATACAAGACCTCTACTAACATAAATCCACCACCAGAAGTCACCTGACATGTACTTATAGGCCTGCAGTGCTCATGCTGATTTTAGCTGTTTGTGCCAAGAGACAATGAAGTAATTTAGTAGGCTTATTAGGAAGTGACCCGTCGCAATCTGTTGGTGTGCTGAGCGCCCACATGTCTGGGAGATGGAGCCTGCAGTGTAGCGCGATGGCGTAGTGGAGGGCGGGTGTAAATGAACTCACCATCATCGCTACATCTTGGTCACTGAGTGGTTTACCTCGAAGGCTCTCAACATGCCACCAAAGAGAAATGAGGGGTCTTTACATCCCACCCACCCACTGCTTGAGTTACCACCACATCACCGAGTAGCACTGAAATGTGAAACTATACCAATGCTACAGTAGCAACGACAACAATGACCTCAAAAATGCTCCTGACTGTCTGCTTTGTGGTGATGTTCTCATTTCTTGTTTGGTAACAACATCACCAAGAATCACGTTCAGCACATGAGCTGAGGGAAGACTTAATTGTGTCATTTATCAACACATCTACTCTCTTTGGAACCCCTTCAATAAATCTACTCAGTAAGGTGTTTTTTTTATCATCTCCAATCCGCATGCAAAACTTAAGATCGTGACATGTACAACATAAGATGAGTTATAAATTATCAAAGATGGTTACTCCAATAAAGGACAGAGTTGAGTCTGGAGCAATGCATCTGTCCTCTTTTGGCGTAGCTCACGTGTTAGATATCAGAAGAATCTTCTGATATTGGGTCACACTACAAATGATATTTCTATTTGGATCAAAATGTGCCACAAAGAAGAAATGTATGTAATTTCCTTGGATTTAAAAATTAATACTTCAGTGCAGTGTTGTAACTGACATACAGCATGATCAGTTGAAACAGTCAAATATGATTGATTACAGTCATATTTGTTTAGATTGTTTTGTTTGTTTTCTTATTTGCTTTATATTGATTTTCATTTTTAGGTGGATAATATGATTTTCCATCAACTTTTTGCAAACAAACAACAGTTATTGTAATTACTCCTTCCTTTGCCAACGGGCTAGCCTTAATACATTCACAGCTGTGACAATAGATACATATAGACTGTTGATGTGCAACTCTGTGCTTGTCATGCATCACTGTTGCGTACAGAGATGTGAGCAATGCTGAGAGCAAAGATATAGAGAGTAGTGTACATAGTGTAACAATAAATAAATAAAGGGAGTCGTTTAAATAGGCTACTGTGGAAACTAGGAGAGAAAGTAAACAATAAAGGAAGAAGAAACAACTGTGCCTTTGAGGAAATGTTTGGATTAACTGAAATGAGAGCTCTCAGAGATGGAAGAGATACAGAATTGGTTTTCTGTGTCTCACTGCACTCTTTGGCCAGAGAAGGAAGCCAGGTTCACCGAAACCCTTGGAACCCTAAGATGGTAAATTAGTTATGGCTGTGTTTTTGTGTTATATTGACAGCTTTGCTATGCTACAGTACTATATGCTAACATTCTCTGACTTAACAAGTGTGCAGTTTGTCTACATTGTGAGCTGAACCAGCCTATCTGTGTCTGGGATGGCCACTTCTGGGTGTCTGAACGCACACGGGCCACCTCAGCTTGGTCGGGCGGAAGACGGGACTTCCAGTGTGAAAGCAGGGTATCGGGAACAAGGTCAAGGTCAGGGTGGGACGAGGGGTGAGGGAGGAGGGAGAGTGGTGTGCAGTGACTGCACTGCTGTACTGGTGTTTGTTACCAGCATGCATGCAGCTGTAGAAAGCGGCCCTGAGTTGCTGCGTGGCAGTGGGAGCAGGGAGCTCTTGCCGAGGGGGCAGCAGTGAGGCAGAGGCTCCTCTCTCAGTTATGGTGCTGGTCAAATCTTCCTTCTCCTCCTGCTCCTTTCAATGTTTTCATTTCTCCTCTTCCTCCAGATCACCAGCCTCCTGCTCTTTCCCTTACAGGGGGACTCTACCCCTGTTCTCGTCTTCGCCCCAGGTGAGGCCAGAGAAGGTGGTAGCTGGCTTTGGAGAGATGAGGGCTGCTGCTGCCCCCTGGTGGCGCCCTGGTCCCTGTGCTCTATGACTTCCTCGTCCGACCCCAGCTGACAGCACCGGCTGCTCCTCAAGGGGAAGAAGAGGCACAGTTAAAGTGATTAAACAGCACCAGCACCAGCAACCAGTACAAAAACACTCAAAGGATAAGCAAGAATGAGAAACTAATTTCTTCTCACCTATGTCCGTGGTTGGGATCATTCTATCAGCTCTTGTGTCTCAGAAAACTAGTGAATGGAAACAAGAGGCAGAAAAGATGTAGTTAATAATGCAGCCAAAATGGTAAAAAAAAAAAAAAAAGAAGTCATAAATTAGTCAAATATTTGTCTCACTTGTTGGCTGGAGTTAGCTGAGGGTGGGGTGATCACACTTTGGTCCAATAAGGGGTTAACAGGGGCAGAACAAGGGAGATGCGTAGCTCGCCAGTAAATTTCCAAGTACTCCGCAAGGTGTTCACACGCATCATCCAGCTGATTCTCATCCAGGATGACATCAAACATCTCCTGATGAGTCAGAGAGAGAAACAAGAGAGATACGAAAGAAAGGTTATACCTCTCAGGGTGTGAATTCCATGTGTAGCTGTTTCCGAGCCTTATAATGGGTTGAGTTATAATGAGTTTTAGGCAGAGTGACATACAGGTGGGCACTGAGCGAGCTTGTCCCCTGCCATCATCTGAACGTTGAGGTGTTTGCTTTGTGACTTCCCTCGAGATTTGATCAGCCTCTGAAGAACCTGTGAAAGGAGCCAGAGACAAAGAGAGTCAAGCAGTCAAAAGACTCAAGGCAAAAACCCCAACTCATTACTGAAGGTTAGCAGATTATAATTCAATTTCCTTCATTATTTTCCTCATTGCTTCTTGTTTTATTAATTCAATCTTTATTATGATCTAAGTCCTGGTCCAAGACGACAGCCTCAGATATCTTTTTTGAGTCCAAAATTCAAAGAAATTCAGTTTGCATTGACACATCTGAGAAGTAATTTTTACTTCAATAAACATCAAAATTATCAAAATATTTGCAGATAAATTTTAATCTTGAATTAATTAATCTTGAAAGATTTTTTCAGTGATCTTTATGTGTTTTTATGTTTGTTTATGTGTTATACGTACTTTAGGCGAGGACACTTTGACATAGACGATGATGGGAGCCAGGGAGGTTTTGAGGAGCTGCGCTGGGTGGTTGATGGTGTCCGCATCCAGGACGACCAGCTGAAGAGACTTGGCCAGCTCAAAGATCCTTTCTATCTCACTCTGGACCTCGGCTGTGAACAAGCCACAGAAAGAGAGGGAGCTGTACAGGACACGTTTGGCAGAGCAACATCACCTCCTTAAGTTGAGCACAAGCTTGACATTACAGAAAGAAGAGGCATCTATTCTTGGATTAGTTCTTAGGTATTAATCTTTATATAGAAAAAGCAGATCAAGGACTTGTCACTCACCGAGACTGGAGCGTGTGTTGGATCTCTCCATTATGGCCTTCTTGTTCAGTACTGAGCGCTTCGCCAGCGACAGATCAGCCGTCACCCGTGTAATAGAGATCCTAAAGAAGAGGCGTCCTATCATATCACATGAAACTCGTGCTCCCTTGCAGCTAAAAATAAATCACCATCATGTGTCCCATCCACAACTCAAAATGCAAGAACGACAGCTTGGTCACATTTTTGCTGCACACTGAGCTGCAGCTGTACAGAGCAGCAGAAATGGCTGTACCCACCTGCCGTCGAATCTGTGCTTCAGGAAGTCAAACAAGGCTTTCTGCATCATGTCTGTTACCTGGGCCACAGACAGGAAGAAGAGAGAGGAGAAAAGAGATGATACACACACACACACACACACACACACCCCTATCAGTCATTTTCTTTTGATTTTTGCAACACTAGTTTAAGTCCCCCCCCCCAATTTAGAATTTATAATCACTCTATAAACTTTTAATAATTGCTTGTCACACATTACACTGTAATTATAAGCAGCTAGCTCTAAGGACACATCTACGTTAGTGTTCATCAAGACATAATTTAGATTATTAACCCACTGTTTGACTATATTGTCATTCATTATGTCTTCATGAGCAAACTACTCCTAATGGATGCCCCACAGGAGGAGTTATACTCGTTGATAAACACCATAATAACCACTAATAAATAAAGAAATAAATATGCTGCTAATTGATATTAAATACAGAGAACTTAAAGCAAAATGCTGCCTTGACTCTTAGCACATTCACATTTAGTATGACAGGGTTGAAAATACATTACACATTTCCTTTAATTTTTAAAACAAATAACATTAATAGTGATGGTCAATGCTGTTATCACCAGAGCAGACAGTCAGAACAGATGGGAATGAACAACGTGGATAGAAATGGTGTGTGTTTGCCTGTGTTATGTTTGTGCAGTGTGAGGAGGAAGTGAATTGGTCTATTTTCAAACAGTCCTGAAAAATGGATGTCCTTCAGAATAGGGGATGAAGTGCACAGTGGTGTTGTTCTTCCTCTGTATAACAGAGAGATGGAGAAACAACAGAAGGGGAAGAGACTGTAAGACGGGGGGAAAAAAGAGAGGCTGCATTCAAGAACAGTGAACAGCTGAAAATAATGTGTACAAGAGACACAAAGTGCAAAGAAAGAGAAGTAGAGGGAAAGAGAGAGGGGGAGGCAGGCTGGCGTTCACCAGTGGAGCATCCCCAAAGCACTTCATCAGAGTGATACATAAATATTTCACATAGACACACACACACACACACACACACACACACACAAAAACAAACGCCCTGACACACAGCCTGTGCAGTCACAGAGGAGAGAGTCAGCCAGAGAGGAAATGTTGAAGACAGTCTGTCCAATTACACGCCTCACATTTCAATGTGTGCATCTGCAGATGCATTCAAAATGGACGTTACTCGAATTAACTGAGTGTAAGTGCAATGCGTTTTCATACGCCTCGTCCTATATGCATCGAACAGAGTTTAGCATCGGAGAATATCTCGTATAAAGGGGGCACGCATAGATCTAAGATTCCGGTCGCTTGTGCTGTAATTGCATGAGGATGCGACTGTGGTGTTTAGTATCAGTGTTAATGGGATAAAGGGGGTGAGATTGATTCCCTTTAGAGCAAAGCAGGCAAGTCCATACTGGACCAGAAAATCCATTCCAGATTAAACTAGAACCAACAAGGGCAGTCCAAGGAAGAAAAAAAAACAGACTGGACTGAACACTCGAATAAGTAACATCTACAGCTGGTGTTATTTTCATAATTGATTTGCTTTTAGTATTTTTCCAACATTTGCATGCTAAGACGCTCACAGTCAAAATACAAAGATGCTGGGGTTTAGCAGTTAATATGTTTACCGTGTTCACTATCTTGAATCTTGAACATCATGAATGTCTGTGGTAATCTCTCTAATATGTTGAAATATTGAAGTCCAGATGCTAACATGGCTAAAAAGAGATTTTAAGTGTGGTAGCATCCAAAGAGACACTATGGACGACAGCAGCGTGCTCCGATACTCCAGCCGATCTGACCCACAGAGAGAGATGAATAGGCTGAAAGATTGAACCGTTTTTCCAGTGATATCGAAACATTATTCAAAATGAAGCAAAACTCTTATGGCTTCAAATTATACAATTTTATCAACAAAGAAGAGCCACACTGATGGTTGTCTCACCTCATATCCTTTCAGTGAAGGGCCCACCAGCACCACTGGCCGCATGGAAGGAACCACATCATATGGAGGAACGTGTTCAGTCTGCAAAGGCCACAAGCACAGACAGAATTGGTAGAAAAGTAATGGTGAAATTTAAGACCAACACACTTCACTAGCCATGTACAGAGCCATTTCACTAGCCATGTACAGAGCCATAAGTGGAGCAGCACTGGTGTTCTTAGGCAAAATGTAAAAATGTAAAGTGTTACACAGAGAAACATTTGACACACATACCTGTTTTTGCTTCTGTTTAGCTTTCAGAATAAAGAGAATGAACATTAGGCAAGAAGGAGGAAAGCTAATAACCATGCTGGGGTGAGGAAAAATACATTTACACTGTGGCCCTGTAAAAAAGTAGCCTCTTTTCCTTTTTCATTTTTTTCAGCTAATCTCAATTCAGTGCTTCTCTCACATAATCATAATCAATCTTAGTCTGATGGTGGAGGTACGGTGTGCTGAGAGGATGCTTCCTAACACATATTACTCACTGAAGGAGAATTGGTCCCTGTGTGTAAATCTAACCCTGTGAGATCATGCCGTCCCAGTAGAAGCAGAGCCGACAGACACAGCAGCAGCAGGACACCTCCAGTGTCTCTTACCTGCAGATGGTGGGGTGGACCTCCAGCCTCCGGATGAAGCATTTCCTCCTTTCCTGTGGAGCAACATAATGTAAAGCTTTATTATGCACAAATCCCCTCAGGAGGCAATTTGGGGAGAAGAACTATGAAAGCAGAGCAACACATGAGCACAAAGTACAAACAGTATGTCCAAAAAAAGAGTTTTCAAAGAGTGTGCCAGACAGGAAGCTGGTAGAACTGGGGCAATGGAGAGAGACAGAAAGCGAGATACACAGAAACAAATAGAGGAAAAGATTTCACAGAGCTGTGTGACCTCTGACCTTGCTGCTGCCTTCTGCTCTTGCTTTATCCTCATGGCTTCCAATTTGACTGGACTCGGGATGAAAGTGATGTCTGCCCCTTCCTTCACCAGACGGCCGATCCACCAATCATTGTTGTATTTCTGCAGTGAACAGTGAATCACACCTTGTGTGACTGTGAAGTTATGCTACAAATATGACATGGAGCCACCTTTCATGATTGCAAACTATACAGTGAATGCAGGTGGCAGTGACAGTAATGTAATAATCTTAATACTGAAGGCCTCTCACCTCCTTTTATGTGCAGAAAGTCTTTGGTTTCAAAGTTAATAGCAGCACCTTGGACAGGGCAATCTTCATCAAGGGCTCCACAGTAACTGACATTAGTTTTCACTGCAAATGCCACAGGTTTAGACTGTTGAAAGACAAGGGCAATCAGTAAATACATGAGAAATATTAGAATATTTTACACAATACCTTGCAAGAGCTGAAGGTGAATAGAAAAGCAAGCATTGACCTTTGACCTTCAGGCTCTCACCTTGGCTCTCTCCAGCTGCAGCTGAGCCTGGCGCTCGGCTTCACGCCGAGACGCCTCCTGGTCCTCCTCCAGGGACAGGTCGGAATCAGAGGGTCGACTAGTGTAGGAATCGGCTGAACCCTGAAAGAAAAGGGAAGAAGAATAACTTTTACAGCCCAGGTAGAGAGCAATCACACTATAGCACACCTCTTTGTAGCCGTTCAGAATTACTCATGATAAGTATAAGTTTAATTTAAGCAAATGACTTGAATGCAGCTCCAAAGAGATCACTTACATTTCCCTTTGTGTCTCCCATGCCTTTGTCCTTGTTCAACTGATCTCTAAACCTGCCTTTCTTTTCCTGAAGCCATGTGATCCAGCCTGCAAGTTGCTGCAGCTTTCCAAAGCAGCCCTCTCAGGGGAGCATGTGCGTGAGTACTGCAACAACACCAACAACCAGCGCTGCATTGCTGTCTATTTATACACTTAGCCAGGCACACCAGATGTTGGCAAAAGCCCAGTCTTCAACCAGGTAAGGACACAACTCTGACGAGAGTATTTATTATTGATAATCGATAGTAGAGTCCAGATTGGTCTGTATCAACAAAGGAGGTTGTGTGAGTACCAATTTCAAAATACAAATGAAATTTATACTGAAGGAAAAGTCCCTATGAAAACTGCCTTTCACAATATAAAAGGCTAAAGTTTCAAAGGCAAAGGCTTTTTCCAATTCAAAACTATCGGAAGGGATAAATACCTCTAAAAGTAAACTACATTGAATATGTATATATTGGTTGAACTGACCCTTTAAATCTCCATTTTACAAACCAATGTTTCTGTGCAGCTCTCAGCCAAACTCATTACATTGTGGTGTATTTAAAAGAAATAACAAAAACACATAAGCAAAGATTTTATTTTCTTCTTTTTCTTCCTGTGTCTTAGTCTGAGTGTTCAGTCACCCCCACCTTAAGTCTGGTTCTGCTGTGTTTGCGCATTGTGGGACGTCTTGTGTTTCTCTCTTTTGCATTGTAAAGTCTTGACCTTACTCTGTGAAGTGCCTTTGTGATCACGTTAGTTGTGATTTATACAATAAAATCAATTGAAACTGAATTAAACCTTCGAGCACCCGGATTTGTTAATTTATTCCCTGTCAGACTCACAAGAGAAGCTCAGGTGTAGATGATGAAGTTAATTACTGAGCCTCCGGCGCTGAGCAGTGACGTCGGTTAACGTCATCAGGAAAGATGCACACCTGAGTCACGTGTCCCCCGTTACATGTCAAATGAGTGAATTTCGGGCCTTGGGTGCGCATCAGCGGCATAGATGCTAAAATAAGGCAGAGGAAAACCCATATAAAAAGCGGAGAGGAGGAGAAGAGGGGAGGCACCAAACACTTTTGTTGGAGGAAAAATAGTTTTCTTTTCTTTTCTTTTTTTTTTTTAACAAACCAGTGTCACTCACCTGTGGCCGAACAGAAAAAAAGGACATTAAGCAATCGGGTCAACCCGGAAACAGAAAGGTTAGTGATGATGCTGAAGTCGCCACCATATTTTTTATTCAAATATTTAGGTTATGTAATCACATATGCCACATTAGACCCCTTTCAAGGAATGTTTCAAAGATATGGACAACTCAGCACAAAGGGACTCCTGCCGAAAGTAGCACTGGTTTTGTGTCATGTGAACAGAAGGCAAATTTATTGATGATACTACATAACTGTAACACTACAGCAACCCCAACTACACCCAAAAAACTCCCCCAAAAAACAAGTACTGTCGTGCGTTTTCACTAATTTGAAATTGCAAGAACGTGTCTCAATTTCCCGTATCCGTCACTTCAGAATTAAAACACCATAGGCATTCTATATTAAGTGTTAAAGCTTGCTGTACATTTAGAAAACAGTTTTGCAATCAGCATCTGTTGATGAGGTTTAGAGAGTTTTAGTGAGATTATTGTGACATCATAATTATGCACTATGTAAAACACCCGTTTTCTTAAAAATCTTTTGTGTTATGAAGTTACAGACAGTCTCTGGATCTTTTTGTAAGTCAATTTTAATTTAAAGGTAAAAGTCAGATCCATGGTGAACAACACACATACAATCGTTGTCAATCAAAGGTCTGAGAAAGTCTCAGAAATGTTAGACTTGAGACTGGACTCACACTAACTTTATTTTGGGCGCTTTTTCAGGTAGATCTACAAACTGTAAGTGTCATGTTTCTTTATTTTTATTCTCTCTGTCATGGCTGCTTTGCCTTTCCCTTTCATGTTCTCTTCCCCTCGGTTTCTTTTATGTGTAAATTTTTTGCTGCGCTACTGTGCCATCATGACTGCTCTCAGCAGTTTATTCAGAAGATGATGATGGTAGTGTTAAGTTTTTGCAATACGTTACAAATAAGGTTGAGTCAAACAACGCCCCACCCACCCATGGCAAAAACCAAGCCATATAATCTGCCTCATTGTGGAGAGTTAATTCTAAAAACCCGGCTCCTCGCCACACAACACTGGGATCAATGGAATCTAATGTTATCACAGACATGCAAGTCTCGGTGTTGGAACAGCATTAATGTGTCTGGGGAAACTCGCATCACATTGTGTTGTCACGACTTTTAAACCAACAAACGCCCACTCACAACAATGCAGTTGTCTTTAAGAAAGAGAGGAAGCAGGAGTAGTGAAGATGACGATAAATCTCTCACATACTGGAAGTCCAATTGGAGACTGATACACAATATAATGACTCTGCAGCTGTTTTGGATTCTCACCAGCAGAGGGAAGCATGCACATTACAAATAACTTTAACACAGCTTTATCAAAGAACCAAGAGTGATGAATGACACTTTCCTCAATGCATGATTCTGTGACTTGTAGACTGAGATAGAAATTATACTTAACCTTCATTTTTTTAGTTAGCGTGTACAATAGCTGACAAAAAACATGAACTGGTTATATATGTATGTAGATATACATACTATTAATTAATATTTATTGGTTCTTTTTCAAAAATCATAGTCTACAGCCATTGCGTTTCTGATATTCAGTGTGGGCTCTAAGTGGCTGTTGCACCCAAAGTAGCATCACGAAACTGGCAAGCAAATAGAACCACAAATATATGCTCAATTACGATATGTAACAGTGGGAAATGACCTCATAAAAAGACAGGAAATAATACTAACAAAATCCATGATGTTCAACAGATGGGCCTCCCAGTGAGGTACAAGTTCAAAACAGAGCTGCAAAAGTAGCCTTTACAGAGTTACACTAGACTGACCAAACTGTATATGTACAGTACAGTATGTCCAAAGAAGATGAAGAGAAAGAGGGAGGGAAGAGGGGAGAAGTGGGGAAATGCCGGCAAAGTGAAGGAATGAGAATAGGCTTCTGCAGACAGAAGATGTCTGAGAGCAGACAGACGGGGAGCTCGTGAATCGAGTCTGCATGCAGAGTGATTAAACAAAAAGGGGAGCATCGGCAGCGTACCTTGTTGCAGATGAGTCCTGTAGCGCTCGAGTCGGAGGCAGACATGATTCTGCTGCCAGCGATTCCCCCCCACCCCCCATTGCACAGAAAAGGCGGAACCTTCCTCCCCTCTGCCCGTGGTTACGTGTGTGTGTGTGTGTGTGTGTGTGTTGGGGGGGGCTCGATCTAAGTGCTTCACAGCTGACGTTGCTGTGCTGCTTCAACAGCCATTTCCTATACAAAATTGATGCCCCGACTGCAGCATTGGTGTGTACACACCTGCATACTGGTACAGTACAGTGGGTTTCTTCAGCTTCGTGCCAGCCTCCATGTAAGAAAAGGAGCTTTCCTCCGGCTTCATGCTTCATCTGCCTCTCCTCTCCTCTGCCACAAATCTCATGTATGCCCCTCTAGCATCACAACCCCAGCAAGTTTTCCTCTTTTGGCAATTCCCACTCAGACAAATCCTGAAAGAGTGAAGTAGAATCAACCGGTTCCATTTGGAGGTTTGTCTGGTGTTTATGCTCTCACACTGCAGAGTATCATTTTTCACTGGGCATGGTTAGAAGTTCTATAAATAAGACGGAACAAAGCAGACAGAGCAGTTATGTAAGCCAAGTTAAGTGTTAATAACAATAACCAACCAAGGGGAAGCAACTGAGACAACCAAGTCTGTAATTGTAATTCCTGTGCCATTTAGTGCTCTTTGCTGAACAGGCAACCTCTTCAACTGTATTAATGGAAAGAACTAACACAGAGGACCAACAGTGTGGAGGACACGAATGGAACGATGAACAGGGATAGAGGAAGGCAGGGCTGTGCCCGCCTGCCTGTCTGCCTGCCCCTGCACCATCCTTCTGACAGGAAGGTGATGCATGAGCCTACAGAACAGAAATGCAGCGGTGAGTCAGCAAGCAGCCATCTCGAGTCCATCAGATGTCTTAATAACCCAGGAGAGAGGTCTCTTATTGTTGGAGACAGCCTCGTTGTTCCTGGCGAGCAAAGGGCCGCATGCCTCCTCTCCAGGTTGCCCCAGGCGCTGAGGACCCTACTTTGGCGTCCATTATACTGGCAGCATGTGCTCTCTCACCCACATTCAACTTTGGCTGCTTAAGAATTAAGTGCACTCCACCAGGGCTTTTAGCAAAAAATGTCTCAGGGCTATGTTTCTGTGTGGCTTTTTAAAATTAAAGGGAAGGAGGCGAGCGGCGAGCGCGCGCACACACACACGCACACACACACACACAAATTATTGTAGTTAGAGCAACTCGCTCCCTCAGATGCCTCTGGAACAGAGAAGATAGGGTGACTATTTTCATCATTAGCGTTGCAGCCATTGAATAACACAGCCTTTCAAACAGCAGGAGAGGAAGATGGGGGAATGGAAAAACAGAAGAAACAAAGAGAGAGTTAGAAACAGATCGAGGGGAGCCGAGAAAAAACATGCCCATGTGGCAAATTTGATGGATGGAGAAAGAGAGAGAGAGAGAGCTTACACTCTATTTTTATAAATATCATGTCTTTATCTGCTTTGCCAGTGTTAACTCTGCAAACTCCTTATGGTGAACTGACGTGAGAGAGACAGAATGAGAAAGACAAGGAAGAAAAGGTTAGAAAGTGGGAAGACAACAGAGGTACGAAAGAAAGGGGTGGAGGAAGAGACCATTAGAACAGCAGGACGAGAGATTTACAGCAGGAGCTTCTACTTTTTTGCTTTTTTTTCTGCTGTTCAATCGGTCTAAATATAGCACTCCCCTCTCCTCTCTTACACTCCTCCCATCTCAAACTGGCGTTGACAATGGGGAGAGGATAGTGGAGGATTGTCAAAGTTCACTGAGTTTTGATGAATTCCCTCCAGAAAGAGAAAAGCAGATCGGCAACTGGCTCAGCTATATTCACTGATGTCAGATAGCCCGTCTGAATCTGAACTAAGTGCCTATATGGAGAACGAGGACAGACACTGAAGCTCATCTCCTTTTCAGTCTACAGCACTGTCTCTGCAGTGATGGTGGATTCATTTTCTTTAACTTTCCATCCAAAACATTAATAATACAGTGTCCAATCCTTCTGGTAATTTGATGCAGCATGTTCTTCATAATGTTTCTTTTGTTTTCATATAATATTTTCAAAGTTCAGTGAGTGTGAGTAGGGTGGGGACAGTGGTTATGGAAACATTTCTCACAAAAACTTGCCCTCATTTTTTTTAACCATCCTGTATTTGGATCAGTGACATATACTAATTCCCACTGAGGCATGGCATTTGTTTTATGGCTGATGTGCTGAAACAGTACCTGAGTTTTGGAACAATTCTTAAACAATTCTTAATCCAGGGAAGTTGGAGCACCACAGAGCTACTCATAGTGCACTTTGTAAGCAGCTGACAAACTCCACCAACAAAATTGGAACAAAGTACCTTTCTAAAGGAGAATTCAGACAAGAGTTTTCCTTACAAGTCCAGAGCTTTAAACACATGACCTTTGCCTGTGTTTCCCACCTTTTTGACCTTTGAGGAGACACATTGCTATGTGGGTGCAGTGGGGGCTGAGGGCAGGCAGAGGTGGATCATGAGAAGGTCTTCCGACAGTGCAACCAGAGTGGGGCAGAGTGGATCAATAGGAGAGCCACCCAGATTGATACTCCATCCTGTCCTGAGCAGCTCCAACCTCCTCCTGCTCTAATGTTACCTCAGGATACTTTCTCCTCCTTCTGCCTGTATCGAATCCGAGGCGGTTCCAAATCATTTCAACACTGCCCAACTGCTTTCTCACCACAGAGACCAAGCCCTCACAATAACAGCGGAATGGAGATTTAAGAATAGGCGACATCTTGCGTGAGCCGTCTACAGAATGCTGCTTATGCAATGACGACAAAGTAATGATGTGAATCATCACAGAGGGGTCGACAGGGAAGCTGGAATACAACGGAGGAAGAGGGCTGAGGCGTGAGCTAGCCCAGTCAGGAATCTTGATCTTTCATCCATGCTGACGATTGGCCTTGCTGGCTGTGCCGCGCATACTTAAGCTTCCACCCCCCACCCCCACCCCCCCCCAGGGATCCCTCAACCTGACTTCACCAAACTGCTTCAAAGTGCGGAGAGGCTGGAGCTAACCCACATAAAGCCGTGTACCTACAGTGCAGCACAGAATGGCACAGTGCTGCCGCATCCTTCATTAAATCGGATGTGCGTTTATTCGAAGCTGACCTGATTTAGGCTCCAGGTTTGAGTTGGGCCTAATTGGTGTGTCTTGACTGGTGGGCTGAGGGAATGTCTTATCAATATGTAATGGTGCCCTACATATTCACAGATTCCAGCTTTACATTTAAAAGCAGTGCATTTCTTCCCCAAGTTTGAGTCTTAAACATTTTCAGTCACTACTTAGGATTAGCTTATCAAAACACTCAATTTCGCAGATGTTACAGCCAACAAAGCCGGATGAATAAATTGTCGACGTTTAGAATTGCAGATTAGAGATTTCCTATAAGACAAGCCAAACATACAGATACCATATGAAAAAAAAAATGAGTGTACGTCATTACATTCTGACTTTGTTCTTGTGTCTTATAAGTACATAATAATAATAATAATAATAATAATAATAATAATAATAATAATAATAATGACAGGATTTCTAAAGGAAACTCAAAGAGAGGCTGGAACCGGAATCTTTGGCCATCTCAACATTGCTGGTTCATGAAATTTAATCAAGGCATTGCACACTGATGCGCCAATACATACACACACACACACACACACACACAAAGCACTTCACTCCTCACGGGACAGGCTTTTAGTGCTCTGTCTCATGCAGTATTTAATTGACCCCACACAGGAAGCCTTGCAGTCCCAAATGCATTCCTTCCCCCCACCAGCAGAGAAAGCACGAACGCCTGCGAGTGTGCCCACAGCTTCCCACCGCTGCTCCTCTGTCACACCGCTGCACTAAATGTCGTTATTTCCTGCTTTGCTGCTTGCAACTCAGACTTTCCACTGAAATGTCAGCGCTGAGGGTGAGGAGCTTGGACGTGGATCAAATTTTGCTACAAATGCTCAAATGCAAATGCTTATTCTGCCTTGCCCCACTTTGACAGCTGCATACATCGACAAGATTTCTCAAACTTTCAGTCAAAATCACAAGAATAGAGATGAAGGATCTTCCTGTTCCTGTAAGGTGAACCTACATCTGATTATGTATCATTCATGTATGCAGACCTATTGTTAGATTTCCAATGGCTACCAATGCAATTTGCAGCGAGGAGATTAGATGCAGAAGAGATAGCAGCGTACTTACTCAGTTGGAGGTAGGAGAGCACACTCCCCGTCTCTCTTCCCCGCTCTCTCTGCTAGTCAGTCATGGTGTGCTCTCTCTCTTGGGTAAAACTGAAGTGTACTGTAGCGTGCTTGTAAGCAGTCTATCCCCCCCACTCTCAGTACACAACCCTTTGCTACGTCAGTGAGGCTCTCACTGCTCTGCATATCATCCTTCCCACCCTCACTCCTCCCCTCATCCTTCATCTCCACCTCGCCGGTCCGATGGAAGTCTGCATCACGAGCACGTTAAGTTCATTCAGGACTGCGTCGTGACACGACATCACTGTGGCAACCGAGATGACCATGTGCTGTTGAATTCCAGTATACAGTATCTTACAGCAACTGTAAGGCTTGTGAAATGTGAGATCAGTTTGAGCTCATATCCAAAAGGTCATACAGGCAGAAAAATAAACTAGTGAAAATCAGGTCAGGTTGTTCCTCAGAAAAAAAACTTTATTTATGGCTCTTCATTGTCTAAACTTTAATTGCATTTTATAGCATTCGGATTCTCTTGCCCACAGACCAAAGCTACATGCGAAGAAGTGAACAGAATCCCTAAAAGAGAAAAATCTTCCATTTTTACAGTCCTATCAGCCACTGTGGATTTCAGCATGTCAGAAAAGAGAAGTTTAGAGACAGGAGAAAGTCTGACGGTGTCGAGGGGATATGGGAACCATGTTAGTTGTCTCTGTTCGACGTTTGTAGGCGTCCCCAGTGTAGCCCCTTGCCCACCAAGTGTGGTCTTTAGATGTCACGGTTGGCTGTGCTCTGACAGCCGCTGAGGTTATGTGTGACAGGAATGTGTACAGATGTGGGGTATTTCAAAAAAAAAAAAAAGAAAAAAGAAACTGTACAGAAACTGATCTGATATCACACGCGAAGAAGGATGTAGCAGCTCTGGATGTTTAATGTGTGCATCTCATGTCTTGCATAAGATGCAGCGTGAAATAAAGAACATGCATCTAAATACAGACCGGTCTGACGCGGTAACACCGTGACTGGATGATGTGAAAATCTCCAGCAAAGTTGAGATTCATAATTCATAGGATAGATTGCAGGAAACAGTGAGGCGAAGTGAAAAAAGGAGGGGGGGGGCTGAGGACGCACCCATTCGAATTCTGCATGAGCAGAAGATGTGAATAAAACATGAATGAATGAAGGTATGAAAGTTAAACTCTGTGGTGCTTTGCACTGAGCAGGAGGAAAGGAGAAAAAGGAGAGAGAGAGAGAGAGAGATAGATAGAGAGAGAGCAGCAGCTTTAAGAGCTGCACCCAAGCACTGAGTGCAGATGTCTGTCAGTCTGTCCCAAATGAAGCGCCTCTGTGGGCAGAGCTGCTGCTGGTGCATTATGGATGAGGGGCTATTTTAAGGCACTGGGGATGCTGATTTTTGATTTTTGAGTGGAGGGAGATGACACCTGACACCAGTCAAATCCTTTTGTGAGGTTTGTACGGTACGTGGTGGGTTCAGACATGCAGGTACAGAATGTGTTTCAACGCAGACCTGATCCCTGTTTTGAAGTTCGCAAACCCAGAGGAGGAAGGAGGCAAACAGGCTGGTAGGATGCCAGTGAAGTAAGTGAGTGTCACCAAGGAGCGCTTCACACAGGGGAGTTCATGTAGTGATAAAGCACATGTATATTACATAATAGCTAGCTAGTTTGTTCATGCTGCCAATATAAATATTACCAACAAATTTCCAAGAAAATATCAGACGTTTCTTTGCAGAAGGGGTGAGCAACCTGATGACTCTATATTGACATTATATTGTAGATTGAGAGTGTGTGAAAAAGATAGTGATATGAGTTTTTGGGGTCACTACTCTGCAGTCAGAACAGAAATCGTGTATGTGCTTGATAATCATATGGCATATCATTAAATTCAGCAGCAATGACTATATTATAAGAGAGGAGTGTGCTATTTTAACTGATGGTAGTATTACGGTATAGCATAATTACTCATTAGTGCTAATTTTACACATCAAACTGTAACGCTGCCACTTCACCAAGTAGAGGAAAAGCAAAGGCAAAATAAATAGGGGGGAAAAATGTAATTCTAAAGTAAGTGTCTCATACCTCACTAAATGTTATGTTCCCCCAATAAAACGGCACAAATCACACAGGTCATTTGCAGCCTATTTTCCATCAGGACATGTTTAAGGAGCCAAACCAGCCTCAGTGAGATGCTGGAGAGACTTTTAGCACTCCAGCACACAGGCTGAATCTAGTGCAGACACACTGACTGGACCCCCTGCAGTTTGCCTACCAGACATACACTGATGCAAATGATGCAATCATAAAGCTTCTCTGGAGGACCGTTTCCCCAGCTGCATAAGGCTGGAAGTGACGGTCAGAATCGCGTGTTTCGACTTTTCAAACACGTTTAGGACAGTCCAGGCCCTCTGGGTGGGAAGCAAGCTCAAAGAGATGCAGAAGCTGGATGCCCAGTTGGTTTTCTGGATGAGGGATTTTCCTCACTAGTAAGCCGCAGTTTATCAGCCTTTAGTTATCTGTGTTCATTAGTAAAGATATCATCTCTTTATTCCTCAATCTATCTTTTGTAAATCTAAGCTCCAAGGAGTGATTACAGCAAAAAGGAAGTGGTGTCATGTCATGACAACTTCTGTTTTTAGAAACGGGCCAGGAGGGTCGGGCTTGAGCAAGTAACTCAGGGAAAATATCAATGGTAAAAAAAATGAAAGAGTTTTATGACTTTTTTCTGTTTCTGTTATTGTGTAGTTATTTCATCATTTTTCTTGTAGTCCAATTCTCTGCTCTCTATTCACCAGCAGTTAGTGATGGCTAAATTAACGAGAGAGACTTATTACGTTTGTAATTCATTGGATTGCAATTTTGAGTCATTTTGATGTTAACACTAGAAGTCCCAGCATTTTTCTGTCTACCTAGAAGACCCACATAGGGGCCATTTGGCCCGACCACTTTTCCCGAATACACTAATCACTCATTTTGTTATGGTAATGAGGCTGTTAGTGGCAGTGTGTGGGGTGAGGGGGTCACACCTTACAGTGGTGAAGTCATGATGGCTACTTCTGTGTGAATGTGAGAATGAGGAATAAAAACACATTCTATTCTAAAATGTGAACATGTGAATGTCCCATCTGACCATAACGACTCATGTGACTGCAACCAGACAATTGTTTGATGGATAAATACCTCAGTGCACATGGCCTATAGCTTCAGTTCCCTCAAGAATTTTGTGGTGAAAGAAGCTCCTCTCCAAGGAACGAAGATGCAGAGAATCAACACTCAACAGGCATTGGAAATGATCCTGGATGGAGCAAACCCTTGCGACTCGGATGGAGAAGACATCAACCTTCAGGTGGATTCAGACTCCGAGCTGTCTCAGTCGTCTTCAGGTAAGATTTCATTTCATATTATTTCCTATTTTACATTTCATTTCAGTGAGGAATTTGGAAAATATAGCACCATGTGAATAGAGCCTCCATTTTGTTTCTGAGTGCGGACTGCCGTCAGTTTTGCTTGATTCTACCTTTCCTCAGGTGTCTGCACCTTAGCCAACCTATTTGAGATGTTCTGGGATTATTATTATTAGCTTCTATGCTTGCATTTGTGATATCATTTGACTTTCCCATTGCTCATAATTACATTTTTTTCACACTACAGATGAGGAGACTGCTCCCCAACCAAAAAAGAGAGCTCGGCTGGGGACTGATGTGACAGAGACTACGAAAAGACGGCACAGTATGGCATGAAGAACAGGTGGGAACGGGTCCACATTTCACCCCGCCATCGCCATACAACGCAGATGGAGATCCAACAGCTAAGGCCAGGAGGTCAATCACAAGTCGTCTTCAGAGCTTCCTGTGTTTAATCACTCTGGACATGCTTGGTATCATTCGAGACTGTACAGTTCAACATGCAAAGCAAACGGAGCATGTGGATTGGTTCATGGGCCTCCCTGAACTAATGGCATTTATTTCCATCACCATCATGCGGGGAATCATCAGGGTGCCATCGCTGCGTGACTGCTGGTCGAAAAACCTGGGAAGCCCACAGATCATCGAAACCATGTCCCGAGGGCGTTTCCAAAATATCATGCATCACCTGCGCTTTGATGACAGAGACACCCGCGCGAGCGAGCACAGACCGATAAGTTTGCTGCAATTTCGAACATATGGGGATTGTTTGTCACCAACTGCATCACATCCTACATCCCTGGTCGACACATCACCATCGACGAACAACTTTTCCGTCCAAGACTCGCTGCTGTTTCCTACAGTACATTGCATCTAAACCAGACAAGTTTGGGATCAAGTTTTGGGTGGCGTGTGACTTGAAAACCAAATACGTCTGCAACATCCTCCCATATCTTGGCAAGGACCCCACTCGGCCTCGTGGGGAGAGAGTGTCTGAGAGTGTAGTCATGAGGCTGATGGAACCATTCCTGGACAAGGGCAGAAATGTTACCACGGACAATTTCTTTACATCACTGTCACTTGCAAAACGACTACTTAGCCGAAATACAACCATCCTTGGCACAGTCAACAAGATTCGCCAAGAAATTCCACTGTCAACTAGACAGATGCACCGCAATGAATTTACCACCCAAGTATTTTCAACCACTGGTGCCACACTGACGGTGTATGCGCCCAAGCGGAAGAAGACTGTATATGTTCTCAGCAGCATGCACAGCATGATTCAGACACAGGATACCACCAAAAAGAAGCCAAACACCATCACACTCTACAACACAACAAAGTGCGGCGTCGATGTCATGGACCAGATGGTGCGAGAGTACACTGTCCGCGCAGGAACACGGCGCTGGCCAGTAGCAGTGTTCTATAACATGATAGATATGGCAGCACTGAATGCACACGTGCTCTATCAATTATGCACCGGGAGGCAGGAGAGACGGGTGGATTTCCTGCTGGAGCTTGCAAGAGAGTTGGCTCAAACCCACGTGGGTATGAAAAAGGCCCAAAAGGAACAATTATTTCGGCAACAACCCTCCACACCACAACTAGGAAAAAGAGCCAAGTGTCAGGCTAAAATTAAATGTAAGGACAATCATGCAACTGTGCGCTGTGTTGACTGCTACCGATATACATGTGGGAAATGCCGAAAGGAGCAATGGCAGTGCCAGGATTGTGAGTGACTGCTCAAATGTATTTCACTCATAATGCATGGTTTTTCATTCTTTGTAAATATGCTTGGGTTTCTTTTTTTTTTTTTTTTTTTTACTATTTTTAGCACACAAAAATAACAATTACTTCTGCAACAACCCTCCACAGCACAAAACTGGGAAAAAAAGTTGCTTTTTCATTCTTTGTAAATATGTTTTGTTTTGTTTTTTTTAACAATAAATGTCAGTGTGTTGATCCCTTCCTTCCTGTTGATCCTTTCCACTGCATACAGCTCATAATCCAGTTTAAGTCTTTATGGCTATGTTCACTGAGGTATTTATCCATCTCACAACTAAAGCTTGCTCTCAAAAGAACCTCCTGAGCTGTAAGGTGTGTCCCCTCCCCCACAAAGGTTCAAGTGGCTCCGGCCGTGTGCCACTAACAGCCACATTTCCATAACAAAATGAGTGTCCACAGGGGGGACTTCAAATAATTGGCCCTCTTGTGGGTTTTCTAGGTAAAAGGCCAAATGGCCCCTCTCTGGGACTTCTAGTGTTAACCAATCGACCGCTCCAGTCAGGTAGCTTTATTCTGCCAATGTCAGAAACACAGGAGAAAGTCACTGTGTACGCATTTCATCCGATTTATGAATATGCAGATATTGTTAAAATCAAAAGTTGAACAACTGGACACAAGGGTGTCCACAAAACGTGGTGTCACAACATGCTTGTAGATTTGTCTTAAACTCAGATTGTAATAGAGCCCCCAAACTTTCCCTCTTGAGCAGGCCACAGTGAAAACAGTCTCCTCATGTCAAACTGCACATGGCATCATCATGGCAACATTAAAAATTAAACTGCCCCCCACACAACCATGCATCCCTTCAAATCTTTGAATGTGCTAATGAGTTGCATGATACGTGTGTTAAGGACAAAATAATGAAAAGACAGGGGTGGACCACAAACTCAGGCAGTCTTTCTATGTGTTGTGTGTCTTTGAACCTCTTAGCTTCTCTGCAGAGAAACAATTCTCACTGATGAGCCTTCCCACAGACATAAGTGTTATGTGAGAAGCTTGATGGCCAGTGGCGCCCACTGCTGGGCAAACATGTGAAAATGGCAATATGCATGTACAATATTTGTAATTTTTGTGGTTCTTTGTCATAACTTTACATCTGGAATTGTTACATATTGCTTTTTGTGTTTGTTTTCTTAACTTAACATTGTGTTTGTTTTCTTAACTGGCCTCATCAACATCTCCTTGTCCAGAAAAGTCTGCTCTTGTGCTTCTTACACTGTAACACTTGAATTTCCCCACGTGGGATCAATAAATTTCATCTTATTTTCATTATCCCTCGTAGAATAACACTGCGAGTAGTGGTGTTTAATGTTCAAGGTGGGATCTGTGAAGGTGTGTAGTTGTCTTAAAGGGTGAGAAGTCAACACACTCTTCTGTGTCAACACCTATCTGGCGTTACTGGTTTGCATACCACGTGCTCATAGTCTGACACCTTTCTTCCTCGTGGCTCCACTGTTGAAATGAGCACGTTTAATCGATGTAAACACTTCATAAAAACAGTGTGAAGTCGTTTCATTAGCTTCACCTCAGAGAGAGACTTTTTTGTGTGTGTGTGTGTGTGGGGTGTATACACGTCATCCACTAGGTGGTGATATAGTCCTGTCTGAGTTCTGATGTCTGAGCAGGCAGAGACACGCACTTCTTGTCACCTCTAGGGGGACTCCTGAGTTCACGAATGGGAATGCAGCCTTGCGCGCGCGCGCGCGTGTGTGTTCTTGTTCGAGAGAGAGAGAGAGAGAGAGAGAGAGAGAGAGAGAGAGTCGGAGAGGTCGAGGCGGTGGGAATGTACTGTATCTCCGGCTGAGAAGAGCGAAGGCTGTCCGCTCAATGTCGCAGTTTTTCCTCGCTTCCCTCGGAACCAGACCCGCTTCCGAAACGGACAGGACCCGCATCTGAAGCGCGTGACGGCGGCTGCTGCGTGAGGACCGAGGACGGGAGAAGGAGGGAGGGAGGGAGGGAGGAAGGGGGGTTAAAACTGGTGCTCCACTGCAGTGTTACAGTTACTCCTGTAACGAGGATATCCAATGGTGAGTACACTGCCTCTCTTGCGCTCCCGCCCCCCCTCCCTCCGCAGTTGTTTCGGGCAGCTGCTCCTCACAGTGTGAATTTGTTGCAGGTCGGGCCAAACTGAAATGTAGTGAGATGATACAGCAGTCTGGGGAAAAAAAAACCAAAACATGCCAGCAGCTGACTTGTACTACAGTGTTTTGCTGTGATGATTGCGGCGGCGTTGAGGAGCCTGCGAACTGTTCTGCAGGACTACAAACATCGGTCCATATGCAGGCAGTGCCAGTTTATTTCCACTTTTTTTTACGGGACATTTAACGTGAAGCCACGACGAAGGGGCCAGTGAAACATTTATTTGCGTTACAGCTTGCATTCCGGGCCACAGCGTATTTCCCCCCCCCCCCCAGTTTCCTCTCGTCCAGTGACCTGTTTGGGGTCTAAACAGAATGACGTACACATTCATGTTGAGGGAGACGGGCCCGGTTTGGAACCCGCGCGTCATCGTACGTGAGCCCCCTTGAACCGGACCGCACATCCACCGCGATATGTTGGGGATCAGATTGAAGTTGCCCCGGCGGAATGTTTCACGAAGTTGGTAAAAGGAGCGGCGTGATGTGCGTCCAGCTGCACTTTCTTTTCTCCCTCTCGCAGCGCACAGGCTCCGGGCTGACTTCAGGCGATCCCGTCGCGCAGTGTGCCCGTGTGTAAGTGCGGTTGAAGAGGCTACATCTGAACATGCAGAGCTGTTGACTTCGCCCGGAGGCTATTTGGAGCGTCCTGTTATGTAATGCGCTTCGACCCGACTGCCTGCAACCAAACGGCCCGGGCCTACACGTGTAATCGCTAAACATGTTCTTCTTTTCCTTTTTTTTCCTTAAAAAAATAATAAAACACAACATTAGGCCTGTGCTAGCAATTATGACAGGAAAGCTGCTGATCAGTGTCACGTGGAGGAAAAGAAAAAAAAAAAACATAAGACGTTGCTCGTCTCTGCCGAAATTCAAGTGAAAGCATCACCACAGTCTCGCTGCTGTTGTAACGCGTGCGGGGCGGCCGACTCAAATCCGGCCCATATGTGCCAGGCTGCAGACTTAATTCCCATTTTGTGGCAGATGCATGCCTGTGCAGAATGTATTACATAAGAGCCGCGTCCCGCCGCATCCAGACCTGTCATACATGTATCAGAGGTGAGTCGAGGACCGGGGTTATTCCTGCAGGAAGTCTGCAAGAGCTGGAGGGGTGAACCGGCCACCCGTTTGCATTATCTCACTGGGTCATATGCTGAATTGATGTTCTCATTGTGATCCACCGTGCTGATGATTGTGCTATATTGTAACAGTTGATGATCGACTAATACCAGATTATTATCAGTAGGGGTTTCATTGATTTGTAGTTAATGAGGAAAATAATATGGGCAAAAAAATATGTTTTTTAAACATATTCTGTGAACCTTGTGTATTTGAAGCCTGTCTTATAATTAGAAATTGTCTGTCTGTGTGTGTGTGTGTGGCGGTTGAGCAACTCACATTACAAGCTGCTGTTGATTATAAACACGTCCATGTGTGCACTTCATGCGTGCTCTTTCCACTGTTTGTCTCAGCTCTGTCAGCCTGGCAGAGATTTGCTTATTAAGTTTAGAGGTTAGCAGTGTCCTTGACATGTGCTGCCAGAAGCCAGCTATAGTGAATCATCAAAGCTAATGGGGGAAGCATGGACAATTTAATCTGGACTGGAGAGCTCTTGATCTCTGATGGTGCCCACTCAGTGGGCCTTTGTTGTCAAATAGAGCACACCCATCCCTGCCCACTCAAGATGTTACGGGCAGATTGCAGTGATAGAGCATAGCGCAGCACCAAGAAGAATTAGAAGTCTTCTTTAGAATCACCAGTGCAGAGTTTGTCTGAACGAGACTGTGTTCAACATCATGCTTTGATGACAAATAAACGACCAGTGCCACCTGCTGCATGAAACACGGGAGGAGATTTTGCAGACAAAACAAATCATTTCCATGGAAATGCTGTCCCAGGCTGGTGGGCGGGGGGCAGATGGGGAGATTGGAACAGACGAGCGTTTTGCTCAATGCAATTTCCTGTCTCAGGTATTGATTGTCAAACTATGCACAAAGAGATGCACAAGCAAACACATAAATAAGTACAGTAACCCCATCAACGGAGAGGATACGGCAAATGTTTTTTTTTCCTTGAAGTGCCCATACAGATCTCGATCCTCAGGTGATATTTCCTCGAGCCATGTTAGCTCAACAATATCATGTGTATTGTTTTTGTGTTTTCCCAGGAAAACAGGTGGTCTTTAGTGGCACTTGGCAGTGTATAGGGCTGACACACTGACTGTTTCTACAAATGAAGGGCGGCTCAAGCGCAGACACACCTCCGATGCCTCCGGCCAGTTTGAGCTCATGGTGTGTGCTCACCGGGATAAACTAGTGGCCTGGCCAGACAGCGCAGTGTTGCTACGCACGAAGCCCACACAGGTGAGAGGATCGCAGGATACCGGTGTTACGTGTAGCATTGTTTCGCGTGAAGGTTTCCCATCTGTATGTTGTGTTTATGTCCCCGCGTCTTGTGTAGGATGTCGTGGGCCAGAGGCCTCTTTGTGGGCAGAGTGGACGAACGAAAGACAGCATGGGGAGAGCGCAATGGCAAAAAGAGGAAGGACAGCTCATCCCTGTGCAACCCACGCTACATGAGCTGCCTGAAGGACCCTGAGGACCTGGAGCCCCCTAATGCGGCCCCTCAGCATTACCACTGCGGAGCAGGCACCAGCGGGGGCAACTTCGGCTTGCGCTGTGGCTGGCAGGAGGATCACTACGGGAAAAGGATGGGTGGCGGCGGGGATCTGGGTCTGAAGGCTGTGGACCTGGGTTTTGAAGATGGCGAGCTGAAGGGCAGGAAGGAAGAGGAGTTGGGGGAATTAGCAGAGGGCCGCTGCAAGACTATGACCGCTGCAGACTGCTGGATGCGGGTTGTGTGGGTTTTCCAGTCGAAGAAATTTCAGTCAGCCAAGCTGGAGCGTCTTTACCAGCGCTACTTCTTCAGGCTCAACCAGAGCTCTCTGACCATGCTAATGGGGGTGCTGGTGGTTGTGTGTGGGGTCATGCTCACCTTCCACTGCATTTACACCGCCCCTGACGTGGCCTACGTCTCAGTGCTCTGCGTCGCCATGGCTCTCTTCTTGGCCATGATGGTGGTGTGCAACCGCAACGGCTTCCATCAGGACTACATGTGGATTGTGAGCTACCTAGTGATCGGGGTGCTGATTGTAGTGCAAGTCCTCGGGGTGCTGCGGGTGAACCCCCGCAGCGCCTCGGAGGGCATCTGGTGGACGGTCTTCTTCATCTACATCATCTACACGCTGCTGCCGGTCAGAATGAGAGCTGCTGTGCTCAGCGGAGCGGTGCTGTCCACCATACACGTCGTCACTGCCTGGCAGCTCAACCAGGAGGACAAGTTCATTTTCAAACAGGTGAGTGAAAGCAGACGCAAGACAGAGCATGAGAAGGGTCTGTAAAAATGGACAGATATACGCTCATGTCTTTGTGTTAAAAGTGGGCAATGTAGATATTCCTAATCATAATAAGTCATAATAAGTCCATCCCTTTGCAAAAAAAAAAATATGGAAGTCATCATCTGAGTCCCTTTCCAATCAAGCATGTGAAACTACCAGCTTTAAATGTAAAGCTGCTTATGGAGGCGTCACCTTGGGCTCTGGGAAGTTGTGAAATTGTGACGGACACCTTGTAGTCAAAACCTAATCATTTTAAAAGTAACATTATTATAGACTGCGGCACTAATAATATTGTGAAATTTCTGGACAACTCAGTTGAGGAAATATTTACAGATAAAATGAGACATCAGCGGGGCTGTTTTTGTACATTTAACACCCGACACATCAGCCTCATCACACTGATGTGGAAAATCCAATATTGCCACAAAGCGTTCCTGCTCATTGATTTGCAACACTGCCCTCATGAAAGGGATGGTTACCTCAGTATAAATGGTTTCAAAAGCTCTGACGGCATACAAATAATTAAACAGCAAGTCACATTGTTAACACTTACACACAGAATAGGTTCTCGTTGTTTCAAGTCTGTCTAAATACAATATCCGTTTAGCCGTAAGTACAGTAATAGTCCTTACTGGTCGTCCATTAATGCAATTTCACTGCAAGTGTTTGGGGATAAAATCTACACTTAACACTTTAAAGCGCAGTTCTGTAAAATGGAAAATAACGTCTTTTTGGATCCTAGTTGGTGATGAATATTAAACTATCCGCGAAAGTTAAACTGAACACATATTTATGAGTCAAACTTGACAAATATCCCGGACTCATGCTTGCCAGGACCCACTATTATCACCATACAATTGAGCACAATGTTGTTACTGTATTCGCCCAGTGGAAACGCCCTACTTTCTGTCCCCATCAATATAGGACAAACATTGTACAGACTCCTCAACCACTTTTCCATGTCAAAGGTGCCGTACTAAAAGTAGATGGTGCTGTAGATCTCGGCAGCTTTTCAAATGAGGTTTTTAATGAGCCTATGTTTTGTGCTGTAGGGCAGCTATTGGCAACTCTGTTGGGGTTTGTGGAAGGTCATCTGGGTTGAATGAGCCCGTTTAGCTGCATTGTGGAGGAATATCATGATAATGTAGCATGGTGCCATTCAGGCCGCGGTTCTCTAAAACAAGGAGGCTATTGTAATAAAATGAAACAGGGTGGGGTGGGACACTCAGATTGTGCAATGAATTTGATGGAAAACAGGATGATTACTTCTTCATACTGGAAGCTGTTGGAAAAAAAATGTAAACAGAATTAGACATTTTATAATGGCTTCAGCTCCCAACGCAGTGGAAATATTTATTCATTGCTTTTGTCTGTTTATTTTCTTTTTATGCGCAGAGTTGCTATTAAGCTATAATATTAGATTGCACGTAGGGATTCAAAAAAACAGTGCATGAACCTGAAAAACCTCCAAAGCGGAAGTAAAAAATTGCCTTTACAGGGCCACGATAAAAATGTATTCATTCCCAGTTGTTAATTATTTGAACAATTAATCTGTCGTCATGATTAATCGATTAGTTGACAATGTGTCATCAAATCGCGATAGAGGCACATTATCAGTTCCCAGAACCTGCAGTGACAATCTCAATATGTACCCGACTGTTAAATTTATGAAGATATAAAGCAGACAATTGCAGAAGTTGTGACTTAACGGGCTACTTGAATATAAACAGAGCCATGTTAATGTTATTAGTAAAGCAAACAGAGCTGTGTCATGAAATATTTAATAAGAATTTTATATGTACATGGCTGAGTGTGTGCACGTGTGTGTTGGGGAGGGGGGTGTCTTTTTTTTACCGTTGGAAAAAGGAGTGCAGATACGAACTTACCCCTGAAGCCCACGCCATGGCTTGAACTCTAGTCTCTGTAGAAACGTGTTATTGGTTTTCTCTACCAGCCATCACGATGAAGCAACCAGATGAATGTGGAGCCACTCTGAATGAGGAAATATTGACATAGCTCTACTGGTCCAGTGAGCTTGTCTGTTAAGTGCCCATGCCCCAGACTAGACAGGGTGCCCAAACCCCCAACACAGTATGTTCCAGCTCCCTGAGCAATCAATAGCAGGATCAGGGGCTTCACACTATTCTTGCTAGAGGGTTTCTGTCTCTTTTGGGCTTCTAATAAAGATGAAGGAAAGGACCTCAGCCTTGCTTTAGGTTGTTAGGTTTTTTAAATTCTGTTAATAACCATATCACACTCATGTGTATATAATTTTTTTTAAAAATAAGAGGAAGTGAGTTGTTTTTTTGTTGTTTTCACCCTCAAGAAAAAGCACCACACAGTGTGCCGCTTAGTCAGCTCAACAGGTTTCTCTCAGTCTGGCTTCAGGCTCCTCGCAGATGTATGAATACAGAGGGACTCCATTCAGTCTGTCACACCCCCTGTGATAATAAGCTCACAAAAGTCTCTTCCTGGCGTCGCATGGCCAGACTCCCTGACCTGGGAAAGCTGGTTTCTTCTTCTGGGACCTCATCATCCTCCAGCCCTCTCTGTGTCCCGGCCTTGTTTCCCCCCCCCTTATTTGTATTTTCCCTGCAGAGATCTTCATGCAGGATCAGAGTTGAGAAGATTGGAGACCGATGATGGCGAGCACAAAAGGCGTCTTTGTCAGAGGCAAAACAGGAGATGTTTGGGAGGGGGGTTGCGGAGGTTACAGTGGTGACAAGGGGACGACCACGGATGGACAGTGTGAAATAATGCTGGGCTGACGCACCCGGCTTTAAAAGAGCTGCCAGTCTCTTCTCTCTTTTTTCTCCTTCCACTTTTCTCCCTCTTTTTTTTTTCTGAGTCATAATTCCATTCTTACAAAATCCCTTGCAGATGGAGTGGCCTTTTATTTCACAACAGGCTGAGACTTAGCTCACACTAGCAATGGGGATTGTTTCCATAGATCTCCATGGTTCACCACTCTGCACTGAAGGGCCTCCTCAGACGGCAACAGAGAGATGAAGGTGTAACTGCTCTCAGGAAGTTATACTGCTGCGGTTCATTTGAAGTGCTGCCATTATTTTACAGGCGCAGCTTTTAGAGGGATCTGATTCATTTTTTTTCAGGTGGCACCTGCTGTCTAGATTGGAAAGATGGTGATGTGACAGATGTGGAGTGAGACAGAAGTAGCATGTTAGTCTCACATTGGCAAGAAGTTGATGGCAAACATAAAAATAAAAAGGTTGAGGGTCAAAACAGAAAGAATTATTTCATGAATGGAGTACAGTTATTCTGTATATGACTGAGCTTAGAGCCACAATTTATGTGATATGCACAATTTTACTTTTGAACAGTTCAAATAACTTTAAATTGCATCACCAGAGGGTTGAAGCACCTCTGTTACTATAACTTGGCAAGAGAAAGGTCAATTCATTATTTCTTTGTCTTTACTTCTGTTTTTCTGGGATTTTGCACACTTCATCTCTTTAACCACATTTGGTTTAAAGGTCTGCTGCGGGCTGCTCTGACAGCTGAAGTTGTTCTACTAACTGTTTTGCTTCCTATTTCTGACACTTGGTAGACGACAGATTCCCCTTGATTGGAAGAGGTTACCAAACTCCTATCACCCTTTTGATGACGTCCATGTTTGTCATTGTGTTTGGTCGCCGTGACATTTCCGCTCGTTGGCAACAATGCGTGTCCTAATGTCGGATCCTCTATGTAGCATACGAATGCACCACAAAGAGCCAGATGAACAGAGCAGTTTGTGTTCCAGTCGCTTCATATCATCTATTTTGAAGCCTTTAGTGAAAGCATGCAATAATATTAATGGCTGCTCTTCAGTATCTGACCTTTATTACCCTCTGCATTCTAATCGTGTTGGCTGAGTGTGTTTTTAGTAAATTTAACCCAACTTCAACTTTAAAAAAAGTCCTCAGTAGATTACACCCTCTTGCACTGGTCTGCTATGGTCCAGTCACCTGACATAGCTTATTTATCTCATGGCGCTGAGCACTCAGACTGTGGCTGGAAGTCAGACACTTGTGTGCGAGTGTTAGCTCACACACACACACACACACACAGAAAGATGCACACACAAACACACAGCACATGGGTTCAAAGCAGATTCATTTGGCACTCAGAGGGCTATCCTGTGAGAGGACCACCTGTCCCTTGTGTTTCTGTCATGTCATTATTCTCTTGCGGGTGGATGTGGCAACAGCTAACTTAAAGACACGATTGGCATTTGGCACCGTGCAGAGAATTTTTGCTTTGATTTTTGTATTTCCATAACTTATGTATGCACAGCTGTGTTTCCATACACCTATATGTCTTAAGGGGGATTAGGTGACTTACCGTGCCATTGTTTAGCTCTAAGACTTTAAATCTAGCCAGCGTGCAAGATGTCATACGTGGATTAAAAAGGACCCAAACAGAAGTTTTTCTTTTGCGTGCACCAGGATATATTTGGATAACCAAATCCCAGTTGGAGTCCCTTTAAGAGGAGCTACTGACAGGCAGGTCAAGAAGAGCGTGAAGTCTCGAAGGCACATCTAGTCTGGGCCTTTGTTATTGTATGCTGATCCAGCAGCAGAGGAAAAACCTGTTCCTTTGGCAGATTGTTATGGGGTCAACGAATATGGGACTAGTGGAAACATACTGATCCCCCTGCTTAGCGCTGGTGAAAGAGATACCAATCAATGAAATGTCACCGGCATGACCGATGCGTGCATAATGCATTTAGGCCAGAACATTGGTGTTGCGTAAGAAAAGCCTAAAAGCAGCCACAGGAGCTACCTCGACCTTTATACAATTATTTAGGATGTTTCCCTGGAAAGTATGACAGCACCTGTCTCTGATGATCACACGAGCTGTCGGGTGAAAACCTCTGCTCTCTGACTCTAAAGCGAAATTACATATCTCCTTGAATGTACAAAATAAGCAAACAAATCCAGGAGTCATCAAACTCATGCGTTTGATGCCAACTTTGAATATCTGACACTTTTTGGTATTTGCTGTTATGGTTTGTTTAATACCCAGCTCTACGTATGAACCCGCTGTCCTGTATGTACGGTGGCGTACGCTCATCAATCATGAGCAGTGTGGAGCGCGTGTTATCTGTTTCTGCGTGCGTGAATTGCATGGATCAGAGCGGCTCACTTAGCTGCTATCAAATGGTGAGAACCCATCATCAGGTACTGTGGGTGCCAAACAATGCACTGGCTCAAACAATAGATCCCCCCCTTTAACTCCCAACCTCGCTCCCTGTCAGAATGGGAGAGAGCTTGTGACTCATCCACTTATTGTATTACAACCACAGGCCATGATACAATCCCGGATAACTTCCACCACTATGGGTGGGGGCAATTAGGATTAGCGATAAGCTAAATATTGCTTTTAAAATACAGCCAATGATAAGGGAAATAATAGCCGGGCTAATAATAGCTGGGTGAGTCGGAGATGAGGAAGTGCAGGTTTCTAATAACAGCTCATGGTTTACTAACAACTTGGCTCTCTGCAAAAGTAAATACAGGGATTTAAGGCTGAATTGCCATGGCGGACAGCCAAGAGATGTATATTAGGAATCCATTAGTGGTGTTAAACGTTGATCTGTGTGGCGTGCAAGCCTCGAGGCTTTTAAGGACAGTTTTACTCGGGACCACGTTCAGCGCGGTGCACCCTGTCGTAGCACTCATGACAGGAAGGTGAATGGCTCTGTGTCAGAGGTCATCGTCACACTAGCCAAATGTCTTGTTATCCTACCATCCCAGTTACTGCTACATAGTTAAAACAGTGACAACGTATGTTGAGCTGGCCTTAAAAAAATGCACTACCGGAGCGAAACTAATTTAACTTTCTTAAATGGAAAGTGCAGATCACGCTAATGATTTTGTCCAGTCCGTGGGACAGTTTTCACTGTCAGTTGCTAAGTTGAAAGCACCGAACCTTACCTCACTCCATGTCTTTTTCACATTTTCACTGAATGATGTCAGATGCAATAACAACACCCCGGTCCCATGATGTAATTTCACACACTCGGGGTTAATCCAAGGGAAGTTACACTCGTGTGTTTTCACGAGATCCTCCCGCTGAAGTGTGCAGAAAGCTTAAAAAGCGTATCGCTTCACGTCTTTATTTATTATCCTTCACTCCTATGCCAAAAAATAAAAAATAAAAATCCTTGCCTTTTAAGGTTGTATTCGTACAAAGACAGTGCTATTTTCTTCATTTGGGATGAGTCAAAGCTGCTACACTCTGCATTCACTTTAACTTTCAATATGTCTTAATCACATTTCTGAGAGTCCTTGTTTTGGTTGGGCTGAACAGAGATGACCAGGGCATCATACAACCATGAGACATATACAGTGGCAATTCAGCTTGTAGTTTTCAATCCAAGTGTTGAAACTTTACACCGGTGCGTTTATTCCCATGAAATGCTGCTTATGTATCAGGCTTCACAAACATGTCAAATGTGACGGATCCCGAAGTTGGCCCAGGAGGTACGTGTGTTCAGTATCAGCTCATCCATGACTGAGCAACACGTGGAAGACAAGTCAAAGCTTCAGCTGAAGCAGTTACCAAACTCCTCTTGTGTTTCCGCTGTTTAAACTATAACCTGTTCTTCTTGTCCCAGTATTGATCTGTATGCCTTATAGTAAAAGTCAATATTGTGTATGGTTAGTAGACAGAACAGGGAAGGACAGTGGCTTAAACTGTGTAGTGAATGTAAGCAGATACTTATATAACTGGTCAGTGAAACAAAACTTTAGCATGTTTTTATTGGAACTCCCACATTTGGCACGCACACACATCCTCTCGTTTAATGTCATTTAAAGCCCTCTACCAACCCTAACTCTGTGACTCAGTATTCAAAGACTAAAAGCCGTGTTACATCGGTCTCTGTTAAAGCGAAATGGTGGCCTCCGGTTCATGTTGTACGTTGTGCTTAAAAGGAGATGGCGGCAATAGCAGCTGAACTGGGAATTCCTAGATGTTTAGCTCACACGGTTCAAGGTCTGGTCTCCCTCACACGGTTCAAATCAGCGAGAGGAGCCGACAGAGGATTGAATGAGGCCGGTCAGCTGGGTTGGCTTGTTAGGCCAATTAACCAAATCTTGTGTTCTTGTGGCCGCCGTGCTGTAATTGCAGCTGTGCCTGTGAGGGTGTTAGTGGGCAGGAAGTGAAGGGTTAGTGAGGACACAGCTGGGAGGAGAGTATTGTGTGTCCAGTCCTGCCCCCGCCCACCTCCCCTCACTCTGCCTGCGCAGCCAAACACTGACCACCAAGCAGCCACATACACGCACTAATGTGCTTCTAATCACATCTTACAGTGTGTAGTGGTCATCTAATACAATGGTGCACGGATAGATATGAGTTCATCTTACCTCTTGAGTAATTATTACAATAGGCAAATGCGGACGAAAGATCATACAACACCTGTCGGTGCTGTTACCAATGACAAAATGTTTTAGCACTTACCTTAAGACTTTTGCTAATGGGAAAGTTTTCACTATTTTTCAATGTTTTCTGCCTTATGTAACCAAATCATTTATCGGTAAATGAAAATCATTGTAATTTTCAGCACCACCGTAAAAACAGAATGGCGCTTGGTTAAAGCAGTAGCGGTTTGTCGAGCGAAATGACTAAGGGGCTTGAACACTTGAGGTTGAACACCCATTTCATGGAAGATTAAAAAAGATTACTCCCTTGTTCACAGAGAAAGGAAATGTTGTGAAAGAGGAAGAAATGACAAATGTCCTAGAGCAGAACTAAAGCCAAATGCTACATGGTATTATTCGGCCAAACGACGTGAACCACAAGAAAGAGTAATAAGGCGGCTTCAGTGTGGGTTGATGTTATAACCCTGCTTCGTTGTAGGGAGTGGCCTTGTTTGAGGCTCTCAGATGACGTGTGCAACCACAACAACGGATAATCACACATGATTTTAATGCCCAGTTTTACAGAAAGTCGTTCCCGTCCGACTGTAAGTCATCTCTTGTTGTTCGATCTTGTCCATTACTGTGTTCAGGCTTTACACACACACACACACTTAGCTACAGTATCAGAAGAAAAGTGATAAAACCATGGCCAACCAAGCACATATTGCCTTCAATAAGGATTTAATGTTGCTTATTGCAACTGCTGAACTTTAGCCAGCCAAAAATAAATTGAAGGTCGGGATATTGAAGTAGAAGGATAAATAAGCATTGTAATCTTTCGATTTGAGGAAAAATTTGTCGGTCATATTAGAAAAAATGGAGTGGGTAGTTTAAGCTGGTGGTTACAGTTTGTTTTAGTCAGTAATTCCAGGATTGCTGGGAGATTTTCCTAATGTTTGGACAACGTTTATGTGCAAGTATTAATTCGGGATCTGTTTTTTCTGACGGATGTGCGGCCTGGGTCCAGCTCTATTTAGCTTTGCGGAATTGGCCTCGGAGTTTCACAAAGATTACTTCGTGGCCTCACTGGTCGCCTGAGACCAATTTTGGTTTGGCCCGAGCAATGATAAAAACAAAGCTCTGATTCCAGATGGCAGAGACCCAAGATGGCAAAGGCAGGCAACCCCCACCCCCACCCCTCTGCAACATCTGTCTTTATAAGGAACAGTTTCTTCCTTATGTCAGTATTTACACATTATAGTAGCCCAAACCTCGATCAGGACTAGTGCCACAGAGTCTCATAGTATTATCTATTTTTTACCACGGTGGTACCACATGTTATCTTTTCAGGCAACCATCAGCAGTGTGAGACTCTGGGCTTTGATGTGCATCTCTGTAAGACATTTTAAAAGCTCCAGATGCCTATCAAAGGTCATGTGCTGGAGAGCAGCCCCCATGTCATCTGCTGTCAGCGTCCCCAGAGCCTGTGTGTTGACTTACGGGATGTGGCCCTCTGGCCTTTTAAAGTTTAAACTTCAGCTTTAGTGGAGCTCCGGGTTGGTGAGATATCTGAACTTATCTTTCATTGCAGGCCTTTTCAGGTACTCCTGGACAAATCCAAACATTGATTACAAGAACAATGCCTTTATTCAGTAATTGACAGTATGCCATATCTGCGTTTATCAGTTCTTAGTTTACCTCCTCTCCATGTATTGTCATAGGAGTTAATATTAGTTACAGATTGATCAGCATGTGACCTACTCCGCTCTGCTCACAGGGTCGGCTTCGACAGCTGCCTTTGCAGAACCTAAAACTGAAAGCGACACTTTTGAACTTGCCTAAATGAAAACCTGTCTTATTAATCAAGAGAACGTATCAGCTGGCCATACGTTTGGTCTCTGAATGAAGGGATAATGACCTTGCTGTGAAAACCTTGTCAGTACATATGCACATTCCGGCATGCTTGTGTGTGAGAGAATTGTCCAGCGGGATATTATTAAAGACAAAATGGATTTACTGTGTGTTTGCCAAGCAAAAAATCTTTTCCATCACTTTCCTTCATTCATTCATTACCACGCTATCCATCAGCCTCACTTTATAAAGCACCTTCCCGGGAGCCGTACCTTATATGACAATGTTTGGACTCTTGCTAACTTCACCGCCAAGAGGTCCCTGCTAAAGTAAATGTCGAGCAAAGCTCGTCTCCGAGAGCCAAAAGTCTGCGGGAAGAATGGGCTGGAGGACATCCGTGGAAGTCTTAAGTCTAGCTTAGCGGTTATAAAGAGAGTGGCACTGCGCTGATGGTGAGAAGCTGCTCCTGCTGTCTTTACACCACATCGCTGTTTGGAGAGGGGAGTGTCAGAGCGGCCCTGGATTTGCAGGCCTGCGTGATATAAAGTGCAGCGACAGACACAACAAGCTTCGAGATCAAAGAGCTGCCAGTCCAAAAGGAGTCGGGCACACATGTACACGCATGGCTCGCACACAAAGATTTATTTAAAAGCTTCTATGAATGCTTCTGTCTCTAATCCCCAGACCGTGCGGTGACTAAGCATATAACTTGGCATTAACACAAGCTCTGTACATCATGCTTCCCCACACTTTAGTTTCACTTACTCTGAGCTTTCCGGCAGTTATATTGAGCTCTCATTCAAGACCCTGAACGCATCAAAGCTGCTGATATTTCAGGGTTTTTGCCGCTGCATTTGTGTCGCGTTTGCAAATACACGCGTGTCCCTGCCGTCGCAGCGCCGCCGGGTGTTTTCCTGTACAACAAAATACACAAAACCCCGTATGAAGGACCTCCTAAGCTGTGTTTAAGCACACACTATGCTTCTCGCCAAACTATCAAAATCAGTTTGATAAGAATGTCTTAAATTGGCCCGAAATCTGAGCGTGCTTGCGTGGGAAGCGGAATCGGCCGCTGGGAAGCGCGTTCTTGGGAACTGCAGGTGGCCCAGTATCTCAGACAGGCCACCAAACTAAGTTACGTGGCTCACTCTGTTTGCAGCCATCTGCTTGAGATTAATGCGATCAGGTTGTATCGGCACCGTCCGAGACCGGAGTGTCAGGTCTCCGTTGGTGGCATGTAACATTACGATGCAGGGCTTATCAGGACACTCGGGCTTGCGAGCGGTTTATGAACACAATGGCCTAATCACTCATTGAGTCACGGTGCACTTAGAGAGCAATTGCTCAGCCAGTCATGTAAAGAGCGTGAGTGGCTGGTTTTGTCGGTCCTCACACCTGATCTTCAATAGCCCCACGACGAGGCGCCACTCACCTCTTGACAGCTTTGATCTAAATCCCCGAAAGTTGACTGACAGCCTGCGTCGGCCATGCTCTGTCATCCTGCATCAAAGAGTTCAAGCAAAAGTGTCTTTATCTGCATCTACTGTATATCCCTCAGAAATATATATATTTTTTTTTAGAAAAAGATGATACATTTTGGATGCTCTGTTGTTAGTTCCCCAATAGCGTTGTGCTGTGGCTACAACAGGGCTTGGTATTTACACAATATATCAAAGGCACCCCATCAGTGTGTTTATTTTTGCTTACTGCTGTGCTCCCGATGCAGTCTGACCATTTGTTTTCAGGTGGAGTAGGAAGCTACTACCGACCTCCTCTTCGAAACAAACAGAATGGAATTTGCCTGCCACTGTCCTGTGGTGATGGTGTTCTGTTTCAAGCACAGGTTGTTAGATTGTCCCTGTCTTGTTGTGAAAGCAAAGGGCAAGTTCTTGTGTATACAGTGTAAACTTCATCTCCGAAAAAAAAAAAAAAAGCCTGCCGTCACTCTGCATGGCTGCGTTATTGTCTCCTTTCGTCGGCGGTTTTCCTCTCAATGTCTTTGTTATTTACATTCCGGCCGAGCAAAGATATGCATGAAAATATGCGATGTATGTACGCGTGCAGCTAATCAGCTTTTATCGCCCTTTCTTTGTCTCTCTTCCGCTGTCTTTCTGATAAACACAAAATACAAACACACACATGGAACGCACACACACACTGGTTAGGCAACATACCAGCCATGGCTTAGAAATCCTGAGGCTGGTGATGAGTATTTTCAAGTCTTCCACTTTAGTCCCAATGTTGTTATTAAGACTGATTGAAATTCAGCCTTTATGTGTGTACCATGCCTGCATGTCTTTTTCTCATTATTGATGATATCATCTTCAGAGGAAACACTCAGTCCTCTGGTCATGGGTCAAGTGACTTTCCCAGGCTGTGTGTCTGAACATTGGGAAGATGTGTGTGTGTGTGTGTGTGTGTGTGCGTTTCTCAGCGGAGGGGAAGTCCAGAGCTCAAGGCTCCATTTCTGATGTTCGGTCTTGGCTGTGGACGAGTGAGAGGAGAAATCACGAACAGACTTACACACTGGCTTACCACACGCATCCAGAAACACACAGGCACACACACGGAGAGCAGCACAGAGGAATGTTTTAAGGGTCGATGACCCCGCAGAACCAACTGTACACTATATCTAAACTTCATTTACTCAAGCCACAGATAATTCTGTTTTACAGTGTGCTTCCATTCTCAGGGCCTCATTGTTAAACCACCATGCCTCCCTGCACTGGGCACATAGAGGAGACTAATATAGCCACTTCGCTTTCTCACCAAAATCTAAAGCTGTGCATATAATACCGGCCGCAAGAAACATTCCCCGTCATGCTGCTCCACACTGCTCTAAATCTCACCATTTTGATGAGAAAAGCTATTTTTGCAGGGTTTTATCTGTTTTTGGCATTCAGCAAAAGTCATATTTTCACACGCTGGATGAATCTGCCTTTTTTTTTTAAGCCTCTGCCCCAGCAACAGCTGTGGCCACAGGCTTTATATTTTCGGGTTGTCCATCTATACGTCTGTGCGAACATCGCAATCTGCTGAACGTGATATTTGAGGAACGCCTCGTGAGGATTTCTTCCAGTGCAGCACAAACGTCCACTAAAGCGTTTTTTGTTTTTTTTCGGCCACAACTTGGCCATTATTCAGTGCTATAACTCATTAACAGAAGGGGAGACTGTGACCAAATTTCCCATTTGGTCAGATGCTCGATCGGTGACACTACTTTTGAGGTTTGAAACTGTGGCAAACGTTTAGATGATCCTTGCTGCCGGACTGAAGATGCCTGCAAAGCATCCATGTTTTAGAACTTTAGAAGAGCTTTATGAACCGAGCCTCTGAGCACCTACAAAGAGTTTGACTTTTTGACTTTAAAAATTCGAACCACAAAGCTCAACAAAGTATCACCTATCGGAAAAGTAGAACGAAAACCTGAGTCTTCACGTGTTTCCAGTCATGCTTCACGCTCAACGGTCTGGGCTTTCTATCTGACTTTCAAAGTGTGACAAGAGAAGAATGTCTTCTTGCTGAGCAACCACAAGGCCACGGTCATCATCCCTAACCAGATCACAGCTAATGGTCCCTCAGACGTTTGAGGAATTTTTTTCCTTGCAGTAAATCCTATGACATAGAGTGTTATCAATTTTGTTTATTGACCTCACCCAGGTCAGGCAGAGTTCACTATGCTTGTGATGTGACATTTGCATACTTTGTGGCCTTCACGTGTCTTTTCTTTCTCCTTTTACACCCTCTCTCTCATGTTCGTGTGTTTCCAGGTCAGCGCCAACGTGCTGATCTTCCTGTGCACAAACATGATCGGGATCTGCACCCACTACCCTGCTGAGGTCTCTCAGAGACAGGCGTTCCAGGAGACGAGAGGGTACATCCAGGCCAGACTGCACCTGCAGAGGGAAAACCAGCAGCAGGTACACATAGGCATGCACACAGACCCACGTCATACATCCACATCCTGTAAGGAAATGCAAAAGAGCAACACAAATGCAAAAGAGCAACAAACGGGTGTCTCCATTTTCCAGTCTGATTTGTTGGTCTCAGTTTGCGAAGGCTAACAATATGTTCTGGTGTATAACACGTATCTCCACTCCTCTCTATTTGACTAACACATTCCCACGCAGATGCCAACAAGGCAGGGTGACTCATGGAGCACTTCATTGGTGCAAACTGATGAAAATGAAGGGGCTCTCTCTGGGTCTTTCTTTAATTTCGCTCTCTTTCTCCCCGTCTCTCTCTCAGGAGCGCTTACTGCTGTCAGTGCTGCCAAGGCACGTTGCCATGGAGATGAAGGCTGATATCAATGCCAAGAAGGAAGATATGATGTTCCACAAGATCTACATCCAAAAACACGACAATGTGAGGTAAACGCAAATAACGTACATGCTCCAAAACAAACATGCACTCAGGAAGATGTCAGAGAACCAAGACCAGTGGCTTTGACCTCACTCTGCTGACTGATGTGCCAGTTACAGTCACTCCAACAGCTATTTCCTTGACAGCATGTATTATGCATGTTGTTGTTTATTGACACTGACAGCACCGGCTGCAGTAGCAGTATTGACTTTGGCACACCGCTGCGCTTTTTGTAGCAAATGATAGGTGGCAGACCTCAAGTTTGCCGGCCCCCTGTTTCAACCCCCACCGCTGTACTTCACCTCCAGAGCGGGAATAAGTCACCGCGAACAGGTGACCGAAACTTTCCATCCATTAGTCTGCCTTCGACGCGCAGCTGGTGGTTTTAAGGTTGTGTCAGCGTGGTGGCGGGGCACAATGAAACGAGGCTGCGGCAGAGATCTCCTGTCAGAGGTGACCCAAATAGGTACAGGTGATGCACTTAGTTGGAACAATTGCTCGCAACGTCGCTGCTCCGCCAAGGTGTAAACTTAGAGGAGCAATTCATTATCCAAATACAACACCTGCTGTGTCTCCCAAATTGATGCGCAGGTTATTTTGTAAACGAAACAATGGTGGACCACAACAAATGATAAAATATTAATGTTTTCTGGTGCTTTTGAAGGTTTATGTACATCACTAAAGTTTAAACATACCTATATTTCAACCGTAAGAAACTCTAAAAATTCTCAGTATATCCAATTATCTAGCTTATTATTTATATCTTGAAGTAAAATTTGGTGTAAAATTGTGTGTTTAACTGTTTAAGCACACCTGTAATTCATGGTTAAAGCTGGCCTTTTAAAAGGTTGGTCATCAAGATTGTTGGGCTTTTTTCCCCGTAGTATCTTGCCCTGCAGATAGTTTTGGTTTTATTTGCACAAATTTGTTCAGTGGTGATACTTACGTCATTTAAACACGACATTTAAAAAGTGTAACAGCAACATTTCCTCCAAAAACACTAAACTGATTATTTTGGATAATCCAAAGATCCCGCTGCCATGAAAACTTGTCAAAGCAAATAGGGCAAATAAAAGCATATGCCAAAACTACAGCCACTTCATGGCTAAATACCACAAGGGATAAGTAAGAAAATATGTTTGTAATTTAGGTGAGCTGACCCTTTTAACGCTGTTGCATCATAGCTTAGAGTCTTAGTCTTGGTGGGAGATGCAGACAGGCACTGGACTGATGTAACGAAGGGCCAGTTCTCCCCCAGTGGTTGACTTCACGGGACCTACAGTGCCATCTGTTGCCTTCAAGTGGAACTCGGCGTCTGTGGTGTTGTTTATCCTTGCTTTCTTTGCTTTACTATCAAAAGTTAGCAATGAAAGGCATGCAGACAGCGGGACGGTGGGTGGTGTTCTCAGAGGGACAGGCTGGAGGAGATGACCTACATTGGCCCAGATGATGAGAGCCAGAGCTGAACAAATGTCTGCCTCTCTCTTTTCCCTGTTCACATGGCAGTGAGGAGGGAGGGAGGGAGGAGGTGCTAGACCATGCTGACCAACTCCATACTTTATTGATTGATCTCATTCTTGCTTTCCTTTGTCCTTCTTTCCCTCACTCTCTGTTCCTGTTACCCCTCTCCCTCGCTCCCTTGCACCACCGCCGCCACCCCCAACACCTCCTCTTCAGCATACTGTTCGCAGACATCGAGGGCTTCACCAGCCTGGCGTCTCAGTGCACAGCCCAGGAGCTGGTCATGACGCTGAACGAGCTGTTCGCCCGCTTCGACAAGCTGGCCTCGGTGAGCCCTGACACCTGCCGCCACCGTGTTCACAGCGGAAGTTTGAACTGCCGCTGCTTATGTAACCATACAGTCTGTAGCCTCCACTGTTAGTATGACAAAGCCGACACGGTGCACATGTGGAGGAGGCTGGGGGGTGGGCGGGTGGGGTGGAGGTTACTTAGGCATTGTGTAACACATCAATTAGACTACGCTGAGACTGATGAGTCATCTGAATTATGCATAGAAGGGCCTATATGTGACATGCTTTGTATTAGCTGTAATTGATGGCCTTATATTTTATGTGTGTGTGTGTGTGTGTGTCCTTGCTGTACAGGAGAACCACTGCCTGCGTATTAAAATCCTTGGGGACTGTTACTACTGTGTGTCAGGACTGCCTGAGCCCCGGGCTGACCACGCCCACTGCTGCGTGGAGATGGGAGTAGACATGATTGAAGCCATCTCGTGAGTCAAACGCACACTAATGCAGCGAAACACAAAGCCCCACGCACTCAGGGCCGGAGCGTACACTCACACTGTTACGCGGTAGCATTCCACTGAAGGTTAACCAAAGATCATAAAGCTGACAATTGTGTGTGTGTGTGTGTGTGTGTGTGTACACAAATCTGCAGGTTGGTGAGAGAAGTGACAGGCGTTAATGTGAACATGCGGGTGGGCATCCACAGCGGCCGCGTACACTGCGGGGTGCTGGGCCTGCGCAAGTGGCAGTTTGACGTCTGGTCCAATGACGTTACGCTGGCCAACCAAATGGAAGCCGGGGGGAAGGCTGGGTAAGTCCCTCCTACTCCACCTGCTACTGTATTGACATTGGCTCCCGTAGGCTGTTTAGCTTCTGACACACTGTATGTTTGCGTGTGTGTGTGTGTGTGTGTGTGTGTGTGTGTGTAGGCGTATCCACATCACCAAAGCCACACTGCAGTATCTGAACGGGGACTACGAGGTGGAGCCAGGATTCGGAGGAGAGAGGAATGCTTACCTGAAGGAGAACAACATTGAAACCTTCTTGGTGCTGGGCTGCAGCCAAAAGAGGGTTAGTGCGCGGTCAAACACACACACACACACGTCCTTGAGTCCTCTTCAGAACTTCACACCAGTGCCGTATTTCACACAAACAATATAATGGCTTGTCACCTGGTATAGAAGACCTTGTTTGTCAAAGCATCTACCCTGGTGGGGTTTCTCCACTTGCAGAAAGAGGAGAAAGCCATGATGGCCAAGATTCAGCGAGCACGTGCAAATTCTGCTGAGGGACTGATGCCACGCTGGGTGCCTGATAGATCCTTCTCCAGACCCAAGGAGCCCAAAGCCTTCAGGCAGATGGTGAGATGCACGCAGGGAGCACTTAGTTCAGTGTGTGGCACCTGTTCTCCTTGTCTGGATCCAGTTTCCTGTGTCATCGTCTCCACTGAAGTCAAATCATAAATATCTTTCTAATTACGTCCTGAAAGTAGCAGTTAATATTAGATTTTTGTCTTATATGGTCATTCAAGGGTCAGAGGAATTCTTCCAAACTTATGTCAGTACACCTCCTTTTTTGTCATAGAACCTCTGAATAGAGATTTCCTAAAATCTGTTTGCTTTTTTAGTCACACCAACGATACGGTTGAAGAAAAGACGGGGTGAGATGTGACATTTAGCACGGGCTTCCAGGACTCCGTCAGGATGAGGTCATCCTGTAGCACAACTGCTTAGATCTTCATGTTATTTGTCATTCTTAGCCTGTGTGCAGCCCCACAAAGCTGCTAGCATGGCTCAACTATTAGGTCTTGTTTCTTTGAGAATACCTCTGCGGAGAATGAATATGATGCTCTGCAAGGGCGAATTTGAGTGCCAGAAGGTGACTAATTTGAGTACGTTACCACACATATGGCCGAAAAGCTGTCAGTGGGAACGAGAGAAGAAGCGATCTTTTCCCATCAAACAAGTGTCACATTGGAGCCTCCATAGGATTCCCGGCTCATTGTTTACTACTTCCACCGAAGCCACTCACTTACTCTTTCTCTTTATTTTTATTTACCTCCTTGTCTTTCCTGCATTCCTTCAGTCCCCTCGTCCTTTTGTCTTCCCCACCTCAAAGCGTTTGAGCCCTTTGGGCAAAGAGGGTGTAATTTGAAGCCTCAGAGCATTAATTAAAACATCAGTCTGGCTCTCAGGGATTAGCTGTGCAGATGTCTGCGTCTCTGTCTATTTTTCAGTTGTACTGTGGCTACACGATAATCTCTCCCCTTTCTCTCGTCCTCCCTCCTGCACCGTCTCTGCTTTTTGCTCTCGTCGTCTCACGCACTCTCTCTGTTTTTGTTTTTCTCAGGGCATCGACGAAGCATCCAGCAAAGACAAGTGAGTGTTTTGGCCCCAGTTTTTGTTTTCAGGGCGGCTTTTGTTAATAGCGGTTGACTGACAGACTGTCACTGTAGTGGTCTAACTTTAGAGCCCACTGTTGGTTTTATACAGTCAGATCCAACCGCAAGCACTAATGCCGTATTAAGCTCTGAGTCATCCTGCTTGTCACAGCATAGGCCAACTCCCTCACACGGACACACACATCCACGCACAGACACCAACACACATGCGGTGACCTATTGTTCCATCGACCCCGTAGCCGCTGCGCTCAGGAGGCCCTGAACCCCGAGGATGAGGTGGACGAGTTCCTCGGACGGGCCATCGATGCTCGCAGCATCGACCAGCTGCGGAAAGATCACGTCAAGAAGTTTCTGCTCACTTTTCAGACCGCCGACCTCGAGAAGAAGGTTGGTATTTGACGAGAGTTTGTTTGGAATTCACCAAAACTCCCTGTCGAAAAAAACTGAATGGATTATTTCCTCTTCAACTGTCGTGATACTAAGTTCTAACTGTTTCGATTCTTTCAGTACTCCAAAAAGGTTGATGATCGTTTTGGGGGATACGTGGCCTGCACACTCCTTGTTTTCTGTTGCATCTGTTTCATTCAGCTTATCATTTTCCCAAAGTAAGTCCTTCTATCTGTTAGGTTGCCTTTCCTAGTTTCCAACTTAAAGTGAATTGTTGACAGGAAATGTGGTGTGGCGGAGTTAATAAGAAAAGTACATCCTAATTATTGTTGTCTCCTCTTCCACAGTACAAAACTTATGATCGGTCTGTACATCAGCGTCTTCATCATCCTCGCCAGCATCCTCTTCATCTGCGCTATCTACTCCTGCATTAAAGTAAGAAACAAAAGGGCTCCATCACTCATACGATGCCATTCGCAGTTATCTTCAGATCAGTGTCATTATCACATGTCTTCAGCGCACATCACTAATGGTATTAACTCTCTCTTATCTGATCTTGTCCCTGCCGCCTGCATTCAAGCTCTTCCCAGCTGCCTTGCAGACTGTAACCAAGAAAATAGTCCAGTCTCGTGCAAACAGCACGCTGGTGGGCGTCTTCACCATCCTCCTCCTCTTCATCTCCTCTTTTGCTAATATGGTAGGGGCTAAAGCTGTCATTATTGCATCATGTAACAGTTGTGACTCTTTAACAATATTGCTCCAAGAAGTCCGTCGCTGTTAATTTAGTTTGAGTTTCGTTTGTCTGTCTTTCCATTAATCTATTTTACAACGTCATCTCAGATGTTGCTGATCAGAATTCAAGATATTTGAACTCTCTGCACCATCCTCACATGTTTAAAATAAGACCAATTTGCCTAAGGGGGTGCTATAAGTAAGGGTTTCCAGCTGCAATTATCATAATCCTTCGGTGTGACAGATGGAGTGGTAGAAATCACCATTGTACTGTTGAGTTTGCGTGTATGTACTTGTGTATGTTCAGCGTATGACTGGTGGCTCAGTCTCACACTCCAACATCAAACTGGCCAATTTAAATTCCATCAGGACTTTTTCAGTAGATTTCTCCCTCAGTTTACGCTCTGTTTGACTGTTTTTGTTGCTAATGTTACTTAGTTACTAATTATATCATGGGAGTAACTACAGTACTGAGCTACATGACGGAAGGCAAATTCTTTGGGAAATCTTGTGAAATTACATGCAGAAAATTTTGCAAATTTATTGGATGAGAACACCTGGTTACAGCGTTGGATTATTCACTGATGACTGGCTCACAGGCTGTATGCCAGATCTCGGCTGATACATCACTGTAGACAATATTGTTGGGAGATTAAATACAGTATAAACTTTATTTTCCAAATTTGACATCCTCCACAGGGCAGTACATTTAAATAAACATGAATAATGTTATCATCGCCAAATGTTTTTATGTTACACGAAAGTATACCATTATCAGATTTTTACTATCAACCTCAAACCCATTACCTCACACAAAATACAGTATTTGCAAACAGTACTTTACAATTGGGGTTTTTGTTTTCAGGAAAACAATTTCTGTGTTTACTCTCCGTGTTACTTCTCTGGTTGACTGTTGCATGACAGAGTGTTTCTTTCTTTCTCTCCAGTTTACCTGCAGCAGAGAGAAACTGGATGACTGCGTGGCCAAGGAGCTGAACATGCCAGTGACTCTCTGCCTGTTGCACAACCTGACCAGGCTGGCAGAGGATGGTTTGACCCTGTGTTCCAACCAGACCATGCCCTGCCATTTCCCCGAGGTCAGTCCTGTCACATTTTTGCACGTGTGTCTGCTGGTGTGCCATTGCATGCCATTGTGGCCGTGTTCTGGAACTCTAACTTTCCTCCTCCCTCGCTGCCTTCTCTCTGCGGCAGTATTTCAGCTACAGCGTACTGCTGACCCTGCTGGCCTGCTCTGTGTTCCTCCACATCAACAGCATAGGAAAGCTGGCTCTGATGTTGCTCATCCAGCTCACTTTCCTCCTGTTGGTGGAATGGCCTCAGGTGGCCCTGTTTGACAACGCAGACCTGCTGGTCACTGCCAACACCCTGTGAGTCCACCAAATAGTTCAGCTCCTGTGTCACGACACTGTTGCTTAGGTTGTGCATGGCCTACTTTGTCATTTTAAGTCCTTTTTTTTAATATGCTCTAATTTTTTTCCTCAGGAAATTATCACCTCTTAATGATTCCATACAACAGTAAGTCATGTTTTCTTCTGTCTAACTTGAGTGACTGAGACGTTTTCGTACTTTGTGACATGACTTTCTCTTCTTCTTCCCTCAACAGGCCCAGTTCCAATGCAACTGCAGAACAGTGGTAAGTAGCTTTCACCTGTTCCGTATGTTTGAGTATATGTCGGGTTTCATACATTATTTTACTTCCAAGCAAAAATAACTAATACATGACTCTTGCAAACTCCTCTTTCACTCCTTAGCCTGACTGTGACCAAGGTTTCCCTAAAGGTCATGACCCCTGTAATCCTGACAGTTTTTGTTCTGGCTCTCTACTTGCACGGCCAGCAGGTGGAGTCCACCGCTCGCCTCGACTTCCTCTGGAAGCTGCAGGTAAATGTTTCTCGACAGTGGCATTCGTAAAACAGCCGCGGCGAAACTAAAGCTAGTACCACTACATAACTCACCAAGAGCAACGCCACTGAGCGCTTTGGTTATGCAGTCACATGACAGTGAGACTAAGCAACCGCATCATTACCCCTTCTTTCCTCAGGCCACAGAGGAGAAGGAGGAGATGGAGGAACTGCAGGCATACAACAGGCGCCTGCTCCACAACATCCTGCCCAAGGACGTAGCCGCCCACTTTCTTGCGCGGGAGCGTCGGAATGACGAGTTGTACTACCAGTCATGCGAGTGCGTCGCTGTCATGTTTGCCTCCATTAGCAACTTTTCGGAGTTTTATGTGGAGCTGGAGGCAAACAACGAGGGTGTGGAGTGTCTCAGGCTGCTCAACGAAATCATTGCTGATTTTGATGAGGTGAGGAGAGAGAAACAACCAAGGGGAAGAAGATGAAATCAAATTTAATTAATGCAGGAACCATTTTTGGATAAGGGGTGTAAGATGGGAAACTTAGACTTTTGTTTCATGCTGGGTACGAGCACCATTTTTCTGTTTGTCTATGTTGCTCTGCCACTTAGCATGCGCTGCTTTTGTTTTGTCTCATTTCCTTTTCTTATACACGGTTGATTACTTGTCTCCAGATCATCAGTGAGGAGAGGTTCCGCCAACTGGAGAAAATCAAAACCATCGGCTCCACCTACATGGCAGCCTCTGGCCTCAACGTTTCCACTTACGATAAAGAAGGCCGCTCACACATCCTAGCTTTGGCCGACTACGCCATGAGGCTTAGAGAGCAGATGAAATACATCAACGAGCACTCCTTCAACAACTTCCAGATGAAGATAGGTAAGCTTGTAAGGTAGCAGAGATTGGTCTGGGGACGCTGTTTTATAAATCTTCTTTGGATTGGCATTTGTTTAAAAGGAACCTACTATGATTTTCCTTATTTTCTGTCATGCGTATGATGTCACAGTGTCCGATGTTCATATTAAACGTGGCCAAATTTTCAAATAATGAGCTAAATGTATGTGAAACTAATCCTTGTTAGACAAAAATTCACAGAAGAGAGACGTGCATATTCCGGATAAGATTTGGGTTTGAATATGATCGCATGGAATTGAAAAGTTGTTGCTCTCTTACTTAGAGTAGTTTTACGTGCGAGTTACTGGTAAAAGGAGATCTACAATAAACTGCTTCCTTAGCAACAGCGTTACAAAGTCTTCAAAATGGTATAACTTTTATGATCAAACACAGCACGGTGATTTGTTCTCAGGACTGAACATGGGGCCTGTGGTAGCGGGGGTGATTGGAGCCAGGAAACCTCAGTATGATATATGGGGGAACACAGTCAATGTGGCCAGCCGGATGGACAGCACAGGAGTCCCAGACTACATACAGGTACTGCAAATGTATGCCGGTAATAAACATAAAAGTGTGTGTCATTTGTGTTTATTTTTACTCAAATCTTGCACAAGTTGTGTATCTTCAAGTATTCTCCTCTGTGAAATAAATGTCCACGCCACAGACATTCTGACAGATGTTTTTCACTCCACAGCAAAATGCAGCTCAAAGTATTTGTGGTGTCTAAAAGAGACAAAGATATTTGCCTCAGCTCTTTATGAAAGCATCATAGCAGATACCAGCGCTTCAGATACAATCAGCACGCAGCCCTACAGCTTCAGGATTTAGGTTCAAACATCTGGTCTGCTGAAGTGCCCTTCAGCAAAAATGCCTGCCATGGACGTGCTGTTCTCCAGCATAAATGGTGCTTTAATGTGCCTCTGGAGGAAGGCAGGAGGCTAAATTTGAATTCCCTGCAGAGCCCATGCAACTTACGACCGTATTATCACCATCAGCAGGGAAATCTCAATTCCAGTCAACAGACATTTCTTGTTCCTCAGAGAACCAGTGTCAGTTAAGGACAAGATTCCCACAGGCTTACTCACCATCTTATTTATAGATGTATAGTATGTGTTAACGCACATTTTGAAATGTTGCACCAGTTAAGATAAGCGCTGTAGTGAGATTTACTGCCTTAAAATCATATCCATGAATTGACCACTGGAAAGATCACAGTCAGAACTGTGCTGCCATCTGTTGCTCAGTATCAGTAACTGCAAATCAGAAATACCCTGTGCAATACAATGTGTGTGTAAACGGTGGGGCTGCAACTAATGATTATTTTAACTCTAGGTTAATCTGTTGATTTTTTTCTAATGAGTGATTAAGATGTCGTGTATGAAAGGTTAATAAATGAAAATGCCCATCAGAAGTCTGCCCAGCCAACATTCCAAAACCAGAGAGATATTCAATTTAAAATCATTGCAATGTAATAATAATCAAAAAAATGCGTTGTAACAATGAATCAGCTCTCTAAATTGTTTCAGTTGATTGACTACTTAGTTAATTGAATAATCATTTCAGCTCTTCTCATTTTCATTCAAAAAAGAAAATTGTGAAAAAAAGACCATTGACCTCCACTCAGTCTGCGGAACAATTTTCATAGTGCTTTTGTCAGATTATTCAGTGTCCTAGTGACTGATAGTGTTTCCCCTGCTCCGGGTTCAGTGTCTCACATCTTGGGTGTCAAATGTCTGCGTCCTCTCTTAGGTGACCACAGACTTGTACCACGTGCTGGTCAACAACGGATACCAGCTGGACTGTCGAGGCGTTGTCAAGGTGAAGGGGAAGGGGGAGATGACCACTTACTTCCTCACCAGCGGTCCCCCCGGCAGTTAACGACGGACCGGCCGACTGCAGAGTGACTCCCACTGCACTGACAGAGTCTGGCAGAGAGATTTGAGGGGTCAGCCCGCCGAAGCACAGTGCGAACACGCCGGGGACAGGAGACAGCCAGCAGAGGCGAGCTCGGCCTGTCTGTATGTTGTCACGTAATCAGATGCACACACGTAGGACGTTGTTCACGTTTGGAGGCTTTTTCCCAAGCTGCTAGAGAGATCACGAAGCCCAGTTGCCTTAGGACAGAAGTGGCTATGCTTGTGTTAATGAGCAATAGTACAAGTATTTCATCTTGAGTCGTTATTTATTTTCGTGCGGATGGATTTTTTTGATGACCAAAAAAGAAAATATATACATATAAAAAAACAAACAAAACAATGTTACTTAAAAGAAAATATGCAAGGACAACATGAAGGATGACAATGACCAAAGAACAAATGTTTGATATGAAACACAGAATAATGTTTCTTTTCAAAACTACAGTATCCTTAAGTAATTTATTCAACGTTTGACAGCAAAGGCCACGGTAACGTCACTTTCATTGATTGGGACGAACACTTTTTTTTGCTGTGGATTTAGTCATGAAGGATAACAAAGACACACACACACATATGCGCAGATAGAAAACACTCACAACAAACTTACTCGGACTTCTCTGTGTTTCTTATCAGGGCCTTCTTTGTTTCTTCCAGCCTGTGATCAGCCTGAGTCTGGACACAAGGCTGTTTTTGGTTCACTCTGAAATGTGCGACTGATTACTCGCTCCCTGAGATGTATTTTTGGTTCAGGCCAAAAAACAAGAAGTAAGAAATGAAGGAAGAACATTTGCATTAAGATCACGGTACTCTAGGGAGATTGTTCAACTGTTATGAAACATTTTATATAAGTGTGTGTGTGCGTGCGTGTGTGTATTGCGTGCGTGAGTACGTTTGTGCACACGTGTGTGTGCGTGTGAGAGAGAGAGAGAGAGAGAGAGAGCACACAAATGAATGCTGATCTTTATCTATAAAGGGGCATACTGTAACTTTTCACTGTGAGGTTTTTATGATACTGTATGACAATGCTTACTTGCCAAACTGGTTGCTGCAAGGCATGTTTTATATTATTTCAGAGTTGTGTGTCCATTCCTGATTTCTTGCGTCAAAATGATCATTTGAAGAGAATTATGTCTACGTCTTTTACTGGACTGTGATTTTTGACTCATTCATTCCAACCTAAATGAGCGGAAGCTTCTGAAACATGTAGTTTGGGTTGTGTTAGAACGTTTGAAGAAAAACTGGTTTCCTGACTTCAGCTTCAGGATCAACTGTTTGCAGGAATTGTCCATCTGCTCACAAGTATTGCCTTGAGATTTTGCAGTTCCTGGGTCCACCGTCTGCTTCGTGGAACAATATTTGAAACTTTACACTACAGTATTTGACACTAGCTGGTTGTGTTTGGCACATGGAGGCTTGTAACCCCCGAAATTAGTTGCTCGAAACAATAATCATATGAATGTAATGTAATATAAACATTTTTTTTTGCCCAAAATGAAGCTACTACTGAAGAAAACCACTCTTTACATTGCCTTTGGTACAGAGGAAGGAGTTGAATCATCGTATTAGAGGCCCAATTGATTAGATTTCTTGTTTGCTGTTCAGTGAAAGAGTATTTTACATTTAGACAAGCTTAACACCTGGTGTTGATATGCTCACTTTTCTGTCTGAGCCTAAAATGTTGCCTAAATAGGCTACAGAAACATATTCTCACTTCTGCTTGTCTCTCTTTCTCTGTCCTTGAAATGAAAGATCAACAAGAGACTCTTGTATTTTCCTTTAAAATGTGGCAGAGTTTAAGAAGTAGTGCAATGATTGATTTGATTCATTTCCCCACAGATAAGAAATCAATAAATGGTTGTTTTTGCTTTGATTGTTTATTTTGTTTGTTGTGTTATGTGAATTCTCTTGGATATCTCATCATATAATGTCATATAAAGCAATAGAAGGAAATAGAAGGCACCACTTCAGTTCCTATTAAGCTGTGGTGAGAGGAAGAAACTGCAAAACACGTTGAAACATATTTATGATTGCCGCTGTTTTAGAAAAGCCGGACTGAAATTCAAGAGGCGAGTTCGTTCTTCTTGTCTTTCATGCTGTTTACCTCGCAACACAGCTTTAGCCTGCTTAGCGGTGTTGCTTTAGTTTGCGTCTAATTTAGATCTCAAGTCAATCAGCAGCCTGCAATCAAGATTTCTCCCTGTGACAGTAACCTGAGAGACACCTCCTTCTCCTTTTTCTGAATAAATCAGTCTACAGTTTCCAGCGGCTGATACAGGAGAGAGTATTTATTTGCTTGCACATGAATAATGGATTCCCGTTGAGGTAATGGCAATGTTCACTTACAGCACTCTATGCTGAACATTAATTAAGAGACATAAATTCCTCCTAATCCCTGATGAAAAAGCACCAATGTTAATATTATATGCCCACGATACAGGGACCTGTAGAATGCATTAGTATATGCACACTTTGATTTTTGTAACCCATATAGCTTTTTTTTTTGCCTGTAGTAGCCAAATTACATCTTTACAAATCTATTTGGATTTGTGGATTCTTTGTTTTTATTTGTGGAATGTATTTATTTAGAAATGTATATTATTATTATTATTATTATTATTATTATTATTATTATTGTAGTATTTTTTGGGGCCATGTGGTTGCTGTCTTTCTCTGTTTTCAATGAAGGTGGCCTGTGTTGCGCTGCAGGAGGATAAACTTTCCGCCAGCAGGGGACTCTCGATAATCACTTCAACAAATGGCACCTGTTCGGTTTAAAGACGGGAGGCCAGTGAGCCGCTGTATCCTGGTTCGCTCGGCTCTCAACTGCAGTTTGACAACTTCACGGAACTGGGGGGACCCACGGCGTCCTTGTTTGGCCACGTTCCACGCAAAGGAGGTAAAAAAGAAGAAAGAAAGAAAAGAAAAGAGAAGGAAGGAAGGAAGGAAAGAAAGAAAAGTGAACCGGAACAGGTGTAGTCCGCACGACTGTTGGACAAGTTTAGGTAAGTTTGTGAGGCGCAAGATGAACGTTTATATCCATCTTTCTGTAGCGGTTCGGTGTCATCTGTAAGCCTGACTTTCCTGTCTTTTTTATTATTATTATTATTATTATTTTTAAAACTATTATCCGTCCGATATGTGATTTCTGGAGATCAGACGCGGCTTTGTGCGTACGGTGTTCAATAACTAAATGAAAGCAGGATATGCGCATCCGACTCTTCCTCCTTTTTCGTCTATGCTGCTCTCGGTCCTCGCCATCACGTTAACCGCAGTTTGTCTGCCTGTGCTTCATCTTATTATAAACCGTGAGTGACGTGAAGTATTTATTTATTTATTTGTGAAACGACCAACCTGACAAACATCCCTTTCCCCTCCTGCAAACACTAAACAATGGAACATAATGGTGCTTTGGCAGGCAATCCACATTTACAAGACCGCGAGGTAATGACATAATTTCGGAAGTTATGAGTGATCAAATATTTTCACAGTCACAACAAACTGGACTAAACGGTTGGCGTTAAGGTCAGCTGTCAAATGCAGAGCGTACCGTGGCTGTTTCCTTTTTCTGGAACACCAGTGTCCTCTTGCAACACTTATAAGGGAGGCTGGCTTGAGAATAAAGTAAATTAATTATGACCAAGTAAGAGTGTCTCTAACTGAACAGTGATCACCTAAGGGTGCACAGATGTCCCACGCTGCAATGATATCCTGTTTCACTTAGCAGGAAACAGCCTCTTATTGTGCCGAGGCAGGATTCACCTATGGACCTGTCATGCTCCACGTTGTAAACTCTTGCCTCTTCCTGTAGCAGATAGGCGCTGCTCGTTACTGATGAGGTGTCTAAGCGAGGCGGTTTTGTGTCACTTATTAACTGGCATGGGAGTTGCTGGGGTCGAGCCGGCAGGTTGGGCCGAACGGCCGCCACGTGGGTCCTGGAGGACTGTGGAGCTGGAGCAGGTGATTCAGGTGTGCGCGGAGAGGTGTGGCGTGTTTGTTCACGCTCTCCCCCTCCCGTTTCTCTCTTGCCTGCCCTGTGGGACTCTCTCCTGAAGAGACGGGGAAGGGAGGAGCGAGGCTGGCTGGATCACCTGCTGCTAGGACACTTGCGGAGACGCACAAACCGGTTTCGCATATTTTTTGTCTTGCCTGTCTTCTGTCTTTTTAACAATCACTGTGAGGGTATAGTGGGTAAGGATGGGGATTTTGTTGTGATTTTAAAGAGCTTGGCTGAAACCCTCAGGTAATGTTCACAAACACCTTACAGCCAATTTCTAGGGAATTAGTCTTGTTTTTTTCTGTTTTTTAACAGCGTTGGGAGCAACACCCCTTTTGGAATCATGCGGCTTCTACGCCGGCGTGTGTCCCCTCTGAAACTGGCAATCGTTGGGGGGGCTTTGTTCATGTTAGCCGTAGTGGTTCTCCAGAGGGATGTTGGATCCTCGCCTGCTGCGGATCCCTGGATTCAAGAGCTGGTGGACAAGAAGGACAAGATGATGGTCATGGTCAGAGAGGCCGTCAACAACATCGGCTTCCAGATCAGAGCTCCGCAGCCACCGCCGGTACAGGAGCAGCCCACCGAGGACCTCAAATGCCCCTCTGGCTTCTACTCTCAAGCTGAACTCAGGCCTCACCTGAACAGACCCCCGCAGGACCCCAGAAGCCCCGGGGCTGATGGGAAGGCATTTCAAAAAGACCATATGACCCCAGAGGAGGAGAAGGAGAAAGAGGAGGGCATGACACGGCACTGTTTCAACCAGTTTGCCAGCGACCGTATCTCGCTCAGCCGTAGTCTTGGGGATGACACAAGGCCTCCAGAGTAAGAGCACGTTATCAGGACAATATGAGATAGTTTGGACTAATCCCTGTTTTCACCAACAGGTTTGTTGACATGAACACAACAGCCAACAACATTGTCTTATTGAGCTCACCATTTTCCTGGGAAATCCCAAAGTTAAACGGCGAATGTGTGTGTGGTAGAGCAACGTGCACATGTCAGTGTCCTGTGGCATTATCATTATTTGATGTAAACACGTTCACTCACTGTAAATGCTTATCGTTCTTGACGTGTCAACGTGTCACAGACCTGACAGACCTTGAGCTATTTCTTTCACAGAGCTTTTAAATGAGACGACTGCTCGTGATTGTTTGCACGCTGAGTTATTTAAAGATGACCAGACCTTGAATATCTGCAAACTTATATGTGGCTCTCTGTGGCCTTCTGTGTCTTTCATTTCATCAGATGTGCCGCTCACCCTTGCGCACTCTTAACTCCCGTGCTGTCGTTCCCTCTGTCTCTGCCTCCCCTCGCTCAGGTGCGTGGAGAGAAAGTTTCGTCGCTGTCCTCCTCTGCCCACCACCAGTGTTATTATTGTCTTCCACAACGAGGCTTGGTCCACCCTCCTCAGGACGGTCTACAGTGTTCTGCACACAAGTCCTGCTATTCTGCTCAAAGAGATCATCTTGGTAGATGACGCCAGTATTGCAGGTACGCGCTGATGGCAAAATGTAGTCGAAGGCTCACTGACGGAGGAATACAGCAGACCTTGTTCTGGAGCTGGGAGACAGAGAGGGGTTGGGAGTTTGGTTTTATCATTGTATTGTGTCTCATTTCTGCTGTTAGTTAGACACAGACATGAGGAAGGCATTTGTAGGTTTGGTGGTTCTGCTAACAGGAAAACCGCATGCTGAGTCCTGTGAAGTTGTTTTGGAAAAGTCCATGTAAGTTACATTTTACAGATAAACAAAGTAGGTAGTCAAATACTGGTGCTGTATTGCAGGCAAGAAAAAACAGTAGAGAACAGCAGGAAGGCACAGATAATTCATTCATAATATTTAATTTAACAGACACTTGTGGCTTTTTTTGCCACAATCGTTGAATATGTATTTAATGCTGAGAAGAAAATTCATTCTTCATATAGTACAGACAGCTGCACAGGGCACTTTTCATCCAGACAGAAAATCCCCAGAACACTCTCCTTTGGATTATTTATTAAATATGATTAAGCAGAGGAAACTGTAAAGCACAAACTAAGAGAAACTAAGTTGTAAGTAATTAATAATTAAATTGACCTTCAGAGTTTTTAGGGCAGCATTCCAGTCACATGGAGGCGTGCACTTCGATAAGATAACGTAGCGGGTGTGATCTTGGGATTTTCAGCAGCGTGCACGCACGGCAGCAGGCAGGTGGGGTTTCGCAAGTGGCAGAACAGACTTCCATTGAGCTGTATGTATTTAGAGACAACAGTCGTGTCACAGTGCTATGCATATGTCCACAATGCTGGGTGGTGGCACGGACTTGACAGAGAAAACACATAACATCTAACATCCGCCTCTGTGAGAGTTGACAAAAGAGACAAGACGGTTAGGATAAAAGATTTTTGCCATAAGTTCTGTTTTACAATCCAACACATCAAGCGCTACGACTTTACATGTAAAGTATTTTGCCAGAATAGTTCACTCTTAGCAGCATATTTGGGTTGTCTACAAATGTTACACTGTTACAATATAGTAAGCAGTTGAAATGTTTTTACTTCTACATGGATAAAAGAGGCATTATTTTCTGCCTCGGAGCCCGTTTTTAAACCAAAATGCAAGTCAGGGTTACTGGAGTGTTTCAAGCAATACTAGATAGTATTTTAGGTATCACATCACGTCAGTCCTTGTACAAACTCGAGTTGGTGTACAGTTTCTTCAAAAAAGTTGAATCACAGTAGATGTATTGGTTTAAAGAAAGAAAATGCTACAAATATCATCAGCATTTAGTGTTCATTGATCATATTTAGTGACCTATTGACTTGAGATTGAAATATTCCCAGGGTCAATTATGTCTGTTTTAAGGTAACGGGCTGTTACCCTCAGCAGTACTTACACATTTCCTACTGAACTGAAACTTCCCCTTTTTGCAGTCAGAGAGACCGTTTTTTGTCATAACGTTCATAACATGTAGATGACGTGTTCACTAAGGCTAAAACTTATGAGAAATGTGCAATGTGTCATTCTGGTCTTAAATACTCTTCAACGAGAAGTATGACTCAGTTTTTCCAGCACTGTTTCCATTCCATTGTCTTTCGTTCTCCTTGAAGTGTCATTAATATGAATATGGTAATATAAATATGGTAGATGACTTGTTATCTGGGGCAGTAGGATGCTTTATTTAATACAAGGCCAAAAAATGATTGCTTGTGGGACCAATTCTGGTTTTGGTTTGGTGTTTGTTCCACCTGTGACCAAACCCAGCGTCACTTATCGGTGAGGTTCAAAGCACATGTGAGCAGGGCATACCTGGACACGACTGTGGCAGCTGAAAGGAGCTCACCTAAAACAACATTTTCAGCAGGAAAACTTTTGTTTGAAACGGAGACAAGTTGAGGCAGACGTGTGATGATTTAGTTGTGTCTCTGCAGACCACCTGAAGAACCAACTGGAGGAGTATGTGCATCACCTGAAGGTCGTCCGCGTAGTGAGGCAGCAGGAAAGGAAGGGCCTCATCACTGCCAGGCTGCTGGGCGCCAGTGTCGCTCAGGGAGAAGTTCTCACCTTTCTCGACGCACACTGTGAGAAAACGCACACATAGAAACTACTTTGACATCTGTCATGTCGTTGTTGTCATTTCTGGCAATAATGATTGAAATAATTTGCAATAATTTGTCACTCTGGATGGAAACATCTGCTCTGTAAAAGCATCCTCATGAAGGGAAGCTATAACAGGTCATAACTCTCTATGCCTGTTGCTGATTGTTGGCAGTAACTTAATTTAAGAAGGAAATGCAACATGATCTCGCTCCTTCCTCCCTCGTATAGGTGAGTGTTTCCATGGTTGGTTAGAGCCCCTATTGGCCCGCATTGTTGAAGAACCCACTGCTGTGGTTAGTCCAGATATCAACAGCATTGACCTCAACACCTTTCAGTTCCACAAGCCTGTAGCCACCAACCGTGCTTTTAACCGAGGTAACTTTGACTGGAGTTTGACTTTCGGCTGGGAGGCAATCCCCGAGGAGGCGAGGAAGCTGCGTAAAGATGAAACCTACCCTGTAAAGTAAGAAGAATCACATTGGTTTCACTCAGGACCCTCTGAATCATTTCAGTGCCTTATGCTTTCGGACCCGCCTGTACAACTTTCAGAACGCCTACTTTTGCCGGAGGTCTCTTTTCCATTTCGAAGAAGTACTTTGAACACATCGGTACCTACGATGACAAGATGGAGATCTGGGGTGGTGAAAACGTAGAGATGTCATTCAGGGTCAGTCTCCTCGTCTGTGCTCCCACAGTTCCACATCATTTTAATGTCTCCTTCTTATTGTCAAGATAGAGTCTCAAACGCTACCCGTGTCAAATGCGATTCACAGGTTTGGCAGTGTGGCGGTCAGCTGGAGATCATCCCTTGTTCTGTGGTCGGCCATGTCTTCCGCACCAAGAGCCCCCATACCTTCCCCAAAGGCACAGAGGTCATCACTCGCAACCAAGTGCGCCTGGCTGAGGTCTGGATGGATGACTACAAGAAGATCTACTATCGCCGCAACAAGAATGCTGCAGTAATGGCCCGTGAGGTCAGCGTGACCCTCTCACTGCGCTCATATGTTAAATACAAGTGGATACAGTGCTAGTTATCACCTTTCCTCTCCCACATTTTTTTAATGAAAATGTATACTTCAAATAAGATGTTACAATGCAACTTACTTCACTGTTACAGAATAAGTATGGGGACATCTCTGATCGGTTGAAGCTAAGAGAGCGTCTGCAGTGCAAGAACTTCACCTGGTACCTCAACACAGTCTACCCAGAGGCCTTTATTCCAGACTTTTCACCAGAGAAATACGGAGCAGTAAGACATGTTTCGCTTTGTCTATATGTGGATATCATGTGTTTCACAACTGCAGCCTTATCTTACTGTTGTTGTGTGTCTGCGCTTGCGCCAGCTTAAAAACTCAGGGTCTCAAACCTGCCTGGATGTCGGAGAGAGCAACCAAGGAGGTAAACCTGTGATTATGTACACGTGCCACAACATGGGAGGCAACCAGGTACAGTGACTTACGCTTGTGAAATTGTGGTCAGAGGATCATTCAATGCCGTCTGGTGACGTTGGCTCTGTAACTGGATGAATGTCTCCTGCAGTACTTTGAATACACGAGTCACAAAGAGCTGCGTCATAACATTGGAAAGCAGCTGTGTCTTCACGCCACTCCCCAGCCAGAGCAAGTGAAGATTGAGTTATGCCAGCTGAAGGGGAGGGGCACCAGTTTGTCACCACAACAGGAGTGGATCTTTACAGAGGTGAGGGACCACTGGGGCTGGACTTAAAGCAAACCAAATAATTTTGGGAAATACACTTTGCACTTTACTTTCTTGCTGAGAAGCCTGATATCAGTGGCACGTGTCTGTTAAATATATGGCCACAGCAAAGTGTCTGCTGTTTAGTTAATTTAGTAAAGACGGGGAAACATGAGCTTTCCGACTATTGTTGTTTGACTGACAACTAGCAAAGCTTACAGAATATATAGATATATACAAACAAGATATATTTCTATGCTACATCAAGCTTAGGCGGTGTCAATCTTCTCATCTAACTCTCAGCAAGGAAGTGACTAATGGTAGAGCATCAGACTATTCCTTTGACCATTTATTTTGTCTGTGATGCTACTCTCCAGGAAAATCTTGTGAAGAATCCAAGCAGTGGGAGATGTTTACAGTTGAAAGACAACCAGGTTCAGATGTGCCAATGTAATGCTGCTGACCTCTTCCAGCACTGGACCATCAGCTGACTTCCCAGTATGCCCGCCAGGTGACCTCTGGTAACCTTGTGCCCACTTCCTAAGGTTCAGCTCTGAAAAGCTGACTATACATTGTCCCAGTAGGACTGCAGGCAGTGGAGATTCGGGCATTTGGGCACACTGAGTGGACAGATAAAGATGGAGGACAGAGTAAAGACAGTCACATCTGCTGAAGATACTCAGGTTGACCTTAACTTGTTTTAAATCTATTTATGATGGAATCTCAGGAAAGACATTCGAAGGTGGCTGGGGATACACAAAAGGAGTGCGGACTTTGCATTCAGGAGTTGCAGCTTGACCATGGGACTATGAATGTGAGCTATAATGATCATGTTGATTCAGTGAATTTACACTCCAGCTTGGAATCGTATGGTGATCTGTTTTTGTCTGACAAATAATGGTGAAATGTGACAATATGCATGTCCAAAAAGTAAAAGCCTTTTTTAAAATAAAAATCCTACTTTGTGTGGTCTGTATTATAGAAATTGATTGATGAATTGAGAATATTTTTTATCATCTGGAGTATCCCAAAAAAAGACAGCATATGTGGTGGATAAACGTATATCTGTGTTGTAACATACAACTTTGATCTGCCCTAGTTTATTACTACTGTATGAGTATCGTATTAATCCTATGTTAGTGCCAGAATATTATTTTATGTATTACGGAAGTGATTTTTGGTAATGATTTACCATCATATCCTGAATTAATGATTTACTCAGAGTCCTTGCTGTGGTTACTGATGCTACGCATTAAAATGCATTTGGATTTATAGCCAGAGTGGCATGTAGTTGCCTACGTGGCAATGCAATCATTATACCTTTTACATCATTGTGAAAACTGTCTTGCCAGAGGTTACGTAGTGATAAGAACTCTTTCTTCAACAAAGCCATGAGGCTTCTCAGCTACAGGTAAAGTTTGCGCAACATTTATCCAAGGAGTGGTGTAGGAGCAAAGAACATTCCGACCAGTTCTCAACGCCTTGTCTGAAGAGACCTGAATAGTGAGTTCTTGTGAATAGGCAGGATATCTTCCAGGTTGCCAAACCTGACCTGAAGGAATTTGCACATTTAATTTAATGTGAGGAGAACTGTACACCCAACTTGCTGGTCTGTGGGGGGCTGGAGAGAAGAGGGCGTATACATGACAAAGCACGAGGAAGCGAGGTTGTGAATATTGTCATTTGCCCAGGTCACGGTTATCTCAAGGAAATTTAAATCGATAAATTCGTCAGACTAGCTCACCCTAGTCAGACCAGCATGAAGTGATGAAGCCTTTCGGATGAGAGGTCGTCTTCAAAGACTTATAACCAAGTCCAGTTGATTTTGATTTAAATTTCCTTCAGATACACAAGGCAGCAGTGACGCAAGGGTATTTTTTTCTTTGCAACAATAGGTGGCACCATCGACTCGCTGAGCATTTTTGCAAGGCAAGGATGACAATTACAATTTCAGCACATGGTGTTTGTGTGTATGTCAAGTTGCCATAGGGAATTAAGTGTAGGCCACAGAAGGGAGAGCAGATGGGGCAGAAGATGAGCACTGAGCCTTTGACTCGCTCTGAGGTGTTTGGACAGCTCAGGAAAGAGCTCTATGGAGAGGAGCGGTCCAGTCATTCCAACACACACACGTTTATCATCCTGGGAGCCTCTGTGAGTACAATCTTTGAACTTGTTACAGCATGAACCGAGTGACTGCTTTCTTCTGTTCTAACATTTGAAGTGACAAATTCCCTCTAACACGATTTATCAAAGACCTGTAGAAATGTTTCGGTTGTTTAAAAAAGTACCACAGGTAAAAATCTACAATCGCGTTCATCCGTCTATATTTCTATTCGCACTAGATTTCAAACTGAAAAAATGAGAGGAGTGTATGAAGCCAAACAGAGGTGACTCAAAGCCTCATAGGAGAACAATTCACTGGGGAATATTTAGTGTGCTGTAATCAGAGAATGCAAGCCAAGGAATGGGCATGTGGAAATCTGCTGCATCGACTTTTTCCTTTGTCAAGCACTGAAAGAAGGGGACGCTTTTGGAGCCAAAAACATTTTGTCTGACTGTTCTTGGCCTTGAGTCTGACACAAATTCCAAACCTAGTTGTTTATATCTGTTTGTTCTGTTTGTTTTCTCTGTTTTGTCAGTCAGTTTAAATGTTAACTGAAGTCTCAGACATTGTATAATGCTGCAAAGTGGGTGTATTCACAGTTCACAGATCTGTTGAGTAATGTTTCCTCACAGTACTCACCAGATCTACTCGCTCCACCTCATTGTGACCACTTATTTTTAGTTTACATGCTCTTTGGACCCTTGATTGATTCTTTACTGCCACATTGATTGTCAGTTGAGGTTCACGATCGCAATCTCTTTTCATTTGTGTTATTTGCACAGGGAGATCTTGCGAAAAAGAAGATCTATCCAACTTTATGGTAAGGAATTTCTGCTTTTCGTCAAAGAGAAAGTTGCTTTAAAGAGGTCTGTCCGCCTTTCATTATGAGCAGTTTGTCCCTTGGCCAGGGTTTCTGTATCACTGCTTTTGACTTCCTTCTTCCTTCTTTAAGGTGGCTATTCAGAGATGGCCTGCTCCCAGAGGACACCTACTTTGTGGGTTTTTCCCGCTCTAAACTGACTGTGGAGGACATCAAGGCAGCGTGTCTTCCTCATATGAAGGTAGTTCAGCTCAGGCTCCTCATTAGTTAACTGAGGCCGAATTAATGATTGTTTGGGATTTCGTTTCAGGAGTCATTGTTAAACATTTTCTACAGGTCACTGATGAAGACAGAGAGTGTCTCACAGCCTTCTTCAATAAGAACTCCTACCTGAGCGGCAGGTACGATGATGGCAGCTCCTTTGACCAACTCAGCGCCCATCTGTCATCTCTGCCCGGGGGGGCCGATGCAAACCGACTCTTCTACCTGGCTCTGCCGCCGACTGTGTACCACGACGTCAGCACAAACATCAGGACCCACTGCATGAGCTGCAAGTGAGCATCTTCCAGTCCATCAGAACATTGGTTAACTGGTCAAATCGCCTAGTTCTGATCGGCTACGTTTGTAAAACAGAGGCTGGAACAGGGTCATCGTTGAGAAGCCGTTTGGCCGTGACCTCCAGAGCTCCCAGGAGCTGTCGGCCCACCTGTCTTCCCTGTTCGCAGAGGACCAGATCTACCGCATAGACCACTACCTGGGCAAAGAGATGGTCCAGAACCTCATGGTGCTCCGGTAACACGCTCCATCTGTATATTTTCAAGCACTTTACCACAAACATAGACCAAAATGTTGTCATAGATGAGACGCTATGCTCTCACTACCAGGTTCGGAAATCGTATCTTTGGACCTTTATGGAACAGGAACAGTGTGGCCTGCGTGGTTCTCACCTTTAAGGAGCCTTATGGCACTCAGGGCCGAGGGGGATACTTTGATGACTTTGGTATCATCCGGTGAGAGGCAAAACATTCAGATGAATAAGAAAACAGAGTACAGTGTCATTGTTACACTCAAGCCTTCACTTGCCCTGATTTATTTCCTGTTTTGTAGAGATGTCATGCAAAACCATCTCCTTCAGATGCTTTGTTTGGTTGCAATGGAAAAACCTGCTTCCACCAGCCCTGATGACGTAAGGGATGAAAAGGTAACTGGATCACGGGAATCTGTGCATTTATTTGTCTTCTATGAAAAGATCAGCCATATCGTTACAGTGCTGTTGTCCTGTGCTCTTTGATATGCTGTAGGTAAAGGTATTGAAGTGCGTAGCTCCTGTTGCAATGTCAGATGTGGTGCTCGGCCAGTACGTGGGAGACCCTGAGGGTGAGGGTCACTCCAAAATGGGTTACCTTGATGACACCACTGTACCAAAAGCCTCCTGTACACCAACTTTTGCCACCGCAGTGCTCTATGTCCAGAATGAAAGATGGGATGGTGAGGCTAAACTTTTTTTTTTTTATCTCTCCTTCTTTCTCACATGTCTGTTTGCTGTCTATTTTATGACAGCTCTCCTGATTTCCCTCTCCCTCATCATTCACCCCTCGCATCTGCCTTTTCACAATCCACCCAACTCCATCAGGAGTTCCTTTCATTCTGCGTTGCGGGAAAGCGCTGAATGAGCGAAAGGCAGAAGTGCGTCTGCAGTTCACTGATGTGCCAGGAGACATCTTTGGGGAACGCTGTCAGAGGAACGAGCTGGTGGTGCGGGTGCAACCGGACGAAGCCATATACCTGAAGATGATGACCAAGAGGCCAGGGGGTTACTTCAACCCAGAGGAGACTGAGCTGGACCTCACGTACAAGAGCAGATACAAGGTGCTGGAGAGGCACTCGACTCAAATTATTTCATTTCACATTCAGGTCTTGAAATAAAATATGATATAATATTGACTACTGCAGTAATGCTTGCAATCTTAAAACACTTGACATCATTAAACCTGAAGTAATCTTGCGTGCAGTTTTTTTAACAGCTGCCATCTTCCTCTAGAACGTGAAGCTCCCAGATGCCTATGAGAGACTGATACTCGATGTCTTTTGTGGCAATCAGATGCACTTTGTTCGCAGGTTAGTAGCATCGTTTGTTGTCATAGTGGTCATTGTCTTAGCCTTTTGTATTAATGTGTGTGTGTGTGTGTGTGTTTTTTTTTAACCTCAGCTGTTCCTCTTTCTGTTACAGTGATGAGCTGCGAGAAGCCTGGAGGATCTTCACCCCCCTCCTTCACCAAATAGAAGGAGAGAAGACACAACCCATACCTTACACATATGGAAGGTAAAATCAGTTCATGAGCCAGAAGTAAATACGTGAAGCACATTATCCTTTAAAGCACTCACTTCATCTTCCTGCCGTCTTTCTTTGCTGCGCCCATAGCCGAGGTCCAAATGAGGCCGATGATCTTGTGAAGAGGGTCGGATTCCGCTATGAGGGAACATACAAGTGGGTGCAGCCCCACACGACATGACACCTTCTGTCACGTACATGTGCGCACACACTCTCACGCTCACGGACCTATTAATACCGGTCTTCCAGACAATAATGTTCAACCCAATCTTTCACTGCTGTGCCATTGTTTGTTTGACTTGGTCTGCATGTGCAAATAAAACCAGTGCTTTTGTCCCTAATCATTCAAGAATGGATATCGAAATAAAAGTAACTGAAGTCACCTGATTTGAGTTTTCACCTGCAAATTTCAAATTTCTAAATAAATAATTTTTCCCTTTTCTGCCGATGCCTTCTTTTCTTTTTTTATAGCAGTGTTCACAACTAATACGCTCGAATGTTAAGGATATAAGCTTGTTATGTGCGATCAGCAGGCCAGTGTTTGCAGTCATCACTGCCACTGAATGTAATGCACACAGAGCGACAACAAGAAGTAGTGTTTATTCTTGGAGGGCTTGTTGGTCTGGCCGCTCTCTTAAGAACTGCCATTCACAAAAGAAGACACATTTCAGTGTCCTGCTTCAGGTAAGAACAACTTCCACGTCGGTGTTACAACTGAAGTTTTGTAAAGGTTATTCTTTCGCAATGTATCAATGGGTTTCACATTCACTTCAACTTTCCTGCACCATACAGATGTTGTTTCTTGTCATCTGTCTCTGTCTCTAACAGGTGCGTGGCCTATCTGGAAACGCACACACACACACACACACACACACACAAATAGTTACACAGTCTGACCAATCCCACTCAACCCTGCCTGTACTTGGACAGTCATGAGAAGTGCAACAATGATGAACATTTGTGTTAACTTCTCTTCTGTGATGACTGCATTTGTTCATTGATGAGTTTGATTTTTTTTTTTACATTTACTGTACGCAATTATAAAATAATGGTTATTCAGTTAAGTTTTAATTACATCAAAGGACAACGTTGCTGCTCTTATTTCAAAAACAACTGTGCTGCTGAACTAATGCTGATAAGAATAAAGCAATCAAAGAGTCAGGTCAGTTTTTTTATTGTATAAAGATGCTTTTTTCCTCCCTTCTGGCTCTTGTTGACATGTTTCATGTTTTTTGTTCTCTGGAAGCTCAGCTTGAACATGATTAAAAAGTACAGAACAAAAACTGCTTACACACACTGTATACAGTTTTGGTTGAATAAGTGTGTGTAGACAAATTCTGCACCACATATAAATACATTATTTAGTAAGTCTTTTAATAATATTGAACACAACAGTATTCAACAAACACCCTTATTTATGAATAAATAGTCTTATTTCATTATTGCAATGAGAAAACCTATGAAAGTACCTGAAATATTAGGGACTGTTTGGCCACGACAGACTGCAAGTTTCTGAAGTCACAAATTGACCTTGCCTCACTCTTTCTCTCTACGGTGAGGCTACTTGTGTAGGATGCATCTCCTTTCAGACTTGTCACTTTCCTCACTGCAGTCGTACTGCGCGGCTGCACCATCCTCGATTCCCCTGGCGTACAGGCGCACCAGCTGGCCATGAACCCTGAGAGCGGAACAAAACTTTTAAGTTAACCCGGCGCATGAAAATAGCAGGAGCATAATACAGTAAGAGGCTGCACAAAATACGAAATGCGTGTTTATACTCTCTTGCCTGCAGAGGATCTCTGTAAAAGGGAGAATCTCTCCGTCACAGTTCCACACCGACACAGATGGAGATTTGCTGCAGCACAGGCCGCACAGAAAGGGGGGCGCTGTTTTCTGCTCCTGCGTCATTTCTCGCCCCGCCAGTTGCTGCTGAGAGCCACTCCTGCTCGCAGTCTCCACGTACCCCCTCTCCTCTTCATCTGTCTCGCCGTTGTGCCCTGCAATCTCTTCATACGCTTCCTCCTCTTTGCCAGAGGGGAGGGAGAAGCGAACGGCCTTCACGCGGTGGACCTCCACAAATGGCAGGTCAAACTAAGAAAAGCAGGTGAGAGATCGGTTCAAGCGGTTTTCAGACCTCCGAGTCGTGCTCTCGCTTCGATGGGAAAACGCCCGTACCTGATCCTGTGTGCTTGTGTGCCTGTATAGGAACTTGAGGAAGCTGAGAGGGTGAGTGTCCCACACCAGGATGAGGTCCCCTGTTCCGTCCGCTAGGTGAGCGGACGGAGAGAGGCCCAGAGGACTTCTGGGACATGAGCTGGACATACAAGTGAGAGACACACACCTGAACCTGCCCTCCACGCTCACCCACTCACCTAGAGAGACAGAAAGAAGACACAAGGCTCCATTTAAAACAAATCCAGGCACATACTGGACATCGCTACTGATTCTTAAAGGACCATGCTGCTGTTTTTGGATGTCGAAGCCCATTATGCTTGTGAACTCTTTGGCCATATTTAAATTTCAAATGCAGGTAATTCCAAAGGGTTCACTGCTCACTTTACTTTACTAAACAAACCATACTTGTTTGAATTGTTTCTGATTTGTTATTTATCCCCCTGGTAAACATTACGTTTCAATTTAGGTTAGCATTGCTGTGATTGTTTGCCAGTGTTGCATTGCTTAATAGCACAACAGTCCAGTTTACCTGCATTACTCCAAAACACATCACTTTTTTTATTGAGATATTTTAAAGTCTCTGCAAGTTTTTAACAGACTGACAGCATACAGTATGTTTTAAATAGTTTTGGGCATTACTGTAAAGAAATTATTCCTAGGCTAAGGGGACAGCACATGGATAGGACAAACTTATTTCTCTCATCCATGTCTCCTTTTCTTGTGAATTCTGGATGATGTCACCCCTTTAACCCTGTGTAAATAATTCAAACAAAAATAATCTTAGAAGGAAAATTCACACGTTTGGAAAGTGTGCAACCCAAAGAGGGGTTGAAATTACACATGGTTTCCTTTCAGGGGTCATGAGACAAAAAACAAACAGTTTGTTTAACTGCAGTTAAGTCCACATGATTTGTGCTAAATCGGCTAAAACATTTAAAACACGCACACAGCACTTTCTTGCTTGTCTGTGTTATTACCTTCTGATTCACTACTGAACTGGCTGAAGTGGGAGCTGTACAGGGATCCTCTATCGGAGGAGTGAGGGAAAAGTCTCTCTGTACTCCTGGAGCACACACTGCACCTATATGCACACACACACACACACACACAAAGAGTTTCACTCTGATTTGAAGTCTGCGAAACAAGAGCATCCTCGACCTTGAGACTCATTCACCAGACCATCATAAAGTATGTGTTGACAGTTGCCTCAGACAGAGATGGTGGTATTGTACGCTCTAGCAGGAGAGCAAGGCTCACCTTTCATCTAGATCAAGTTTCTCTTGCCATGGTTTCCACCCTCCTTAAGCTACACACCCAACACCTGAGCCCCTGCTGCAGGTGGTGGCAGTTACAGTGTCTCAAACTGAGAATTTTAACCATTACACTAGGGCTTGAATGATAATGATGCTACTCCCAGGGTGTAGATTTTGTGTCTCTCTCATTAAAACAGCTTAAGTTTCACAAGGTTAAAACGGATAGCTCTTACTGTAAAGGATCAGTAACTTGGGCAATTCTAATGGTCCCATTTCATTGAGGTTCATTTTAGCTGGTCCCAGTCAAATAACATTGAAAACTAATGTAACGAACAGTGATCCTCAACTGGATAAATCACATCTGTGATGCAGGAAGTATATAGAAGAAATCACATGCCAACAGTAAATACTAGGTGCTTGGGAAATAAAATAGTAAAAAAAAAAAAGAAGAAGTAGAATCTGCACAATAGATAATGAAAATGTTATGTCGTTGAAACGGAGCCATTTCATGAAACCTTTTTTGAATATCTCTTTTGGGTAATTTCTTGTGAGTAGTTGGTGTTTTACCCTGAGAGGCAGCGTGTTTTGTCTCTCGGGCTGGAGAGCATCGGGTCTGCTGGTAGATACTGAACTATGCCTGCATAGCTTCTGTTGCTCAGGTACACCATTGTGCCTACGCAAAGCAAAGCAATAAGGTTAGGTGAAAATGCACAACACCGGTCGTATACAGTGTACACATCTAAAACAGGAACATGTTCGGGGGAATGTGGTTTTGTTCATAAATGGGTTTTTTAAAACCATGTGTGACATATTTTCCATGGTGGTGAGAGTGACAGTTTCAGGTTGAATTTGTATCTCAGAGCTAAAAGTAACCACACAGATAATGAAACAGCATAACAGTCATCCCTGTTCATACCTGAATAGTCATATCGGAGAGGTCCCATCCAGCGGTGTTTTTCACTCTCGGCCAGTACGTCCCCATAGAAGCCATAACCCACCAGAGACACAGAGTAGCGCACCAGAGCAGTTGCATGATGAACCGAACACACATCCAAAGGCTGAGAGTCTCCTGCAAGTCATTGCGAGACTGTGAGATTGTGAAGTCGAACGAATTTTTGTTAAGGGGTTTTAATTTCTAAAGATTTACGCACAAAATTTGAAAGTGTGTTCTCTTCCTCACCAATGATAATGTGCAAAGCTGAAGTAACAGGGTCGATCACTCCCACTGTGGCATAGCACACACAGTCTGTAGAACCTACGACACATACAATGCAACAGGATGTGTGCGTCACACCTGCAAATCTAACTTCGGTCAGCTCATGAGCTCTTAACAAAAAACGCCATTACCTGCAGGGATGATGCCAATATGTAGCGGGCAAGGCTGTAAAGTGACAGCGGGATCATTCTCACAAAGGCCTGCCTCTTGCTGTGTCCGCCCAATCAAACCGTGAAGTACTTCACTGAACATGCCATCCCCACCCACACACACCACCCTGTAATAAACACAAGAGCTTCTGTTTGTGAAAGCACCTCCCAGTGAGGTTAGATGTTATAATACTCTCATACCGCAGTGTTGACACTGGCTCTTACCCATCAAAGCCTGTCAGGTCTTTCTTCAGGAGGTGGTCTCTGGCCTGGTTTGCCCGCTCTGTCACTAAATGATACATGATTACATGCACACTGCAAATCCATTTCATTCATCTTTTTTTTTTTATTTAGTAGGACAGTCAGATCTGTCAGACCTAACCCTTCACTTCAAGAAGCCTCAAGCATCTACACCAACAGACAAAGGTCTTTGTACCTATTACATGAGAGCTGATGCCAGCCAGCTCAAACAGAGGGGCAACCACAGAATGGTAGATCTTTCTTCCTTTCTTCTTTCCTCCAAAGGGGTTGATGAACACCAACAGTCTGTGTGGGCGTAACGGACCTGAAAGATACATTTAAAACATTCCTGGTGAGAGCAGCTGAAGGAGGAAGAGAAAATATTTAATCATTAATAGTCAAATCATTACATATTTAGAAGACATTAGGGCAGTAATATATTTTAGAGCCTTGTTTGATTATCCAGCCTTACTGTGCGTTTTGAGAGCAGTCCTTAGGTGTTTCGTCCACTGGTCTCTGAGGACCCGACTGGGACAGCTGAACTGGGTCCGGCCCAGTCTCCATAGCAACCCAGAAGAGCCCCCACTAGTGCTGCGCTTCACATAGAAAACTAAGGATGGATGATACATAAAGAAGAAAGAAACCATGGATGGAAAACCACATTATCAACCGCTGAAGCGGGGGGGGCAGTAACAGGTGCATGTTCGACTAAATCGTAAAGCTACATTGTTTGTAAACTACCATTCACAATACTTGCAGCCAAAGATGTGCAGTGCTTCAGGCTGTGTTGTTGTTTACTTTAGCACTGACTGTGGCCTTTGATTTGTGATGCCAGAGTCTCCCTGAGAGAACCCACCTGTGAAGTCTTTGTCTTTGTCCTCAAACGACTTCTGGGGAAGGATCTCCACTCGGCCCTCTTCCACTCCAATCACCTCTGCCACAGGTACTGAAACTAATCCTAACCCCAAACACACAGTGAAAACGTCAGTCAACACGCTTCTTTGCATACAAATAACAGAATATCTACTATGTAGACTGTAGACCTTCTTTACAGCAGATTTCTATGATGAGCCAAAATGTCTGCTGTGTATACCTGTGTATATTCAATATATAGTATAGTCATTATAATCTACTATAGTCAGTTCATCTCTGCCTTTAAAAGGTTTTGTCTATGTTGGTTATGGACCCACAGTTTCCCAGTTGCTAACTGGGTAATGCGATTTGGATGACGAGAAAACATCTTTGTGGCTGCTTTGGGTCAATATTTTTTGGTACATATTGCATATCGCGTTAAAATCTATCGGGTGTGCGTTCTTAAAATGAGCACCCGGATGTCTTCATAAATGCACATCTATTTTTGGTCTGTGCAGTGAGAACATCTTCAAGGAAACGCTTTTATTGTCACGTTAACTTCCTTTTCCCCCTTTGTGTGTTCATGCGCGCGTGATAGAAAGTGGATAATGAAGTCATATGGTTTGAGACAAAATGAATTAATTTGATAAACTCCCACAATATATCATTGGGCAGTGTGTGTGTGTGTGTGTGTGTGTGTGTGTGTGTGTGAGAGAGAGTATTCTCTACAGCCTTTTGTTTTCAGTAAACTGTCTCAGCGGGTTGTGGCTCATGTTGGTGCTGCTGAACTTGTTCTTCACGTTTTCTGCACGTAACTATGAGCATAAATCAAGAGCTCACTCCCTGTAATAGTAAAAAAAAACACGTAATATGTAATAAATATTGCTTTGTACAGTGTGGTGTTGGGCTACGTCCAAAGAATGAATACGGTCTTGTTTGTCAACAGTCCTGTTTATTCCATCTCGGATAGGCAACACGTTGTAGTCTTATAATAGCCTACGTGTTGCGCAGCAACATCGCTGTTGTCGGCTGGATTCATTAGAGCTATCGGTCGCTTTAAACACGCAAAAACACTGAGAAGTAATACCACTATGAACATTTTTATTTAAACACAATCATAAAGTATCAGTGGATATTAGACATCCACTGTAAAGTGCAGACGGAGCCACCTACTTGTTTTCTTATCGCGATTCTTCTTATCTACCTCGATCCAGTTGAAATGCCAGCCCGTCAGCACCGCCCGGTATCTCTTATTCCCGACCCACAGACTCGACTCCAGCCTCACTTCTGTCTCCATCTGCGAAAGGGCTCTCAGCCTCAACGTCTGTTCCCGTTTCTCAAAAAAAAATCGGATCACATTTTATACCCAGAAGTTTTACATCACTGAGAAACAGCAGCGTGCAAGCAATCTGACGTCGCCGTAAATCAACAGCCCTCCACCAGAGTCCTTATCTGACCTGGGAAAGTTGTCATCTCCCTCTGGATGGACCAGAAGAGCTTTTTTTCTGAAGACACGTTCAAGCCATTTATCCACGTGAAATGTTGAAGACGCCGCCTGGCACATTGGTGTTAGTCTCAAAAGTGTTCGTTTCCTCCCTTCCTCGTTACACCTGCTAGATTTGCATGTTGCGCTGCTGATTGGATGCCACGACTTTACCTGAAGTGTAGGGATACTTCGCTCATACTGTGAATGCTACGGTGTCTGTCCTGTTGGAACACTAAACGGATGGACCACGCCAGATTACATTTTAAACAGTAATGTAAAATAATGGCCATGGTGTTAATATATCAAGAGTAATAACAAAATAAAATGATAAAGGAAAAACAAGAAGAGTCCCACTTGGTCTCAAATCACAAATATTTTCTGTACATGTTTGACTCAATTTTTTAAAAGATACTCTGAAATATTTTAAAAAATGTCAAATTCTAATTTAAGTATGGATGGTGCAAATACGGGGTTTACATGTGTAATCATGAAGTTGGTCCGTTTGTTCTTCCACTTGAGCCAGAGTTATTTAGATTAGCAGTTAAATTCAAAACTGCAGAAAATATATGAGCATCAGACAGGCCTCAACTGACCTCAGACCTCTGATATTTGATGGCGGGCCTCAAAATGACTTGGTCTCGGTTATGAACAAACTGCATATCTTTTTTTCCCCTTTTCTTCTTTAATATTGCGTCATTTTGAGGGTCAGTGATTTAAAAAATTCATACAATGAAAAACTTGTTATTCACTTGTGAACTGATGTGGATTTGCCCACGGGGACTTGTGATTTGACTAAAAACTTTTTGCCTCAGCTGATCTGAGACTTAACTTGGGGCCCCGGAGCAGGAACCTGCCTTTCCTGGTTAGTAATCCGGTCTTTCTCGACTTCCCCGGCCGAGGGACTCCAAGAATATAAAGTGTATAATGTCGCACACAACACAGCATCCGAGTTCTTGGCGAAGGTAATGATTCCTTCAAAGTAAGAGTCATTTATGGGACAGTTGTACGCCGCTTAGCAAGGGTTACGACTTTTACTGTGAAGTCCCGCCCCACACTCTGACCGGAAACGTCTGCCGTTATTGTGGCACGCTCCTTCCTCCCCTCCCTTCCTCGCTGGCGAATCGATTTAGCTGTTTAGCGAGACGAGCCCTTAAAACTCGATACTGTAACTATTATGAACTGATCGATCAGTGCGGCGTAGTTGATTCCCGTTTGCACAGTCCAGACAGCACCTAACAAAATGAATATACGAAACGCGAGGGTGAGTGTGCTGGATTCCTCCCGACAGCCATGCCGTTTCTGCTGTTAGCTAAGCTAGTTACGTTAGCTGACCAAATACCGCACAGAAAGGGGTTCGCCTTGTGTCATGCACCTGTCTGACATTCTCTTTTTTTTCATTACAGCCGGAGGATCTTATGAATATGCAGCACTGTAACCTGCTGTGTCTTCCAGAAAACTACCAGATGAAATACTATTTCTATCACGGACTGTCCTGGCCTCAGGTGAGTCACAGTGCAGTGGTCCCATTGCTCTCGTTTCTGCTAACACCGCTGCTCCCATCAGCTGAATTCTCACGGTGCATTTCTTCATGTGACGCTCGTTGCGTGTTGTTTCAGCTCTCGTACATTGCAGAGGACGAAAACGGCAAAATTGTGGGATACGTGCTGGCAAAGATGTGAGAAACTGTAATCCGGTATACCACTTTTTGCATCACTTGGACAAAGAGGTTGTTTTAATGTGCCCCTAAAACTGCAAACTCTTTTTAGGGAGGAGGATCCAGATGATGTGCCCCATGGACACATCACATCCCTGGTGAGTCCGGATGAGGGACACCTCATTCATCTAATCTAATATTTATGTCACAACATTTATATTACTGAGGTATGTGGCTGACTGCTCTGGGGTAACTCTGCGCCTCCCAGGCAGTGAAGCGCTCCCACAGACGTCTGGGGCTTGCTCAAAAGCTGATGGACCAGGCCAGCCGGGCCATGATAGAAAACTTCAATGCGAAATATGTCTCGCTTCATGTTCGTAAAAGGTAGTGCACGCCGCACGCTGGCGGCAATCGTTATCTTTGTTTCTGTTCAAAAGACTTAAAATGTTTTCCTGTTTACAGACGTTGGCTTAGGCTTTGACTGTCTGTGTTAGTTCTGTGTTCAAGAGACTTACCAGTCCTTCCTCCCCACTGCAGCAACCGAGCGGCCCTGCACCTGTACTCCAACACTCTCAAATTCCAGTAAGTCCTTTTAGGTCTTTCCATGCACAAAGGCCACACAGGCTTTCAGAAATACTGAGGTCCAAAGTAGAACTACAGTAGACCAATACCTGGCCCGATTTGTTGAACAGTATAAGCTTGTTAAAAGATATTCATGTATTGGCATATACGCTGACCGATAAGTGACAAGAAGTTGCAGTATACAGGTGACAGAAACATCTCTCAGGTCAGAGAAAATACACTGTACACTGTGTGCAAAACAGATTTTTCTTTTGTAAAATGTCCTGTTCTGTTTCTATAATACCCACAATATTAATTTCAGCATTAGCCTAAAAATAACACGCAGGCTGCGATCACAACTTCAAATCCTGCCAGCAGCTCCAGAAACCAAAAAAAAGTCTGAAATGTCCAAAAATTCTTCTCCTCAGTGCCAGGTATAAAGTTGCTGGGGAATCTGAGTCCTTCATTTGTGATTTTTATTTGCTGTTAAATTTGCCAAATTTAATTGCATCCTGTCTCAATACAGTGAAATCGTCATTTCTGTGGAAATGAACTCGGCGTCCTCAGTGGCAGCCACAGCCCTGACAGAAATTCCGTCAAAAGTGTCTTTACCTGAGGTTTTATTTTGTTGCTGCTCCACAGGATTAGTGAGGTAGAGCCTAAGTACTATGCAGACGGAGAGGATGCCTACGCCATGAAGAGAGACCTGGCCCACATGGCCGATGAGGTGACTTTATTCTTCCTCCTTCCTCCTTACCTCAGTGGAGGCGTAGTACCACTGAAGTCCCGAGCAGATTCCGACCATTCTCTTGTGTGTCCCACAGCTGAGGAAGCCCGGAGTGCGCGTGTCGGGTCAGGAGGCACCGTCTGGCCAGAGCCCGTCGGGGTCTGGCGACCAGGAGAGAGAGAGCGAGAGAGACAGCGGAGGAGAGAGCAAAGAGCTGAGCGAAGTCAGCGAGGCAACGGAAAGCACAGACGTTAAAGATTCTTCCTCTGATTCACAATGACACTGCGGTCCTAGGCATTTTTAAATTCCTTCCTCACTTCCTCTTTTTATCTCTATTCAACATTGTCCCGACCGTACCGATGGCTTTACAAACTGTGACTGTGCGTCAAAGCCGTTCCAACATTTCCATCTTTTTGGTTTTTCTTAAATCTTGCAGTGTTGAGCAAAGAGTCCGGGATGATGACATGAAACGGGAGGTTATCTGAATGACGTTAAAATGAAGATTCGGTTTCAACGTTTTTATTGGATTGCTGTTGTCATCGCCACAGGTGGCCCTAAACTCTGTGAGGTTTACAGAATTGAAAACAACCTGTGCTTCTCAGTTTGTCTCAACCTGGTCTCTTAAATATTTAACAGAATTACTTCAAATAAATCTTTCAAATAATATCATGTGGCACAGCACTTTTTTTCAGTAAGTGATCATAAAAGCTGTTTAGTTGCTTACTTCTCAGCAGAGATTATTACATCCTGGTGACAGTCAATCATTATTGTGGGGAAGTGTTTAAATTAGCCACCACATATTAATATGTTCAATGAAATGACTTCATATAATCAGTTAAAGCAAGGCTTCATTATGAACTAGTCATCAAGACAATTACACCACCACATGTTGCATTTACACTATAACAAATTGCTTATGCTCGTGAGGTGAAGATGCGTATAAACACCTTCCCGGTCAGACTTCCCCTTCTGCATGTGCAGGATGTGAAAGTTTCCAACTGTGGTAACTAGTGGTGGCATCAAAGAAGCACCATGGCAGAGAGGATCGCACCCTACTTCCTCACAGCTGATCCGACCCTTTGACACTGAGAAATGGGCTGAAATCAACAGACTGCACTGACTTTGGCATTTTTCTACAACTAAAACATTTCTGTGCCATCAGATTAATAATGAGAAGGCTACATTTGTAAATCATCCTCAAAAGTTGGGGCATCTTTAGGAATTGCATAATTATATAATTATTTGCATAATCTTTCAAGGCTTTGGTTATTTCCGTTACTGCAGCATTGCTTAATCCCTGGAAAAGGCCCGTTTTCTGAGAACATGATTCTTCAGCTCAAACCATAGCCAGTTTATTTGTAACATTTAACGTTGAACAGCTTTCAATAAAAAGTGTTATAGTGAAAAGTTACTCAATGTATTCACGTTACTGAAAGTGGGCAAAGTGTCTTACCGTCACGCTCTAACCCTCATTTACATTTGAGCTAAAAAAAAAAAAAAAATACAGTGGAAATTCTTGTTGGTGTGTCACAGTTACGAAGTCGGCCCTGCTTTAAACTCAAAAAGTCATATAATCAAATGAGTGAACGATACATTAAGATTCAATACAGACTTTGTTCAAACAGTGTTCTTAACCATACTGGCAAAAATATGTCTGTTTAATTGTTTTTGTTTTTTTTTTTATTAATGGTGATTATGCAACATCCCCCTCCTCTTGTCTGTTTGAGGAAGGAAACAGGAGTGAGAGAGAAGTACATGACAGATAACTGCAAGTTATGCAAAGTGGCCTTTCAGAAGGTTAGGCTATCACATATTGGTAAATAGTTCAGTCTAGCACATTCATGTCATCTAACACTTTTCAGCTCGAGCTGACAGAAGACAACACCTGCCAACAACTGCTCAAAACAAGTCTTCCATAGGTATATGACTCAGATAAATGTGTTAGGATATAATAGCAGCAATGTTTTTCTGTTGGCTTTTTTTTGACATGGATGTACATTTTTTTTCAAGTTAAACACCCTTACAGGGTTTTTAAATGTTTGACTTGACACGAGCCGTCTCCCAGCTTACTAGCCATAGATTACTCATCGCACGGTGTGAGCTCAGTCTTGTTCCAAGAAGTCCTCAAAGTGCCCAGGGTTTTTTCTTTTAAACCGAACTCTGCGGCGGCTGATTTCATTCAGTAGCCAGTCAGAAACCAATGAAGAGAGACTAATCAGTGAAAGCAGCTGGTGTCTGATTGGACTGAAAAACCTGCTGTGGAGTTCAAGAGGCAATATGAAAAAGAGAGAGGAAGGACTTGACTCAGAGAAGATTGTTGCCCTTGCACAATCACACACACACACACACACCCCCGAGGCCTCAAGCTGAATGTGTGAGCGAGATGAGGGGTGAGAAAGAGAGAGCTTTAAAGTGGTGAGTGTGTGAGTGTGTGTGAGAGAGAGAGAGAGAGAGAGAGCGAGAGAGAGCGAGAGTCAGAGAGATGAGCCCCACTCCACCCACATCCATCCGTGTCCAATGTGAGGGGGAGGTGAAACAGTTGAGAGATTACTGTGCTATTAACTGGCATTATTTAGTTGCCTCAGTCTGGAGAAGAGACTAGTCGAGACTGTTCCTTGTCAGGTAAGACTCTTCCTGGATGTATTAATATTTTATTGATTTTCATTTGCTGACCTGTCACACCAAAGCAGGACAGTTTACCGGTTAAGCTCCAATGAACCAATTTTTGTACTGCAACGTGCGTGCTGTATGAGGGATTGTGCTGCTTGATTATTTCAGTTATGTTATTTTTGGCTACAAACATAACCCTCGGGCTATTAACGTTTCATAGTTCAGACAGCATCTATGTGTCGGTACTTGTGGAAACCTAAAGTGAAATACGCAACGTTACTGTCACAGCAAACTGAAAAACCAGTTACAGTAAGGTTAAGGCTGGCTTTATTAAAAGTTTTTGCAGCAGATTGCGGCAACAGGAGTGGTGATTCACTGCTGATCACATTGAGAAAGAACGAAAAGGCTAATGGAAAAGGGTGACATGCGCTGGAAAAATCAGGCACTCTCCCTTTTTACAGGGAGTTTGCTGCAAATGTAGCACAGTCATTTTAGCAGGTCAGTTGGTAAATGTCTCGGTTGGAAAAGAGAGTGCACATTTCAGCTGAACGGAGAGCTGATGAGCGATGTTTGGCTTGTGAAAAAAGGGGAAGCTGAGGGGTGGAGGGGGGAGAGAGCGACTGTGTGTGATAATTGTGTACAGAGGGTTATGAGCCAGCACAAAGACATCCTAATCTTCCCCTTTTTGATATGCACTAAATGATGTCCTTTTATAAAAAAAAAGATATCTTGCAGACATCAGAGACCAACTTGTTAATTCTCAATTTCTTCAAATGACCACGTCCTTTATATGACTGACATGCATCAACACTCCAGTCAGTCATACCATTTCTTCTATACTCTGCCGAGAACAGGACAAGATGTTGCTTAGTTTCTGTTTCTGTTGCACTGAAACAAAAATGTTCATGTTTGCCCTGACTAAAGCCAGGTCTCAGTCAGATCAGCCTAAAATGGAACATACTTTGTTTTATAGAGATTCACCGTCATCCAAAAGTAGTAGCAGGACATCTGCTACAGAAGAACAGGGTCAATTGTATGGATTTGCAGCTTTATTTTTGAAAATACAGGGCACACTTGAGTATCACTGGTAAAAATACACCTGTAGTTTCTAGAAAAAAAACATCCCCACAAAGTTGTACGCCTTGTGGTTCATCCTATTTTCAGGGCAGCTGAGATGTTGCTAGATCTATTTTTGCCCCTCGTGCATTTCTGCAGCGTGACCAGTGCAGCAGGCAGCACATGCCAGCTGGTATTCTAGTTGTCTGCTGCTCAGCATAGCACAGCAGAGGGTGTCCAGCCTGGAAGAGATGTGTTACAGTAAGATGAACGTGCTCTCTTTTTTCACTCTTTCTGTAGCAGGAGGAAGTTAGCATGGCCTGTGGTGGGGGTGTTTCAGCACGAGTGTGAAAGTTTGAAGAGAGGGCATGCCAGGGTGCAGCACAGGATGGCAGGCCTTTTTATTTTTACCTGACTTTGTCCTGCATAGATTAGAATGGCTTGCATACGCTGACTTTGCAAGAAAGGTAAACGTAACAGAGTCGCTTTTACTTTATATTAGATGGTGATACTAATATTTACTCCTTTTTTTTTTTAAAAAAATGCAGAATTCCACCCAGTTGGAGCAACAATGACTTCCCATGTGAAACTCCGGAAGGAGAGGGTCGGTATGGTGGACTACGACACACAAATCAAAGGTTAAAGGATAATTTTTTTTACCATTTTTATTTGTACCATTACAACAACCTCTCTCACTTAATCTAACCCCATGTTGACTGATAACATGTGGGGGAGGGTTGTAAGGGGGAAAAAAACAACAAAACCGTTGTAAAAACCATCTCTCACCTACAGTAAGAGTTTCACAATGAGTCATTCTGTACACAACATCAGTTGTTTTTGTCTCTTTCCCTTGTCTTTACCCTTCAGAGGTGCGTTGCCAGCTTGCAGACCAGCTGAAGGTGTTAGACTTGCAACTTGAGCAGAAGAGCCAGCAGCTGCAGGACCTGACGGACTACCTGCGTCGGCGGGGTGAGCTCGAAAGCGAGTATTCCCGCTCCCTTGAAAAACTTGCCGAGAGGTTCACTTCCAGAATTAAGAGGTAAAGTCAAGTCCTGCCTTTGACGGTGCACATCGTGTACTTAACAGGCGGCTCATTTGAGGATGCTCTCGTGCAGCAGTCCTCATTACATCTTACAAACTGTTTGTTCTGCTCTTCATGTGCACAGGAAGGAGCCCAGCAGCCACTCGGTGACACAAGTCTGGCTGGCTCTGCTGTCCCAGACGCGCCAGGAAAGTAGGGACCATAATGGACTGAGTGAGAGCTGCAACAACTTCATCCAGCCCCTCATGCACTGTCTAGAGTACACACAACGCCTTGCAAAGAAGGTACTGATGTGGGCGCCGAGCTACCAGCCACAAACACCGAGCCTATAATACAGCAGAGATAAGTCTATATGTGTTTTAAATGTACCTGAATTATTTCTACAAATACTACCACTGTTTTTTTTTTTTTGCTGTCACCGTTTGATCTCTGGACGTTTTGGAGTTCATCGTGTTCTGCAATCTCGCTTTGTGTTTTGTTTCTACGCCCATACTTCCAGAGCAAAGATGCCTGTTCACAGCTACAGGATGGACTGCTTAAAGTTACCACAGAGCTACAGACTGTGAGTGAGAAATCATTCCATAATACATTTTTTGTCCATTTCCTAAACAAACAAAAGACTGTACTGCTGTGTGTGTCTGCGTGCAGGCGTGGCGGACGTACTACCAGTACCACGCCGATTATGCATGTGCAGAGGTGAAGCTGAAGGAGGCAGCGAAACAGGAGGAAAAGCAGAAGCAGAGTGCTGCTAAGAAACTGGAGAGACTGATAGAAAAGGTCAATACAACACCCTTTTCGTGTAGTGTTATGTGAATGCATGTAGTTTATCTTTTTAATGTCTTGCTGATAAATGGTTATGTGCTGCAGAGACAAGGTAAAGTTCAAGAGACAAACCTGAAGTGCAGCAAGGCCCGAAATGACTACCTCATAAACCTGGGTGCAGCCAATGCCGCCATGAATAAGTACTACCTCCAAGACATCTCTACTCTTATTGACGTGAGTGCATCAGTTAACACCCTTGTGTTTGCTGTCTTTTTGTACGTATAAACACTGTATTATTTAAGATAATGATCCCCCACTTCTGGGGTCTTGTTGGACACATCATCAGTTTTTGCCTTTTTTTAAAAAAAATTAATTTTGAGCCTTTGCAACAGTGCTCCACTGGTCCAAATCAACATTTGTTTTTTAAACATTGGAACACAGCGTGTATTACACCTGTAGTTGTAGAGATGTCCCCTACAATACCATGTTCCAAGACATCGGGAGCTGAAAGCACCCAAAGAAAATAGGTGGTATTGTCTGAAACCTCATTGTCTCCGTCAGTGTGCAGATGTAGGCTACCACGTCACTTTGGGCCGGGTGATGCAGGCCTACCTGTCCAGACGATGGCGGGCTCAGGAGAATCTGAGCACGGGGCTGCAGCGGCTTCAAGGAGCCGTGTCTGGACTGGACCAGAGCCAGGACAGAGACACCCTCCTGCAGGACCACTATAACACCTTTTCTATGCCCCTCCGGTTCGTCTATCAACCACATGACGGGGACCAGGTGCATGTTTTATATGAATAACCCACGGGTATGTTTTTCGGTAACTATCTTGGCTGTTTGGCATCACCTCTTGACCCTGTTTGTGTCTTGCAGGTTTCTGAGGTCAGCGCGGACTGTGAGATGAGATGCGAGCTGGAGACCAGATTTAAACAGATACAGACCAGACTGAAAACAGTCACCCAGGAAACAGAGGAGGTACGGTACAACAAACCAACTATTAGCACTTCATTATAACCCTTTTTTCTGGCTGTACAGTGTCCACCAGTGTTGTATTGAGAGTCACTAAGTACAGATAATGATGACAAAGTATTGAACTTATTTTGTGTGTCGTCTTTGAGCGTTACTTTTCGATCTGCATTAAGTGTAAGTTAATTTCTTGCAGCATTTGACGTTTGAGTCGCTAAACCTACAGCGTAAGTCAAGGTTAACCAACCCCTTGTTTGCATATTCACATATGCTGAAAGTGTAATTCTGTCATTGTTGAAGGCAACATAATTGCCATCATTTGAAAATGTTAGTTCACCTTAGATTCTGATATTTTGCACACAAAGTCACTGGCTTGAGCATGATTTAGTGCAGAAAGCATAATGTCAAACGTTATCTGTGCCACTGTCACACAGGCTAGTAAGAATTTGTCAGTGGCCCAGTCTTCCCTGCTGGAGAGTATCGGTGATGATGATCTGGAGCCCAGCAGTGGCAGCGGTTCAACTCAGGATGGCAGCAATGAAAACCTGACTGTCAAGCCCAATGTGGCCCAGCGCAGGGCCAACCTGCAGGAAACAGAAAACCTCTACTTCACTGTGAGTCTCTCTTTTTTTTTTTTTAAATAGCAGTCCACAAAAATAATGAGTTGTTTAGCATAACTGTGATCATTTGCAATTGGTGGATATGTAGACGTGTTTGACGGTTGGGTCGTGGTGGAGGTGATGATGGGAAAAGCTGCAAATGATGGTGATGACATGACACTGATTTTTAAATCGCATGTGATTTGTTAAACAGAGAGTAAAGGAGTACCTTGTTGGCAGTTCGTTGGTATCTAAACTGCAAACAAAACATGACCTGCTGAAAGTGGCTGTAGAAACAGGTATCACTTTTTTTTCATTTTTCACATAACCTCATCATAGGAATTGTCCTATATTTGCTGAGCCAAAGTTTCATTTGAGAACAAGGGGGCATTGTGGAGTGTTACTGTTCATAATTTTTTTTTTTTTTTTACCAGCAAGCAATGTATTAAATTTTAGATTTGAATGCGATGTATTTTGTCATTTCTTCATCCTGGTAAAGTTCTAACCCTTTTTTTCCTATTTAGCTGAAGCATCAAGTGGACATAAACCTAGGTAGGGATATAAATGAGTTCACATGGAGTCAGTATGTTCTTTATTTATTCTTGAAAGTCACATAATGCAGAGACTGTAGATATTACACAGTTATAATAAAATGCCTCAGTACTGTTTTTATTATGTTATGTTCCTCTGCAGACACAATGGAAAGTCCATGCGTATCAGGAAGAATCACTCAAGTGCCAATTTGATGCACAACCACAAACTTTTCAGTGGAGACATGCTGTCCTTCATTCGGGTAGCTACCCTCCATAACATCACGTCCCAGCATTTCTGAATATCTAATAATAGATTTTTCTCTTCAATTACATCAGTTAACAGTAATATGCTAGACTTGCTGCATTTGAAATTCATCCATTTAATTTGTTTCCTATAGGCATCGGGACAACAGATTCCGATTGTTGTGGAAAGTTGCATACGTTTTATCAACCTCAATGGTGAGTAATCGAGAGCGAAAGAACAGCGACCCAGCAAATAGAAATGATTTTAAAAATATAAAGTAAGAATTAAAGCCACTGTGTGGCATCTAAAAGTTCCCGTCATTAAGAGCCCCCTCTAGTGTCTATATTTACGAGCTACTGTGGCAAACTGAAAGTAATGTTCTCCCTGTCTGTCCATCAAGGTCTCCACCATGAAGGGATATTTAGAGTGCCAGGGCCTCAGCTGGAGATCAACAGCCTGAGGGATGCATTTGAGCAAGGTAAGCCTGTGGCATTTTTGTGTGTGTGTTCGCACGACCGATTCCTACGGAGTACCTCCCTCACTGTGGAGCATTAATAATGTGGGGCAGTGTGCCGTGGGCTTCCCCTACAGGAGAGGACCCCCTGGCTGAGCGAACATATGACCTGGACTCTGTGGCTGGAGTGTTGAAGCTCTACTTCAGAGGTCTGGAGAATCCCCTCTTCCCCATCGACAGCACCAATCAACTCCTTGAGCATGCTCGTGAGTGTGTATGTATGTGTGCGCTGAATTGTCGGATAAGTGTTGCTAAGTGTGTACAGCAGCAGCTTATCTTCCATTCATCACTCTTTTCTCAGAAATAAAGAACGAGGCAGAGAGAGCAGCTCGGCTAAAAATGGTAATCACTTCCTATCCCGAGCCTGTCATCATTGTCATGAGATACCTCTTTGCATTCCTCCATCAGTAAGTATTACAACTCTTTGCATTTGTTACTGTTGGGTACTTGAATATACACAAATAACTACATCACACAGGAATTACATAAAACAAACATGTTTCTTTGTGTTGAAGGACCAAGTCGTTTTGCCAGTTAGCTGAGGCCTTATTAGATCTGACATCATCATCATTATTTATGTATTAAAGCTAATGTATAGATGAGCTCATTTCCAGCAGGAGCTGTTGATATTGGTCTTAAACCAACTTCAATGAAAATACATCACATAGTGTCTTGAAACAAACAATAGACTGAGATAAAGAGGTAAAACACACAAAACAGATAAAGGTAAAAAGGTTCACACATTGGGCAATAAAAAGATCATCGTTTTTAATTACCAGGAAATGGTTTATATAGGAGATGGGGTGAGGTCAAATGTTGATGTTATTTTTGTAGATGTTATGTATGTTGGTGAAGTGTAAGAAAAGGCAAAGAAGCGTAAGGGAATTTTAGTTGATCTTTGTTTCCAAGACATGCCATTGTATAATTTTTGTGTTTGTCTGCTTCCTACCTCCAGTGTGTCACAGTACAGTGACGAAAACATGATGCAGCCTTACAACCTGGCTGTGTGTTTTGGCCCCAGCCTTGTCAGAGGGGCTCAGGATGATGACGTTGTCACTCTGCAGCCTCAGATCAACGCCCTGGTAAAGAGCATCATTCTCCAGCATGAGAGCATCTTCCCCAGCCAGACTGAAGTGCAAGGACCAGTTTATGAGAAATGCATGACACTGGAGGATGACTGGTAGGAAAACAAAGATGTGCATACAGATCACATGGATAACACTGTATGGTGGAATGATTACCTCCAGGGTGTTTTCTTCACAGTGAACCTCTCATCGAAGAAGGGGACGTAGAAGCAGATTACACCCATGGCAAAGATGGTAAATTTATGTGCTGATCTCGAGTTGTTATTTCCCCAAGGCTGTGATGGCATCTCTGAATACAATAAATGAATGTATAAATGTGATGTGCAACAGAGTCGGAAACGGGACCCTCAGCTGACACCAGCGCCAGATCGTCTGCAGCACAACCACAGAAGGGAGCAGAACGTCCTCGAGCGTACAGTAGCAGCGCCGTTGACAAAAATAGGTTAACGGCAAGACCAGCAGGGGGCGGCATCCATTCAGGTGGAAAGTTGACGCTTCAGATTCCCGTTGGGCCACAGTGCAAGCCGCGGCGGGTGCCCTCTCCTGCCTTTGTGTACAGAGAGTCAGTATCATTATATGTTACAGCTTACTTGATATCATAGCAATTTCTCATATAAATATAATAATATGCTTTCTGATGTATATTTTTTTTCTGCATACAGGTTGCAGCAACACTCATCTTCTGAGGATAATGCTGTTCAAGTGGACAAGGTCTGTTTTTTGTTTCTTTGTTTGGATCAAAATACTGGCTCTAACATGTCAAAATTTACCATTTCATTAAGGGATTATAAAATGTAACGAATGGCTTTAATCAGAATTAAATGTTTTAACACTCATTTCTCATTTGCTAGTAAGCCATCTGCAGCTAATAAGTCAGAAATGAATGGGGTTTTTTGTTTTTTTTTTCACAACAGTCTGTCAATGTTGTAATGTAAGATATTGCTAATAAACAGATTTTGTTCCATGTGCTCTGTAAAATTTGCATTAGTGGTTTAATCATCCTATGGTGATGTCCTGTTGAACTAAAGAGTGAAAAAGATGGACATTTTGCACTGGATTATGATAACACCAGCCAAGCAAATTAAGATTCATAACTTACAAACCATTTTACTTGTGTCTTTTTAGAAAGGAGTAACAAATAACTGATGGTTTAATGTCAATAGTGGATGGTTTTTTTGTTACAAACATAACTAGGAACTTTTGAGTAGAGAGAAGTTCAGAAAACAAAGACAGTTTTGCTTTTTCCCCTCACTTATCACCATTTAAATTTTCTTTTATCTCAAAGGAGGTCTGTCGCCAGATGAACTCAGTCTTCAAGGAACTCCTCTCACGGCAAGCACTGCAAGAACACTCCTCCACCTCCTCCTCTCTCTCTACCCAAGCTCAACAAAGGAAAGGGAAGCGGGATGGACGCAGGGGGAGAGGAGCAGGGCTCTTCAAAGCGGTAGATCAGATGGACTGAGATGACATCAGGCATCAGCAGATGACATGAAAAGAAAGCAATGAAAAATTTAAAATGTAGGATGATGTGCCCTGACAGTAGCTTTCAGCACATATATTTCTGGAAAAACTGGGATCACTGACCCATGGTCACTTCTGGGGACCCTGTGATGGGTATGAGCTTCTCTCTGCAGGGTGGCTCTCTAGTCAAAAGCGCTTTCATTCATATATTGTGCAGCAGATCCCTGTTGTGCCGGCAGACGTGCAGTACAATGTGGAAACTGGATAACTTAAAATGCAAATATGTTTGTGTACAGCAGAATGTAGTTAAACAATTTATGACTTTATATTGGTGCATGTTTCTGTGTTGATATTCAACTGTTTCCAGTTTAAGCCAGATCAAGCCACATTTTCATTTTTTTGATAGATTTGAAGGTATTTGATATTTCAGTACATCTACATAGTTAGTCACACATTCTTGAAAATTTAATAATATAATATTCTTAAATGTCAGTTTACCAAAATACAAAAAAGTAAATAAATCACAAAGTTGGTAAGAAAACTGTGAATACTGTAGCTATAAGGGATTTGTATAGGTTATTTGTAATGCTTCGTTGACTATATGACATTTCTCTACATCTGAGTGGCATGCCAAATAAATATTTTGTCTATTCTCTGTGCTGTTATGAGGATATTTAATAATTTTACTGCATTTGCCATGAAAAAATGCCTTCTGTAAATTAGTGACTTAGCTTGTCATCCTGTAAGCTTACTGTTTTCTAAAGGACACATTTTTTGTTTTGAAGAAGAGGCTCCTGGCCAGTAAATATATATTACATACAGAAAAATGTAATGAAAAATACAAAAATACTTAGAATACTGTAGCTAATGTCCTTTATGGCAATCAAATATTGTGACACAAAATATAAATGCCAGAGGTAAGCGAAACAAAAAGAATTTAAATTAATCTGTATTATTACATGCTTTGTTAAAGTTACAGATCTGGGATTTGCCTGTATTATGTTAGTATCATCATGTAGTGCCAAAATTAAAATAATTATATAAAAAACCCAATACATCTTTAAAATATAAAAATGTGATTTGGAACAACAAACTAACGAGGGTACCCCTGGGAAAAAAAAAATCAAAAACTTTTTGTCGAAATATCATTTTATGTGCATAAGATTTAAAAAATAATCTTTCAGGACCTGATAGAAAACATTTGTGCAAAGTCAGTACGAGGCCTTCGTTTTGTCTGGCAATGCACTTTTACTCAAGGAGATTTTTAAAAGCATGCCCTTTATTTTTTACACAATGGTATTTCGTTTTTGTAAAGGAAAAAGTAAAACATATGTAAATTCCTTACACTACCAAGTTTTTGGTTTTTTGTTTTGATTAGATGACGTGTCGAGTGTCTGCTTTCCCAGAATGCATCGCGGCGCAACAGTCCACGTCATTCTTGCGCAGCCGCAGGGAAGTAGCAGCGGTGAGCTGAGGTGGACTTCTTCTCCTTGGTCGGTGTGGAAGCAGCGGTGCCTTCCTGCAGCTGGAGCCCAGCAACGACAACGAAACCTCCCAGACAGCCGCCGAAACGTCACGATGATCCGGATAGCCGCCTTCCTCGCTGCGCTGCTGGTCGCCTGCTCAGGTATGTCAGTGGCGGTGAACCGCTGGTAGAGAGCTTAAAGCTTGTAATGCTAACGGGGCTTAGCTAGCGGCTGCCTCATCCAGTCATTTCCATGTGTCTCAAACGTCAGGCGAAATCATGTATTGCTTGTACGCACGTTGTGTTGGTGCCCGGTGTCTTGTTTCTGTTCCTCTAACCTCTTGCCGTGCTTTCTGTGGTGACAGGAGAGAGCTGCACAGACCCAGTGATCACTCCGTCGGCCTACACCACCTCGGACGCCGTCATCTCCTCCGAGTCGGTGTTCATCGTTGAGCTCAGCCTGACGTGCGCCAACGGAGCACAGGTAAACCTCTCACCTCCGGCCCTTCCCTAGAGACCGTGCGATTACACGTTGGTGTACCCGAGCGAGGGTGGACTCACGGGGGGAATTGTTTCTGTCCTCTGTACCCAGAGTGTGACTCTGTATGCTGACGTCAACGGAAGGCAGTTCCCTGTGACCAGAGGCCAGGACGTTGGCAAATACCAGGTAGGACACGTGCATGGCCAGAACACACCTGCTGTCCTGTCTCAGTGAGATGCAACACTTTATAGCCATTTCAATATAGCCAATAGGAGTTTTGCTTTGATGAGTGCACATAAAAGAGCAGATTTTAACGCACAATATTAATAATAATACACACTGATATGAGCAAAACAAACGCACCCATAGGGAGGTTAAGTACTGTTGCAGAACAAGACGAGGGGGACGTTAAGGAGTCAAAGAATCCTGTTTCCCCTTTCCCATCCAATTGGAGGTTAAGTTTTTGATGTCCAGCGATTAAAGGGGTCTCGCTCCAAAAAAAACCACTTCTGAACTCCTAATGAGCCAGCTTCACAGCTTGAGGTCTTCTGGCGAGGGTTCTCTTCCCAGACTGAAGGTACTAACAGGAGGTGACACAGCCTTTGCTGGTCAAGGCCCGCTGCCTTCGGACAGCCTCTCTAGAATGAACTCTCCACTTGTGTGTAAACGTTCAACCTCCTTGGAAAAATCCTCCCAAAACCCACAGTTTACCGAACTCTAGTTTCGAAGAGATGGCGGTGGGCTGCGTCCCGTGCACAGCAGGCAGGGTTTGCACCTCTCTCTCCAAAGTTCTTCGCAGCTACTTGCGTCGCTTTTTAACCAAACAAACGAGTGCAAATCTGTTTTTTGACCTCTTGCGTGGTTGCGCAACACTTCGTACAAACTCGTTCATTTCAAGCATTTCCCGGCCTTAATCCATTTCCTCAGCGCCCCGAATTTTCCCCCATGGGGCCCAGTGAAACGAGTATCTTTATAAATGCGCAGCACGTCCTCTTTCGCCGGACGAAACGAAAGCTTTGAACGTTTACATCAGCGTCGACAACATTTCAGCCATTGGTCAACGTGTGACTTCTCAGGTTTCCTGGAGCCTTCCTCACAAACAGGCCAGCTCTGGAACGTATCAAGTCAAATTCTTTGATGAGGAGTCCTACAGCGCCCTGCGAAAGGTTCGTGTTTCATGTACAGCTGATAAGCTCATCGTTTACCGCCGTAGAGCGCCGCTTGCTGCTCGGAGGCCGTTTAATTTGAAACATGTGTGTGCGTTTCCTTTTGCTCCAGGCCCAGAGGAACAATGAAGATGTGAATGCCATTCAGCCTCTCTTCTCCGTCAACATCGACCACAGGGTGAGTTTCACATCGACCCGGTCGAACGCACAAACCGTTCTTGACAAACAACTCTTCAATTTAAGCCTCTGTATTCAGTATTTCTATGTAAGTGCTTTTACTTGTGAGTGAAAGGTGTCACTTCATAGCATCTTCCTGCTCATTGTTCTTTCCAGCCCGCAAATCAACCGTTTTTTGCTTCAGTCTCGTGGCTTTCGTTAGCGGGCAGCAGTTTTTCGTCGAGAAAGCCCTAAAAGGAGACACTGTACGCTTAATTACCCAGCATCGTACAATAAACACGCAAATTCAGTGACTGGTGCCCATCGCGCCGCATTTAGCAGCTCAGGAATTTCCCTCAGGAGTTAATGGACACTAGAACAGAACCAAAATAGAGTGAATCTTGGACGTATATTCCAAGCCGATACTGATGTTGCTCTGTATCTGCTGGGCGTGTAAATGGCGTCGGCGTAATGCAGTTACCGAGAGCATCGCGGTAGCGGCCGTGCGAATAAGCGCCTTTCGTTCACTGCTGGAATCCTAACAAAAATCTTCTCAACAAAGTCACTTTCTTATTCAGTTACAACTTCAAGATGAAAGTGTATGCTTTGTCTTTTAATCGCACAAAATCACTTTACTAGAAAATTGTAAATTTAGGTCAGTTGTGTTTGTTTTTTTCTCAATGAAAGCCTCTTTTCTGTCATCCTGAGAAAATCCTTCTGCGCAGTTAAATATGAAAGGAAGAACTGAAAAAAATGAATACCACACTCATTCAAGAATATCGTTATGCTTTGTAATGTCTCTGTTCGGTCGTTGCTGCTCTCAGTCTCAGTCTCAGGGTCTTCCTAAAACTTGGTGGAACTGGAATGTGTGGTTTGTTGTCATCTGTCGACTTCTCCTGGGTAAACCTGTGTTGACCTTTTTCTGTTTTTGTTTTTTTTCCTCCAACGTCTCACCACAGGGTGCCTGGAGCGGCCCGTGGGTGTCTACTGAGGTGGTGGCTGCCCTCATTGGTATTCTTGTCTATTATATGGCTTTCAGTGCCAAGAGCACCATTCAAGCGTAAACAGATCCACGGTCACTTGTTTTTCCAACCACTGGATCGTTAAGAGACTGAATTCCGCTGGAGCTCGATGAGCGATCCGTTGTCCAGAGCCGACAGAATTTTGCCACCTGATTTGCTGTGGGATGAGGAGCAAGACAAGCAGTCTTTTTTTTTTTCTTTCTTTTTTATTCAGACTGTGTCTGTATAAAATCTGTCTTATCACTTGTCAGATGAATTTTGTCACTAGTTTGTCCTGTCAGTATGGATGGATTTTTGTAATTTTTGGGAAAAATTAGATGGAAGAAAACCTGGAACACATAAATAAATTTCCAAAAAAAAAATTACAGATTGTGTACTGTACTCGGTCTGCGCCTAAAAGTTGCTACATCCACACCAGATTATCCGTCGTCCTGTGTGGGAATACAGATGTGCCGAACATCATCAGAGAAAGGTCGAGCCTTCTCTGCCTTTGAAAAGTCAATAATGTGGCTGCGCTGGGCTGACCTGAACAGACCTAGTGGATGTGTCCCTTCCAGTAAAATGAATAAATGGCTTGGCTGTAATGTGTTTGGTTCATGTGATAGTCCAGTGACAGACTGCCTCTTCTATAAATTCCTTTGTCTCCGAGCTAGGGCGCAAGATCTGTGGCTTCTTATTCCATAGCAACACATGCCAGCTATGGATTTTTTTTTTGTCCTTTATGAATGCCGGTGGTTCCTGATAGTTTCCCTGATGTCATCGAGGGCAAACGACAACCAGTTCCAACAAGATTTGGCTTTCACGGTCTAACTGAAAGAGGGCCGAAGCGCGGTCATACAGATGTTAAGAGCTGCATTTTATGTCCTCGTAAAGAAATATCCGATTTGATACAGTGTCTAAGAATTTACAGAAAGATTTATGCCTGCTGGACTAAAGGAAAACAAAAACACTACCTCAACGGTGTGTTGGATTTATGTGAGAATAATCTGTGTCTTCCTAACGGATAGGATTTATAGCACTTGTTGTGGCAGTAAACATGCTGGGCGTGGGGTTTGTGACTGAACTCTGGGTGGACGTGAGAGCTATTTTAGTCTGCGGGGGGGAAGGGGTGATTCCGCAGGCGTTGCTCGACAGTCGAGGTGGACTACGTGTTGGAACGCGGCCTCGTCCCGTTTCCCCTCGCGGCGCATCAACAGTCCACCACATGTCAGGTGTTAATACAGCCGACGGGGGTCATGTCGTTGCAGTGCAGTGCCGCCGGTTGAACGCACTGTGGCAGCTCTGTGCTGCTGTTTTTGTGCCCCCCCCCCAAATCCGAGGCCCGCTGTTACCTCATGCACAGATTGCATGCGATTCTTTTTTTTAACTGATTCAGTATCAGCTGCTGCTAACGGGGTGCAACGCGTTACATAGCGCGCGCGTCGAGCCGCCGTCCCGCTTTACGTCCACCTCGCTGGAGTTCGTCACATTAATAGCCGCTCGGAGGAATCTCTCGCGTATGCGATCTGTCTTGTTTAGAGAGATTTAAAACTTCGTGTGTGTCTATTTCTGCGGCCCGTACCGAGCCTGCTCGGCGATTTCATCGACAGCGCAACTGCAACGTCTCACCGACTCCCATGGGAGTAATGTAAACGTTCTATAGGGGTAACGTGATACACGTCGCATAAACACGCGCGGCACACGAGAGGTTCTCACGCGCCTGCTTCTCCGTAGCTTTGTCAGCACACGCACAAACACACACAGGCAATCCCTCACACTTTTGTAGGGAGATGGACGGCCGGATGCGTAATAGGAACGAACAAGCAAACAGTCGTAGAAAGCCAGCGAGTCCGCGCTAACGCAAGACTCCTTCCCTTCTCTTAGTGTGATGGGGGTCAGAAGGCGTAACTCCAGCCCGCGCACATCAATGGCGATTAATGCGAGCGTAGAACTGAAATATCTTGGGACTGCTGCTGCAGCAGCTGCTGCTGTTGTTGTTGAAGGAGAAAACGGGCACTCGAGAGATGGTCACAATTTCTTCTTTCAGTGGGGAATTATGATCTATGGGTTCAGTCAAGAACCAACAAGGTCATGCAAAGAAACAAATCGGAATCACATTGATCTTTACACAATTATAAGCCACATGGTTTTAATTTTGATTTACTAATGTAAGATGCATACATGTGCTTATGATTATATTTCTGCTGTGAGATAGGAGTATGGGTATGTAGGTGTGTGTGTGTGTGTGTGTGTGTGTGTGAGCCGTGCGTGCGTATGTGCATGCTGTGAGGCAGAGAAAAGCTGCTTTGACAGTGGTGTTGTAAAGCACCACCTCGGGGTGGGGGCTGGGTGGGGGCGCGGGGGGCGGTAGACGCGGATGGGTTTAGCGGGATTCAGCAATGTGGAAACTGGCGTCGCACAAATGATTCTCACATGAAATCACACTTTTCTGCCTCTGCCCCAAACGTTGTTCCCGCTACTTGTTCCTCACAATGTTTGTAAAGCAGGGAAAGGTCAACAAACCGCGGGCTAACTCAATAATCCCAAAACAGGCCGCACAGGCGCCGGCTTCCTCTTTCTTATGCTATAATAACAGTTATTGTTCTGCTTTATTTCATGGATGTGCGTGTACAGTAAGGCAGGTCATGTGTGGCTGCTTCAGTCACAACGGATTGACGGTGTTTGGAGTGAATAAACTCCCTCTCCCTCTCTTATCTCCCTCTTCCTGTCCTCTTTGGGCATCCTATAATCTGCTGTGCCTGTCAGAGCAGTTGCCAGTAAAGTATCTGCCATATCAGGAGGAAAATGGCATTTATTCTCTCTCCTCTTTTTTTTTTTATTTCCCTCCATCATATTAGATATCCCCTCCACATTTCACACTAAAAGATCAGCCTCTCGATATGTTTTTGTATTATTCTCGCGCACTTCTCTTGGCTGTCCGTGAGCCATGAAATACTGTATGTTAAAACTGTAACTGTACGTGCTACGAACCCTTCCCTCGCACATGAATCCTGTGATAGCAGGCTGAATGAACGCCTATCAACTGGGTTTTTATCGGATGCTGGCCACGTGGCTGTTTTAACCATAAAGAGAAAAAAGGGGAAAAATTATACGGTCTTGCTGAGGTGTAAACGCCACTACGCTCGAAGTAATGAAAACAAGGTGGGTGAAAGTGATAAAAGCCAACCCCTTGATCCTCTGGCTCTCAGGGAAATTATACTTTATCCTCTCTAAAGTATGAGGCGAGATTTTGTGTAGAATCATGAACGCGGCCAATGAAAATAAAAGTGTGGCTATATTTGGCAGGTTTCACCCTGAAAACAGCTGAAGTTATGCCTCTGTTGTAAATAGCCGCAGTGGATGCAGATGCCTTTTATGTGTGAAAAAGCGTTTCTTGTGCAGAACAGAAATTATGAGGAAGATGTCGAGGGAGGGAAGGGAGAGAAGGAGAAAAGTGAAACAAAGACAAACAGTTGTGTTTTTAAAAGACGTGATAAATTGCCTGGCTGAATTTCCTTGCGCTTCCTCTGATTATAAAGAATGATGCCCCAGTGCTCTGAAGTTGGTTGTGTAAGATGGTGAGGGCGAGAAATGCCTCCCGGTGTCTTGGAATGAGCTTAGTAGCAGCCTCGGCAGTCATCAGGTCCGCGGAGGGGTCTTAAGTTAAGCAATGCAGACACATTGCTCAGTGTAGTAAAGTTCTCGGCTCCAGGTCTGATTTATACTGACTTCGGTCGAGGCTGGGGGGGCTCCTTCATTCTTCAGGGCCACTGGTTGTACTCTTTGGCTGACCCTAAATTGATCTGAAGAGGGGGAGTTCACCTATTTTTTCTGCCCTTGTGACAGTCACACAGCCTGGGTCATTTATTTCCCATATACCCTTTTGCCGCCGCAGGCCTGGCAGGAAGCACTGCCCCCTATAATGAAGATGCGACCTTGAGAGTAGACATCAACCTAATTTTGGGAGGAAACCAAGAGCATAAGGGCACGGCGCGTAAACACGCCCACAATGACTGACACACAGACACACACACAACACTGCAGGACTACAAAACCTAGTGACTTACCCAACATACCATTGTATGCTGTACCTGGGGGTGTGGATATTAGCTGATGGTGGTTGGGTTGATGATAGTTACTATCACGTCTTCTATCCCCAGGAAATGAAACACTGTTGCAGGGAAATCCTCCGACGATGGGTCTAATTTTAGATGATACTTTGATGTGTCTGTGCCTTTTATTGGAATACATTCATTATTTAGCCATTGCAATGCTCTCTAATGGCTGGGCAGGCAGGATAATGCAACAGCAAAGTGTGCTTGGCCTCTCCCATAAATCTGGAACTTTGGATGGGTCTGAAGTCTGGAGCAGAATCATCCTCTGACCTCCCAACTTCCTGACAGGAAGAGGAAAATTCATGAACACCCCCAGGGTTTGGGAGAAGTTCATCTATTTCCTGATATAACAAAGTGAGACACGGGACGTTGTTGCTCTAGTCTTTCATTTGGCGGAAAATCAAAGTGGAGATTTGCGTCTGGGGAACGAATGCGCGGTGGCATGCTGAAAGTCCAAACACCCTGGCCGCGCAGAGGAAAAGGTGAGGCTTCTCCTTCGACCCAGACAAGCCCTCCCGAGACACCTTGAAAGCATCCCAGTATCGTACTGCAGACTCAAGTAACGTCGCTTCGCTCATGAAAAAAAGGATGAGCTAAACTGGCTCAAAATGAGAACCAAAAGACACACGCAATTATTTTGGGAAACATCTAATCTGAGATAGTTTGATCACATACAATAAATCCTAACCTCATTTTATACACTCTGTTATTACATCTGTTGTATGTACAGTAACTTATACCATCATACATAAACATATAAAATAAAAATGTAATAACTTTACTATTATCTGTCATGCAGTTGAGGGGCATAATACATAACTCTTTAAGAAGAAAAAAAAAGTGATATAAAAACTATACATGAACATAAGGTAGTAACAGAAACTGAAATATATATTATATATATATATATGATATTTTCATTTAGGCAACAATAAATAAGACAAAAGATCACATGGCTCATGGTGTAATATAACATAGTCAATGATCCCTGCTCTGGTGGTAATTCTGTCAAAGACTAAGATTAATCCAGTGAGGGAGGCCCCTCTAAAATGTCTACTGATACGACAGGCACTTGGCTTCGACTGGAAGTATTTTCACTGTTGAAGTATTACATCGACTGACACGCAGTCTAAATGATGTGCAGTAGTTTCTCTTCACACTTGATATGACTTGTCTGTTGAAGCTTTGCAGTATCTCTAACAATTAAGACCTGACAAGATTCAAGAGTCCAGCTTAAAAAAAAAAAAAAGATCTTTGGTTTGACATCTTGTTTCCTACCACACATATCGGACCATTACAATCACATGATTTACATTCAACATTTATCTTACATAAAGTAATAATATGTAATGTGCCTTACATTTTAAATAAATATACTTTACATTGTTCATCACTGTACATGGAATGCTGTTGAATGTTTCTTATTTGTTTCCTTCCTGCATCCTCTGCATAATGTTCCTGTTCTTGCTTCATACTTTAGGAAGAGCATGACAGGAAGGTCATTTTTTTTGTACCTCATGTGCTGTATTTGTACGAAATACAATCACGTAATTGTGTCCCAGTAGGTTGTGGAAACCTGGATTGTCCAGGGCCTGACCCTCAGATTCTGTTTTTTTGTGAGTGTGAGTGTATTTCTGCCTAGATTAATCCACAGGACTCCAGTTCCTCATGGGGCGGTGTCCTAACTCCACTGAACTGACCTCATAAGTAAATCTCTGTCCATCTTGCTCACAAATCACTATTGTTCTGTGGAACCCGACTCCTCCTGAGCAAATATGAATTCAGCCGCGAGCATTCATCTGTAATCCACTTTCTTTGATTTAACAAAGTTTCTCCACTTATTAGATTTCAACTGCAGCTTTCTCAGGACTGCTCCTGCAGCTGTAACATCCATGTCATCCCCTGTCTGTTCTCTGTTCAACAGCAGTCTCGCTCTCTCTTGCTGTCTGAGTGTGTGTGTGTGTGTGTGTCTCTCCCTCTCCTTCCCTTAGCCTGCTGCTTTGTTTTCTCTACGCCCACAGCTTTGCCTGCTGCTTTGTACATTAGGCGTGCCGTTAGGCCATTAATGCAGTGATCCACCCCTTGCATTCCTGCTGCACCGCTCTGTCTGAGCAGGGCAAGAGTTTTTCTCGTATGAATCAGTGCACAGGGTTCTACTCAGCAGCTACGTAGGTGGAAACCTCTTTACTTTTTTTTACTTTTTTGTACTGCTGTTGCTATCACTGACTGCTACTGTATATTCAACGTTGCCCACATAAAATGGTGCTGACATCTTCAATGACACCCTTTCTCACTGCTGGGGTGGAGAGGACAGGTGATAACAGATAAAGGTCTTGTTGACAGTGCTGCTGTCTTTTGTTGCTGGAAACATCTGGTGGGGGTCAGAGCCGTCTGTTCTAAGACTGCAATGCTGGAGGTGGTGGCGGCGGCAGCGGAGTTGAGGACAGCAGCGCGTCCTTGCAGCGGACACGTGCACCCATGCATGTCTTTTCAAGCGTTTCTCTGTGTCAGCTTCTGTCTCATCAATCTGTGTCAGTAGAGGCTGTCCTTGGTGGTGGAGGTGTGTGTGGTGGTGGAGTCGTCGGGCAGAGAGCCCCGGCGGCCAGGTCGTGACCAACAGTGCAGCAGGTTCTGCAGCTCTCTGGACACACTGCTCGAGAAGGCTGTGTAGATCCATGGGTTGGTGCATGAGTTCAGACTGGCCAGCAGCATCAGGATGGTGAATGCCACTCCTGCAGAGGACACACACACGAGGAGACAAGTGTATGAATGCATGCATACGAATGTGTATGCACATAAAATGTGATATTTCCACATATACATTTTATGAGCTAGAGGGGAACATTCTTACAACTATAGACAGATGATCCCATTGTTCACCACATTTCTCTCTTACGCAACAAACAAAAATATGTACAACTATTCAATTTGAATATAAACAATTTAAGATTATTGTTTTACATTTTAGATCCTTCAGATATGACAACAGGACTGTAAATATCCCAGAGGGACAAAATCCTGCATACTTCCTTTTTTTCTATTTTTTCTTCTCCTTTTACAGCTAATTATTAGTCTTTTATGTAATAACTAAAACATGCTTATTTCACTGGGGCCAACTGAGGACAATAGACAGGGTCAAACTGCTATTGGAATACAACTCTATTTATAACGTGTGTGTTTGTGTGCCGAGCTGTGTGCCAGTAAGTCATTCATGTGCATGCATACTTGTATGTGCATGTGAATACACTTTTGCAAATGCATGCGCGGGCGTGTGCATGCGTGCAAGCTTACGTGACTATGTGTTCAAGCTGCTGGCCCAGATCACTCTGGACGAAATGTCAACATCTGGCCGCGTTGCAAAATCGGCAGGGGATATAAACAGGTTATTTACTGGCCTGGGTGTTTGTTTTTAGCTTCCAATCAGGGGACACTGTCCATATTATCAGCCACTATTGAAGACTACACTAGGATTTCTAGCTTTGTCTCTGGCTGCCAGTACAGACATCATCACATGCTGTTCGTGTTCCAAAATGTGCAGATGCCAGAGATAGTATCATCCAGGGGTTCCTACTTGTGGGTTAAAACAAACATTGTTTTTGACCTCGTATTTCACTCACTGTTACCACCATCTGAGCTGGAACTCGGAGTAATGAGTATTATATTTAGACTCACTGAGATGGACTACAGCATTGATCAGGAGTTGTTACAAACCAGATCCAATCACTTAGCTTTTGTTTTTGGCTGCCTACAGGGCAAAACAGATATGGTTTGCATATTTAGAGCTATTACATGGATAAACGGGGCTACGGAGGATCGATCCATCTCAGAAAAATGACTTAAATGATTCACTTGCAGTGGTTAGAAGACAGATGTCTGTTTTTGTTATCTTTTAGGGTGAACTGCGTGCACTGGGAATGTTGCAATGATAGACCAAATCTCGGAAATCGGGTCGGTATAGTAGTAGCCATGAAGCGTTTTTGTGACTGACCCTGGTCAGGAGGGTTGGGGTCCCAGGCCGCCCACAACTGGACAATGAAGAATGGTGACCAGCAGATAGTGTAGACCAGCACGATGACCAGCGTCATCCTCACTGTCTTGGACATGGCTTTAGTGATACTTGGAGGTGGAGTGGCTGGAAGTTGAGGGGGAACATAATCAAGGGAGCAGCGGGGCGAGCCTGAGGCCACCTCGTAGGATGTGCAGGACTCCTGGCAATCCGAGCTGCAGATCGGTGTTTGCTGCGTGGCCGATGTTGTTGTTGCTGCTGTCAGGTGTTCACCACGGCAACTGTTGTACTGTACAGTGGATTGTACATAGTCATAACACTCTCCCACTTGGTTGTTGTGTATGTTGTGAGGGGTGTTATTCACACCCTTCGAGAGCTGTCCTCCTCTCCCATCCCTGCCCCCACCTCCGGATGCCCGCCTCCCCCTCTCCCTGGCCCGCTCATCCTCCTTCTTAAAGCTATGGAAACGGAACAGGATTTCACTCTTCTTCACCTCTGCCATCACCATCCTCTCTGACTTCAGGTAGATGTTATTGTGGATCTCTCTGAAGATTCTTATCTAATAAGCAAGGAAAAGTACCATGATTTAGCACACGTGAAAATGGGGGTAAAATGAAATATAACATCATACAGAGATTAGAGACCTGAGGATTAATTTTTTTGATTGGCACATGCCAGATTCAGATGATTGTCTTCATCATCTGAAGACAATCTTTTTTTTGCATTTCTGCTCTAACTGTGACAGGAAATTTGATACAAAAGAGAGAGTGGGTGTTGGTCTTCACCATCAGTCATAAACCAGTTACTGACATTTTTAGACAATACTACTCAACACTCTGTTACAAAGACAATAAGAACAAAAACATTTTATCGCACCAAAATAATTCTTAACGGTCTCGGGAGCAACTTAAAATATTTGTATGTACTTTTTTTAAAAACTGAATTTAAGGACTGTTATTGCCAACCATTGCTCCTCTGCCACTTTGTGGGGGTACAATTTGACTGGATGCTGCAATCTTATCCAACGTTCCATCCAGTATATACAAGTGAAGTACATGCCATGTAATCAACTGAGACAGCCGAAACTTTGCAAATTATTTCCTTCTGTAGATTCTAATTCGTACCTCTAAAAAGTGTCTAAACAGGCCTCTCAATCTGAAATCCGATAATGAAAAAAAGGTCAAGGATTCTATGTTTGGCAGAGATCTGATACATTCCACCTCCTGGCAGGAGGTTCTCAGAGTGGGCAGATTTTCTGAGCACCCGTCTCAGCAGTGGTCCTCCAAGTGCTGTGTTAATTAGGGGAAATAGCTGGACCCTGGAAATATCTTTCCCTAAATAGTGCAGCAGGGCTGATGGGACGCAGCCCAGAATGCCTCTCTGCCATGAGATGCTACATAACACCAACCACAGTCCTCTGTGAGTTATCGAACAATGCCTGCCAAATGCACCCTCCACGAAAACAAAACAGCATGTCATTCATGCGGCGCGTTTCATTGTTGGATAATATTGCTTACAGAATGTAATCCTAGTCAACAGGCTTTGTGGATGGTATAGATTGAGAGTCAAGCCAGTACAACCAGTATTACCTGACAGATGGTGATGATGAGGGCGGGCAGGAGGAAGACAGCCACAGTCATCCAGGTGACGTAGGCCTTCAGCCCCCACGGCTCGACAAAGTGACCCCAGCATTCGAACTCTCCGGGAGCCACTTCTGAGCGAGAGAAGATGAACACCTGACAAACCAGACAAAAGGAGGATGGTCAGGGCACTCAGACATGACTGTCAGTTTCCGCTTCCATTAGCTGAACTGCTGTGACCTCATCGAGCTAAAAATAGACCAACATCTTGAGTTCTACTGTGGAAATCAGGGTGTGAACCTCCCACTGAGCTCTCATTTCCTATTTCACCATGTGTTTTTGTGGGTGTGTGTTTGTGCGCGCGTGCACAAGTCCACGTGCATGTGTGTGTTTGTGAGAAAGGTTTTATTTGTGTTTTATGTGTGTTCACCCCTCCCTACCTGTGGTATGCTGAGGGCTAGTGCCAGGCCCCAGGCCACCATGACAGGGGTGTTCCAGCGGGACATTGCTCCCCCACGGTAAGCTTGCAAGGGGCAGCAGATGGCATGGTGCCGGTCCACTGTCATGGCAACTATCATGTAGGAGGAAGCAAACATGCCCACAATCTGCAAGTACTTGATGGACCGGCAAAGCAAGTCAGGTCCCTGAAACCTCTCCGTGATGTCCCATATTAGTTGGGGAAGGACCTGATTGTGTGGTTAAATAAAAAAGGGAACAGTTATTCATATTAAAGTGGTTCCTAGCATAGTCAAGTTTTTCCTGCTTTGGCCCTTAGAAATGTAGAGGAAAAACAGTCTGGCGACGTTCTATATTTTTCTTATTGTCAACAAATCCCAAGAGAAGACTAAAACCAACAATGGACTGGTCCTACCAGAAGGTATCAACTGATTTTTAACATATTCCCCTGTCCCACATAATTAAGGCCACTCTGTTGAACAAGTTAAAATGTTCCTTTCTTACCATAAATGGGCACCACAGTTTGTTTTGACTTTATCATACATTGTCCTGCTGCCACGAATAATCGCAATAGCGCCAAATTTGTATTAATCCAGTCCCAAACAAAACCGTGTTGCCCAACTGTTTTCAGAAATTGCTGAGCTCTTTTAACACATGAAATTACACGCTTGTAACTGAAGTATGCGTTCTGTTTTAAAGATTGTAGTCTTCCACAGGAAGGCCACAGACAGAGTAAAGTGGTGCACAGAGTATTGAGAGACGGGCAAACTAGTAGTCTGTTTTGTTCTTGTCTTTGTATTTGCTGACAACAAAATAACAGAACAGAACAGAATGATGTCTTTTCACAGGTTTTATATTTTTGCCACTCCTGTAATCTTGCTTTTCTTCATGTTCTATAAATGCGTGTAACTTGCAAGTAACTAGTGAACTGACCTGAAAGAAAGCCACCACCAGATCGGCCACGCACAAGTTGACCATGAACACGTGCATGGGCGCATTGTGCTTTCTCCTCCTCAGCAGCACCCACAGTACAAAGCTGTTCCCCAGGGTGGTGAGAGCCAGCACCACCCCGAGCACTGCTATCTCTGCCCTGGCCAGGCCCAGGTCCCGGACCCTGGGCTGGGGCATGGGGAGGGGTGTGGTGCTGGAGCCATTGTCAGGGAAGATCCCAAAGAATGATCCCCCGCTGTGAGAAGCGTTGAATGAGTTCAACTCAGAGACGAACAGGGACGGTGAGGTGAAGTTGTTCCTCCCTGAGGCAACCAGCGAGGAGAGGGCTAACCCATCCCAGTCCGATTCCACACTGATGCTTTCCATTCCTCCAAGACAAACAAAGTATTAATTTTCAAAAAGGCAGTAAAATTTGTTGTTGTTTGTGGTTGCTTTAAATGATGCCCTGAGCAAAAAGGTCCCCAGGATTCAAAGTGGTGCGCGGTCATAAGACTGCCTGTGTTCACATTGTGCCTTGCGCAGATTTTAGCAACAAACAATTTTCTTGTTCTGAATGATCACAATATCAGCATCACGCCTGAGTCCTTTATTAAATTTCCCCCAAATTGCCCTCAGATTTGTCAGCTGAGTAATTTTGTCCTCGGGGTTTTACCTTATTGTACCTCAAAGAATACAGGCCAAGACACTTAGGCCTTTGATATAAGTTCATCAAGGGATTAATCACAGGAACGCTTTTGTTTTATGTGCATCTGTTACGTTTTCACATCGCAAATTATAAATAGCTTCCTACATGCAGCTTCATGAAATTAGACAGAAAGACGGATGATGTGCCAATCGCGCTGCTGTGTGAGTGTTGTGTTTTTCCGCTGCTTACAATTTCTTATTAAGTCTTCAGTGTGCCTGTTTGTCCATCTCTCAAAGCTTCCAGTTGTGTTTGACCCAAGTCCACCGTGGTTTATTTTCCCTGCCGTACTTTCTCAAGGTCAATTTGACAGCCTTCCCTCAATCTCGCCACTTGTATTCCTTCACCTCCGCTCTCATACTCGCTCTCATCCCATGCTTACCCCTGTACATTCCTTTTTCCTCTTGTTTTTGTTCCCCCTCCCTTCATCTCTTTCTCTCTCTCTCTCTCTCTCATGCATCCAGGCATTCTTTTCTTTGCTCCCAGTCACACTGTCTGTTGATCTCAATAAAATTTTGTGTTTATTTTTCTTTGCTTATAAATAAATGGCTCAAAAGAACAGAAAGTTGATAGGAATGAGATGACAATTTAAGACACAGTGCAGTGGGGTGGTTGGGGCAGCCTTGGTCAAATAAACTACATGCAGAGGAAAGTCCGGGAAGAGGAAGGAAGATGAAAGGAGAGTGATGAAGGCAGCGTAGAGAAAAGAAAAGGGCTGGAAAAGAATAAAGAACTGCCAGAAAAGGTAAAAGAAAAGAGTTGTGGAAAGAGTATGATAAGATAAGGAAAAAGGGGGTGGCCAAATATAGCTCGAAAGTGCTGTTAGTTATTACAGAGTGCGTGTTGATTGACAGCAACCACATTGATATATTAGTTTGACAAAGTTGCAAGGAGTGGTTAGGTATACAAGTGTTACACTGAATGGGTGCCTGGAAAATTTCCACATCTAAAAATAGGAGGAAAACTGTAGTAATAGTGTTGTGCAATTGAATATGATGAGCAAGACACTACTACTACTCTCCTGAGACCTAATGGTCCATTCGCACTTCTCCGCGTAGACAGTGCTGGGCATGTGACATAACGCCGTTGTCCTGCATGACACGCTGCCTTTGCCAGAGGAATGTATTCAGATGATTGCATGGCGTGCCAGGCCAGCAAGAAGGTATGGCCCGTAGGTGAGAGGAAGAGAAAACCGAGCAGAACCGTTTCTCCGAAGTCAAACAAACAGCTCTTTTAGTGCGAGTGAGAAACTGCGGCCACATCGAGTGACCGCATCACTGCCACGGCTAAACCAAATCAAACCTATTATTACTTTTATTCCTCTAAATCCGCGCTCATTAAGTGGATATTTAGAATTCTGATCAAATATTCCGCCCTGTCTAAAGGTCCTTTGGATCAAAGCTAATAATTTTCTTTCTTATTAACGGTTTGTTGTTTTTTTTTTCTTTCTTGAGGTTTTTTTTAATTAGGGGCTTAGACAACGGGGTCTTTTTCTGTCAAGGAATCTCCTGGCCTCTCTTTGTTGGGACCTCAGGAGCCCTATGCCTCTCTCTGTAATTACAGCATAAATCATGAGAGGATTCTTTGTGCTGCTGTGGTCCTTTATACCCTCTATATAATCTTATTATGTATATGTGCCCATGTGACTAATTTCTGATGTGAAATCCTTTTTTCAAGCACTGTATGTCTCTGTCCAGATAAAGCATAATGATTTAGGAGGGTGCTATAATACCCTGGTAGCCTAAGAAATTAATCCAATATCAAGAAAATGCTAAGCTAATGTCCCCAAATTTTATTCAATAAAACATAATAAGAGGATTAATAACTGGTAGGAAGAACCTTCTGTCAGGGTTTCAATCTGTTGCTCACAGTATATGGAAACGTGTGTCTGAGGCATTTCCTTTGGAACGGATCTACAAAAGACTCTTCTTGTCCTCTTGTTCGGAGAAATTCTGAATTAGATCATGTTTTCCTGAATTCCCCAAGGAAATAAAGTATTTTCTCCAAATATGCTCATGTCTTATTTGCATAGGTCTGTGCATCCAAGAAATCAAGATGGATTGTCTTCACATTGCTCAACGGCTCAACTACAGGAGACCCACGGACAGCACAAAACTTCTGGCACTGACGTTTCCTATCCTCAGAGGAAATTCCTTAAACTGAGGCTACACAGAGGAAGGTAAATAATGTCCGCAGCATGGCGCTGACTGCAGTTTAATGTATCTGTCTCTGAAAATGTATTCTGCCTTGCTCTCTCCTTAATAACAAAAGCAGAGCACAGCAATCCCTTCTGTCTTATCGACTTAATGTAAAGCACAAATTATTCCATCTCTCGGTGCTGGATGGACTGGAGACGCTGCTTTTAGTAGTTAGTGCAGTATGTTGCTTCCTCTCTTTACCTTAAAGCTTTCAATCTGATTAATGAATGGAGTCGATCCCTCCCTTTGCTTCCCTCTCCAGTGGCAAACCGGTGTGCAACCATCCATTTTCATGTCCTCTCCATCCTACGCTGCTTTTCCCACACACAGGGTAGTGCCTCAGGGATGACAGAAACAGGTAATTAAAGTGCACTCGAAACTTGACAGCCTCCAACCATTCACATCTTTCAACACGTCGGCCCTCTTTTCTTGGTGTTCATGCACCTCTTGGTCATTTGACAAATGACGTCATACGTCACTTTGTCATCCCCCAACTATTCAAAATAATCCAAGTTTAGAGTATCATTTTGCTCTGAAAAGTGTTTGCGATATGATCACAGAAAATGTGAAAAATCCCAGTGAAGGGGACTCATAGACATAACTTGTTGATCAGCTGGAAATGTTATGGATGGGTTTGGGTGTTTTAAACAATTCTGAACTAAAGCGTTGGTCTGGGCAACAAAAAAAGGTATTTAAAAGGACTGTAGTGTGTTTTTGCAGGTTAGAGCACCGCCCTGCCTGTCTTGTGTGTGCATGTCACTCCCCTCGATTAGTTCCCTTTGACCAGGTTTGACCCAAACTGATTAATGAGGACTTCTTTGTCCTCATTAGCAGCCCTGTGTACACTCAAACAACCTGTCACCAATTTCCCCATCAAATTTCTTCCTCTTTTTCTAGCTTCTCCCTTCACCTGTTATTTTCTGTAATTGCTCACATTCATCCACCCGCTCCATCGCTCTCTTTCCATCTTAACAATCCCCCCATCATTAAGGATCAAAAGCACCTGGGAAACAGTTTCTGATATGCTTATTACATTAATTTGATTTGAATTATCATCCTCATTAATAAACCCTGGCACCAGGAAACGGGATTAAAATGGGCTAGCCCAAACTGCATCTCATCTGAAAGGAAAATAAGCATGAAGCATTAGACCCACACCATGTGATTTAACTTAAGCTTTGGTATTCAGTGCTGCTTTTCTCAGTGTGGCATTTCATCTGCATGACAAAGCAGGTATGACCACGTTTTCTTCTTTAAAGCCCACCTGTTAGTAAAATAGATCAAGATCAGCACTCTCACATGCAGCATGGATCCACCATATGAATGAGTTGGTTTAATGACGCCCGGATATTTGATATATATTTATGCATTTCAATTGGTGGAGGCACCTGCTGCCGTGCTCATTGAAAATCTGATTCACTGATTTATTTCTCTCTTTCATTGTGTGCCACTCAGATTCTAGTCTTCACCGCAGGCTGAAGCCCATGTGAGTAATAAAAACACACACTTTACTTTACACTTCACACTCTTGCCCATTAAACAACCCATTAAATGTAAATCGCATGGGACCTCACCTCATTACACACACTAATACAATCATTACTTGCCCACACTTCAGCTGTGCGTGCTGCCGCACTCACTGAATTTTATTTTCACAAATATCGGTGTGGGCCTATTTCAATAAAACATCGGCCAGTGGACAGCGCTCACTATGTCTGTTGTGGAAGAAGGTCCAAGTCCCCTTATCAGCAGTGATAAAGCCTGTCCACAAAACCAATGGCTGTTTTTCTTGTTATGTATCATTAACCAGCACACTAGCTAACAAGCATCTGCCCTAAACAAAACAAGACCGTCTTTACGTCACATGACTGATATAAATATTAAAGTATTCCCCCCGAAGAGTGGAAACTGGGGCACAATGTTACCACATCAGCCAAAACAGGCCTGGAGGTTTGTAGCTGATATGGACACATCAGCGTCCCGCAATGAAATCAACACGATGGAATGATTCCCTGTTAGAGAACAGACTAAATTGACCATGAAAATAATAGTAATGATGATGATGATGATGATGACGATTTTTCCCGATGGGGGCAACAATCAAGGAAGTCATTTTGAGCATATTATAGACTGTACAGTGCACACACAAGAAGAAGGATAGTGTGTGATTAATGGAAAAAAACCCTTTTAAAGCACTTTGGTTGATACAGACAGCCTTGTGCTCGCGATCATAAAAACAATGATTCTGCCAAACAGTGAGTTGTTGATTCAACTGTCCACACAGAGCATTTATTTGATTGTTTATTTGCCGTTACATTAGCAGAAACCTTCAAGACAAGCTGCTGTGATGGTAGAGATACAGACTCTCACTGATGTTTAATGGCTACACTGCTGAGAGACACTTTTTTATTGCTGTTTATATGTTGAATAATGAGTTGTTGTGTTATACAAATCTTTTAAAAGTCAGGCAATAAATCAGTGAGCTTTGAAGCTCCAGACTTGTGTGCACCATAAACACACATCCCCTTTTTAATCATCTGAAGACCTTCGATTTGCTCTTTAAAATACGGGCAGGGCGCGCTCACACAAACACACACAAACACAAAGCAACAGACACACACACACACACACACACACACACACACATGCACATAAAAGAAGAGTACCCCAAGGTGAGTAGATATATGCCCCTGTCTCCTCTCACCTTGTTTTCAGTGCATGGTAAGCATTCTCACGTGTGTCCTTATCTCTTGTGTGTTTCGCTCTTGTCTTGGTGACTGTGGGACAAAATCATTGACAGCTGTCACCAACACAGTCCATTAACATTACAAGTAGAGAGCAGATCACATTAACAACCTGACTGTTCCCCTGAGCTTTTTTTAATCCATGGAAAAACTCAGAGCCCCAGATGCATTTTCAGTTAGGCTCTGCCATGAAATATTTCCAGTCAAGCACAGCTGCCTGTACCAGCCAGACTGTGTGCTGTATGTTAACAAAGTGTAAATGTTGAAATCAGGGCTGATGGTCATGGTCAGTACATACTGTCAGTATTTCTTTTACTTCTATAAGGCTTTATATCTATTATTTGGAAAATTAAATAAAGACGACATTCAATAACTTAAAGTGAACAGGTGAAAAAATATGTCTGTAAGTAAAGTTTATATAATACATGTAAATGTCACACACGTTTACCTTAATGCTCTGATTGTCAAATATATTCAAATCATAAGTAGCACATTAATTAATTAAACTTTTCAAAACAGTTTTACTGTTAATTTATTGTTTCCAAAAATGTTTTGTTTTGTTTTCCTCTTTTACACAGATTTCCTTTCCTTTTAATTCATTACAAACAGTTAGTAGCAAATAATAATAATAACAATTATTATTATTATATTATATATATCATATTATACATATTATATAATAATAATTATTATTATTATTATGTTGACTACACGACCTGAGTGACAAATTGCGGACATGATATACTGTAGATGCAAAGACAGTTGACCTAGATTGGCCAGTAAACAAATCTATTGACGCACACCGTGAACAACTTTAGTTTCCACAGACCACTTGGCTGCAAAGTCTTTCCAGTGATTAGGGGAGAATTGTGGTAGAGTGGTAGTTAGAAGTATTTGTATGAAGTATACATCATAGTCGGCATTTTTCATCTAATCAAACAATCACCGCAGAGTAAATAAAAGGTACTTACGTGTGATCGGCTTCAGTGGTGCAGCCTGTCGGATTTTATGTACCCAAAATATTCACATCTTCAGCGCAGTCGATCCCAAGTCCCTCTGCTCGGTGTAATATCAGCTGGTTCCTGGGTGAAGAAGGCAGGACACAAAAAAATGAAAAATAAAATAAAATAAAATAAAATAAATGTGTCTTCATCAACGCCAGGTAGCTTTTATTTCCCCTCTTTTGGTCAACGTGACAAAGAAGTTCTGCAGGGTCTGTGCAAGTCCTTCGTGCGCCTGCCGAGTTGTATTGCCCTCGCTTTGTTGCAGTTCAAAAGTGTATGTCAGAGTACTGTAATCCATTTGATAGCCATGTGGGTCCCGGCTCCTTGTGTGTCACGTTAGGCGCTTGAAATGTGCTGTGCCACCAGCACCAGCAGCAGAAATGAATTTGAGCTCCGTCTGCGCTCACCCCCTCCCCTCCCTCCCTCCCTACCTCCCCTACTATCTCCTCCTCCTGGGTCAACCAGCCTGTCCTCTAGGATTGAGGGTGGAGCGTGCAGCCAGGAGTGGAGGCAGGGTGCCATGCATACCTATGAACCGTATTTGTGTGTATCTGTGAGATGAGAGAGAGAGAGAGAGAGAGCGAGAGCGAGCAATGTTCATCTGCGCACGCACACATTGCGCATGTGTGTGCAAGTGCATATATATATACACATTATGTGTGTGTGTGTGTGTGTGTGTGTGTGTGTGTGTGTGTGTGTGTGTGTGTGTTTGTGTGTGTGGTCCAGCTATGACTCATGTTGTGAGAACCCAAATGTGTTTACACAGCCACATTATGTGGACGTGTTTTCCTTAGGGGTCCAAACACATCCCAATAATGTAGTTACATCATTCCATTATAAGGTGGAGAAATGTCTCAAGGTTAGTGTTAGGCATGTCATAGTCATAGATTTGCATTCGAGTGAGTCTTCAGGAAATTAATATAAGTCAGTGTACTGTCCTCTGAGGTCATGAAGACACGTGTGTGTCCAAGAGAAAGAGAAAGCAAAGGGCAGACAGACAGAGAAGCACCTTCCCTCTTTGTAACGATTATGCCCTGTGTCAGTCATTGATATCAGGAATGCCAATAGGCTGAGTCAGCCAGGCCAATTTCAGGTCACGCCCTTGGTGTACACATAGAGCAGTGAAGGTTGGTACAAAAAAAATGCTGTGTTTGAGTTTTAATGTCAAAACTCTCCCACACACACAGTCACACGTGATGGTAAGGAAATATATTTGGCATGCATGCAAACACTCACAGGTGAACACAATGAATGAATTCATAAATGCATGCACACACTCTCTTTCTTATGCACAAACTTTGAAATCACACACAGACAGAAAGCCAACCAATCAGGCAAGTGGTGTTGATGTACCCAAATTTATTTTGACAAGTAAATTACAGTTTCCTCTTACTTTTTCCCTAAAAGCTGCGGTTAACAAGGAAACTGTAGTTCACTGACATTTTACAAGTATCGTTCCCATTCAGTACCCCCCCAGCTGCACACACATACACACACACACACACACACACACACACACACAGACCACAAAAGCAGACGGCAGGCTTTACCCATGGGGCACTCACTGTCTGTCTAGCCCAAAGCCATTGATCCCTCACAGAGACTGATTTGTCCCATGATGTCAGCAAACCTGCCCGTATCCTCCAGCGGTGCCGCCAGGTTCAGATGTCTCCCCTGGTCCAACCATTTTGTCCGGCTGCCGGGGAGGTGGGGCCATAAGCTCCCTGAGAATCATTCTAATATGATTATCCTGGCTCCTCAGGTCTTAAAGTACGTTTTGACACAAAGCAGTAAAGCAGCAAAATTAATCCACAATCCACTTTGTTCGTTTAACAGATACATATGACAAATGGTGAGCAAGACAATATGGGGAAGGAGATTATGGATGCAACAAAGAGAAAAGGTATTAGCTGGACAATGAAATGACCTTGAACGATCTGACAGAGATAATTAATAGTTCACATTTGGTTTGAGTTTTATACTTACACACCCCTGTAGAACACTGTATGCTTATCTTATTAGAGAAAACACCAACCCACATTATTTTACTATGATCTATCATCAGGTATGATCTCTAGCACGTCATGTATGGTCGCAGAGCAGCACTAAAACTTTAAAGGAATGTGGTGACTTTAAATCTCAATCTCAATCTATGACAACCTTTTCCTCTGAGATTTCTGGCTGGACATTCTCCCACATGTTGGGGCTTATTTCTAGCTCATTGCGTTGTGCCAGAAATAAAAATGACAGCTGTTTTCCTGTGAGAGGGATTCTCTTCTGTAAAGACCTCCCAGTGACTCTTCTCAGAGATGTCTTCATTTGAACCGAGGTGTTGACAATTACAAAAGAATAATCTTGCATTAGCGTTACGTGAATCGGTCCTGTGGTCAATCAGGGGCCCGCTTTTGCCTACAGAAGTGAAAGATGGAGACAGTCCTGGAATACACTGAACTCAATCCAAAAACAGTAACTCAATCAAATTCACTTTTCAGGCCAAAGTGTTTGGCTTCGTCATCATCTGACAGCATCTGCAAACATGGCTGCCATGAACCTCAACAGAGAGAGATGAGGCTTAAATGAATGTTCACTCAGAGGGACAAAAAGTCAAACAGAGCCATCTGTCTTCCTGTGGGACAGCCTGAATTAGGCCATTCCTTAAGTTGAAAAGTTCAGAGAGCACAGAACAACACCTGGTCTAACAAAGTTGGCACTGAAAAGTTGAGGAACATCTGAGAGAAACATTAATGGTCAGATGTCCCATGAATAATGGAGACAGATGAAGAATTTGGGATTCATCTTGTGTGAATCTGTAATGAGTAGAAAAAGATACTGTGAGAGATTACTCTGCCAATAAAGACGTGTTTTATTTCTATCAGAGGCCCCATTACTGTCATTATTCTTAGAGCGCTTTTCCATGAGATGCTACAAGCCCGAATCGCTTTTGCAAATCTGTCACCGACCATTAGAAATATACGTTCCACTTCCACTTTGGGCATGAAGTTAATGTAGTTATGTGAGCCACATTGGTGAAAACCTCCTTTATTCAGGAAAACCTATCTATACTACAATGAAAAAGTACTTAATTTAAAAAACTGGTTTACCCAAATTCCATTTAATACTTTCTCTCTCAGCTCAAGTGGTACAGTAGCCATACAAATAATTTTCCAAATATCTTTTATACAAATTGTACAAATCTTATCTACCTATTCTTCTTCTCTGTCTCTTGGCCATTACAGTGAAAGTAGAATAAATAAAGAATTATGTTTTCTTTATCAGCATCTTTCCAGAGCCACTTTTCCAGTTACTCTGGCTAATCCTCAGAACATGATGTAAACAGTTTACACAGGGACTGCGTCCTCAAAGTAGTTCCACTTTAGACTCTATTGGCACACAGTGCACAAGGGAAACTCTGTTCACCTCCATCATATTGAGGAGGCAGCATAAAACTCAGATATGGTCAACCCCTGGACTGAAACAAAAACTGGAACTATCTGCATGGCCAGATGCCATTACAGATCTGTAAAATGTATGTTTTTTTAAGGTGAACCCACTCTTTCCAGGCCTGTATTGAAACAGTTCTACTGTAGGGGAGTAACACTTGCAATGAAATGTCCTTTACGTATTAGCTGCAATAAGCCACCTACAAATCCATGCAATTTTCTTGAAAAATTCCTTCTGTTAACGTATTGATTTCAACACCATCTTTTAAAGTTCCTGTGTTTTCAGTTCTTGTTGTACCGTTGCATGGTGTGAAGTATCAGTGCATCAATTATGAGCTAAGATTTTACCAGTCCATAGACTCCAGTCTATGATGTAACCACAGCTGTTCGATCAATGTTGGGAAGCAAAGGCTTTTTTTTTTATTAATGAAGCACTTTGGCAAGACAAAGAGCTGTTGTTGAGATCAAGTTTGTGGCTTTTCTGCTACAAGATGTTCTCTGTAAACACATGTCCCGCTGCTTGAGAGCGCAGACATTATGAATATGTGTTTTGTTTACCTTTTATCCATTTCAAAAGACCAATTGTCCATGACATCATCTGTTTGTGAAATTTCAAAGCATTAAGTGTGGAGTGGTGAATTAATTCATCAAATCGTAGCAAGCTCTGCACATGGTCACAGTATGATAGCCATGGACACTTTTCATAGAGGAATAACAGCTATTATCTCTGTGTGCTTTGTCATTCTAATAGCTATAGAGGACATAGATGAATATGCTGAACAGCAGACATGTGATTCAGTGCCAAGTTGGATGTTAATGGAAGCTTGTGAAGACAAAGCTGATCCGCTGGCCTTCACACATATATACAGATGGATCACACATGGTTGTCAGGTAGGTGATGGGAGGATAGAAGTTACACCAGGCACCGCTGTGTGAATGTGATCCAAAAATTTGCAGCAAATTGCATATTTTGTGGACATCCAGGAGAAGATACATGGTGAAAAATGCAGACAGAATACGAGCATCTAGGCGAGTGAGCATGTGGGATATCATGTGCTGAGCCAAAAAGGAAGATTGGGATTGGCCCAGACCAGGCATTTTGAATGAATTAATGAGTACTGGCTTTATAAACACTATTTCTGATTCTTTGTTTATTTGTTCTGGACATGTCTGCTGTCAAAATCTTTTCCCTCTGTTACAGCAACATTTTGCCTATAGCCACTCCTCTGCCGTGCTGCTTTTGAGTGCACTTCATCTTACATCGTTTCAGTTTCTGAAGAGACGCTGTGGTAATTCTGTTAAAACTTTCCTGCACAAGAATTCCAGAGTCCGGTCTCTCCACAGATGTACTATGAAATATTATAGCACATAATCCTATAAGAGACCATCAGAGGAAAGCTTGAATATGGGCTGTATATTTTCCTAATGCAGGGCGAATCAGCAGTCAAAGATATTAAAGTTTCTTTAACATTTACCTTATACCGCAAGTAGCTACAAGAGAGAATTAAATATCAAATGAGATGCTTTCATTTGTTTCTTCTTCTCTTTGTGGCCTCTTACCTGGTTTATTTCTGCTCTCTGTCAGATCCTCCTTACTGCTTTAAGGCAGTTCTGACAGAGACACTGATGGATTTTCTGTGTGCACAGCAAACATACAAAAGGCACAGATAAGGGAAGTATAAACAACAAACTAAATGTATTGACAGGAGAGAGGAGACAACAGAAAGCAACCTGGTGTAGACTGCACACAAAAGGGAGAAAAGAGGAGAAGAAAAAGAGAAAATTAGTGAAAGATAAGACAGTTACACAACTGAGGGAATAATTCTTTCATGGTTCTAACTCAGCACGAAGATGCGTTCAAAATGTTTTGTTTTGTTTTGATCGACTAACGGGAGCTGTGTTTAAGGATGTGCAATTTAATCCATCAATCGAGGGAGGCTGCAACAAAAACAAACTTTGAAAGCGCTCTCCACCTGAGAGTGTCCCCCCGCCCCGCTTCTCTCCTGTACACACTATCTGTCCATCCAGCCTGCCTGCATCTCCTCTGTGGCAAACAAAGTGGTTGAGAACAGGAAAAACAGGGCTGGCTGTAATTCAAGCATAAAAGATGAATGAAAGGCAGTGGAATGGCAGATATCTGCATCCCAGTAAAAAAAAAAAAAAACAGACACAATGATGAGAAAGAATTAGAGGGATTACGCAGAAGGGGAGGGAATGTAAAACTGGGGAGGGAGTAGGAGGTGTGGAGGTTATACTATCTGTCAGGGTTTAGTGAAGAGAAAATGAGAAACAAGCGCACCAGTGACGTCGCAGAGGGATAAAGCACGCGGTTCAGAAGCATTGTGCCTGTTGAATGTGGTCGTCCAGAAAAAACATGCTGTGAGCACAGCGTGATGGATGAGGGAGGCAGTGTGGTCATGTTTGTGTGTGTGCAGAGCGTGTACATGAGCGGGCTGCACAGTACGAAGCATGTTTCCATGCAGATGGAAGTTTGTTTAGAATAGTGTGAGTTTGAGAAGTGAACATGCAGATGGAGATGCAGATGTGGTGAATAGCACTCTGTGCTCTTTGGGGGTCTCTTGGATAAACTGGCAATGTCAAGATGTTTTTTGCCCTCCACATTTCGTAAGCGTTCTCAATGTCAGCCAACACCCCCTACTGCATCTGGACTCACAACCTGTAGTGTGTGTGTGCGCGCGCAGCAAAGGGTCCAGTATCCATGACCATGTTTTGCATCTTTATGGTGGATCTGTTTCTCTGAATATATGCAGCCTAAATGAATATGCAAATTTTTCAGGCTGCCAGACCCTCAGAGGTTTCAAAAGCATTTGTTACCCTGTGTCTCAGTCTGCATGTCAATTGATTACAATATGTCCTGTAATGATAAAGGCCTTAAAGATCAGTCCTGCATTGCGATTACTGTCATTGTCTCCATGTAGGACCACAAGAGAAATTGGGAAGAAGTTGTGTTAAATTTCATTTTTCTTTTAACTTGATTTCATTCATAACATCTTGTTTGTGTCTCATGGGCAGTCATTGTACCACTTTGGTCCATCCTGAAATATCTCAATAGCTATTTGATAGAGGCCCCTGTAATTTTGCACTGACATTCATGGTTCCCACATGCTGATTCGTGATTTCTTTCAAACATGAGGTTGACATTTGTGGTTGCTTGTGAAATGTCTTGACAATTGTTGAATATATTTCCATGACACTTGGTGCAGGCATTTGTGTCCCCCTCAGGATGAATTGTATTAACTGGTTTTCCCCTGGCCTCTCATCTGCTGCCATCATATGGTCAAAATGTCATTTGTCCAGTGCTTTGGTTCATGACCAAACATCTGCAACTCTAATGTCAGTCCCATCAGCCCACAGCTGTACTAAGCACAGCCTCACAGAGCTGCAATAGCATAACTGTAGGCTCCCTTGTTTTGCATGTGTCTGATTTAGAAGAACAGTATGGTACAGTATGCACTGATTTATTACAAAATAAACCCAAACCAAGCCGCAACTTAATCTGGAGGCCTGATGTCTGTAGAGGAACCCTGCGTCAAAATCAAGTTTTAAGAGCTTTAAATTAATATTGTGTTCACTTTGTGCATATTCCTAAATACATTTTCCTTTGATCAAATTACCACAAACACACAGCAAGCCAAGGGTCAGGTGGTATTCCAGCAGAGGAGTAATAGTTGGTTTCTGGTGCTCTAGGCAAAATATAATTAAACTGCCATGTGTAGTCGGCTGTGTGCTCTGTACTTGATTGATACTTGGAGGCAAACGAGAGAGTATATACACAATTCACACAGAATGGGAGCAGGAGGGGGTCAGTAAGAGCCCATTAGCTCAATTTTGCTGTGAGGTCCCCTATAGCAGGTTAATCTAGCCACGTGTACCCACATGTCTCAGTGCAGTGCGGACTTTTAACAGTAAGGAACAGTAGTGAGTAAAAAGAGGAATGGAGGCAAAGTAGAGATAACCACCAGATGAGCTGCAGCTGTTTGTTTGGACAGATCTCCGTAAATACTGGAACATCCCTCTGTAAACCCCAAAAGATGGACTGAGTGAGACAGTGAGACACAAACTGGGAGAGAAAGATGACGAGTTGCAGCTGGAAAAAAAACATTGACAAAGGAGGCATATCAATTTCACTTTGTAAGTACAAGGAGTCAGACAAAGAGGAAGCCTGAGGAGAAAAAACAAACCTTCCATCCAAGTGTTATAGTGAATGGAAGCCACATAAACAATTTCATGGCAAAGTAAATCCAGGTTGGAAATCATCTCTAGATGCTTCATCCAATGAGGGCGGAAGATGGACTGTAGCCCAAATGGGATTACTCTTAAAAAAACACATTAACAGTACCTTAAAATTGTTGTGCTTTCTATCCATATTAGCGTTTGTTTATGTCATACCAAGAAAGCAGCATTTCCCCGTGGAAAAGACGACAATCAAATCCAAGGTGTTTGCATGCATTAGTGCACATGGGCATGCATGCACTGTCGAGCATGCCTGTTTCCATGTACCTATTTATCATGCACAGTTCTGCGTGCATGGGAGTGTTGACGTCATAGTGTTAATGATGATTATGATGATGGTGTTTATTTATCTGTGGAGGTGGAAAAAGGTAGATGCTGGGGGGTTGAATGAGTGCAGTGTCAGGGGCTGCAGAGAGCAGAGCCTGAGCCAGGAAGAGCGAGGGAGCGAGGAAGAGGGAGAGTTGGGAAAAGGGGTGAATAGCTCTCTGTCCGGGGAGTGAGAGAAAAGAGAGAGCCTCTTGTGGTATGTTTACGTGTCTGTAGTTTCCCGTCTGATTGATCGTATCTGTGTGTTTGTGTGTCCCCGTGTGTGCGCGCGTGTTTGTCTGTTGTCGCTGAGTGGGTGTCCACATTGAAATACCAGGCTTCCCCAAGCTATAATTTAAAGTGTGCCCATTATGTCTATTATGTCCTGAGTGTCATGCAATGATATGTTACTGCATGTAATTTCATTTAGTGATTCTTTGGACACTGTAAGTAATGTCTGGCCTGTGCTAAGAGAGGTGTGTGTTGTGAAGGCTTGCTCCTGGTTATTGGCCCATTGTGATTTATAATGGCATGAACCTACAAACCAACTCCATGTGGCAGGCAGCATAAATCTCAGCTTGGCTTGATGCTGCATTGGACCGAGAGACACCAGTGGAGGCAAATTTCATAAGAGAATGAGGCAAATCTGATGTGCTTAATGGAAATTAAAGGTAACCACAGGAATTAACTCCACAATTACCCAACTGTATTCACCTTACTGTGGTCTGCTTGTATGCTTAATCTGTGTTTTCCTGTGCTGCATTGACCACTACAATGCAACCACCCACTGTAATCAGCCTACTTAACTGGACATACTGTATGTGGTGATATGAAGCTGTTGTCAGGAAACAAACCATCACCAGCAGAGACTCTCTGCTCTGCTTTTGAAGCATGGTTCAAATAATATGGGAACAATTGCCGTGAGCCCTAAGCGCAGATCCGATAGTTTCCTGACTTTAAAGCCGCTGAGGAGCTGGTTCTCATTATTCAACGAGCAAAGAGGAGGCGGAATGGGGGGCAAGAGGGTCTCAGGGATGGAGGGAGTGAAGGAGGATGGAGGATGGAAAGAGCCCAACAGGATAAAGAGATCATAGAATTAATATTTTGTGTTTTGCCTTAAGTAGGAAATAGTTTGGTCACGTAGTGGAAAACCTCTGACATGATCACAGCATGCGGGAATTATTGGAAAGCGATGATGGTGATTAAAAAGGAGGCAGACAGACGCACACACACACACACACATACATAAAACAGGGCATTTAGGAAGATTGTGCTCATCTCCTGTTACACTCAATGAAACATTAAGTGTGTCAGTCACCATAGTGTATTTGTGAGGTGTCAGGTTAATCCTCTTCACATAGAGGCCCTTCTCACTTGTGGGAGTCTTTCAGTATGTGCGTACCTGAGTGTGTACCTGAAGTACACACATGCACACATGCGCATGCACATGAGTTCAGGTTGTTTGGGTGTTGTGTAAAATGAGTCTTAACAGCTCATTGGGCTCCCGGGTGACACCCTGACCAAAGCAGCTAATCTGACAGACTAAGTTTGTTAGACCATGTGGACCGTTTGAGCTAAGCATAGTGGGAACGTCATGATCAACTGTCAACAGATGACTTTAGCTACACATCTAAGAAGTCTGATGGTGCCAGTGTGGCGTATACTGCAGTGTGACAGTGTTTACGGCACTGTTCCCATATAGCTTCTCAAAGGGTGCGACCCTACGGTTCCCAGGGCGAGGAGACTGAACAGGCTGTGGAAACCCGGCAACAGTTTGACCATTCATTCCATAAAAAGATCTCAGCGTACCAGTTTTCTGCCCCCCCTCTCTCCCGGGACAGAGGTGTCACTTCGATTCAGGAGTTTGGGAAGTTGGAACACACTGCTTTGTGTCCTGCCGAGCAGCGTAACAGACGTTGCATAAGTCAAGGGTATTGGCAGCCCAACACGGCAGCGTGAGCTGTGTCTTCCTCCAGCTGCTGCTGCTGCTCAGTCTGGGCGCCTGTGTTTATGATGACAAGGCTGTGACAGGGCAGTAATGACGCTGCATCTACTCGCCAAATGGGATGAAGTTTCAGTGACTGGCAGTGGATTAGCTGTTCTCTCTCCCAGTGTCTTCCTGCTTTGATGGCCATGGAGTCCTGTAAAGCGTTGGATGCCGTTTCTTTGAAGTATGCCACGTTAACACAAGTGACTGAAGAATACTATATTAGAACATATACATTTCTGTGTTACAGACGGAGGTGCAGTCCTCACTACAAAGTAAACCATCCCTGGGTGGCCCCTGTTCCTCCTAGTTATTGAGCGGATGTCCAGAGTACAATAGGTCATGTCGCACAGATAGCAATATAAACAACCCAGCCCAGCTCATAGGGTCATATGTTAGCCATCAAGCAGACAATTAGCCTAAGTAATTCTGTAGTTATAAATACTAACATGACATTTGTGGCTCATGTTGAAACATTTTCTCAAGACTGAGGACATCCTAATGCAGAGTGTGATGTCTGAGTAAAGCCAAGGGTCTTGATTAACCTTTTAGGAGTTTGTGTATAGTATTAAATAGTTCTGAAGAAGGGTGTTAAGAAACAAAAAAGAGTTATATTTAGGCTGCAGTCTTTGTGAGTCTGGTCCAAGTTGTTTAGAGGAACAGAGCAGGGATTAGGGCTGATTTCTGTATTCAATTTCCATGGAAAATTAGTTAGCGATGCAGGGAGCTGACAGGAATGAAAGGCGTCGGAGCTTGGGTTTTATGATTGTGCTGACTTGCTGCCATTTAGTGTCAGTTTCTCTCCAACGTCTTTAATTCCACCTGCCTCTTGGAAGGAATCCCCATGGATTTTTCCCCCCTGTGCCGTCTCTTCTTACCCAAAATCTTAAAAATACCTTGGGGGGGGACACAATAACACATATCTTGTGTGAGGATACTTTCCACGTTTTGGTGTAATCATTTAATAGTTCATATTTTAGTTCTGATGCACAAAGAGAGTGTAGAAGACGAGTTTGTTGGCTTGCAGTTAGCTGAAATGAGCCAGAACACCATGCAGTAAGTACCATGCAAAATCAGCGTGACTTTATTTTGCTAACATTAGTGTAGGAGCTGAGATTTGCCAAAATAGATGAGTGCTTATCCTGTGCACAGACCAAGCTCTTAACACTTGAGCTTTATAGAGACTCCAGCATATTAATTGCTTGGTTACAGCGTGAGGTCATAGAAAAATCTGCAAAAATGAGGACATATGTTAAACACATTTTCAGCCTATCTTCAGCTGGGCTCTGTGCATTGTTTTTCTAAGATTAGGGAATAAGATGATGGGAAGCCATTGAAAAGGCTGGTGGGGGAGCGTTATAGCGGGTAAAGGGAAGGGGCCAGGTAGGTATGTGCGCTTGAAGGGTTGCTGAAAGAAACATCAGGTCAGTAGCAGTGAAAGAATGTTGGGGAAAAAAATTGAATATGTACTGATCCTTCAGCCAATAACAACAGTGTTTTTTCTTGAGGATATGAATGTTTAGAATCATACGTTTCAAAACCCAGTTTATTGGTTTGTATTAGACATATAAGGACAAAATACTGCATGCCGTCATACCTGCTTGTGCCTGTTATTCCATCTCTATACGTCCTCAGTGATAAAGCCTAATGGTTGTGCATCAGTTGAGAACAGTTAAGTCAGACACACAGGATACTTACTGTTTCATTCCTTTTGGCTTTACCTAAAGACTGCGTTAACTCTATTCAAAGATGGCAGGATAGAAGAGTAGATGGAAGCTGGGTCATCACTAGACTGCCTTTTCATATCTTCCTTGTCTTAGGTGGCTTTGCGCCGGGTCATATCAGGTATGTCATTGATTTGCCTTCCCTGAGGCCAGATGTGTTCTCTACTAGTTAAAACTGCTCTGTGCTTTTGGCTTGCAGCCTCTGAGGTGATTCACCTGGATTGAACACACCACAAATTCATTGCTGCAGCCACCAGATACATTCCTCTGACCGTGGAAAGTAGGCATACTCACTCCTATCACTAGTGCATATTCAATACAACTTTATCCTGACACTAATGAGTCTGCCACAGAACTCTAGACACCCATTTCAGGTTTTGTTGGAACAATGGCATTCCCCCCCCCAAAGACTTCAGATTACATTCAGGAGCCAGGCGGCGTTTATGAAAAGCAATGCAGACAAGAATCCTGCTGAGCTGTTACAGTGAATGGAGAAATATAATCATCGCTCTGTTGTCTGGTGGATCTGCAGGAATCTGTTTTCGTCAAACCTCTCTGGAGACGCTTCAAATGATGAAAGTGGGGAAGTGTCGTGCAGACTTTCAAGTCAAGAGAGGGGGTCAAAATAAATAGAAATCAGGAAAGAGATTATATGAGACGGCGAAAGGGGATTGACCCAAATGAAATGTGTTAGCTGTTTCTTTTAAGAGCTACCGTTAAGTAAAAGTTATGGGCAATGCAAAAAAGGATTTGGCTTTAGGGTAATAAAACACCACATATAAATGTTACATTTGTCATTTTTGGAGTTTTAAGAGGGATTGCGCATGTCTTTTAGTATGACATATTTACTCTTCTGATAGCATGTATCTGGCAACAGGTGGGAGCCGGTTCCCGCCAGGTTGAGGAGATGATCACTCACTGGGTGCACAGAGATGACTCACTGGACGTGGAAGAGATTTATTTGAATAAACTATGCGAGTGTCGCTGGGAAATGTGCTTTGTTTTGGCAACCAGGAGAACACATTGTTTTTGAACTGGTGAACACAGAGCCGGAGAGCGGGGGGTTGCCGAGTTGTCAGAGTGCCAAGACGCTCCAATTTCAGGGGAGCGGAGTTGTAATGACATCAGGGCAGTGTAATGCAGGTTGTCATGAGCGCAGCATGCTTGCCTTGATGTAATGTAACTCTGGCAGTACCCCCCGAACTTGCTGCAAGGGCACAGACGGTAAAACGTTTAATAGCATAGCATTAGAAATAGAGAGATCAAAGGGAAACGAGAGCAAGGGGAAATATTGGCAAGAATGGAAGACAGGTTTCACATGGAAAGTATAGCACATCAATACCTAATTTATCATGGCTTTTACCCCTCCTTTCACCCCGAGTTCTCTCCAATGTGCATGTGGCCAAAGTGCTGCAATGACCCTTTGACGAGAGACAACATAACAGCATTCTCAGAAAACCCAGCTAGCAGCACAAGCCCACTAATTTATCATAAACATAAAACCAAACAGAAATAGCTCGCAGGCTCCCCGTGCTCTCACTTTGCCAGGAGACTTTCAGTGCCGTGGAGAGGGGGGAAAAAAATATGTGTGAGGTAGTTCAGGAAAAGTGAGCAAGACAGACAGGTTCCTATTTAGACACAATGCAATAAAGCACCCCACACACATGCTAACCCCCCCCCTCTGTGCAACATTTGACCACACAAGACCACTGACGGGGCAGAATACCAAGGCAGGGCCATGTAAAGGGCCCGGATTGTGTAGCACAGGTGGAGTCAGTTTCTGTGCCTGGAGCTAAGAACATGGCTGCAGTAAAAGCATATGCAGATGTGCACACATATTTAAGGCGTATGTATACATATAATCACATACATACAGGTATGCACATGCCCTTGCGCAAACAGCCATGCCCAAAGCTTCATATTTCCTCCCCTGGGAAAATAAAATAGAAAGCACTTGGACTTACAAATTTCTTTAACGAGGCACAAGTTGAGTCCTGGAGTCACATACGGTAAAACGAGCATGCCTGTTTCCTTTCAAAGAAGCAACTCTGTTCTGACTCTGAGTTTGAGTAGGGTGCCCCTGGTATCTGTGGAGTACTCCGAGCGGTATCAGGGTGCCAATGTTAGTCACGTGAGAGAGACTGGCTAACTGCATGAACTGGGTTTAAGCACCATGTTAGCCTGCACATGCTCGATGGAGGTGTCTTTGTGCAAGGTAGTGCAACAACACAAGCTGAAGGGTTCTTTGGTCTGTAGGTGGACTAGCAATCAGTCTACAAACAGGAATAGTTGAGCAACGAAAACCGAATATGGGAAAGAGAGATTTTTTCGAAGGGGATCACTGAAGGATCAGTTCACTTTCAGCTGAGGGACGATAAGCGTCTTATGATCTAACTTGGTGGTATCCCTCTGGTGTTAAAACCAGATCTGTAAGAAAATAAATAAATTAATAAGTTGGCAGCTCCTGATAAAGAGGCAGACAGGAGTCTGGTGCTTTATTGGCTCTTTCATTGTGAAAGATAAGGTAGTGATGAAGTGTTTCAACAGATGTTGAAGATGTTTCAACAGCTATATGTGTTGAGAGCTCCCAAGTTATCAAACTTTATCTGTTATATATCATACTGTTCTACCTCCCACTCCCAAGCAACCCCTCACCATCCTTCCCGCCCTCAATCAGCCCCATACCTCAGCTGTCCCCCTTGTCCTCCAGCCACGTCCGCACTTCTCCTCTGCATTCCTCTGCATGCCATCCACGTCGACATCTATTCTACATCCGTTTCTGCCAAGCAGACATCATCACTAACTTCTCTGAACTACCCGTTGATAATTCTGCTCTGATTAGGTATGTCACTACTGAGGAAGATAATGAAAATCCCTGTGAGGAGAAAGTCAAGAGGATATACAGACAGCCCAAAACACACACAGCCAGGCCCAGCTAATGGAGAATTGCTGACCGTTGACGTAGCTTAATGTAGCTAAGCCATAGCTGTGGGGGGAAAAAGAGACCCAATAACAGACAGCAGAGCTGGCTGACTGAATGCAGCTGTGCTCAGCACAGCCCGATCGCAAGCAAGTTGATTGATTATCATCACCTGAACTGCACTGCATGGCATAGCAGAGTTGATCAGGATGAGAGAATTGAGCATGCTCTTATGAAGTGGAAATGACTTGTTAGATATTTGATTAAACTGGACTAAGTGTGTATGTGTGGAAAAACAGAGAGAGAGAGAGAGAGAGAGAATGAGGAGGAGATGACTCTGGAAATGATCAGGAGCAAGCCAAAGAATTAGAGACAATAATACAAGCAGGTTTAATATCAGTGTCCTATCTTGTGTTCAGACTCTAACCTTTCAGATTAGCGAGGCAGATGTAACATATTAAATGTGGTTTCCTAGACACAAGAATTATTTAAATAAAGGGGAATGAGGGATGAGATACAGATGCGTGAAGAAGCAGGGCAAAAAAAAAGAAGAAAGAAATTGAGGCTGGTTTAATGAGTGCTATGACGATAACGCACATCTGTTTACATGATATGAGAAAAGTCTGGCATTTGGATAAAAGAATACCTTGGGATAAAGTACATGAAATAATATCACAGATGTCCCTTTATCAACGTGATCAGTCAAGTGAGGCTGATAAAGGGACACCTTTACGATATGTGTGTGTCAGCATCCACCCCAGTGCATTTGTCAGGATAAAACAATTGCATAAAGACCTGATAGCCGGATCTCTTTTCAGAGACAGAATCCCTCTTTATTCCAGATACTCACAGCATGTAAAGATCTATGACTATGGTGGAGTGAAAACTGTTAACAGTGTGGTTTAGATCAGAGACACTGGAGTACTGGGATGACAAGTTAATGTTGAATTTTCCAACGACACACACACAAGTTTTATCACCTACTTTGTATCAGGATGGCAATCTAATCCCAGAGAGAGATCACACAAATGAAGTTGGGTATATAAAACCCAAAGTTTCTGCATGGTGAGATAACTTCTATTTTTTGTAATTTGGGTGATCTCTTGAAGGCAGCTCTTGCATTCAGAAATTTTGCAGCAGGTTTACAGACTTATACAGGGACTGAATGGTGGCCCATAAAGTCAAGTGGTTTGTTGCAACATCTCCCTCTCCCCACAAAATGTCCATCTGCCTCTTGGCACATTTCCAGATTTCCAGCAGGGGTGTGTGTGTGTGTGTGTGTGTGTGGTGGGGGGTGGGGGGGTTGGCTGAGAGGCAAGGGGGTGACAGGGGGGGAAGTGTATGGCTACATCTACAATGATGTGAGATATGGTGAGGTAAACAGCCCAAGTGGAATAAGATGATGAGAAAAAGCTGGCCCGGAGTGAGGAACCTCTTGCAGAAAGCATAACAAAAGAAGACTGATTCTAAATGAAATAGAGTGAAGAAATTTATGAGCCAGGGCTCTGTCTCGGTAAAGTGAATAACTGACATGAATGGAGAGGGAGTCAAACGGATAAAGACAGCCAACTGGCAGAGGCCAAGATACACACATAGTAATTCCCTGCGCATTTCACACACTGCACACCATACGATTGTGTATGATTGTTGATTTCCTCGCAGAACTAAAGCTAAAAAAGGAAGGAGCCTGTTCACAAAGGATTTCTCAGCTCAACATGTAAATGGTCAAACAGAGGGAACAGTATGTAACTTTCCCACAGAATTGGACACTTGATAAATTGGCCAGTGCCATTACAATGCGATGTGACTCTGTGACCTCAGACCCTCCTCGAGAAGGAGAGGCGGACTGGGATTATTTGTACAATATGCTTTAAGTGAGCAGGGGGTCACTGATGAATGATGTGCCATTATAACATCTATCTGCTGCTACTCCTCCTGTGTCTGCTGTCTCAGAGGGCAGGGGCTCTTTTTTTTCCAAAAAAACTTGCAGAAAAAATATAATGGATGGTTTGGTTTTACCAGGTGAAACTATAATAAATGGTTTGGTTTTATGCTAAATTAGGATAATTTCAACAGGGAGAAAAGCCAGAATCCTTCACGTTTGTCTTAGAAACACATACCGTGAGGCCAAGAGCTTGATTCCTAGAAATCACAGGAAAAGCACAAGAATTTTCTTAATGAGCCCAGCTATGTGGAACAACTGCCAGAGATTCCCAGTTTCCCTACATGTCTTTTCACGGTGCAGTAAGAACACGCATGTGAAGTTATCCAGATTGGCCACATACGTTTTGTGCTTGTCAGTGTATGCAACTGGGAAGACACACGTGCAGCTGTGCGCTTCTTTCTCCAAGTTAGTCATTGACAGCTTTAGAAAGTGGTGTTGCCACCTAGTGATTAAATGTAAAACAGCAACTCGTCATCCAGTGTAAGTAAGATGCTGATGGAGCGTGAAATTGTAAAACAAACGGAAGGATCAGTGATCTTTTTTCTTATTTGGAGCAAAAATAATCTTAATCCCAAGCAGGAGGCCGGAAGAAATCTTCTGTTTTTTCAAGCAGAGGCAGAGAATCAATACATGCCTTAAATTATCCTGGCTATAAAGGACTTCCTGTTTTATGAAGAACATACTGTACACACCCGGTTGGTAATTTATTGACCTGTGCTGCATTATACTGAGTTTTTTCTTTTATTTAGCCTCCCCCCCGATGATATAAATGGGGTGGACAAAATCGTAGACATCTATCAGTATAACCCAGCATAATTCAACAGCATCACAAACTACAGCCTCCAAAATAATCATACAGTTAAATTATCACCTCTCTAAAACAGTTTAGTCTTCATTTTTGTCAAAATTAAGTTATTTTTCTAAGTTTTGCCATAAACAGGCAACAAGAAATGCTTCAAATCCAAACAAACGACTGTCCACAAAGGTCAACTTGTTGTTTTTTTTAATGATAATATTTATGTTATACAGTATACGTACATTCCCCACCCCATGAGTCTTTTCATTTCACGCTTAAAGAGTTCTTGCCTGGTCAGCTTTTAAACAGTAAGGGATATAAACTGTGACATGATCCACACCATAGGTGAAAAGATTATTATGGCACAAGCGTAAAAGTTCAGCTTTGACAGCAGTTGCTTGATGTACACATCCACTGATACAGTATAAATTAAAAAAAAGCTGCATCCCCATTTACAATGAACTTTATATGATGTGAATATATAAGACATTTGGAAAATACAGTATCACGCCCAATGTAACAAAATGACAAAATAAAAGTTAAGGCGATGAATGAATGTTCCACATTTGGCTGAAAAAAAAAATCTGTAACACAGTCGACAACAAGCTGTAAAATAAACAATGATCCACAGTGAAGACACAGAGTAGACACAGTGTTTGCTCATTTTAAATATTTCCGACCCCATCATGTCTTTGGTGACTGATACTGCAAAAGAGGCCTCGTTTCAAATAACTCTGATGCAATATATACGTATATATAATGTATCCTTAAAGTAGGGGTTATCATTGGAGACAGAGTGACAATGACATTTTATCAAAAGTAAACCGTTTTAAAAATAGCCCAGTAGAGGTCATTATTATATGTGAAACGCACAGGTGTTGACAGAAGGTCATTTATACAGTGAACAGGTTGATAAGCTGCGTGAACAAGAAACCCCCCCCCAAAAAACAGGAACCATTATGATGTCAGCGATAAGAGCTGATGATATGGACAAAGACATGCATGTACATCCCCCCCCCATAACGTACACCTGTTTAAACTCACACCTCAGGCGAGTATGTGTTCTCCTCGGCGGCGGTTCAGAGCTCTGACGTGAGCTGCCCTTTACTCTGGATGATCCTCATGACAGACTGGACCACCTCTGATGTCGTGCCCTGACCCCCGATATCAGCTGTGTGCAACTGCAAGAAACACATGTTCAGAATAGTTATGAAACAGGATGCTCGCAAACATGTTCCAAAAATAGTCAATAGTCAAAAGTTGCCCCATTTCCAGCTACCATTTCCTGCAGCGGAAAACCAAAATATGTGTCATCTCTCAGAAACCCTGCTGTAGCAGCAACCGCTGAGGTTGATAAGCAGATCGGGTTTTTAAATGAGCTCGAGGACTATAATTAGCACCGGTTCTACACAATGTAAAATCAGATACCGTACAGGGTAGCACTTGATAAGCGCTTTATGACAGTGAAAGGACACAATGCTGCTTTGTGTGAGAGCGCTGTGAAGCCCTCTAGGAAGCGAGCCAGGCCTGCCACCGGGGCCTCCGATTCCATGTCGCACAACAATGGCCAGTTAGGATTCATGGCAGCGAGACAGAGGGGTCGGACCTTTAATATCATGGAGGAAAAAAAAAAAAAAAAAAAAAGACTTACCCTGGTTTCATTCATGGTCTCGTGGACTGCATTCCGGATTGAACTTGCATAATCATGAAGCCTGGAGACACACAGGTGCATTATTTATCCATTTATGTACCATCTCAGATGAAAGCAGAGGATGGGTATGTACTGAATGCATTTAATCTGGAGAGGCTCACTTAAGGTGGTCCAGCATCATGCAGCTGGCTAGCAGCATGGCCGTGGGGTTAGCAATGTTCCTGTCTGCAATGCTCTTCCCCGTGTTCCTTGTGGCCTGAGAGATGCGAAAATAAGATAAGGCGAGAAAGAGATGAAACTCTTGAGCTCGAATATTATCGGAGGGAAGTGACCCGTGCATTTTTTTATTTTTATTTTTCAAAACAGACAGGACAGTAGCCTTCGGACCAGGAGTCGCCGAGGACTCACCGTTTCAAAGACAGCATAGTCCCGACCATAATTGGCCCCGGGCACGAGGCCAGGTCCTCCCACCAGGCCCGCGCACACGTTGCTCACCACGTTCCCGTACAGATTGGGCATCACCATCACGTCAAACTGCTGGGGCTTGGACACGAGCTAAACACCCTCCCCGAACACAGCGGCAGGCGGATCAGTTAGACTCCCCAACACTCGCAAACGTCCGTCCAGGGCATTTCAACGTGATATCGACTCATCACCTGCATGGTGGTGTTGTCCACAATCATGCTGTCAAACTGGATATCCGGGTAACCTGAGGCCACTTCTCTGCAGCACTGCAGGAACAAGCCGTCGCCGAGCTTCCTGTTAGGAAGAGAAAGGCTGCGGTCAATATTTCAAGCACTTACAGACTCACAATATGATTACGACAGCTCTGGTAAAATACATTTCCCACAGTCACGCACATGATATTGGCCTTGTGCACAGCGGTGACCCTGTGACGGCCTTTCTCCCTGGCAAGTTGGAAGGCGTAGTCAGCGATCCTGAGGGAATTGTTCCTGGTGATGATCTTAAGACTCTCCACTACCCCGGATACACTCTAAAAGAGAACAGAGAGGAGAATGATAAATACATGACAACTAAAGTTCAAGCAGTGAACGCTACAAGACAGGAAGCCAGAATAGAAAAACTAGAAGCGAATACAGAAAAGTCCACAGACGACACATCACTTCTTGACTGTGTAGCAAGTGAATGTGCACTTTAGGGCTGGAGAAAAATCCAATATCAATTCTTTAAATACCAAGGCAGTGTAAAAATGTACATTGAAGTACATACACACAGTGCATACCCACTGCAGTAACTGTTATGTACTGTATGTGCAGGGATTCCCTGTTATAAGTGGTTCAGTTAGGGATGCACGGTGCATAAAATGTCTGCTTCCAGTCATTGCCATGTGCACACAAATGTTACGCGATGATTTTCACTTGGTAAATAGATGCTGCATTTTTGATAATGTATAGATACCACCTTTCAGAAGAGAACTAGGTCTTTGAAGGAAGTCGTGGAAGAGCGCGTTTCAACAGACAGTGGAATATATTGTGTTGTTTCTGCTCCGTCTGACCTCGTGCTCCAGACTGCTGTATTCTCCCTCTGTGTTCTCCCTGATGATCATGATGTCTATGTTCTTGTGGCGGCTCTGGACTCCAGGGAGGGACTGGCAGTGCATCACGTTGGCATACAGGTCCAAGCTTGTGCTACAGATACGTGCGGAGGGGGAGACAGAGGAAAAACAATGGATCAGCTAACACAAGAAATGGGGGCAATCTGACGAGAGAGTCTTTCTCAAGGGAACTGAATATTTCAGGGAAACTCTTACCGGAGGAGATTGTTTCTGGATTTGACAGACGGCGGCATGGTATGTTTGGTTTCGATGTTACCTATCAGGGGGAAGCAAAGGTACAGTTCAATTACAGTGTCATGAGCTCATCATAAACAACACGCTTCGCTCAGTTGTGCTCTGCTTTTCGGGTTTCTCGCGCTCCTGCCTGTGACACACGTGACAAAACGGGGGTTGGCTTACCTTTGAGGGCGACTCATTTCGCCGGATGGCGGTGATGGCATTATTGATATCATCCTCGGTCTCCACGGCAGAGTTGACGTGCACCACCTCAAAGTCCACTGGCACGCAGCTGAACCTACAGCGTGATCACAGGAGACACCGTGAGGCAGTCCCTGCCCGCCTGCAGTCGACATCGACATTGAGTTTGAGCCTGACTGACCTGAAAACCTCTCTGACGTGATTGAGCAGCTCGGGACCGATCCCGTCCCCGGGTATGAGGGTCACAGTGTGTCTTCCTCCGTACTTTGCAGGAGGGGGCTGTAACATTTTGTACATTATTAAATGCATGGACTGCAATGAACCTAATTAACAGCAGTAATGGATTCACAACTTTTAGCCCATAGATTACTTATCACCTCTGTACATGTGCACTGTTGCTTATGTATTACCATGTGTTTTAGGAAAATGAATGCCACAGCAATATGAAAACTACCTTTTCAGACTTGACAGCATCTTGAGATGCGTAATCCATCGGAGTGGGAATTTAGTGTGTAAAACTTTTGCACAGTACTATCCATCAGTGTTAACAGTATTTTCTCTGGTTATTGTGAACATATCGCTCAGACCTAGTAAAGCCAAGCCTATGCTGTATTTGTGCGCTGTGTGGGAAGGGACGTGGTTGCATTACATTGTTACAACGTAATCCAATCAGGAGTTAGTCACTTACAATGTTTTCTCCCTGTTGACGGAGGTGGACATCAAGGAGAAAGCAGAAGAACGAGAGTCAGTTTGACAGCTGCGTAGAAGAACATGTGAAATCCACATAGCAGAAAATACAGAGGCGTTACAGCCGCTTCTCCCCAAAGAGGGTGCAAAAACAGGCATATACAGTGCTCCCACGTTTTAAGAGAACAGATACAGTAAGTACCCAGCCACTTCCCAAAGTTTAACCCGCAACCACACTGCTTGGAAATAAAAGAACAGGGGTGAGGGGGGAAAAAAAATCACATCTTCACACAATCCGTTTTACTCACAGTAAGCAAGGTCTTATTCCTGTGACTGGTCAGAGTTGTTCCAAATACCTGAAATGCACATTAAAGAGATGTATCGGGGAGTGTGAGCGGGTTGATTTAAACTTCAAAGGGGAGCAGGCAGGGATAAAAGGCCGGGGTTAAGGGTAATGTCCGGGTCAGGTTAAGGGATGAGAAAGCAGATGTGGAAGAATTCTGCCAGATGACAACTGAACTGGATGAGATTAACTCTATGACCTTGTGATCAGAAACAACGAACGACTTTAAGTATGAGCCACGCAGTAATGCTCGCGACGAACACGGCGGAGGCAACAGATCTAGTCTTACTTTAACCGTATTTCCGAGACGTCCTCCCCGAAAAGGAGAGATCATTTTAGACATCGAGAGCACAGCACTAGGAGCAGCCATCTTGATTTTGAAGCCGTCGCTGTAGTCGCGTGCACAAGGAGGTGGGGCTCTCGCGATAGTTCAATTAGACTAAACATAATGTATTCATTTAATTATGTATTTGTCGTGTGGTAAATTTCGTTACAATTTAAGGAAGGAAAATTCGTTAAACAAAATATGTCATGGTATTTTAAAAAACATCAAATAAAAATAAAAAATATAAATAATTATTTATATTTATATTAAATAATTTGAAAGTTGTAGCCAGCCTTTTCATGGTGCGTTCCAAACATATTGTTTAAATCCGCCCATAACTATGATAAGTCCGTTTTTTTCGAGTCAGCTATCGGAAATGTCGTGCCCGGAGCCCTATTCATGTCTTGATGAAAATAACGCGTCAGCAAACTGTTGGCAGAATGCCGGAAAATGCTGCACCGCTGTCAGTTACATACAAAAAGAAATCAATTCATCTCATCCAACAGTAGATAAACGCTGTGCGTTTGTGGTACGTACTTGGTAAAAAAAAAAAAACTGCTGCAAATACGAAACATAACAACAGCGGCTGAGCTGACTACAAGGCTTACACTAAAAGGTAATGCGCGGATACTCGAAGGTCGGAATAAAGGCCGCTTTGTGTTAGTTTTCGCATTCTGTCAACAGTTCGTGAACGCAGCATAAAATGCATTCGGTCACGTGGAGCTCCTTGCGCAGACTCCGTTTTGACGGATTTTGGGTTGACGATACATCCGGAAGACGGACGAGACCAACCAAACAAACGTTTTCCCCGTGCTTGTCGGAAGTACGGTAATGATGCTCGTGTAAATGGTCGACTCGTCGTATTGAACGCTGATTTATCTTATGGAAGTCTCGATGAGGAAACAGCGCAAGAAATAGTCAAGGCCCCGAGTGTCAACACAGCACTCTTCAATTACCGTTCATCACATCCTCGCAAAGGGAGCGATAGGGAGGCGATACTCGCTCAGCGCGTCGGGTACAGCGGGTAAGTTTCGTTATTCTTTCTTTGCAAAATGGGAGGGATTAATACTGTTTTAAGAGGGATTAGCCATTGTTTTCTTGTCTTCGTGACAGTTTGGTTTCATGAAATCCCCGCGAACGTCACATTTTCTGATCCATCTTGCATGGCTACTGTAAAAAAAAAAAAAGCAACAACCGAACCCCCCCAAGAGGTTTCTTCTGACCAAGTAAAGATTGCACACAAAACTTTGAATGAAATGACACCAAATTAGTTGTATTGCAAAGGATTAAACATAATTATTCATAATCAACTGCGGTGATGAAAAGTAACAGAACACATTTACTCAGTGTACTGAGGTGCAGCCTTTAGGGACTCGTACTTGATTATATCCAGTTTGTCCCCGTTCACGTGAATCTGCTTTTATTTATTTTATTTATTTATTTTCTTATGAATATTTCCATTCTAAAATTGTACATTTTATCCACATTGTTTGAACTGTTGCCTTGGTAAATGGATTCTGAAAACATGTTTTGCGAACAAACAATTTTCCTCCAATTATAACTGCATTTTCAAAACTTGATTTCACTTTAAACCACCCTAATCAAGATTTGTAATGATTTGTTGATGTTTTTTCTTCCTAATCTCTGGCCAGGTCTACAAGGGGGGGTGAATCATGAGATTAACAGGTGGGTTCGCAGTTTCATCATATTCCGGCGGGGACGTGTCGATGTGATGGACATTGCACCGGCGGAAGTCCTTCGCCTCAACTGGCGTGTCCTGTTTCTGTCGATAGGCCCCCTGAGAGTCGTGGCCGTGCCGCTGTTGTTGGGGCTCATGTGGCTGCTGGCCAACGCGCTGTTCGGCGGGGGGAGCGGTTCGTCTGTGCGACATTTCTTCGGTGGTGAGAGGAGTCCTTCTGAAAGCATTGACTGGTTGATTGATTGGACGATGTACAGAAAACCTGTTGAGCAATTACCTGAAGCCCTCGTCGGTTGCGGTTGCAAAACGCGAGGGTTTGAGGGAAGTCTCTGTTTTGTGTGATTGAGTGTTAAATGTCTACCGGTTCTACAATGTTGGCCAAGCAGAGCGAGCGCTTGATGGGCATTTCTGCTGTTTTCCAACGTTTTAGACTATTTGATGAAGGAAATCATTACTAGTAAAAGCCCAAAGTTCAAGCTGTGTTTAACCGTGATGCGTGTTTGGCAGCGTCTGTATATGAAGTAATGAAACGAAGCCTTCCTGATATGAGATCGGCAATTTGAACCTAACCTTGTTTATTTTTTTCCAGGTGCAAGCGAGGAACCGACACCCGGTAAGTAAAAGAGACAGCATGACACGACTCTGCAGGATCACGTGTCACCACTGACTACTGTTTCATATATTTTAGCCCAAACTCGCCCTCGGAGGTACAAATGTGGACTTTCAGCCCCCTGTCCTGCGAAACACTTGGCTTTCCGCCTGGTGTCTGGTGCTGCCAACGTCATCGGCCCCAAAATCTGCCTGGAGGACAAGATGTGAGATTCCCTGCTTCCCAATTCCTCTCTGTTCATCCGTGTCTCCGCCCCTCCCACTGCTGCCTCCTTTTTGTTTTGTTTCTCGTTTCATTCTCTTTTCCTTTCTCCCCCTCCGACCTCTGTGCTGTCACAGTCAGGCCTCCGAGTCTGTCTGGGGAGCTGAATGCAAGTATTCTTTCAGTCTGATTGTGCACCTTTTGGTTTTGCCTGTAGCTTCTTCATCGTCCCTGCTGCTTCTCTGTGTTTGAGTGCGTAGACTCGTGCGAACGTGCAGCACGAGGCGGTGTCCTCCCGAAAGTGCTTTGGCCGGCGCTTCAGCCTCTTGCGTTTGTGTGTCACAGGCTAGTGAGCAGCGTGAAGAACAACGTAGGCAGAGGACTGAACATAGCTTTGGTGAATGGTAAGAGTGACGTTCTGTGACCTTTTTTGTTTTTTAGTTTAGCATTTTAAGCTCATGTTAATCGTGCCACTAAAACATCTGACTGGCGATTCTTTGATCAGGGGTAACAGGAGAGCTCTTGGACACGAAGAGCTTCGACATGTGGGCAGGAGGTAACACAAACCAGACGCAGGCACAAATGCAGAGTTTATGAATTTCACATCTGGTACACATGTCTCAACAAAAGCCCTCCATAAAACACAGTTTATGGGTTGATCTGACGTTCCTTCTCAGATGTTTCTGACCTGTTGAAGTTTCTCCGGCCGCTCCACGAGGGAACGCTCGTGTTCGTTGCCTCCTTTGATGATCCAGCCACGAAGTAAGGATCTGCGATGTTCCGTTTCAACGCCCTCTCGTTTCTCCTCAGAGTCGCCACAGTGCCGAGTTCAGCAATGCGCTCCACGCTGTCTTATTATACGAAGCATCTATGCAGAATGAGAACACGGCATCAAAGCAGAGAAAGTGTGAAAAGAGTTCACCATTAGAGTCGGTAAACCAGCTATCAGTCAAAAATGAGGTGCCACTTGCTCATAAAGATTAGTGTGACATTGTGAGAGTTAACTCAGCAGGAAAGAGCTGCAATTATCTAGGGAATCTGGGAAAGTGAGTCGTGCGGCCGAGTGATTAGTCGAACACAAAATACCCCGTGGGTGATAGTGTGCTCTCGTTCTGTCAGGATTCAAGGTTGTTGTTGTTCGGGTTTTTTCTTCTATAACATTTAAACATCTGCTGCCTCGTTACTTAGTGAACACTAGGGTTGCATTTAGGTGTAACAGAATGAGCCTGATCTTTCCACAAAGTGGAGACGGTTAGATTCAGGTTTAGAAAACTCGGTTTTCTGTCGTAACAGAAAATCATCTGGCGTACAGTTTGAAGGATATATTCCTAAAACAGAATGAAGTAGCTCGACAAAGTAAAGTAAAATAACACCATTTGCGTGCAAATTGGCTCCGTGTAGTTGTAGCTACGGTGGGGGGGTTTCATCAGATGCTTATGGCGGCAGGAAGGAAGGCGTGGCGATAAACGACCTGCGTTTTAATTTCTCCGCAAACTTTAAACAGAGGTGGAGCGGTTCGCGTTGACCTGTCGGCCTCTTGCTTAGGAGAGCAACCGAACCCCTCTCAGTAACGAGCGGTAACCTGACGCCTCCTCCCCAGGATGAACGACGAGTCTCGCCGACTTTTTGAAGAGCTCGGGAGCACGGCGGTGAAGGAGCTCGCCTTCAGGGACAGCTGGGTGTTCGTCGGAGCCAAGGGCATCGAGAATAAGAGTCCTTTTGAGCAGGTATGTCACGGTGAAAACTGACGCTGGACAAATTGGAGGGGGCGGGGGGGTGATGAACGTTCGAGCTTTTGTCACGTGAGCCGGTGTCACTGTGGAATTTTACACATCTGTCTCCACTTTGAGACGACTCGTATTGTCCAATCGTGATTTTATTTTTCTCCCTTCCATGTGGCAAAGTTTTTCCTGTTTTAAAAAAAAAAAAAAAGTCTGTGGTTGCTGTTTAAACTGCACCTTGGAAACCGTTGCCGAGTGTCCCGTACCCATACACTTGTTTTGCCTGTGCTTGTTCTCATTAGCGTATGAAGAACAGTAAGAGCAGCAACAAGTATGAAGGCTGGCCCGAGTCCCTGGAGATGGATGGCTGTATTCCCCTTCGGCCACCACTGGAAGGTTAACTCTGCCTCGTGCTCCTCGCATATAGTACACCTGGAGTTCGGTAGCAGCGGTGGATCCGAATGACTGTTTGAAAGCCAAGGACCTGCCGAGCGACTCCAACTACTTGGGGCCACGTAACCTTTTGCTTTCATCTCGTAGTGGAGGCGTGAGCTGACTTCGAAGATTGTCTTGGGACCCAGTGTATGTAAAACAAGAAAAAAAACCAATCAAACAAAAAAAAAAAAACCGCTGGAACCTTTTCATAGAAGTTTTGAGCATTTTGAGCTGAATTAGTGTTAGAACTACAGAAAATGTTTGTGTCGGGGGGGGAAGGGAAGCTTGAGAAAGAAACCAAAGTGTAAGGACGAGTGAATGAATACAGCTGGAATAGGTGTTCCAAAGCCATTGTAGAAAATGGATAGATTTCCTCTGTTCGAGCGTGCCTATAGGGCATTTGAGTAACAGGAACAACACTGAATGCTTTTGAGATTAAAGGTGGGGAAAAAAACCCACACCAAACTAGTTTCAAGCTAAAGCGTTAAAACACTTAATCCGCATCCGCACAAGGAGCACGTCTGAGATACGTTAGCAGTGTAAAAGTTCAACTAAGATCCAGCTGTGTGTAAAGATTTTATATTTAAATCCGTTAATATATTTTCATCCCGTGGTATATATATAATTCAGTGATATTGTTCAAGGCACAGCGCTAGGTGCCATTGTTACACCGGAACTTGATGCACAGCTTGTGACATTTTTACAGATTTATTCAGACCACTCTAACTGCCTATTCATATGATTAACATATTTATTTGAATACTTTATTTAAAAAAAACACACACACACACACACACACACAACAGGTTAATTGTGTGTTCATCATAAAACTACCTATGGTTTTAATGTTGTCTCAGGCCAGCGAGCATCTGTCCAGCGACTGCTTCCTTTAAAAAATTTTCTGTACGCGTGGTTGTGAATGCCTTTTTTGTTTGTTTTTTTTATAACATTGAATGTATCTTCGTGGCATTTTGCAAGCGTAACATGTAGGAAATATTTGATGCATACAACATAAAGATTATTACAACATATTACAGATTACGACATAAGATTATTTTGGATGTATGGTAAGAAGTCCATTTTAGCCACCTTTGTCTGATTTAAAAAAAAAAAAAAAAATCTTTTACGTCACCTCTAAGTGTCATGGTTTTTCTACAACGCGCCGCAGTTTGTGGTTATATTGTGACAACGCCGACGAATAAATAAAAGAAAATGTTCCGATGTCTTTTCGTCTATTTTTATTTCCACTGCTGCTGAGGGGCCTCGAGTCAGCTGGCGTACTCGAGGAAGCCCAGCAGAGGGCGACAAAAGTCGCAGTTTCTCAGGGGTTACTCGGTTCATCCCGCTCAAGGCATTTTGCTTCACTAAGCATATGCCATGGCGGAGATCAACCGCAGACTGCACGCTCCATGTCACTAAATGGAGAGGATTTCAGTTGTGACGGTGGATTCAGCCCAACACCGCGCCGCTCGCTGCAACGCAATAATAATGCTAGTAATAACACGATCAGGGTCTTTGCCCAATTGCGATGCGTGACGGGGCCTTCAAGTGTTGTTAGAAAAATCGTGATTTCGAGTTTTGTATTCACGAATGAGTTTCATCTCGAGGACTGTGGGTTTCGTTGCTGAGATTATTATCTGGGCAGTATTATAATTAGTGCTGTTATGTCGGTCTACTTTAACATTGATCTATTTATTGCTCTCTATGTGACAAGTGAGGTTTAAAATAAGGGGAGCAAATATATCTACTCAAAAACTCTTTGCTATAAGTTTGAGTGACGTGTACTCTACTCAAGTATTTCCACTATAAGCAACTATTCACCTACTAAGTTTCATAGGATAATATTGTACTTTTTTTTTTAAACAATTCCTTTTATGAGATATATGTAGTCAATTACTTTTTACTCATGCAGGTAAATTTCACAAACAGTATCATGCGATACACTATCGTAAATACATAAATTCAAATTATTTCTATTTTGACCAACAACAACAGCATTCACTACCAAACTTGAATGGTTTCTAAATTCAGATGAGCGTCACCTCTGAAATCCCTCCATAATTTTTCACGTAATCCTGCAAATGAACAAAAAAACAGACCGAACCAAAACTTAACCTCGGTGGAGTTAATAATCTAATACAATGTACTGTATAACAGTATACATCTTGCTTACACTTACGTATGATAAATTACTTTTTAGTTTTGGCACTTTAGGTATGTTTTCATGATAGGTAGGCCCAATGCACATTTAGTGAGACTTAAACTGCAGGAGTTTTAATGAGTTTTATTTATTTACTGCACCATACATGAACAGTATCTTGTTTGTTAGAATAACAAAATAACAAAAATAAAACACGACAGTAACCAGTAAAGATGTGTTAGTTTTTGACGATTACGGAACATCAGCTGAACGGCTTCTATCGTGAAACTGAAGCGTACGAGGAGCGATGAATGCAACATGGAAATAAACCAACACGCGTAGCGCTGCTGCCCCCTTGTGGTAAATCCGGGTAACTGCCGGTTTTGTTCAGAGTGATGATGATGAGCCCTGTGGCAAGTGAGAACGGGCAGGCAGAGCGCCTCCGTACACGCGAGAACCTGCTGAAGGCCGCCGGAGCCGTGCGTTGTAAATTACGGTCGTAAATTACGGACATTAGTCGAGTGCACGTGAATGGCCGGTCGCACAACTCGGAGCCGTCACAGCGAGCAGCGAGTCGGGGAACGCGCGAACCGACGGCAAAGCATCGCTTGATCTGGAACACGTAGCCCCACAAACAAGCGCGCTCTGCCCGTCTCACACGGACCGAGGCTCGACGGCTCCGGTGGGGGGATTTTCAAGCCGACGGCACCGCGGCAGGCGTTCAAACTGTAAATAGAGAGAAGGAAAACAAACGAACCCGCGTTTTTTTTTCTCTCTCTCTCTCTCGCTTTTTGTCAATGTATATTTTCAGTGGGTGAACAGATCATTTTGTAGGTAGTGACCCCATTGCATATCTTGTGTTATAACGTTTGTAAATAGCTACAGGAATAATAATATCAGTATCAGTGAGTGAGCTCGCTGTCTGGGCTGATCATCTTGTTTTTTTATTTTTGTTTTTTTGTTTTAAATCGCTGGACCGACGTGCTACGATGTTACATTTGGGTGAGTGATGTTTGTTGTTATTTTCTGTTACTGGGCAAATACTAATTTTCGTTGGATTGTGCTTTCATTGAGATACTATACAGCTATTATTATTATTATTATCATCACTACGTCCGATCAGTTTGGGCACTGCGGGATTGCTGATATAAATTACGCTGTGTAAAAACACTGAAGTCAGGTGCAGACCTGCAGGGGCACAGTCTCTGACAGGCCCCTCAGACCCGCCACGGCTCAGACCATCATGTGAAAGATTTGCGTGAGCTCAGGACACACTGTGGGCCAGGAGTTTGTCTGTTTGTTTGTTGTTTTTTTGCGGTGGGGTTTTGATTTCTGGCGGTGTCACTCCTTCGCGTCAGTCCCCAACGTTCTCGGCCCCTCTTGCCGTGTGGCGATTGTGCTTTGTGTCTTCCACCGCTTCGCACGACGCTTATAAAGTCAGCTGAGCTGCCGGCCGGCCAATAGCTGCACTTCATGGCGTTTGCACATCGCTGTGTTGTACAGTACATGTCACATCCTATAAATAACGTACATTAATTGCATTTTGCTTCAGAGCCCGGCGTGTGCTGCGTGACCGGCCGCATCTTGGTGGTCTTCCCCATCACCGTAGCGTGTGTTCGAAAATTCTCACCTGTCTCCTAGAAGTGGCGAAGGCCACGTTAATTGATGGCTTTTTAATGTTTGCATAAGTCATCCTGCATTTGATATTTCGTAGATATACCAGTATATCGAAACGGAGCATCTGATAGTCCCACTGGGTATAATAGTGGAGTACTCAAAACATTAGAGAGGATACTTCCTCTCTCTCAAAAAAAAAGCTGACAGCTGCTAAACTACTCAAATCACCACCATGCTGATCTGGAAGCACTCCCCCGTCGGTAAAAGTTGTGACACCCTCTGCGGGAGAAGTGCACTCAGTTGTTGATAATGAGGGCCAGGAGTGGTAACGTGTAATCCTGCTTCATCATTGGCTGATTAATGAGCCTATCCCTCACCTGGATTAGAGGAATCCTTTGGTATGGGGTGGTTGTGCTTGCTGAGGGGAATAAAAGAGAACAAAAAAGGGGGGGGTTAGATAACATATTCTCTCTCTCTCTCTCTCTCTCTCTCTCTCTCTCTCTCAGTGAACAGTACTCTGTGTGTGCTACCTACACTCCACTCTCCCATGCTTGACCTGGATTGGACAAAAGTCCTTGTTGTGTTGTCAGCCTTGAGTTTCCCTAATGGGAAGAGAACAATCGCGCGTGTGATTCCAGTGGCAGGGGTTTCTGTGTTTTTCACCCGACTGCGAAAGCGCCACCTCAGACCGTCGGAAGCACGGGGTCGGCCACATGTGCTGGACCCAGTGGCGCGAACGTCCAGCGCGGAGGAGCAGCTTTAATTGCATTACCCGGTTTTGTTCCGTCGCACGCGCGTGCACGCTGCTCTTAAACGTGTCAGGGACGTTGCAGTTAATTGTAATCGTGCCGCGCAATCATATTCTGATTCCAACCACCTCCTGATTTGCAGTGCAAGAGCAGCACCGACAGAATCAGCCCTTTGAAGGTTCACACCTGCCACTTACAGTAATGCGAACTGGTGTGGCTGTGCGGCGGAAGGCAAGGCCTCGATGAACAAATATGGTCTTTGTTTTTCGCCTGGTCAACTGAGCGACAGGGTTCAGACGCAGACCTGTGATCTTCCGAAGAGTTGCTGCTCGACACCTGGCCCGTTTGAGTTTTGGCCGGGCCGCTCTCAGAACTTGTGCTGCTTCTGCCCGGACTCCTCCTCCTCACTCAGCCTCCGACACCCCATAAATCTCTGTGGGACTACAGCGCCCGATTGGAAGGGATTGGAGCGATTCAAGTGTTGCGTTAATCATTTGGAGACAGGGCTTTGTTACAGGAAGGCACCGGTTCGAATTCGGTTTGGGTTTGACCGCGGTTGTAGTCAGTCGACAGAAGTTGACGACAGTAGATGTTCGCAGTTGAACTATTATAGCCATTAGCATTGAAGTTTTGAAAAGTTGTTGCGTTTCTGGAAGTCGTTGTTTGGTCTTCAGTCAGAGCTGCAGGTTGGTGCAGGCTGGTGCAGGTCGAGTCTATTAACAGGTTTAGGGCAAACCATTACTGGCCCTTACATTACATTACGTGGCCCTCTGCACCCAGTCTTGCTGTGACACTGGACACACCAATGGAAACAATTCCTATGCTAATGTAATCACATAATGTTTTCAGCCTCGTTCTGCTGCTAAAAGCAATCTACCTCCTCTCCTCTCCTCTCCTCTCCTCTCTCCTATCTCTCTCCTCTCCTCTCCTGCTCCCCTCTCTGTGCACAACTGTAGCTGCTTTTGTCCAGGCCCGAAATTTAGCTATAGTCACTGCTTTCATTCACACAAACATTGGCACATATTTTATCAGGCAAAATCCCCCCCCAGCCCCCTTTTTGTCTGTGCCACCCCACCCCCCCCTTTTATCTCTCTCTTGTTCTCTTTCACTCACACATTTTTCCCACCCCTTCTACTAGCCGGCCCCCCTCGCACCATCTCTCCTTCCCTCTCTCTCTCTCTCTCTCTCTCTCTCTGTTTGAAACTCTGCTGTCCGCTCGCTCCCACCAACTACAATCCCTTCCTGTCCCCCTCGCCACTTTTTATTCACCCTTTTCATCTGCATGTCCCCCTGGATCGTAAAAACGCCGCTGTCTGTGCACGCGCACTCACACAGTGCCCCCCCCCCACCCCCCAGCCCCTGGCTCGTCCTTTGTCTGCCTGCCTAATTTTCCAGCGTCAGTTTGGTTCCAGGGGATTAATGTGTGCGTCCCCATGAAGTTAGGGATGTAAAAAAAAAAAAAAGGTGCAACAGGACTGCAGCACATCTGACTTCTGCAGACTTCTGCTCACTTCTGTTTGTTCTTGAACAGGAGGGAGCGCGCACATTGGGCACCTCTCCCCTCGTTTCCTCTCGAGCGCAGATGACAACAACTTCGAGCAAAAAAAGCCAAAGGCGGCCTTCAGTGGGTTTTCAGAATAGAATAGAAACCACATCCTTGGCAGTCGTGAGGCAACGGTGTCACAATGATTTTCGCTGCACATTTCAGAGGCGATTAGGCAGCTGCAGGTGCTCTCCCCACGTCGGAGCCTCACCGAAGGCTGGAGGGCGGGCAGAGTGCAGCGCATCGGACGTTCGGTTCTCATGTCCTCATGTGGCGCTGAAAAATCAACAGACAGTGATTGTGACTTGCGAATTTTGATGCACACTGCACACTGGAGTCAGTTTTCCTACTGAGATGAGATGCCATGGTTTCAAGCTGTGGCATAGGTTTTTGTTTTTTAATCTTCAACTATGGTTTACAACATTTGCCCGTTGCTTGGTCATTTGGCTGGTGTCAGGAAATTCCTTTCGACATTCTTTCATTGAAAGGGGACATGCGGTTTGGGTGCGAATGAGGGATTTGCTTTGGATTTGTGCATGTCTATTTTTTCTCCTGTGAATAAAAGACACAAAGTTGGTTCTCGCCTGCTGGTGTGTGTCTGCATCTGTGTGTTATGAAGGGAGACAGGGCGGGTGTGAGAGACAGCGATGGGGTTGAACGTGTTTGATGTGCTGTGATAACTCTGTCCGGTATGTGGCTTTCATGGGAACTCCTTACCCTGGGGACATGGACGAATAAGCTCCTGTTTAAAGGGCAACTTCCCTCTCTTTATCGCCTGTTGCTTTTCCCCTTTTATGCCCCCTACTTCCTGTTCGCCTTTACCTTTTTAATCTCACTGTACATGACACTATTCCTTCTCTGGGTAATGCAAACCATTTGCCTTTGGCCTCAGTCATTATACATGAGGTCACTTACATCACTAATTTGTTGTTTTGGTCCAGCGGAGGCAGTTTTGTCAGTCAGATTTATTTTTTATTTAATAATGAAGTGAATATGTTTTTTTTTTCTCCACCGTTTGCCTAAGGACAGTGTGATGTATTCAAATGTTATAAATATGATGGAGGCTGAGCATTTGCTTTGCAGTTTTTACCTCTTTTGCTTATTAAAAATGATAAACAGAGTTCCCCGTCGTAGGTGATTTTATCCATACTGACCACCCATACGTGCTACATGATTTCATAATTATTTTTTGTGCATTGTTCTAGTAGGAGTGTGGAGGGGGTTGTGGGAGGCTGCTAGCTCAATGCTACTGACAGTTGTGTCTTCGAGCGCAAGTCTGTGTCTCGGGAATGTTGCTGAACTGGAAATTGTTCTTGTTCTTTGAGAGCCTCTTGGCAGTTGGTCCGTATCAGCCTATTGTGTTTTTAATTTGACTGACAGGCACTGGCATTGCGCGTCAGATTCGCTTGCTTTGAACCTGGCGGGGCAACACGCTTGACGTGAGCGCTGACGACCCCCGCGCCACATTGTAAAATGGACAGTAGCCGCTATGACGGCGGGCTTCGCTCATTAACACTGAAGAAGTCCAGGCTTTGTGCTGTGACTCCGACTGAGCCTGTCCGGTGGGCGGGCACGTGCTTCAGGGCCCAGGGGCCGACTGCTTGTGTGTGGCTCTTGTGGATATCTTCATCGCAAAGAGTGCTGTAACCCTAGACAGGGGGTGACCAGTGGCAGTTGCCCTTGACAGTTCCACGTGTTTAATTGTAAAGTAATATGTGCTGAGTTGTAAACTAATATGCAAAGTGAGTTAATACCCTGACCCCGGCTGCACTTTCTACTTTCTGTTTACTGCAGCGTTACACTCCCGGGATAGCACATTCCTTCAGTGCAGCGTTTGTTGCCGGCATGCATTAGCACACTCTCTTCCTGTAAGTTCCGATCCTTTATCTCAAGTGGTCACTTTTGGCTTTATTGCATCCATAATTGGTGGCTCGGCCCTCTTATCTGAGATACTGGCTCCAGAGTCACTTCGAGCCCGCTGGTGTCTCACATGCAACAAATCTGATGCGGCCGCCGAGAGTTCGTTGGCTTGTCAGAGGGCAGAGGGGGGACATAATATGGAGGAACAGATGGAGAGAAGTGAGGTTGAAGTTGTCCGAAGTTGCCCACCAGCGTGCGCGCACTCCCACACACACACACACACACACAAACACAAACGGTCAGTGAGTTATGGTATCGCTGGGAGATTGCCATGTCAGAGGGAACCCGCCGCATTCGGTTTCACTTGCTGCTGGCGGAGGGGTAGCACCGAGGGCCAATTTGAAAGCGCCTCTTATCACCCTGCCTGAATGGCTGACTGGCTGCGCGCTGAGTTTTACTGTTGGCTGATGCCTGCGCTGATCATAATCATAATCATCGCGCATATTTATGAGCCCTTTGTTGCAGACGTGTGGTAGTCACTCCAGTACAGGCCGACGTTCCCTCTGCATATGAATTATTCACGCTCAACTGGCCCGTAGTTCATCATCCATATTTAATGGTTGGGATCGCATACTCCTAACTGCAGCTTTCTCTTGACTAATGGAGCCATTGAGCACGACTTAAATCACGAGACGCTGATAAAACGTGCACTTGATGCCTGATGTGTAATTGTTGACCAAGAGGTTGCTGGATATTCTCTGAAGACTCTTTGGCTTTAAGGACTGTTTTCTCAGGTTCTCTCTTTTTCTTGTTTTCTTTTTGGCAAGAATTAGAAATGGCTGGTTCAAAGAAAAGACTTAGTTACAGCTAAGTACAGCTGCAGTTACAAAGTTACAACTCTTTTCATTAGTTATTTTTTTTAGCTTTCAAATCCAATCCTGTCCAAGTTGCATACACTTTAACAGACTGATGGGGACAGGGCTACACCAACAGTCCCTTTTTTCACAAAGGTGCTGTGGGGGGGGGCAGGGTTTCTGTTAGATTGATGTTGGTTGTCTCATCAAACTTATCTCATCTTTGACAGGTTCTGTCATCCACATCAGGTTCTGATTTGCTGTCACATTTAGGGAGCTAAAAATTCCAACAATATGGCAGCGGTTCTCTCCTCTGACCGCCTCAGCGTTAATTGGATGTTTTGTTTGTGTCTTGCAGGGTTTACTTGAAGATATTCACTCAACAGTTTGAAAGGGAACCACCGCGGCTTTCCCAGCAGACGTGACTCCTGGTTGAGCGTGCGTTTGTTGGCGCGAGCTGGGAGACGTGTGGTTTTCTTTGATTAGCACTGCACCTGCGTTCTGAAGAAAATGTAGGAAATGCTGAGGAGGAAAGTGAGGACAGAAAATCTTCTCCAACAGTTGTGGTCTCACCCTCCTGTGCTACTGTGACGCATCGAAGAAAAAGGAGACAGGGTGGGAGAGGGTCACCAGTTTGACCAAGCAAAGGCCTCCATCACCTGCGGCACTGGAAGAACATCCTGACTACTCGAAGGGGTGAGTGGGCGACCACAGAAAGAGAGAGAGACGGGGACTGACGGAGGAGCAAAGGTTTGGAGGAGGAGGAGGAGGTCAAGGAGGGGTGGGAAAGGCCATTCCCCATGGCTACTGACCCTGGAGAGCCCACAGGTACCGAGGACTCTTCGGAGAAACCTGATGGACAGAGGGAGGAGGACGCGGAGCAGGAGGGCAGGGCCGACCGACAGAAGGAGAGGACTCACAGCAACCCCCCAGACTTCTCCTCCTCCCAGACTCAGGAGAGGAGAGCGACAGGAAGAGATGATGGAGGAGGAGGAGGAGGAGGAGGAGGGGAAGCCAGCCAGGAGGGCGAGGAGACCACAGTCAAACCAATTTCATGCTCCATGCCCTCCTTACCCTTTGACAGTGGTCAGAAACGACTGAGGAGGGAGAAGCGCTTCTTCCGGAAGAGCGTTGAGATTTGTGAGGAGGATGATGAGATGGAGGTGCCCCCCGAGGCGCCCCACAGTGCACCCCCACTGGAGCTACATTCCTCAGACTCGGTCTTTACCAGCAGTGCCCAGCAGCAAGGGGCTGCTTCATCCTGTGCTGTCCTGGGCCACGACGCGTCTTGTCCTGGCTCCAGCCAGGAGCCCGGCAGGGACGCGCCTTCCTCCACACCTGCCCAGAGGGGGAAGGAGAGGGACCGTGAGCAGGAAGAGGAGGCAGAGATGAAGGCCGTGGCCACCTCTCCCAGTGGCAGGTTCCTCAAGTTTGACATTGAACTGGGTAGAGGAGCTTTCAAAACTGTGTATAAAGGCCTGGACACAGAGACGTGGGTGGAGGTGGCTTGGTGCGAACTCCAGGTAAGAAAGACTATTTCCTTTTCCTCCACACCATCACTACGCATAATTATAAACTGTAGATCATCTGTCACAGTTAGCTGAGAGATGACACAAATAATATTTCCAATCAGTGTGTTTCAGAGAACTTTGAGCCCGACGGCGTGCTTCTGAAGTGAATGGCATTAGATGTCTCCCGAGAGACCTTCCTCCTGAAATCTGAAAATCTCAGCACACTGTTTGTTTTCTGTGAGACTGCAGTTCAGTGGAGACCGGGGTGAAAAGGAGGAGCATCGCTTGTAGTTGAGTGACAGCACAAAGCGAAAGTGCCTTTTATAAGACTGTTATGAATAATAGAATCGTAGAGTGCCAGTGCTTCCTCATGTTGTGATAGGGTATCCTATTAGAAACAGCATTTCCTGCCTTGATCTGAATAATAAGAATTCCGTCACAAATCTTAAGGGAACTCTTAATTTTTGGGAGTGTATTAGTGACACAGTGATGTTAGGTGCAGTTGGTGGAAATCAGGCAAGTGGCTCCTAGCACTTCAACAATAAATCAACAGGGTCTGGAAGGTGCATGTTACTCAATTTATTGAAATTCATTTGCGAACAAAGTAATGTTGTCGCTGATCTCACAGTCAACATGAATCATAAGTCATAAAATGAGCAGGTATTGTTTTCTAGTTTTAACCAGGCACACAGCACAGTACATGCCACAGCCTACTCTCACCCATTGTGTAATGTAATCGGGTAGAAATGGAAATAGTCATCTGAAAGGGAAGCTCTGAATGGGGTGCATTTTCTGAGCACAGAGCAAATAAGAACACTTTGGCAAATGTAGGTGGAACAATGGCAAACATTGCTGTAGCAAACTCTTTGTCATGCGTTGACACTGCCGCGAGGGGGGGGGCAATGAAATATGATGAATGTTTTGTACAAGAGCACTACGCTACACTGCAACCAACTGTGTTCATTATGCCCAGAAGTAATGGGAAACATTGTTTGATGGTGTGAATCCAGCATGTGGTGGGAGACAGGCTCGTGGAGGAGAGAAGAAATGCATCCCTCTGACTCTTGGCCCCACAATAGAGAGCAGTGTTATGCTAAGCCATTTCATTTGACTGCTGGCTCTGAGTAAGAAAAGTCAGTCATGTGTTTGGTTTGGAGCTAATTCCAAAACAAGAGCCTTGACTAATCCTTGAGATCAGGCTCTGTCTGTTGGACTAACAGCTAACAGCGGCCAGGCTCCCATCACCTTCCTTGGGTTTGCTCCTACACCTGGTGAGTCAGCTTTAGCGGCTGGGATCCGCCGCTCGGTATAGCATACTGCCACAGCTCCTGAGTTGACAGCCCAACACTTCATCTGTCCTCTTTATTTCCAAGAGATCTGCTCAGCTTCCAAGGGTAGCCCATTTCATCTTCAGCAATCGCTCGTATGTTTTGCCACCAGAGAGCATTCTTTTATGACACCGTCAAAGGCACAGCGCCGTGTTTTGCCTCGGCTCAGGACTGTGAGCGAATCCGAGCTGGCAAAACATTTGTTATAGAAAATGAAAAGACAGTAGGCTTAAGCTGATTTGCGCACACCCATATTAAATCTGTGATATCCAATTTTGTCTGCACGAACGCGTTGGATCAAAGTGAATCCTGCAGAGAATAACTCGTTTTGCTGGGTTATTTGTTTATGAAGCATGGGGGGGGTGTCAATGGCTGACACAATCAGAAACCATGTATATTTAATTTTTTAAAAATTCATTCCATGATCAGATAGGAAGACAGCCTTTGAGTGAAAAACAGACTGAGATTCTGACACGGAGCAAGAGCATGGAGAAGGGATAAAGGGCAGTGTGAGAAAGAAAAGCGAGAGACACAGGAGGTGGTGGTGAGTGTGTGTGTGTGTGTGTGTGTGTGTGGGGGGGTGATCAGCCAAACAGAGGATTACCATGGCATCCCTCCCAGAGAGCAGTTGTGTAGCTAATGTTAACTTGCCACACGCAGGGAGACACATGAACACACATGCAGACAGACAGAACACTGTGGCCTGGTCACACGCCTGCAGATGGATCCAGCGCCACATTGGGAGCAACAATCGAGTGAAACGGGGTCACGTGATCTGTACATTTTTCGCCCCCTCACTGAGGCGGGTACATCGTTACAGTGCAAAGTGGCATCGGGATGGCCGATGATGGTGATAATGTGATTAGCTTGCTGTGATAATAATGACGGACTCGATGCAAGCACTAATTTGTTCCGCTTTCGTGGGACGCAGCGATGGGCAGTCTTCAACAACACAGTACAGTGTGGACGTGTCTCATTCATGGATGATAATAAACGATCGTATTCCTGCCTATTTTTGTTTTTAAATGCGGCAGAAGACATCCAACTGTATTATAATGAAAGATTGTAAGTTGACTCAATTCCTCACACTGTTGTAATTCTGACGAACAGCTGTATCAGTTATAAGCACAGGTCCCATTAATCAAACACCCTGCCCATGTATCATGGTGCTGTGAAACCACAGACTGTCAGAGACAGTGGATGGGACAGGATGCTGCAACGGCCCCTGCATGACTAGCCGAGGTGCTATTTGATGCCGTCGACGCGGTCTCCGCTGTCCTGTAAGACTGCTTCCTGGGAGCACCTAGCTCCTGTCCTCCTGTGTCCACAAAGACAGGGAAGCCAGGGGATTAGCTGTCCAAATGCAGCTCCAAAGAGTGGGTGATTAAAGTTCACAGTGCGGACACCATCCCTCTTCTCTCCTCTCCCTTTTCGCTGGGAATTCCACGGCTAAAAGGGTAGGGCTATATATCACCCGTGCTAGTGCGTTGCCATCCGTCCCCCTAGGCGGATGTGTTTGCACTGTATGTGTCTTGTGTACATGTATTACATTTCTGTCTGTCTGTGTCAACAAACGGTATGCCACTGAACGGGTCTGCCTATCACCCCCCCCCCCCATCTCTGTCCCCATCACTTTTTTGTCTGTGCGAGTGAGCATGCAGAGTGATCCAGGGAGTTAATTACAGTGGGTGCCTGTCAGGCGGGAACAAAAACCCTGCACAGACAGCATAACTCGGGCGGCAGAAACCAGACTGGCTCAACCCAGTCATCCCAGACTGGCCCAGCTCAGCTCGGCTCTGCCCAGCCACGCTCACAGGACCACAAAGACTAGAACATCATTTGGATCTGAATAGTTCCGTCACCGAAAGTTTCCGTGATGATAACCTCCTTACCTTAAATATCTGACGGTTTAACATGAAACATTGTTATAGAGCCTTTTGGATTTACGTATGTCCTCAGGTTAATGTCATCTTCGGATGCTGCCCGAGTAGAAAGACTTAATAAGGCCATTTGAGCAACTTGGACTTCATCATGGTTCAGAGTTATATTGACAATAGATTTCACTGTGTAGGGGATTTGACACAGGGTCTCGACCCCTTGTTCAACTCTATCAGTGAAGACCCCCAGTTTGGCAGCTGACCTGATAGTTTAGCATGTTGAGAGATCACCTCTGGTCACTGCCCACTGTGTGACTCGTGTTAGAAATAATAGCTGTTTGGAGAAAAGTATTATGTGCGAGAAGACACTTGTTCAGTATTTACAAAAGTTGATCTTTTCTAATTATAATTCTTAGGCTCACTGTAACAAACAACAGTGAGGGAGGAGCTGGAGATTGTCTCCTTTTGATTATGAAATACCGACTGGGTTAGTTTCAGGTAAAGCAAAGACAGACTATTGATAGACTACTAAAATTAGTACAGGCCAAATGAAGTGGACTACATCTGAACTGACTAGACCCGGATGGAATCGATCCAACCAAACTGACCAGACGCATGTTCAGCTAGGGCACTGACAGTTGGCATGTGTCCCTCGGGCTGTATCCTCCCACCACAATGGTCGTTACCTAACCGGCAAACAGAGATGCAATTGCTATTGAATGTTTGAGATGGAAACCACATGACACTAACATGAACTGTGTAGCCTAATCAAAATTCAATACTTTTGAAGCACATATGATCAACTGGTATGCCATGTGATTACCATCCAAGCCAGTCCAATGAGATACCAGTGACGAAATATGCTTTTATGCTTTCATGTATCTACCATAAGTCAGAGGCTGTGTATCTTCCAGTTACATCGGTACATTAGTTAAGTTGCCTCTACTTTCGTGCGACACAGGTACTGTAGCTCTAAAACATGCAACAACATGTGACCTCCTCCCGAAAGCAAAATGGCTAGTGTGGGGCGTTGACTAGCGGGATCTATAGAGGTTAGTGAACTTGGCCCACTGGCCTGGGGTTCTAATCCGACGTGCGGGTCAGCCCTTTTCCAGCGATCTATCTTGTTAGTCTGAGCTGTTGTAGCTTACAGTAATCTAATCCTTGCCAACCACCAGCTTGGATTTTCAAGCGTTGACATGCTTGCTCCCACACTACAGGGTATCACATACTACACACACCCTCATGAATTTGCAAATATACACCTACAGCAAGAATAATGCTTGCCATTTGTTGATAGTGCTTTAAGTGTGCTTTGATAGCGAGGCCCACGCCTCCCTCAGACAAGAATGCAACCATGGGCATTCATCTCATGCAGCTCATATGATATTTGATAGTCACGCACTGTTTACCAAAATAGACGTTTTAGGGCTCACGTGCTTTGGCACCCATGACCCCAGCCTTTTACCGTCTATCAAACATGCCTGGTCAGCCGTATCCTGTCCATTTCCCCCAGTGTTTTATGAGGCTGTTGGACTTGCACCATGACCTTCTGCTTTACCAGATGTCTGATCCAAAAAAGTCTCACATTGCACAACCAGGTCTTAGTTCTTACCAAGTTACTGTGTAATACCTAAGGACCTCCTACTGACTTCCATGTAACAGCAGCATTACATGACCAAAACAGAATGAGCAGGTGTGGGCAAAATAACAGGAACCCCTGATAATGTAATAAAAATTGCCCTGCAAAAAATTCGGCATTCCTTGACGTTGTACGAAATGGATGTTCATGTGTTGTTTTCTTATCAGAGCATATCAGACGTCGATCTATATACAGATAAGATATATTTCTGATAGATACACAGAAATTCTTTGTTGATACCACTATGTGCTCCAAATCTAGAGCACTGACTTGGGTCAGGCTACAGAAAAGGAGAACACTGGCTGATTTAAAGGAAGAATGACCAGCCCAGTCACAATAGGGCTGTGTCACAGGCTCACTTATTGTTTATTTGTTTCACTTTCATAATTGCCATGTATCTGATGCTTAAGAGACTGCTCTGTCCCATTTTCCCTTGTGGTGGCTATTTCCCATTTCCCTTTGTCAGTGCAGCTTATGTACAATAGCAAAACAAGATCTGAAAATGAAAATTATGGTAGTAACCTGGAGTTATGTGCTACCATACCAGGTTATTGCAATCATTTTCAGTTTATTGGGTAGTATTTACAAACATTTACCAGTATCACATAGGTCATTTTTAGCAAGGCATCCTAACGGCAGTGATTATATTATATTGGGTGTTTAGCAGTCTTGGCAATGGAAAGAGGGCTGTGACTGTTAATGACGCTCGTATCGCTTTTATCTAGAGATGCTTTTGTTGTTTTTGTGCCTCAGTATGTGTGAATATGGGTGTGTACATGCATGTGTGTGAGAGGGGATGCGGTGGGGATTCAGTTTGTGTGAGTCTGTCTAGACGCAGTCTCACTAACTGAACTCTCAGTGACCCTTGCTGCCCCTAACGCTGTCTGATACCACCCTCAGATGGAGGCACAATAGTCGCTGAGGAGGCAGCAGACAGGGACACGCACTCTGTCTCACACCGTGCCAGACAGTGATGCAGAATGATGGTTTGACTGTGGAGTGAGAGAGACGACAGAGGCACCCAAACAGAGGCACTGCTCCCTAAAGCACACCAGAGAGAGGACATGCACATTGACAGGCAGCATTGAAGCCTAGGCACGGACAGACACACCTATGCATGGTTAGCGACATGCATACAGTTGCTCAAGAATGCATGCACTTATTAACATGTAGTAGTTGGTGTTCGAGGAATGGAAGAATGAGGGTTGGCTTAGGCTCGACAACTTATTCTTGTTCTTAGCCATAACATTGCAGAAGCAGCCTTTTAGTTGATGCTACTTCCCTGCTGGGAGGGGAGGGGTGGAGAGATTGCCTCCCCCAGTACTTCCAGGAAAGGACTGATCCAGTATAGATACAGAGAGCAAAAGATCTCTGAAAAGATGAAAGACAGACTCAGGGAGGCAGAGAAGCAGAGGCCCAAGCACAGGCTAAAAAAACAATGTGTAATAAATATAGACTGATGCAGCGACAGAGAAACTGCATTACATGAAAATCTCTTTATTTGCATGAAAACATCTGCAGTGCACTGCCTCCCTTTGGGAAGCTTCTTGTAAAGCAAAAAAACTCAACATCAGTGGAATCGATCAATGGAAAGTCATTGTTATGTTGACTTCTATTTATAGTGAGGTCTGTTTGTGACACAACAATGGCTGCCATCCGACTCCCTCGCAGATATTAAGTCAGACACCCTGTTTTCTTATTTTTTAGCCTCTTATTTCCATTCACATGCAGTACATGGTTGAAGGTTACTTGTTGTCAGATACAAACCCGTGGCAATGAACTCTTTTCAGGACCATCGAATAATGCCCTTAAAGAGCAGGTCACAAGGGCGACAAAGGTCAAAAGACCACAGACCTGAGATGTTTTGTTCTTTGTCCGGGCTGGAAACAGCACACAAAACAGTTGTTTGTGACAAGTCTAAAAATACACACTGACTTCATGGAGCCAGCCATGATTTCCTCCCATGTAAAAGGCTTTCATTATCAGCATTGTGTTTGATTCTTACATATCACTATAGAAACATGTTCCTATTGATTTTATATTCTGGTAATTTAGAGATATGATGTTTGTTGCCTGAGCCTTGGTTAAGTTATTGGTAAGAGAACCAATCATTTAAGAAAACCAAAGAAAATGGAAAATACACTATATTTAATACAATACAAGACATAATACTGGAAGTGTCTTTCTTGACATTGGGAGCAGAACACCTTCCCTACATAAGATTATGGGTCTAAGGTCTTATAAATAATGTGTGCACCAGTGTTTAGCAAAGGGATTATTGAATGACTTTCTCTTTCTCTGTGGGATTCTGCTCATGCCAGTGAATTGGATTTCTGCCGTGTCCACTCTGTCCGCCATACTGGGGATGTGTGGCAGATGCAGCAGAAATGTGTTTTATAAGGCTAAGGCTGGGGTGGTGTCTCAGCACTGCTGCAACTGTATGTTGCTAGTACCATCTAGTGGCAGCAGGTGTGCAAAGTCATGGATGTGCAGCATTAGGTCCCGTCACACTATCTGGCAGAATCCTCGCACGGCTTATCGCAAACGTAATTGAGCGTGCGCCTCTCACCTCAGGACCGCAAACTGACCAAGGCGGAGCAGCAGCGCTTCAAGGAGGAGGCCGAGATGCTGAAGGGGCTTCAGCACCCCAACATCGTCCGCTTCTACGATTCCTGGGAGTCTGTGCTCCGTGGCAAGAAGTGCATTGTCCTGGTCACTGAACTCATGACTTCAGGAACACTTAAAACGTGAGCAAATCCTTCTCATATCTATTATGCATTACTCAATGACAGCTCACTGTTATTTTATCATTCAATTTAGTTGCTTTGTTTAAAAAAATATTTTAGCCATAGTCTCTGATTGATGTAAAATCTTCTAATACCATTATTCCTTTCTTTGCCATTTCATGAGACCAACACTGAGTAGTAGTTCCACACAGTAATGAGGCATGAGGTGTTGACATCTGTGGCAATGTTAATTTTAGCTGTATTGCAAACCAGTAGTAAACCTGCCTTCATAGTTAGCAAATAACAACACAGGGCTCTATTGTACAGTAAATATTTGGTAGTGCTTTACAGTCTCCCCGAAAAACAACAGAAGGGTAACATGGCTCAAAGCTTTAGCGAAGAGCACTGTCTCTCTTTTAACTTTTAGGTAGTTATACTTCAGACACTTCTTTAATTATCCTTTAATTAATAGAGATTTCGATTCTTGCAAAGCAAAACGACTTCACTTACTCTGATGGGGAAGGAAATGAATCTAAAATCATTATGTGAAGTATAATGTTATCCAGATCATCTAGCAGTCTATACTGTATCCGTGGACGATTAAAGTATTCTCTTTGATTTTTACTGCGTTTGCCTTCTCTGCACAGGTACCTTAAGCGCTTTAAGGTGATGAAACCCAAGGTCCTAAGGAGTTGGTGTCGGCAAATCCTGAAGGGCCTTCACTTCCTTCACACCAGAACTCCTCCAATTGTCCACCGGGACCTCAAGTGTGACAACATCTTCATAACAGGCCCTACAGGGTCGGTCAAAATAGGTGACCTCGGACTGGCCACTCTGATGAGGACCTCCTTTGCCAAGAGTGTCATAGGTAGGCTACATAAGTAGACCAACTACTTTCAAGAACAATGCCAGGCATATGGCTACATCAGCAAATTGAGCCATGGCCTATAAATATACTTTTCCCTGCATTCAGCACTGTTCAGATTTTAACAGAGGGCCTCAGCTGCCTTGGAGTATAGATTATTATCGACAAACTTGTTCTAAAATCCATGTGGGCAGCACTTAATATTAAGACCACTGATGAGATGTTGGCTCAGTGAGCCAACTTAAGCAGTGCACTGTAAGTACCATTTAGCCCAATAAACTTTAACTCAGGAAGCAAGAGCAGTATCCAGAAAGATTCTTATCAGAGTTTCAACCAAATTCAATTCTTCCATTGCCTTTGGGGCGTTTCTGCTGTGTGATTAGGGTTAGGTGGCAGTAAATATGGGTTATAAACAGTGATGGTGGTGACCGCCCTGTTGGAAAATCTTTCAAATAACAACCATGAAATAATCTTTTTTCCTCGCTACCCTTCTACAAAGAGGAGTTAACCTCCCTTGACTCACTTCAAGTGCTGTGAACTGATAACAAACCCCTCTGTTGGTTATTATTAATATATTAAAGTCACTGATATAAGGATCAGGACCGCTTCAGAAGAAGTAACGACAGTCATGGGGCTTTGCAAATCTTAGTCTTGATGAATTGTTTTTATTATGAAATGTGAATGCCCCAAAGTGTTTAGGAAGTGGCTTTGAAAGAACATTATTTTTGAAAGACGAGACTGATTTCTTTGGTCCTGAATTTTACTTGAAGGGTGTTTGGTCTTAAACTGCACACACTGCTCAGAAGTTTTTAATGATGGACTTAACTGTCTGTCTGTTGCTAAATTTGATTGTATAGTACCTTCAGGCCTTAAATTACTCTCCAGAATGGAGCTGGCTGTTACTGACTGTGAGCCACCACCTGTCCTTAACAGGAACGCCGGAGTTCATGGCTCCAGAGATGTATGAGGAACACTACGATGAGTCTGTGGATGTTTACGCCTTTGGGATGTGCATGCTCGAGATGGCTACTTCAGAATACCCCTACTCTGAATGCCAAAATGCAGCGCAGATCTACCGCAAAGTCACAAGCGTGAGTGCCTTTAACTGCAACACTCTTATACAATCATTTTGTATCTCATTTAGTTTATTTTAATGTGTTTCCAACATTGTGGCTTCATAGTGAAATGGTTGAATACAGTCAATTTCCCATTTCCTTTTCTGCAGGGTATAAAACCAGCCAGCTTTGACAAAGTGAATGACCCAGAGATCAAAGAGATCATTGAAGGCTGCATTCGTCAGAACAAGAGCCAGAGGTGAGCAGGTTCTATTTTCACAATATGACATGCTGCACTTCCTCATGCACAACTCCTGATCAGGCCGTTATAAATCATACTGGCACCCGTTTCACAACCCCGTGCTCCTTTTGTGGTTTTTCCCGTGACAGACTTTCCATCAGAGACCTCCTGAACCACGCATTCTTTGGAGAGGACACTGGTGTTCGTGTGGAGCTGGCAGAGGAGGACACAGGCACCCAGGACTGTCTGGCTCTCCGGATTTGGGTTGAAGAGCCTAAGAAGCTGAAGGGGAAGCACAAAGACAATGAGGCCATTGAGTTCAGCTATGACCTGGAGAATGATAGCGCCGAGGAGGTGGCTCTGGAGATGGTGAGACACAAGGACCTGACAATTACATGGGGTTTCATTAGTGTCAGACATTGTATAGGGTTGACTGGGAAAAGACTTTGAAGCTTTAAAGCTTGCAGGGAAGCCAGTTGAGGGAAATCCTTCAGCTCATTTATCAGTCATTCCAAGGTAGCCCTTTCTGACCTAGATTCCCCCAGCCTAACTCTAGCCATTAATAAATGAAATCTCTCCCTCCCTTCCTTTCCCTTACCACAGGTGAAGTCAGGTTTCTTCCATGAGAGCGATGCCAAAGTGGTGGGAAAATCCATCCGGGACCGAGTAAACCTGATCAAAAAGTCACGGGAGCGTCGGCAGCAGCAGCTCCTCCAGCAGCACCAAGGCTTAGAAGAAAGAAGAGACTCCACTCTCACCTCCTACTCCTTTTCTCATCCATCCGGCCCGTCTTCACTTGGGCCAGGGGCAGCTGGACAGACAGGAGGAGGGGGGGAGGAGGAGGAGGAGGAGGAGGAGGTGGGCAGGAGTCCGAGGAGCTGCCTGAAGTGGACCAGCATGTCAGACAGCAGCATATTTTCAGCGGGACAACTCTTAGTCTGCCCGGTAGAGTGTGCATCTTCTTGACTTGTTTCATATGTTAGGAGTTTATTAGAAAGGTGCAATGTGAATTAATAAGAAGTTATTACAGATACCATCAAATATGTAGTGAATATTATGACTTGGATAAGTATGTGTAGTTTGCATTCTTTACATCTCTTCTTGTTTTGTCTTTTAAATTGTGTTTCACTCAGAAGGTGAAAGCATGGGGTCTGCCAGCTGTGAATCATATGCAAGTGGACAGAGCCAGGCATACTCTCAGCAAGGGGAGTCATACACCCACGCCCAGGCTCTCCCTCCTACTGCATCTGTACGTCTCTATGTTGTTTACATCTCGCTCATAAACTATACCATGCTGATTAATGAGTTACTATTTGAGGCCACTGTATTGATGAATCACATTGTGCATGAATTATTTCCATGTGCTACAGGGCCCTGGCGCATTTGCCCATCCTCAGATGCTCCCCACTGGTGAGAGTGGAAGCATTGCAAATGTTCCTCTTGGTCAGAGCGTTAGCATGTCTGGCATGTCCATAGGCCAAAGTGGAGGTGGACCTGTTGGTCAGACGTTTCTTCAGCCGGGTGCCATGGTTCCACAGGTATCACCAAGTGTACCTCAACAATATTTTCAGGTGAAAAGGGTGACAATACTAATTGCTAATGAAAGTAAGGCTTTTATCCTGCTACTTTGTCACATTTTGGGCTCTTTTCCCTCAAACAACTATTTACCTGACCACAAATCATCCTCATAATCCTCTGAGATCCACCATTTGATTGTGCGCTTTACAGGGTTTCCCCCAGGAAATTGCTTAGCAGAGATGAGCTGTGATGGATTAATGTCTTCTGTCATTAAATACTGCTTAACCTAACTCTGAAGGTTAATATGATATTTAAATGATAAAAGTAGAGTTACATTTTTTTAACTTCAGCTGTGATGGTTAGCATTTCGGGCGAGGTATCCTGCCTCTGCTTAGAATTACTGTGGGAAATCCCTGTTGTATTAAATAAAATGTGCTGGTAATTTTTGCCTCTCGCTGAAGCTTAATCTTACCTGTTTTCTACTATTTTCTTTCCCCTCATCTTTCAACACCAATCATCTTTCTGTCATTATCACCGAGTAGTCACAAACATTTCCATCAGATGCATTTCAAACTGCCACGCCCCATGGGTCAAAGGCCCCCTCACAGTCATACATACCCCCTGTTTCCCCACAAGCGCCCATTAATGTTCTCACTACATCCATGTCAGCCAGTGAGCCTGCTGGACTAGCGGGGACCATTGTGCCCCTCACTCAGCAGACTCAACCCCCTGCCACTCCCATGCAGCTCACTGACATCATTCCCCAGGCAGCACCACAGCAAACACAGCCTGTCATGATCCCTCAGCAGACTATTGTCCAACAACAACAGATAGGGATGGATCCCCAAACCTCCACCCTTCAGCAGCATCCACAACAGCAAATGGAGGCCCAGGCCGTTGTGCTCAAACAACAAGTTAGTGCCACTCAGCCACCAATGGAACAGCAGCAACAGGGCCTTTCAGCTACAGCTGTCCAGAAGCATCAACGTGAGCCTCAGCAGCAGATCTATGTGCAGCAGCTTGTTCCACCTGTCCAGCCAACTCCTGAGCAGCAAGTGCTATCGACGCAAATAGGTATGGAGCCGCGATCTATGTCATTACCACAGCCAGGGGAGCAACCTCAGACTTATAATCAGCCACCAATGGGGGATCCTCATGAGCAGACCACAATACAAGCTCAACAACTGCAACAACAGCTTCAGCAACAGCAGACTTTGTTACAGCAGCAACAACAACTAGGGCACCAGCAGCAGCAACAAGCTTTCCTGCTTGAGCAACATCAGATGTACGTCCAGCAACAGCTCGATCAGCAGCAACAAAAGACACTGCTTCAACAGCAGCAGCAACAAGCCCAATTACAACAGCATCAACTGGAACAGCAGCAAGCGCTTATACACAAGCAGATGTTGGATCAACAGCAGCAAGCTCTTATTCAGCAGCAACAAGAGCAGCAGCAGCAACCACAGGGACCTGTACAACAACAGCAACAACCACAACTTTTACAGCAGCAATTAGAGCAACAGCAACCACAGCCCTCTTCACAGCAACAGCACCAAAGCCAGTTATATCAACACATTGGACAACACCAAGCTGGAACCCCAAAGGAGCCAGAGAAGCAGCAACAAAGTGGGCAAGAACAGCAACAAATTGTGTTTCAGCAGCAAAAGGAACAACAATTGCAGCAACAAGCCTTACTCAGACAAATTGAACAACAACAGCAGCAGGCACTAATTCAACAGCATTTGCAACAGCAGGCTATTCTACAACAGCAGCAGCTGCAGCAGAAAGCTCAGCTACAGCTGCAGCATCAAGAGCAGCAACAAGTGCAAATCAAGCAGCAGATAGAGCAGCAGCAGCAGGCTCTGTTGCAACAACAGTTAGAACAACAGCGTCAGCAGCAAGTCCTGTTACAACAACAGCAAGCGGAGCGATTACAGCAACAGGCTCTGATGCAGCAACAGAGTCAAGAGCAGCAGGCAGCCATCACTCAGCTTCAGCAAACTGAAAAACAAGAGGCTGCCCCTATTCCACAAACGAACAGTGAGCAGCAGATTCAGCAGAAACCAACGGATATACAGCACGTGTGTATACCACAGCTAAACACCACTCAGTTCACACCCCATTCCACTCTCACACAGCAGCAGGTGCTCGAGCAACAACAGCAGGTCGTATTGATCCAGCAGCAGAAAGCATTCATTGCCCAGCCGCAGCACCATACCTCTGTAATTGAACATCATATTCCAGTTGGAACTCCTGCTGGCACTGAGGTGGTTCAACACCAAACTCAAACTGTCCCACAGGCTCACGTCCCCATGGGCATCCAGACTTCGCAGATCCCTCTCCAGACAGCCGCTGTTGTTCCAGCTCAAGTCTTTACCCAGCAAGGACAAAATGAGGCTTATCCCCAGAACCAGGGCCAAGTCCCCGTCCAATTTATAGCCCAGTCCACAGCCCAAGCAGCTCAGGCTATGATTGAGACCCATGCAACTCCCCCAGCAGCAATGATTCAGGGACAGAGTCAAGTCATCCAGACCCAACAAATTCCATTACACTCAGGTTACCCTGGACCTGTCACTTCCACACAAAGCCAGGTAACTGCTCCGACATTAATCCAGACTCAGCCTCAGCCTCTGCATCCAACATTTACTCAGTCCCAGCAGCCACATGGCCAGGGCCCAACTGTTGACATTCAGATAATGGGCCAACAGAGCCAAGCTTCTGTTCAGCCTCCAGCTGCAATCGCCTCAATTCCCAGTCAAATCCAACATGAGTCTTGTGTGCAGCAAACTGCTCAAATTCCAGGGCTCATGCAGCCTCAGCTCCAGCAACAAACTCAAGGCCAGACACCTAACCAGGTGCATGCTCAGGTTGCTGCTGGCCTTCTGACCCCTCAGTATGTCACTCAGCTTACCCACCAAGCCATGCCAGCTCATATTACACAACAGCAGCAGCAGCAGCAGCCAGTAGTGCAGTATCAGCAGATGATACTGTCTCCTGGCCCAGCTGGTGTTGAAACAAAAACAGACAGTCTCAGTTCTGGAGTTGACCCTGCAAACTTTGCTGCCACTCCTCATCCTGTGCAGCAGGTTGGACCAGCCTATGTTCCAGGCCAAGTTGTTCAGACCCAGCAGCAGCCGTTAGGAAGCATTAATGACCCTTCAGTCATTCAGCCCATCTCCCAGCCTGCTATGCCTCAGTCTACCGAGCAATACCATCAACAGCTGCAAAACCTTTCTCAAGTGCATCAACCCCTAGCCTCGCCTCCTCCGCAAGTTCAGTTACTGGCGCAGCCCATCGCAACTCCCATCCAGCAACCGCTTCCTGTCACACAGGCTTTGATACCCATTGATGAGAGTCAGCTGCCCCCTCAGTGTTCACCTGCTTCACATCTGGTGACCCATCCTCCGGCAAAGAGAGTCTCCACTAATGTGGTTGAGCCTCAGTCCCAGAACAGGACCCTTCCCCTCTATAGTCACCTAGTGTCAGGAGCTTCTCCGTCACCTCAGCACCAGGCCAGGCAGATGCTACCTGCTCACACACACACACAAACCAGCATCCAGGCCCAGACACACTCCCAGACACAGACACACATTCAGACACAGGCTCATTCTCAAACTCAGACACACACAGACACGCCTACTGCTGAACAGCCTGTCCTTCCCAATGCTGTTTTTCCTGCACAACAACTGCCCCTCAGCCCCTCTCACACCTCATATCCCCCAGCAACACTACCATCTCTCCCATCCCACCACCCTGCTGTCGCCCCTGCTCCAGAGCTGCCTACATCTCCGCCAGCAGCCCAGGTAACCTTACCAGGGCAGGCCGACTTTATCCCCACCTCCCCTCCGCCTGTCACTACTCTACAATCGCTTGATTCTAATGCCCCCAAACTGCCCCAAGCTCCACTGCAAGACTGTGACCTTTCCCTGCTGGGCACTGCTCAGGTACAGGAAGCATGGAAGTTTGCTGTATTAATTAAGAAATAATTTTACTTTGCTGACATAATGGCAGAATGAATGAGAATACCGCTATCTAATTATTTAAATGTTATACTTGTTATAAAATGTCATCCATAATTACATTATAGTTTTACTTGTATCGGATGTTGCTGTTTTTATGTGTGTGTGTATGTGTTTTTTCTGTGTGCCTTCGTACCCCTTTATGTGTGTATTTACATTACTCTACAGGATGGTCCATACCTGTCAAGTACAGAACATCATTCTTCATCAGGGTATGATATCATTACTTTCTGGTCGTAGCCATTTATCCATTTACTGGTAATAGCTGGTGTTTGGAAGTCCTGCAGTTTGTCCATCAGCCAAGACAAAAGTACAAGGACTATATGAGTCCTGATACTTGAAGATTTTAAAAGCCTTAATTTGAATGCAACTTAAGCATAATGACATTTCTGGAAGCCTGAATAGTTCATCCACATCGCCCATACTCTACCTAAAACAGCATCTTGAACTAAACGGTATATATATAACTTTTTAGATTTGCTTGTTTTGCCCCAGGTCTGTTCCAGCTAACGGAGAAGAATCCCTTCAACTCTTGGCCAATGGGAAATTAGAGAAGTTAAAAACCCAAAGAAGAGCTTCCTGTCAGAGGCCTGAGAAACTTTCTCACCAGTTTCAGCTGAGCATGCTCCAGGTTAAAACAAAACTAGTAACAGCCAAATATATTCCAATATTCAAGTGTTCTAATAGATATTGTAAAGGACAAGTGCATGATGTTAATTTATCCTGTCCTCCATAGGTGTCCAGCAGCGGGGACAATATGGTGGAATGCCAGTTGGAGACCCATAGCAACAAGATGGTGACATTTAAATTTGACATTGAAGGAGATGCACCCGAGGATATAGCAGATTACATGGTGAGCTGCTCATGTGCTGCCATAGTCTGCACTGAGTGTGGAAAAAATATGTTACATGTCTTCGTAAGTGCTGTTTGGTTCCATTTTGTTCATAGGTGGAGGAGGACTTTGTCCTCGATGTGGAGAAGGAGAAATTTGTTGAGGACCTTAGAGCTATAGTTAAGAAAGCCCACGAAATTCTTCAAACACATTCACAGGTATGTTCATTTACATATTTCCATCTGTCACCTTCACTCCTATGTCTCGCTCCTCAGCCTTGAAGGAATAGTAATAATAAATTGACTGATGGATTTGAATTGTCATTTCTCTGATAGACTGGATCAACTGACCAGCTACATGTGAGCACTCCCACTAGTTCAACAAGTGAGTTTTTTGATACATATTACCCTGCGCAGAAAGTTGGCACTGTGATGAAATTCTGTACATAAAATAACTGAATTGGTTATATCTAGTAAACTATGTTTGTGATTTTTTTCAGCGGACTCTGTGCCCCATTCCTCCCCAGTGGGACGCTGGCGTTTCTTTATCAACCAGACCATCCGCCATAGAGACTCTCTTTCCAGCCAGGGAGCGGCCACACCTCCACCAACTACAGAGGCAAGGATACTGCAGTCTCCTAAAACAGACAAAGGTGAGCTCTACCCAACTCAGTTTTAAAGCTATGGCTTATTAACTGTGTTTGCAGCATAACAGAAACTAACCAATGCCTTCCTCTCTGTGGCTTTAGAAAGTGAAGGATCCCAGAGCCTGGAGTCCTTGACTGGAATGCCCTCCCCTCCCTGCCCCACCCTTTCTGCCACCTCCCCTCCAGTCTCCGCTGTCTCAGCCCCTGCCTCCATGTCCCCCCCAGCTGCCACTGCCCCTCAAGCGACTGCCTCTGAAAGCATCTCTGCACCAGCCTCCACTCTGGAAGCCCCTGTCCCTGTCACTGCTTCAGGTGGCCTTGAACGGCCAGTTCTCCTAACAAGTTCGGCTGACCAAATTTCCAGTGCTCCCTCATCCATAGCCATACCTGCAGCTTCTAACCTCCCTGCCTTATCCACTGCTCCTGCTGTTGTGTCCCCCACAACTACCACCACCATCCTTCCTGATATCCTTGCTTTTCCTGGAACCAGTGGTTGCTCCACTGCAGGTCAAGGTATGGGGGATACAGTGATAACTACTTCAAGGTCATGTGTGTCTGCAGTCGACCAGTCCTCAACCTCTTTTCATCCCCCTCCTCCTGCTGCTGCAGTGGCCTCTTCAGCAGTAAGCCAACTTGGCATGGAGCAGCAGCAGACACTTACCCAGGTTGCCAAACTGGTCGCACAACCGCAACAACCACAACCACAGCTACAACCTGTACTACAGCAGCTGGTACCAGCAGCTCAACAGCAACTGCAGGCAATTCAGCTTGAACAACTGGCACAGCAGATACAGCAGGCAACACCACCGCAACCGCAACAACAACAACAACAACAACAACCCGAACATCAAGTATACCAAGAACCAATTCAGCTGCAGCAGGAACGAGCTCTGCAGCAGTCTCTCCTGCAGTTAAAACAACAGCAGCTCATGCAGAAACAAATACCACTTCAACAACAGCTGACCGAGGCGCAGGCACAGCAGCAGTTTCTGCCACCGGCGCCCCTACAGCAGACCCAACAAACCCTTCTTCAGCAGCAAACAACACAGTATACCCCACAGCTGCCGCAACAGCCTCAGTTACAGCAGTTACCGCCGCAGGTTATGGCACCACTTATGCTGCACGTTGTGCCGCAACAGCAGGCCCAAATTGATCACCAGCAGCAACAGTTAAACCTTCAACAGACAATACAATTACAGCAACAGCAAATGGTGCAACAGCAGCTCCAGCAGCAGCAGCAGCAGCAGCAGCAGCAGCTGTTCATGGGTGGTGTGGCATTAAAACCAGATCAAACCCAAATGTTGCCCCTGTCGATAAGTCAACAGTTTCTTCAACAACAGGCGCAGCTCAGTGTCAGTCCTGTGCCACAACAGCAGATTCCACAACAAACCCAAATCCCTGCCGAGCTGGCTCAACAACAGCAACATATACAGTCACAGAAACAGTTGCAACACATTGAGCAACAACAGGAGGCCGTTAAAGCCATGGACACACCCCAGAAACAGCAACAGTTTCCAGTGCAGAAGCAATCCTCTTTACAGATGTCAGAGTCAGAGGTGTCCACAGGAGAGACAAGTTACACAGAGGACACAGGAAGCTACTCTGCCCCTTTTCAACCTTCCTCTGAATCTTCTCTGCCCCCTCTTCATCTGGGCACTGCTGAAGCCCCCTTACCCACTATCTCCCTCGCAATGACACCATCCCCTGCTCAACCCTCCTCTGTGGCTGAGTCTGACAGTGAAGGTCCCCCTAAAATTGAATTTGTGGACAACCGCATAAAGACTCTGGATGAAAAGCTGAGGAACTTATTGTATCAGGAGTACAGCAGTGGGGCGGCATTGGCCGGAGGGCCTGCCTCTGGCCCTGCATCAGCTGCCTCCATATCAGCGGGAGGAGACGAGTCATCCGAGCTGCAGCCGCTCCACCGCTTGTCTTCCAACCACCCACCCACCTCCTCCTCAGACACTTCCCCCCACTCCTCATCCTCCACTACCTCTTCCACTACCTCCCGTTCCTCCTCCACCTCCCCTGACCCAGACAGAGATGGAGGGCCAGAGGATGCTGCCCCAGAAGTGCCCAACTCTGCAGGGCTGGCTGCAGTGGAGCAGCAGGCTGGCCCATCTCTCTCCTCCACCTCTGCCTTGTTGACCCAGCCTACCTCTCACCTGCCTCCCAGTCAGGATGACTCTGCTGAGCCCCAACGCCCACCTGTACCAGGAGAACCAACCATTCTTGTGAGTGAATACCACAGTTTAGATTTTGAGTAAATTTTCTCCCCAATTTTTTCTTTCACTGTGCTGACTTTAGACTTATTTCAGTGTGCAAATGTGACTCCATTTGGTTCTATTTCAGGTGTCTTGTGAGATGTTGAAATGTTTGAGTGTCTCTCCATTTTGAACGTCTCAGCTCCATGCAGCCACTCCTAATTGTCTTAACCGTTCTAGGCTGTGCCCCCACACTCTGACACCAGTACCACTGGCGACGCATCGTGGCCCTCCAATCAGCACCCGATCCCCCTCCGGCATGGACAGCAGCAGCACAATGCAGGAGGTGGATATTTTGGCCTAAACCTGACATGTCCTAGTATCAGAAATCCTGTTAGCAAGAAATCCTGGACTCGCAAATTCAAAAACTGGGCGTGCAAACTGCGCCACTCCGCCAGCTTGTTCAAGAAGCCCAGAGTCCAGCAAGGTAGCGTCCTCTTAGGGATTGAGTGAGAGAGAGAGAGAGAGAGAGAGAGTGTGTGTGCATGAGAGAGAGAGAGAGAGAGAGAGAGAGAGAGAGAGCATGAGAGAGAGAGAGAGAGAGAGAGAGAATGGGGTGTTGGGGCATGTACTTAAATCTAATATCTAGTACTAGTTTTAACATAGCAAAATAACTCTCTTAACCATCAGAAATGAATGATGATATGATAATTTTGCAGATAAATAATTCTCTTTTTGAATATTGTTAATACTGTAGCCCTGCTCTAATATCAATGATGACATCTCTACATACATTATTGTTTTTATTGTTTAATTTAATTTTCTTCGTTTTGTATTTTGTTCCCTTTTCTTGACTAAACTTCATTTTCTTGGCAGTATTTCTTTTTGCATGGGTTACTCACCCAGGGGCAAGAACAGTGGAGAGTAGAGGAGGGTGGGAGATTGGCACAGTGTAGGAAGAGGTTGGCATCAGAAATCTGGTCATCTCATCACAGTGCAGTTGAGCTCTGGAGCAAAGCCCAGCTGTGACTGCGCCCAGGACATATCTCCTCATAAGACCACCCCACCCACACCCCACCCCACCCCACCCCCCTTCCCCCGGCATCGCCAGCAGCAACCATCTCCCTCCTCACATCAACCTGCTGGCACAGCGTAGAGAGAACCAAGCAACTCACATTCAACACAGATAAGACAGATACCAATTTGCTAAGCTATTATGTAATCACTTGCTATTCAGGCACACTCTGGTTTAGCTCATACAATATAGCTTCTTCAGTCTCTATGCATTAGTTGTAGCAGACAAATTCATGAAGAGTCTTTTTAATTTACTGTTTGAAATATCCAAATGATGATGAAAGTTATCATTTACGATACAGTATATACTACAAGAAGTTAAAAGTACTACTAAAAGTTACAGAGAGCTTATAAGTTAGTCAGGTTCTGTTGCACATGGGTAGGATTTTCATGTGGCTTATATAAATTTATCCTACTGGTTAAATATTCCAGTTATCTTGCATGTATTTGTGTTTTTTGGTGTGGCAGTAGCTTAGATCCTTTGCTACAAGTGCACATGCATGATCAAGTATGTTATGTTCCACACAAGTGACTTGTAATGGATCTTGATCTGTAAGTAAGACCTATTTCAGGCTGCATATTCTTATGTTGGTGTTAAATTATTCAGTGATTATCCATGCACATACTTTGCTAATGTAGTAATCCCAAATATCAAACACACTGAACAATATCACTCTGGATCTGAGCGCAGATCTCCAATTTGATATTGAGCTCTGTTGTCTGGTATATGAGTGGGACAGTGATGAGTCAGTGAGAATGAGAGAGTGGATGTGTGGGTGGGTGGGGTGCACTATTGTAAACATTGAACTGCCATTTCACAATGTCTTTTTTTTTTTTTTAAGTTAACATCTTACCATAATTTTGTTTTTAATCAAACAAGCATTGACCACTCCTTCCCACACGCCCATAACACATTTCTCTTAAGCATGTATTTTGACATCCCAAAAAACTTACATTTATTTTTCGTTTCATTGTTTATAATTTACACACATGACTGTCACTGAACTCAGCATATGTTTGCATATTTCGTAGACTGAATGCAAGCCACGTAAGTCACAAAGTTGATGACGTGTGACATCTGTTTGGTGATTTTTAACACTGCACCTGTTGTGTTCGTGCCCCATGTCTGTCTGTGTGCATCTTTATGTGTCATGTCCTTTTTTTCTATGTCTGTTGCTTTTGTCTATCTTGTCATTTATGTGCTCTTTATACCTGTGTGTCTGTGTTCTTTTTTTGGGTCCTTGTCTCCCCTTTTTGTTTTTCATCCATATATCTTTATTAGATGCACGTTCCAGCAGCCGGGCACTCAGCGAGGAGAAGGAGGAGCCGCCGCTCAATCCACCTCAGTCACACAAAGGACGGTTTCAGGTAGGAGGAATAGAACAGATTTTATCTTTGCTGCTCATGAGTCTGAACCTTCGTAGTAGTGTGGGCAAGCGGAAAATGTCTCCCACATCCTCTGGCATCAGGTGACTCCAGTCAGTCTCCAGACCTCTCCCCCAAAGGATGTGCCATCAGGCCATGGTGGCACTCATAGGAAAGTGGGACGCTTCTCTGTAAGCCAGGCGGAGACAAAGAAAGAGAGTGGCCAGACGGACAGCTCCCCGAGTGTCTCCTCATGTGGAGAGGGAGAGGAGGAGATCTCGGGCAAAAGAGGGGGAGAAAGATGAAAGTAAGAGGACCCCAGCAATGGCCCATCTGTCCCGAGGCCATGGGCACAGCCACTCACCCCTGGGCAGCAGTGATGATGATGATGAGAGCGAGCTGGAGGATGAAGACCTGAGAAAAGAACTACACAAGCTCAGAGAGAAGTAAGTCAGTGAGGGAAACCATTTAGCTTAATTTTTTGGGTGTACAAGGTGTTTCCCTCTTCAAATATTATGTATTCTATTTTTTCCAATTTCTTGTTTTGTGTCTTGCCCACAGAGAATATATATTGTCACTGTTTTGTATCTCTCCCTCTATAGGCACATCAAAGAGGTGGTATCCCTTCAGGCACAGCAGAACATGGAGCTGCAGGAGCTGTACAGGCAGCTTCGTTCCCTAAAAGACCAAAGGCAGAGTCTACCTGCCTCCCTTTCCCGAAGCCCTGCTCTCCCCATGGCAACTCCTATCCTCTCTCCACGCAGGCCCAGGCCAGCCAAAATCAAACTTCGGCCTCGTCCTCACTCCCACATGGATAACAACGGAGTTACGCACTCTGGTAATTTTTTTGTCTATGTCGTTTGTGTTCTCTCTCTCTTTTTGCTTTCTGTCTTTGTAAATATTTCTTGCATCTCTCATCCAGGGATTCAGCAGTCAAGTTTCTCGGGTGGCGAACAGAGCAGACTGCCCCTGTACTGCAACCCAGACCAACCCCTGTCATTGCCTGCTAAAAGAGGTACAGTTTGCCATGAGTGATGACACGGGACGTTTCATGGCCAACATTGGTATGACGCGTCCCCTTTCATTTTTGCACAGATCACAGTCCTCCAAGAAAAAGCACATTCACAGATGAGCTGCACAAACTTGTTGACAACTGGACAAAGGAGACAGTTGGCCCAGCCCCACCAAAGCCTTCACTGAATCAGATCAAGCAGATTCAGCAGGTGCAGGAGTTGGGAGGCTGGAGTCAGCCGACTGAGGTAGGACTACACACTAATTTGCATCCAATTTTTATGTAAGTAGTTAATAGGTTAAATTACCTAATTAAGTAGCTTATTTGCTTTCTTGTACAGAATTAGGAGAGAAGATTGTTTTTTATGTATAAGGCTACTGACCATAGCAGGTTAGCTTAGCATGAATTGTGGATATGGTTAACAAATCAAAGCAAAGCAACACCAAAGAATTGTTTTGTGCTGCACTATTCTATCAGTAGTCATGACTGCATTTCATACAGGTGACACCACCAGCTTGGTTTCCAGTGGCGCCACTGAACCCCCAGCCATCTCCGACGCCTGCCAGCTTGCCTGTGGCAGCCCCTTCCCATTATACAGGTGGAGGGAGCCTGTCCACCTTGCCCTCTCCAGGACCTCCACCACAGACGCACATGGCACAGGTGCCACAGATGCAGCAAAGTTTACACCTCCATCAGTCTCTCCCTCTCCAACAGATGAACTATCCGCAGTCCCCTCTCCGCCAGCAGGTACCACAGCCCCGGATGCAAAGTCCCATACAGTCTCAGTCACTACCGCAGTCCATTACCCAGCTGCCACACTCACCACCTCAAAGCCAACCACTGCTGCCTTCCCAAATGCCCGCATCGCCAGTGTCCACAGCCGCGTCTCTGCTGCCTGGCAGTCACACCACTGCAGCCACAGAGAGTACTGCCGCCACTGGGGGGACATTTTGCTCCTGCTCCTCATCCTCTTCCACCTGCTCCTCATCTTGCTCTACTGCTGCTCTACCTTCCGGTGCCAAAATCCACCCAACGCCCCCCACCTCAACTCTTCCTCTGGGACAGAAATGAAACCAAGGCAAAGTTATGATTATGAAGGTGCAAGAGATGGAAATCCTAAGTTGATCAGGATGCAAAGCAGATCCATTTGGATCCATTCGTTCTGTGTATGCATGAGAGAGTTGTGACTGCAATGAATATATGGGTGTCAGTGTATTTCTGGAGAGTGACTGTGAGAGATAATAAATTCTAGTATGTACAAAACAAAGGGCAACGTGGGACACAGCAGCTGGGGTTTATGGATCACGGTATGTTTGGGTGTTGAGATGTATAAATTCTTAAATGTATGAGTGTGTGCATTTATGAGTGTGGGTGAGTGTTTATGAACTCCAAGAACATATCCCTTATGTCCTTTGACACAAATTAACGTTGATGTGTTTGTTTTCAAACCCACTCAGTTGGACCTGAATTCTCCCTAAGCAGAGACATGAAGGACAAAATATTTGACTTTGTCTGTTGACTTTTTTTGTTTAATTTGTCAATGCTTACAGTGAAAGGACTATACATTTTAAAAGTGCAATTAGTAATGGTCATCTAAATTGATCAGCATGTTATGTATTGATTTGTCTGTAAGGCATAAAATATTTTTGTAGAAGCACATTGATGACAACCAGACGCATAGATCATTTTGTCATGATCTTTTAAAAGTGTAAGCCAACAGCACAAGGTGTTTCAGTGGGCAAATTAAAAAAAGAATCAACAGCAGCATGTTACACAGCAGAACACGACAAAGTACGACCAAATACATTGGTGCAGTGCCATGCACCGTGCAGCATGTGCTTAATTTGTAATATGTTTGTAACATAGAAGCAGTCTGAATTGCCATGAGTGATATGATATAAATTCGGATCAGTTTTGTATATGATGGCAAATTGAAATATGCCATCTATATTCAGTGGATACCCGGGATACACTCAGCTTAAGACTGCATGACCTTATGACTAACTTGACTAGCCTGAGTGAAAACTGCTTGCACTTGCTGTATATTCATGAATCCCACATTGACTGTTTGCAGCCTACTAAGAAAAATGAATCAGTCATGAGTAAATTTGTTTTCAGTATGACACAGAAATTGAAATTTGTGCTTTCAGTTGAGCTCTGCATATCAAAGTATATCACGGTGTCATTCTGGAAAAGAGAACAAAAAAATCATTTTAAAAAACTGCCAAGTTTTATAGACTGGGGAGACCATATGGGTTATACCCATATTGCCTTTTTAAATTACTGCATTTTTGTGTGACTGTTTTTTTCTGTGTGACAAAGCTTTGTGATAGTCAAATGGTATATTGCATTATAAACAAAACCCCTGTTTCTTTCATTCAAAGCGACCTCACAAATTTCACTGTATCCAACTAAAAATGTTTACTTTGCCTATGTCTTGGGCTTTTTTCATCAAGAAACAAAGCAAGCGAGAGCTTCAACCATATACCGTTGTAATTTAATGTCCAACACTGTTGTGGGAACCCCACTTGCCTATTTGTTAACTTTGTTTGGCATTGTAAAATGTCCTTATTTCCATTGTGAACTATTTAGTCTTCAACCACAAGGCTGACAGAAGCTGACCTATGGGCCGTAATTTTATTTCATGCACACTGTTGAACAAAACTCAAAAATGCCCCATTCCTCTGTTTCTAAACTCTCTTCATATGTAGTTGCAGAGCTACACAGAGTAATATATCAGCAGCGGATATATTACTTAACAGAGTTATCAGTGCACTTAGCCCTACACACATTTGACCATCGACGGTCATGCGTTAATAATTGTTTTTGGCATAATTAGTAGCCTGTAGTAAAAGCAGCATTTGTGTTTTATTAATGATAGAGAGATTGTTTGCCACAGAAAACAGCAGATTGTACCGGTTGTTAAAGACTGCTAAATGTGAGTCAAAGAAATTTAAAACAATGGTTAACGAGGACTAGTTTATGCTAAAGGGTATGGTTGTTCAGAAACTGCAATTTCATAATCTAGAGTATAACAGTGGTTCTGTATCTGATGCTTTTCAAGACAACCCACATTTTCACAGAGAAATTGTAGTTCATTATTAAAGAAGGTGAGATACTGTGCTGTCATGTCTGATACTAACATGTTGACCGCAAGCTACAGCTTAACGATCGTGACTCATGATGTGAGCTGGCTTTGTCCTTGAAGTGTTACCAAAATGTTATCTGAGAGATAAAGATTATTTTTGTATTTTGAAATGGGGTTGTACAAATTGTAAAATTGTGTTCTCAACATTATAAATCAGAGGTTCTTTGAAACTAGAAAAAATGGTTTTCATCCCTGTTTACATGGGACTCCCCTGCTTTGATATACCTCTCTGTGTCCTGACAGGCCAGGGTCATTTAAGATTATATTCAGAGAATTTGGGGTAATTTTTACATCTTAATTCAGTTATGAACTATGAAAACCTGGATGATACATAACAGAATGCCATAAGATGCTTAGCTGTGAGTCAAATATGATAAAATTCCAAATGAATGCAACAAAAACCTGGGGAGTCCCAAATAGCATGACTGAGAACCAATAATAAGGACATTTGGGCAAAGACACCTAGAAACATGAGGTATGTTGCTGGTGATTTAGCCTCTGTAAATTGTAACTAATTCAGCTCTTGATTTTATTTATGTTTTTTAACTAATCAGAATAAATGATGTTCAACATCGAATAATGTCATTGTGTGTTTTTTTATGCCCGTAATTTCAAATTGAGCACTCGATGAGAACCATAATGACTCGTTTGAGGTGGTAGTATATACTTATACTTATATGTAACATACGTAAACCCATTGTACCTTAAGTCACAGTATAAACTTTATGTCTGCTTTGGCTTTTTTAATCAAGTAATGTCATTATTGTTTAGCAATCAAAGTAATACAGAATTGTTGATCTGGCTACCAAATTCCATGAATGTGGTTTTTCATTCCGGATATTTTCCTGAAAAGCACATTGCTCAGAGATTCTCTTTAGGCAGTGAATAAACTGATGGTCATATTCACATAAAACACATGTTTTAGCAAAAAGACAGTAGTGACTAAGTTTTCATGTCCACCTTTCAGACAGATAGTTTCTATCCATTACCTACAAAGAAGTCATGCATGCCTGATTTCCAGATGGGCGTGTCAGGACTATTCAAAGGGCTCAATGTAAAATTAAAAGTCTTAAAGTTTTCAAAATGTTAAAATGTTTAACACTTAACTTCTCCCTTGAAACTGACTAACCACTAACTCTAAAAGTGGCACTGAGTTGTAAGAATAATTAATTATGTGTCGTCATTGAATTAAAACTACTATTAATAAATAACAACAACAATAATAATAATAATAATAATAATAATAATAATAATAATAATAATAATAATAATTTCCAATACCATTTGACCAGTAGTCAGTAGTATCACCACAAATATCACGGTTGACTAAGATTCATTTTAAACCTTACAAAAACATACTTCCAACAAGAACAAGATACGTATTTACTTTTAATGTTCCATTCAATTTATTAAATGGAGTCTATGGAACTTTGTTTCCGCATTAACGTCCCCCAACCCCGCAACGTTTTGTCCTGAATGCAACTCCATACTTGACTGTCTGAAACTTTATTGTTTTTTCAACAGCTAACAGTGACGAACAACGGTCTGACGCTGCTGCCTTTGAAATGGCGTTGATGCAGTTAAATGCGCCGTTATTTGTAGTTTTTGAGCTCGTTTAGGTCGCTTCGGGTTTTATTTTTCTGTTCCAGTGTGATCCTCTGGCTCTGACCTCTATATGTGGGCTTAACAGAGTTGATAAACAAAAATGTGGTGAAGCAAATTGTTAACAATTTACGTTGCATAATAAGGCCGCAGCTAACCCCGATGTTGCGTAGGGATTACAACGGCTTTTGACTGCTTGGCCTTGCCGCAGCTAGATTTCGGTGAGTTGCTAGCGTCGATTATCGATTTCGCTAGAAAACTGCGCCGATGCGTTTGACGGAAGTTAATCTCATTTGTTAGGTGAATGTAGCATTTCTTTCCATGGTAAACGCTAATTTAAGAGCACAAACCCCTCCTTTGTATAAGTTTTGGTTAAAATGTTAGCAAATGCTTAGGATAGCTACATTGTTAGCTAACATGGCTAACACAGCGTGTTTACAAACAGCGAGCTAACGTTATAGCCTGCTAGGTGGCTGTTATTAACAACTCGTCCGCAGAAGCAAAGTCTTACTTAAAACCTGTAAATGGTATGACTGCCCCCTTATCAAATTGTGTATATGATGATTATGAGTTATTTTGACATTTAAAGTGTGATGCTTTACTACCGACACGAAATGTCAACTAGTTTCGTCTCCGAGCTGGTTGACTGATTTTGCACCTTAGTTTGCAGGAGTAATCATTTAACGTTATAAAAGGAGCAATTCTACTTTGTGAAATGTTCCTCAGTGTTCCCTAGATGTACGAATGAGCTTTCACATGCAGTTACGTTATTATCGTGTCTTCTGGACAGCTATTAATACTCTTTGTCTTAATTCTACGTTTCAACAGGTTTCCTGGTGGATCCTGGTGGACATGTGTATCTACAAAAAGGAATCTGGTCGTGAAGTAATAGACTCAAAGTCAGACCAAGTGTAACATTGCCCAATCTACATCATTAATTGGGCCTTTAGTTTAAGTAGTCCCAGTCACCTTAGTTAGAGTTTGACATTCACATATTAATAACCATTGATAGTTAGTTCACGTACTTACACAAACACACACACAACCTCTCGATATGGCATCGGTGCCAGTGTACTGCCTGTGTCGGCTGCCATATGATGTGACACGCTTCATGATCGAGTGTGACATATGTCAAGACTGGTTCCATGGAAGGTAGGTCATTTTCAACTACTAATATCACACTGTTGATTTGTTGTTGTCTGTGTGTAGTGCCATTCATGTCTTTTCTGAATATATTTGTTGTAGTAGGTGAACAATTCCTGCGGGTGCACTCTGGACCCATCCCAGTTAATTTAGCTGTCTATTCTTCACATGCTTTGTCTCATATAGCGGTGTGTTTTTTGTGTGTAGCTGTGTTGGAGTAGAGGAGGACAAAGCAGCTGAGATTGACCTGTATCACTGTCCCAACTGTCAAGTCACCCATGGGCCATCCGTCAGTAAGTTATTATTCCGGAAGTATTCCGGAATCTCCCTGTTTCTCTGATCTTGGTTTGTTCACCTACATAATGCATTTGTTTGAACTTTGTTCTCTGGCTCTCATTTCTCTCAGTGCGCAAACGCCGAGGAGGCAATAAGCAGACAGAAGGTGGTACTGCAGGAGGAAGAGATCCAACCAAGCCCGTTAAGACAGGCAGTCCACAGTTTGTTAGGGAGCTACGGAGCCGTACCTTCCCAAGGTATGTCTATCTTTCACTCTCCTGCAAAGACAGAAGTTTAGTGTTTTCAGATGTCGAGTAGGGCTGAACAAGAAATTTTTACCATATCCTCATATCGATATGAACATGTGCAGAATTGTTATTGCAAAAGCCAGCAATGTGAACTAAATCCCTAAATCCCTATGCCTTACTATAACACATTTGTAAAGCTTTCTGTTTTGTGCATATGTCCGTTTGTGCATCTGTGACAGTGCGGATGAAGTCTTGCTAAAGCCATCGGGGGCCCAGCTGACAGTGGAGTTCCTCGAAGAGCATTCATTCAGCGTTCCTGTCATGGTGCTGAGGCGGGATGGCCTAGGCATGACCCTTCCTCCGTCATCGTTCAGCGTCAGTGATGTGGAACACTACATCGGTAAAGTTTTGACACATTTGGCGCTGCGTAGATCTGTATTGTTCTTACAGATTTTAGGCTAATGTGTATTGGGGAAATTAAATTGTGTGGAGTTGGAGTTGTCTCCATTGTGTTGTTGGGACATGACAACTAAGTCGTTGACGCTTTTCACTCATTTCCACCTAACTGCAGGCGCAGACAAAGAGATCGATGTGATCGACGTGTCCCGCCAATGCGACTTGAAGATGCGGTTGGGAGAATTCGTTGAATACTACAACAGCCCCAACAGAGACAGAGTGCTCAATGTCATCAGTCTGGAGTTCTCTGAGACCAGGTACACAAAGAGGTTCACCTCATCATTATAATCCTGTGACTCGTTACTTGACTTTAATGTTCATTTCCTTTTTAAATTCAGTTGATGTAAGAAAAAAAGACAAATGAAGGAGCATTTTATTGTTGTGTTGTGGTGGGTGTGATGGTTTGAAGACTAAAGAAAAGCGTTGGACTTGTTTTAGGCTCTCAAACTTGGTGGAAACTCCAAAGATTGTGAGGAAACTGTCATGGGTGGAAAACCTCTGGCCTGAAGAGTCTGTGTTTGAACGCCCCAATGTGCAGAAGTACTGCCTAATGGGAGTTAAGGATAGCTACACAGACTTCCACATTGACTTTGGAGGCACCTCAGTATGGTACCATGTCCTGAGGGTGAGAGATTTTTTTTCTGAATGTTCTTATGTAATTGTTTTTTTCCTAAGAAATCGCTATGGGTATTATTTTGAGACATTGCTTCTTTATTTCTGTTCAGGGCGAGAAAATCTTCTACCTAATTTCCCCCACCCCAGCCAACCTGGCACTTTTTGAGCGATGGAGTTCTTCATCGAACCAGAATGAGATGTTCTTTGGAGACCAGGTCGACATGTGTTACAAGTGCTCTGTCAAACAGGGAAACACCTTGTTCATACCAACAGGTAAGCAGAGAAGTTTCTGCTGGTATCGTTAGCAACAGAGAAACGTTGTATTTTGGCGAAGCCGTGACAGTCAGACGAGTCTATTGATCGACCCCATCATGATTTGCGTGTCTCCCAGGGTGGATCCATGCTGTCCTGACTCCAGTGGACTGCCTGGCCTTTGGAGGAAATTTCTTGCATAGTCTCAACATTGACATGCAACTGCGGTGAGTTTCCGCAGAACTATTTGCTCAGGCCATCTTATCATAGCCCCTACCTCTGACTGCAACGTTCTTTTCCTGTGAATCTGACAGCGAGACAAACTGGGGTAACTGTTTCAATGTGTTACATGCTGAAACGAAAGACTTGACAGATCTCTGCTATTTTTTTGGGGAGATACACATCTGGCTCTCCCGCATTATCTCCCACACATAATACTGACTGATGGAATTTGCCTAATCCTTTGTAATTCCTCTGACACAGTAAAGGCTTAAACACGTAAGTGCTAGATTAACTTACTACTCACCTGCAGACTCTCGGTCTTACAGGTTTTGGGGTTATTTGGTCAAAACAGCTACTTTTATGACTTTTTGTTTAAAGTTCTACAGGTATAATGTTCAAATTTGTGCTAATAACGATTTGTGTCTGACTCCTCCTGTGCTGTATTAAATGTTTTTAGAGCATATGAAATAGAGAAGAGGTTAAGCACAGCAGACCTGTTCAGATTTCCCAACTTTGAGACTGTGTGCTGGTATGTTGGGAAGCATCTTCTTGATACCTTCAGAGGTGAGAGATTTCGGTCGATTTCATCACGTACGTGAACCACTTGGGTGGTCTGTGCTCACCGTTTGTAACTGGCGACATCATTAACCTGGTGCTGCTTAACCCACAGGCCTGAGAGAAAATCGCAGACATCCTGCCACCTACCTGGTTCATGGAGCGAAGGCCCTGAACAATGCCTTCCGCAGCTGGACGCGCAAAGAGGTGGGGAAAAACGTGTTTATTTGAGTACGACGTTTCAAACGCGGGTGATGCCTGGGACACTTTTCATCTCAGAAGGCAACAATGAATTGAAACCATAAAAGGAAAATTTGCTAACACACGGATAGCGCCGAGTTGGATAAGAACATCAATTCCACCCGTGTACCCGACCTTTAAAACATTAAGATGCATCCTGCGGCCCGGTTATCTTTTTGCTGCGAGGAATGGAAACGAGGGAACTTTTTGCAACAATTACACAAACAAGATATTGCGAAGTAGTGAGCTCGAGAGGTGCTGATAGGTGGATTTTGTTTTGCAGAGCCACAGTAAATGTTTTACATGTAACATTGCTAAATACTGTATGAGATGACTGATTGTTATCTCCGTACATGCAGGCTTTAGGAGAGCACGAAGTCGAGATTCCAGAAACCATCAATACTCAGACATTAGTGAAGGACCTGGCCAAGGAGATCCGTCTGGTTGAGGTAAGGATTCATAGTGCATATTTTTAGCTTTGTCTATGTAAAAAAAAAAAAAAAAATTCTTCCAGGTTCTTCTGTTTTACTGACTCACCAGGTCACTCTCTCTTTTGATAGGACATCTTCCAGCAAAACATTGGCCGCACCGGGCCTCCGTTTCCCGGTTCACCGCTCTCTAAAGCTCCCCTGACCACCTCTCAGAATTCAGGACGCCCCCCTGGAAAAAAGAAAGGACCCAAGCCCAAAGAAGTTGTTGGGGGCCTTGGGTCTCCAGGAACCAAGAAGAAGAGTCAAAAGGGGCTCCTAAAGGCAGCAGCAGGAGAACTTGACCTCATTGAGATTCACACCAAACATACGCTCAAGAAATTTCAACCTGGCAAGTCCAAAAACAAGAACAAGGTACATGACACGCGGACATTTGCAGTTAGATAGGGAACGCTTATCTAGCCATTCGATTATGATTCCATTTGAGAATGATTCCTTCTCATATTTGTTTGCATTTACTATCTGTCTTTGCAGTTGGAGCTTCCATTAGAGGAGTTTGAAGGGAAGCTAAATAAGAGCAAACTGAAACTTGTACTGACCAATGGAAAAATCCAAGGGTAAGCTTTACAGCTTTGGTCTTGTTTTCTGTTACATCTCTGATCTTGCGATCCAAGCAAAAGGGTTTGGGGGTTCATACCTGCTGTTTCTCTGGCTGTAGAAAGAAGGATGGCGGCAGTAATGGTGCAGGAAGTGCTGGAAAATTCAAACGTCTTGCCCTGGAGGGATCCAGTCCGTCTGACCTGGAGTCCGAGGATGAGCTGCAGATTGACGAGACCCCGCCTCCGCGACGCAAACCGGCAGGACCCGGCAAGAAAAAGAAACTAACCGGTTAGAATTTCACTTAAAGCAAGCGTATTGTCAATGCCTAAATTAATGTGGCGGTCCTCATGTCGACATCCGATTCTTTGATTTCTTTACCCTGCATGCAAAGTCTCTGAGAGCCCTCTTAACTGAATGTAATATCTGGAACCTTAATGTGTTCAAATGTGCTTTCAGGTCTTCTGAGGAAGCTGCCCAGAGCCAAACCCTGCTCTGACCCCAATCGCATCAGAGAGCCAGGAGAGGTAGACTTTGACATTGAGGTGAGGCTCATTATGGCCCCGCCCATCTGGTTTTGTGGCGCCAATTCTGAATGCTGTCTTTGAGCCTTGCCAAGTATTTGTTCCAGTGGGATCAAACTGATGTGGTCGAAATTTATGAACTTCGAAACTGCGGGCCTATCGAACGGTAATTTGCGTTATTTTGTGACAGCTGCTCGCCCGTTGCAACAGGTACACAGTATTGTATTAGGCTCTGCATTCCGTTCAATAGGTCTGAATGGTCAGTACACGTAGAAATGTAATGGGAAGTACCCCCGCCAAATTGGCATGGATTATCCAGCAGACAGGTGTTATTACTGCACTTGTTAAATAGTAACAGTAGCATGTTTGTGAATGTGGCTTCAGGAGGATTACACCACAGATGAAGATGCACTGGCTGCCCACGGAGTGAAGGGTGGTGCTGGGGGCATTCTGGACTTACTGAAGGCCAGCAAGCAAGTGGCTGGCTTGGACTCTGCAACACTTAGGTTAGATTTCCTTGATAACCAGAGATTCTTTTGTTGTTGCATGGTATGACAGTGTTTTTTAAAAATGGATTGATTCATAGAGTTCTGGCAAATTTGATTTGCATCATGTTTGAACCTACAGAATGTATTTGAAAACCCAGTTCTTGATATTTGGACACTAAAGCAATGGTTTAGAGCAAAATAAATGTCTCACAGTGAGACAAGAATCCAATAACCTTTAAACTTGATGAGTTCACATGTTTCCAATGGCCCTTTCTCCGTGCTATGTTTAGGAGGTTATTTTTGAGACGATGACTGATTGCTTAACTCTGTCTTTTTCTCAGTGAGGAAGCCCCAGCCTCTCCCAGTACTCGCGATGCCATTCAGGGTATGCTCTCCATGGCCAACCCTCCTTCCTCGTCTTCGTCTTCCTCCTCTTCCTCTCCCTTATCTATCTCTGGAGGCCTGACAGAGGGGTTAGGTGTTGTCAAGGAAAAGGGCGGCAGGGCCGTGTGGGTGACGGGAGGAGTCAAAAAGACCGGAAGCCCCGAGAAGAAACCCGTCGTCCAGCGGCCCGGGAAACGGCCGATTAAACGCCCGGCGCGTCACTTCAGTGATGAGGAGAGTCCCGATGAGCAAGAGACTCTTGGCACCTGTTTTAAGGATTCAGACTATGGTGAGCAATGCACTCAGTGACTTACACCTGCTGCTTTACAATCATTAAAGTTTATAGCTTCTATTGAACAAGTTAGTGACTAATTATTGTCATTAAATTTCTAAGTTTACCCGTCCTTGGAGTCTGATGAGGAAGACCACGCCAACAAGGCTAAGATGAAGCGCAAGAAAAACTGGGACGACACACCTTGGAGCCCGAAAGGTACCTGGCTTGAAGATAGCAGCAGAGAGAGAGATCAGATTTACTTTTTAGACTTAGTTAATCCATTATTCTCTTTTTCATTTATAGCCAGGGTGATGCCTACCCTTCCCAAACAGGATCGACCAGCCAGAGAAGGGGCTAGAGTGGCATCTGTAGAAACTGGTCTTGCAGCTGCTGCCGCCAAGCTGGCACAACAAGTGAGTTGTGAGGGGAGGGGGGAAAAGCATATGGGCCTATCTGGGAATGGACTATCAAGGATAACAGCCACTGAGAGAGCTAACAGGGAGGTCTGAAAAAAAGACTTTCAATAAAATAAAGTTTCTCGTTTATTTTTTTGTGATTCAGGAGCAGCAAAAGCCTGCCAAAAGGAAGTACACCAAAAAGCAGCGTCCTCCTGCTTCCTCGGTCACTCCTCTCCCAGTTCAGGCGGAGCCGGCCCCTCCCTCCCCACCACCTGCTCCAGAGTCCGCAGCCGACTTCAGCCCGGAAAGGAGGATGGATTACTACTCTGCTAGTCTGTTGGACCATGAATATACAGCAGGACCAGGACCTTTTGGTCCTGGAGGCCCCAGGGGTAGCGGAGCCATGGCCCCTGGTGTGTTCCTCACTTCACGCCGACCTTCCCTGTCACCGCAGAACAGCAGCTCTCACTCTGGTGCATCTCCTGCAGGTTCAGCCAGCCAAGGCACAACAGGAGTTGGTCAAGGTAGGCATAAACTTAAAACACACCCAGCATAAATGCATGTCTCTGTGACAGAATCTTTTCTCATGTATTTCCCCTTTCACTGGAATTTAGGGAAACGTCCAAAGAAAGGACTTGCAACTGCAAAGCAGAGACTTGGAAAAATACTGAAAATTCACCGCAACGGCAAACTCCTCTTGTGAGAGATGTTGGAAATGTGGCTGAAGATTTAAATGAGAATGAAGAAAAAGGATTTTGTAAACATAGGTCTGAAGGAAATAGAGATAGTAATCTATATTTTGTACTCTAGAAAAATTTGTTAACTGTTTTCACCTGTTATTGAATCTTGCTATAACTGGTCCTACACCAAGTATTCAGCCCAGTTAATTTACAGCAATTTTTCACTCCACCTAACTGCATAACAGTATCTTCAGAAGCACATCTGTGACCTTAACAAATCACTGTAATATTTTAGTTGAACACTTACAGTGGTTTAAAAAAAACTCTTTATGAGCTCATATTTGACAAAAGGAAATTGTGGTAGGTGTTTCAAAATAACAGGTGGACAGTGCATTAACTAGCTAGATTAACTAGCATAAGAAATAAACCAACGTAATTATTTCTTTTTTAAATATCTTTTGCTTTTTTTAGTGGCTGTATTTATGCAAAGACATTGTACTGACCATTGTATTTTTTTAAAGGGAAACAAAACCAACACATTTTCTAGTCATTCAGGTAAAATGTAATGTCTGTATAGCCCCCAGACCCGTCAAAACAACAGACACACACAGTCATGCAATTGTAATATTGTATTTAGTTGTCTTTTTTACCTCATTTTTACCTCATAAATTCTTGTGTGGTATGATGATTACAGCATGCCAACTTTTACACACAATAAACAGTTTTGCAAAAATCCATTGTGCACATGGTCAGCACCCTGTATACGACACATTAATTTTACAAATTTGTCACTGATGTTTGTGTAACTCATTTTCCTCCACATACTGTAGCTCTGTGCACATAAAATAGAAAGCGCTAAAATGATGCCAAGAGAAACATACAATTCTATTTATTCTGATCATATTTATTTAACAAGGAAACATTTTGCCATCTCTTAGCCTGTTTTAACATATTTTTTACACCTCATCTTCTTGGTCCCTACTTTAAACTATTTCCAGTCACTGAATACCTGTACAAAAAATGTATCCATGGCTTTGTTAGGTTGTTTTTTTACAGTTTAAGTTGTCATTGTAAATATTTGTAATATTTGTAATTTATATAGCTACATTGAAAAAGCAGAACAATGTCATGAATTGAAGAGGCTAGTTTCCTGCAGGTCGCCGTAATATGTGCCCGAAGTGTTGGCAGCATTCTTGGGCCAGATATAGGGATGTGCTTTTTTTCCCCCCACAGAATGTACTAGTGATACAACGTTGGCAGAAATGTAGATTTAAATGTGTGAAAAAATTGTGAAGGTGCAGGATACGAATTCATATGTAAATATATGTTGTAATTTAAGTTCTTTTATAGTTTAAAAACTTTGAAATCTTTCTTAACATAACTTGTACATGATACATTGCTGTATTGGGAAAAATATCTGAAATAGTTCTTTTTTTATATTTGTACACAGTAATTGTCATGCTTAGTTTGTCATGTTGTCTTGTTAGTATAATATTTGAAGTGTGCTGGAAAAAAATGCCCTTGTTAAATTTCATCCATTTAGTTTTATATTAATTATTGTGGATATTCACTCTTGTGTGTACTGTGTGTTTTAATCATGATGTGTTTAAATACAACCTGGGAAAGATAAAATATACCTTGGACAAAATTTCTTTTTTCACATTGAATTTATTTAATGGACATCAAATGACCTTGGTTGTGATTTGGGTGGAAAGTGAATGATTTTCTGTTTACCATACTTCAGTTTACTGGAGAGCTTGGTTTTCATTACCTTCACTAATTTGCTGAATTGGAAAGTCACTAAGATACAACAAGGAATATTGTGTTGTATGAAAACACATCTACACTTATGTTTTTTTCCGATAAAAGCACAATTTGGTGCTTTGTTGTAGATACAGGACAACATAGTAATAAATCACTTAAGATATTACTTTTGAATGATAAATGGTGACTACGATGTTTCTCAGGATTTTCTTTGTACAAATTACTGTACTATTATGTTCACAACTAAATATTATTTCCATTTCTCTATTTTAAATCAGGGTTAAATGAATTTGTTTTAAATTGTCAAATTTTTACTTTCGAATTGTCAGTGGGTGCGAATACACTTTCATACTTTGCTTTCAACTAAATTAAACATTATTTGTTTTTGCTGTTGAACTCTGCTGTGTGCTTTCGTGTGCACACTTAATCACATGGTTGAGGCTGGAAATACCAGTTAATAGGCTGTATACCCTGTTCCAGCTGTAAACGCACTGGCATTGTTTTTCTACAACAACTACAAGGGAGTGCCCTGGGTAATCGCAGCAGCAGCAGCAGCAGCAGCAGCAGCAGCAGCATCAGGTAATCTCGCGAGATCCAAACTGCCCTACCAGCCGCTAGTGCAAGATGGAGAAGCAAATGTAACACGCATTCGAGGTAAGCATAAAGACTTATTCCAGGACTACTGGCATGGGCTTTAGCTATTTGGTGGCATACATTTCTTTCCCTTAAGGACTACAATCGTTGATTCGCTGTCGTTACTGTGATCTGAGAATAGAAAACTGGTGTCTTTTTAAAGGTAAAGTACGGATCTTCTGCTGTGGAAACCGCCATTTTTAATTTAGCCATGATCCCACTGATAGAGCATTGTGCGGAGCTCTCACTGCTAGCTAGCTAGGCTCGCGCGAAACCCGCAAACACACAGACGCGCGCGCGCGCATACGCACACATACACGCTCACTGTGTGTGGGTATGTGCGTCTCTGGACAACTACAAGCCAAAGCGGTATCCTCGTTCAGTGGCCACTCGCGTTCCTCGACAATAACCGGTAAGAGTGAAAATGTGTGTCAGGTTCCAGATGTGACTTTTCTGCTAACGTTAGCCGTTAGAGCTGAATGGGGGGCGAAGTAACAAACGTTAGCCTAAACTGCTAGTGAACCTAGCTAACGTCACCTAACTAGCTTTCAACTTTGCTAACGTTAGCGCCGCCGTTGACTTCACCTCAACTGCGTAGGTGGCTTCCTCAATAACACTGATAAACTATGCAAGCTGATTTTACACGGTCACATCTAACCTACATAACTCGGGAGTGATAAACGATTTAGTGAGTGTAGTAATGCTACTTAACCTACGACCATTATTTTTTTCTGATGCAGATGATCTGAGTAGCTTCTCACGTCAGTAGCTAATATTAACACATATGCTGCGTTTCTGTTTTTGGATGTTCTTGTCTAGAAAGCTGTCGTAGATAGATTACGGTAGCAACAGACTGTCTCATTAGCTTTGAGTCTTGGAAAGCAAGTTGCGACGCCTCTCAATGAAAGCAGGCAAAACTACTTCAGTTTAAACTTAATAAAGTGAATCTGTGGTATGTGTCATCCCCTTTGGTCACTGTCACTCCCACATTGAGTGACCAATGTAATGACATGACAACAGGATCAGAGAACTTTTTGCAGAGTGCTGCATACTGTTTGATTTGTTCTGTAACAAAACTATAGCTCAGCAGACACTCAAAGCTTACTTAGAAGCACACACATTGGAAAAGCAGACCTGTAAATGTTTTGTCTGAAAATATTGGAGAATTGCCCTAACTTTGGGACACCCCGGTTTCTTGTATGTAATTTGTGTTTTAAATACAATCTCTTAAGTATCAGAATATGTGATTTTGAGCACCTGAAATTTAGAACATGTGTGTTGAAGCCTCTTATGTATATCTGACTGACTGCAGGATGCACATGCATAGTGAAAGCAGGTTTGAGTTGAGCTGTGTAGTTGCACGCTCGAAGAATTGGTTGAACTTGGTTAGGAATGATGAGTTTCGAGTCCATGCGTCTAATACAGATAGATAATGTGCACATTGATGGGCAATGGGCAGTGATGTTTGTTTTTAATAATGTTTAAGAATAATACTTTTGACCACTGTATGTAATATTTAATATAAAAAACAGGTCTAACAGACAAGTATACTGACTCATACTTGCACGCAAAAGGAGACCATGCAGAGAGGTAGAGAATTGATTGTGGGAGGTATTGATGTGGGACCTGTGTCAGTGTGTGTCTGTGGCAGAGAAAGCCAAACTGATACAGTACTGATTTAGGCTTTAATCTAAACAGTTGATGTATAACAATATGTAATTTGTCACAAACAAGACATAAGACTGTTTTAATGGAACAGAATGGAATTCTCCAATAAAACACTGACCGACATTATCACAACATATCTTAATACACCTGGGTTTGCACACTTGTCATAATTACTTACTCTTTTGACCAACACTATGTATTTTAAGAGGTTAAAGTGTGCTACTAATGATCAAGTAGCTGTAACTTTCTAAGCCTGTCATACCTGATTTGATTGGTTTCTGTATCTTTGCAGATTGTTTAAACAAAGTGGAAAACAAGCCAAGGATGACAGTGGTGGAGCTATTGACCCAAAACTGTTTCTGGTATGTACTCATTACCTATTTACTGAAGCTGTTCTCAAGGGACCCCCCCCCCCCCAGAAAGGACAGTGATTTGTCATCAATATTTTCTTCTGAGTCTATAGCATCCTACATAATAGTTAATTCCTGCTATCTATCATGTACCACACATAATAAACATGAAGTCAAAAAAGACAAAAAGAACAAAAAGTCATTTTCTGCCTTTTCCCCATACAGGAGTTTTCAGATGATTTGAGTAACATTTTGTTCAGCAACTCAAACTAGCTTAAATTCTTCACAGTCCTCAATAATAATAATACAAAAAAATGGTTCACCCTGAACTTATTTTCATCTTCCCTGTGGTCTTATATTTCCATCCAGAATGTTTTGGTGAGATTTACTGTGACTTGCATTTAGCATCTGTAATTCCCCTCAGTCACAATGGATCTCTGTAGCACAGGCTTTTTGCTGGTCAGAGCACCAGAACATTACTTTGGAAAAATTCATCGAGTCCACGAACCTGACCAGTATAAGATTTTTGAGGCTTTACTTGTTATCTGAGATTAAGAAAAAAAAGATCTTATGCAGAAAGAGTTAAACATTTTTGGCAATTATCCCCTGTGACCAAATGCAGTATACAGTGAGACATATCTTGAGATAACTTGAGTGGGCATCAGCCAGTATATATTAAACATAATTTAAATTTGAAATGAGAAAAATATGGATAAATAAGCATCTGCTGCCCACAATGCCTACGCATTTATGCTGAGTCCCCACTAACCGTAAGGTATGCTTTAAATTTGAATACAAATAATAAATGTGTGAATGTAATGAATGGGGGGGGGTGAAATTCTGTGGTGTGTTAGCTCTTAAGCTTGCCCGTTGGCAGTGGAGTGGGATTGGTGTGTCAGTCTTGGATGAGGATAGCATATCTGACATGATTACCACGTCTCTTCAGATATTATAATTGAGAAACTGCTGGATTGACATTGCTGAACTGTCAACACCCCAAACTGTTACAGTTTTTCAGAGGTTTCAGTGAATTTCATACGGCATATTGCTGTTATATTGCATAGAACTGTTCTGGTAATTGTAACCAATTTGGTTGAATGTAACAATAACAATAATGCTAATTTTAACTCATCAGTCTAGCTATAGAATAATAAATCAAGTACTTGATTATTGTTTCTTGAGATGGACAATATTGATCTTGTGGCTAACCTAAAAATCTACCAAACTAACTGAAGAATTGTCAACATTCAAGTTCATCAGTGAGCAAAGCAGTTGGCATAAAAAACGAGGATGCTACATGCTTCTTTGCTCTATTATTAGCTGGTTTAATCATAACCAAGTTTTGGTAAATATGCTCGTTAAATGTTGTCAATACATTGCGTTTCAATACTTTGTTATGCTTGCTTCACTGTAAACAATCAGTTGTTTACTACTTGTGATGCATACATAGAAGGTAATCCCACCATGGTGAGGTTGGCAGTTGTGTGTCTGAAAGATTTTGAAAAATTATATATTTTTTAAGGCTACATAATGTAGTCATTCGTTATTATAGTGTATATACTGCCGGTGTTGTTATTTTGATATTTGTGCCGGTCTTTTTAAGAGTCGCATAAAATGTTACTGTGATTTTTCTTTCATTTTTTAAAAAAAAGAAGTCCAGTTGCCCTATATTAATATGCACCGCATCGATAAACGGCTCATTCTCAGTCGTAACGTTATTCACTTTTTGCACACTACCCAGAGTCATGATGACTCTGCCAACAGCTAGTGCCGGTGTGCTATGGAAACAAGCGCGGATACTCTGAAAAATATTACAACGAACGGATGAACAAGTGCTTTGCCGAGTCGGCGGCCGGCGGTCAATTTCAACTTGCCCGAGCGAAAACTGAAAACAAAACTCGCAGTGTCACGATAGACCCGTCCGACAATGATTCAGCGAGTTATTTTGCGTTTGTGCTTGCTACTCAACTAACGGTAGCTAGCTTGCTAGCTAGCGCGTGCTTTGGCTGTCTAGCGGAGGAACCCGGGTAAGACTCCGAGCCATAACAAAGTAACGTTAGCTGGTTCCACGTATTTGACACTAATCAATGTTAATGTCGCTGGTCAACGAGTGGTGTTTGCAGTTTCATTTTCACTTAGAGTGTGGATGGTGCAGGAGTGAAGAGTGCGGGCTTCTTTTGCGGCCTGCGCAGCCTCGACCTAAATTAGTCAAGAGTCAGGTCAGGACAGCATGGTGAATCTGTTAGATCTGGAATGACAGCTGAGGCGCAAATGGACAATACTGCTTGATTTTTTTTGTGCGCTACATTCGCGGGTTTTGTCGGTGAATACAGCCGCGCCTTGTTTTTGACTTGGCTCTCTTTTGAGGTCTGGTGGCATTCAAATGCTTTCAAGTATGTCAGGAGGAGCTCGTTTGCTATCGTTACCGGTAGCTCAGTGTTTTAGCTGGTCAGGGGCTAACATGAACTCCGCAGCAAACATTACAGATGGATTTCAGTACGTTGCAATTCCCAGCTTATATTGCTCTGTTAAACGTGTTTCTAGCCTGTCACCAAGTAAACCAATCGTATTTGTGATCAGTAACTGCATCCGCACATGTGTGTAATGACTTGTTAACATTGGGTAAATAATCTTCTGCTGTTAGCAAGGGTGACGTTAGCTTGTAGGCTAGGTAGCTATAACTTTAACCTGTCAGCGGCAATTCACTTGAGTTAACGAAAGACAGGCAGCGAGGTCGCGATCTGTTTGATTTAGATACCACTTGAATCTTAAGTACGAGGGACGTTAGACAAATGCTTTAGGTCGTTAAATAGGGCCCAGTCTAATTTAATTAACTTTGTCGCATGTGGCTAGCTAGACACTACTCAATGCTCTGCCTCGGTCTGCTTTGTGATGACCAGACCTGGCGAGATAACGAATCGAAATAATAACTGTCGTTATTTCTCATCACCTTTTAACCAATGATCATGATCAGTCATTTGGTAGCTATTATAGATTATTTAAGGAAATATACCCATCTACACTGCTCTTGCTTATTTGTGAGTGCTTTAAGATTCACGGTTGAAGGCTGATTGTGTTTTGTCATGTGTACTCATTGTACATCATGTACGCATTTCGATATATATATATAATCAATTTACAGTGTTATACTTCCTACCTGGTTAATTCACAGTTTATCCGACAGGTTTCATGTAACTCATCCTTTCTCTCGACTGATGCATCTTGAAACTTGATGTACACTTTAAAAAATCTGTTTTGTATTCCGCTTGATTAAGTGTTATTGTAATTCTTACAGGTAACGTGACTGGAACATGCTGTTAAGTGGGTGTTGCCAAATTATTTTCTGTAAGTACAATTCACATTCAAAGCCGTGTACAAGTACGAGTTATTCATCCTGTACCTGAATGTCTTTGTTAAATTTTCGGTTTTGAAAATTGTAGATTTAAGTAGTTCTGGAACATAACATTGTGAAATTCAGCATCACGTGTCTTTTTGTTTTACATGGGAATTTCTCAACAGGAGTAACAAACAGATTATCGACAATGAAGGTCGACAGAAGCAAGTTAAAGAAAACCCCTACGGAAGCTGTGAGTATAAGTAATACTTAAGTTTTGATCAACCCTAATTTAACTCGTCTGTAATTTCCATATAGTTGGTATACCCAAACGCCCGATAGGGCAACATTTCATATTTCCATAAAGGCATAAAGGTTTGAATGAAAGGAAAAATGAGGGACATTTTCTCATTTCTTGGACAGAAAATATTATAAATGGTTCCAGATCCACATATTCCTCTGGTTTTGGGGAAATGTTCAGCCTTGGCAAAGGTCAGGCTTCATTAAAAGTGTTGTTTACTTTGATGTGTTTGGAAACAGTGTCATGTACGTTTCTCAACTGGTCATTAACCCCCCTATATATTACATTTGTGAAACTATATGCTCCTGGCATGTAGTAAATATTTTGTGTAAACCTCATCCCTGGAACCAGAAAAGTATTTGTCTCCCAATCTCCCAATGGGGAAGAATCCTTCAAAAATGTCTTGGATGGAGATGCTGATTCCGATCACTCCCATAATTTAATTGTTTCGAATTTACACCAAGAGCCACCTCTTCTGAAGATTTTATGAGAATACCTCCATAACGTTTTGCATAATCCTGCTAAAATACAAACACAATCCAAGCAGTGGTAACCCTTTAGCAGCGTTCAGGACATTTTCAGTTAGCACCACAGTAAAAACAGGAACTCTGACCTTAAGTTAAAGGGGAGCAGATCAGAGATGTCAAAGCTTTTAGTTATAGGACAAAATTATTGTGGGCCAGCGTGGGTTCCCCTTGCTGTGTCTTTACAGAGATGCCACACTGTTGCTAAATTGTGTTTTACCGTGGTATTCTGTGTCAAGAGGCACAGGGGGACCCATGTGTTCTTCTTGACTAACCATTTTGTGCTTACTCTTAACCAACAGCCTGCGGACTGCAGGATACTAATAGAGAAGCTCAAGGCTTGCAGCGATGAGCAACTGCTGGTTGAACTGCAGCACATCAAGACCTGGAATATTGGCAAGGTAAGACCCAAAGTAAAAGAGTGACGGAGAGGCGCTTCCCTCTCTCTTGCACCTGTTGACTGTCCCGTCATTTCCCTTCCATTTGCGGATTGCTACACTGGAGGGAAAAATGGAATTAGGCCCACGTTGTGTTTGCAACCACAAAAGCAAGAAGACTAAGAAACCAAACTAAGTGATGTTTTGTTTGCCTATTGATCTCTGCCGCTCTGTTAAATCCCAGGGTGGCACTCACGTACAACAAAAGCTGCTAAAAGTCATTTGATCCGTCCGTCTGCCTGTCATAAACTACCTTTTTAAGGATGAATTTGAGACTGAGGAGTAAAATGTCCCCACCAAACGACCTAATTGAAAACTGCTGTTGCTTTGTTTTAGTTCACTCTTTGTCTGGAAAAATTGTTGAAAAAAGTTAACGAAATGAGTTTGAAACAGAGCTTGACTTGTCAGTGACACTACATTTTAACCTGGAGTCATGCTCATATTGCTGCATTGCAAATCATTTATTTTCAGATTTATTCACAGGTTGAATGGAAATCTTGAACGACAAGATAATAATATAGTAATAATAGGTAATAGGATGTGTTGGCTGTTTATTGAATAATTACGATTCCCATATTTCTTATGAGCATTTTGCTTATACGGGACGTGTACGGGCTGTAACCACTGCACAGTAAGCTGACTTTTATTTGTTTACCGAAAATATTTTTGTCCGTCTTCAACAGTGTGAGCTCTACCATTGGGTGGATCTGCTGGACCGCTTTGATGGCATCCTGTGCGATGCAGGCCAGACGGTGGAGAACATGTCATGGCTGCTGGTGTGTGACCGTCCCGACAATGGACAGCTCAAAGCCCTGCTGCTGGCGGTGCTCAACTTCACAGCCCTGCTCATTGAGTATAGTTTCTCTAGGCACCTCTACAGCTCCATAGAGGTATGCTTACACTTAGTACGCTCTCGACCGCCAGACTACATTTGTCGCAGAGGAAAAGGTGAAGCTGCTCGCTAACCGTAACCTCTTTTTTTATCTTCCACCCCCCTCCCTTTTACAGCACTTAACCACCTTGTTAGCGTCATGCGACATGCAGGTTGTCCTGTCCGTGCTGAACCTGCTCTATGTGTTCAGTAAGCGCTCCAACTACATCACAAGGCTGGGGTCTGACAAAAGAACGCCTCTGCTGGCCCGTCTGCAACACCTGGCGGAGGTCTGGAGAATGCTATTGTTTTCCTCTAGTCATGATTCCAGCTGTCCTTCAAGAGAAAGAGCTGCATTGTTTAGGCTCTTTTGTTCTTTTTTTTTTTTGTAGAGCTGGGGAGGAAAGGAGAATGGCTTTGGTCTGGCCGAGTGCTGCAGGGATCTGCCCATGACGGTAAGAATTTTACAGAGCGATCTTCGATACCCGTCCCTGCCTGCAGCAATAGCACTACTGGCTCGACGTTCAGAAATAAGGGCCGTCAAATGACGCTAATTAACCGCCGCACATGAACTGTCTTTCCTTACTATGCTACCCCCTGTTGGTCAATGGGCAGAAGTACCCTCCCAGTGCCACCACGCTGCATTTCGAGTTTTATGCTGAACCGGGCCCTGAGGTCAAAGTAGAGAGGAAGGTAACGACCAAGACATTTATTTGCGCTAAGATCGCGTGATTAAAAACGAAACATATTTGTTGATTATTGCTTTGACGGCTTAGCCTTTTCCCTAATCCTTTCCGAACTCTTCTTTCCCCAGCAGACAAGTAGTAACACACTACACTATATTCACATCGAGCAGCTTGACAAGGTACAGTCAGAACTGCATTATGTCAATAATGGCAGAGTCATGATACCATGGATTCCTCACCTCACACCTTGTGTCCTGTGTCGCTCAGATTTCAGAGAGCCCCTCTGAGATCATGGAGTCGCTGACGGTGATGTACAACATCCCCAAAGACAAACAGACCCTGCTGTTCACACACATTCGACTGGCCCATGGTTTCTCAAATCACAAGAAGAGGTTGCAGGCTGTGCAGGCCCGACTGCATGCTATCTCTATATTGGGTGAGTAGATGCCGTCTCCTTTAGATAGAGAGGCAAATTGTTTTGCACCAAATTTTAACTGCTGACCTTTTGGGTTTCTTTGCAGTGTATTCAAATGCACTCCAAGAGTCAGCCAACAGTATACTGTATAATGGCTTGATAGAGGAGCTGGTGGATGTATTGCAGATTACAGACAAACAGCTTGTGGTAAGAAAGTAGTTTCTGCTCAATCATTGTCACTATACTAAATGCCTATGCCACACTAGCAGCAGTACTGTATTTGTCAGCTGACATTAGATGCCTTTTTGTTGCTTTGTCATACCAAGATTGCTTTCAGATCACTTTGATTGGTGCATTCTCCAGTGTCAATGCAACAGCATTTTCGAGCCCCCTTTCAGTTTCTGAAATACCGTGTTTGCTTGTGTCCTTCAGGATATCAAGGCAGCATCTTTGCGCACTTTAACTTCGATTGTCCATCTGGAGAGGACACCCAAACTTTCCAACATCATCGACTGCACTGGCACCGCCTCCTACCATGGCTTCTTGCCTGTGTTGGTGCGCAACTGTATACAAGCAATGATTGGTGAGAATGCGGGCAGAACTTCGGGTCTCGCAGTTTAGCGTGAGATGCACGGGAGTTCAGGACAAGGAGAACGTGCCCTTGTTTGTGAACCTTTGGTTTCTGTTTCCCAGATCCTCTGATGGAACCTTACCCGCACCAGTTCGCCACCGCACTCTTCTCATTCCTCTACCACTTGGCAAGCTATGATGCCGGAGGGGAAGCCCTTGTCTCCTGTGGCATGATGGAAGCCCTCCTGAAGGTACATCCTGATCCTAACAGTATGTCCTTACCAGTTGTTTTTTTTTCTTTTCAGTATGATGATGTTTGCCATCTACTTATCTTTGTAGGTGATCAAGTTCCTGGGCGATGAGCAGGACCAGATCACCTTTGTGACACGAGCAGTGCGGGTCGTGGACCTCATCACCAACCTTGACATGGCTGCCTTTCAGTCCCACAGCGGCCTTTCCATTTTCATCTGCAGGCTCGAGGTTGGTTGGTGCACTTTGCACTTCTTCTATTTTTTGACACTGCAGCCTACAGCCACAGAGTTACTGAAACCTCTACTGAACCCCTGGACTCATCCGTCACCGCTCACCTTCTCCTGTAATCACTTTGTATACATAGCATGAGGTGGACCTGTCGAGGAAAGAGTGCCCCTTTGTCATTAAGCCAAAGATTCAGAGGCCTAGTGCAGCTGTGGAGTCCGAGGACATGGACACAGACATGGAGAGTAAGTTGCTATTCCTTAGACCTATGGAAGGTTCTCAACGTCGGAAATTAATATGTCCAAGTTGAAACTATAATTGAAGTCGCAGGCTGTTCGTCAACATTTCAAAGTTCCAAAGAATCGCTCGGCTGTTGAGTTGATTTGCCAGCGCTACGTGTTCTCGCAGTGTCAGAAGTTGCCATGGAAAGCAGCCCCGGACCGTCAACATCTTCTGGCTCCAGACCAGATGCAGACCACAGGGCGCAGAGCGGCGCTGCCAACACGCCTCGCGCAGGTACACGCAGCACATACGTAAGACACAAACACTTGTGACTACCGCATTCCACCATAACAATGGTGCTCTGTCTCTCCAGGTATGCAGTGTATTCCTCAGAGGGCAGCTCTGTTAAAGTCAATGCTAAATTTCTTGAAGAAAGCCATCCAAGACCCTGCCTTTTCTGATGGCATCCGCCACGGTGAGTCACCGACATCCGCTCACTTGTTCTACAGGTGCAGCTCACGATCAAGGCTATTATGCTAGTCTTGGGTATACACATTGAATAGCTTGCTGAATTGTGGCCTTGAAGGCCTATACTTTTCATTCCTTCCAAATCGGGACCGTTAATGTTTGTGTCTGCACCCTCTTTTTGTCTCAGTAATGGATGGGTCTTTGCCTACCTCACTCAAGCACATCATCAGTAACGCAGAATATTATGGCCCTTCGCTCTTCCTCTTAGGTAAGCAGTGTCTCTTAACTAAGCTCAGCTCAGTCACTTGATTTCAGAGATTCACAGTGTATGTCTTATACGTCTTCTTGTGTTTCTCTCCCCCGCCCCTGCTCTTGTCTCTTGTCTTTCACCATTGTAGCGACGGAGGTTGTGACGGTGTTTGTGTTCCAGGAGCCATCCCTGCTCTCCTCCCTGCAGGATAATGGTCTCACTGATGTCATGCTGCATGCCCTTCTCATCAAAGACGTGAGTCTCCAGCACTGCCACTGCGTGCTGCGTTTTTTTAAAAAAAGTGTACGGGTAACGGTCTGGTACGACGACCTGCGTTGTGTAAGCAACCCGGCGACAGCAGCGCAGCTCATAGGAGTTTTGAGGGAAAAGGGATACGATGCAAGCCAGCACTGTCAATCACTGGCTGGGGAAAAGGGTGGCAGGGAGCTCACCTTTGCCGCCATCACCCTCTTCATTTTTGACTTCATTTGCATGATCTGTGTTGTTGACGTTGTTGTTTCTCCTTTCCAGGTTCCTGCTACCCGTGAGGTGTTGGGTTCTCTCCCCAATGTGTTCAGCGCTCTGTGCCTGAATGCAAGAGGGCTGCACTCCTTCGTTCAGTGCCAGCCATTTGAGCGCCTCTTCAAAGTGCTCTTGTCCCCCGACTACCTGCCCGCCATGCGACGGAGACGCAGCTCCGACCCTTTGGGTGAGTTGGACTGCATGAGCTGCATTATTTAGATTTTTTTTTTTTTGTGGAACCTGCTTGAGTGATTGACGCATTCTGCATTTGGCTTCAGGCGACACTGCGTCCAACTTGGGCAGCGCCGTGGATGAGCTTATGAGACACCAACCCACTTTGAAGACTGATGCTACTACTGCCATTATTAAGGTAGTTTCCCTTTTTTTTAAAGTTACAAGTGCGCTCTGCAATGCAGGCATCCGATTTGGCGAGCTAATTAAAGCCAAACCTACGTTACAGTTATTGGAGGAGATCTGCAACCTGGGCCGAGCCCCCGAGTACATCTGCCAGAAACCGTCTATCCAGAAAGCAGACGGCACCGTGGCGGTTCCACCGGCACGCTCCAGCCACGCTGCCGAAGAGGCTTCGAGCGAGGATGAAGAGGAGGAGGAGGCTCTCCATACGTTCAGCCAGCAGCAGGGGGAACCAGAGAGCAACAGACAGTCAGTGCCACTTGAACTGTATGACGCTGAGTTCGTAACACAATAGAATAGAGCAACAGCTCTTTACAGACTCTGATATTTTTCAGGTCAACTGAGTCAATTTTCAAATAATTAGGTCGGTAATTGTCATTTTGATTATTTGTCTTTCAGGGTGGTGGGCACTGAAGAACGGATCCCCATTCCTCTCATGGATTATATTCTGAATGTGGTGAGTGTTGATTGACAGGTTTCTTATTGCTATTGGTATGCTGTGAAACATTCCACGCTGTAAAAAAAAAAAAAAAAAAGTTCTCTGATTTCTTGGTTCACCTGTTGATCTGTGATGCGCACCCTTTTTTTTTTCCAGATGAAGTTCGTGGAGTCCATCCTAAGCAACAACACCACAGATGACCACTGCCAGGAGTTTGTCAACCAGAAGGGGCTGCTACCTCTGGTCTCCATCCTGGGCTTGCCCAACTTGCCCATAGATTTCCCCACCTCTGCCGCCTGCCAAGCTGTGGCTGGTGTCTGCAAGTCTATATTGGTGAGCAAAAACCAAAAAATCTACAACTAAAACTACAACTCTAACTTACTAACTTACTATTTCACTTCAATTTGTGGAATGTCAGACTAACCTCCTCTCTCTCTCTCTCCCCCTTAGACTCTCTCACATGAGCCTAAGGTACTCCAGGAAGGGCTGTGCCAACTGGACAGTATCCTGACGTCCCTGGAGCCGCTTCACCGACCGATCGAGGTGCCCGGTGGCTCCGTGCTTCTCAGAGAACTGGCCAACGCGGGCCATGTCACCGACGCCACGTTATCGGCCCGTGCCACGCCGCTTCTTCATGCACTTACCGCAGCGCACGCCTACATCCTCATGTTCGTTCATACTTGCAGAGTCGGACAGGTAAATATGAAAGTTTTTTTTTTTTTTTTTCAAATCAAACAAAAAAGATCAATGTATTTATGGCTTTTCAAGCTGTGGAGGGGGTCTGCATGTTTGTGATCCTTTTTAGAATGGCATTTCAGTGGCTCTTCTGCTCTCTTTCTGAACAGAGCGAGATCAGGGCTATCTCAGTCAACCAGTGGGGCTCCCAGCTGGGCTTGAGTGTTCTGAACAAGCTCAGTCAGCTCTACTGCTCTCTGGTATGGGAGAGCACTGTGCTGCTGTCCCTCTGCACGCCTAACAGGTGAAGCTCTTATCCTTTACACCCCCGCTTTATTTGAACTGCATAGCCAGCTGCAGCCCTCTTAACGCCTCTCAACCGTCCCCAACAGCCTGCCACCAGGGTGTGAGTTCGGCCAGGCTGACATGCAAAAGCTGGTGCCCAAAGAGGAGAAGCCGTCTGGCAGCACTGCAGCAGCCGCAGCCTCTGGCTCCAGGAGAACCGGTAATACGATCAATCCGCTTTGTTCATTTCAAACAGCCGTTTCCTATCACGTCCCTGGAACATGAAGAGCTATAACAACTCCAATCTTTTCTCCCATTATCTAGCAGAATCGGAGACGACATCTGTGGATGCATCTGCCGGTGGACTGCTGGAAGGTATGGGTCTGGACGGGGACACCTTGGCTCCCATGGAGACAGACGAACCCACCACATCAGACCCGAAGGCCAAATCCAAACTTACTCCAGCCATGGCCACCCGCATCAAACAGATTAAACCACTACTCTCTGGTGAGATCACTTCGATGGCGATCAAACCTAAAGTTCTGTTTATTGTTAATGTCTTGACTGATTTTTTTTTTTTTTTTTTTTAAATTGCCTTAACACAATGGGTTTATTCTCTCACCCACCTCTCCGTGGGATTCCAGCTTCATCGCGACTCGGCAGGGCTCTGGCTGAACTCTTTGGCCTGCTGGTGAAGCTGTGCGTGGGCTCTCCAGTCCGCCAGCGCCGCTCCCACCACGCCACAAGCACTGGCACCACCCCCACACCTGCCGCCCGCGCCACCGCCTCTGCTCTTACGAAGCTCCTCACCAAGGGGCTGAGTTGGCAGCCCCCGCCCTACACGCCCACCCCTCGCTTTAGGTAAGAGCAGACTACACCATGCATCGTAAACAGAGGCGATGATATGATGGGCTTTTTTTTAATAAATATTTTTTTCCACCTGGCAGGCTGACTTTTTTCATCTGCTCAGTCGGCTTCACGTCCCCCATGCTGTTTGATGAGAGAAAATACCCCTACCACCTAATGCTGCAAAAGTTCTTTTGCTCTGGGGGGCACGATGCCTTATTTGAGTAAGTCCTACCGTATGCATAGACATGACACAGTGAGAACCGTACTGTAACGTTGTGATGTCTACGCTTGGCAGGAGTTTCATTGGTTGTGTTACTTTTGTGCAGGACATTCAACTGGGCCCTGTCTATGGGTGGGAAGGTGCCCGTGTCTGAGGGTCTGGAGCACACCGATCTCCCGGATGGGACCGGGGAGTTCCTGGACGCCTGGTTAATGCTAGTGGAGAAGATGGTGAACCCGAGCACCGTGCTCGACTCACCCCACTCCCTACCGGCTAAAATGCCCGGGGTCACCCCCACCATGCCCCAGTTCAGTGCCCTTCGGTTCCTCATAGTCACCCAGAAGGTCAGTATCTGCTCGTATTCGAATGAGTCTACTGCTGCCTTCAAATAAACCCCCATAAGTTTATGCTTTCGACAGGGGAAGTCAGTTTTGCATAACGTATGTCGTTCAAGTGGTTAAACCCGTGAGAACATGTTTTCGCTCGGGACAGCGACAGGAAAGATGCACACCGTAAGATTCCGTCTTGGTCTCTGTTGCATTTCTGCATTTTAGAAAATGACATGCAACTTACATACCTCAAGTTATAAATGAGACGGCATCAGTCAGTTCACTTGGACTCCTTGTGTAAAACTTAACCGTGTCGATATGCAGCATACTGTATCTCACGTATGCATTTGTGTATAAGCCTCTGGATTTATGAGCATTCTCCTTCCTGGGCATGATAATATGAGTGTTTGCCGTGAATGCGTGTTGTCGTTGTCGTTAATTTAACCCAGTCTGTCCCTCTTCAAGGCTGCATTCAACTGCATCCGCAGCCTGTGGAACAGGAAGCCGCTAAAGGTTTACGGAGGCAGGATGGCCGAGTCCATGCTGGCCATCCTCTGCCACATCCTAAGAGGGGAGCCTGTCATCCAGGAACGCCTGGCCAAGGAGAGGGAGGGGACGGTGCGCCCCGACGACGAGGGGACCTCCACTGGCTCTTTGGGACCCAGCGGGGCCCCTGGAGCATCGACAACGGGCGGAGAGGCGCCCGCTCCGACTGGAACAACCTCTGGAGGGCCAGCAGGAGGCGCAACTGAGGAGTCCACCAACTCTACCCCCCGCCGTGAGCCCCAGGTTAACCAGGCGCAGCTTACACAGGTATGGAGGAAAACCTGTCTGACGCTTTGCTTTTTCATGTAGGTTGGTTGTTATCATCAGAAGAGGGCACTATTTGTTCACTATGTCAAAACAGCGGTCTTCAAATTGCATGCACAAGCTTATTTCTTTCTTTAATTTTGTCTGAAATTGTGTGGTACTGTTTGGGCGTTGACTGACAGCTTTTCCTGCTTTGCCAGCTGTGGTTTGTCCCTGCAGCCCCCTCAATATTGTCAGCAGAGAATCTCTAACAGCACAGATTTCCTACATAAGTACACACTTAGGTGGCCGTGTAGGCAGGAAGCCAAAACGGCAGCGCTCAGTCGACCAGTCTTCTTCCCCTGTATCTCGCACGCACTGAATCCCGGGCCACCGTTTGTTTTATAACAGGAAAGATGCAGAGGGAGGAGGAGGCACGCACAGGTCCACCAGCAGCATCTCCAACAGGTATCAGGGGGAGAAACGGAAAAGGAGAGGTGGTTAGAGGGAAGGAGTAAAGGGAAGAGATGGAGGACCGAGGACAGGGAGAGAGGAGTTTGGACCAGATTATGCAGGATGTCGGGATAGTTGTGAAGGAAAACGTTTTGCGGTGATTCAGAAAAGGGAAGACCAGGAGTAAGTGGAAGAATGTATCCCCAACCAGCACAATCGTATCAGGTGTCTTTGACCTTTTTTTTTTCAGTCTTCCCTTTCTGCTCGCCCTTCGACCACCACACCGACTCTGCTTTGACTCTTGTAACAATGCGACTTCCCTCTTTTTTGTCATGTTTCAGCTGATGGATATGGGTTTCTCAAGAGAACACGCCATGGAGGCCCTCCTGAACACAAGCACCATGGAGCAGGCCACAGAATACCTACTTACGCACCCACCTCCACTTCTTGGTGGAGCAGTGAGGGTAAGACTTCGCAGACGGAAGCTCGCACACTTCATTCCTTCTTGCATTCAGGAGCCAAAACCAGACAGCTGACGTTGTTGGTCTCCTTTTTTTATTCCAGGACCTCACCATGTCTGAAGAGGACCAGATGATGAGGGCCATTGCAATGTCACTTGGGCAAGAGGTCAGCATGGAGCAACGCTCTGATTCTCCTGAAGTATGTCATTCTCAATGCTTCATTACACGGGGGAAAAAAGTGCTCCTCCAGTCTCTTGCTAAATGAAACCTCGCTAATGAGAAACTTAAACTTGCGCCCCTGTGTTCGCTTAAGGAAGCGGCACGTCGGCGCGAGGAGGAGGACCGGCGGGCCAGGGAGCGTGCTGAAGAGGAAGAGGCCCGCTGCTTGGAGCGCTTCATGGAGGCTGAGCCGCTGGACCCCCAGGAGCTGCATACCTTCACTGACTCCATGCTGCCCGGCTGCTTCCATCTCCTGGACGAGCTGCCCGACACGGTCTACCGCCTCTGCGACCTGCTGATGACCGCCATCAAGAGGAGCGGCCCGGAGTACAGAGATCTCATCCTCAGCCAGGTCGTCGACCAGGTGAGCGGGTGGACGCAGGTTTAAATGGCCAGCTTTCCTGTCGTTTGGCTAATCTCTTACTTAAGGCCTTAATTAAGAGATTAACCTTGACAGAACGCATGTACTGTCATGTTTTATTATACCCTGAACTCAAATGCTGCTATTAAATATCTCGGCGTCTTATCGTTTAGCACGAGCAACCGCGAATAGCTCATCTAATAATTGAAAAGAGAGGCACAACGTGTTTGTACCAGCTTTTTGTGTTCGTTTTGTGTAGGTGTGGGAGGCAGCGGACGTGCTGATCAAGGCGGCTGAGCCCCTGACGACCAGTGACACAAAGACGGTGTCTGAGTGGACCAGACAGATGGCCACATTGCCCCAGGCCTCGAAGCTGGCAACACGTATTCTGCTGCTCACTCTGCTCTTTGAGGTAAAGGAAACACGCACGCACGCTGAGAAGTTCTGCCCTTAACATGTTCCCTCTTAGAGGATGAAGACGTTGTCTGCCACGGCTCCTCGAGAAATCCCTTTTTTATTTCCTGTAATGACAGGAGCTGAAGCTGTTGGGCGCCAAGGTGGTGGAGAACAGCGGGATTCTGGATTTGCTGATTAAGCTGCTCGAAGTTGTGCAGCCCTGTCTGCAGGCTGCCAAAGAGCAGAAAGACATTCAGACGCCGAAGTGAGTTTTCCCACAGCACCTCTCTTCGCTTGCAAACGTCGCGCCAGCTTCTCATCACGAGACGGTGAATGTTCGTCACATAAAACGCCTTCCCTTTTTTCTGCAGATGGATCACGCCAGTACTCCTGATCATCGACTTCTACGAGAAGATGGCGGTGTCTTCAAAGCGCAGGGAACAAATGAACAAGGTATAAACTCTGTGCATTGCGTTGTCAGGTGGTACTTTGTGCAACGAGTTAATTATCTCTCCTTCCGCCTCCAGTATCTGCAGCCCAATGGAAACAACTGGCGATGGTTCGATGACCGCTCCGGCCGTTGGTGCAGCTACAGCGCGTCAAACAACAGCACTATTGACTCAGCATGGAGGGCCGGGGAGAGCAGCGTCCGCTTCACAGCTGGACGCCGGAGATACACGGTGCAGTTTAACACCATGGTGCAGGTAAGTTTGCACATGCTTCTCCGCTTTAAAGGATACACGGATAAAACCACACACGAGCCTCGTTTCACGGTCGATCGCGTTCAGCAGAGCTTGCCGGGCTCCTGTCATTAACTCCCCTCCCTTGGGCAGGTGAACGAGGAGACGGGCAACAGGAGGCCGGTGATGTTGACTGTCCAGAGAGTGCCTCGCATGCCCAAGCCCGCCAAGAGCGGTAGCATTACTGACTCGGAGAGAGAAGAGGCGGACAGGAGCAAAGCGGAGGAGACCCAGACCGACCTGGACTCGGGGGCAGCGGTGGAGATGAGTGCTCCGAAGGATGATACCAGCCAGCTGAAGGAGACGCCCTCTGGCCCCTCGTCCACCCTGGAGCCCGACTACACCCAGGGCTCCGACATAGTTGTGCAAGGTCTGACTGAGGACATGACCACCGTTCTTATTCGGGCTTGCGTCAGTATGATCAGTGTCCCCGTGGACCCAGACACCCTCCACGCCACGCTGCGTCTCTGCCTGCGCCTCACGCGCAACCATCACTACGCCATGATGTTTGCTGAGCTGAAGAGCACGCGGATGATCCTGGGTCTCACCCAGAGCTCCGGGTTCAATGGCTTCACCCCGCTCGTCACACTGCTCTTCAGACACATCATCGAAGATCCGGCCACACTGCGCCACACGATGGAAAAGGTTAGTCGATGTAGACGCTGTTGGTCAGTTGTTTCACCTCCACCTTCCCGAAATATGGCGTTTTCTGAAATATACTTGTACGCCGTGTTAATAACAAACAAAATTTTGCGCTGCCACAGGTGGTGAGGTCGGCTGTGACCAGTGGAGCAGGCAGCACTACCTCGGGAGTGGTGTCAGGCAGCCTCGGCTCCAGAGAAATCAATTATATTCTTCGTGTGCTGGGCCCTGCCGCCTGCCGTAACCCTGAATGCTTTGCCGAAACTGCCAGCAACTGTGTCCGCATTGCTCTGCCTGCCCCACGTGGAGCTGGCACTGGTGAGTGTGTGAGCTTTTGGTAGCCCTTTTTAGCTTTAGTAGGGCTTGGGGCCCATCATTGCTTAAGTGCGGCAACTTGATGAGATTAAAAAATTACGTTTGTGTCTCACCCAAGTGAGCTCATACTGGGTCTTTTTCCCGCAGCCTCTGATGACGAGTTTGAGAACCTTCGTATTAAGGGGCCCAACGCCGTGCAGCTGGTGAAGACCACTCCTCTGAAGCTCTCTCCCTTACCCCCTATCCCCGAAACCATCAAGGAGGTCCTCTATGACATGCTCAATGCACTGGCTGCCTACCACGCCCCTGAAGAACGTAAGATCTTGACCACTATCAGTTTTAAGGGCGTATATTTAATTGAAACGGCAGTAGTCGTCGAAACGTCTCAGCTAATTGCGTGCTTTCTGCATGTGGCACAGCCGAGCGTCCGGACGAGCGTGCAGCAGTGGTGCCCGGTGGTCAAGACCTGTGCCAGATACTGCAGGACGTCGGCGACGACGTCTACCAGCAGTACCGCCTCACCCGGCAGGGCAGCGACTTCGACTCCCAGTCCGCTTTCCACATCAACGTGAGTCTCGGTGACGAAGCGGTCCTGTTCGGGCTCGTGCGGACGTGAAAAGGCTTCATCTTCCCCTTTAATTAACAGAACCATGTGTCTGTCTCGCAGACCCAAGTGTTCGCTGCTGATGGAGGCGTGACTGAGTCTTCTCAGTCCGGCACGCCGCAAGGAGAAGGTGAGACTGAAGGTTTGTTTGTGCAGCGATACACAGGCAAAACAAACATAAAAAAAAAATCTCACGTCGTAGGAACCCTCATGTCTCCTTGTTAAGATTTTTCAATTTTCAGTCCACAGCTAAAATGTGCTCCACACAAATGTAAAAATTAGCTTTAACTTTGCTGTGATTTGCCCCGTGGTTTCGCCTCAGCCTCCACGCCAGAAGAGATGCGGGAGGAGAAGAAAGAACAGGAGGGGGAGAAGGGCGCCAGCTCGGACGAGGGTAAAGCGGCGAAAGTGAAGGCGAGCAAGCCTCTGATGCCCACCTCCACCATCCTCAGACTGCTTGCTGAGCTGGTGCGCTCCTATGTGGGCATCGCCACGTTGATCGCCTCCTACTGCTACACCGCCGGACAGTCCGAGCTCATTAAGGAGGTGGGTGGTTCAGCGAAATCTTCTCGGCTCCTCGCACCTCTGTGTTGTCACGGTGATGATATCGCTGACCTCCCCTGTGTCCGAACAGGATTGCAGTGTTCTAGCCTTTGTGCTCGACCACCTGCTGCCCCACACCCAGAACTCGGAGGACAAGGACACGCCGGCCTTGGCACGCCTCTTCCTAGCCAGCCTGGCAGCTGCCGGCACTGGCACTGATGCCCAGGTGGCCCTGGTCAATGAGGTGAAGGCCGCCCTGAGCCGAGCACTAGCAATGGCGGAGGGCGCCGAAAAACACGCCAGGTAAACAGCATAAAAACATGTCAACCGACCTGATATGGATAACGTGACCCTGGAATGAGCAATTGATGATTTGTCTGGACCCCAGTTATCTCTTTTTGACCTGACACATCTCTTCCACAGGCTTCAGGCAGTGATGTGCATCATCAGCACCATCATGGAATCGTGTCCCTCCACGTCCAGCTTCTACAGCACAGCGGCAGCCAAGACGCAGCACAACGGCATGAACAACATCATAAGGCTGTTTCTGAAGAAAGGACTGGTCAACGACTTGGCCCGCGTGCCTCACAGCTTGGATTTGTCCAGGTATACGATTACACCGTATTCATTTGAAATAGCAAATCGTTTGACAGTCGATCTTATTCGACTGGGGATGCCTGCATCGCGCAGTGTGACCTGTGGACGAGGCAGTGAAAGGCGCTTTCTTGCAAGCAGAAGTTATGTTTACGTTCACTCCATTTAAAAAGCACTGTCCTTGATGTTTAACGAATGTGGAAAGTGCATTTTCCTTTTTCAAACGCAAGAAAAAAATTCATTCATTCATTAATAACATCACAAAGCAAATAATTTTGATCTTGAGTGTTTGGTCGTTTTAGGCCATAAAATCAGTGTAAAAAAAAAAAAAAACTTCATATTCTTCCTTTGCATTAGTCCCAACATGGCCAACACAGTGAACGCTGCCTTGAAGCCTCTGGAGACCCTTTCCCGCATTGTTAATCAGCCCAGCAGCCTGTTCGGGGGAAAAGGAGGCTCCAGCAAGAACAAGGCTGAGCACGATACCGTGGGCACCGCCAGGGACAGCAACAGCAACACTCAGGACCAAGGTATTGACCTGATCCAGATGAGTCGTTTCAACGCCCGAGAGCCAGTTATGCCAAATTGCGTCTGGTTGCTTAATGCACGACATTTATTCCAGGAGAGTCTGGCGAGGCAGAGCCAGTGGAGGGCAATCACAGGGTGCAGGGAACAGACACCGACCTAATGGACGGAGAGACGGAGGGAGACACTGTGGTCATTGCCGGTCAGCCAGAGGTTCTCAGCACGCAGGCCATGCAGGTGATTGACGTTCCATTAAACACTCATACTCAAAACAGTATATCACCACATTTCGAGATTTCCTCTGGAATTACCACCCGTCACATATAAGTGGGTATGCCCATCATTTCCTGCATTTACAGGTAGAGAATGAGCTGGTGGATCTGATCGACGAGCTCCTGGAGAGGGATGCTGGCGCTGTCAACAGCACAATTATAGGTAAGCCACTGAATTCACATGAGAAGGGACAGCAAGGGTAGAGTGGAAAGAGGTGAAGAAAAGGTCAGAATAGTTGAGTTGAACAACCAGTAAAAAAAAAAAAATCAATAAAATGACGATAAAGATTCCCTGCACCCTGGAATCGCAGCTCCCTTAAATTTTACGATTTTTATTAGCTGCGATTCCAGGTTACGAGTACTTCCCGTATCGCGAAGGGGCGGAGGTGTTTCACCCGCCGTCTGCTTTTTCATTCAGTGGGACGCAGCGGGGAAGATGAGTCACAAGAGGATGTGCTGATGGACGAGGCCCCCTCCAATATTAGCCAGGCATCCACTCTTCAGGCCAACAGGGAAGGTAAGACATGGACGCATCAGGACGTTGTGTTTATCGCGATAAATAGCAGTTTCTTCCACTTTTTGTAAACTGTCAAGCCTTAGACACTGGAATCAGACATGGAAAAGCTTCCAAAAAAACAGACTGTTAAAACCCTTGAGGCCGATTTGTTATTTGGGCTATAAATATTAAATCTGACTTGGCTCGGTTCATAAGATCTTCTTGAACGGGACTGTGTTTTTCCCTCTTCCATCAGACTCCATGAACATCCTGGAACCGGAGGACGAGGAACACACACAGGAGGAGGATTCTAGCGGCAGCAATGATGATGAGGACAGCCAGGATGAAGAGGAGGAGGAGGAAGAGGAGGAGGAAGAGGACCAGGTATGGATTGACGCCATGTTGCAAAAGTAAACAAGTCTTAATTGCTGCATATTTATCCTCAACGCTCGCGAATCCTCCTTTTCCTCAAGGATGATGAAGAAGGAGATGAGGACGACGACGACGAGGGTTCAGAGATGGAGCTGGACGAGGACTTCCCTGACATCAACGCTGCGCCGCACATCCGCTTCGAAAGGTTTGACAGGGATGATGACCTCATCATAGAGTTTGACAACATGTTCTCCAACAACGGTAAGCAGGATTTTTTTACTTACAATTACTTTTATTTGTTTGAATTTTTTACAATTTAGCTTCAGTCCCCGAACATCTGTTACAGAGATCTGCTGATCCTTAATCCTCGCTGCACATTCAGCCTGATTTTTTTTTTTTTTTTTTATTTTCGTTGTCATCACAAGGAAGCTAATTTTGTGAATTACGGCTTCGCATGCACAATCCCAGGACCCAAGAACTAGCTCATGTAAACTGATTGACAAACTGAAGACAAAACCATGTACAAAAGGGAAAAAAGAGACTATGTAGAACAGCTTGGTTATTAATTTTTCAGAAACATTACTTGGGGGTTTGGCCAGGTGTACCCCTAATGTTTTCCTGCTGTTTTCTGTTATTTCTTCCCATCAGCTGACATCCCTCCCTCCCCAGGCAACATCCCCAGCTCCCACCCACTGATGGTGCGCCACGCCGACCACGGTTCCCTCACCCTGGGCGTGGCTGGCACGAGCAGCCGCCTCGCCCAGGGCATGGGCCGCAGCCAGCGGACCCTGCGCCAGCTCACCGCCAACAGTGGACACACCATCCACGTCCACTACCCCGGCAATCGCCAGCCCAACCCGCCGCTCATCTTGCAACGGTGACGGCACGCTTTTCTGCGTTGGACAACGTCTGCCTTCTGTCTGCGATATTGCTACTAAACGTGCCCGTTCCTCACCTGCTCCCGTCTTTAGGCTGTTGGGCCCCAGTGCAGCGGCAGACATCTTGCAGCTGTCCAGCTCTCTGCCCCTGCAGTCGCGGGGACGCGCGCGTCTTTTGGTCGGGAACGAGGACGTGCACATCATCGCTCGTTCTGACGACGAGTTGTTGGACGACTTCTTCCACGAGCAGAGCAGCACTGGGGGACAAGCAGGTGAGAATATCTACGGGTCGTCTCCATAATAGTCTTTGTGTTTAGTACTGGCCTGAGATCCTAACACGTTTGCTTTTGCTGTTTCTCCAGGCACCCTCTCTAGTATTCCCACTGCTTTGACTAGATGGACAGATGAGTGTAAAGTGCTGGATGCCGAGAGTATGCACGACTGTGTGGCAGGTAGGTTGCTGAACGTTTGTGTGTGTGTGTGTGTGTGTGTGTATATCCCGATTCATGACCAGTCAAAACATTTTATTAATTTAAATCCGTGCACAAGGCTTAATGTCTTAACCATAACTGTGACTATTTACACTTTATGTTAAAGTCACAGCCGAAGATTAGTTCTGACACCCGTTTGCTTTCAGTGGTGAAGGTGCCGATCCTGCAGCACCTGGAGAGTCTGCGTGATGAGGAGCTGGAGGAGCGCAGGGAGAAGAGGAGGAGGCAGCTGGCTGAGGAAGAGGAGTCAAAGCAGAACGAGAGGAGGGCGTCTGGAGCAGAGCAGGCCAGGGAACAGAGCCTGCAGGTTGGGCAAATAATGCATTTGTTGGCCCACGGGGAAGAGGGTTGTTTTTTGTTTTTGTTTTTTTAGCCGCTGTATCCACTTTTTGCTCATGTCATCCGTTTTGTTCCCCAGGGTTCTGGATTGGGGACGGTTAATGGCGCAGAGAACACTGCAGGTACTGACGTTTGCGTCGTCTGTTTTGGTTTAGTATGGTATTCTCCTTTCAGAATTTCTAAGTTCCTGCACCTGTCTGAAGTGGACACGCCTCGGCGACGGGGCACCCAGAGGTTAGCAGCCAGCGAAGCGTGCTGTGGGATGAGGTAGTAGTTTGTATAGTTTTAGGATCACACCAGATCTGGGAGATAACTATACAGTCTACTGTCTTTCTTATGGTAACGCCATACCAGCCTGGCACCCGTCATCTGCTGCAAAGGAGATTCGCTCTTAACGTGGAAATACCTCGCATACAATTGTCAGACTGAAATATGGCGGCTCTACGCTGCTGTCTCAAGTACCTACCTTTGCACATTATCTCAAGTGTACAATGTTGCCTTGTGTGTAGCTTGTATTTCTGCAGCCCAGCTGTGCTGTGGTGAGGTAGTAAGTTGTGTTGTTGTTGGGGATCAGGATTGTGCACCCCGTTAAGGAGATAACTATACAACTTACTGCCTTCCTCAGCAGGGGCTATTGGCATCCGTGTAAGAAATGATCTTTTAGGCTGCAATTGCAAATAATGTATGAGCCTGTTTACCAGTTAGGCATTAGTAGAATGTTGAGAGAGAACCCTTGCAACAATTTCGTAGTCACATTTTCAGAATGAGTACGTTCACATACGTTTTTTTTCTGGATCTTGCAGAGGGTGAGCAGGCTCAGGGCGGCACAGTGTCGTGTCTCGACCCACCCAGGGTCTCCGAGGGCTTCCTCACTGCTCCCCCATCTGGAGAGGTCACTCCCACCACACCTGCTCCTCACGAACAGGCCCTAGTCTCCCTGGAGACTGCTATCAGCCAGCAGGTCCACCAGCCAATCGCGGACCTGCTGCTGGCTGAGTCACATGCCAGCTCACTGGCTGCTCTGGCAGGGGCAGGCCTTCCACCCTTGTCGGCAGCCGACAGACCAAACAGTGAAGCGGAGGCATCTCAGATGGAAATGTCCCCAGCGCCCACAATCGGTGAGAGAGTCGGTGGAGGAGGAGGTGGTGGTGGTGGTGGTGGAGGAGGAGGAGGAGGAGGAGCATTGGATGAAGGCAGGGAAGGTAGACTAACTTTGAAAATTCTCTTTATACAGACCGGCCAACAGTGAGGGCACACTCCTGTATTGTAAAAAGATATTGTTGATCCTGGTCGCGGCTCGACCTATCATAAATTCTCCACACTGTGAAATACAGATAAATCTCCCTTTAATGGATTTTGCCACAGTGCATTCAGTGATATAAAGCCCTAACCTTTACCCCCACCCACTGTCTCAGCCTCTCTAAGTCCAGACATTGTGGAGACCGCCGAGCCCGCCGTGGTGGGTGCGTCACAACTGGAGGGGTCGCCCATGGACACGAGCAGCCCCGCCTCTGCCACTCAGGAAGAAGCCGCTCCCAGCGCCGCTCAGACCACACAGCTGTCCCAGGAGCTGTCTGCCAGCGGGGAGAGCGGGCTGACGGACAGGCAGACGGACGCAGAGACTGGGTGAGTCGCTTGAAGTGTCATCGACGGCAAGCATCGCGTGTCCATTTTTTTTTTTTTTGTTGATTGCTCGATCAGAGGACCAGAAATGTTCTTAGCTGCTGGTTGGGTAAAACGTAGCATGTGGCCTTTAATTCAGTCCAGTGCAAAACGAATAAAAGCGGAGGTGAAATCCATGCCCCCCCAGTTCAGTGAACATTTTCCGCATCAACTCAATTTTTAGGTTCACACATTTGTGAAATCCTTTTTTTTTAAAATCCCCTTTGACTGATTTTAAGCACGTTTCACTAAGCTTGACGCTGCGCAAATCAGCTGACTCTTTCCAGACATCTGTGCTGACTGATGATAGCCATTTGTTCTCTCTTCACATTCACAGCTCCACTTCTGTGTCCTCCCCCGGGGAAATGATGCCTCGCAGCGATAGCGCCGACAGCCAGTCCCAGGCCATACAGGAAGAACCCCTCCCGTCCACCAGTAATGAGGACGAGGACCCACTTGCGGGTAAAATGAATCGCTCACCACACTCGTGCTGCTGGTTTTGTTTCGTTTTTAATCAATATTTTAATGCAATGCTGCATCTCTTCACGTTTGTGACGTTCTTGTCTCGGCAGGCATCAGTCTGCCAGAAGGCGTAGATCCCTCTTTCCTGGCAGCCCTCCCGGAGGACATCCGTCGAGAGGTGCTGCAAAATCAGCTTGGCATCAGACCACCCTCTCGTCCTCCTGCTGCCACCAGTCTGCCTTCTTCGACTGCACCTGTACTGGGGGGACCAGGGGTTACAGAGGTCAGCCCGGAGTTCCTGGCAGCTTTGCCGCCCGCCATCCAGGAGGAGGTGAGAGACTCAAATAATACGTAGAGCGATTCCGAAGCTAATTAGTAAAGAAGATGGTGAGGTCTCTTAACTAAGCATGCCATTGGTCATCTTAGGTTCTTGCCCAGCAACGGGCAGAGCAGCAGCGCAGGGAGCTCGCCCAGCAGCCCCCACAGGGAGACACCCCGTTGGATCCAGTCACCTTCATCCAGACGCTGCCCTCGGAGCTCCGGCGTAGCGTCCTGGAGGACATGGAGGACAGCGTGTTGGCCGTCATGCCCCCGGACATCGCCGCCGAAGCGGCCGCGCTGCGTCGGGAGCAAGAGGCGCGCCAGAGGCAACTGATGCACGAGAGGCTGTTCGGTCATAGCTCGTCTTCGGCTCTGTCGGCCATCCTGCGCTCACCAGCCTTCACCAGTCGGCTCGGGAGCAACCGCGGCGTTCAGTACACCCGGCTGGCCGTGCAGAGAGGAGGCACATTTCAGATGGGGGGAGGAACGAACCACAGGTGAGAGACAAATCCATCCGTTTTTACAAAGAAATGTTTGACTTTAATGTTGAAAATGTTCTCGGTGGTCTTGATCAACTACCCTTGACTCGCGTTTCCCGTTTGTTTCCTCAGACCGTCCAGTTCAAGCGTGGACTCCTTGCTGCGCCTGCGCGGTCGGCTGCTGCTGGACCACGAGGCCCTGTCCTGCCTGCTGGTTCTGCTGTTTGTGGATGAGCCCAAGCTGAACACCAGCCGCCTGCACCGCGTGCTCAGGAACCTCTGCTACCACTCCCAGACGCGCGGCTGGGTCATCCGCAGCCTGTTATCCATCCTGCAGCGCAGCAGCGAGAGCGAGGTGTGCGTGGAGACCTCGCGCCTGGAAGACTCCCGCGGCAAGAGGAGCACCCAGGGCGGCTGCGTCGGCAAAGGCTCGGCCGCGTCCTCCCTCTCCTCTTCCTCGTCGTCTTCGTCCTCGTCGTCCTCCTTAGAGCTGCTGAACAGGGTGGAGTCTCGCAGCTCCAGCCAGCTTTCCTGGCTCTCTGTTTCCATGGATGCAGCCTTGGGCTGCCGGACAAATATATTCCAGATTCAGCGAGTGTCGGGGAGGAAGCATGCCGACCGGCACTCGGCTGGGGGCTCGACGGGATCCGGAACATTGGGAGGTGTGTCGGGCGCCGCCGCAGGCGTCACCTGCGCTGGAGGCGGAGGCTCCACTGTCCACATCCACCCACAAGCTGCTCCGGTGGTATGTCGACATGTGTTGGACACGCTTATCCAGCTAGCTAAGGTGAGGACCCATCCAGATTTGCCTCCTTTGTTGAATATGCCATGCTGTAGAAAAAGGTAAGTTCTAATCGGAGTCCTTTCTGCTTCTTGTCTGTCCCTGCAGGTGTTCCCCAGCCACTTCACCCAGCAGCGCTGCAAGGATCTGTCTGCATCATCTTCTGAGCTGGACTCGCGTCTTCTTTCAGGCTCATCCGGGGGAGGGGGCGGAGGCGGTGGCTCCAGGTCGGGGTCGCAGTCTCAGAGCAACCCCAGCTCCAATGCCTCCAACACACAGAACTCCTTGGGCTCCTCCGCTGTCACTCCCCAGTCCCTGGGTATCTCCACCGACTTTTGGGACCTGCTGGTCAAGCTCGACAACATGAATGTCAGCCGCAAGGGCAAAGCCTCGATGAAGACGGTGCCTCTGGGGGGCAGCGCGGAGGCCGAGGGGGCGCAGTTCAGCCTGGAGACCTCCCCTCTGGGCCAGCTGATGAACATGCTCTCCCACCCAGTAATCAGACGGAGCTCCCTGCTCACCGAAAAGCTGCTGCGCCTGCTCTCCCTCATATCCATCGCTCTGCCCGACAACAAGGCCACCGAGGTGCCCGCTGGACACCCCACCCCACAGGCTGCCAACCCCAGCGCGGCAGCCAGCTCAGGAGCCACAGCCCCGGCCGCAACACAGGGCGCTGCGACGGCGGGCTCCGCCCAGCCCACTGCGGCAGGCCCCGGCGCCTCTGTGGGAGCTGCAGCCCAGGGTACATCCTCAGGGACAAGTCTAGCAGTCTCCCAGACGCCCTCCACCACAATCTCTATACCCCCGTCCACTGGAACAGCCTCTGCAGGTACTGTCACTTTATTCAAAAATAAAATGTCACCTGTTCAGTTAGGTATTTCAGTGTAAAACTGCTCTGAGTAGAAAATAATAATGTTTTTTTTTGCCAAAACAGGGAAACAGAGGGGCACTACTACCAGTTCAGAGACTGACAACAAGATGGCCTCCACCGGACTCACAGAAAAACAGCTTCAGCTCTCTGTTGAGGTGTGGAAAAACAAGAAACTGCCACAGGGCCTCAGTCACACTGTCGTCATGAAATGCGTGTGAATTTCTACTACCGCTCATTTTTTTTTCCCCCTGTGAGCTTTGCTCAGCTTAGCTTTATCTCAAAACAGAATTTCGTCCGAGATATTTGTGTGACCTTTCCTGAGAATCGGGTGCGGCCTGTCGGTTAGCAAACCGAGGGGAAAGGTTTGAATGATGATAAAACAGCAGAGCCAAATTTAAAATTGAAGTCCAGGGATATATTTGGTTTGCGGCTCTGGACTTGCAGTCAGTCTTTGTATGAATTTTTTTTTTTTTTAAAAAGAGAGGTGCCTAAGATACAAGTCTCAAATCTGCACCCCCTTAAACAAAAGCCCTAACACCTAAATTGATGTGCAAGCTTTTGCAGGAAATACTGCATTTGATTCAGCGAGCACGGCGGTACTAACAAAAGCTGTGTGGTGCACTACCTCAGGTTTTAATCGATACCTGTAGCAGCCATTAATTGAAGACCTCTTGCGACCTGGACATGTGCACATTTGGGAGCCAGACACATCCAAGTGGTCCAGCACACACTGCAGCGGCAGTCTGCAGAGAAATGAGATAATACTAACGTAAATCATGTCGTTTCAGCAGAGGCCAGTTGATCTGCTTTTTTTTCTTTCGTTCCTTTCGCCTTTCTGCAGTTTTCAGTTTTAACGTGCGGTTGCGTTTCCTCTAAAAACCTGTCCTTCCGTCTCCTTACAAGGTGCTGACGTCTCACTCGTGCTCGGAGGAGGGCCTGGAGGACGCGGCGAACATCCTGCTGCAGCTATCCAGAGGAGACGGCATCACCAGAGACACTGTGCTCAGGCTGCTGCTCAGTGGCGCCAGGCACCTCGGATACACTCTCTGCAAGCAGATCGGTCAGTGCCGGGCAGCTGCGCGGGGGCCCATTGGTGGGTGCAGTTTGTCTTCCCTCGCGCTCACACTTTTTTTTTTTTTTTTTTTCCTCCTCCCCGCCAGGCACTTTACTCGCCGAACTTCGGGAGTACAACTTGGAGCAGCAGAGACGGGCGCAGGCGGATTCGCATTCCCCGGACGCCCCTCCCGAGGATTCCTCCATCTCAGCCAGACTCAAGGGCAAGATGACCAGCAGGTTAGTCAGTTATGACTCCGGACCACCCAGTGACACGAGATCGCGCAACCTCATGTCGCTGGGCTGGCAACACGCTTGGTTCTCTTTGGTCAAGTTAAATTATCTTGAGTGATATAGCTTGGTATCTTTTTGTTTAAGATTTAGGTTAATGTCTCACAACTACAATTTCCTTTACCTGGTCTGCGTTTGTTGGTTGGGGCACAGGTTCGACGGCTCGGAGAGCGTGGTCATTGTGGCCGCTCAGAAGCGCACGCTCGGGGGGCGCGAGCTCCAGCTTCCCTGCATGAGCTCGCTAACTTCCAAGACGTCGACGCAGAAGTTCTTCCTGCGAGTGCTGCAGGTCATCATCCAGCTCCGCGAGGACACGCGGCGCGCCAACAAGAAAGCCAAACAGACGGGGCGATTAGGTGAGGCGACGGCCCGCGCGCGCGCACGGTATTCTCGAAGCGTGCAGTGCCGCGGGATTTAAAAACAAAACAAAACAAAAAAAAAAACATGCTCTCCTCCCTCTCCGAATGGCCAGGCTCCACCAGTTTGGGCTCGGCCAGCAGCATCCAGGCCGCGGTGCGTCAGCTCGAGGCCGAAGCCGACGCCATCATCCAGATGGTGAGAGAGGGTCAGCGGGCGCGCCGGCTCCAACAGGCCCCCCCGCCCACCGCCTCTTCTGCCTCTGTCGCCGTAGCCGCCTCTGCCGGATCCTCAGTGGTGGCCCCCCATGCTCCCACTGGCGCTGCTCCCCCTGCTGGCACGGCTGCTGCTGCCACGGTTAGCATGGGCTGCACTGACAGCAGGCATCCCCCCCTACTCACACACTGCACACACCGAGGAGACCTTTCGGAAAAGGCGAAGGGGGAAAAAAAAAAAAGAGCGCCGACTTCATAGTATGACCATCGCAGTGCAGTCGTTTCGAAGTTACTGGGGGTGGTCATCGCAGACGCGGGCCTGCGAAGAAATCGCTACTGACGTGCAACATATCTAATTTGGCTTTCGTGCTTTCTGAATTTCACAAGCTGACTCATTTTGTGTAACAAACAAGTACAGCAGACTTTTCTAATTGTACGGCACCGAGTTATCTGTAAGCAGCATAATGCAGTCTGCAGTCTGCCCACAGCCTGCGACCGTTTTACGCATAGCGACGACGTCCTCGCCACTGCCGTCGTGAACGTTGACGGCCCCGACGGGACCGACGTGCCACTGATCCACTGCATTCTATATCGCTGTGTTTTGCGTTGACATGTTCCACCGTTGAAACGATCTGTATGTGAATGTGCTGCCTGCTCCCAACCGTTTGACGTGTTCCACTGACGATGTCTTTTTTTTTTTCGCTGGCTGACGTGGCTTCATGCTTTTGGCCGTCCCTCCATCCCTACTCGGCCCCGGTGTCGCTCCTGTCTGTGGGTGGGGTGGGGGGGTCATGGAAATATCATTTTGCATGGCAGTGTCAGTCGCGGTGGATTGCTGTGGAAAAATGATTGTTAATCGTTGCTTCTTCCATGTTTTTTGTTTGTTTGTTTTTTTTCTTTCTTCCCCATTGTTCACCCTCTGTCTCTGCCTCTCCGGTCCTTCCTGGTTTGTTTTCTGTAGTCCGAAGTGCAGTCAATGTCGGAGACGCAGGCGGCCCAGAGAGACGACTCGCCGATGGATGTGGACCAGCCTTCTCCCCTCGAGCAGGATCCTGCACCTCTGGGTAGGACTCGCTTGCCAACTGTTTTAACTTCTGAATGACAGTTTTAACTCTTACTGGTAATTTGCCTTTTCCCCCGCACACACAGACACACCCATCAAGTGTGCCACCCTCTCTGATGTGATGCTTTACCTGGAATTGCTTTTTATTTAGTCCTGCAGTTGCTCTAGTTGCATTGATTAAGGACAAATAATTTGGGTACACTGTACAGAGTGTCATCAACAATGTCCTGATGCAATGCTTTGTCTTTGTTGGTGTATTGTGGTTGAATTATGCTTAGTTTTAAATGATTAGGCTGATTTTCTGTTTCAGTGGGTTCACTCTGTTTAGACAGTGTGTATGGCTCTGATAGCACACATGTAGAGCTCTATCATAATTTTTCTTTTTTTTTTTTTTTTTCAGAGATGAAGAAGGAAACGGCCAGTCTGAGAGTGAGGAGAGACTGCCAGACCTCCCTCTGCTCAGCGAGCAGCTGCTGTTGGACGAACTGTGGGACATGCTCGGGGAGTGCTTGAAGGAGCTGGAGGAGTCCCACGACCAGCACGCTGTACTGGGTAGGTGGAATCCCTCTGAAGGAACGTGCGACGGGCGATTCGCACTTGTCGGAGCATGGTCGCGCCCCCCCCTCCTTCCCCTGAGTGAGGCTTTCTTCGTTTTCCTCAGTTCTCCAGCCCGCCGTGGAGGCCTTCTTCCTGGTTCATGCCACGGAGCGAGAGAGCAAACCTCCCGTGCGAGACACCCGGGAGAGCCAACTTTCTCACATCAAAGACGAGCCGCCGCCGCTGTCCCCAGCGCCGCTCACGCCTGCCACGCCGTCATCCCTCGACCCGTTCTTTTCCAGGGAGCCATCTTCCATGCACATCTCTTCGAACCTGCCGCCGGACACCCAGAAGTTCCTCCGCTTTGCCGGTGAGCCTGAAAGATTTCAGTCGGGAGAATGATAAAGCTTTATTTCTCATGTGTGGTATAGTCTATAACAAGACTGTATGTGTGTTTTGTTTCTTTTTAGAAACTCACCGCACAGTGCTTAACCAGATCCTGCGCCAGTCCACCACTCACTTGGCTGACGGGCCGTTTGCAGTATTGGTTGACTACATACGCATCCTGGATTTCGATGTTAAGAGAAAGTAAGGGGGGTGTTATCTTACGCTGGTATCTTACAGCGGCTAATAGCCGTCGTCTTTTTAATTACTGACCCTCTGGTCTTTTTCCCTGCAGGTACTTCCGGCAGGAACTGGAGCGGCTGGACGAAGGCCTGAGGAAGGAGGACATGGCTGTGCACGTGAGGAGAGACCACGTGTTTGAGGACTCCTACAGGGAGCTGCATCGCAAGAGCCCAGAGGACATGAAGAACAGGCTGTGAGGCTCCGCCGCGCTTCCACCCGCCCCTTCTCGATCCACGAGCGCTCGCCCCGAGTCACCCTCTGCTCCTTTCCCATTGCAGCTACATTGTGTTCGAAGGGGAGGAGGGCCAGGACGCCGGTGGCCTGCTGAGGGAGTGGTACATGATCATCTCCCGGGAGATGTTCAACCCCATGTACGCCCTGTTCCGCACTTCGCCAGGCGACCGCGTCACCTACACCATCAATCCTTCGTCTCACTGCAACCCCAACCACCTCAGCTACTTCAAGTTCGTGGGTCGCGTGGTGGCCAAGGCAGTCTATGATAACCGGCTACTGGAGTGCTACTTCACCCGCAGCTTCTACAAGCACATCCTGGGCAAGAGCGTCAGGTATTCGAGCTACTGGCAGTCCCAGTCAAGTAACCTAAATGCTGTGCTATATATTATGGCAACCAGAGACCTAGCTTAGCTATTTCTTTATTTTTTTCATGAATATGTGAATAAGATATATTTATTGCTGTGTTATTCCCAGGTACACAGACATGGAGAGCGAGGACTACCCGTTCTTCCAGGGCTTGGTGTACTTGTTGGAGAATGATGTGTCCACACTGGGCTATGAGCTGACATTCAGCACAGAGGTTGGTGTCCGTCCTCCGAATGTTCCAATCAGCTTCAAGTGGAAAACCGATTTACTCGTTACTTGGCTCAGCTGTTGAAATCGGGAACGGGCCTCAAGGGATCGGTTCCCGCGTGATTTTTTTTTTTCTCGTTCTGGTAAAATGAAGCGTCATTTGAAACGCGATGGCATTTAGTCACTGTTAATGGATGCCATCTGCCACTCGCAATAGAATATGAAGCCCGGGAGGCGCGCGACACTCAAAGTGTTCGTGTGTGTGTGTGTGTGTGTGTGTGTCATCCCTGCTTGTGCGTAGGTCCAGGAGTTTGGAGTGTGTGAGGTGAGAGACCTCAAGCCGAACGGAGCAAATATCCTGGTCACGGAGGAGAACAAGAAAGAGTACGTGCACCTGGTCTGCCAGATGAAGATGACAGGTGAGACGGATCGTGTCTACTCCATCACTTGAGCAGCGAGGCTGTAGTCGTGCTCGATACTATTTGTGGCGAAAACCGTCGGCGCACGCGGGTTAAGCTCATCTTTTAATCACCGGGTGTCATTTTACACGCGGAGAGCAGATCGTCGCATGGCGTAACCACTAGGTGGCAGCGCTCTGAAATGTCGAGCTCATCGGCATGCAGCAGACAGCTGCTGGAGGTTCTCTCGGCAAGATGGCTGGTTCATCGTGAGCAGCATCCTCCAGCTGCTGCTCCAATATTTCATTCATTGAAGCGTTAAATTTTTCAGCCGCTTGATTAAAAAAAAAAATCCACTTAATGAATTGATATTATCATTACCTGCGTGCCAAATCAAAAAATATTCCCTCTATTACCGAAAGATCCCCGGTGTGACATCCTTTTTTTTTTTTTCTCGTTTGCCAGGCGCAATCCGCAAACAGCTGGCAGCCTTCCTCGAGGGTTTCTATGAGATCATCCCCAAGAGGCTGATCTCCATCTTCACTGAGCAGGAGCTGGAGCTGCTCATCTCTGGCCTGCCCACAATTGACATCGACGACCTCAAGGCCAACACCGAGTATCACAAATACCAGTCCAGCTCCATCCAAGTATGCACATTTTTAATGTCTACCCACTTCTACGTCATTGAAATTATTTGTGAAAATATTTCACAGATTAATATCTCAACTGCTTTTGTCATGCATTTCCATTCAATTTATCTATCTATTTATTTATTTATTTAACTTTAGATCCAGTGGTTCTGGAGGGCCTTGCGGTCCTTTGACCAGGCGGACCGGGCCAAGTTCCTACAGTTCGTCACCGGCACATCCAAGGTTCCCCTCCAGGGTTTCGCAGCTCTCGAGGGCATGAACGGCATCCAGAAGTTCCAGATCCACCGTGATGACCGCTCCACTGACCGCTTGCCATCTGCTCATACCTGGTACAGACCAAAAAAATTAATTAGTAATAAACCCTTTAATAATCTTGAAAGGAACGCAAATGTGAAACTAACTTTAATGGTCTTCCTCTTTCCCTCAGCTTTAACCAGCTGGACCTCCCAGCCTATGAGAGCTACGAGAAGCTGAGACATATGCTGCTTTTGGCCATTCAGGAATGCTCAGAGGGATTCGGACTGGCTTAAACTATGAGACTCTTAACAAACTCAGACATGCATACAAAAAGTTGATTTAGATTTGCCTACTCCTGACACATTCACACTGATAACCTTTGAACACACGCACACACTATCATAGACATTACTGGATTACTTGTTGAATGGCCTAGACTTACTGGTTTCTGTTCCATATAAATAAAAAAAAAAAAAAGTTTAAACCAGCAAGTGACATGGACTGATTGACATTGACAACACAGAGAGCCTCATGTTGACACAGTTGTGTCTCTTTTCCCAATTTAATGGCAAAGGCAAGAATGGATTCAGAGGATAAAACATGGACTAATATAAGAGCCGTTTTCTTCATTTAGTTTGATTTCTCTGTACAAAAGGTTTGGGAGTTTATTATGTTTAATCTTTTTTTGTTCTCTGGCTGTGTAAAAAGAAAAAAAGAGAATGTTGTTTGAACAGGATGGTTATAAAACCTTTGGGGAAAAAATGTTGGTGGTTTCTTGTTGCAAATTTGTGACCTCACAAGCCTTGACGACGGGGAACATTTTTACGGGGGTATATGGACAACTTGAAGTTTTGGGGATATTCACAAAAATGCACTTTTCAAAAGTTTTGTGGCATTTTTAAGGAAGGATGGTACAAAAAAGAAGAGAAAACCTGAAGGAGATTTAAAAAAAAAACATTAACCATAAATTCTAGAGTATTTTTGGCTATTAAATCGCTGACCCAGCCTTGAGCCTTTGAATCAGAGTGGAATAACTACATGAATAAATGCATAAAATTGCGTCCATTGTCTCTTAACCGTTTTTTTACCATTACCTGCAGAATTCATTTCATCAAAATCACTTCGGGTGTAATTACACTAAAAAAAAAATAGTAATTGGACATTGCTCGGAAAAAAGAAACGAGCAGTTTGGCGTTACTGGTTTATCAAATCGAAATCAATCCCTTCGCAGCGAGTCCGACAAACTGTCCCTCGTGACAAACATCGCTTAAGCGCGGCAGCGTCGCGCGCTAATGACCGCGAACATCCCGCAGCACGTTTCTGACGCGCTGCCTGAAGTCGCCGGGCGGAGTTCACGCTGACACTGAGCCAGTCTGCCCTCAGGTCTCAGACGAGCGTCTGCACCCTGGATTACGTCACGCTGCCCGCAGCGGCCCTCTGTTGTCGTTCGTTCCGGTACCGACAAGAGGAGGTGACAGAGGAAGTTTACGACTTCTGATTTCTTGTCGCGGCACAGGCTACGTCAGAGCATTGCGACTGAGGGTTGTGTCGCTGGAGATGGAAGCGGTCCTTTACAGCAGATCTATGACACGCTGTTTTTTTTTTGGTAAAATAAATAAATGAATAAAACTGCATTCCACTTAACATCCGAAAGGATTTTGGATCAGGGCATTGTGCGTGACTTCCTCGGAAACATGTTGACCTTGACCAGATTAAGAGGTGTGAGGTGTGCATCAGCTTTTCCCAAATCTGTCACTTTATGTCCTTCCTCTGAATTCTTAAGTTAGTTCTAGTTTCAAAGCAGTGTTTACATTGTTTTGCACCATAAAACATATCTTAAATAAAGGAAAGACATGTAGTCAAGTAGCTAGTAAATACATGTAATGTGTAAATTGGTTGTTTGAAAGGAATCAGCAGTTACAGAAATTACTGCAGGGGAACTAATCACTTTAGTGAACTTAACACCAACTGTAGATCCTTTTTATTTAGGAATGAATTTAATTTATCCACACCTAGGCTTCATGGATGGATTTCTAGATTTACGTATATTGTTTGATATTGGTTTAATCAATGTCAAACGATCTCCAGTTGAATGTAAAACTGGGAATGTGAAGAGCAAACTTTAATGTCACCAGCAATTTAATGCTAATTCCCCCCCTGTGTTCTGATGGGCCACGATACCCACAGAACCCTTGTTTGTTCTGCCTCCCTGGGTTTCCTCCCCAGTTTGGCTCTCTGCTCCCTCACTCAAGCCCTTGCATGTCTGCAGTTTGCACCTGTCGTTCCCTCTTTCACTCTCGCTCCTCCCCTGTGTGTCTGTCTTTCCTTTACCCGCTGTGGCGTGCTGAATTTGTTCCACTTGAGGAGCCGCTACAACACAGGAAATCGAAACCCCGCCACCGCTGCCCGTGTTCCCCTTGTTGTTTCTTTGGCCCTCCCCCCACCCTCAAAACCCCCTCCCCAACCCTCACTGAAATCCGACAGACCAGTTGCAGAATAGGGAGCATCCATGTCTGATTTGGTGTGTGCCGAGGCGTGATAAATGAAATTATAGTGCTGTCATGCAGAGATTTCAGACCCCACACTAAGGCCTGGTTTTACAGTACATTGGTCAGCCAGATTTTAGGCCCCCCACCTCCCTTCATGTATGAAACACAGATGCAATTTTCTACTGACCACACTCAATTTGCATATTCAGTAAGCATCTGTTGCCCTGTGGAGGCTTTGATTAATCAATAAAGGAGAAAAATAATTAAACCGCGCAGGGAAATTACCTCCAGCAAAAGATTTCACAATAGATTTCCTCACAGATGGGTCAATACTTGTGCTATTGTGAATATTTTAAATTGCTCCTTAAAGAAATTGTGTGGCAACTTTGGCTGAACATCTTTCGTGTATAGTCAAGAAGAAAGTGAGACATTGGAGGTGTTGTCACATGGGCTGGTGCACTGCACTGTGCCGGCCACTCCACTGGGTGGAGATCATTAGACTAAGCAGAGTGAACAGGATGTTCCCTGTTGCACGTTCTCTACATCAGTGGATTTTGGTTTCCAGCACTCAGTCCCTCCCACCGATGTTTTCCATATTATGCTCTGAGAACAATTGAAATTATTTGCGTGTTTGAGGCACCTGATGCCCTTAGTCTGCATGTGGGTAACAGAGTGCCAAATTCTGAATATGCCAGACTAGGCTGCCTCAGCTTTTTTTTCATACCACAATATGAGATATAAAAGGTTGGGAAATAGTTTTACAGGACTCAGAAATTAACCGGAACATGTTACTACTACATTAAATCTAAGAAATTGTTGGTAGTAAACAAAGTGCATCGATAATAGCGATCCCTCCTCATCAGGGTTGCTGGGGCCGAGGAGGAAACGAAGGCCGGCGCTGCTCATTAATAATGTCTACTTTGTGTATGAGCCAGAAAGCTCTCAGAGTAATGTGTTTTATTTCTGCTGTCTTCAGTGTCTGTGGAATAAATCACTATATTACAGCACTCAGAGCAAAATGATAAAGCTTCCTTTCGCACAGAGCCCAAATGTGCAAAAGGACAAAGTCAGTTCATTAGAGTAATTGGTTTAATGTTTCTAATTAGCTAGAGAGATATTTATACTGAAGAAAATTGATGACTGTGCTTAACCCTTTCTTTGCAGGATTCATCTGCCACTCCTTCCTCGGCGAAGACTTCCATGATCCCTAAAAAAAATCAGTGGAAGGGAAGGGGTGGGGCTTAATTAATATACCACAATGAATATAGTGTGTAAAATCATAAACTCTGTCTTAATTTGCAGCAGCATTCAGTCAGCAGTATTGCAATATACAGGGTGTGAGCGCCACGCTAACAGCTTGTCATTGTTTCTCCCCATTAATGCAGTGTCGTTTATTCATGATAGATATTCCAAATTTAAGTATCCCAGTGGAAACTTGTTAATGAGACTCAGGTTTGTCATGATTGTGTGGCTCCCCCCCCCCCCCACACACATTTTTTTCATCCTGTTATGTGTTTCTTGGAGCAAATGCTGTGTACCCTGCGCTCAGAGCGTGCTCCATATCTATGGATAAAGCAGACGCTTGACATATCAGGGTGGACAGGAGCAGCCCTCAGTTTTGACAGCAGTGTGTGCGGGTTTGGGAGGGTGTTATCTGCTGTTGTGAATCTGTCAGGTTTGTCTTCGCCTCCTGATGAGGCTGCTATGTCTGCTCTGCCTGTGAGCACGGGGACCGGGGAGGCGAGCAGCAGACGTTACTGTCTGCTGATCCCCACGCGGCGACTAATGTTGTGGCTTTGTACTCATATATCTGCACATCTGTGCGCGTTTTGTCCTTTGTGGAGGAATGGGTTGTGGGAAAAGTTGGGGCTCAGGTGGGCGCACGTCGGCTGGCCTTTGGTCACAGACACAAGCGCACCGGCTGCAGAGCCCGGACCCAAACCAGAAGTGACAGTCTGCCTACTGTAAAGGTCGTAGTCTTTATTACCGCTGAGCTTCCAAGTATCTGCGGTCGCTATCTATTTACCACACCGCATCTGCAAAACCCTCTCCCCATCAAGCTTCTTCCTCACCTCAACCTCAGTGGCACAGCAGTGGGCACCTTGTGGCATTTTAGAGGAGAGAAGCCACTGCATGAAATTCAGCCCTGTCACATTACAGATCATGTAATGTGGTCAGCTACTGAACGTTATCATTTTGGAGATGTAATACTGCGGAGCCACTGAGAGAGATGCAATATAGCAGGAGGCAATAACTGCAGTGGGATGTGACGGCACCACTTGAAATAAACAGCTTATTTATCTGTAAATATAGCATGGAGATGTTCACAGTGCAAAATGATCCCTGTTTCCTCATGGTAACATTTTTATGGCTTCCACATTACACTGCATTAAAAAAATGCAAATCATGGGATGATGTAATTCCTACACAGTGCATTGTAATACAAGATAAAGGGCGGTAAAGGGTCATTTCTAATTTTGAAGGAAGAAAGCCTTTGAAGTGAAGGGCAGCAAGCTAAATTTGTTTTAACAATAAGGCGCGCTGTTTGCAAAGCAACAACTTCTATGCAAAACCTTCATTTGAATATCAATGATGGATATTTGAGTATATGTGATCTGTGAATTGCCATTTCCCCTCTGTTTAACTGCCCTTCCTTTGATTTCCTGATTTCAACAACAACTTCTCTCTTCATGGTGCTCCAATCTTTGGTGTACCACAGCACATTTGTCTGAGGCTGACTCACAGCTATTTACATGCAGTTAACATGCTTAATGAGATGTGTCTTGCTGAGTGAAGTGCCGGTCATATCTGGCAGCGGGGCCACTCCAAGAATGGCAGGAAACTAAATCAGAGTCATTTCCCTTCAATTAGAGAGTGATTAACGCCAGGTCAGAGAAGGCTGGCTGACCTTCTGGCCAAGTAATGACTTTAACCGGATCAATGGATCTCCAAACGCCAGCCACATCCGTGACCTAGGAACCGTGCAATCAGTGGACAGGCCCTGCAGGAGCAAAGAGTCGCTGAATCTACCTCTGACTGGCCCCTTCTCACTCTGGTTCTATCTTTGGCTCGGTTGCCTGTCACCTCCCTCTTTTTTCCCCTCTAATACTGCCACATCAACTCTCTTTTTTTATTTTTTCTCCCTGCACATACTGTCGGCACACTGCTGTCTTTTTTTTTTCAAAGAGTTGCTCTCTGTGGCTTCAAGCACATCCTCAGCACTCTCAACACGCCCTCACTTTCCTATTCTTTTTTTTTTTGTTTTTTTTTTTTTTTTTTTTACAAATGATTGTAAGACTGAATGCAGATGATGCATGTATGTTTTTATTGTGCTTTAGTGCATTTTATGTGTTTTGTCTCTCTGGTTGTTGTATATCTTCTTGTTTTTGGGATTAGCTGGATGCTTGTGTTTGTTCCTGTGCTCCCTTCGTTGTTGAAGGAAAAGGAAAAACTTATTGTCTTAACCCTGGTTCTGTCTCTTCTGTCCAGCAAAGCAGAGCAATAAATACTGTCCATGCTATGAAATGTCACTGAGCAGCAATGTGTGTTTTATTTTTACTGGCAATGATGCCTCTTCATTTCCTGCAAACTCCTCTTTGTCCGCCTGTCCCTGAAAATGTTAATGCCATGTACCCAAGGTTATTGCGTAAGAACCAAATACTGATCAAGATTTTTTTTTTAGAAACAAGGAATTTTGTTCCCCCTCAGGCTTCTGTTTCCACTCAGACTACTGATGTAGTGTCCATCTGCTCATTTTCCATATTGTTATTGCTACATCGCACACAGGGCAGATACCTCCTCTTTTGTCCTTGTTGCTTCTCCTTTCCAGAGATCCTACGGGTCTTGTCTGCCTTCTGTGACGCCTGCCTATATGTATTTGTGTCCACCACACCACTTTCCTCTGGAACACAATATCCTCTTCTCCCTTTCTGCTTTAATCTATTGTGCTTTCCATTTAAATACTTGTGTCCCTCTCCTCCACCTCCACACCCATGCTGCAGCCATTTACTATATTGCCTCCGTCCCCTCCTTTTTAAGATGATGGAATTCTCTCTCTCTCTCTCTCTCTCTCTCTTTCACTCTTTCTCTCTTTCTCTGCCTCTCTCAGTATTTTGCTGACTATTATTTTTTCCTGCAGCTCCAGACTTAAGTTGTTCATTCATAGCCACCCCCCCACACTCTTGTCTTCCTCCTCATATATCATTCCATTTCTCCCGCAAGTCTGCCAGCTGACTCACTTACGGTCGAGTCGGGAGGAAGGAAAATGAGCAGAGAGCTTTTGCAAGGGCAAGTGGGAAGTGTCTCACAGATGAATGGTTTTGAGTGAAGGCCCGGCCAGCAGGTATGAAGGAGTGACAGCTGAGGTAAACGTCTCCCCACAGATAAGTTTATACTACAGAGGTCAGGGAGGCAGATTTACTCTCCTGCTCTAAGATTCTGGCTATGAGGAGGTGAAACAATCAGAAAGAGACAGAAGAGACATTATCTCTATTGATCCGTCTGAGTGAGACTTCCAAGACGAATGCTGTTTTTCCTCCATCGTCCACTTGCGGCTGCCCTCAGAATATTACCGTGTTGACTTTTGTTTTAATAGCTTGGTCTGAACTGAAATGACTCAGACTGCAGTCAGATTAAGAGTCACATTGACTAGTAAATTGTAATAACTGTTGAAAATCCAGATTGATCATGGTAAAATCACCTTTAAGTTATTTGCTTTTGGTCATCTGTTCAAAATCTAGTTCAAAGGTCTCTCTAAATCAACTAGTTCCTAGCATTGTAAAATTAAAAACTACCACTACCTTTTACTAACACTTCAGTAGCTGTGTCATAAATGCTACAAAAAACTGAACTGATTCTACTGCTACAATGGAAAACAAGAGCTGCATTTGATTCCAGATTATTTTAGCAGTGTCATGCACATCCCATCTTCTCTCACTCACTTTTTTGTCTGCACTCCTGGCATCCATCCAGCCCCAGTTTTGACCCTAAGCCTTTTCTTCAGACATCCCGCTTCTCTTGGGGATAATGGTGGAGGTTCTCACCTATCTAAACTGGCATCATCAATCATTTTTCCCGTGCAGCCTGCTCCTTTAGCAGCTTTTGTCTGCATGGCTGGCAGATCCTCGGTCACCAGCGGCAGATGGGCACGCTGGCACTGCTGGGTTGGAGAGGCACAAAGAAAAACCACAGCAGTTCAGTGAAAAATGGGGTTTTCTGACTGGACACGGTGCTGCCCCAATTACCTGAGCTGTTCTGAGACCTGTATTTTTAGGAGCAGATGTGGAATGCATGTGAGAGTATCCTCATATCTATCTCATCCCAGGCTTTCTTTGTCTTTCTTTCCCCTCCTTTTATTTCAGTATCATGTAATGTAATGTTAATGTCATCGATTAATTTATAAAAGACACACTGAAAAACAATATTGTCCCAATGGATCTGCAATAAACTTCAAAATGCAATTAGACAATGAAAATTAAAATAAATAATTAGAAATATTCAAATAAATCTGTAGCAATGTTTGGGTAAGGCTTAGTTCTGTGAAGCTATACTTGGATACACTCATGCACTGTGCTAAATACTAATGTCAGTGTGCTATGGTGCTCACAATGACAGTGCTATGTTAACATAAACTTTGTATAATATGACAGAAATTGACACAAGATGCAGTAGAGTTCGATGGAAATCTCATCAGTGCTGGAATTTAGTCATAAGCCAGTGTTTTGGACAATTAAAATATTTGAACTGATGGTGGCAGTGGAGAGGAAATTAAAGAATCGCCTAAATTACAATTAATCCTCTGGGGACAAGGAATGTCTCAGCCAAATTTAAATAGTTTATAGACCCTAGATTCAAAAGCACCACAATTACTTGTGAGATATACTGTACTTTGTAGTGTTTTTCCCTGAAGTCGTAATAGTAAAGGTTTAACTGATCCACAGCCCGCAGACAACAAAAGGTTGAAATCTCTGTCGGTTTGGGATTTTAACTGTGCATGTAGAATTGATAGAAATGATTGTTCAGAAGATTTAAAGGGGTTTGGGACTGAGGACATTTAAGCAATAAGATGGTGCCAATTCATGCAAGGGTTTAAAAGCAAATACGATTCAGCTTTGTGGCTGAGATCACTGACTGACTCATAAACAAACAGTAATTGCAATGCAATGTGTGAAAACAAAAAAAATTCCATCATCTCGTGTGGGAAGTATGGACACCAAATGACATTTAACAACTGTGTTATCTTGTCACAACAACAAACATCAGACAACCCCTGGATTACCCAAGCCTTTTATTACCCTAAAATCAGTACATCTTTGAATACCCCACCCCCAGCCCCCTACCAGGCTCAGATATGAGACGCATTTTTATTCACTAGTGTTACGTAACATTCATCCCAGTCATGCCTTTGATTACACTATAATGAACCGTAGCCCAGTCGACATCTTGGTGGTGGAATGAATTAAAGGGGTTTATGAAAGTTGAGCCTAGTGGAGCACAGAGAGTACAAACACAAAACCTCACGCAGCCATTAATCCACCTTTGTAGTCTATTAGCTCCTGAAATTGGTGCAGTAGGAGAAGGGAGAAGAAGCGCTCAAGGGCCATAAGCTATGTGCTCTATGCTAATGTACAGTAACATGCTTGCCACGGCTTGGCTGAATATAAGCATAGTCATAAGAGCAGCAGGACCTGCTAATCCAGACTGTACAGGCAGGAGGAAGAGGACAGAGGGAATAGATAGATTTAAAGGGTTAGAATAAAGGAATGGACAGAATCCAGAGAGAATGGGGTGAAGAGAGAGCGAGGGAGGGAATAGAGGACGGAGGGAGGCAGGCAAAGAAGAAGGGGTGATGTCACCTCCAACAGGCAGCCAATGAGAGTCAGAGAGGGTGGAGAGAGAGTGGCTGAAGGAGGGTGTGTTTTTCTATCACTGCAGCATCAGCAGAGAGGAGAGGGGCGCAATCAATTTCACAGAGAAGAAGAAAAGACACAAGTAGATAAGGAAGAGAGAGGGGAAAAGGACGCAAGGAGTTGCCAGAGGAAAGGAGCATCACTGTGGAGGTAAGAAGATCCTTTTTGTGATGAAATGAAATGACAATAAATGGGAAGAGAGCTGGGGAGTGGACTAATTAGGCTCTTAGGTAAAGGTGGCTTATTATGGAGTCGCACCTTTGCTTCCTTTTCAATGGCGGATAAAAGATGACAGTTTGGCTCATGTAAATCACTTTAACGGGCTCTTATTTAAATGACTCCTCTTTGTTCTCATGTTGTTTAGGAAAGCCATAACATTACCACTATTCAAATGCACTTTATTGAAAAAAACCCCAAAATGTTCAAATGTTCAGTGGTAGCAGTGTTTTACTTTTAGCTGTTAAAAAGAAATTTTGAGTGCTAAAGCCAGGTGTCATAGATAACCTGTTGGTGCAAATACTTTAAGAGAAAATTTTCTTTACTCCTGTTTTTTTTTAAATCTTGCTGATTGAAAATCTTTTGCCTTGCATGCAACAGGGTCTCCTCTGATATTAATATTAAATGTACAGCAGTGCTGCGCGCCATTGTACCGCTTCACTCAAGACTTTATTGGCCATCATTACAGTTTAGTACTACCTTATATTTACTTGTCAAATATGCCTAAATATATGCCTTCATGTTTAGAGAAAACTGGATGCAATAATGATTCAAGAATATCTATATTTTTTAAGTGTGTTGAACTGCACTAAATCTGTTGCATCACAACACATTTCTATCCAAAAGATATTGATAGCCCTTCTTCATAAGATAATGACAATGCTGCTATGCGGTTCATATCGCATTTTGCATTTTTCAGCAAACTGAAGGTAATTTCTCGCTTTGCCTCTCCTTCTGCCTTGCTACTTTAATATGAATATTCGTTTTCTCTCCACGTTCCCCTCCCCCAGCTAATAGCTGAGTTGCTTAATGTTCAGCACAGCCCATGATTGCAATGTGCCGCTATGATTTTCATTGATGTGAAGGATGAAACTCAGCTGTAAAGTGAACAGCACGGGGGAGAAGACTACAACAATTTTCTAGTCTTCCACTCACATCTTCTGCAGCTGCAGTGTGTCTCTTTTGCCCCGGCAATGACAGAGCTGGGTAACCTTAAACTACACACCTTGGAGGGAAGAAGCAGAAGAAGGAATCTAAAAAGAGCTGGTAGCAGGAAAGAGACAGAAAGACTCAGGTATCAACAGGAGACGGCGCGTGACAGAGGGTTTTTTTTCACGGAAGGAGATATCATGGGAGGTGAAAATAAGGGTGGGGCAGTGCACACAGCAGACTGTGGAGGTGTGCCTATGAAAAGAAGGCTCTCACCTGGCTGTATGCCAAGCAGCTGGCTGCTGTCACCATCCACGGCCTTTTACACATCTGTTCTGCTCAACGGCAGAAAAAAGACAATATTCCGCCAGCCGATTGTGTTGATAATTTTGAACACCGTATTGACGGAATTACCTGCTAAAGGTTGTGCGCTTGTTTAATGTGTTTGTGTGTTGTGGTCTCCTGTGGGTAAGTACATCTTTGCGCATATTCCCACAAAGCTTTGACTGGATCTACGAAAATATAATTACATGTACAAAGGCATGTACATGTGGGTTTGTGCATATCTTCGTGCATCTGCTCATATCATTTGAATGCACGTGTGCACCAGTAGGGTAGTGAATCCCCCACCACCACCGCGCGCATACGCTCCCTCTCCTTCCCTCCCTCCCTCCCTCCCTCCCTCCCTCCAGTAGCCTGCAGCTTGTCCCAGATGAACCTAGTCAAGGGACTGGCGGGAAGGGAAGGCACTGCGCCTGACAATGACTTGTTACCATTTGTGTAACATCCATAAACATACTGTGTTGTACGCATTCACACAATAGATACTGATACAGCTGCTGCTGAGGAGAGTGTGTTAGGGTACCTCGTGTGTGTGTGTGTGTGTGTGTGCACGCGCTCACATCTTCTCCATAGCAGCAATGCTCCAGAGACCCACTGCTGGTCACATTATCATACTATTTAATTCAGTGGGGTTTGTATGGCTGTAGAAGCCGGATCTCTCGACAGGAGACTGACGTTGTTTTCAGAGAAGCTGGCTAGACTTGGAGTGTATGATTACCCTAGCTACAGTATGGTGCAGAATGTAATCTCCCCTCTGACGCGGGTCGGTTAATTGAGCTGTTCCATCAAAGAGATGGATGGAAACAGGGATTTATGTGAGGAGAGAGAGAGACAGAGAGACGCAGAACTGCAATGAAAAGAGAGAGAGAAAAGGCAGGGGAGGATGGTGTAAGCAACATTAAAAAAAAGGTGAAGGAGAAGAAGGTGGATCTACTTTTGAAAGGCAAGGCACTTTGCATCCTTTAATGCATGATCTTTGCTATAGGTGTTGAAAGGAGTAGGGGGGATCAATTAGGATGTAGAAAGGGCAAGGTCATGAGGGAGGATGGGCTGTAGCAAGAGAAGGCAGAAAGGTAAAATGGAGCATTTCTAAACATTCTATTCAAGTCTATTCTAGTCTGGTTCCAACTGAAAAGGACAATGAGAAGAAAGCTCTGCAATGCATTGCCAGATATTTACGCTTTTGCTGTATACATTTTTATGGAATGACAATGTCAGAAACTGGCATCTTTCCAGTTGTCTTTAGTCCTGCAGTGGAAGTGGAGAGCTTGTGCTGTGTAGGAGGAGAGGAATGATCTGCTCTCAATCTGCCAGTGAGGAGCGTCTCCAGGCCATTCGCTCCTCTGCCACCTGTTATAGCCTCAGGGCACCTTTGCCACTCATCCTGCTCACCAAACACAGATATAATGACACAAGCATGCACACAAAAGATGTATAGACACAACTTCTGTAACACACACAAACAGACATGCTGCAAACACACACTGCAGAGATCCTGTTGCACTGCGCCAAATTACAGATTCTCTAATGTTGCCTCTTTGGCCTGGTTACTTAAGCATCTTCTTCTGATCAAAGACCACACATTGCACTTTCTGGGGATTCAGCCATTAAAGCAGAGACAGGGTAAAATAAGGGTTAAGAGAGAGAACTATCTCTTAGACTGAAGTGTCAACAGTGACTGTTTCATCTCCGCTTTGCTTTTTTTTAATCTTCCTTTGAGAATAATAGTTGTAAAGTTGCAAACACAAGAGTACAAATTCAAAGGCTCGCGAGTGAACTCCCTGGAGTTATCTTCAAACATGTGTGCGTCTTTTCGATGCCCTGCATGTGTGTGAGTGCAGCTGCATGTTCGCCTTCAGGATGCTGTCATGATGGAGGCTGCCCCCCCCTCCCACACACACACACACACACCCCACCCTCCCTGGTTGCAGCTTGGAGGCTGTTTGATTTAGACTGTGCAGATGGGAGTCAGCCCACTGGGTGTCAAGTGGGGGATCGTGTACACATGCTGTCAGGGTTTGGTGGAGAATACATTGTGGTGATTTAGGGAGCTAAGGGTCAGATGGATTGACAGGACAGCCACGGGTAAATGATTATAGAGAATTGAGGAGGAGGGAAGGAGGGCAGCAAAAAGGGCGAAGGAAATTTGCAGAGGTGAGATGACATTGGAAGGGAGAAAACCCTAAAGATGGAAAGGGCCGATTTAAAAGGCAGCAGGGTGGTATGGAGATGGTGGAACGATAAAAGCTGTTATGGAAGATGTGACAAAGCGGGAGAGGATTGTCATGGCAATTTCTCTGAACCAGCTTGTTCCAGTCATCACTTAAGAGTCCTGTTCTCTCTTCACAGACAGCTCGAGCAAACCTGTCAATGCAGGTAATTCATTTTCCTGTACTGCCTCTGTCTCTCTCTTTCTAATTCCTACTCTTCCTGCCATGAAGTTCTTTGGTTTCACTTGTCCTGTCAGTACTCATACAGTGATGGACAGAGAAGCCCACATCGGGGTCTTAATCAAAATAATGACTGAGGCTCCTATTAGCTTTCCCAGAAAGAGGCTCTCAGACAAAGACTCATAAATCCAACCCTATTATACAATTGAAAGTGTGATGGAGACTAGGGTACAAACAGAAGCGTCATGTATGGAAATGAATTTCATTTTCCAGAGTGAATTACCTTATTACAGCTTCCAGACGTGATGGTATGAGAGAGGAGAAATTGGAGAATACCCCTGGGTAGCAAATATATTTCTGGTTAAAATTACACAACTGGAACCCCATAGTGGACGTTATTTAAAGCAGGAGATAAATGAATTACTTCCAAACCAATTGTGAAACTGGAGCTCCCCATATATGAAATATTCTATTGGAAATATTTATTCTTTTATTGTTTGTTTGTTTTTTGTTAGTTTACCTGTTTCTTAAAATAATAATTAAATTAATTTATATATACATCATAATTATAATTTATAATTGTCATGCCAAAATCTCCTTATTCTGTGAATAAAATGTCTTTAGTGCACATTAAAATAAAGAACCAGAGAAGAGAGCAGAGAAGCAATAAAGCAACACATAGGTTTGAATATGAATTAGGGGATATATATGAAGCTCTATGTCTGACCTTCTCTTTGCTGCCTTAATGCCATCCTTGTTTTTTTCTGTCTCACAAAATAATTTCTTTGTCTCAGAATCACAGAGAATTCCCCTTAGCGTCATTCCTTCTGGACCACAGTCAGCTCTATCAAAGAAGCTTTATTGTCCACATCAGTGAATATAATTGGACTAAAATGACCCTCTGTCCAGTGTTTTTCCCAAATGCATGTATCTGTCTCTATGAAGTGTTCTGTTGATTGTCAAAGATGCCTCTCTGTGCATTCGTGTGCGTGCATGAGTCCCCATCAACAGGGGCCAATGAGATATCCCCATTGACGAGTGAAGCTCCCACATGAATCAACAATGTCTGGTTATTGCCTCTCTTTTGTAAAAGATCATGGTGAGAGTTTGGTTACAGTATTGTTGACATACAGTAAGCATGTCTGTGAGTTTAATGGCTTCTGGGTAAAAATAGATTTGAAATTAGGTTTATTTCCTCTTCTGCTTCTATGAAGATTTCAATGTTTTTATCTTGCCTCTCATTCGTCCCACCATAAAGCCCTCAAAAACTGAATTAGAATCCACTTTACCCATAGAAGGAAACAAACATGTTTTCCTACACCATTCTAGTGGTAGAAGTAGTAGTATCACAAAGAGCCTCCACTTGCATTGTATAGTTATATTTTGTAGCTGGCTAGGTGAACATCCCACAGCCTACAGTATCTACCCTCAATCAAAAATTTAAGAAGTAAAGCTGATAACCCTGACATTACTACATGGAACACCATTGTAATTCATGCAGTATACACAAAATTATATATTATAAAGCTAACTAACTCTCAAGTTACGTGTTTATGTTATATAACCAGATAGCGTAGCCTGAAGTGGCTGAGCTAGTTAGATAAGTTAACATAGTTTTTGACAAAAATATATATTTTTGAAGTTTTAGTTTTGAATGAATCTATTTGATATGTCCATGGAGGAAAGCATAAGTATCAAAATATTGAGCCGCTGCCTTTCCTATCCTTTACTTTGGTGTAAACACATTGCTCTACAGATGTTGTGTTAGTTGGCGTCAGCAGCACCATCTAATTATGCTGGTCGGTGGTTGCTTTTGCAAATTTCATGATAACAAATTTAGCGCCATTTGATGTAATCCACCCCGCGACCCTGAACAGATAAGCAGTATAGCAAATGGATGGATGGATGGATATAACTTAATATGTCTATTTGGCAATATTGACAATATTTCCACTGACCGTATTGTGTTACTCTGGGGAATATATGTGTTGTTGTATCATTCTGGTTTTGATTACATTGCACAGGCTGTTTATGAAGACAGCGTTGGTTTGCTGAGAGGCCAGCTGCATTTTTAATGAAAGTTGGGGGCATGGTAGGCATCTTCAGCACTGTTGCTTTACTTTAAGTTACATCATATTGCTCTGCTGAACTTTTTCATTACTGCTGGAACTTGTTCTTGATCTACACTCGGTGTTTTTCTTGTCAGTTTCCCCTCTACACTGCTTCTTTCTGTCCTCGGCAGAACTTTCTGGACATGACTTGAAAGAGGGCACGCATCATTGTTTCACAGGTGAAATACGTTGTGGTTTAATGCTGCTCTGAATCCACTTATTTGAAGTGTTTACATTGAAGTGTATTGATTTTGTTTCAGTTGGCTCTTCCCCACTTTATACATAAACTTCATTTGAATTAACCATAACTGAAAGACATGGGGCACGAAACATGAGCCTCCGAACACACTCGAAGTGACGCAGCGTCCTCAAGCGCTGCAGGTGATGTCAGTAACCAGGCTGTCTGTGTTTGTCTCCTCTCTACATCTCTGTGATGTTGTGACTGTAGCTTTTTGCAGGCGCTTTATCTGCTGTGTCAGCCGTGATACATTCATTAGGGTTGGATTTCAGAAAGTAGGAGGGGATCAGGTTTTGAGTGGGCTGTAATCCCCATACACTGTCCTAATTTAATCTCACCTACTGTGCCATCCTATTACACACTACACCCACCACACGCATGCAGGCGCAGGCTGGAAGAGAACAGATGAGGGGCATGCAGGGTTAAAACAGGATAATGTCAGACAAGAGGCATGGAGACAAAGATTTGGGATTGTAAAAAAAGAGCTGCACAGAAGGCAAATTGATTATTAGCAGCAGGATAGAGTTTCAAGTGCAGAGGAAGAAAGAGAAAATGTCAAGGAGTAAAGAAATATCAGACAAGAGTGGAGACAGATGGGATTTGGAGAAGGGCTTTCTTTACATTTGTATTTGTGTCTTATTCGCTTTCTTCTTTACCTTCTGAATAGTTAGTATTTTACAACACATTCGAGGACATTTTCTGCATGTAATGACATATACATATAGAATGATAAATATCACTGTGTCAGGTTTTTTTTCTTTAGTGCATGGAAGCTTGTATTGAGTGTGACAGTAGAGACTGATGAGAAGACAACATTTTCTGAAGCAATGCGGGAGTGTAACCTCCCTCAGCTGGTGATAAATCATTAAAATAGCCAAAAACAGGCTGTTTTCACCCAACACTAATAAACTGTGACATGGAGCAACATCACTATTGCCTGTAGATTTCTCTTTGACATAACTAAGATTATCATTGTTTGCAATGCAAGTAGTGTATTTGACCTGTTTATCACTTTTGGTCACACAGCCTGTGCTCTCTTTGACACAGTAAGCATATTTCAGTTTGTCCAGTGTGCCTTCAGCTTAGAGTATTTTGGGATGTCCCCTATCTCATTATATATATTTGGCAAAGTTATAAGTAATTTGCATCTCACAGCGACTTTACACGATGAAACAACTGATTCCAACCTTTTTCTTTTGTTTTCTTTTGCATTTATGACCTACATCTCTCTCACCATCCATCCTTTTCTGCTCACAGCCAGAGTAAATTAGGCCATACTAGCCTGCTACACACTCCACACACTATCTACCTGAAGAACACAAAGTCTGTGCATCTGTTCTTGTTTGCCTCTTGTGAATGTGGACTGCGTGTGTTTTTAAATCAGGTTGGCGTTGGAGTTGTTTGAGTTTGCTCTCTGAATTGATCAGGGGTAATTGGGCATGGCGCTACACAGAGCCTCGCACAGGGCCCAAGCTGCAATAATGAGACTCTATATTTAGCTCTAAAAGTGTCTGTTTACATTAGCCATCATGCTCTGTTGCACAACCGGAAGAATTGAGCAAATGTGTTTTTGTGGCCAAACTAAAGTAAATCATTTGTTGAAATCTGTTCTGAAGACTGTACTGCATAAGAATAAAGACACACGGGGTGAGCCCTCTTGTTAATATGAGGAAGGAGATAAAAGACACAATCCCCAAGAGGAAACACAGTGCCGGTAGGGAAAAATAGATTTATTTAGGGGTGCATATGTCATGTTGCGGGGAAGGAGGGAGCTTAAGGGAGAAAAGGCAAAGAGCAGAAAACAAATCACACAGAATGAGAGAAGCCAGAGAGAATAGACAGAAGGCCTGGATGTTATTAACGATCTTAATGAGCTGATTATACACATAAGCAAAGACTTCAACCTCAAGGCCTTAGAAGGTTGGGTGGGGCAGGGGAAGCAGGAGAGAAAGGGAAATGCTGGGAGACAAAGAAGGGACGTGTATTATCACTAACCTTTTAATAATGTTGATTGTAACATTAAAATGTGATCTCGCTCACGGCGACGAGCGGGAAGTGTGAGAGTGCGGAGGTTAAGATGGGAGGACAATGTGAGAAGACAAAGAGAGAAGCGTACAGGGAGCGGAGGGAAGTGGGAGGGTAAAGGACAGAGATCCTGTTGCGATTAAAATGTCAGTGTGTGTGCACACAGAGGGATACACAATTGCCTTGCAAGCACGCGCACACACACACATGCAGGTCACCTGCATCTTCTCAGGCTATGCACCAGTTGATTCTGTGACACTAATTAAATAAGAGGAACACCACCCCAAACACAAATAGTAAAACTTCCTGCAGACTGAGCTGACAGGATTATATCAGCATGTGTTCAGCACTGGGATGACTTCATCCTCGGTGGGTGTCATAGATCATCCCTCTTTATATGAACTCTTAACTCTCATCCCACCCCCTCACCCTCTGTCCTTTCAGTCTCCCCCTTCCGCCTGTCCTCCATCCAGCGTACCAGACAGTTTGTGTTTTATTTATGACAGTGTAATGAACACACTTTTGACCAGCCTATGGATCGGAGGGGGACAAACAACCCAAGAGCAAATGTGACAGTGACAGGAATGTCACTGCAGCTGTCATATACACTGTCTCCGGTGCACTGGCCCCTCAGCCAGGCCGCAAGGGCCCGTCCACTTCCACAAGCATCAGAGAAGCTGTTTTCTCCTTTCAGTTTGAATAATGGAAAAAGAGTCTCTGGGGTATATGAGGTGTTGTCATGCAAAAGCTGTATTTGTTTGGCTGGTACTAGTGGGCAGGAGTTGCTGACGTGCTGCGTGGGTGTCCTACATAGGAACCAGCACGATCAGCAGGTTCAAGGCCATGCTATCATGGGTTGGAGATGATTTAGATGTCTGCGGCTAAAGCAGGGGATTTAGTGCGCTAGAATGTCGCCTCTGGTCTCTTTTCTCCAAGACAAGGTGTGTCTCTGTGTGTGTTGCTGTAAGGATATCAGCAGCTGGCCACAACCTTTGTTTTGTGTGCGTGCACTAGAGTTTGTCAGACCTCGTTGCCCTAATACTCTATGAAAAGCTCATCAACTGGTGGTTTAGCCACAGGGAAAGGTCACCACAGCTTCCTCTGCATCCCTGTGGCCTCTTTCTCTGTTATTTCTGTCTGTTTTTCTCTCCCTCTTTTTCTCTCACTGGAATTGGGGCCGAATCCTTTCTGTCATCTCTCATAACTGAAGCAAAACTGGAGGGAAAGAGAGATGAGGGAGTGTGGTGGGGCTGTGGCCGCAGCTGAGGCCTCAGTGTACGGGGCAATACCCCAGGAAAGAAAAGATGATGCAGGAGGAGAGGTGCAAGGAGTGGGAGAAGCAGTAAAGCTCTGCGAAACAATATAAATAAAGAAGAAATGAAACAGCATTATCATTTTTTTGCTTATTCACCCTGTCTGCCTCCTAGAATACATAATATAAAGTGAGATGTAGTTGTCACTCCCTCCGAATATCTGATGGGAGATGCACACACACACACAGACTTATGCAAACAGGATGGAACAGGTTGTCTGTTTACTCTCTTTTATTGCACGCCTTGCTGAAAATTGCTGCGCGTTCCAGAAAATGTCATGTCCTTGATCTCTTTGCACCACTACACACTAGTGCGTGGAGGGGCTGGAGCTGTGCAGAGACGTGGGGAGGGGGATTTGCAGAGACGATGGTCTGCAATAGAGACGTGGCTGTGCGCCTCAGATAACACTGCAGCCTTTGATGGAGCCCGGCTCTCCTCTGCTGGAGAGCACAAGCCGCTCTGCCTCAAATAGATCTCCGCTGCGGACTCCATTGGTAATGATTGGGGTTGGTTACAGAGCAGAATTGGTTTGCTGATGATAATGATAACAGATGCGATGGGATTTAGTCAGCCACTTAGGGCCAAGGGACTGTATCGATGCTGTGCCAGCTTGCAAATTTCCCCTTAGACTGGACAGTCTCTCTCAGGCTTGATAAAACTTGATGGCAGAGCTTGATAGAATGCTACCTGTAATTGCATTGTGTATGATCTTGGCTGCGTGGTTGTAATGAAGATGTAGTGCAGGACTGATGGAAGACAGTGCTCCGTAAGATTCTTTCTATAGGGAAGCATAAGAAGCCTGGGAGGGAGGGGTGGGGTAAGGGAGTTCAGGGAAAGAAAAAGAAGGAGCTTCATACTGATATAAGGAGTGAGTCACAATCAGCAGGGAGCAGAGAACAGAAGTGAAAGAGAGAGAGAGAGGGAGTGCGAATAAAAGATATACTTTTGGAAAAGGCGACAGTCAGGAAGAAGGAAGTCTTTCATGTAAGAGTAGCATGTAGACATAACAGGGGAAACTGGAAAAAGGCGGAGACGGGGAAAGAGCAAGAGATGGATACACAGGAGACGAGATGAAGGTGGAGAGTATAAAATACAGATAGAGGCCGGGGGTGTGTTATGGGCGGAAGGGGTGAGCGAGATGAACAAGTGGGAGGGGGATGGGAGAGCAATATTTGCCGTGTGCGGCTGAGCTGGAGTCAGGAGGTTGTCATGGTGATAGTGGGGTGAGAAAAGGAAAGTGAGCCAGGGGTATTGACACCTAGCCCTAGACACTGCACACAGACACGCAAAGACACACTCGCACATACACACCTGGACACACTGCAACAAATAAAATGAGCCATGCATAACAATAATGAGCTGTCACATCCTAAGTGAACACATTCTCACCCTTTGTCACACAATCGCACACACACAGGTGGCATGTACAAATAAACTGCAGCCATGTATGAAGCCCAGCAGCCATATCACTGTGCATCTCTGCTTCCCATGTCTCTCTGCGCTCTTTAATCCTCACTCAGCCCCTATTTGAATGGCAGGCAAATTTCTTTAAACTGACTTGTCTTGCCAGGCTTTTATCCAAACCAACCTGCAGCCAGCTGGTACACGTGCGTGTGTGTGTGTGTGTTTGCATGCGTTTTCCTGTGTTTACTGATGACACAGAGATGAGAGAAGCAGAAAAAGGCAAGCAGCAGGTCCAGTGGAGCACATAAATAGTATTCAGTAATTTCAAATCTTTTTTTATATATAAAAAACTCCAGTGATGAAGCACATCTCCACACAGCAGTTACTGCTGAAAGAAAATGTAAAACCTATCACTATGTTGCATCATAGGACTTCTTGTGTGTTTAGCAGAAGTTCAGCTCATTTGACATGAAAATATCTTGAATTCATGCAGATAGAGTAAATCTAAAAGACTGAGTTGTCATTGCAGTGTGGGGAGTGAGTGTGATGCATGAAAGTATTACAGCAAAGTGCAAACGCAGCATGAAGAAAAAACATTTTTCATACTGGACAAAAAACAAATCAATAAAATCAGACTGTTAGCACTTATATTAAAATGCGGCCTTAGAAGATAGTGCTGGAATGTGGAATTAGGTTACATAAATTATTCCCCAGTTAACAAGGCTGGGTTTTTAAAATTTCTCAATTTCAGTCTCAACATAGGAGACTGGATCAAAAGAGTATAAGATGTGTTCTGTAGATGTAGAATATCTGTTATTTTCTTTTCACTCCTTCTCTCATTCCTTCTCATCCATTTACACTTACCCCTCTCTTTCCCTTCTGTTTCCACTTCATAGACATTTACTTGTATTACATCTCCTGCCTCATTCCCAGAAGACCTTGTATTTGATTAGATGGGGAGCACTTAAGGGGAAGTGCTGCTTTTGCAACTTTTAACAAAGTTAATGGGATTGCCAAGAAGCCATGTTCCGACCTGGTTGATAATTCTGAAGATGCAAATCACCAGCTCCTGAGAGCCGTTTTACTACTGTAGTCCATGAACTTGTGACATCCGATTGGTTATGCTCAGGATGTTTGGGTTTGTTTCTGTTGTTGTAAATTTGCAACTGTTCATATATCTCTCTTTTGCATTACTGTAATTAATGAAACCATGTGTCTTTGCACTTTGTCTGTAATCATGTGGGACTCTTTTAAGTGTCCCTTTACAAGCCCCAGTTTTGGGCTAGAAAACCAAAAATCAGCGACTTTCTCAGACATTGAGCCACTTGGGCCCTTCCATGCAAATGTGTTCACAAAGCACTATGAGTGACCTTGTCCTGGCAGTAGCTCATTTCCCTGAAGTGGCGGAGAAGACAGGATTATGTCCAATCTAAGGAGACCTTGACAAATGTTTCTGGCAACGTCTACATCTTAGCAATAAGATGACTATTGTTAAGATTAGGGGCAAAAATTGCATTTTTGAAATATTCTAAATGTAAGTCTAGAAAACAGAGGCTGTTTCTCCATCAAAAATTGGGTGTGATTTTTAATTCTCTCTGACATACATTTCTATAATCTCTAACCTGTTGTGATGGAGGTCGTAGGTCACATATACACCCCTCCCACACACGCGCATGCCTCCTCAGGGTGTGGTGTGCTGATTTTCCCTGCGGAGGCGGCCACGTGTCCTTGCGTGTCACACAAGTCGCTGGCAGCTGTGTCCTCCATCGCTATACGGGCCACTTATCACCAGACCCGAGGGACCACTCCCTCAGCCTCCTCCTCTCCTCTGTCTGCTGAATGACTGACTGCATAATCCCTCCGCAGACATCACTACCTGCAGCCCCAACACAAGACCCCACACCCCCGTATTGTTCACTTGATGCTGCACACACACAGACAAGAGCACACATGCTCACATTCACACCTGAGGCTCATCAGATAACCCTCAGCTAATGCAGTTGTCTCTCTTTACATTGTATTTATGCATGGTTAACTTGGAAACAACATGGCCTATATGGAAAAATAACCTTAAAGTCATGTCATGTAAATGCTTACAGTTTATGTTATATATATAATGTTCATATATATATATATATAATGTGTAATTTTATATATATATACCAGGGTGTGGCTATTCCAGCATCTGCTTCATTGGCTGATTTCCCTCTGGTGCTGTTACATACTGTTTGTGTTGTTGTTGCTGCTTTGCCCGTCTCCAGCAGTGTTAAGCTGCCGCATCTGGTTTCAGGGCTAACTCTGACAGATACTATACTGATGTCAGCCTCTTTTTGCTGGCCTGTCTGGATCGAGTTTGATCCCCAAGGGCTTTACCAGCAAACACACACATCAAAACTCCTCTTTACCTGTCCAATCTCCCTCAAATTTCTCCCACAAGAGATGCTACATTCAAACATTTGTTTAGTGAGGGATCTCCAAGGGGTTTCACTCTCCAAACAGCATATGTCGTCACAAAGGTAAAGGGGGGGGAGTGGCAGTGAAAGTCAAAATGCACATCGAAATAAAAAGAAACACAAGCAAAGTAGTTAGCTCCAGAGGAAAAAGAGAAAAGGGTGAGGCTGACTGTGTGAGATAAGGAAAGGGAGAAAGCAGGGACAGCAGGATGAAGCAGGAGGCCTAAAATGATGCAGGGAGGGGACAGAGAAAAAGGTCACTCCTAATAGCATTTCCACGTAATTTCATAATGTCATGATTGCCCCTCTTTACACAAGCCAACACCATTAACTATCTACTGTATGGACAGTAAACCCTTCAGCCACAAAAAATAAGTATATTCATGAGCTGTATGCGTTTATCATCGCATGTTCCTTCTGTACACAGAACGCATAACAGCGTGCATATGAAGATGCATTCGTATGCATTGCATCTTATATCTTCGGCATGACACCGAGGGTGTGTCTGCAATTAGATGGCTTTGTTCTGCAGGCACAGAATCCGACGGGTGCTGCTGCTGCTAATGAAGCAAATGATACCTGCAGGCAAGAGTGCAGCAGTGTTGGGTGAGCTGTTGTTGATGTGCGAGCATGTAAGTGCACAGAGTATACGTATGTTTCTCATTTAGTATACAAAAACATTTAATTTCTTTCCTTGTGTACTTTTTTGTATGAGGAGGGATAGTCTGTTTTCCTTCTGTGATTATTGCATTTAGATTATACTGTATATAGGTGCATTGAAAGGAAATGGAAAAAAGAGATTCAATATTGCAGCACTGCCCACATGTTGGACCCATTTAACTGTCCCGTACTAAAGTCTGCTATCATGATTATATCCACACGCTCTCACCACTCTGCTCTACTCTGTTTTTATTCATTTATTAATTTTACTGATACTGTATTGTCAGGCAAGCCTTAAGCAAATTACCTGATTAGTTGCTTACCTAAGTGAGCAGCAGCTACCATGCCAGAAGCAAAGAGGGCTCGGGGCAGCACTCCATCTGCAAGACCAGCTCCATTAGCTGACAAGAGAGATTAGCTGACCTGCTGACACACAGCCTTATCTTTACCAATACACACGTGGACTTGCACACACAAACACACACATGTACAGGGAATCTGATACACTATCACATCAGGGTAACACCCATGTTTTTGATCATTTTGATCATTGATACTTGTCAGTGATCCCATAGCCAGACCTCTTTCTTTTCAGGTCCATCATGTCCATCACTCTTGATTTTTCTACTCATCTTTTCCCCCCCTCCTTCTTTGTTCTTTCCATTCCACTTCTTCCTTTCTTTTTTCCACTTTATATTAATTTTTCAGACTTTTTATTTTGTTGTCAACCCGCCTTTGATCTCCCGCCGGTCTTGCCCTTCTTTCACTTTGGCGGTTTTCCTTCCTCCGTCCCCCCTTCTCTCCATCCACCTCGACTTTCTTTTTCCAGCCCTCACGGATGTCTTAATGAGTCCACTCCCTCCCCCTTGAATTATTCACAACTTCTTTTATTCTACCATTCCCATTGTGTCTTAAGGGGGAAAACATCAATAAATAAATCACGCCAGAGGTAGCTTCTTTTGCAGTCTTGGCAGCAGGAGGGATGACAGCGCATGTGTTTATTGGTGTACAAAGGAGAGTGAGAGTAAGAGTGGAGGATTGAAGGGGACTTCTTGTACTTGTGTTTTGTAGTTTAACTTTCTGTAAATGATTTAAACGTATAAATCTTTGACTAACTTAAACATTTTTCTGCCAAGCCTGGGTGTTTCTTCTATCGCATGTATGGCCACATGTAATTTTCAGTATAGATGTGAGGACATTGATTATTTGTACTTACACATGGTTGTGTGTGACTTCATGTGTGTGTTTTAGGGACGGCCTGTCACTGTGCACTGGCAAATGAGTGTGCGTACGCGTGTGCATATGTAAGTGATACCGCAAACCTGTTAGTGTCCGTGTGTGAATAACGGAATTTGTATGTACAAGGGGGGATGCTTCGTGGAGACCCTGTTGTCATGGCAACCAGGATTCAGAGAGTGTGGGTGGTTGCCCTCATGGCTCCTCTGACAACCTTTATTTTTTCCAGCTTTGTGTCACTCCAATATTAACCCCTAACCCACGACAAAATAAGAGGGGGTGGGGTGGGGCGGGGTCCTTAAAAAAGGTGAAAGCTTTTGAAACAGAAGGAAATATGGCATGCATTCTATCGCTGCAGTTGACACCAGTGGGCGCAGCAAAGTATCTAATGGCCGAGCTTATGCTAATAGTGGTATTGATAAATGTGCTGTCTGTGTAGCCTGATTCCAGATAAGCTGGAGCTCTGCAGCTTTTTTCCACTGGTAAATTTCCACTTGCAGTTGACCATGGATCATCAGTCTTGAAACACACATACTTGGCATTTTAAAACAAGAGTGCCGGCATGGGAAAGATGTTGGTTTCCCACTGCGCTGTACAGCCCATTTTCCATTAAAGTTGCAAATATTGAATTAATCGACCGCGCTGCCTATTGTCCAAGCCAGAGTGCTACCACAGCAGTTTATTAAATTGCAGAAGGGCGTGGAATGTGGAAAAGAAGAGAAGGAGAGGAGAGGAAAAGTGACAATGAAATGTATTGTGAAAGGTGATCACTGAAGAAAGCTTTTAGTGTCAGCTACCAAGGGGGCTGAGAGGGGAAAAGAAGAAGACCGATAAAAGAGTGACAGAAAAATAGGCACTTATCATTCTTGGAAAGTTGCTATTATAAGACGTGGCTCATAAGCAGGTACACTTTGAGAAAATGTGAGAAAGGCTGGTACGAAATGCAATCTTTGCTGCGGTGAATGATGAAAGACATGTCTGCATTAACTGAGTGCACCGTGGCATGGAGAAGAAACAGGTAGCTGGTATTATTTCACATGATTTGTGGTATTTTTCTGCTGTAGTGACAAAGTGGGTCTGAGCCTTGTCTCACTGCAACAGGCTCATGCATTAGGTATGACCCTTCGGGGGGTGAAAGAAGAAAATCAGACAGCCACACCAAAGACAGACCAGGTATAGATGGACAGCATCAGTCTGGGACCAAAGCAAATAACGAGGGGTGCAGATGAATTATGAATTTAGGTGAATTTAGGGCAAATTGTGCCGACAGGAAGGAGATTTCTATGAATAATTCACTCTTTAGGGGCCTGATCATCTACCCCCCACCAGCATCACCTTGTTCCTCAGACCCCCCGCCTCACTTTTACTATCCATTGACCCTTATAATCTCTCACTGCCCTCCTTCTGAAATGCTTTAAGGCCATCAGACCATTTGTCTTAGTGCGTACTCTCTTACGTCCAAATCACTATCATTTCCTTGTCTCTTCCCAGTCTCATGTTTCTCCAGACAGACGAACCCTGGGGGAAGGGGAGGGGTGAAGGTGGGGGCCATGTATTCGTTTATTTTTCTCCCCCCTCCTTCCTACCCGCATCCTCTCCCCCTACACATCTTCGCAGCTGGTGGTAGTTAATATTTAAAAGCAAGGCATGACAGGACGCAAGACCTCGGCACACATATTTGGAAAATTCACTCATGTTTCGGTGCAGCAGCTCCTCACGTGTACATGTAAGGTTATGAAGCGAACAGTGAAGGTGTCCCTGGTGTGTGGGGGGTTAACACAATAGTGATCAGAAGATGTGAGACTTTATTTGACTCTCGAGGTTTGATCTTGTGTGTTTTACCCCTCCAGACAAACTGATAAGAGAGCCTGTTCAGCATTGGAAGTCCTTGGCAACACCCATCATGTCTACTTAATGCTAATTACTATGTTTTGCAGAGGACAAAAGGGTGCATTTCTATCTAATGGATGACAAGGGGGGTACACATCAAGTTGGTAGCACAGCAATTAAAATGTACTAATGATAGCAACATTAAGCACACGATACTCAATGTTTGGGTTATTCTTTTTTCTTTCTTTCTTTTTAGCAAAATGCCTCAAAGCAGGAATCCATGAATAATTGAAGAGTTGCAAAATTAAATTGGTTAGCCTTGGTTTGATACATGGCTTGTTGATGGCTAATTTTCCGCAGTCAGCTTTCTTGCAGGAAAAAACAAAAACCAAAATGACCACGCCCTAAAATCTCAGGGCGAGGACAGAGAAACAAGTGAAAGCCAAAGGGTGGCTACATTCTCCCCATGACTAAATGACTTCTGATGGTGCCCGTTGACATCCCAGTGGTGATAACAGTTTTTAAAAGCACTCAGAAATGCTGTGATGGGTCATCTCAGCCCAGCTGCAAGCAGCCATCCCAGGCACGACCCCTGACCCTGTCCAATGAAGCAGGTAACAGGGCTGGGATTGGATCTCTGACAGCTGCACAGCGGACACCCTGGAGAAGTGAAATCAGGCATCTGCTTCAGTGTCAGTGTCTCTCACCCCTGTGATAATGGAGCAGCCACAAGGCTTCGTGCTGTGGACACACAGTGTAGAAGTCTGTCTATGTGTGCATGTGTGTAATTGTGTTAGTGTGTCTTGGGCCACATCAGTCTCTGCTATCAGCATGTTTGGGTGGCTGGGTTGGCCCCGTTACATGGCAACCTTCCACACCTCCCTCTCCCTCTGTCAGTCTGTCTTTCTGTCTGAGCCTCTCCCTTATTCAGTCTCTCCTTCACGCCGCTGCCAACCCATTATAGTGTTCCCCTTTACTGCTCCTACTCAACATGACTGGAATATACTGTGGCACAGTCTACCTCCTGACCGGAGCCACTGGACCATGCCCTTTTATCTGTCTGATCTCTTCTGTCAGACCACTCGAGGTGTCTGTCTGTCTGCTTGCCTTCCTTACTGTCTGTCCATCCATGCATTACAAGCTTCTTTATTTGTCTACCCATGAGTGTCTCAGTGTGTGTGTGTGTGTGTGTGTGTCCTGGCTTGTGCACGTGCTGCACAATCCCCTGGTGAATTGGATTGGCGGCACGACAAGCTATGGGGGCCCACCACATCGTTAATCGGCATCCTGCTTTGCTCCATTCAGCTCTCCTCTCCTCTTTTGGAAGTGTCACTGATAGACAAGCTCCCACCTTAGATCGCATTAACCCCAGTACTAATACCCTGACTAGCCCTGCTCCATTCAACTGCCTCTAATGGCATTTTGGAGAGGCAGATCACAGTAATTGGCCCCCCGTCTCCAAAGAACAACTAAAGCAGCTTCAGTCTGATACAGGGACTGGAAAAGAAGATGCAAGCAGAGGACCAAGAAAGAAGTGCACAAATCATGCACACTGATTGGAAGAGCTTGCACGCATGTGTGTGTGTGTGTGTGTGTACGGGTAGGATTAGCGTCACAGCTGTCACCCTTTATCATTCCTCCTCCTCCTCCTTCCACATCTCTCCACTCCTCCCATCACCTCCCACCCTCCGGCTTTCACTCGTTCCTCTCTCCTTGCTCACCTCCACCTCTCCCTCTCTCCTCTGCTGTCGTCCGCAAACCCACTTTTCCACATTGCCTCTTCCACAGAAGTCCTCCGCCCACTTCACCCCTCCCTCCATTCCCTTTCTGTGTGCTTGTTGTGCCATTCTTCTGACAAGGCAAGCAAGCGAGTGTAATGGCTCATTTAATCCTAATGCTGTTAGTTTAAACTGCCTTATTAAGGGCTTAGCTCTTGTTTGGTCGTTAATTTTATCTAATTTGGCTCTTTTGATGAAGACAAATACCACATTCCTGTTTCTCTTCCGAGGATATTGTTCAATACATTCTCCACTGATTGACATATAAAATATACACAGTAATTAACTTGCCAGCCATTACACACTAGATGAACAAATGAATGATAATCACGACTCTCCATCCTCTTCTCACCCTCCACTCCCGTCTCACTTGTCATCTCCATCTCCGCTCTGACCCTTTCACACTCTCCAAGGTCACCCATCACTCTGTCTTGGCACTGTAAATAAACAGCAGTGTGCGGAGCCAAAACTCTTTCAATCACGCAGCCATCGCCGCAGAGCTGCCAAATTAGTATGCTCTCGTTATTATCGTCATTTTCTTTTGTCTCACATGTGCGTCTTAATCATGGTGTGCTATAACAGTTCTTTGTGTGTGATACAGAGTAGTGTAAACAGTCAGTGGGCTGCGCCGCGTGGTGCCGCGGGGGAGGACAGCCTGCATGTTGTGGCGGGGACCAGCTCCAAGAGTACAGATGGAGAACGGATAGACTCCTAGCAGGGGTGGTTTGCCTCACCCGCAATGACTGATAGCATCTTTATCGCACACTTATCGCAGCACTATCACCCAACTACACCAGGAGCTGTTCAGTTTGTGCCATGCGACCCTGACCAGTCAACCTAATTATCAACTCTTTGCTTGTCTGTCTTGTGTGTTATCTGATTTGACTCTTCATCAATCTGCATTTGTCTGTCCACAGCCCATCTGGGTTGTGGGAGTCTCTGTTCAGCTTCTTGTTTTGGCCCTTCCATATGGGCCACTGCTCATGTAATTAACCAAATGGACTTATTTTTTTGGGCAGAAACAGGTTATATGATAGCTATTGTTGGTGTTTTTTGTTGGGGTGTGTGTTTTTGACCCCTGATTGGTGTGTTACCGCCATGTCTTGGTCTGTCTATGTCTGACCACATGGTGCAGGGTAATTTTTCTCCCATTCTGACACATGGCCCCTCTCTGCCCCTCCCTCTCTCTGTTCACCCCCCCCCCAACCCCTTCTCTTTTATCTTTCAGAGAGGAGAACCAGCAGGAGGGTGTGGACCTTAGTTAAAGACAGGGGGAAAAAAGGGAGCGAAGACAAGAGGGACCAAAGACATAAGAGGCAAAGCTGTGGCCTCCTGGAAGAGAAACATAGCCTCACACTTCCTCAGCACGAGTGTGTGAGGTTGCCCTCTGTGTGCATCGTACTGTACGTGTGTGTGAGCAGGTGCGACTTTGATGGGACAGTGAGCAATGCCTCACACACAGCGACAGCAGGTTGGCAGTAGGGGGCAGTGCCCCTCCCGCCTCCTCCCCTCCTCCTCCTCTTCCTAACCTTTGCTGCTATGCCCAGCGAAGCAGCCATACACATACCCACCAACTGTGAGTACAGATTCATCTCATTCGTAACAAGGGTGGCTGAATGTTTCCATGAGGTTCAAAGATCTATTTGTTGTGTTAATTACATTGTTGATTCATCAAAGCATGCTAATAATCTTTCATCATGATTAATTAGTGCAAATGAGCAGAATGAACATGTTTCTCTTTCAGTAACCACAACGTTCAGGGTTGGATTGCGCCTTTATGCTTGAAATACTACACTGTTTCTTTGGTTAGAACTCATATGCACAATGGTGTGTCTAATTACTCTGTAATTGATCCCCTCATACTGCATTGATTAGTCCCACTATTGATCTGGTTTCCTTGGTGCAAACCAGAATCTGATTTGGGAGTAATTTAATCCACAATTGAGTTATACAATGAAAATCCAACAATCTTTTTCCTTGCTTGCTCTCATTTTGTCCTCCTCCTCGATTCAATATGTGGGCATTAGAAATACAGCTGAGCCTGTGGCCCTGCAGGGGAATTGATCTTCATCTCCTCTGTTGCTGCTGCCCTGCCCACTGAGCTCCAATACAGTCAGAGAGAGAGAGAGAGAGAGAGAGAGAGAATACCGTTTCCACTGCTGCTTTTGTTGTTCACTCTTTATCTAAGTATGCTTGCAGTGAGTCATAGCCCTTCACCACCCACACAGATTTCCAAAGGGTGTGTCTATACAATCAATCACATATGCATACACAAACACACACACACACACACACACATTAACGTATATGCTGGAAACGTTGATGATATGCTGTAAATCTCCAAATCTAAATCCCAAGGGAACGAGGTGACACAAAGGTGAGAGGGCCAAGGAGGTTGAAGGGATGATGATGAGGAGGAGCTGGTAGGGGGAGCAGGTCAAAGATGTAAGAGGGCAAGGCTTCCCCTGCCTTTCAATTAGCAAGCCTCTGTCATGTCATTGACAGTCAGTAAGGCCTGGATGAGGATCAATAAGGGAAATGTGTTTTTGTGAATATGTTTAAAGGAAGCCAGGGTAAAAGCTACAGTATGATCCATTACAGGAGACACACTGCTTTATCATCCATGTATCATAACTGTTCAATGAACAGTATGATCTATCTATCTATCTAACTATCTATCTATCTATCTATCTATCTATCTATCTGTCTGTCTGTTTTATTTAACTCTTTCTCCATCCTGTTTTTCTGTAACTAAAATATTTTTCCCTCATTGCCTCTGCTCTGGCCACCACTGTGGACTAACAGACCACATAAGTGATCGTAAGTGCTTTTAACTTTATTGATGTCAATCTTTCTTAATGCAGGGGCTGGCAAAGCTTATTGTAAACACTTCCATTATGCCAGAGGTTATTTTCTATCCAGCATGCAGTAAAATTCATTTTGCACTTTGATGAAACTGGCATTAGTGGTCAGTTGCATTGTTGTTGTGATGTGTGGGTCCTGTTTGCGCATTTCCAAGGGTGTGTTTTATCGTGCATGCGTGACTGTCTGTGAGCACGAGTGTGTTGTAGTGCAAACTTGCGCCTCTTTCTGTGTGCCTTTTTGTCTGTGTGGGTGTGTGTGTTTAGCCTCACTGGCTCCCAACGGGTGAGATCCCTGTAGGAGCAGAGAAGAGGAAGTGTGAGAAGCTGCTGTCTGTAAGGAAGCAGCAGGGCTGTCAGATCAAAGACATGGGGAAATAAAGAGGAGTTAAAGCACTAAACAACAGCTCCTCTCCCTCTCCTCTGTCAATAATAGAGCAGTGCCTGAAGCCCAAACTTCAATTTGATCAGCTGAGAAATGGGTTTATTTCCTCTATCAGTGGGATTTTTTCATTAAATTCCCTCACTCTCCCAATCTGTCTCTTTCTAAATCTTGTTTGTTTTTTCCCCTCTATCCCTGTCTTCCATTGCTCTGTTTTTCCTTGCTGCATTTCCACCCATCTCCCCTGTCCACTCAGCTCTCCATCTCCATCGCCTTTTTCTCATCTACCACAGCCCCCCTTCATCCTATGTCCTCCATCATCCATTTACCTACATAATGTAAATTCATCTCTATCTCTTTCTCTTTCCCTTAAAGTCAAATTAAAGATGACAAATACCAAGCTGTGACCTCTATTCCACTGCAAACACTATTATTGTTCAGACTATGCAGAGAAAAAAGATTTACAATTCTGTCTTTAAGTATTGAAAAGCAGAACTTAAAAATGTGACACGGGCCATAAAGCATGTGGAAAAATCAAACATGCTGGTTCAATACACTGTTCGCACCCCATCCAAGCATGCTCGGTTTTATGAGTCTGTTATAGGGACATTGCTTTATGACTGTCATAGACAGCGGTGACAGAGAAAGAGAAACCTCTTCTGGTGGTCATTACTTTTTTCCCCTTCAAAATCCCTGCTTCATTTCCCCACAGACTCCTTGCCTTCTTTTCCCTGTCTCTCTGTCTCACGGGGAGCACTGTGCCATATATCTCTTTTACATGAGCTCTCCCTCTTACATTATGCTGTATCAATTTCCTCTCATCTCAACCCATTTTCTCTGTCCGCTCTCTCACTCTGACTCTTTTCCCCGGCCTACATTTCATCACTTTCTCCAGGGAGTCTTTTTTTAAGTGATATTGACTGAATATACTTATCGGCAGCTGTTAAACTATGAAAATGAGTGGTATCTCCAGTTATTCTGTGTTGTTTGTCAAGCCATTATCAGCAGCCATACGGAAAAGTGTAATACAGTGGCGTAACAGTATATGTGTTTATATCGTAGCTGGTGATTTTACACGAGCATGAAAGCAGGTCATGTGAATGTGTCAGGGATAGGTTGGAGTGTGTGCATGTCCCTCTACCTATGTAATGCATACAGGTGTGTTACAGTTAATGCATGTCTGCCACGATGACATTGTGAAAACACAGCCTGTTTTTCGGTCCTCCAGTCAAAAGGCCTCCAATGATCACCACGCAGCCGGAGTCTGTCACTGTCTTTAGTGTTGAAGACCTCGTCATGAGCTGTGAAGCCTCCGGCAACCCTCCCCCAAAGTTAGTCAGCACACACATGCACACATCCACATGATCACTGAAAACCAAACGTTGGTTAGGCTAAGTCTGAAGATGCTGTATTAGTCATGAAGGAGCCAAGCCATTTGTTATCTTTTGACAACTGAGATCAGTGACCTTCCTGCTGCTTGTTCAGCTGACATCTACATATTAGTATTACATGAGAGCAAAGCTTCTCCCAGTCGGGGTTGTCATTTCAACAAGGGATAAATGTTATTAAGCCCTTGAGCAATTTTTTTAGTGTCTTAGCTGATCTGAAGTGGAAAACTTCTCTGAATACCAAGGACGAGATGAATATCACAGTTACACAGCACAAGTTTATGAGTCCCACTGAGACTTCTTGTGGACATTTTGATTCATTTGTCTTCAAATTCAGTGACATCTAAGTCACTGAATTTCTGACACCCTGTGTGTGTTAATAACTGCTTTTAAAGGCATGGAAATGAATTGTTTTGACTGTCACATTTAACCAAACACTCTGCCATCAGTATAACTGATTTTTTTTTTTTTTTCTATGCTCAAGTTTCCACTGGACAAAGGATGGAAAGATGTTTGACCCACGCAATGACCCAGAGCTGAAGGTTTCTGAGCACACTGGTTCATTCGCCTTCTACACACTCAGTAATACCATGGACACCCTGAAGCAGTACCAAGGCAAATATGTCTGCTACGCATCCAACAACCTCGGGACAGCTGTCTCCAATGAAGCCAGCCTCAGCACCGATGGTAAAAACATGCTGTTTTTTGACTAATTTCTAAAGCAATCGCTGACTGAATACGGCTGATAGTTAAAATCTAAATCTAAATTTAGTCATGTTCAATCAGCATTTGGCAATTTGTAATAATTTGGCTTGAGGCTTTAAAGAGGAATCACACCCATTCACAAAATGGCAAACAAATTAAATATCCTCTGATATATTCGCAAACAATCAGCAGCACATCAGGAGAGTTACATAGATTTTTTTATTTCTGTGTTAGCACTCCTGTAAATGCCTTCAAGGTTCAGATTAGAAACGTGTTGTGTGTTGGTGGTTTTATCAGCAATAACCCGATGATTTACAAATGTGTGTGTGCAGTCAGTGTATAAACCTTTTCCTTGCCCTGCTTTATAGAGAACTCATTTGTTAGCAGATGGACACTCACACTGAGACCGCTGAGTACTTCCACCCAGAACATAATTACATGCAATAACATGATAATCAGCAATATACTCAAGCGCACGCACACACACACGTGCACACATGGTCCCCTGAGCACAAGTGAAGAGCAGCTCCGTGTATCCATCAACCTATGTGACTGGCTCTTTCCTGGGCGACCTCCTTCCTTCACAGTTTCCCTGACAACGGTTTCCCCAGAAACGCTCTTGAGTTGATGTCATGTGAAGCACTCTTCAGTAGCTCCTGTTGGGTTATCAACAATGGGCTGGGACCGGGGATGGGGGGGGCACATATGACTCACAAATCACGTCAATCAGTTTCCGCATGACAAAAGCCAACTGGTGCCTAGATCCTTAGATCCTTAACGTTCCTCAAAAGGAAATTTATGAATAATAGTCCTTATCCACTTTATCGTGTGTTAAAGTTTACCTGTGATGTAAATTGCCTCAAGAAGTCTCACAACACAGTAAATGTGAGTACAGATGCTTTTGCACAGCACGTCTGCGTATTTATGCAGCCTAACAGGTGTGTATTATTTCCTTGCCTGTCTCCCTTTAGTTCCCCCAACCCAGCAGAAAGAAAAAAAGGTTCATGCAAAGTCTGAGGAGGGAAGCAGTATTATTCTGAATTGTAACCCCCCACAGAGCTCTATGGAGCCTATCATTCATTGGATGGACTGGAGTGAGTACATTACCTTTTCATCTCTACTTCCATTACATCCTTCATGTTTCCTTAATAAACCTGCCACTTAGATTATGTGTCCATTCTTTGTTGTCCACTCTTATGATGTCATAGAGAGGTAGTGGATTTATTAAATAATATTGTCTATTTCTTTCTCTTTTAGCATATTCTTTTATACATTTTTTCTATCCCTGGATTATAGATACAAATACTGTATATCTTCAGAAAAGAAAGACGAGCAGGATCTATTCTTACTCCTGGTTTTTTGGGTGTCTAACCATCCTCATTTCCTCCATCTTTCTCTTTACCACATCCTCTCTCTCTCTATTCAGGGCTGCACCATATCCAGCTTAGTCAGCGAGTGGTGGTGGGGAAGGATGGCAATCTATACTTTGCCCATTTGACACCGAAGGACAGCAGGGATGACTACACCTGCAATGTCCAGTACCTGGCAACACGCACCATCCTGGCAAAGGAACCCATCACTCTGACTGTTACCACTTGTGAGTTTTACACTGGACCAACTAAGCCCAAGTTGGCTTTGACTGAACTGATTTAACTTGAGCTGATCCAGTTTCCAAATCAAAACCAGCAAAGTGTTACGGAGGTTGTAGGAAACAAAATTTTCACACAAACCGGCCCTCAGTAAGAAACAAGTCTCATGACAAGAACAAGATGTTAAGTGTCTGAACTTCTTCAAAAAATTAAATAAAATGTCAGACTCACTGGAAACCAAAATGACTCATAACATAGCAGTAATTCTTTTGATTTATTCTTATATAATGTCAAAAGGTAGATTAATTTAACTTAACATGGCATACTTTTAGTTAGTAGACATGCAGATAGTTTTGGTTTGCCTTTAAGATTACTGCTGCCACTTCGGTATCCTGAGGGTGAATGGGGTTTGACTTCCTGTGCTCATAGCACTAATAAATTACATTTTAAAAATTCAGCAACAACATCTCTTTCTAGAAACATTTGATGCAGTGTGCAGTCAACAGTGTTCAAAGGAACCTTTTTTTTAATGTAAAGCAGTTTCAATGAAAAGTTAGAGGAGACTAAGAGTCTTGAGCAGCTCCATGAGGCTGTATACAGTCAGTTCAATGACATCACAGGTATACTGCTTATGGTTACCATCTTTAGCATGTAAGGATGCTGACATTTGCTAATTTTGACCTGATGATGACACTAGATTGAAAAGTCAGAGGATCACCACAGTTCTTCACTGTGTAAACATTTGTCTGAAACTAACAAAGGTCAGCCACTGTCAGTTACAGTCAATTTCCAGCAACGAGTGACATCTGTAACAAATTTCATGGCAATTCAGCCAACATTTGTTGATATTTCATTCTGAACCAGGTTGAACCTGGATCGACCAAACTCCTGACAGACCAACATCCCTAGAGCCATGCTGCCAGTGCATACAGCAGTTATATTAACATATTGTATAGATCCGTATATCTAATTGGCACATAGTCATGAATCGTCAGTATGACCATTTGCGGATAACCACTGAGGTCCCACAGTTAAACCAAAGTCAATTCAACCCCATGTGGTGGCATGATGTGCTGACCAAAGCAGCAACTGTATCCAACAGGCACTCCTTGAACTGATGGGGGGGGGGTAATTGTAATGAGATGCAGCTCACACTGAGATGTGGCTGCCAGCATCTGTGGCCCGACTAGAGGTCAGAAAGATGAGCACATGTTAACATCAGACTTCTATGTCTATGTAGAAAGGCGGAGGCTGTAGAAATGCTTCTCCACATGACTCCACATCCGGTGTATGTGTATGTGTGTGTGAGAGTCTCTAAAGTAGCCGATGTGTCAGCAGGATAGCAATCTGACAATTACCCATACATATGTATGAATCTGTCTCTCTGTCTTTGTGTTTCCACCTCTCTTTCTCCAGCTAACTCAGTAGTACGGAATAAGAGGCCCCAGATGATGAGACCTACTGGAAGCCGCAGTACTTACCACACCCTCAGAGGCCAGACTGTGGAGCTTGAGTGCATCGTCCAGGGCCTGTGAGTGTGTGTGTGTGTGTGCATATGTATGTGATTCTGCTCCCATCAGTCAGATCGGAAAATCATTTCAGTCACTTCTTTTAATCAATCTTACCTGCCTCACATCCAGCTCTCTCCCCTCCTCCTTCATCCACATGCTCTCTCCATTCTGTTATCTATCTGTTGATGTCTCCTGCCACCTCTTCTTCATGCTGCCTTCTCATTTTCACCCTCTCTCTTTGACTCTGTTTTTATCTTTCCCTCCTCAATCTTCCTGTTCCAGCTAAACATCTTCTTGCCCTCTCTCTTCCTCTTCAGCCCAACTCCTGATGTGACATGGCTGAGGAAGGATGGGGAGCTCCCTGAATCTCGAACTATGAAAGATATGTTTGATCGCCGTCTGCGCTTCACTAATATCTCCGAGAGCGACGGGGGCGAGTACCAATGTAGCGCTAACAACTCCCAAGGAAAGGTGACACATACCTACACTGTGATTGTGGAAGGTATGTCATATACACCTGCAGTACATTATTATTTTGAGGCTGGCTGTTGTGCTCTTCTATGTTTTATGACTCTAGGGAGGGGTATTCTTGTTGTCAACAACTATGCACACTCTTGTACACAATCATTCATATTAAGTGATGTGATATACTGTATATGTGCTATACAGCATGTAAATAAAGATGAATCTATGCACTGATTTTACAGTATAATGGTAATTGTTATCTTCTTGCTTCACAGTTAATCACATTCCAGCATCTTATAATTATTGATTTTATTTACATTCTGGGTTCATAACCTGTTTCACAATTATAGCCTGAAAATGGTGACCAGCTATGTATTAAGTAAATTATTCCCCTTTGTTTCTAGGGACTGTACAAAGTACAGAGGTGGTTATAGGGGCTGAATGTTGCATTTTCACTTTGTGAAAATGCAGCACCTCCCCACAACATGTCAAAATAATATAACAGTGTTAAATTCTTTAACTTGCTTCATCATTGACCTAAATTTAAACCTCATTTGAACTTCTAATGTGTTCCAGCAGCATACACATTGCAAGTCTGATAAAGAGACAGACCAGCTGTCTTAAGCGTATCAGTTGCTTTATTGTTGAGAGCATTAGTTTTGTGCAAACATTTTGTATGTAACTAAAAATGTAATATAATTTGTTTCTTCTGGATGTAATTAATATGTTCGGTCCCTTGCAGCTTCTCCCTATTGGACCAAGGAACCAGTCAGTCAGTTATATGCCCCAGGTGAAACTGTTAGACTAGACTGCCAGGCAGATGGCATCCCCCCTCCTACTATCAGCTGGACCAGGAATGGGAGCCCCATCTCAGGTCAGTGCACACACCCACCTTCACACACGCACCTAAAACAAACACATCCTTGGGCGTCACGACGCACGTAACTGACAGCATGTACTTTTTAACAGCAACTGATACCGAGTCCAGACATACTCTGACTACAAGTGGATCTCTAATCCTGAATGACGTCGACTTTGAAGACACGGCCATATACCAGTGCCAGGCCTCCAACAAGCATGGAACCATCCTCACCAACACCAATGTTTATGTCATCGGTAAGTGCATCTTTTGTACATGTCTTTTATTAAGCAGTTTTGCATGTGTGCATCTGTGTGTGTCATTTCTCTTTGTGTGTTGTTTCAGAGCTGCCTCCACAGATCCTAACTGAGGATGGGAATATGTACACATTTACAGAGGGCCAGAAGGCCGTACTGGAGTGTGAGACCTTTGGTTCACCTAAACCTAAAGTTATATGGTGAGGCAAATGACTATTGCTTTTTAGTGTATTGTACGCTAGTCTGCTGTTTGGCATATTTTCACATTAACAAATCTCAGCGAGGTGATATTGAGTATGTACTTCTTTGTGTGCATAAATTAACAGCCAAATGCTGTTGCATCTGAGCTGTGACTGTGAATTTTGTCAGGTATCCATCCAAGCCTTTTGTTCTTTTTAGTTAAAGTGGCAACTTAACTGCTGGATTCTTCGCCCACTGCAGTACATGAAAAGCTTAATTTCATACTCAGCTTGTCAAGTGCTAATGCGCTTGTGTTTGTTTCTGTGTGTGTGTTTTTAACCAGGGAGAGCAGCAGCATCTCCTCCCTTCTGGCAGATCCCAGAGTTAACCAACTCACAAACGGGGGGCTTGAGCTCTCCAATGTCACCCATGATGATGAGGGCTTTTACACATGCTCTGTACAGAATGCCAACTTGTCAGTCAGTGCAAAGCTAGAAGTGCTCAGTGAGTGAGACACACAAACACACACACACACAAACCACAGTATTTTATAACAACTGATGTTATTTGCACCTCATGCAGCTTGTCTCAGAGTATCATATGTCTGCTTGTTTTCTCCTGCAGACAGGACAGTGATCCTGTCGCCACCAGAGGCTCTGAAGTTGCAGCCTGGCAACACAGCAATCTTCACCTGTCTGGCTCTAGTTGACCCCAAACTTGGCTCGCCACTCATTCAGTGGAGAAAGAACAATCAGAAGCTGTATGAGTCCCACAGTGATGAAAAGTAAGACTAGATTCTTGACATCAGAGAACTGACAATAATGAGAATAATTGAGGAAATTGTGGACAGGAGGATTGTTTTATCCATTTTAGTTGCTTTATCTATTTTGTTTGTTTTTTGCAGTTTTATCCTGAATTTTAGTGCATGAGCAGGAACATGCCAGAAAAAACTCTATATGTTCTTTTTTTTTGCTATGCATCCTCTTTTAGCAGCATTGACCCATTTACATAAACAAACTAATAAATACATTGACAAAATGAGAAGGGAAAGGATGGCACAGTGATGTAGGATAGGAAAAGGATAACTGAATAACTGAAGGGAGGTGATCTTTATTGAAAGGAGAATGTTGAGTCGATGACAGTAACAATGATTGCTGCATTTCCATAGATACACATTTGAAGGGCCAGACCTGATAATAGCTAATGTGGAACCAGAGGATGAGGGCGTTTACACCTGTCAGGTCATCACTAAGCTGGACATGACTGAAGCCAGTGGCACCCTCACTTTATGTGGTAAGCTCACTGATCAAAAACCTGATTGTTTAAAATTGTGGGGTGCAGATAAGCAGTGTACATGTAACTGTAGTAATAATATTATTGTTGTCCCCCTCAGATCGTCCAGACCCTCCTGTCCTCCTCCAGATAACTGATCCTAAGCATCGTGCAGTCACCCTCAGCTGGACTCCGGGAGATGACCACAACAGCCCTGTGCTAGGTTTAGTACAGACAAATGCACACAGAAATTCTTGTGTTATAAGAAAATGATAATTTCTCCTGCTCTGAGTCTGACTTATGAGCTGATGGCACTAAGTGTCCGACACAAACACACACACACACCAATGCAAACATTAAACTTTTTATTTGTCTAGCTCTAACACTCATATATATCCACCTCATTTATTTTCCCTTGGCATCGTAAACGGTTGCTCTGTTTTCAATGCTTATCTGCGACACCAGAATTTTGTGAAGCTGAAGTGTCAGAGTATGACTTTATTTCCACTGAGTGTTTATTAATGTTTCTATTGCTTCCTCCTGTCTTTTTCCATCAATCCTCGATTTTCTATCTCTACAGGATATGTGGTTGAGTTTGAGGACCAAGCTTCAAAGGAGAGGGGTTGGAGAGAACTGAAGAGAATGAGAGGAAACAAGGAGCATGCCAGCCTCTCTCTGTGGCCCTACATATCTTACCGTTTCCGGGTCATTGCCATCAATGATGTGGGCATGAGCGACCCTAGCAAGCCATCTGAAATCCACAACACACCTGCTGAAAGTATGAACCATTGTTTTGTAACTACAAGTGACAAATTGATACAGTAACCCCCCAACATTTACTCTACTGAACTTTTTTTTTTCCAACCACAGCTCCAGACAATAACCCTGAGGATGTCAGGAGTGAGTCCACAGACCCAGACACCCTGGTCATCGTCTGGGAGGTACACCTATTACCTGAATAAATACCTGAAATGTACAATATTCAGTACCAAAGAAAGGGGTTTGTTTTATTGCCTGATTTTCCCATCATCACAGGAAATGGACAAACACAATTTCAATGGACCTGACTTCAAGTACAGGGTCCTGTGGAGGCGAGTGGTGGGCAGTGGGCCTAACTGGCACATCAACTACACAACAGCACCACCCTTCATTGTCAATGATGTTGGCAACTTCTCTGCCTTTGAGATCAAAGTTCAGGCTGTCAATGAGAAAGGGGAGGGACCTGAGCCAGACCCGGTCATTGGCTACTCAGGAGAAGATGGTAAAATATCAAAAAAACAGCAGTATGCGTTTCTTTTGCTGGGAATATTAGCGTTCTTTCTCACCTACCTTATCTCCTGTCTGCCTATCTGACTTCCTGTCTCTCAGTTCCACTGGAGGCTCCAATGGATGTGGGTGTTGCACTAATAAACAGCACTACCATCAAAGTAACCTGGGCAGCAGTAGACAGAGAGACAGTCAGAGGACACCTGCTGGGATACAAGGTACTGATCCTGTATCCCCTCTTTTGTTTGGCCTAACATATTCAGCCCCTGTCCTCATGAATGATACATATATTGGGTTTACAGCAGAGGCAGTCACATCTCAGCTTGGCAGACACTTCAGAGTTCTCTTTTGTTTCAAGGTTGTGAAGAATGAAGCCTTTTTTATTCACCCTCTAAATGTGGCACACACACCCTGCCCAAGTTTCCTCTCTCTTGAGCTTTTGATGCATTTCCCATTCGACATCTTAGCCATTCTTTATCTTTTTCAAGCTGCTTTTAGAAAACCCAATTTTCTAATGCTACCAAGACAAAATGTTTCTTTAGGTGTGACTACATGACTCAACATGGTCACAGTATGATTTTAATTAAATATAAGAAGTGTATGAAATGTTTCAAATTTCAAATGTAACTCAGAAACTAACCAGTGATTTCCTCTTTCATCATTTCTCTGACTGATTTTTCTGGCTCCAGATCTACTTGACCAGGACTGGCTCTAGGGGCCACCACAGAGGTCGGCGGGCCAAAGAGTCAGAAAGCACTATGGTGCTGGAGACTGGGGCCAACGAGGAAAAGAAGGTGATCAGTGATCTCAGACCATACTCCCATTATACCCTGGCTGTCACTGTATTCAACAGCAAGGGAGAAGGACCTGCCTCTGAAACGCTGCCCTTCAACACTCCAGAGGGAGGTGAGAAAAGTCAAGGGTTGAGGAGGGAAGGGCGACAATGCTGAATGGGGGGAGGTGATGGATAAATTGGCTGAAGAGATTTAATTGCAGACAGGGAGAAACAGAGTTGGAACAAGATGGGAGAAAGGCAGGGAGGGATAGAGGACACCCTGACTGGGTGGGGCACAGTGAAGAGAAGGAAGGTTGAAATTAATGTAGGGGTGGATATTACTGAGCAGGCTTGGCTTTGGGGGATAAAAGGAAAATAGTATGATAATGTTTTTTAAGTCAAGTGCATTTTAATCAGGCCGGTTTGTGTTGCTGCTAGTTCCTGGTCCTCCTATGTCCCTGATGTTGGACAGCCCATCAGAGACAGAAATGATTCTCCACTGGATGCCTCCTGGCCAGCCCAATGGGGTCCTCATTGGATATCTCCTGCAATACCAACGGAGTGAGCAATTTTAACAATTAATCCTTATCCATCCCATGCACATAAAGTAAATGTTTTTGTTTTTTGGTCTCGTGGTTATGTGGCATTAAAGACATCATTGGTCATGTGACAAACACCATGCAATCCATTTTCTGCAGAATCAATAACACCAGAAAGATGTCAAAAGCATAGCCTCCTAATGATGCTCATCAGTCAGTCACATGTCACCCATAACGATGTGTTGAAGATCAGGTGGTGATCGAATGTTTTTCGTTTGGCTGTGCTGCGGTCAGTTGTGGAGAGCGACGACAGCCCCATGCAGGTGGAGGCAATATCCGATCCCACAGTCACCCACCTCACCCTGGAGAGGCTGGACCGTCACAGCCACTACCGCTTCTACCTGCGGGGGCGCACTGCTGCTGGTGATGGAGAGCCCATTGTGAAAGATGGTGCCACCACACTGGATGGAGGTATGAGCCTCATTCTTCATGGTCACAAATAAGACAAATTCAAACAGGACCTAACTCAGATCATGCATTTCATTCCTCTGTCTGAATACATTTCAGCACCACCTGCCTACTTCAACCTGTCTGTGGGGGAAAACTCAGTTAACCTCAGCTGGGTGGCCAAAAAGAGACACAGGAATGTTAGCTTCCAGATCCACTACCTCAATAAGAAGGGTATAATATCTACACTTATAAGGAAATCCTCATTGTACTCCAATTAGTCCCTCATAGGAATAGTTTAAAAACCGTGAACAACAAAAAAAGAAACCCAGGTTCATATTGTGCTTCTGCAGATGGCAGCAAATGGAAGAAGACAGAGAATGTCAACACCTCTCAGTCTTTCTACCAGCTCCAGGGCCTGGCTCCTGGCTCTCTTTATTCTCTACACTTCACCTACAACAACACCACCTTCTGGAGGACTGACATTGAGACGAACGGAACAGGTACTATGAGTGCTCTGCCTTCATTCATCCACTTTTCTTTCATCTTCTCTGCTCTCTCCTCTGGGCCTCCCACATCTAAATATAAAGCCTGAACCTACAGAGAGTGTCTTGCATTTGCCTGCATTGCCTATGAAGTGCTTTCAAAGACCTCTGTGAAAAGAGAGCTTGGTTAGAGCCATATGAAATGATCCGTTACTTGTGTTTATTTGGGGTATTTTGCTGTATTCTTTGGTTCCCTGGTGAAATACCACCCTGTCAGAATTCATAATGCCTCTTTTTTATTTGCTCTAGATTCTGCTCTGTTTTATCTTGTTTCCCCTTCCTTTTTCATCCTTTTTGCTCCCCTTGTACTTTCATTCTGTTTGCCATTATGGAAAAACTCACTGTCTTCTCTTTGCTCTCCTTTCCCCACTGAAGGAGTAACAGAGGTACAGCCAAGCTTTGCGACACAGGGCTGGTTCATTGGTGTCGTGAGTGCCATCGTGCTATTACTGCTGATACTGCTCATCCTCTGCTTCATCAAGAGGAGTAAAGGTGGAAAGTACTCAGGCAAGTTCACCAGCTCACCATGATGAGTGTAGAGTGTCATGAGTAGAGATGTTGAGCTGTTAGAAAACATCCATTTGGTTTTGATGGATACCAAATGCTGAGGCCTGGAGCACCTCTTTTGTCCTGTAAGAACATTAGACACTGGCCACTCTGGAGCTGTAAAACTGACAATGCAGTAGAAAAAGAAGCCAAGCAGTTACAGGATTGCGCCACAGTAAACAAGATTATTCTGCTGTAGGAAGACAGTAAAATAAGATTGCATCACTTTCAAAATGCTCCCCCAAACAGCTCCCTTCACTCTGTAATCCTTATAGAGTGGATTCAACTCTAAATAAATGGCCAGTTAAACATTGCCAAGCTTCTCCCTTGCAGCCTTCACATCAAACATGTCATGAAACAGATCTCTGAGCTTCAACTTCCTTACTTTGATAGAGAGGAAGAGGGTCTATACTTTGAAAAGAACTGTGAAATAATATTCCCAAACCACAAGAGTAACTGCAACCTGACTGGGCAGAGAAAAACACCAGCCTCTCATTCCTTTCTACATGAGGGAAAAAGAAGTGGCTTGCTCTGTCTGCTGCAAAAACCAAGAAATACATGAAAAATAAATTCACTATATTTCTATACAACTAATCATTTACATCGCTTGGAAGTTAGTACACTGGAAGTCAAGTCAAACTAAACAACATACTGTTAAACAGATTGTCTACAGGTAGTGAGAATGGCTTTGTTATCTTAGTGTCTGACAGAACATTGTTATCGACGTCTGAGACACTGAGAAACATGGTTGAGATCCCACTGATAATTAAATCCAATGGTCTTCCTCCTTCTCAGTGAAAGATAAAGAGGAGGGTCCGATGGACTCAGAGGCACGGCCTATGAAAGACGAGACGTTTGGAGAGTACAGGTTTGTCACCTGAGTGCATGTTGTTTCTTTGAGGATCACTTAATGTTTCTGTGCCGTTGATCCTTCAAATTCTAACTCCAAACATAGCCCTAATTCCCTCAGCACTGTTTTGTTCTCCTAATCCTTTGTGTTCCTTTCATTGTTCCTCTTTTCCCCAATGCCTGTCTCTGCTATACAGATCTCTAGAAAGGTAGGCTGTGATGTGATTTGCTATCCCATTCCGTGTATGTTTGGTATAATCATAAAAAATCTGAATTAATAAAGATTGTATTTAATTTGTTACATGCTTTATGTTAACAGTCCTTGCTTTTGACCTCACCTGTGCTCTTACATACTTTAGTGATCTTGAGGAGAAGCGCACGGCCAGCCAGCCATCCCTGTGCGAGGAGAGCAAGCTGTGCAGCGAGGACAACCTCGACTACAACGGCAGCAGTGCCATGACCACGGAGCTCAACATGGATGAGTCTTTGGTCAGCCAGCTTAGTCGGCCCAGCGAGGGTCCAGAGTCGCTCCACGGCGTGCCAGACAACTCCCCTTTCAACCCTACCACTGTCTCCCCAGCCACCAACGGTATGCCCAACTCAGTCACGATCCTCGATTAACCCCCACATATCCACCGGGGACCGTGAGACCAAAACATGTCAACACATACGTGCCCATACGCTCCTGTTCCTTACTGACTTGCGGATCTGTACTTTGACGACTAATACACAATCAATATATTGACTATTCAGATGTCCCTGACAGTCATCTGATTGACTGGACTATTTTGACCAAAGGAGTGTCCAGAGTAGTGGACAATGTGATACAAGTCTGACTGACCTGAAGATGTACTTTGACCCCCCTTACTCTCCTATGTCTGTGTAGTTTGCAACAAATCTAAACAACTAACATTAATTTCTTTCTCTTTCTTCCTCTCAGCAACTAACTCTACAGAAAGGTAAAGACAGAAGGCTGTACAGGTAGAAAGATCAGAGGGATGTAGGTCAGGTCATTTAGTGATGCAGAGTTGTAAATTGAAAGAGGAGGATGATATGTGGGGAAACAGACAGCAGCTGCTGTAAATTAGATATTAATTATGTCAACTTATTCCGCACGTGATTTCGTGTGACTAACGCCATTTGATGTATCAGATTGTACTTGCCAGTGACATTTTTTTTAGGTTTGAAAACTGTCTGCCTTTCTTTTTAAATTTTGTATTTTTTTCAGTGTTCTACACTACTTATATAAAACTCATGACTTCTCTTTATTGACATATATCATCATAGATCAGGATGTTTTCATTGAAACTAAGTGAAGCCAAGTTTCTTACTATAAATAACATTGGATGCATAAAGGGGAACTTGCTGTGAAGATGCTGAGTAGCATCTGGTGTATATAGCTGCATCTACATTGATCTATTTAGCCATAATACAGTATTATAGACATGTACATGCTCCTTATATGTTCCTGTGCCTGCTGGGTCTGCATAGAGCACCAGATTGATGTCATTACTCTCTCGCCTTCCCACCAGAAGTGTAATGTCATTATTGGAAATGATATTGTAATTTTTGTGTCAAGAAACTATGTGTAGCTTTCTGTATCTGTCCTTGTCTCTTTCTACACTGTATTAAAAACATTGTCGTCTCTAATTAACAATCTTTTCATACCCGTTCATCTCACCCTAAGCAAATTGTTTGAGGAGCAGTATTTATGTATATTAAAGAGTAGAGAGTGGAGTCTTGTGGGCAAACACTCTCAAGTTTTATTTTCAGACCCTCATCAATGCAAGCTGATATTGCAGACAGGCGTTATGATTGCCGTATGATGTAAAATAAAGGCAAAAAGTTGGTAGTAACAGCAAAAACAGAGAATGTATTCTTTTTAGGGCTGGGTAAACATTTTATCTACATGCTACTGATAAAAAAGTTGAGCTAAAAGGTACTGTAAAGAAGAATGGTTATGAGAAGACTTAGGACAGTTTTTCCCCCCGAATGTAAATACAACCCTTAAAGATTGTTTTGATGAACCGAACCATGTTTGATAAAAAATGTGAAAAACATGCAGGTTTAAAATGGCTTAATTTAAAAAATGTTGCAAGCTGTAATTTTTCTTTTTTGTACTATTGCTATGAATTCAATCTTTCTGTTTTTTGAAAAATGACTGCAGTGAGATTTGGCTGTTGTAGCAAAAATAGCTCATAGTTGAGGAAACAAAAAAAAGAGGAAAAAGGAAAAAAATCCACATTGTTCTGCAAGATGTTTTCAAACGTTTCAAAATTTGAAAATCCAAAACATGTACATTAGTGCCATTTAGTGATAGTAGTAGTTACATTACAAGGGAAGCTAAGATTGCATTCATGCCCGCAACCATTCAGCAATGCATTGCAGTGCAGTGAATATCTGTGTTATTGTCTGATGCAGAGGGGCTGGGAAGCAGCGAGCCATGTTTGTCAACACCACAGGGAGCGCCTATGTGCAATGTCGCTGTTGCAGTTCTCCCTACTGAAATAAAAGCTTGACATTGGCCAAATATCACCAGACAGTCCCTGAGGTAACAAATATGGAATGTCTAAAATGGCTAGTGGCACTGAAGGAAGTGTGTGTATTGTGTAAGCTCCTGCCGTTGGTTATACAGACACACTCAGGACAAATAAAGCTTTTAAACAAATCTATTTTCATACACGAGCGATGAAAGACACAAAATATGCCAATATTCTCACTTGACTATCTGCTGCTAAACATCTGTTTGTTAGTGTTGGGGGACAAATGTTAGTTTTGAATGAGGAATGAGTGCACACTCACACACACAGATACTCACTCGACTGCCACTCACTCTTTGCTTTTCATGTGTCAAGGGGAAAGCTGGGGATGCTAGCATTTGCTTTGTCATTGTTGCCCCCCCCACACACACACACCTTCTCATGGTGAAAAGCTAAAAACCTTTTTAAAAACTGAATTGGTTCGTTTAGAGAAGCTTCTTAATGACTCAAAAAAAACAGCCAGAATTTCAACAATGCCTGAGTGGGAGGGGAGGGAAAAGAGAAAGTAGGAGAAAGAGGAGGGGTAGAGCGTGTGTGTCCCTGTTGGGGTGTAGATGTGGCTCTTTGCGGAGTGTGGGGATGCAGTTAGCATAACAGGACCAATAGTATCTATATGTATCATGAACGTCAGGAGTTGGGTGGACTTCTACCACATGTGGGGCCAATATATCTGTAACTGCATTATGAATCAACCACTGTAACTGGATATGTGACTGAAAAATAAAGTATGTGGAACAATCTGTACCAAAAAAGGGGTTTCCTTTTTATCACCACTATCTGTTAATAAAATGAACCAATATGTGTTACTTAAATTTAAGCAGGCAGTATTGATTAACAGGGATCCTGTTCATATCGATTATGAGTATGACAGACAATAGATTTTATTAGCACAATGTCACAGGAGGACAAGCCAGGGCAAAGTATGTGATGGTCAGCGGCAGCTGGTGTTGAATTGATTGAAGTAATCCTTAGTGGGTTTGTTGGTGTACAGCTTCTTGTTCAGGTACTGCTGACTGGGGGAGACAGAGAGGCAAATGAGCACACAGTGAGTAACTGTCTCCAAACATGACTATTAAAAGCAAAACCTACATTATCACCTACACCAATGCCAACACACTGCCTGAATGGTGAGTGTATTTGTATGAGCGCAGTGTATGTGTGTGCAGTGCTCACTGTGCCTGCTGCTCTTGAGCCAGCTGCATGTTGTACTGGTCCATGTGAATTCTACTCCGTCTCCTCAGCTCCGCTGCTCTCTTCTCCCCCTCTTCTGCTTCTCTGGACAGCTTCAGGAGCTGAAGGTCCCATGCTGCTTCCTGAATCCTCTCAGCATCACGTTGCCTCTGAAGATGGCAGGAAATAAGTGTCCAATTGCCAAACCTGACTGAAACTGCTATGTAGAATGATTACAACACAGTTGTTCACAACTCTGGGGTTAGCACCTGACCAAAAGGTTGCATGTTAAATTTTACAGGCTCCAAGATAGTTATTATGATAAGAAAATAGACAAATTGAAAACATATTAAAGGATTAAGTAAAGAATGAGATTAGGCTTACTTAAAAAAAATTACGAATTTTTCTTTGAAACACTGGATAAATCAATCGCTTTAGGACTTAAAGAAGGAATAATAACCCTTTGGTCAAAACCTTGACACATATGCAACTTGTAAAGAGGGATTTACAAGTAGACATAGGGATAGATGACAAATTACAGGGAAAGACCTGAGTAAATTAGTTGAGAACCATAATTAATTTACATTCATACAGGGCACAAGTGGTCACTGAATGAATGAACTGGAACAAGATGCAACCTATATTCTTTGGCCAATGGACCAATGGAACAGACTGTTAGATAGCACTCACAATCAAAAGATGAAATAAAGGTCTGTAGGCTTGTGGTGGCTCAATACCTTAATCAGGCATTTTATATTGATTTTCCCCATAAATCATCACCCATCTGAGACTTTATTATAAGGTGTTAGAAGTCAGTAATTGAGGGTTTGAAGGAAGGAATTTTGCAGAAAGGAAGAACAGCTTGGAGCAGCGTAAGATGCGACTTGAACAGGAATTGCTTATTTGTGCATGGGAGCTAAATTGTGTCTCAGGGTGACTCCAGTACCTGTCTCTCGAGGCGCTGTGCCTCTCTCTCCCTATGGATGGCGCTCAGCTCCTCAGGGCTCATCCCCTTCCACCTGTCAGTGAGAACCCGGGTTGGCTTCCCTCCTCCCACCTTCATCTTCGCTGCCTCCGCACACTCTGTCATCATGTCAGATGTCGCCGTGTGCCACATCTCTGCGAGATTCTCCCTTTCCTCTCTCCTGTGCTGCTCCTTCAGTTTCTCGGCCTGCTCTGCAGCCTGTGGGCAACAGGTCATGGTGAGGCCTTGACAGCGATCCAGAGACCGTTGATTGATCATTCCCTTGAGGATTGGCAAAGCAGCAGTTTAGCTACACCCAACCCCTAATATGCGGTTACTTCTAGCGCAGAGTCAAGCATCAGCCAAATGTACTCCTAAGAGGCCATATTGCTCATTTAGATTTGCTTGTGCATCATACATGTTAGTGGTTATTAGAGAAACCACACAACTGTACAAAAAAACCCAACCATGATCTGAAGGACTTGTAATGATGCCTCCCAACGGACGATTCAATCAAGTGCACTACGGCAAGTAAGAAGAGTTCTAAATGGGGGCTTTTACAAACAGACAAGGCCCACGCATACATCAAAGCAGTTTAACCATCCGTGTGGCTTGGTACCGACTAATAAGATGGCCGCCTTCACGCAGCAAGTGTGTGCACGCATCACTTAACATTTTCAATTAGCAATTTTAATTTCAAAATCCCATGTGAGAATACGGTGCCGCGGCTCAAAACCCCACTGGATTTTGCTGCGAGCATTCAAATCAGCAGGTGGTGTGTGAGCGTCTGTGTCCATCTGTGCATGCACATGCATGTACCATACCAGAGCTTGATTGTAGCTGTCGAGGGCGATGCGGGCAGCTTTCTTGCACTCCTCCTCTTGTGCTACTTGCTGAACCCCCCTTAGGTCCTGATACACCAGCGCTCTTCTCACAAGCATCTCTGTGACACACATACACACGAGTTTCAAATCGCCTACTGTGTGCTTTCCCCTGGGATGAGAATCCATCAATGTCACCTGGCAATAAGAGCGGTGCGTAGGAGTGTGTGATTGTTTGTGCAGGAAAGCATGAAGCGTGTGTGTGAATTACAGAGGCTATAGCATGTGTGAGCACATCATCTGTGCGTGTCTCTTTTCACCTTTGTGTTTGTTTCCCATGTGCCTTCTCGCATTGTCTTCCTTCTGTGCTTGCAGATCACTTTCCATCTTTTTCATTTGTTCTCTCCTCAGTTGCTTCTCTCCAATACCCTCTCCCTGTACATGAAAAAATACAGTGCTCCAGGGGTGATTATTTACTTTAAGTCTTCTATGGATTTTTGAACCACTGTGCTTGATGTACACTATGCACCTGCCAGTCACAGGGAGCCTACCTGAAAGATTTGCATACTGGCAGGCCCGAGCTTGCCCTCTGGAATGGTGATCCTGAATGCCCTCTTCAGGCCACATACGAGATCGGCATCACGAGAATCCTCCGCACGCTGTTGAGTGGCCCAGTAGTGGGCCAGGTCAATGTGCGAAACTGCTCGCTTCTCTTTTTCATCAGTGTCTTGCTGCAGCAGTACATTGTCGTGATGCTCCCTCAGCTTATCTGCAATATATTGAAAATAACTACACCTGTGATCAGTGCACATTAATACTGACAGGTGATTTCATAAAAGGAGACGGCTTGAGACAGCATTCTTATAGAGTGCCCAGTATTCCTAATGTTGTGACATGGAGATTAATGTCTGTGACTCAACTGATTTAATTCTCTCCCCTCCCTACCTCCCATCCCATCAACAGTTTACCAAAAGCTTTGTCTTGTTGTCTCTCCTTGGTTTTCTGATGTTTTTTCTCCTCAACTTGTTGGTTCAGAGCATCTACGTCTAGGCCCATCACGCGAAGTCGGGTATTGTAGATTCGCGCCTGGCGTGCTGTCGATGCAGACCTTCGCCTTTCCACAGCCTTTTCGATGGACTCATCTGCAGGCCAATCCACTTTGTACATGTTCACAGTTTCTAGTGGGCCTGGAAGGAGGAGACACAGTGACAATATTCAATTCTTTTTTTATATATAAAATGTTCTAAAAAAAAAAAACCCAAACATCTGTGTCATGAAAGAGGACAGAGGAGGCAGCTTCATCGAGGGTATATGTAGTAGAAGCAAGTTTTTCAATTCAGTTATTTTCTGTAAAGATTGGCACTGATCAGTGATCTAAAGTAAACTCTCACCTCAGACGTTACGATGTGTGCGAATGATTTCCGTTAATTTGGGGACTCCAGAGCCGAGTGGAAAACTTGCTGCTTTGCCTGGTGTCCTGCTATGTTTGGTGGCACCTGGTAACCCTGGCAACGCCTCGACATATGGTGTGTTTAGGTATATATAAATGAAAAAATGAAACATAGTGAATGGTGCACCTGTACAAAACATGAATTCTCTCCGAATTAGCATAATTGATAATGTCTTAGTATAATTCCTCAGTCTTTAGGTAACTTAAATACAACACGGCTGAACTCTGAGCAACTCCATATAATCTCGCGAGATAAAAACGAGGTTTCGTGTCTCGCGCGCTCGACGGTTTTCCGGTGTTTTATAAAATGGCGCATTGTTGTCACAACTGTACCGCGGCTGCTTGATAACGATTATGAAGCTTTTTAGATTGTTGAACTAAATATGCACTCCGTGGTGCAGCTTATGCATAGGCCACCAATAGACTGAGCGGAGATTAGTCCCTTTTCCGTGCGTGCTTCGTTTTGAGGTTGCTTGCTCGGTAAACATAGGTTGTTAGCATTAGCAACATTTTACTTGCTAATATCCACCGTGCAGTTTTTTTTGCAGTAAACCAACACAAACGCATCGAAGATGGGATATTTAAAACTGATAGAGATCGAAAATTTCAAGTCGTATAAAGGAAGACAGATCATCGGACCTTTCCATAAGTTTACTGCAATCATCGGACCCAATGGATCTGGTATGTTATGATAGCGGCTAATACAGAGTTGCAGACAGCTAGTTAGCATTGGCTAACGGTAAACAGCACCGTGATGTTCCGCTGTCTTCAACTAGCACAGCTTATGATTCACTCTCCACTCAGAGTTGTTTGTTTCAGTGTTATTCATGTTATGACTCGTGACTGTCAGCTTGTAAAATGAAGTACGTTTTTATCAGCACTCATGTAGTATATAAATGATCAAACTTTACATTTGACTGTGTAAGCCATAATATTGCCATATTTTTAATTTTTACTGATAAAGTCAGTTAGTTTTTTTATTTGAATTTAGTACAAATTCTGCTTTACGAAGGAGAAGTTCAAAACCACCTCCGAAAAAATATAAATTGAAACGAAAACTGCACATTATGAAAGTAATGAGGGTAAACTGTTGTGTTGGATTGCACCCGGCTGTACATGTGCATCAAACCATTGAATTTGCTTGGATTACTAAAAGCCGTAACACTCTTCTCGTAGGCAAGTCCAACCTTATGGACGCCATCAGCTTCGTGTTGGCAGAGAAGACGAGCAACCTGCGTGTGAAGACTCTGAAGGATCTCATCCACGGAGCGCCTGTAGGGAAGCCGGCTGCCAACAGAGCCTTTGTCAGTATGGTGTATCAGGAGGATAACGGAGAGGAGCGCTCCTTCACAAGGGTCATTATTGGTATGAACTGTCAGTTATGCACTATATTACTGTTGGTACTTCATGAAAGCTATTCAGTCAGTCCTTTGTAACATTTGTAACAGATGTACAAGACATACAATAGTCTTTCCTTGGAAGCATTTAATGAAACACCCTAGCAGGCTTCTTGCATTGCTTTTGACAAGCTATTGTTGCTGGTGTCTTACCTTTTTATTGTGCCTGTGACGTGCATCAGGTTCCTCCTCTGAGTACCGCATCAACAACAAGGTGGTGGGCCTACCTGAATACAGCGAGGAGCTGGAAAAACTTGGCATCCTGATCAAAGCTAGGAACTTCCTGGTCTTTCAAGTGAGACTTAAATCCTAAATATGTTTTCGAAGAGAAATACATTTGTTCAGCCCAACATCTAATTGTAAGATAAATATATATATATATATATATGCTTAATTTTATTTTTTTTATAGCCAGGCATATGCTACCAAAGCTTTGAATGTGACTTTTTTAATAAGAACAGAGTATAATTTTTCTTGTGTAAAATTTATATCTGGTAACACGGTGTTGGTAGTTCCTGTTGGTAATCGCACTTCGCATTTTTCCCTCAGGGAGCCGTGGAGTCCATTGCAATGAAAAACCCCAAGGAGCGTACAGCTCTGTTCGAGGAGATCTCCCGTTCCGGAGAGCTGGCTCAGGAATACGACCGCAGGAAGAAGGAGATGGTGAAAGCAGAAGAGGACACACAGTTCAATTATCATCGCAAGAAGAACATTGCTGCTGAGCGAAAAGAAGCCAAGCAAGAGAAAGAGGAGGTTCGTCCTTTGTGTTGGCTGCAAATTTAGTATCTCTCTATTTATGAGCTGCTTGGATTGAAAATGAGGCCGTCATCATATTTAACACGTATAGTTCACTTCATCATACTGTCTGCGTGTCTCTCACTATTATGTCACCAGGCTGAACGTTATCAGCGTCTGAAGGATGAGGTAGCCAGGGCCAGCGTGCAGCTGCAGCTCTTTAAACTGTACCACAATGAGACTGAGATTGAAAAGCTGAACAAAGAGCTTGGCCAGCGAAACAAGGAGATTGAGAAAGACCGTAAAAAGATGGACCATGTTGAGGAGGAGCTGAAGGACAAGAAGAAAGAGCTGGGCAGGCTGATGAGGGAGCAGCAGACCATCGAGAAAGAAATCAAGTAAGTGATTGACATGAAGCGGCCATGTCATGATTGCTTAATGCATGTTCATTTTAAAACCAAGGCCTTGTTGATCATCCACAGAGAGAAAGACTCTGAGTTGAACCAAAAGAGGCCGCAGTATATCAAGGCCAAAGAGAACACCTCGCACAAGATCAAGAAGCTTGAGGCGGCGCGCAAGTCACTGCAAAATGCCCAGAAGATGTACAAGAAACGGAAGGCAGACATGGATGAGCTGGACAAAGAGATGAGGGCGGTGGAGCTGGCCAAGCAAGAGTTCGAGGAGAGGATGGAGGAGGAGGCGCAGAGCCAGGGCCAAGACCTCACCTTAGAGGAAAATCAGGTCTGGCCTTTTAGGGATCTTGTAGACATTTAATGACTCTTTCTTTCATTTTGAGTAAATGATCAGCGGCAGATTTTTACTGAAATACGTGTCCTATGCATGTTACTCGAAACAAAAAGTCTGATTTTACCATCAGATCTTTTTGAGTGTATTCTTTTCTTCCATCTTGTTATCCTCCAAGGAGTTGTTGAAGTCTGAATTAAGATTGCAGCAAAAATTTCAAATAAACTATTTGACTAACGTGCTAAAGTCCTGATAATGACTTTGTAGTCTTCAGCACGGCTATATATTTTGCATAGGCTGCCTTGGCTTCGCAAAATGCATCAAGTGGTTTTGGCATTAATACCATAATACAGTTGGAAAGCTTGCACGTGCAACTTTCAGGTTTTGATGCATCTGAACTAGAACTCACATTTTGGCGATGATGTCTTAACACCCAGTGGATGTTAAAAATGTAAGTGACTTAATGTGAGTCACCCTCTCTCTCTCGCTCTCTCTCCTCTCCAGGTCAAGCAGTACCATCGTCTAAAGGAGGAGGCCAGTAAACGTGCCGCTACACTGGCACAGGAGCTGGAGAAGTTCAACCGTGACCAGAAGGCTGACCAGGACCGCCTTGACTTGGAGGAGAGGAAGAAAGTGGAAACGGAGGTAAATGTGACAAAGGACGGCAGATTTTCTCCTGCTCTCAGAACAAACTCCCTGGCACTGGTTTGAATGCATACAATCATATATTGTGTCTTTTCTCTCTCCAGGCCAAAATCAAACAGAAGATTCGTGAGATTGAGGAAAACCAGAAGCGTATTGAGAAACTCGAGGATTATATTGCCACGAGCAGGTATGCTGCTGCCATTGCTCAGCATTTTGATTTAATAGGTTTCTCCCATTTCTACTATCTCGTTCACACACTTTTGTCCTGTACCCCTCAGGCAGTCACTCGATGAGCAGAAGCGTATGGAGGAGGAGCTGACAGAGGAGGTGGAGATGGCCAAGAGGAGGATTGATGAGATCAACATGGAGCTCAACCAGGTACACAATTCACGCCCACAAGAAAGAAAGAAATGGAGGTGACTTCACAGCTGACTGTCAGTGTTTTTGAGGGACTGTTCTCTGGAAGACCTTGAGTTCATATTAATTATGGGCAGTATTGTCACATTCTAACATTTTTCAGATTTATCATTTCTTGCTGCAGACATTTTCACACACGGGGAGGAAAAGCTTTGTGTCCAATATTTTATATTTTTAAAAAAAATTCTCCGTGTGCCAGTAATCTGTGACATTTACACACATTTGACGATTGAAAGTGTCACCTCTGGAAAAAATTGGATCAATTCCCATTATTATTGGCTTTTGCTGTAGGTAATGGAGCAGCTGGGAGACGCCAGAATCGACAGGCAGGAGAACAGTCGGCAGCAGCGCAAGGCTGAGATCATGGAGAGTATCAAACGACTCTACCCTGGCTCTGTGGTAAGGAAGCGGTGACAGCTTTGAGCACAATATGAACTTCTATTTCTTTTTTGACGCCCGAGTTTCAGGCTTTCTTACTCGATTTGGTGAAAGCATTAAGTAAAACTCAGTTGATTTTAAAATGCTCCTCTTTCTTTCCTCAGTATGGGCGTCTAATCGACCTGTGTCAGCCCACTCAGAAGAAATATCAGATTGCCGTCACCAAAGTGTTGGGCAAGAACATGGACGCGATCATTGTTGATTCGGAGAAGACCGGCAGGGACTGTATTCAGTACATCAAGGAGCAGAGAGGAGAGCCCGAGACCTTCCTCCCTCTCGACTACCTTGAGGTGACTCCTAGAAAGTCCCGATGACCTCCCCATTCGAGTGTCTTTGGAGCAGTTAGAATGAGTAGTATAGTATCAGAGCTTCTGTTGAGAATGGCAGAATCAAATTTGAGCAAAATTGATGTTGCGAAATGTAATGTACCGTATGCACTGATTCTCCCGCCGAAATTGATAACAATGTTTTCTCATTACAAAGGTGAAACCAACAGATGAGAAGCTGAGAGAGCTACGTGGAGCCAAGCTGGTGATTGATGTGATTCGCTATGAGCCCCCTCACATCAAGAAAGCCCTGCAGTATGCATGTGGCAATGCCCTGGTGTGTGAGAATGTAGAAGACGCACGGAGGATTGCTTTTGGAGGACCATACAGACACAAGGTGCTCGACTTAGTTGAATACGTGACACTTGGAGATCGGAAAGCTCTCATTCCTGCCTCATGACTAGATAGACGTGAACCCTGTCTAGTCTTCTGCCTAACCCCTCCTTGTCCGCCTGTTTCCAGACGGTAGCCCTGGACGGTACTCTGTTCCAGAAGTCCGGAGTCATCTCCGGAGGAGCCAGTGACCTGAAGGCTAAGGCCCGGCGTTGGGATGAGAAAGCAGTGGACAAGCTCAAGGAAAAGAAAGAAAAACTCACAGAAGAGCTCAAGGTAATTATCAGTTTGAAAAGTGAAAGTGAGGAGGCTGCAGTGTTGGCTGTGTTTGTCTGCGAGCTAGTTACTATGATAGGCATGAAGCAGGGAGTGCTGGGAATCCTGGAATCTGGTTGGCATCGCCTGTGTAACCTTGAAATGTGAATTGCTGACGGACTGTCCCTGTGATGTTGATTGGCAACAATTTCAACGCGCCCCATTTTTCCTTTACAGGAGCAAATGAAGGCCAAGAGGAAGGAAGCAGAGTTGCGTCAGGTGCAGTCCCAGGCTCATGGTCTGCAGATGAGACTCAAGTACTCCCAGAGTGACCTGGAACAGACGAAAACGCGCCATCTCTCGCTCAATATGCAGGTCCAGCTCACCTCGCGGCTCGTTGTTTCACTTTTCCCGTCTGTTGTAGCTGTAGTGCCTGTCCTAATGAAGTTTGTTTTATTTACATCATGCAGGAGAAGTCTAAGCTAGAGAGTGAATTGGCAAACTTTGGCCCTCGCATCAACGACATCAAGAGGATCATCCAGTCCCGTGAGAGGGAGATCACCGACCTGCGTGACCGCATGAACCTGGTGAGACTGACGGGGTGAGGTCTATGTGGAAATCTGTGTGAATATTTGGCATTGCAGTGGTAGCAGTATGATTTTTTTTTTTTTTTTTTTTGCTGTTGTTTTCCAGGTGGAGGATGAGGTGTTTGTGGAATTCTGCGAGGAGATTGGAGTGAGGAACATCAGAGAGTTTGAGGAGGAGAAGGTGAAGAGGCAGAATGAGATTGCAAAGAAGCGGTGAGTTTGGTCATTTTGATAGTATTATAAATATCCAGTGCAGATCATTCATCGTTCTTTTTACATTGTTAGTAAGCTTGTCCAGGGTTTTTCTGTGTGGTCTAACCTGATGTCCATTGTTTTGCCTCAGACTTGAGTTCGAGACCCAGAAGACCCGACTGGGTATCCAGTTAGACTATGAGAAGAACCAGCTGAAGGAGGACCAGGAGAAAGTAATGATGTGGGAGCAAACCGTCAAAAAGGATGAGGCAGAAATAGAGCGCCTTAAGAAGGTAAAAACAGTAAATTAAGGATGTAAGTCATCATCTAATCTAGCTGAAAGGCTTATCTCACTTGTGTGTCCCATCTTCTTGTAGGAGGAGCACAGACACATGAAGATTATCGATGAGACAATGGCTCAGCTGCAGGACCTGAAGAACCAGCACCTCACCAAGAAATCTGAGGTCAATGATAAGAACCATGAGATGGAGGAGATACGCAAAAAACTGGGTGGTGCAAACAAGTCAGTGGCTGCACACGCAACCCACACATACGCATCAATGGTGAATAGAAATGTTACTGTTGAGCCAGTTCATTCTAAACACGTTGTTATATATTCCAGGGAGTTGACCCAGCTCCAGAAGGAGGTGACGGCCATTGAGACCAAACTGGAGCAGAAACGCAGTGACCGTCACAACCTGCTGCAAGCCTGCAAAATGCAGGATATCCGGTTGCCTCTTCGTTCGGGAACAATGGATGATATCAGCCAAGGAGAGGTACGCACTGACACACTCATGTAGGCTCTAACTTTTATGCCATTGGGTTTCAAATGGAAAACTGTGTCATTTTTGTTTTGCTGATCCAGGGGAGCTCCCAGACAGATGAGTCCAGCAGCCAGAGAACATCCAGTAGTGTTCTGGCTAAAGAGGCTCTCATCGAAATCGACTATAGCAGTCTGTCTGAAGACTTCAAGGTAGCCAGTCCAAACCAGTACTGAATGTGGCATATCCCTATTTCATGCTACACTTGTAAAGTACACTTGAACTCATTTAATCCTGTTTGACTTTGACAGGATGCGCTTTCAGAGGAAGAGATCAAGGCAGAGACAAACACACTGCAGCAGCGTCTGAACGAGCAGCAGAGCATCTTACAGAGGATCAGCGCACCCAACATGAAGGCCATGGAGAAGCTGGAGAGCGTCAGGGACAAGTTCCAAGAGACCAGCGACGGTAAAATGGGAAGGGGGAGGGATGAGTAGGGGAAAAAAAGGAAGTGATGGAGATGCATGGCACCTTTTTGTAGAGCTGTGAATTTTATCGACAACTATTTCTGTCTTCATGCCAGAGTTTGAAGCTGCGCGTAAGAGAGCCAAGAAGGCCAAGCAAGCCTTTGAGCAGATCAAGAAGGAAAGGTTTGATCGTTTCAATACCTGCTTTGAGTCTGTGGCCACCAACATTGATGAGATCTACAAGGCCCTCTCACGCAACAGCAGTGCCCAGGTATGCCTCATAGATATTTATCAATGACATAAATTTGCCATAGTACAATCTCCTATCCATATGTTTACGTAGAGGCACCTAATGGATAAGTCATATATTATGTGTCAAACATTTAAAGAAAAAACCTCACCCAGTGAGCGTGTCTTTCTCCTGTAGGCTTTCTTGGGCCCTGAGAACCCAGAGGAGCCATACCTGGATGGCATCAACTATAACTGTGTGGCTCCAGGGAAGAGGTTCAGACCCATGGACAACCTGTCTGGAGGAGAGAAGACTGTTGCTGCCCTGGCTCTCCTTTTTGCCATTCACAGGTGGGACAAGGGAGGAGTGGGAAAGGGAGTCTTTTTTCTTGTGTTGCTTGGAAGTTGATGAAGATTTCTGCGCTGCTGGAATCCCATTAACATCATTTCTCCCGCTCGTCTGCAGCTACAAGCCGGCACCCTTCTTTGTCCTGGATGAGATTGATGCTGCTCTGGACAACACTAACATTGGCAAGGTGGGTTCAGAAATAAAATTGGTTTGAGATATTTGAGCTTTTTGTCAATGCTGCTTGTCATGTGAACAGTCATGCTTATCACAGTCAATAGAATGACAACTCATAATTTCCTGTAAACTCAAGGTGGCCAATTACATCAAGGACCAGTCGGTACAGAACTTCCAAGCCATTGTCATTTCTCTGAAGGAGGAATTCTACACCAAGGCGGACTCACTCATTGGCGTTTATCCAGAGGTGTGTTTCTCAGTATTGTCTATACAAAGATCAGTGCAAAAGTACTAAATACAATACACTGGGTATCTGCAGGTCTTAAACACTGAATTCACATCCCATTAAAAAAAAAAAATAGGCAAATGCCACATTTAGTAAAAACTTTAATTTGCTTAAATCAATTGTTTGACATTCTAGGAAAATTATAGTCATGACTGACAATTTTCTCCACTATTTTTTGACATTTGATTGGTCAAGGGTTAAAAGAAAAAGATATTGATCATTTAAATAATATTGATGTTTGTTACAGCTCTAATTGTAAGTCATTGTTTCAGATTTCACATCATTAATCATATGCCTGGTGTGATCAGAATCCATCAGAAATTGGCCAATTATGATCATAAGCTGTTCTTCAGCTGTTGTTCAATAAATGCATACTGCTGTGCTTCATTTGAAATATACTGATTATGTTAAATGTTTCTCTCTCCTATACTCACAGCAAGGAGATTGTGTCATCAGCAAAGTTCTCACCTTTGACCTCTCTCACTACCCTGATGCCAACCCAAATCCAAATGAGTAGGTCAAGGCACTCCCAATACTTGCATTCTGGGAAGTTTGAGACTCTCTGGATTACTCATGTATTCTGTAGTCACAGACGTTGTATCCCTTAGGTCCCACGTATTTTTTTCCTATGGTGTTTTATGTTTATATATATATATTTTTTTTAGATATGCTAGAGTAGTGAATCAGTGAATAATGTTTTTTTTCTTAAGTTCTGGGGCAATTGTACTTTTTAAATTTCGACAACCAGGATGTACATTTATACAAGCTTGCCCTTTCTCAATTTGGCCATACAAGAGTTATTATAATAATCAATAAAAATTGATTATGATCTTGTGAAAATGAGGAATCAAACCTTTTTAACAGACTGTAGAGTTTGTATTATGTGGTACAATATGTCAGATATGCCTGAAACAAGTTTTTGTTCTCAACTTTTGATACTGTTCATGGCTTTCTTTACATTGATGTGCTATAAAGCTCTGCCTGGAGAAAGTCAGAGAGTTGAGAGAAAGAAAAGCTGGAAAGTCAGGAAAACAAAAATTGTTACATTCCCGTATGTGATAGTGAAATAAAACCAGCTGCAGCTGGTGGTGGTGGTGGTGAAATAAGGTTAATGGAGGTTTGTCAAAAATTTAATCAGGAAATTATTTCTCAGAAAATGTGCTGAGGTTATATGGCTGTATGGATATCAAATCTCTTAATAGTCCCTGAATGATATTCTGAATGAGCTGCAGGCAAATGGAAACAATGTGAGTAAGAATATTCTGTCAATTCTGCTTTGCCTGCTTTGCTTCAATAAATAAAATTTGAGTATTGATTTCTGATTGTAGATGCTGGTTTTAATTGTGTTGTGTATTTGTTTTACACAATTTTCTTACTTTTTGTATGAACCTGTTTGAACCCACAAATGCAACATGCATCTTGCTGCATTGGTTTCCATTCCTTAAGGGGGTGAGGATCTTTGCTTTGCTCAGCAAGCACTATTTATAGAGGTTCTCAGATTTTCACACCACAACTTCTGCAGGGGGCACTATCCAAAGCATCTCATCAAAGCTCTGTCAACATTCACCATCTAATTTAAACATTGCATCATGACAAGTTTGGATTACTGGGGCAAACACACCTGTTATGCAGGTGTTTTCCTTTCTCCAATCTGAATTTGTGTTATCAAATGTCTGTTTTTGGTATATGTGCCACTGGTAAAAACACCAGTGTAACATCAACCATATTGGCACAGATCCAGAAGCGAAGGAGAAATGAGGAAAGATGATGAGGTTCAGTCAAAATATTAATATCCTCAAAACCCTGAAACATAATGTCAGCGAAACACAGGCTGATCAGAGCATAATGTAAACATGAAAAAAACAGTCCCCTTAAACCCATTTTCCCAGAAACTGTTCCCTTAGTAGAAAAAATAATTCAATCCTTACTTGAAAAGAAATTTATTGATAAAAAAACAGAAGGCCTACTTACTGGGAGAGCCAGAACCAAGACCCAGATTATTTTATATGCTACCTAAAATCCATAAAAATCTGGACAAGTGGAGCAGACCCTATGAAATCCCCCCGATAGTAGCAATGAAATTTACCATACAGCAGAGTTCATAGATCACTATTTGAACCCTTTATCAATTCGGCATCCGAGCTATCTAAAAGACAGATATTATTTCATAGACAAAATAAAAACGGTTACTATCCCACCAGAATCTTACCTTTTCACCATGGATATAGACAGTTTATACACCAATATCGATATTGCAGAGGGAAGTCAGGCTGTCCAGGACTGCCTCCTCCGGTACCCAGATTCCAGACGACCTGATGAGGAAATTATACAATTACTAGAAACTAACTTAACCCGAAACGATTTTGAATTCAATGGGGAATTTTTTCTGCAAATTAAGGGAACAGCAATGGGAAAAAAAATTGCCTCAACTTACGCAAACATTTTTATGGCAGCCTGGGAAGAATCAGCCTGAGACCGGTGCCTTATATAATCCCTCCATTCATTTCAGATTTTTAGATGACATTTGGGGTATCTGGCTGAACTCAAAAACAGATTTTGAAACATTTGTCAAAATTTTGAATAATCACAACTCTTCCGTAAAACTGAAATTCTCACTGAATCCAACCTCCATTGACTTTGTGGACACCACCACATTTAAGGGCCCTGATTTCCTACACACACAAAAATTAGACATCAAGGTGTTCTTCAAAGGAACAGACACCCACACACTGCTGCACAAATCAAGCCTGCACCCAAAACATACATTTGCAGGTATTGTTAAATCTCAATTAACCCGGTTCAAAAGAATCTGTAGAAGGGAACAAGACTTTTATGCAGCAGTCAAACTGCTATATTCCGTTTTAACCACTAGGGGCTACACCCGTTCTTTTCTCAGGAAGAGCCTTAAATCTTTTTCTCAAAACAAGCCCATAGAAATTGGCCAGATCCTTCCAATGGTGGTAAATTATTCACCAGTCACCGTAAATTTAATTAGGAGAATCAAAAGGCATATTAATCATTACATGGGGGACACACAAATTTTAAAAGATTATAAAATCATTGTGGCCTACAGAAAAAATAGAAACCTGAAGGACTACTTTGTCAAAGCCAAATTAAAACCACTGTTGGATCCCAAACCTCGCAAACAGGAGGATTTTTTTAAAAAACTCCCCTGGGTGAAAAACAATAAAAACGGAAATGTTTTTAGAACACAAAACACAAAAGACCTAAATCACATAACTGTGTCTACTTGATTTTCTGCACCACCTGCGAGAAACAATATGTGGGGGAAACTGCAAATACAATATGTGGGATACAAACTGCAAATACAATACTTGGCCACCAGATTCCTACACAATCACAGATACAACAGGCTAACGCCCGATTGGAACTGGGGCCTGAATGAGGCCAGGGAGACTTTAGAGTGATGGACTGTGCCCATGGCTGTGGCTTTCAGCCCAACCCTCAGAGTGACATAGTCTATGGTGTTTTTTGCGTTTTCAGCAACCCGAGTAACCTGGACATCAGCCTACAGAGACGCTGGACAGAGAGTTTTTGCTCTGGATCGCCCTAACAAATCCGTCCCTGACCCTAAATTTAACAAAATGCCCTAACAAAACCCCTAACCCTAACCTAAAAACAAAATTTCAAAATGCCTCAAAATGCAAGAAAACATCGTCGAAAAAATGTGCAAAAAATGTCAACATTTCAAAATGACTGAAAATGCGTAAAAATGCAAGAAAACGTCAAAGAATAGTGTTTTATAAACATATACATACATAGATATTTAGCATGTCATGAAAAATAAAAAATGACGTACCATGGTATGTAAAAAAAGAAATACGAAAAATGTCATGCTATAACATGTCCTTTTTGGTATGTCGAAAAAATGTGAAAAATGTCAAAATTTCAAAATGCCCCAAAATGCCTCAAAATGCAAGAAAAGATCAAAGAACACTGTTTTATGAACACTGGATAGCATATTAGGTGTTAAAAATGCAAAAAAGGTCATATTTTAGCATGTCAGAAAAAATTTTAAAAATGCGAAAAATGTCAAAATTTCAGAATGCCTCAAACTGCAAGAAAACATCAAAGAACACTGTTTTATGAACACGAGATAGCATATTAGGTGTTAAAAATGAAAAAAAGGTCATATTTTAGCATGTCAGAAAAAATGAAAAAAAAAATACATACGGCGGTATGTCGAAAAAATGTGAAAAATGTCAAAATTTCAAAATGCCCCAAAATGCCTCAAAATGCAAGAAAATATCAAAGAACACTGTTTTATGAACACTGGATAGCATATTAGGTGTTAAAAATGCAAAAAAGGTCATATTTTAGCATGCCAGAAAAAATTTTAAAAATGCGAAAAATGTCAAAATTTTAGAATGCCTCAAACTGCAAGAAAACATCAAAGAACACTGTTTTATGAACACGAGATAGCATATTAGGTGTTAAAAATGCAAAAAAGGTCATATTTTAGCATGTCAGAAAAAATTTTAAAAATGCGAAAAATGTCAAAATTTCAGAATGCCCCAAACTGCAAGAAAACATCAAAGAACACTGTTTTATGAACACGAGATAGCATATTAGGTGTTAAAAATGCAAAAAAGGTCATATTTTAGCATGTCCAGAAAAAATTTAAAAAATGCGAAAAATGTCAAAATTTCAAAATGCCTCAAACTGCAAGACAACATCAAAGAACACTGTTTTATGAACACTAGATAGCATATTAGGTGTTGAAAATGCAAAAAAGGACATATTTTAGCATGTCAGAAAAAAAAAAAAAAAACGACATAAAATGTCAAAAAAATGTCAAAAATTCAAAATTTCAAAATGCCTCAAAATGCAAGAAAACATCAAAGAACACTGTTTTATGAACACTGATAGCATATTAGGTGTTAAAAATGCAAAAAAGGTTATTTTAGCATGTCAGAAAAAAAAAAAAAAAATGGCGGTATAAAAAATGTGAAAAATTTCAAAATGCCCCAAATGCCTCAAAATGCAAGAAAACATCAAAGAACACTGTTTTATGACCACGAGATAGCATATTATGTGTTTAAAATGCAAAAAAGAACATATTTTAGCATGTCAGAAAAAATGAAAGAAACGACATAATGAAAAAATGCGAAAAAAATAATGAAAAATGCAAAAAAAAATGCCTCAAAATGCAAGAAAACATCAAAGAACACTGTTTTATGAACACTTTAAAATTAAAAATGCAAAAAAGGTAATATTTTAGCATGTCGGAAAAAATAAAAAAAATGCGAAAAATGTCAAAATTTCAAAATGCCCCAAAATGCCTCAAAATGCAAGAAAACATCAAAGAACACTGTTTTATGAACATGAGAAAGCATATTAGGTGTTAAAAATGCAAAAAAGGTCATATTTTAGCATGTCAGAAAAAATGAAAAAAATGCGAAAAATGTCAAAATTTCATAATGCCCCAAAATGCCTCAAAATGCAAGAAAAGATCAAAGAACACTGTTTTATGAACACTGGATAGCATATTAGGTGTTAAAAATGCAAAAAAAGTCATATTTTAGCATGCCAGAAAAAAATGAAAAAAACGACATACGGCGGTATGTCGAAAAAATGTGAAAAATGTCAAAATTTCAAAATGCCCCAAAATGCCTCAAAATGCAAGAAAACATCAAAGAACACTGTTTTATGAACACTGGATAGCATATTAGGTGTTAAAAATGCAAAAAAAAAAACATATTTTAGCATGTCAGAAAAAAAAAAAAAAAAAACGACATACATAATTATGTCGAAAAATTTCAAAAATGTCAAAAAAAATGCCTCAAAATGCAAGAAAACATCAAAGAACACTGTTTTATGAACACGAGATAGCATATTAGGTGTTAAAAATGCAAAAAAGGTCATATTTTAGCATGTCAGAAAAATGAAAAAACGACATACGGCGGTATGTCGAAAAATGCGAAAAATGTCAAAATTTCAAAATGCCCCAAAATGCCTCAAAATGCAAGAAAACATCAAAGAACACTGTTTTATGAACATGAGATAGCATATTAGGTGTTAAAAATGCAAAAAAGGTCATATTTTAGCATGATTTCAGCATGACAGAAAAAAAAAAATAAAAAGTATCATTAAAAAATACAAAAAATGTCAAAATTTCAAAAATGCCCCAAAATGCCTCAAAATGCAAGAAAACATCAAAGAACACTGTTTTATAAACACTGATAGCATATTAGGTGTTAAAAACCTGCAAAAAAGGTCATATTTTAGCATGTCCAGAAAAAAAACAAAAAAATCACACTTTATCTTTCAGTTTAAATGAGACTCAGCAGGCCACACACTGTATAATTATGTTTTATTTGCATGATTCATTACACAGACGTTTTGCCCCAGTGATGAATAAGAGATGAATTGGAGTAAAACGGCGGTGTTACCTTACAGTCCTGAAAGTACAGACAGACGCTAGTTGACGATGAACAGCAGACTGAGCAGACACATAAAAGTCAATGAATAAAAAAGTAAAGAACAGATCGTGAACAGCCCCCAACAAGCACAGCGTTCCCATGGAGATGCGTTCAAAGACAAAACAACCGAGGAAACAAACGAAGGGGCTGCCAAGGTGATACAGCTGAAAAACTGTTATATGAATCAAAACAGGACAGAAGAACCCTATGGCCCCCTGTTTTTTTTTGACATGCAATATTATGACCCTTTTGGGCAATTTTAACACATAGTATATGTATATAACTATATAAAATGTGTATAAAACATCAATGATGTTTTCATGCATTTTTTGAACAATTTTTTTCTAAATTTTTTAAAAGAAAGAAATCTTTACATTTTAACTACGTCATCTACTAAGCCTTTATGTGTGTGACATAGTATACTATAATTTTTTGTATTTTTAATAACTATCATGCTATGGATTGTTTATAAAACACCATTTTTGATTTTTGTGTTGTTTTCAGACCATTTAAAATTTTGACATTTTTCATATTTTCATGACACCACAAACCGTATGACATTTTTTTAATGATTTCATGATTTTTATTGAAATAATGTAATATTAACCTTTTTTCATTTTTAACAACTATTATGCAATGGAATTTTTATTTAAAAATCTTTCTTGATGTTTTATGGCAATATTAGGTCATGTTAAATTTTTTAATTTCTTCGCATGTGGTTGTTTTTCATTTTTTTGGGATACTATACTATGACCTCTTTTCTCATTCTTCACAGCTGATAGTGCTGATAGCCATGTTAAAATAAAAACACAGTTTTGTGTTATTCTGACATGCCGTGGTATGGAAGTATTTTTCGTGTTTGTATGACATATAATGTGACTTAGTATAGTAAGCTTTGATTATTATTCACTGGAGCAAACTCACCTGTTATGTCAGGTGTTTTCCACTCACCAAATCCCAGACTCGGTGTTACCAGATTACCATTTTTAGTTTGTCTGTAGAAAGAAGACTAACAAAGAAATGTTGCATGTTTTGGATTATTTATTTCTTTTGCCAATGGTAAATATGGCAATGTAACATCAACCATATTGTTACAGATCCAGAAGTGAAGGAGAATTAAGGTCCGATTTTAGGCAATTAAGTTTTGCTATCTCCAAAACCCTAAAACATAATGTAATGTATGACAGCAAAACACAGGCTGATCAGAGGACAATGTAAACGAGAAAAAATGCAGTCCCCAGGAATGCCTGTCAGGTTTGCATTTTGGCACAAATCTGAAACAAGTGCAGTAAATCATGCCCATGCAATTATTCATAAAATTAATTAATAAGCCTCAGTGATATTTTAAGATAAATCCATCATACTCCAGGTATGCTGAAGATACATTCTTTGTATGGGTCAAACTAACCAACTCAAAGGTATGACATTCTCATGTAAATGAAAGACAAAGAAAAACCTGTAGCAGTTTGTGTAAGTGACTTATCGTGAAAAAAATCACATGCACTGCATGACTACAAAATGGCTTAAATTAAACAGACTTTTATACAGCAAAACTTTAGATTATTCTTTAGAATATCGTTTTACAAGTGAAATGTGCCTCAATATTCAATGTAATTTTTTTCCTCTTAAAATTTTGCTGAAACCAACTGCATACAAGAACAGTTGTGAGCAGGAGAAAACTTACACTTAATCCTTAGTAATAAAAGGACTAAAAGACAGCAAGTCCTACTGGATCAGAGGACACTGCTATAGAAACAAAAATATTTTTTCTTGAATTGTTAGCACCAGAGCCCTTTTTAAGAGTGTGAACTGAATATTCAGTTGTTTTCTCAGGGCATGGTTGCACAGAAACTCAGGGGAGTCTTCCCATTGTCCACACTTAACTGCAGCATGACAAAAGACAGCTGCCTGCTCCCTGTATTTTCATCACTTCAGCCATTTTAGTCACCAGTCACTATCCTCCCTTCATCTTTGATGCTTCAGCAAGACACTCAGCTCACTTACATGGTTCTCCCATAAATCTGTGGAATGGATAACCTAAAAAATGCTACAAAGAAAGGAGTGTGTGTTCACTCTGAGATAAGTTAAGGTGTTTTATTAGTTTCAGTTTATAAATCTGAAGATTGAGAAGATGTTTCATTGTCAGAGATATTGTTTCTCCTTGTTTTTTTGTTTCAACCACACTTCAAAGTATATCAAACCTGAGCCAATGTGCCTTTAGGCTATAGCCAAGCTAGGTGATACAGACTGTCACAGGAGCAACAAGCTTGGTAAAGTGAGGTGAGGTGGAGCCACCTTCATGAGTAAAAACCACATGAAAACCATGTAAACTCAAGAAACAGCCTCTAAACATTGCGGTTTTCCTCAGCCAGCTCCTGTGCAGAAGGAACTATGGGGACTGGACGTCTCTTTCTCCTCACAGCTGGATTTGGCTGGTCTGTTTCCTTTGTGGCCACTGATGGGCCTGAGGGAGGAACAGGGATGGGACGTTTCTTTTTGACAGAGGCATTACTGCCACAGTGTTCGTTGAGGATTCCCTGAGCCATGCCCTCCATCGCAGTGATGGGGATATGCATGGCATCAGCCATCTCCTTCTTAGTCACTGACACAAAGCCTGGATCTCTAGCCAGGGATGCTAGACCACCCTCTACGAGAGCCTGGAAGACAGAACAATATGCAGTGTTGGTGCTTACATTGAGTAAAATGTTCATATTACTATTACTTGGTGTATTAAGTGACATCATACATATAATTTAGATCTAATTTTAGATATTTTTAAAAATAATTGTATAAGATTTGAATAACAATTCACTGCTCAAGTTTGAATTATGCATTTAAAAAATGTCATACACTGAATACCAAAGATGTCAAAGTTGAGGCCATATAAAAACAGAAATTGAAAAATTCTGTAGATTACACAATTTCTGATTAAAGTAAAAAAGATTACAGAAATTGATAATAATTCCCAACAAGTACAGCAAAAAAATGCAACAAAGAAAATTTCTACAGACTGCAAAGGTATTGGCTGAACGTACAGCTTGTGCTGCCTTACACTGATATAAACCTCAAAAGATAAAGGTGTGACATTTATGCTATTGAACTCTTAAAAATGTTCTGGGTTTCATACAAATTCATCCAAAACCTTAACTGTCTTTACCTTTTCAGGAATAAATGTAGTTCAATCTCAGACTAGCTTCATTTTGTATTGAGATGTTATATTTATGGGCAGTGAGAGATTCTTTCTCACTTACCTCCTGGACAAGCTGATCAGCTGCAGTGTGGGAGCTCTGACTCTGATTGTCACCATAGTTAGGATCATATGGGAACTACGAAGAAAATATATGAATTCATACATTTTCTGTATGAGCTCATCAGTTAAACTGTATGATAAAATAAAATAAAATAAAATATTACCTGCGTTTTGTCTGTTCTCACGGTGAAGCTCCAGGAGCGCCTGTGATCTGCATGAGGGTGAAACAAAAGGACATATGGAAAACACTCACAGAGTGCAGACCCCCAGTTTCATCTGGATAACTACTGAATATAACTAAAAATTTTTAACACTCTACTGAATCTACACTATATGGACTAGAGTTTGATTTGATTTATTGTGTTTGGAGGACCCTGCCTGCATTAGTTACTGAACAATAGCATCCTGGATCCAGAAGAGTAGCCGGATCTGGATCAATTTGTGATATTTTCTTGTGAGCATTTAGATAGTGTCCACCTATTTTTCAAATTTCAATAATTTATGGAGATTTTATGTAGCTATGTCTCAAAATGTGAAATTTTACCCTATCATAAAATATAGAACAATCAATCAAAGAAAGACACAACCACTGGTAAACACAATAAAATTCATCTAAATAACTTAACTTTTAACGTAAACCTGCTATCAAACAATCTAACCAACAAATGAACTAACTAACAACAAAGCAGACTGACTGACTGACAATATCAAACAAACTGACCCCAAAACTTAACCTGCTTGGTGGAGGTAAAATTGCATAGCATAGTTTCTAGTCTTTCCATTGTTTGACTTTAGGATTTTAGGAAAAACAAGTTATGTGCTCCTTCATCTCTGAGATAATAGAATAATTCATCAATAATGAAAGGGACCCTTTGTCGGAGCCTTAAATCCATCTCTTTTTAAAACTTCTGGCTTCTAACTCACTTGCCAGATTTTATCCACACAATATTTGCTAAACTTGAATTTGACACTTTGGCCCATGTTCAGTTTGAAGTACACTAACTGTACTTAACTCTAATATAACAGCTTGTGAACAGCCACAGGTCTACACAGGTCTACAAGATTAAATATATTATCTGATGTGTTAAAATAAAACAACAATATTTTTTCTGATTTGCATTGCAGTGCATTTTGCTTTAAAATGGAGGCGGGCTCACGTTGGAAGGAGTTTTGTCCCTTCTGCCGTAGCATCCCTATATGAAATACCTTAGTAAATAATGTGTACATGTGATGTGTGATGTGTGTATGTGAGCTTATATTATATTGTATTTATCTGGGTTTATTTTCTGTGTCTTTATGTTTTTCATGCAAGACCAGAACATGTGATGAGTGAGCAAGTCAATTTGGAATATAAAGACAATCTGTTTATAATTTTCACAATTCTCTGGGCAACTTCCATATGTCTGGAGACCTATGAATAACTCCCAGTCCTTTACAGGAACCCTTTGCCTCTGTCAAATTTACCTGGCTCTGCATCCTCACTGAGATTGTAAAACTCTTCGGGACTGCCTTCTCTTTCAAATGAAAACCTAAAAGACAACAAAAATTACCACCTGTCAGTCTTTTCCCCCAGGGTGTATTTCCATTATGGTAGATGAGAGTCTGTCTGGTACTCACTCGGCAAAGGCATTGTTGTTAGTGTTGTTCTTGGGTGTGGTTATGGGGAAAAATTCTGTGGTGGGCACCAAAGCAGCAGAGTTTGGTGCAGACTCAGGCTGGCTCTCAGAGAACTTGAGGGGTCGCTGGTTGGTCATTTGTGGGGACTGAGCATTGGCAGGCTCAGTGGAGAAGGAATCCACCCGGTTACCAAACAGACCATGTGTACGCTGGAAATACCAAGCAAGAAAAGCACACAAACAGGTACAGTACAATCCCATATAAGTGCACATGGTGGTTATGTTGGACACAATGGTCAAACACCATAAGGCAGAATCAGGACAACATTATGCGTATCTGCTTTTAATGTATATGTCCAAAATGGCCACTTTCCAGGAACTAAAAAACCCAGTATTACAAAAGACTGTCAGTACAAGTCTACCACAAAACAACAAGAATGCTGATTGTGTGCTTGTATATGCTGCACTTTATTAGAGAAAGTGTTTTTCACCTGGTAAATTCTCTCTTCTCCAGCCTCCTCCATAGCTCTGTCCATCTCATCCTCATTCTGCAGGTCTCCTGAAATGGTCCTGTGCATCTCTGGAGCCGCCTCTTCATCTATACTCCTCAGACCCGCCTAGAAGAACATGGAGGATGTGGAAAAATGAAGAAAAAGGGCACAAAGCACCGTGTTCCCAAGGATAGGAAGAAGAGAAAAGCAGTAAGCAAAGAAATAGGTGAGATATCAGTGCATTGACATGGTGAAGTACTTAAAAAATTTGCTGATGTAACATTTTATTGATTTAATTACAACTAATAGGCTAAAAGAGAAAACAATCTGAATTAACATTTTGCATGGCATACTACTATGAAAAATGCTTAACATCTCTCTTGAATACCTATGAGTGATTTTCAGTTATTATGCAGTATCTCCTGTCTGACATTTTCTAAAGATCATACTAATAATATGATTTTGAACCTGTACTGACTGCTCACCTGAATCTCTGGGCCTGAGGCACTCTTCTTTGTGGGCCGGTAGCCGTAGTACTCCTCCTGACGCTTCATGAATTTGCGGAAATGATCCTGGAGCAGGAAGGTTGCGTAGAATTTTCCCACCGTCACCTCATCATCTATACCCAGACAAGTCACAGTGCAATCAGTTTTTGATATGCGGGAGTATTATTATAAATGTGTAATTTAACTAATTCTATTTTATTAGACTGACCTCCTATCGGGGGGATGACCTGGTCTAACAGTTTCATACTGGTGCGTTTCCAGATTTTCTTAATGATGGCTCTTAGCTCTTCATTGGCCTGCTCAAAATTACCTATTCAGGATAATTCATGAAAATCACATGGAATTACAGGGTGTACATCAAATTGGAGGGGAAAACATATTGTATATGTACTGTATAAGGCAGGTACTGATGCCCTGTACCTTCCGTTTTGATCTTGAGAGCAGTCCTGACTAGAGCAAACAGGGTGGCATTGAAGGTGACGGTGCCATCACTGTTGAGAGGCATGTTCATACCAACCAAACGCTGTAGAGAGGAAACCAAGAGAATGTGGGCAACACTGAGTTTTTTGTATTTTATTCCTTTATAGTTTTATCAACTGACTTGATTCACTGTATTTATCACCGTCATCATCATTTATTATTATTATTTTAGGTGAGTGGAGGAAGGCTCAGGAATGGAGAAGTGGTGAACCAGGCAAGGCCAGAATTAGTGGGAGATACTCTGTATATATGACATTTGTGCATACTTAAATTAACAGTGATAGTTTTATTTGAGATACTCAGTGTGTTTTGGTCTCTATTTTTGCACATGTGTCTTTAGATGTTATTTTATTACAGTGTCCATCTGCAGTGATTTTGGTTAGTTTACTATTCAGCATTCACAAACTCTTTCCAAACTCTCTGATGACTTACATAGAACACTATTTAGTTTTTGACCCAGTATATGATTGTGTGTACCTTGCACGCAGCACGATGGGGACAGAACTTGCCAAAGCCTAGTGGAGGCTGAATGCGTCTCAGCAGCGTCACCACATCCAGATGTTTAATTCTCCCCCTGTTAGATCAGAGAAACATTTCAAACTCATCTGTGAAGTGGCACTCAGCCAAATCAACTTAATTGCAAGGGTGAACTGAACATATATATAGACTGAGAATAAGATTATCCATCTCAGGTGGTGTTCAGGTTTACGTTGCTTCGGGGTCATATTCAGCCCAAATCTTCTTAAACTCATCCAGATGATGAGGACCGAGGAGGGACCAATCACGGGTCAGGTAGTCAAAGTTGTCCATGATGACAGCCACAAACAGGTTGAGGATCTGAAGAGGGTAGGAGTAATATACCTTTACTTAAACTGATTCAACATTGCTGGGAAAAGAGAATCACTTTTTTTTAAAAAAAATCATATGATAACAGATAAAATATGACAACAAATAATAATGCAGCTCAAAGGTAAGTGTTGACTTAATGGCTGCTTCTCACCAGAAAGGCACAAAGACAGTAAAAGCTGAGGAAGTAGAAAACAGCTAAGTTGGACCCGCAGGTGTACTCTTCTCCTGGCAGGAAGTCAGACATGGGGTCGCACTTCTTCCCGTACATTGAAGCCATCATGACCTCCTGCCAAGCCTCTCCAGTAGCACATCTGAATAGATAAATGCACACCAACTAAAGTGAGATCTCAGCTCTGCTTTGGATCTTGCAAACAATGACCTTTGAACCTTACCATCAACTCACAGACTCACCGGAATAACATCAAAACAGCCTGAGGGAATGTCTGGAAGTTATTGTTGCGGTTGATTTGGGTGCCGTCCACTAAGGCTATCTTTCCAAAGATCTGAAGGGTTTATACAATCCCAGCCAATGTACGTGCACCAATGAAAAATACAGAAAATTGGTTCAGTGGCATTTCATTAGAAGCACATTCACAATCTACAGAGGTTTACAATGTTTTCATTCACAAAATAAATTCTGAAGACTGTACCTGCATCCCGATGACAGCGTAAATAAAGAAGAGCATCACAATGAGCAGGGCGACATGAGGAAGAGCCTGCAGAAACGAATCAAAGCCAGGTCATTAAAATTGTGTTAAAAGTGGAGAATAAAAATGAAAAATGATGATGACCAGTGTTACAGACCTGGAAGGACTTGATAAAGGTCCACAGCAGATTACGGATGCCCTCCGAACGGTTCAGCAGTTTGACCAGTCGCATGACACGGAATAGTCGGAAGAACGTGATGGAAACAGAGGCATTTTCAGAGGCCTGTGGTAAAAAGGAAACATAGCATTTGAGGAGAAGAGACATAAGGAAAAACAGAAAACACTGCTGGGTTTTAACACCAGGAGGGTTTAGGCTTACCGCAATTACTTGCATAGGATTCGTCTCCTGCACAAAGTAGATGTGGAGAATACAAACTGTCATTATATAAGGTACAAGTTATATTTGATAGAAGTTATAATATCATTAATAAGAGACATGTCATAGCAGACATAACACTCATCAAAATTGGGTTAATGCTAGAGACAGTTTTTCCACCTGTAATGAGTCACAAAGCTTCCAGGTCTTAGTTGCTGAAGACTAGAACGACAGCTGCAGCTTGTACACACACATTGCTGTCAAAATATTACTTTCAGTCAATAAAGCCTTCAATTCAGCATTAATACTTGTTGTGATTTTAGCCCTGCTTGTATAGATTGGGACGAGCCATACTGTGACACAATATAGCAAACAACTTGAGGTCTTATCTTACATTTTCTCTGTAAGATGAGACAGACAGTAGAAACATAGATGCTTCACCAGCAGTCTGAGGCACACACGGTTCAGTACGGTAGTAATGGAGTTTAGTAGAGAACATAGTGGAGTGCTCACACAGCAGGTTTCATGCAGCAGTGCAGTGCAGTGCAGATCAGATATTTACAGCACAGCCATGAAGACAGTACAGTCCTCCACTGGAGGCCAGGGCAGTCTGTGAAAGATAGATAGATGATGAGGGAGGTGCATGGAGGACAGGGGGATTGATTGGGGATAAGAAAAAAATTAAGAAAAACAAGAGGAGGAACAGGAGAAAGAGCCCTTGTGAAATAAGTTTTGGATGGAGAAACCTGAATTCGCTACAAGCTTGTGTTTGTGCATGAAAAAGATTAGGACGATGCGGTGCAACAATGACACGCAAAAACTGTGACTAGCCGGTGAAACCTTTGAGTTTGTGTGGCATTGCCGCATAACCACTTTTGAAGTGCTCAAACAACATATATAAAACATAGCTTCCCTGAGGATATATAACACATACATACAGATATAATACAAAGTTTTGGCAGTTTTGTGATGGAAATGGAAAATGCCTCTACGATTGCATAAGGCACTGAAGGGGTGGGAGTGGAGTGGGTGAGGCAGAAATGGCCAACAGCAGTACTGACCATGTCCTGTGAACTAGTTCTGCTGGCACCAATCAGCTGTTGGGCCACGATTATATGCTTCTGGGTTCAAAGCATTGAATAAATACATTCAGTAACTGCAATTCAAATCACACTTTTGACTGGGAATAATGACTGGTCTCATCATGACAACACAAGGGACTATCATATACAGCACCTGCAATGACAGTCTAATAACTGCAGAATTTGTTAGACTGGATTAAAGAACATAGGCTTTATCATTTGTACTCACATCAACTTCGCTCAAGATGACATCAACGACACTACCGATGACAATAATAAAATCAAAGACATTCCAGGGGTCTCCAAAATAGCCCTGTGCAGAGAGATAAAACCCTTGGTGACACAGTAGGACACTTGACTGGATAACAATTTGAACAACAGACATCAGACAGTGTTTACCCTCGCTTTGAAGGCCATGAGCTTGAGAATCATCTCCACTGTGAAGAGCACAGTGAAGATCAAGTTCAGAGTGTCTGACAGCTTTGTCACATGGTCCGACTGATTGCAGTGCTGTTAAAAAGCAAATATTAATCTCACCATGTCACAACTATTCATATTCACAGAATGTAGTAAGTAAAGATGATTGTATATCACAATCTGATATCTGTCAATATACTGAAAACTGGGTTTCAAATCTGATGTATTGCTCTATAAGATTAAATGTTTACAAGAAAACAAACTATGGTTTTGTAAATTAACTGACAAAGACACACACTAGTCTGGGATTTTGCTGGAAAGTTGGTCCCATATTTTGAATACTGCTTCAAACTTTTACATTTTCCATTAATTGAACCCTTGGGGGAAATATTTACACCTACATCTAAAGATACTGAATATTGGCACTGAATGTTATTTGCCAGCAGCCTCAATACAATCAGTGGTTTTGTGGTTGCAATCTGACCTTGATTTACTTACCTGCATCCCCAGACACAAGGTGTTGAGCATAATTAGGAAGAACATGAGGTATTCAAAGTAGCAGGAGGTGACAATGTACCAGACCCTGTACTGGTAGGGGTTTTTGGGGATGTAGCACCTAAGAGGACGTGCTTTCAAGGCGTACTGCACACACTGACGCTGGAGGGATAGTGCACAGACAAGAGGCGGGTTAAAAGGAAAATAACAAGCCATTCTGCGATTGAGGAACATGTTTTTGATTTCACTAGGAAAGACTGGACTCTCTCACTGCCTATGGCTTAATCTCTGTGGGTCTCAGTTTACCTGGTTCTTGTCTAGCTCACAGTTCTTATACTCCTGCTCGCCCTGCTCCTGGAAAGTGACGATGACGAAACCCACAAAGATGTTCATCATGAAGAAGGCAATGAGGATGATGTAGATGATGAAGAAGATAGACACATCCACACGGTTGTTGAAGACAGGCCCCATGTCTTCTTTATCTGAATCAATGGCTCTATATAACAGCCTGGGAACACATGGAGTGTTGTTGAGCGAGGAAGGGCACTTGGCAGAACAAATCAAAGTTCGGAGATAGATTAAAGGTAATTTGTATAGATGAAATATATAATTCAGTGGATTAAAAAGGATATATTGGCCCTTGTACAATCTCTGGTTCCAGGTAATGGAATTATGTCCAGCTCAATATCTACGTAATAAAATATTCTATCTTCTAACTCAATCAAAACAATCCCATTAAAGACACAATTTGTCAAATGAAAATTGATGCTGTGCTTACTTTGGCCAGCCCTCAAATGTGGAAACAGTGAAGAGAGCCAGCATGCCATAGAGCACGTTATCAAAGTTGAAGTCGCTGTTGAGCCATTCTCTCTTAGCCACCACTGTGTCTTGTAGGGAATTGTCAATGTGCTTCAAGAAGGATCCCCTGAGAGTAGACACAGCAAATAGTCACTCTAAAAAAATAGCAATATGGTTTGGATAAATTATTAATATCTGAAAGATGCCTTACTGGCATTCCTCCGCGATCATCTTGGATGGGTCTGTGCAGCTGTAAAATTTACCCTGTGAGGAAAAGGATTAGCAGCACATTTTACAGACATGTAGCAAGGCCTCCGCACTCACCATACGTTAATCTAGAAATAAGACCTTGTACAATATCACACTACATGTGGTATAAGTATCATCTGGTGTCAAAACCTACCTTGAAGAGTTGTACTCCAATACAGGCAAACATGAAATTGAGCAGCATGGTGACAAGGACAATGTTGCCGATGGTTTTGATGGCCACAAACACACACTGGACCACATGCTGTCAATACAGAAAAAAGGACCTTACTTGACTCATTAACATTCTAATAATGTCATAAATTAATAACCAATTGCATGGGCCATTTTTTCTGCAGAACATGTACTTACTTCTTTTTGCAACCTATAAGTGTATTTTGCTGACGGAATACATTTGCAATTGTACTAAATAGGATTTTGAATGCAGGACTTTTACTTGTAATGGAATACTTCGTCATTGTTGTATGGTTTCTTATATAAGAAGTTAAGGGTCCCTTGCAAAACAGACATTTTCAAAGTGGAATTACTTGTACATAATAATGTATGCGTTGTACCTTTAGACCTTTAGCTCTGTTAATGGCCCTTAGAGGCCTCAGCACCCTCAACACCCTGAGAATCTTCACCACAGAGATGGCACTGGATCTGCATATGACACATGGCAAAAAGCATCCTTGATATGCACATCTGGGTACACTGAAAAGTTTAACATAGGGGGAAAAATGACTGTGAATATCTAATGTAGTTAAACCCAACTCACTCCATTCCCATAGAAAGCAGGGAAACTCCAACCACAATCAGATCCAGGATGTTGAAGGAGTTACGGCAGAAGGAACCCTTGTGCATGAATGCTCCATAAACTGTCATCTGTCAGTTAGATATTTAATCAGTGTTTCACATCCTCACACCATCATTTTTGGCACAAAGTTTTGGTTCAAATTCACAGACAAGAAATACTGGAAAAATTACCCATCATCTGCCTCTGCAAAAATTTCATTATTTGTTTTTTTTGTATCTTGACTACCCAAATAATACATACAGTAAAGTGAAATACACAGCGCATGACTTTCTGTTGAATTTACCTTGAGCACAATCTCAATGGTGAACACAGTTGTGAAGACAATGTCAGCATAGGCCAAAATCTAAAAGAAAGACAGACAGGAGTTTGTTATCAAATTTGGTCTTCTTTCAAATGTTTTTGTCCAATATATAGTGTTAGACCTGACTGTCACCTGGTTTCTATAGGACTTGGGATCGATAGGATCCTCAGCTGCCAGGGAGATGGAGGAGAGGAGGATGAACAGGAGGATTAAGTTGGTGAAGGACGAAGCATTGATGATCTTGTAGCACAGCTTTCGAAATCTGGATGCCAGGTAACAGCCAAATGTAAGCAAACACAGTTATGAACACATATCGTTTATTGTAACATTTAATACATTTTCAGGTTGGTGTACAAGGACAGTCAGGTTCTTACTTGTTCTGAGGGCCAAAAATGAAAAAGGAGCTGGCTTCAGGCAATGGAACCGCCTCTTCCTTCAGTTGCAGGTCCGCCATTGGTCGGGGCCGAGGGCTGATGGGGATTTCAGGCTCTACCTCTTCATCATCACCTACCATGTGAAACAAAGTAGACTCAAAATTTTACAGTGCAATAACATCTCTCCTTATTATTGGTATTCATGTTACAGTGCTGTGCAAAAGAGAGAGAGGAAAAAAACAATGAAATTAAACTTCATAAGTTTGAAAAAAAGGATATCTATACTAGTTATGCTTCCTTTATTGAGTTATGTAGTGGCCTTAATATGGTTGTCACTAGAGTAGTGTGAAAATAGCCTGACTTTTGACTCTGCCATATACTCAGCTCAGGGAATTGGCTGAGTCTAATAATAATAAGAGGTATCTATACTTGTACTGTAACGTAGCCAAGACAGCAGCACTGGTACACAGCCAGTGTAATGAATACGAATTCTTGCAATCTGTGAACTCCTTCTGTTACAACTGCATTGCTAAGAATAGTAGAGGTTTAGACATTTCTTGTATTACCTGGGAAGTCTGCAGGTGGGAATGGATCTTTCACTTCGTTGACATTGGACTCAAACTCATCAATTTTGAGCTGGAACCAAAAAAACAGATATATATGTATGTGTATTCTATATATGTGTACTTACCATATGTTTAGCTACTTATACTCTTAAATAATATATAAGTATCAGTAGTAAACAGGTGATATGATACCAGAAACAACATTAACCTTGGCTGTAGTGGGCATGCCCTCCATCTTGGCCCTCTGCTCTGCTAGTTTCTTAGCTATCCTCTCCCTCTCCTCATCAGTCTTGTCAGGCATTTTGGCCCTGGAGTGCAAGAAGGGTAAGGAATGGAATAAAGTTGAGCATGTTGAATATGAGTGAAGGCAGTAAATTATCTCACCTTGGTTCAACTTTGTTTATTCACCTTAGTAGCTTCCTTCTCAATTTCTCTTCTGCCTTTTCTTTCTGAGCTGAAGTCAGACTCTCAGCCTCTGCCAGGTTGTCGACAGCGATGGCCAGGAAAACATTGAGAAGGATATCTGATTGCACAGAGCTCAGGAAAACAAAATCTTTGGATTTTTTTAACATTCTTATTTGTAAAATTTTTAAGTCCCACATGATATTGTGAGAGCATGTGAAGGATACAGTTTCCACAGACAAAGAGGACGATGAAGTAGATGGCGACCAGGATGCCAGGGAAGACAGGCCCTCCATAGGCCATAATACCATTATTCATAATGGTGGTCCAGTCCTCTCCTGTTAGGATCTGAGAGACAGGCAGTGGTTAAAATGTAGACAATGATTTTCCATTGAAAACTATGAATCATAAAAATGAAAGCAGCTTTGTTAAGAGTTTAAACATGAGTGGCTATGAGTCAGTGCCTAGCCTCACCTGAAACACACTGATCAGGGCCTGAGGGAAGTTGTCAAAGTTACTGCGTCGGGGTCTGTTGTCGGCAAAGTTGAACTTCCCTCCAAAAACTTGCATGCCAAGGAGCGAGAAATGATGATGAAGAGAAAGAGAAGGAGGAGCAAGGAGGCAATGGAGCGGACAGAGTTGAGGAGAGAGGCCACAAGATTACTTAGAGAGGTCCAGTACCTGCAAAACAGTTGAGAGAGGAGGCATTAAATGATGAGGAAAAAACACCACAACTATTTATTTCAATGCATCATGATAGTTTGAGTGGACTGGATTTACTTTGTGACTTTGAGGATCCTCAGCAGCCGAATACACCTGAGCACAGAAAAACCTAGAGGAGCCACGGCTCCTGCAGACAACATGATCATCTCCAGGATACCGCACAGCACCACAAAGAAGTCAAAACGGTTAAAGAGAGACATGAAATATGCCCGAGGACCCAGGGCATACATCTTCACAAACATCTCGATGACAAACAGCACCAGCAGTACACGACTGGCAACATCTGTTGAGATATGAGGGGAGAGGGATGAATGGATGAAGCTGGGGGAGATAGAATTTATGTACAAAAATGTGTACAATAATATATATTTAGCACTGACCTTGTATGGAAGTGAGCCAGTCAGGCTGGTGGTGGTACTCTGTTGCTATGGTCAGGGTGTTGAGGAAAACAAGGAACATCACTATCCAGTAAAAGGTTGTGGTTTTCACATACACCAGGCACTTCATCCTGAAGAAACGATTCCAGCGACGGGCCAGGCGGCTAAACACAAGAATAACTCTCGCTTACTGTGCCAAGCTGCTGTGACTATTGCATGTCAGCATTTAAACATTTAAAAAACAGAAGACTCACTAGTAGTAGACAATTCGACTCTTGCCTTCCAGGTCATACAGGCTGTCTGTCTCAGGATCTCCACTGGTCAAAGGCAGCAGTCCTGACAAGAGAATAACAGTTGGAATTCAACAGTATTGTGCATGGGATGGGTGCTGAGGTGGTTTGTAGTACGAACCTTTACCCTCTTGGTCAGCATCCAAGACCTCAGCGTGAGTGATCCACTCCATGTAGCCATGGAGGTCCTCATCCAGCTGCTGACGCTCTCGCAATTTCTGAAACTCTCCACGCGACCTAGCCTTCTCTCTCTCTTTGGTAAACTCTCTGAGTGGAGAAACGAAAAAAATGCAAATGCAACAATTATTAGTTTGTTTTTGTCAAGAAGCAAGACAAAAATAGAAGAAATGATCAAAGATTTTTGAAAAATAGTCTTACCCACTGAGCACACCCAGAACCAGATTGAGCACAAAGAAGGACCCCAGCAGAATGAGGGGAACGAAGTAGAGCCAAGGCCATTCATTTCCTATGGCATCATTAATCTAAAAGACAACTCTGTGTCAGCCACAAACAATTCATTCTGTTAGGGAATGCTTTGGACAATAAATACCTAAAATCTTGATGTCTTGGTGATTCAGACACAAAGTCCCCAACAACAAAACAAGAAACAATTTAGACAAGCAGTCACTGACCCAGTAGAGCACTTTGGTCCACCCCTCCATAGTGATACACTGGTAGACGGTCAGCATTGCAAAGCCAATGTTATCGAAGTGGGTGATGCCATTGTTGGGACCTTCCCAACCCGGCCGACACTCGGAGCCATTGATGATGCAACGACGTCCATTTCCAGCCTGAGCACAGGGAGCAGGAAGCTCACCCTCTGCTGCAGCATAGATATCTGTGGCCCGTGGAAAACAGATGAATCCAATTCAATATAAAATCCCAACTATAACTGTGTCTGATTGTGCCCCTCATGCAGAACATACTTGTGCCTTTATAATAGCATGTTTTATGCATTTTGCACTTGAAGAGCTCCAGTCCCATGATGGCATAGATGGTGACCAGTAAAAAGACCAACAGGGCGATATGCAGCAGAGGCAGCATAGCCTTGAGGATTGAGTTCATCACCACCTGCAGGCCTGAGCATGGACGATAAAACTGGTAAATCACAATACTGTATAAAACATCTTGGTACTGTCTCCAAAAATACAGATATACAGTGATACTAAATGGACTGAACATTTGTATTATAAAGCATTGGGGTAATTCTGCAGTATATGTGAATTAAAGCACAAAGGCTCTTACTGGGGACTCCCGAGACAAGGCGTAGGGGTCGTAGCACTCTGAAGGCTCTCAGTGCCTTCATGTCAAACCCCCCACCCTTCTCCATCGGCATACCTGCTATCTTATGAATTGTATCCAAAGCAAAGGTGAAGAGACTGTAGGTAGGAAAAAAGATGATATAAGCACTTACCCCAACTAAACTGTCACTTTGATGACTTGAGGTGCAGTTTAGTTTTCAGTCTACAGTTTTTTCAAACAAAACTAAGCATGTCTATATCTCAACAGATCAGTATTCCATTTTTGACAAGATGTTACATTTTCAGCTTTGTCAAAGGCAGTTATGGTGATCTAAAAAAGAGGTGTACTTTGGCAGTAGAGACATCCACCTGCAGCACTCAGCTCATCTTACCCCATGAAGACGATGACAAAGTCCAATATGTTCCAGCAGTTCCGTAAATAGGCGCCTTCATGGAAAACAAACCCATATGCCACTATTTTCAGAAAGCACTCTAATGTGAAGATTATTAGGAAGATATACTCCAGACTCTCCTGCAAAAAAGACAAACAAAAACCAGGAAATTGCATTTGATAAAGCTCACAAACCTCAGGTTCAGTTCTCCAGAAATATATGGAAAGATTGGAGTTAATTACAATTTTGACCTTTAAGCAACTTTCTCGGGGGACAATTGAAAGGTGTTGCTTGTGTTAGATGATTAGTTTTGATAGCCTGTGAGCTAATCTGACCCCCCCCAACACACACACACACACACACACACATTTGAATTCATGGGGTCCCAATGATGACTAATGGTCATTAATGGGTGAGATTAAATTTTAGGTACAATTTATCAAGTAAGAGCTTTGAGACAGCAAGTCCAACATGAAGCAAACAGTTGGCTGAAAATGAAATGCTTTGTTTAGTGGTAGTAAACAGATAAAGGCCAGGGCAGATGAATAAAAGCATCTGTTATCAAATCTGGCCTATATCAATGTATTAATCCTCAGTGTTGATATTTTCCAAGACACACAGCAGAAAGACATGGAAGTGAGCATGGTTTCCCTCAGGCACTACAATATTTGCTCAATGATTCAGACTTGTATTATTTGGCCACTAAAACACTCAGGTTTTGCATATTTGCTGTAAAACGTGACATTAAATGGCCTTTTCTTCTACTTTTGTGCTTCATTGTTGATGTTGATACAAATGTATTAAGAGAAGAAGGAATAATATGAGAACAGTATCAAGTTCAGAAGGAATCTAGCCCTAGCCAGTAGCTTCAACACTAGTGAGATCATTTGAAGTAAACTATAAATTTTATATGATATGCTGTTGAAGGCTGAACCACCTAGCAGCAACCCCTTGGCCTTTAATCAATAAGAACCAGGCCAACCTTGTCTACATTAACAATAATACCTACATTTATAAACATAGGACATTTTGTAATTCAAATGATAACAAGGAGAGCAACACGTAGAGCTTCTATATTGTCATGGATCAATGTTACAATTCGTCATATTTTATGAGTATAGTATGAGTGTGGTTACATTAGACAGCATGTGTGGACTCTCCTGTGTCCATCTGCGTCAGTGGAGTGGAGCTGTTTGGGCCGACCTACTTCTAACAGCACCCGGGGGTGGGGGGGTTGACTAGCTCCTCTTACATCTCTCACCTCTAAAGAATGGCACAGTGAGAAGGAAGGAGGATTTGGCAGCAGGTTGGCAAGCAGGCCAAAGCAAAGATATTAAAGAGATGGGGTGAGTTTTAGGTTCAGGTACCTCATGGCTTGATGACTTTGGCTGCAATGTGGGTCAATTGATTGTGTGCCAACAATATTTCTGTTAGCTTTAACCCAGTGATGCATCGAGTTTATTGACTGTGTGAAGGATAGTATGATGGCTAGCTACGGATGCTATAAGTTGACATTTGTACTGGATGTATGGCCACTCAGACATGAGAGACCACATATCAAGAGTCTTCAGTACCATAAAACCTGTCTCAATCCAAAATAGAATATTATGACATTGGCAAGATATTGACTAAGGAGCAAACATTTATCTTTTGCTCACTGTATGACATACAGACACGTTCTTTTGCCACCGGCCAATGTGGATCAATTGGTTGGATTGTTTGGTCTCTGGCCTGTAATACATTGTCCACAGCCTCACAGCAGTACAAACACATACCAACAGTATGAGGTTCAAATACAATAATGCCTGGACACACAGCACCGGCACCCATGAGTCAAACCTGTTATCAGCTAGTGTACACAACAGTGTAATCAAGAGTGAGAGGAGTGGTGAAACCTGTCCTGAGGAACCTTAATCTACCTCAGTTTTATTGCCTGCATATATGTGTCTACAGTTCTTATAAAACTATCAAAATGACATGTGAACCATCAGCTCAGATATAATGAGCGAGCACACTTGTTTGATGATACTGTATGTTCCCCTGCAGCCACAGATGGTACTCCAAATAAAGAACTGGGTTGTGTTTGGAGGCATTTAAATGGAGCTTGGCATTCAGACCAGTGACCAGCTGAAACACTGAGCAACCTGACTTTGTTAGCTGAAGACACTCCAGCACATTAAAATCTTACACGCTGCTGCACACCTATTTCCTGGCAATGGTAAAATAGCCTCCTTGATTCCTTAGCAATCAGAGACTATGAGTAAAATATTTTTCATATCCAATATTTCATGACAGATATCAGCACTACATTCCTCCCCTCCACAGGGACAAGGCTCTTTATAGAGCTCTGACACAGGAAGGATGAACGGCTCATACTCATACTCACCAAGCTTGAGTTGGTGTTATTACTATCTTCTTCAGGCATGGGCAGGAACACAGCCAAAGCAACACAGTTTGCAAAGATGGTCAGTAAGATGATGATCTCAAACGTTCTGGATGTGGAAGCTCAGGGTCATAACAATAACACATGAAAAAGACTTGTAAGACTGCAGCGATCCCCAAAGGAATAATAGAGGAATAAAATTTGCATGGCAGAACTCCTTGTGATAGTGTTTGAATGGCAGTGGAGGGGTAAGCAACTTTGTTTTAGATAAAAGATGGTCACTTTCTTCACCTGTGATTGTTCTTTACTTTTTGTGATTTGACACGACAAAACCTATGAAGCAGTCCCGCTTACACTGATCAGTGCTGAAACGTCATCCCTAAACCAGCAAAACAATCACACTTAATGTAATCGTGTCTGCTGTGCTTCTTCATTCTCGTCCATAGGGGGCTCTCCAAGAGAATTCCCCTGCCAGGTCAGCATCATGTCTCTGTGATGCCGCGGGACAGCTGCAGAGCCCAAGAATATGACCAAACCATTTAAACACAGACTAGTCATCAGGAATAAAACCTGCTTGGTTAATCTATGAGCTATTTATTGATTAATATGTCTGTGGGCATTAATTTCTTAAAATGTTTAAAGTGGTACTTAAGCAGTTTTAGTTTATTTATGTAATTTTGCTCTAATTACACCACTCATGTCCTGTGTTAGATTCACATACCAATGTGATTAAACTACTGCAGTAAAAAAAAACTCATGATCTGGTTGAGGATATGGAGATACATTTCAAAGCAACTGTTCAGAAAAAATGATAACCATTTGATAACTTCCATCATATTGATATATTAAAACGCACATTCTCTTTTAAAGTCTGTGTGACCACATATCCTACATAAAATGTGTACATAAGGAAGTTGTCCCTGGATAGATATGATCTGCTCTATCATATTTTGTATGGAAAATATGTATTATCCAGGAATGGACATGGAACTCCCCCCCCCATAGGGGCCACAACATCACTCAGAAGCTTGCCTTGCATTCATGCATCAGGCCTTATAGAGTGGCAACACTGCAGAGCGACTATTTGCACATTAATAGTAGAATGTCAGCCAGTCAGGTTGTAAAAGAGGCAACTCTATTTAATCATTTTTGTCTGTCAGGTGTAAATAGATTAGCTTAAGAAGCTCTCCAGGTGAAAATGCAAGGGTTGCAAACTTGACTTTGACCCAGTACAGCCAGATACATAACAACAGTCTTAACACTTCAGGGATTGTCTTAACACAGATTTGACGGACACTTTGTGGACTCCATGGCTGATAATTCACTGTCATGCAGACACATAATTTCTGACAGTTTTCTTGACCTCAGCACTACATTCTGTAATAACAACTGTGTAATACCTGGGGGATCTTACGTACTGTGTAATCAAAAGTAAAAATTATTCAAATTATTTATTCAAAAATTGTTTTTCTTTGGCAAGACTGAATAATCATGTTATATTAAAACTATGTTTTTGAGCCATTGTTGACCAAAACAGTTGTCTGCTCTGTGTATGTACACTGTCGGTGTCCGTGTGTTTGTGTGCGTGCGTGTGATATTAAGGATACTTCCACTCTACGATGTTGATGCAAGCCTTGCGGAAGGGATTCTTGAGGGTGAAGAGGAAGAGGGATCTTGCGGGTCGAGGGTTGCCCCCTGTGGCCTGTAGCTTCTTCAGCTTTTCCCTCTGCTTCCTCTTCAGCTCTTCTTCATTCATGATGACCGGCTTGGCTGCTTCTTCGTTGGCCGCCATCTTGGTGTCTCCACCTGAGAAACGCTCCCAGTCCACAAGAAATGAATCCTCTCAGTGTATATTCCCAAACCGAGGGGCGCCGTGACTCCCTGCAGCAGAGGCCCCTGAGTTCCCGACCTGCTGATCCTGTGTGCACTCCTCCGCCGGCCGACCTCTCTTCCCCTTGTCTCCTCTCCCTCTGACTCTGTCTACCTCATGCAAAGCCCACGGGCCTCTCCTCCTGGCTGGGGGCCTCTGACAGAAAAAGCCCCCCCCCCAAAGGTAGGGAAAAATAACAGGAGCCCAGAGTGACTGGAGGAGCAGTTGGCCCTGCTCTGGTTTAAATTTAGACTGTGAACCACTGACAGGCCATGCTTGGGGATGGTCAAGAGGGTGGGGTGGGCAGAAGGTGGAGGAAGGGAGTAGACGGGATCAAGGGGGGTTGGGACAGGGCAGCAGTGGAAGACAACAGCAGAAAAGCAGGGAGAGGCCGTTTGGAGGGTCTCGCAGTAGCAGAATCCCGACCAGCCCTGGAAACTGCCCTCCCCTTCAAAACATACTGAGCCACTCTGTTGCTAAAAACTAGTGCTAAAGCCTAAACTGCGAAAACAAGTGGACAGAGAGGAGGGAGGAGACTCATGGAGTATGGAGTCATGGTTCATGGTGTCTGCCTCCAGTGTGTCATTGTGCAGGTGGAGCACAGTGCTTAGACTCTGAGAAGCATTTTGAAAGCGACACACCAAGAGCAAGAAATGATTAAGAGACTGTGATCCGCCTCAGAATCCCAAACATTCAAACATTCACACAGTGACTGTGTGTGTGTGGATGTTCTACAATTAAATCCTTCCACACAACACTTTTCTTTAACCCCCAGTTTAACATTCATAAACAGTACATAAACATTGAAAAAATGTTTATGTACTGTTTATGTATACAGTATACAGCATTATGTAGTTGTAAGCAGATATGAGTTTTAACTAAAGTATTTTTCGATGATTCGAACGCCTGCAGTGGTTGCTTAATATACACTTCAATTACATAAACACAAAGATGTCTATATCTGTACACAACTACATTACATTGTGTTATTAACCATTTATTTAATGTTGTTGTACTGATTATAAATATGTAATGTGTTATGCAATTTAGTATTTCTTAAACACAGTGCTTCTAATGGTAGGGTGAAAGCAGACAGCCCACATGTTGTGAACTCTGTCGCCCCCTAGTGCCAATAAACCGTAGCTGTTATTACAACAGTGAAAAAAATCTGCAGCAACCAGAAGAATAATCCCAAATATCCAGGAGGACTGGAATTGTTGCACTCCACCACAGTATATTATATTTAATCATTTATTTCACATCAAGCTGAATGTGTAGACATGACCAGTGGAAAAGTCCAGTTAGGCTGGAGAGAAATATAAACACAAAACACTGATACAAAATTATACATAAAATCAGTCAATCAAAAACTCTTCAGTGATAAAACAACCTGAAAAATCAACAAGACAAATAAACATCAGCAGTTCATGAGGTTATGTGAGTCAGCGTACCCTTCTTTGTCATATTTAAAAGTTCCCCAACAGGGATATTCAGTAGTGGAATGCAAAAAGGAATTTGCAAAGCCAAGAGGCATAATGATTCTGCCAACTGAACTGCAATATCAGCCACTTAACTGATTCAAGACATTCTCCAGTGATAGAGATTTGATCCATTTTGGGATGAGGATAAAGCTTTGTGGCAAAATGCCCCATTCTCCAGTTCTCTCTTTACATGGGAAAGTATGTTACATCAAACCCCACTGCAAAATAGAGGATATAAAAATGTAGCCTCGCACCTAATTCACTGAACAAACTTTGTTTGGTTCAGGTTCAGTGTTAAATTCATGATAAACAAAGTTGTGCAAACACACTGGGGGCTTGGTGAACAATATACCTGCCAAAATATATTGCCAGACCTCATCATCTGTTACATTTTGCAAGCTGTGAATTGGCAACATTTAAGAGCCAACTTTTGCACTGACGTTTGGTGTAACACATTCACACACACAGGGAGAGAAACAGAAAAAAAGTACATAAGCAATGTCTAACTTTTAAAAAGTCCAGTATGTATGACACAGCATGACACCGAATATGCCCAAGCTTATATATAAAAAAAATTTAAACATAAACTTTGCATGTTGTGAGGTAACATCATAAATTATGCAACAATAAAAAAAAACACTTATCATCATATTATATTAGCAAGTGAGAAATGCCAAAAAAATATCACAAATCATAAGCATGAACTATTCACAGCTCCAGATCAAAAAGGGTTCCTACTTTATCAAGACATTCTTAATCTAGTAGTTATGAGTCCACAAGCATAAAGCTTTACATATAATAAATTAAAATAACTGCTTGTTAGATCAGTGCATTTAAATGTTTCTTAATGAGGAAATACTAATTCATAGGGTGGAGAGCACATCAAATGCAAAGAGGTTTGTCAGAGTGCAGCTGGTGCCAGTGTAATAGCACTGAGCCCATTGAAGTTACCTATTCTAAACCTGTTTTGAGGTTATACATACATAGGGTTTTAACTAAGCATCTTGTGGCGGTAAAAAACAGTCTTGCGCTGTTCCTGGACCTGCTTCTTCCAGCGCTGCTGTGCTCCCTCAACCCGCTCCAGCACTGTGTTTCCTCTCGCCTGACTGCTGTCCACCGGCGGACGCATCTCCTGAAAGCACACGCGCAAAAGGCCGAGAACACATTACATGAAGAACTCCTTATTCAGTTGGGATGAAACACATGTGTGCACTGTATGTTTTTAAAGGACCAGTGTATAAGAGTTATTGGTATTTAGACACAAGTTTGCAGATTACAAAACAACTGAATTCTCCTGTGTGTGGGAGAACCTGTAAAAGCGCAAAAAAAAGCCCTCTCTAGAGCCAGTGTTTAGTTTATCACCTTAAAGCATACGTGTGGTTTGTCTGAGTGGTTACCTCAGAGTCCTCCTCATTGTGCAGTGGCTGGGTGTAGGGGTCATGTTTGCGGATAAGAGGATCAACGAGTAGCAGAAACAGCATGTACAACAGCAGGGCACCCACAACGGACAGGTAAATGATGATGGTTACCTGGGATTGACAGATAGAAAACACATTTAGAAATACTTTGAGGATGTGAGGCTAACATGCTGGCATCAACCTGTGCTCTTCAGCAAGCCATTGCAATTTAATGTTGATATTTTTATTAGTTATCAATGACTGTGACAGCCATGCTGTTGGCTAGGTGTAAGGCAGTTTCTTGGGCATATTTCAGGTGGCTTCTAGACATTAAAAAAATCCCTGGTACCTTGATGGTGTTGCTGCTTCGTTCCTCGTACTTGCACTCACACAACAGGCAGTAAGCCTCAACATCATGCCCAGGCACTGGCATGGGCTCCACTACATGGAGGCAGTTACTGTAAAACATCACAACTGTGCAGTGAGTAGTGTCCATGTGCTCAACATTTTGACACAGCAGACAGACACACCCCAGCCTAGCGAATGAAGGAAACTTTATACAGTTAAAACATTGTGCATGTTCTGACTGTTTGAAATAGAGGGTTTCTCTTACCAGTCCTTCTGGGAGACGTTGCGGTTATATATGTGACCAGTGATGTTTCTGTATGGAGGGCAGATGCACTTGCAGCGAACATCCTCAAAGTTCTACAATTTTAAAAGAAAGTGGATCAAATAAATATATATAGCATTTTTCTCGGGGGAACTTAGGAAAATGCTGCGGAATTTGTTTTGGTCATGCCTGCATACAAATCTGTGAAAACTGTCACAATGTATTGCTGGTAAAATTGCCCATCGATTAACATGATTTGCTCTCTTCTTGCTATCAGCTGTACCAATTGATTTATTTAGTCAATATCTCCTACTCATACATTGTAATTCAAAAACAAGAAGCCAAGCATATCTAATCTGACACCTTACATGATTTTCATTTAATTAACTGATACAGTACACCTGTTATATTAGTGATTACTTGATTGAATAGATGGCCGAAATGATAAAAGAAAACTGACTGATAACTAATTCATGTACGGATTTTACAGTCTCAAATTTCAGTGTTTCACCCCCCCCCACACACACACACACACACACACACAAACACACACATACACATACACACAAACAAACACAGGTGCGGAGCTGCAGGTGTTACCTTCGCCTGTGCAACAGCAGGAGCATCCAGCAAAACTACGATCACGACTGCGGCTACAATAAAGGTCCAGCATCCTTCCCGTCCAGACGACATTTTCCCCGAGGCGCAAGACGGGTGCAGGATTACCACCAGCACAGCTCTGCCCAAATACAGCAGGCACTCCGGTCAACGGTCAACGCAACCAAAAACAACCAAATAACAATAACAATAACAATAATAAGTGCTAACACCGAAGCCAAATAAACAACAACAATACCAAGATTTTGACAATGATAAAATATAAATACAGTGAACCTACGTTGTAATGGCAGATGAAGATTCTATTTTTTGCTACGCATTCAGGATAGAGCTTTACACTAACGGGCTGTGTTTAGAATGCGGAACGTCCAAATTAATTGCACACTTCCTTCTTCCGGGGTCGTCACACGTGACGCGAGTCAAATGAGACATGCAGCAATACTGACATCTACTGGACAAATACACGCGCACATATGAAATTGTGATAACGGTGGTGAAATGTATCCAACCATCCATACCGTTATTTCACAAGAATGACGTTTTCATCATAAAACATTTGATCATCTTGTATAATGCCGGGAGGAGGGGGGTTCGTGGCTATTATACAGGACTCTTAAAAGGCATGGAATTAAAAGCTTGTTTCTTTCTTTTTGACTTTTGTTATTTTATGTTATTGGCATTATAAGCAGTATCAAATGTAGCTGTAATATTTAGTATATTCGTCAGTAACATGAATGTTCAGCATTGTTTAAAGACTCATCAGAATATTTTCCCATATCTTTCAGTCAACAGTGTCAAATCCTGCATCCCTGCTGGAATTGGATATGTAAGCCCAAACTTCTTGACCCAATCAATAGCTCTATTTCCTGGTAATCCTACATTCACATACCTCTGTATAGTAAGATACTCATACCTTTAATCAACCATATAAATCAATGGCTCCCAAATTCATCCTGAACCTCTTGAGCTTGTGGTCACAGAGATCAATTGAGACCGTGGTTACTTCTCTAATGAGCTATGATATCAGTGTGAACAGCACAACCCCATCATCTCTGTAATCTCCAATCATTCCTGTGACCCTTGATTTAACCACTTAAAACAACAGCAATGCTACCAGAATCTTTCAGAATTACAAAGAATGTGAATGTTTTCAGTTTAGGTCTGCTTGTAGGTACTGCTTCAACCACACCTGTAATAGGAGAATGTGGTGGAAATATGCTGTTTGTATAAGTAAGCAGTAAGCAGTGTAATAAGTGAATGAATATGAATGATGGGTGACAATATAAGAAGCTTAGGGAACAAGTACAGGTAGTCCTTGGCCAGATAATATTCACAATTAATGTCAGAAAACAGGATTTCAGTGTGAAATATTACGTTATACATTTGAATATTGGAATGATAAATGGAGTATGTGTGCCAAACTCAGCTAAAAGAATCTACTGTTACAACTGGAAACCAGATGTACCAGATGTATTAATGAACAGGATAGGTATATAGGAATGAACCCCATATGAACCCCCTTGTGCACAAAATTGGAAAATGAAAATCTAGAATGTGCTATGAGTTTGAATTTAGACTAAATGAAAATTTGTACATGCACAGATATGGTAAAATGTTAATTTTAGTTAAATCTTAAATTTTACTGTTCTGGGATCACTAAAGATCTTGGTTGAAAAGGACCTAGAATAATAGTCATTTAACTGTTAATAGCTTTTCAAATAAAGAAAACATTGTGGAAACACTTGCATTCACATTTTCAAGAACATGGGAGTTAAGAGAACTACTGTGTGCATGCTGAAAGTGTCTTTAGATGTCACTTGTGAAATAACACATTGAATTAATAAATCTATACATGCATTTATTCATTCAAGTAATAATCAATGTTTCTTTTTGTAGCCATATGCAAGCTGTGTCATAAATAAGCTCACACAATTTCTTCAGTTTTTGACTTGTGCAAGACTTCTAGCTGTATCATTCTCTCAGTCCTGTCATTGTAAGCCACTTAGTTTTCTGTCTTCTTTGAGGCATGGCTGCCCTTTACAACCTTAGGCCAATTACAGCATAAATGACACTGACCAGAGCTCAGTGCCAGGTCTCATTATTGGTTTAGAGCTCTCATGAAGAAGAAAAAGGTGATTCAGTCCCTTTTCAGGTAGTCATAGCAAAAAAAAGAGATTCATTTGAGGAGAGAAATCTTGTTACCTTATGCAAAATAGTTTATTAAAATGGTTTATTAGCTCTCAACAAAACTGTAATTAATGCAGACACATACAAATGTTTTGACAAAGACTGTGGACTGTGCACACACCTTGACTAAAAAACAGCAGAGGAAAATTATCCATAATGGAAACACTGCAGACTTATAAACAAGCTCAGAAGATGTCAAGTTCTCCTATTTGTCAAGGCACCTGATGGTATTGACTGAATTAAATTATTCAAAGCATTAATTTTCATGAGGCCGAAAAGAGCAGGGAGTTTGCCCACTAGGAGATGCTATAAGGCCCAAGGCGAAGCAAAATGAATCCAGACCAGCAGACTTTGGGACACTTGAGAGGCATGAGGAGATACAGCGTTGGTGGACATGTCGTGTAAAACAAGATTGAATGGTTGTTAAAATCTGCAGTTGAAGCTACATAATGAAGCATGTTACAACATTCCTGATGTTGTTTAAAATATTAGCCAAATTTAGCTAATGGCAGGTCTGTAGCAATACAGATTACTGAACAGCTTTTACTGTAAATGATTTTTTAACAACTGTAAATTGAAGCTGAATTTTTAGGTGGTTTAAAGCATCCAAATGAAGTTATCCATGACTCACTGTTGGAAGATACCTGTTTCTGTCCTCATTGTTCCACTTTCAATACATACCTCAACCTTTCTGCTTGGTTCTTTTTGACCTTTATCTCATCATCTGCAGTGTCTTTTTGCTCTCCGCTTTTACTCTGTATCATGCTTTTGTAGAGAACACAGTTTGAATAACAAAACTATCTGATAACCCTCCTCTCCTCTCCTCCCATCTTTTCCCCTCTCAGCTGAGGTGATGCATTGTGGGCAGCAGGACTATTCTAATAGACACACGTGGTAATTACAGTAGTAGGAGGCAGCAGACAGTGGTGGTCCAGGGACAGCATAAAACTATAAATCACGGCTCCTGGTTCCACCCTCCTGAGCGTAGCCGATCACGCTCAACCAAAAAACAATTCTGCCAACATGTGTTTGCACATTTGTCTTCATCAGCCACTGGCTTGTTTTGCTGGCCCCTGCAACTGAATTTTCCTTTCCCTTGGTAATCACACATGGACTACATCTCAAGTGGTTCAGTCAAAATCCGCTATATTAAGCTCAACAATCAACCATATTTGACATGCAGTAAGTAAAATTACTCTGTAAAGATTAATATGTAAGCAAAAAAACAGCATCATGAACTGTTGAAGAGGATATTTTGGTTCACTTTGAATATTATCAGGCTCCATAAAATGCATCAAACATAACCTGTGTAACCTTCAGTCAAACCTCAGTAAAAACAAAGAAAAACATCACCTGATGTCTCTTTAATGTTTCTTTTTTGGAGATAACATGAGATGCTTCCAGGAGAAGTGTCTAAATCAGAGAGGTGATGATAGCTAAGGTGTTAGAAAAGTAGGCAGCGATGGTGACTCAGAGTACAGTGTGCGTCCTCTCCTGCTTTATCCGTATGGACAGCTGCCTGTCAGCCAGCTGAGCCCATGTAGGGGAGAGGTGTCTGCTGAGGAGCTGGTGTCAGCAAGGTGAAAGCAGAGCCCGGCTACGCTGAGCTGAGCTGAAATGGATGCAGAGAAGAGAGCGTTTCCTGCCTCTGAGGGACACAGATTTTCAGCGAGGAAACAGAGACTGCTGGAGCAGGAGAGACTCAGCCAGACAGAACATGAAAGCCAAGAGCGGCCATGACACATGATGGACACAAACGCAGGAAGAGACGCTTTCTCCTCCTCCTCCCCCTTTCCCCCCTGCACGCGATTCTCCTTCAGCAGCGCTGTGCAGGAACAACACCCCTAAAGAAGAGGGTAAAGGGGAAAAGGAGAGATGATACTTGAATCTCAGTGGCTTCCATTTGAACTCTGCACCCCCCGTAATGTATGGGCTTTGACGTTGCCCAAGATGTTTAGAGGATGCAGGGCAGCTTCATCATAGACCAATCATGGGTTTCTGGCATGGTAGGAAAAAACAAGCTGCCAGAAATCCACATGCATCTTTCAAGAAGGATCAGGGGTTAGGCAAGAAGACAGCTGAAAACAATAGCGAGAAATGAAAGGTGACATGAATTGAGAGGTAGATAAATAGCTGCAGGGAAGGAGGGAAGTTTGTTGTTGGTATAAAAGGATGTGATGTAGGCTTTGGTCTTGGAAAAGCTGCCAGCTGGTTTAACAAGACTTGGCAGGCCAGTCAATAGATTGTCAGCTATTAATGCCTACGTTTCAGTGACACCAACACCCAGTTTACTGACTGAATTATATATCCAGTACTGCATAGAATCCTTAAGGATAAAAATGCTACACACCTGGTTGAGAGGAAAACAATGCAGTTGCAAATTTGTTGCGTATGTGTCACCTTTGGAGAGGGCCCTTACCCCATAATCTCTCCTGGCTGTGGTGGGAGTGTTTAAGTGGTAGACAGGCTGTCCTTAAGTGGGATGGTGATGAACCACAGTAATCTAGTCAACACTATCCCCTTACTCTCTCTCCAGCAATTCCCTTGGTATGGCAGTTTGTGATCCACCTGTCCCAGCTGCAGGCCACATCTGCAGACATGATATATTTCATCCGCTGGGGCCTCCTCTTCCAAATGCCACTTTGACTCACCTTCCTCTGTTTCGGCATTTGCTGCAATCTGACCTGGCAGCTCAGCAGTGTGCCCCAGCGGACTGCTCCTGGCGCTTGTAAAAACACAAAGAAAAACAATAGTACTTTAGATGTATATAATATAGAGTATAAATGCCTGTACATTCAGCATGACAGAAAATAGGCAACTATCTTCTTCAGAAAATGGAAATGTTGAAGCCTTTCTCTCTGATTCCCTATTTTCTCCCTTTCCCTGCAACCATAAGTGGCTTACAGTGAATCAGATGTAAACAGGGTGATCTGAGACCAAACTTATTGTCCAACATTTTCAAAAATGTATAAGGGTCCACATTTTCTCCTCAAATCTTGACAACCCTGTGCAGTGAGCTTGGGTTGTCTGGGCCTGAAGAGGAGTCAAGGAAACAGAAAGAGGAGTAAAGGAGACATTTAGAGAGGAATGAAAGAAACAGAGGTAATGATGGGGGAAGAGGGTCTACCAGAGAGAAAAAAGGGTAAATTGAATGGAAATGAGAGACTGTAGTTAATTGGGATGTTTTACCCAAATTACAAAGACAAGAGATTTCTGCCTCAACCTTAATATAGTGGAGGTGAAAATAATTTTGTTAAAAATTATATTAACATTCATCAACATTTGTACTCCCAAAAATGTCTGATTACTCTGGGCAGACATTTTCCCTTACAATTATTTTGTACTGAAGAAATAGTACTTGCACAACTTGGTTAGCTATAGTGAAGCCTGTCAAGAACCCACATTCTGCAGTTGATTTTTTACCAATGCTGTGAGCACCACAAATGATATTCCAACCACCTCCATTGTCTCGGGATAGTGGCAGAAATCTCAGCGCCAGAGCTGTCCACCCAAAATATCTGCATTTCAAGATATCACCAGACAAAAATAAGAAAATATGTATTTTTATATTATGGTTGACCTGACCCCTTAACAGATTACTCACTCTATAGCACTCCTGTAACATTGATGGACAGTTTAAAAAGTGTTTAAATTTATGCAGTAGAGCAGAGACACTGTCTTTTTTATATTTCTTCCTTAAGAAAAACCTACTTACAGTCAGAGTTCATGCAACTTCCTCTTGAGCAACAAAAGGCTTTATCCACTATTGTAAACTTGTAAACTGATGACTTTAATGCCTGCACTTTCCCTTTAAGTTAAAGTTAACATACATTATGGCCTTGTCCACTCTGAAATACAGTACCTACAGTGAAGGACACTGCAACATATTTGTGTAGTGAAACAACCTTTAAAATTTTACAGTGTTATACTGCACTTTGAAATACTTTGCATTGCCTTATAGGCTCTCATTGGCTCTCGTTTGCCAACTCGCTATCAGTAACTCAGTCCTTTCTGTTCTTTTTCTAAACCTTACTAGAATATTTTTCTGCATCATTTAATTTACATAATCTCTTTCACTGCACAGGTACAACACAGTTACCCCACTCCATTCAACGCCATCTGTCATATATCACTGTGTCTCTGGTCTTTATTGACTTTATCAACAGGCTCTCTTAAAGGAGGTGTGTAGAGGTTGTTTAACAGAGCTGAAGAAAGCAAGAAACAGGAATTGTGTTAAGATAAGGAAAACATAGCACGAGTGATATGGAGGGAGAGAAAGAAGAGACAGAGAACCAGGAGGGGGTGGGGTTAGAGGGAGACGCTCCACTGCCTGGCTGACAAACAGAGGGTCCCTCCAGAGCCAGGCAGATGAGAAGGAGAGGAGGAGAAAGGAGAAAGGGAGAGGAGTGAGAGAAAAAAGGAGGGGAGTTTGATGTGGGCAGTCAACCCCACCACCCAACAGCCCCCCCAGCAGAAAATCTATGCCTGCTCTTTTAGTATTCCTCCCATCTCTTGTGCAGACTCTGCGGAGGGAAAGCAGACAAGTGGATGGCTAGTGAGGCCCTAGCCAGCCGTGTGTGATGCTATCTGGAAGGGTTTTTTTTTCCTTCTTCCTGTTTTAGGATGGGGTGTTTGCTCAGGGCTGACAGGACAGACAGAGCACCCAGTCACTTCCACCTGGGACCAGAATTGGACACATCCTGCCTGTACACCTCCTTTTCCTTGTATTTCCCTCTTCTTTTTAAAAAACCTGTAGATGAGGTCTACTTCAGTTGGAAACCAACTCTCAGACCTGGACCTGATAGTACTGATGTGATGCAACGACCAGTGCAATGACAATACAATGTCTTCTTGATCGAGGCAGTACTGGTAATTCTCTGTATTTACCTTGAGGTCATATGCTGACCAAAATATGTCCCTGGACTAAAGATCGAACTCTCCCATGACTTGTTGATTGAATGTACAAGAAGACCACCTGTGTAGTTTTTGGGGTATTTTTGTGTATATTTGATGGTTGCATCCATGCTAGTCATTTTCTGAAGCATACCATGAAATTTCAAATTGATTTCCTACTTTAAACATTGCCCTTGGGTTCCATTTATTTCAGTTCTGAATGAAAAATCAACTTGCAAAAACTTCTATCACAAAGAGCACTTTGTCACATTTTTTGACCGTTTTTTTCTTTTTTCCATGATGAAAGCAGCTTTAGGTGAATGAACCATGGTTTGCTCCAGAAGCATTGTCTGGCATGTTTTAATTGTTTGAGGAACTTCACACTAATGTGCACCTTATTGTGTGTTCTCACAATTTGAAAAAAATTACATATTTTAATATGTAGCTGGCAGCGATTCATAAACTACGTCGTGTAATTTTGGAAATGGCTTTAACCAAAAGTTTAGCCTTCAGCTGGCAATAAATGCTGGTGAACCAGGTGAACCAACTTTTTAACCATGCTACTGGCATGGCTCTATGGATGGTATTGATCACTATTTGTCCCCCCCCTCATTTAGACCATATAAAATGTCTCAACTTTCGGAATAATTGACAAGACATTTTGGGCAGATATTTATGATTTCCAGAGGATTGGTGGTTAATGCTAATTAGCAACATTAGCATGCTAATATGCTAATGTAAAAGCTAACATCATCCTTTGCACTGTCATTGAAGTCATGTTAGCATGCTGACATTAGCATTTAGCTCAAAGCCTGCACCTAAATAGGCCTATAGTGTCAGTACCAAGCTGCTTGCATGGCTGTAGACAATATGAATGCAAATGCATTTCTCATCAATAATACCTTTAAAAAAAAAAGACACATGATCCCGATTGATTTCCTAGCACATGGAACTTCACATTGATATTTTCCTAAAATAATGACATATCATCATAGAGAAAACAATGGCGAATGTAGTATTAAACTAGACCATGTACAATTTTCAGGAGGTGGGATTAAACATGAAAGACAATCATGTAGTCTTAAATGAGATGCAAGGTTCTCTTTTGAATCCACAGGCCACGTTGAACAATCTAGGTAGTGAAAATAAATTACAAAACAATTTGAGGATCAGTGGCAAACAAGAAGAACTGTGTTTGTTAACACAGGCCTGTTTTAAAAATAGTGTGAAGCAGCGTGTGCACACAGCTGACCTTCCCTTAATAAATAAAGTTTCAAAAGGTACAGTTGCCTTGTCTGAGTGTTTATTTTATCTTTAACTGCATTTACACATAGTTAACCCCTGTTCTCTGACAAAACATACCGTGTTATTGGTCTCCTGTGTACCGAAAATCTCCATTACAACTGCTGCACCATGATGGCGAAACCACAGTCACACAAAGCTTTGTTGTCCTTAGCATCCTCTTCCAAAGTAGCCGGTTTCTCTGTCACCTTGAGCCTGGTTCGTCATGCTTGTGTGATCGCTCTAAAGGTCACAGCTTGTAGCTACTGTCATTAGCTGTCACTCTTCCACACTCCCTCCTGCTCCCTGCTTCTTTCCTTCTTCAAGCCGCTCTCTGTCATGCATTTCTTTTCTCTGGCTTTGGAACACAGATCAAAGTGCCATCCTTAGTTGGACTTTGAAGGTTAAGAAAAGTGAGGAGCAATCCCGAGGCAGAATGAACATGCTATGAGTCCTTGTGCATGTGTGTTATGTGATGTGCAGATGTGCAGTAAACGAAGACAAGTTGATCCAGGTAGCTCTGCTGGGAGTCCAGTACCTTTAAGTGTTAGAGCATACGAGACAGAATGCCTTTTGCAATTACAGTTGTGTTTGTATCTGAAGAGCCACTGCCTGAGGGGTAAAGAGAAGAATAAAAGAAGTGTTTTTCAGCACTACAGCAGCTGCTAATGAAGGTCTAAAATTTAGAATTGTAATTAACACAGAGATTAATTGTATTTTTTTATCAGAGAACAATGCCACTGTTCTGTTATCTGAATATAAGCACTGTTTAATAAACTGAATTGTGCTTGAATGCCTATGAATACACATGGAGGGGAGTAAATTCAACTCGTTGCTAGAAAGTCCACTGACAATATGAGACAGTAGCAATACTGACATTCCAGCACACACAGTGTGACCATGTGGTTAATTGAAACATGTTTGAGTGAGAGGAAGGAGAAATAAAAAGGAGAATGAGTGAAGAGACAGCAAACACAGGTGTGGCGTTTTATCTGTTGGGGAGGTGAGGAGTAATCATGGCAAACTTTAATCAGTTTAGATCAATTATTCATGGTCAGGGGCCTAGCGAGCTGATTTCTAAAATGCCCCTTCTCTCTCTCTCTCTGACAGTGCTGTATGAATTATTCAGGGTGCATTTACACAAAGAACTCCATCTCTGATACCTGATCAGTCAGTTAGAAACATTATGCAACAGGGAATGTCAATTAGAAATGAGGAAATGGGTCTCCTGGTATGTGCACAATAAAATGGAAAAACAAAGCCACTCAAGGAGAAGCGGGAGGATAACATATGCGATGAAAGGTCTTGAAAAGCCCCAAACTTCATGGTCTTGGGAGAATTATTATTCACTGAGAGAGGAGTTCTTGGCTTTAATGGGCTCAACAACAGTAAGATCGTCCCTCTGCCGCATGTCCTCTCATCATCCATTAGTTTATCTATTCATTAAGAGAACTCTAGCAACACTTTGCAGTGCATCACAGTGGACAGGCAACCCAGCTCCGTGATAAAGCTTTAGACATATCTCCTTTGCAGCAGCTTCCTCCTACTCAGAAAGATGTTAATGCTTCATTTTCATCCTCACCAAATCCCCCTTGTCCCCTCCCTTTAGCAGCTCTCTCATTGGCTACCACAGGCTTTTAGTGGTTAGATTATAATCCTGGTGCCCGTTTATGAGCCCACACTCCTGTACCTCGAGACCAGGGCTATACTCACAGGCCAAAGCCATTTAGCTCTCCTTCCTGTGGCCATCTTTCCACATGATCACCCACACTTGACCCTGCTGGGTCCCATATCCCCTTCACTTTGTCACTAATTTCTCAATAAAAAAACAACAAGTTTAATAAGAATCTACCTTTCATCTTGGGACTTCTTTGTTGTTTTCCCCTTGTTTCTTTTACAGGATCTTGGAACCTCAAGTTAGACAGGCTTGTGAGAGCGCATTAGCCCTGATTATTGCTTTACTTGTAATGGTGTTGATGAAAAGGAATTTTCCTTTAAATGAACTTGTCAGCCAATTATGTCAGCTGTAAGTGAAAGGAAAACTAAACTAAGTAACTAAGTACGAGTATACAGCCATGCTCGAGCTTTGCAGTGACAATGCTAGCATACTGATGTATAATGTTTACCATGTCATCATCTCAGTTGAGCATGCTAAAATATTGCTTAGGCTAATGGGAATGAAGCTGTCGTGACATTTCACTCAAAACCACGACCAAACCCAAAGACCAAAACACAGAGGGAAAGACCAAGACTATATATTCATGCCACAGAGGTAGGGATACCGAGACAGGGGTGGAACACATTACGGCGGGGCAGAAAATCAATCACAGGAAGTAAAACAATACAAGGCACACCAGGAATTCATTATCAAAATAATACAGGAGCCTTGACAGATCCACAGAACCACGTTGCCAGTAGGACTTGGCTAAAAATGCATAACAAAAAAGCATAGCAAAAACTAAAATGAACACAACAGTTATTATGCTGCTTCATTACAGGACTTTTGAGGACCCAAAAGTCAGCCTGAGACCTTATCAGTGCAAGGACAGAGGAGATGGAGGCATGAGTGTACGGTGGAGAAGGGGTGGTCAGGCAGAGAAAGGCAGATAAATAGACAGTGGAGAAATGAGAAAGTGTAATTCTTGCTTGACACAATTTATCATCCCTGACAGCCACCAACCATAAGTCACCAAATAATCACTCTCAATAATTTAGAGGGATCTCTCGTGTCCTCCTTTCCCCTCTGCCTGCCCTTGCAGCACATGCCCATGACATAAGGTCAAATCACATGCCCGTTGAAACTTTAAGCTGTTCATAAATACAGTGTAACCAGAGCAGGTTTGTCTTGACTGACTGTATTGCTCCTGTGCATGACAACAGGTTAAAGGGATGGGTGGAGAGAAAAGCAGGACATGCTGTTCATTCCTCCCAGTGTGTCTTAGCAATCCTGCATCTCACCGGCTGGACTAATAGGCTATCACCATTGACATCTCCATGGGAACATCCCACTGCATCACTAATGCAAAATTCACTGCTGTTTGTTCACATTCCAATAATATCCTCCTGTGTTGTGGAGATATTTAGAATCAACTACGGTTGTTTTTGTGTTTCTTTGTTATGGATTGCCATTTGTCCGGTTTTATAAAATGAACAGATTAGTTCCAACTTTGGCAGTATATGAATTCTGCAGCCTGAAACGTGTCACAGATAGAGGGGTAAATGTTATGTATCTACAAATTCTCAACTGCAGGATATTTACCCAAAAATGTGTGAAGGAACTGAAGGGCAATTGCACAGGAGAAGTGAAGGACTTGATCATGGCTGAAAGAAATTCTGAGCCAGATAAATATATCATTTCTTGAACGGCGTGTGTCTTGGTTGGGATAGCTGGACAGTCCATTCATCCTCGTCATGTTGCTGTCATAGCCCCGCTGCAGACGAGTGATGACCACTCTTGTCAGACCAAACGCTGTCCGTCTCCCTATGAATGATAGAAATGTATGTGTCTGTACGGAAGGACGGATCAATTTCTTTCACTCTGTCCTCTACGTCTCTGTGCTTTTCCATGTCATACCTTGAAATTCACTGTAATCTCTCATCCCCTGAAATAGAAGATTTGGATGTTTTTCCCTCACCACTGTCTGAATCTTAATCCAAACCATTCTTACATTGGTAGGGTTTTCACTCTGACATCTGTCCCTGCTGTGTGTCACTTCTCGACCTTTTCTCTCTCTGTGTGTATGTCCAGCATCTCTTTTGTCTGTGACTGTTGGTTTGGATGATTTTGTGTGCGGTGTGTGTTTATTTCACAGTGTGGCACAGGAGGGGATCGCCACCAACATGGGGATGCTGTGAAAATGTCATTGTTTGGTTGTGCTCTGCTTTATGACACAGTTTATACAGCGTGGATGATTATTCTTCCCCAGTGTGGCCTTCTGCTTTGTCTGCTTGGAATCAGGAACGGTAAATAAGTGGTAATGGAAGTGAATGGGAGGGGAAGTCAGTCAACGTCTTTCTGTCATCACTTTAGAAGGTTGCGACCCTAAAGCACAGTGGCACAGAGCTGCTAAATTATTCAGGCTGTGTCTCAAGCCCTGATCTCTGGAGAAGACGGGCCTGTGATTGCTGGGAGCGGACTGACTGACATTTGCACATGAAAATCGCCTCTGTTTCCCCCAAACGCCCATTCTCCCATTCTGCTCAAGGAAAACAGTAGAGGGACCCTGGTTCCCTGTGAGAGGGCTGTGGTTGTGGTGGGAAGCGTTGAGGTGTGGGAGGGCTGGTGGAGGGTGTTGTAATTAGAGAGACATTGCTGCCACAAAACCTCAACACACAGCAGTGGAGGTGTTGTTTTTAAGGTGTGCTGAGCAATTAACAATCAGACTCACTCTACATGGCTGTAACTCCTGGAGAAACAAACTAGGAGAAAAGTTCTCCTGTGTGATAAAATTGCAGCTCAGGGTAAATGAATATCCTAAATGTGTCAATATAATGAGCATAAAAGCAGCTTGAAAATTGGAATGGCAGAGCAGGACCTAGGGGACTAGCCGACTCATAAATCATCTTTCTGAGTGGGGTCAAGGGCCATTTGACTGAGACATGAGCAGAAATATGATTTTAGTTATGGGACTATTTTCTCACCAATAACACAATAATACACTGTGCACATCCAGGCATACATATTGATTACATGCCATCATTTTGTGTAAATACATATTCCAGATTGCTGGGATTAATGCTTAAAAGAATCAATGTGTTCCAAAAGGCTACTGCATGCTATCCCAACAAATGGTTGGACATCTTTATAGTGATGTATTATAATGTACAATGTTTGTATGAGTTGCAAGGCCAGTGCTGAGCATCATAAATATGTGCAAATTAAGGTTTGTTTTATTATAATTTAATATAATATATAGTAGATTGTTTGCCAAAACAGTCCATACAACCCAAGTTATTAACTGTTATTTGGTCAATTAAAGCTGGAGAGCTTTTGATTAATCAGACTCCTTGCAGAGTGCAGTTAAAGTGAGTGAACAAGAGAGTGTGCGTGAGGCAGGAGAGTAAGAGCATCCCTCTGTATGCTGGACCATGTCTCCGAGCTGAAGGCGAACGGAGCTGGGGGCATGGGGAGGGAGGAGGTGGGGAGGTGCAAACGGTAACTGGCCCTGCTGGGAGGGAGAGGGAGGAGGAGGAGAACACAGCTAAAGAGGAGGGAGGGCAAGAGGGAGGGGGAAGCAAAGGGTGGAGCATCGGACAGATGACAAATTGTGATTAATAAATGTGGTTCAGGGCGGCAGTGTGCAGGGTTGTTATTAATAGAGAGAATTAGAGTGGCTGTGCAACTCAATCTGCACACTGTCACTCTGCATCAGGCCCCATAATCAGAATCTAATGAAACAGCACAGCACCAGGATGTAGACACATCCACAGTTGTGCACTCTGCTTGCAAATTACTGTACAGTAAACACACGTGCTCAGGTAAGTCAGGGAGAAAATAAAGTATAAATAGTAGTATAGTATAAATATAAAGTATATATAATATATTTAATAACAGAGTGCAAGACTAATGTGAGGCATAGACTAGTAGGCCTGAATAAACAAACGTCATATTTATCTTTAGTTTATCTTGCTAAAAGTGTGACACATTGTGTGTGGTGAGACATTGGTTCCTTTTCTTAAATACATAAATCCCACAGCAGCCTTATTTCATTACTCTTTTACTCATTTACGCTTTATGTACAGCAAATCCAGCAACGTGGATGTCTTTTGCAGCATCTTTTTCCTCGACTGTACAGTTCTCCGCCGCTTTAGACTTCCCCCCAAATCACCTCATTATATCCCTAACGACTGCTGAATTGATTTACAAGACAGCAATCTACATAGCAAAGAATGGGATCCTGTCAGTGTTAACTGTGAAAGACGTGAGCAGTAGTTCCCGCGGGAGAGATGGCCCTCCGGCAGCTACGTGCCTCTTGAGGATGACATGTCACAGTCTCTTGGATCCGACATACTGTTTGTGTTGGTCACACTCCCTGTGTTGGCGTGGACTGTGTGATGATGCTGCTACCTCAAAATAAAACAGAATGTGTTACATGCACCTTCATGCGACATGCAACATACAGTATATCATTGAGACAGCTTAGATAATTCCACCTATTATTACTCTGCTTTCAAGAAAAATTTGGTTTTGTTTTGAGCCATACATTTCATAAATAAAAAACATTAAAAATATAGGGTTATTTAAATCTTGCTGTGGATAGCTGGATTAAAGAATTAGTATGTCTTTGAGAAACAATGCAGACAAACAAGTCACAGCAGAAGAGAAATACAACATGAGTAATGTGGTCATAATTAAGTTCCTGCTCGTCTTACTTGTTTACACATAACAGAAGAGACAAAAAGCTTGAGCTCGAATTATGCAGGCGTATGCACAAAAGACAAAGATTTATCCTTTGTGTATGATAATATATGAAATTAATTATTTCACAAACTAATAATTCAAACAGCTCAATACCAATTCTCCCATGGCCCTTTTTCTGTTGGTGACATTGGAGACTGTGTGAGTCACAGTGACGTCAGAACAAGTAAAATGATAAAGCAATGGCACTGAATGAAAAAAAGGGATACGCTTCATCAACATAATGCATAATGTTGAAATTTTAGGTGATTGTGAATACTAAAGGAAGCAAATCAAGAAGGGAATAGGGAGAGAGGGAGACAGACAGCTGAACGACATGCGCATATTTCAATATTAATCACCTCAGTAATATTTCAACAGGCTTTAAAAATCCAATCCTGAGCATATTGCCTCTGACTGTTGGCAATAATTATCTGCCCCATGCTGCTCAGGACCTCTGAGCACTGTTCTTGCGGGTCAGACAGACTGACCTGCAAACTGGGACTGACACAGCATTTAACTTTTCCCCAGGCTGCTCAGCTATACCAACATTTCCCACTGAAAATATCACAGGCCATCACACCCAAAACCTTCCATGCCCTACACCTCAATTTCCTTCTAAATCCAACCCATCCTTGGAAAACCACCTTAAAACTCAGTGATTATCCGCCTCCCATGTCCGATGGGAATAGGGGGAATGATCCCCTATATAGCCAGACAGTGGTCATCATATCTGAGGGGAGAGAGAGGTTGGGGAGGTGGTGGTTGATGAAAAGGGAGTCATCAATACTGTATGTAGACCTATTCCCCTTGCTCCCACTGCTTCAGCCATTAAACTTTAAACTCACAGATCTGTGGTTGTCCCTGTCAGAGAGGTGACACAAAACTCCAAGGAAATTATGATATGAGCTAAAAAATCTGCCCAAGATGTATTTGAAATGAAATAGGACCTCCAGTGAATGTGAATTGGCAGGAAGCATATTTTAGCCTATGCAGCATATTGTATTATTTCTCTACTGTCCTTTCAACAGTGAGAAAGTCTTGAACATAACAAAATAAATATAAAACATGGTATTCTACATCTATTGGTGTAAAAATTCCTTGTCTATGTATACCTGCATACATCTATGCGCATGTGTGTTTGCGTGTACAATTCACCGGAGTGCAAGCATTATATGCGACTGTGTGTAAGATTTTAGGAAAAGGAAAAAGAGAAGTACAACGTGTGGGGCAGGATGTCTCGCTAATGAGACTTTATAGCTGTGGGATGCGAGTTGCACACCCAGACAATGGTCTGGTGAACATTTAGCGTGTTCTCGCCATTCCTCACGCATCATGCCATTTTTACTCAGTCACCCTCCTGTCCTCCCTTCCCTTGCACACAGAAGATGAAAACATCTGCCTTCATTTTTTTTTTGCAACACTTAATCAAACATTTTCCTTGCAAAGAGTTCGCCTCTAACAACAGGTGAATGTCAGGCTAAGAAAAGACAGCTTTGGAAGGATCAGTGCAGTGTAGTCTTCATTTGTAGCTGTCAGTTTACCCTGAAATGAAATTACCATTTGAATTTGGCTCACAAAAAATAACTATAACGATAGAAAAAATAGGCTGTGGATATCACTTACATAGTTTGGCAATCGATTAAATAAATGCTGGTACAATGTTAAGGAATAAGAGGGAAGAAGAGCGAGAGCAGAAGAGAGAGAGAGAGAGAGAGAGAGAGAGAGAGAGAGAGAGAGAGAGAGAGATCGATCTAACAGGTGTCGACTAGGACTGCCCATGGACCAAACACTGCGATAGGCTATACAATGGACACACACTGGATATGAGCGTCAGATGTGCCGCGCGTCCCCTTATTTGGAATAGCATCAAAAGTGTTCTAGCGGGTATTTTCTGAGCTTCATTCCCTCTGAAGTTAGCGGCATTTAAACTCCAATTTCTGGCTGGAAAGAAAAGAGAGGATTAAGCGCTGATTAAGAAACTCTCATTACTTTCCTGGCATCTCCCGTCGGCTCTCCAGCTCTCCATTTGGCACTCCAGCGGTCCAAAGTCCTTCAGTCATTTTGGTGGGACGCAGACTGGACTGATTTTTTCAGCCAAAAATATTTTTGTATAATGAGGAATAGATGGTGAGTTTTTTTTTCTTTGTCCTTTTCTGCCTCTTTTAGCAGTTAAATTTCACTTTACACATAGTCACGGCGTATCGTGGATAACGTTTTTTGTAAATACACGTATAATCTGTAAAAAACAATTAAAATAATGATTTTGATTTTTAAAAATCATTTAAAATTTATTTTACTTTATTTTAAAATGATATTATTTGGGTTTTCCTTACAATTATTCTTGGATTCTTTAATGCAATTATATTACAGAAAATTAGCTGTATGTGTAACAGTGGTAAATACAGACAAATCAATTTTTGTGCCTTTGCTTCTTTTGTATTTATTTACAGATCCAAATATAGCCAGAGGAGGAATCTAACAAAAGCACACCCAGGTTTACACCCAGTGTTTTTGGTTTCCTGGAACGACACAGTTTAAAGTGGACAGTGGAAATAAGATAAAAGTGGGGTGTCATAAGATGGCTGTGGAGAGAAAAGCGCACTGATGAACTTCTGCTATAAACAGTCATGGCATTAAGTGAGACGTCCACATGAAGTGAAGTCCTGCTTTGTAGGGGGGCCTTGAAAGAATCTTTTTTTCTTTGGAAAAAACCCAACAAACCTGCAAATTATCTCTTCATCCAACAAAACAAGGAGTGACCCCATTCCCTCCACAATCAAACTTCAGATAAGCTCTCTTCATGGTTTCTGTTTGATTCTTCTAATTGAATTTAAGTGGAGGACAACAGGGGAGGTCGAAAAAGGCGAGCCAGACTTCATCGGATAAATTATGTTTTTTGTTGCGTGTCACCACAAATCTTTTGTGGTACACTGTAGTATGTGAAGTTTTTTCTTTGTTATCCATAAAGGATTTCTCCCTACTCTTCTGGACATCTTTTATCATTTCTCTAAGATCTTCTCATCTGGTTATTTCCTTCCTGACCGTCTGCCATTTTGTGTTCTCTCCGACACTTGACCCAGTGATACACTGTTTAACCCCCATCTCCTCTTCACATCCTTCTTCGCCTTTTCATACCAATCTGTTATCTGAGAAGCTTCATCCTGGCCGGCAATATTCCAGCCAAGGGGGAAGAGGACTTCCTAACGCTGGCCGCTTCACGGCTCAGCCGCAGGAAGCGTGTCATTGGTGCTGCTGTAGGTGTGGCAATGGTTCTAATATTGTTGGTGGCCATTCCCTTGCTGGTCCACACAACCAAAGGGGGGAACTCCGGAAATTCAGGGAGCCATTATGAAATGCTTGGAAGTTGCCGCATGGTATGTGACCCTTACACCACGTCTCAGCCAGGCCAGGAGCTGACAGCTGTGTCTCCTCCGCCCCACGATTACTCTGGGAAGAAGATAAAGTCTGGGCTTCGTGGGCCTCCAGGGATGCCCGGTCCTCCAGGAGCACGTGGACCACCTGGAGAGCCTGGCAAACCAGGTCCACAGGGGCCCCCAGGTCCAGGTCCTGGTGGTTATTCACCCTCACTCTACACTCCAAAAATTGCTTTTTACGCTGGGCTACGCAAGCAGCATGAGGGGAGTGAAATACTGAAGTTTGATGATGTGGTGACCAATGTAGGCAACTACTATGAGCCCAGCACCGGCAAGTTCACCTGCCCTCTGCCTGGCATCTACTTCTTCACCTACCATGTTCTAATGAGAGGCGGTGATGGGACCAGCATGTGGGCTGACCTGAAGAAGAACGGACTGGTTAGTAAATCTGTGTGTGTGTGTGTGTGTGTGTGTGTGTGTGTGTGTATGAAAGCATGCATGAAAGTGTGTAAATATGGGCACACACGATCATATAGCAGATTTTTTTTTTCCATTGTTGACCATCCTCTGTTACCATTGACTCACATTCACCTCTGTAACATTGAGCTCTTCAGATTCAGAGCACATTTCACTTAGCAGGTGACATTATGACAGCCAAAGAATGAAACAGCAATCTTTCTCCTCATTAAGAGGAATTCATTCAGTCCATACAGTACATTGCAACTGAAGATATTCGCATTCCCACATGTACTGTGGCTAAATGACAAGTGGCAGAATGCAGCCGCCGCTGCCAAACAGAACAGTCTAATTAGTAAGTATCATACACAGAGCTTGATTATCGCCTAAACAGAAGTGCAAAAGAGCACAGGAGAAATGTCTGTCAGTACGTGGACCAGTCAGCTTACACCTCAGCTAAATAAATAATGAATGTAAAATTGACAATCCACTCATCCACTTCCTCGTTCCCCAGACACTAATTAAAGACAGAGCGGCTGATGGGGGGGTAAATCACAGGGATTTCATCAGAGGAGACCAAATTCAGGAAACATTCTTCAAGTTGCTTTTTTATATCCATTCATTCATCAAGGACTTTAAATGCAAATACTTTCTACTCAGCCCTCACTCTCCAGACATAGTGTAGCAAGGACTGTTCAAACACATGCTAATGTGGGCTCATGCATGTCATCATCATATCATTCATCAACACTGTTGTACCAAATAAGGCTGATTTAGACCATTTCAATTAGATTTGATTTGGCGAGATGTAAAACTAAATGTTTAAAATCATTCCACGTGAATCATCATTTGATTATATGCATGAGACCACAAAGGTATGTGTTTAAGGCTCCCTGCCTAATGTCTTATATTGTCATTCAAGTCATCTTGGACTGCTAAATAATTTATATATCTTAGATTAGATCCCCCAAACACCCGCTATAGTTTCCTCCCCTGACCCCTCCCCAGCTTGTTCATTGATTCCCCATTAATTATCTTTTCACTCAACTCAATTATTTAACCTCACCAAGGTTTATCTGACACCGATCACGTGGTCTCCTTAAACAGTTGTGTTAAACAGAGCACTCATCTAACAGGGATCTACCTAAACAGAGCTGCTGGTAGATGAAAATGGAGTGTAAATGAGTTGCTGCAGAATGCCTGATGATGTTTGGAGTTATTGAAGCCCAGAGGCAGGCAGGTACTCTGCCTGAGGCGAGTCAGTGGCTCGGGTTTACTAAAGGGGCACTATGTTTGACAGGTTGCATTCCTGACTGTAGAATCAAATGGTCTGTTTTACCATTGCCGTAGGTGCTGAGGCTTTATTGGATATTTTGTCTGCCCACTGTTTTTTTTTTAAACAACAAAAAAAAGGTTTGCCATAACCACAAATTTGCCACCTTCCCTTCCCCAATTGTGTTGTAACTTTTACACCTTAAAAGATAAGGTCGTTTGTAACCTTGCGTTTGCTAGGCAGCCCGTCCAACAGATTGAGGACTCAGACAGATTCAGTGAGAATGAATGAAACGCAAGAGATTCAACGAGACACAGACACGGTGAGACGTCTGCTTGGAGACAATGAAAGGGAGAGCAAAACAAGACAAGTGAGTTGTTGGGACGATCAGGGGTGGAGCAGAGGAAGACAGATGACTTAATGGAGGTGTGCAGACAGTGGGCTGGTAGACGAGGCATCTGGGAGGCTGCTGGTGAAGGCCATGATGAGATATCAGGCATGATGACCAATGGACACCCACTCAAGGTGCGTTGGCCTGACACGTGATCAATGGAAGACAGAGAAAGAGAGGAAACTTGGTCTACAAAATCTTCTTGTGCACCAATCCAGCAGGTGCACGTGCCCGTTAGAGACAGTTTAAGAGCAGTGAAATGATTAACTCTGGATAGATTTAGTCTGGGGATATCTGATTTTCTATACCTCTGTCTGTATCATTGCTGGTGATGTTTAAATTGGCACACCACATTGGCTGCTGGACAGTGACTGGTGACATGTGACATGAGCGTGGTATAACGCAATGCCAGGATCTCAAGAGGATGTGTTGGGCTGTGCAGGGCTTCCATGGGATTCCTATAGATCCAATACCTATTACCTTAGTTAAATCCCCAATCTGTAAAGCCTACCTGCTCACACCTTAATCTAACTTTCGCAAATCATTGCAGCATGACAAGGCCTCAGAGTCTGAGGATTTGTGATAGAAGGGGGTCACACTTCAGTTGCTTCCATGTGTGTAATGCTGCGGTAATTGACTTGTGGTACAATTCCACTTTGTGCTGCAAGTGTTGGCTCAGCACCTTTGCACTCTATTCTTGCCCAGCTGATCAATGCCAGCTGTTTTATTACACATAATAAGGACGACAACACAGGACATGTAATTTTTTATTTGATAACCCAATCTGATGATGAATCCACTTTATATCCCTATGGTACTTAATGATTTCATACAGACTTAAAAATACTAAGAATAAATACTGTAAATAATTTTCCAATTGGTTCCAACACTTTTATAAATGTGTTTATTTGCCGTATCCTTAATTCACTGTTAGGTATGGATGGGTTTTATGCAACCTAAAATTCCAGCTTGGTTGCAAATGGTATTAAGACTGCATGTGTACTTTCTCAGCAGAACTTCTCCCCTCATTAAGTGGTATGTGAGCTGCTCACCTACTAATTTATATTCCCATACTGCACCACCATACTGCATACATATATTAAATATCCTTAACACAATGTACAATGCAGACAAATATATACTAACTCATCTCCCATTTAATCTGTCCCTTGTTTTTTATATATACCTATCACAGACTCTTTTAATAGCTGTGCAAAAGGTCAAGTTATTTCACAGTAGTGTTAAAATGTCATCACACATAATGACTGGTACCTGTATTAACCCCCACCAGTACAGAGATATAGATATGCTGCAGTTGAAATATACAGTAATTTGCCTCAGAACAAAAGGGCAAGAAGGCGTTAGATACATAGAAGAATTTGTTCTAAGAAGACAAGTCAGATGTTGTCTTTTGAATCCATCACAGATCTAAAAAATAATAATCATAATTTGCTTCCAAAGACACACACTAAATAAGCTAGGTCAATTCCGACCATACTATGCACAGGTTTGACAATTTATGACTATAATACTGAATGGCAGGTAACAGCAATCTAAAGTACGGTTCAACTGCGGCTTGTCACTATGTAATCCCTGGACTCCCATAGGAGTGGCAAAACCTACCCAATAAATATTCTATTTCCACAACGCAACCCCCACCTCCAAATGGTCCCCGACCCTCCCGCCATGTACCGGAGTCCCTTAGGTAAGTTTAACAGCTACTTTTCTATTGTCTCCGCTCTAAGAGGTCAGTATATCACAGTGAATGAATCCTGTCAGTTTTATTACCAGTGGAGCAAAGCATCGCGGATAAAAACAAGACTTCATACACCCCCACATCTCCCTGGTCTCACAAAATAGCTTCGCTTGATCAGTCTGTTACTCCAGGCCCCCCTCCCTCCCCTTTCCTTGTTCCTCTGGCCCTTGTTTTTGTTTTTTCCCCCCGTCCCTTCTTTTTGTCTATCCTTGTCCATCGTCTGCAGTGCGGCTCCGTTTATATAGAAAATGACACTGCAGCTGTTCCCCCGCACCCCCCTTCCCCCCTCGCCTGTGGCCCCCTCTGCTCCCAGGCGTGTTTACTGGAGGCCCTATAATGAAAGGGCTAGGCTGAGACATAGACCGCCACAGGCGAGCCCTGGGGGGGCCCTGCCTCATGGTTCACAACCCTTCCAGCTCCAGCATCGGCACAGCGTGCTGCCTGGTTCACATGGATCAGTCTGTGTCCGCCGCCCGTATCTGTCTCCTCTGTCGGCTTCCCGTCCTAATCCCACCACATCTCTCTCATGCCTCTCTGTCTGGTGTCTAGATTAATGGATGCCTTGCATTATTCCTTCACACACAGGAACATCAACTGAAGCACCGATTCATATATCACATATTGGCAAAATGATCTCTGCACTGAGTGATAAATAATATTCCGCTGTACTCAACTGTTGTATTCAACAGCACTTCCATGCATTAAGTCATGACACTACGAGGGGGCCGGGATAGGGGGTGGGGTTTCCGTACGTCTCCCTCCGTTACTCTGTTTGGGCAAAATAATGAGCAGGATGACATATGCCTAGTGTCGATAGGAAGTCACAACAACAGCCTCACTGTCAGAAGCAGCCAAAGATGCAAATGTGATATTGGCTGTCACTACATATGTCAAGTAGAACAACAAAATAACCTTTACAGATGACAATAGATTGGTGTCATTATTTGAGAGATGGTCTTATGAGGGCCTAAGAAAGGGTAGATTATACCCAGTGCTTAATTATACAAGTTGAGAAGGCTCAAATAGTCTTCCAAAGTTTATTTTCTAAGAATTTGTTTAGTTTGAAACCCCCCCCCGAATGCTAAACATGAAATTTTTAAATGCTGTAAATATTAAAGCAAATGGACTGAAAACTAGCCATAGTCTGTTTAGGCACCAGCCACCTATGGACTGTTGATGAGGAGAGAATATATTACAGATGTCAGATTAAACTGGACTTTTTAAAAAATTCTCCACTGACTTCATGTTTCTGTGAGGAATGCAAATAACTTTGTTAGCTTTTTCATCAGTTCATCTATTGACCAAAGGGTCACATAATGCACTGCATAGTGTTAACAGAGAAGACTGTGTTTAGTCATTTTTGTGTTCTTGGGCAGATTTACTCTGGGAACCGTCAGGACTCTGGTCTGGTCTTGTCAAAGCTAAATAAATTCAAGATGTTTACAACTTCATTTAACTTCACTCATAAACAACATGTTTTTTGTATTGTTTGTAATACAAACACCTATTTGGTAGTTTATTCACAGAATTTCTAGGACATGTTGCAGTGGGGATTTATATTTGAACATCATACAAGATTCAAAGTAGTTTTAATCAGGACATGATGTTTACATCATACAACATACAGAAGCCTGGTTCAAGATAAGATGAGACTTTATTGGTCCCAAGAGAGAAATTCACATACAACACATTACAATTCACATTACACCAGCAGAGACAGACTGGTAGCAAAGAAAACAAACTGATGCTCATGAAATAAACTTTAAAGCCCAAAATAAGAAATTATAGATATTAAAGCCATTGCATGAAAAAGCGGAATGCAATATATACATTACAATACCTTACACTTTGTACATGATTTATACACATAATTCTAACAATAACAGGTTTCTATCCTTTACAGACTGAGGAAGCGATATTTATGTACCCAGCTTTAACTTCCTGTTAAAGCTTTTTTTCTGCTGCTAAGCCAATGTTTATTTTAATTCTTAAACCTTTCCAATGTCCAGTTAGAACAGCTGAATAAGTATGCAGTGAGGAGTATAACGGTTTAGGCATAAGGTGCCCTCAGCTACCAAAACACCTGTGGACTACTGAATCAGAAATCTGATGAAACACAACTGTTGCAGCACTGTAACAATAGCTGTGGTTGGTTTTACTGTGTTGTTGTGGAAGCTGTGAAGCCCCGGGGTATCGACTTCTCTGCCCCCTTAATCAATCTGGTTTAGAGTGGACAGGGACATGCTTAACCACTGGTAGCCGTGTGTTGGATGCAACATCCATGACCTGAATCTCATTTCAGGAGACCTACGGATAGTGTCCAGGTAATGGAGCACAACTCCAGGGGTTGATGAATGGTGAATAATGTCGTCAGATGAGGGCAAAAGGTAGTTGTTTTTGTTTTTTGAGTTACAGTAATTCAGGCTCTGTCACTCATTGATTGATTGTTTTCAGCTGATGCATGCTCATTGGGGAGACAGGGGTCCCAGTGAAGGGAATGACATGATGGTAGTTGGATTGCGTATCATATTCTGCGACTGTCATGGAGTTGTGCATGGTTTGTCTGGCTGCTGACAAAGATTGAGTGCTCCCACTGTAGATGGACACTGAGCCAGACACAAGGCCACTGATGGCTGACATATGTCTGATAACTGGAGCTGCTACACTACGATCATTGATACATCCTTCTATTGAGTTTTTTAAGAATGCTACCCACCTTTTACATTTGTCAAAAACATTTTCTAAATGTTTAAGTAAGAGAGAAACAGAAAAAAATTGAATTTGAGGCTGCACTTTATGAAGATTGCTGTTTATACATGAAGACCTTTCTTTTGCAAGATCTAATTCACTTATATTAAGGCCCTACCGTGCAAACTGTGCAGTTTTAAACCATTATGTCTAGTATATTACCGATGAAGAAATAAATGAACAAATCCTGTTTCGTCTGCAAATATAACTCAATCCAAACGTGTATATAAATGTCCACAATGAGTAAACCCAATTAAATGTGTTAACAAACAAGTAAAGATCCACTGCTGCTAGGTCAATAAGACCAAACTCACACACAGCATGCAAATGTGAAACTGTCTGGCTTAGGCATAGCCACTCAATATCATGCATATTGAGCTGGCCTAGGACCATAAGCAACAGGTCAATAGCTGGTGTGGATAGTGATGCTCTTTCTTGGCTAGTTTCCCCACAGACAACCTGTTGTCCCCAGTGAGTGTGCTTATCTCCACAAACCCAATCAGATCTCCATCCTCTGGTCCTTTACCCTAAACCCCAGCCATACCTAATCAATAATAAGCAGAGTGGATGTGTTTTCAGTCCACCTCTGGGGTCACAGGTCACAGTCCCAGCCATCTGTTTATCCACCATGAATGTGGAGGTGATGTCAGGCTCATGATTGTCTCATTTAGAATGCTGCTGATAGCTGAGCATGACACAGCCTGAAAAAATGTAACAAAGGCAGAGAGAGAGAGAAAGAGAGGGTAGTTTTAGTTTTAAAGAGCCTCTGAGTAAGTGCCATTGACATTTGCAAATGCTTGTTCAGTTTCGTCCATGCTCTAATTGTCAACGCGTGTGTCCTCTGCGGGTGACAGGTGAGAGCCAGCGCCATCGCTCAGGATGCTGATCAGAATTACGACTACGCCTCCAACAGTGTGATCCTGCATTTGGACGTGGGCGATGAGGTGTGTGTGCAGCTGGACGGAGGGAAGGTCCACGGAGGGAACACAAACAAGTACAGCACCTTCTCCGGCTTCCTCATCTACCCAGACTGAATCTAATCCTTTCTCACAAATTAATGCAACACACACACACACACACACACACACACACACACACACTTACAATAGGCTACAGAATGGTGGACAGAGTGAAAAGCAGAGATAAGCAGAATTAAGTTGAATGGTGTGATACCTAGCCAATCATTGAGCTATACATTTATTGGCGGCCACTGTGTGCAGACATGAATTGCAGAATATGTGCAGTATAAGTGTACATATTACGATGTGCCCCTTATTAACTGGCATTGTGATAACTACAATATAACAAACAACCATCAGTGTGATTGGTTTTAATGCAGTAATGGTACTGACGGTGCCATTAATCAAGATGACAGAGCCGACATATGTAATCCAGTCTTTACCTAAGCAGCATTTCACTTACACATCTCTGCTCTTCGTTTTAATGACCGAACTGATCGAATGGCCTGCCTATGTTTTGCAATTCATCTTTGTAAAAATATTTTCCCCTGTGCTTCAAAAGGAATTACACTGAATCCCTGTTGTGATTCAGCCTGCAGTGGGACAGTACTGATTAGAACAAAAGGAAATCTAAATAAACACAGATGTCGGACCTTCCTTTCCTGTTCCCATTGTGACACAGGACATATTAATATTATGAGTCAAGACATATTTTATGGACGGCACTTGTGTGTGATGATGTTTTAATTGCCAAGTGCATTATTGACCTTATTGTGTGTATGTGTGGGTGGGTGGGTATGTCAGCAAGTATGAGTGGATCTATAAATACTGTGAGATACAGGAGCGGTGAAAAAGTGACAGACATGTTGCTGTAATTGCACTGCCATAACTACTGAGTACTTATATATATATATATATATATGTATATATATATACAAACACAGTAATCTTTGAATGAGTTAACTGGTATGTTGAATAGGTTGAGTAGACAATATTGCTATTAAAATATCTATACCTACATTGTCTGTGTTCTTACATGTTGTTTTGGCATGGTGAAGGTTGGGGCTGAATAAAGGCATGTGCATTCAATGGTCATAACACACAGAGACCCTCGTTCAGTTTTATTTGGAGTGGCCACTTAGACTGATTGTGGAGAATTGGATATATGACATGGTTCGTGGACTTCGAGCTGAGATCGAAAGCATCAGCGGCTGACCACAGCCACTGCCTGCTACAACATGGATTTCCAATATGTCTTAAGACACTGTCTAAGACACAAACATTAATACCACTATATTGATCTCAGCTCATAATACACCTGGGATCTACAACATATGGCCGATGTATACATTTTAGATGTAACAATTTAGGAATCAATTGTACAAACAAACCAAATAAGTTCAGCGTTCAATGAGGCGTGCTGTTATCAGGATTCACACTACATTCGACATATCATTTTCCAGGACTTTTCCAGGACATTTAAAGTGATGATCAAGCTTGGATGACAGACAGGGATTGCGGCACACAGTAATATGATCACTCTTGTTATGTCTATTTGCTCTTACTGTTATTGTTTTCTTTTTGCAAATTATTACTTGCATTGCAAGCCCAACGTAACGTCTGCGTGTGTTCTGTCCAACCAACGGTCAAAAAACCCAAAGATAGTCAGTTTAATAGGAGACAAAGAAAAGCAGCAAAGCCTACAAGAATGGATTTTTGGCATTTTTGCAAGAACAATTAGTCAAACAACCAAACATTAAATCCCTATCATTATTTAGTTTCTTTATCTTTTTGGTAAAAAATGTTCATTGGAATTTAAAATGGTGTTTGTTATGTAATTAGTTCACTAGTAAGTGGGATACACAGCTCTCTGTTTGGAAAATATCTATGATATTAGCAGGTTTAGGTTTATGAATGATTGAAAAACTATTCTTTAGGTTAGACCAGGCATGAAGATGTAGAGATATACACTATGTATATTGGAACTGTGGGTGTCATTTCATATTCTACAAAATCAATGGTTTACAAGACAATCACACCCGAATATGCTTGTAACTGTTTATATGAATGCGATAGAAAACTAATTTGGTGATGAATATTTCCTTAGTCTATGTGTTTGTACTTTAATTTCACCTCAAGGGGCCATAAAAAAATAAATCTTAAACCAGGTAGGGACATCACCTTCATGTTAAAGAGAAAGCATCTCAAATTACTGGTGAAAAGGAAAACATCTAATTAGAGTAGAGAGCCGGTGGCATTCTAGACTTAAAGGATTTGGTGAATCTGTTGCTCCTGAGCTGAGAAAGTGGGATGTAGCCATGCCATGCCTGGGCCCAGCCCCCGGCTCTCTCTCTTGGCAGATTCCAGTTGAAAGTTAATTGGATGTGGAGAGGTCTGAGACAGGCTGTGCTGAGGCCCATTAGCGATTCCCCTGTCGAATGCAGAGCCATGAGGATCACAGACTCACAAATAGGAGGATTAAAATAATCAATAGCCCTGACGTCCATCGACCACACACACACACACACACGCAAACGCGCACAGAGTAATTAGCAGACAACCTATTCAGCAGTGGACTATGACACCCGCCTGAACCTTACCCCACGCACATAAGCTCCACACTCCGATAGCTGCGGGGCCTAATGAGGGGAATAGTTGTGGCTGCTTCTGAGGAAAATGAAGAAAAGGTCAAAAAGCCACCAAACAGCCCTCTACTGTTCACATTCTTGCGCTATGCTCCCAAATTGTATTTCTGTAAATTTATGGCATGACCACAAACATGACAAAATTGATTGTTTTTTTTAAAAAGTTGACATATATATATGATGCTCCTATACATTTGTAACTAAATCTAAACTGTCAGCAGTGACAATCTAAATTGATTCGAGCACCAAAGCTTAAACTCGTGGTTTGCTTTAAATTCTTCATTTGACTCATGAAAGTAAAACGAGCAACACTCCTCTTGTATTTCAGAAAATATATTTTCACCAAGGCCCTTTTTGACACAGCAGATTCCAGCAGCAACACTGCCCTCTTGTGTTAATAGAGAAACAGCATAGAGACGTCAATGCACTGCGCAAAATCTAGTCAGACAAGGAAGTGACAAGACTCATCACATATTCTGTCGAATTAAACAAACCCACTCAAAAAAAAAAAAAAATCAAGATAGGTTTTCAGGAAAAAAAAAACCATTTATTTAAATTTAGCAGACATAATTGGCAGAAATAGCCAGTGATCATTTGTGGTCTTTTGTTGGGAATGTAAAGGCACTTCTTAAATTAAATGTGGAAAACTAATTTATGGAAGGATGGAGGAGGACTGTAGAAGCTAACTGCAAACAGAGGGTACATGTGACAGGGTAAAAAACAAAAAGCAAAAGCGGGATGCTCTTCTTCTTCACCCGCTCATCACCATCCTGACCAGTTCTGTAAGAGAGACATGAAACAGACAAATGTGAGTTTCACTTGTCTACATCTTGGCAGAGACCTGCTCCAACTACAGCACACAGAGCTGAGACTCCCTCCTCATCCAGGTTTGGGGATCCTGGCTGGGAAGTGCTGCATTTGGAGGCAGATCTCCATATTCTGCTCACCCAGAGGAAAGAAGGGTTGAACTGGGGACTAAGAGAAAGAGGTGAGGTAATCATCTCTATCTCCAATTCAGCCAAAGTATTAGGCCGTGTCTATGATCCAAGAGCTGGTTAGAGAAGCCATCCTCGCTGTATGCTTTCCTCTAGTTGAGAAGCATAGAAAAGGGGAGAAGGTCAAGGGAGCTACAATCCAGTCAGAGAGTGGCCAGCTATAAATTCAGCTTCCATCAGTAGAGAGGAGAAAACAATCAGCACAAGAGCAACTCTTTGCAATTCTCTGGTTAGTAGAAAAAGGGACTGGTCCCCTCTCTCAAAGCTGGTGGCTGTACTTGAATGTGAAAACATGTCTACAACGTAATGAACTGATGCATCTAATTCGGGGTCTATGAAGAGAGCAGAGCCTCTGACACCAAAGGAGAAGACACCGATGACATGCAAATGAAATTAAAAAGGAGCTGCTTCGCGGTGCCTGCCGCACCAAAGCTGCTCAAATGTCTCGACAGTGGCCACCAGTCTTTCCCTGAATGAGACCAGTCTCTTCCCTGCGTGTCCACCGGGTCCCCTTATGAACTGAGGGGAGTCTCAGACACATGCAGAGGGGCATGCTGCAGCCAAGGGCCAAGACAGAGGGCTGCAGGAGAGAGAGACAGAACAGCAAGAGGCTACACATGGCTCAAGGCCTCAGGACTAAAGATGAGAGGGACCACCAGGCTTTCCCACAGGCACCTGCAGGTCATATCTACTTCGCCAACAGCGTTCGCCAATATGAAAAGCCAAACTGATTAGTGATTTGCGTTAGGATGGCCTGGGGGTAGATTATTCAACGCATTGAAAGAAAAAGCAAGAAAGCCTGGAGGTGCCATCTCATGGTATACCCAATGCCCGTACCGGCCCCTCAGCCAGACATGATGTGGCGAACAAATGCTGTGGAGGAAGAACAGTTAACACACTGTCAGCAGTCCACATTTAAACAGGGCCTCTCAACAGCAGTCAATTCAGCACAAGTGTTAGACCTTAAGGAACACATATGAGACAGCATCTCTGCTAATATGAAGGGACACCCACCTCGTCCTAAGATGAGATCAAACACCGTGACAACTTGTTAGTACTTAAGAAAACCGGGATGTGCTGAAAACTGAACATATGCCTTCACATGATCGCAAACTACATTTTCATCCTCAAATGTACCTCTCTTAGCAATTGCACAATCTTTCACTTCAAAGCAGTGTAATGCATGACCAAGGTTTTGTTGTCGCAATGCCAATACCCAGTATGATGGTTACAAAGAATGGTTTGCAGCATCCCATCTCGCTCCTGTTTGTATGTGTTGTTCTCACCTTCATAATTGATGCAGCCATTTGCATCTTCGTGTCCTGCCAAGAGCGTCTCCACTTCCTCCTCTGTCATTTTCTCACCTGGAAATGGAACGAAACATTGTTTATTAATATCAAATGAGTAACTCTAAAGCAACTTTTAAATGCAATGACAAAATATTTGACACTGGTGGAAAATAAAACGATACTAATGAAAACTAAGGAAAATAAAGCTTAATGCAAAGCTAAATACAAACACACAATCCATATACTTTTAATATGGGCACTGGCACATTGTATAAAACAGTGTAATTTTCTTCTTTAGTATAAGAGATTTGCATTAAGGTTTCCATTCTGAGGAGTGCAGACTTCTCCCTGAAATAAAAAGAGCCAGCGATCTATTTAAGGATGATCAAATTGGAGCTTGCCTAGAGTGGTGAGGACGTGACGTAGCTCTGCTCCCATTACTGTGCCGTTGCCCTCCTTGTCAAAGACACGCAGCCCCTCCACGAAATCCTCCATGGAGCCCTGATCTTTATTCTTAGCGATGGCCTGGAACATGGGCAGGAACTGCTCAAAGTCCAGCATCTTCATGTTCATCTCTGCAAAAAAGATGAGAACGATTGAGGCAATTCTCTGTCTCTGCCTCCAGAGTCTTTATTTTTGCCACAATGTTTTGCAATATCATACACAATTCCCAGCACCTTATTTATTATTATTTTTTTTTTATTTTACCCTCACCCTCAGCCTTTGGGTTGCCCAGGACCTTGAGCACCTCAGCGTTGACAGGGTTCTGTCCCAGGGCCCGCATGACGTCCCCACACTGGCTGTAGCTGATCTTCCCATCTCCCGTCTTGTCGAACAGCAGGAATGCCTCCTTAAACTCTGCAGGGTACAAAGACACATGACAAGTCAGGGGAGGGATGTGAGTTATTGCAGAAATTAGGAAATAAGCAGACATGTAACAGAGGAATGAGATAGGGATAGGAAGCACATGGGAAATATATGAAAACAGAAAAGCCTGATTATGAAGAAAAGGAAGATAAGCGGTTCAGAGAGAGCAAAGATGATGAAGATGATTATGTATATAAACGATCTGGTTTTCTACAAGTAAGTCTAAAAAAAAAGAAAAAAAGAGGCAGGACACAAAGCACCATACTGACGAGCCCGTCAAGGTTTCTTTTGCCACTCTAGACAAGATAAAAGACTTTATCCAGGATAATAAATATATTGATAAACTACATCTCTGTGGGAAAAACCCAAAACTCATTTGCGTGGTCATGGCCTTGTTAAGAAACAACTCATGTATTTCAAAGCCAAATGTTTTAAAAATTGATGTATCATTACAAGTGCTGACTGTATGTTAGAGTTGTGTAACCACTAAAAAAAAAAAAGCTTGTTCTCCATACTCTGCTGAGGGACACAATGAACAGCTCTCCAACTTTCCCAATTTGGCAAATATATATTTGTGTTAGTCAACTGGTCAGTTGGACTCTTTCACTACACATCCACTACAACAAGGTGAAGCAACTTCTGTGCAACATTACATGCTCCGTGATCTTTTCTGTAGTTTGAACATGCAAACAATTTAGGTGTTAAAACATGTTAAAAAATTGTGGCACTAAATATGTGTGGGGCTTCAATAAATCACAGAAACAAACCAAAATAATAGGATATGGGGTGCCAGAAAGACGTGTTTAGAAATATGTGAAGGTAAGTTGAAAGATAAGACATGGTCCCCATGTCTAAACAGAATTAAAAAAAACAAACAAACAAAAAAAACATTTACATTCAAAGTATTCAAGGCTGCCTATATTTTCTTTAGTTTTACCAGTTTCAGCAAGAGTCTACCTCTGGTCTTGCAGGTGACTTGGAACATTTTCTTTCCAGCACTGTAAAAGGCTTCATCTGACACCACTATTTTTTCCCACTCCCACTTTGACAACAATGTTTTACAGCACTGCTGCACAGTCAATAAAGCCGTGAGCCACTGTGTCTCCTGATGCATTCACGCTGATAAGTATTGAGTGGTTTTTGTAGTTGTTGTGGAGTTACACCGTCTTAAACATTCATCAGCAATTGCGCAATCTTGTTGTTGATAGTGAGACTGATTTATACAGCTTTGATGTAACATCAGGCAATCTACTTAAGCTCAACAGGCAAACAAACGGCTTTGCTAAGTGAATCAGAGAGATGTGAAGTTGTATTACACAAACTCTGAGTGGCAGGGGGTTCCTAATGATGTGGAATGGGCTATTCTCCAAAAAAAAAAAAAAAAAAAAAAAGCTTAGGCAGTGTTGTGGAGTTTTTTCCTGTTCTGAGGAATGTGCCTCTTCCCTTCTGGCGTGTGAGGACTTTTCCCAATACCATATTTGGTATTAGAGGAGTGGAGGAAAGTAGGAGGAGAGTGAGAGTATAGCCTATTATGTCAACGGTGATTAAACAAACCAGCCCCAGGACAAAAACTATCCGTCGCTGTATCCAGCACCAAAAAAGGGCACGCTATTGGAGATGAGCTGCTTGAAAGATAGCAGGCAACGTTTGGGGCAAACTGACACAACCAGGAATGGCCACAGTCGAGCAGAACAAGACTTATAAGAACAGATGTGAGCTTTGGCAATGTTTGGCTTCGTACGTACTCCCAAAGCATGACCGTCCACATACAAAAATACCGCAACACATGGTCAAAGCTGACAAGGGTTGTAACGTTCAGTACACACTATGACTGATTTTGACGCACCAGACAACAGTGCAAAGCCACTCTCGTTCACAGCTGAAACAAATTCGGCTCATCCAAAAACCAACATGCAAATCACACTTGCAACACTCCCGAGATGAGCACCAGTTTTAGTGCTATGGCGGTCCCTCTTCACTGACTTACCATGAATCTGATCCAGGTTAAATTCAATCTGGAAAGGACAAGCAGTTGCAAGTGGAAAGTGGTGAAACAGTACGGAAATCAAGGAAGAACACCTAGCCTAACCACGACTACTAGGAAGGCAGGTACAGAGCGGGGTGATAGTGGAGATACGGGGCATAGTGATACCCGAACCAAGCAAGAATGAGAGCATGCACAACAAGCGGGATTCGGAAAATGACAAAACAGAAATGCAAAACTCACCAAGGATTTGATCTTCCGAGAAGTCAGACTGTTCAAAGAGAAATTTGGCTACATGAAAACTGTTCCTTCTGCTGCGCAAAGCTAGCTCGGGTTAACTTCAAATGATCATGAACATATTTTTCGGTCAGTTAGATTGAACTAAACCAGATAGTCACTCACTGTTGCACATTAAGTAATGATTGTTATACACGCAGGTAAGTTGGCGACATTAATCAGCTCGTCGTTTGATTGTTAAATTTATCTACCGTGCAAGCTAACGTTAGCTTCTGAAAAGTGGTACTTCCGCTAGCGATCAGAGAGCCTGTTCAGAAATTCAAAACCGACTCAACAGTCCTGCGAAGCTAAACCATTTTCTTGAAACTGTGACACCCAAAGCTTATTGCACCAAAACGGCGATTTAAAAAAAAAGAAGTTTAGTCTAAGGGAATGAAAAACCCACCATGGCTGTGACGGCTGAGGTGTGTCCTAGGCGTTGGCAAACCGAAAAATGTGACGGCTCCCACAGCAGGGCACGACGAGAAAACCCGAGCAGCGCTGCGTCACGACGTGCAGCACGCACGACGTCCCAGCATTAAGGACGGCCGTGCATCTACACTCCATATATAGAAACAAACGTTTAGGTATGGTTTGTGTTTTAAAATTACATAAATGTCACGCCTTCAAACGCCTCGTACTTTTCCTTTTAAGACCGAGACGACGGACACATAACTTAAGGGCAAAATCAGAATTTACGGAGTTTAATTTAATAAAAGCAGATCAAAGGAAGAGGGCCAAAATGTTATTTATGCTGCTTACATTAATAACTATTGTAACAGTTAAAGTTCCCTTGCATTAAAACTTGTGTATTAGTTACCGTGCCTTTCTCTTGCTTGACCTATAATGTGCAGAATGATGTATGTGCAGCATTTGACACCAAAATATGGGCATAGTATTATGGCAGTAGTAACCGCGCTATGATTTGCAAATTGTGGATTTTAATAACTACATCTCAAACTGTGAGTGTGTGCTCTCATTTATGAATATGTAAAGGAATTTGAAAATATGAATTCAATTTCCAATTGTAGTGAGATTTGCGAACAATTGCAACAATATGGATTCCTTTACACACCCAGAAATTTTAGCACATAAGCTGAGCACACAAGCTGAGAACAACTCTCCACACATACTTATATTAAGTATAAATACTACTTATTTAATAATTGAATAAAATAATAATCATTAATTAATACTGAAATAGTATTGCTGGGATAATACCCCACATTCTAATAAGCTGTTTTCACACTCTTCTGCTATAGGTGAAAATATTTCTCTGTGTTACCTACAAACATGATTTAGTGACATCACAACCTGTTTTGAAAGGAACTGAGTACATGTAACTCGAAGAATTTTGAACATGGTAATTAAACTTTTTGTGGAAAAGCCACATCAGACACAAATTATTATTCCAAGCACATTGTTTTATATGTCCCAAAAATATATGTAATATATTTTTAATCAGCGTGTCCTTAACCTTACAAAGTAATCAGCATGTCAGCAGACCTAACTGAGAAATTTTGAAGATGTTTTTAGAGATGTTTGCCACTTTGTGGTGAGTGTGTGACTTTGGTGAGTCTGACCTCAATTGAATAAATTAATGCTTGATTGCAATGAATGACTTTGCTTGGCTTTGCTTCAAGGATGCGAGTGTCTGGCCATGCACAAATGATGGATTACTTAAGGCCAGTGAGATCATGGACTGATGCCACGTCTCTCTTCATCTTTGGCTAATGGGCTGTCTTTGCTCAGCAGGATCTCTGGCCTCCTGTCATATCTGTGATCCAGCTTTGAGCAGAAGCGGGTGCCTTATCATGGCCCATATATCCTCACAAGCAAAATGGGACAGTCTTACACCATAAAACCATGCAGTACATACGTGGTAACATTGAAAGCACATGGGGATGGCAGCAAAATTAAGCTCCAACAAAGCTAAAGCATGTTAGTGCAAAGCCTAATGTGGGCATCAGTAGTTTCAGATATTGAGTCTTTATTTTACATTAAAATAGACCTACACCTGTTTTAACCTAATAATATGGTAATTGTCTGGACAAATTTAATTTTAAAATGCTTTCATTTTCCAGAGAGGTCAAGGTGCCTACTTTGTTTACTTTACCTTTTGTCACAGCAGATGTTCTGACTAAGCAGGAAAAGCACCTGGTGAAACAAAATTTGTCTAAAATGGCTCAGCTCCATCAAGGGGAAAGCTACTGATTTGATAAAAGAAATAGCACATACTGTGGCAGGAAACAGCCTGATTGTCCCTAAGGAGGCCACTCACTGACAGCCTCACTCTCAGTGCCCCATTTCTTAGCTTGCTCTCATTTCAAATGGGTACTTACTGTTTGGTCTGTCTCATTACCTTAAGAATCATGCAAAGCTGCTTTGAAAATAATCAGCATAAGATGCCTTTATGTTACTGTCATCTGACCACAGATCACTGTATCTCTGGTTGAGATGTACTATGTTGGCTGTAGTAAACATAATAGGAATGACATTTTATCTGGAATGGATGAAGTATTTATGATACTCAATATCCCACATTAACTTTGTCACAAAATCTTACTGCAGTAAGCCCACTCACCTCCAAAGTACTTGGGTCAAATGGTGAATCTGAGGGACGCAGCATCCTCGGCTTCTGTTCGAGAGCAAGTTTTGGTGCAGCAGGAGCAGCAGGCAGGCAGGGGTAAGGTGGGCCCAGCCTGGGTTGGGTCACTGGTGAAGGAGACTTCTTAATGGAGGGTTCTCTTTTAGGAGCCATTCCTTATACCCAGGACAGCCTGAACTAACTTGAAAATCTCTGCAACCGCTGTCGGTATATTTGCTGAGAGGAGTTATCCAGCTATGAAGTAAAGTGTGTCAGTTGTGTGTATCCTGTGGATATCCTGGTGGGGAGGGTTGATGATGCTGATGATGCTCAGGGACTAGCAGGTGGATGAGGCAGTGCTGGATGTATGGAATAGCATGCGAGTGAATTTGTGAAGCAGAGTGTAGGAGGAATGGAGATGAGTATAGAAGATATATATATAGAAAGAACCAGGCTCAGGCATTTGACTCCAAGCACATGCTTTTTTTAGGCATGTGTGTGTAGGAGAAAAGCAGGAACAAACAGGGTTTCTGTGTCAAGCTTGTCATGCATGAAAGTGAATTGACATCAGTCAGTTATGTTTGTAAGAGGTGTAATAATGTTAACAGCACATACTGAGTCTTATTAGTAACCTGTCATTAAGCAAATAATAGGATGTTTTATTTTGGCTGACACCGATGCTACATGCAAAGAAACAGAGGAATACAACACTGAGGTCCAAGCCAAATTTAGACCCTGGAGTATGTTTTCCTCTGTGATGGTTGGAGTTTGTATGTCAAGGATTCACACAATGTAACACAACACAACCTATTGTCGGAACAGTGCACAAGTAGCTATGAGTGGCCTGATATCCATAAATAAATGTTGTGTGAAGCTACATTTACTGCTAATAATTTTTTGCCAAGTCATATTGGTTACCATTACTTGTTTTGAGGTTGGTGTTGATCCCAAAATTACGACGGGTGGAGCTTTTCATTTGGTGTAAAATGTCAAATGTAAATTTATTTGAGGTTATATTTTATACTACATTATACTTCACACAGCAGTGTATCAAAAATAATAATGGTTTAATAGCAATATAACATTAACAGAGCTCATGCTTACCATAGATACATTAAGATACTCCCATACTTTTCTTTTGCATGCAATATACTGTATTTGCAATCGAGTATTTTTTACATTGTGGTGTTGTGCTACTTGTTCTAACAAATAGTTGAACAAACGTTAGAAAGATAATACTGTAGTAGTCCTGAAAGATATCACTAGATGTCACTATTACACAACAGGAAGCCCCATAAAGCCTGGACTCGGTTCAGTGAAAAGAATAGAATCGCTTTCTGTGTCAGGTCAAAGTTTTGTTACAAAACAGCATTGATCTATCTATCTATCTATCTATCTATCTATCTATCTATCTATCTATCTATCTATCTATCTATCTTTCTATCTATCTATCCATCCATCCATCTATCGATCTAATTTACTTCTGGCATCGCTCTACCGCTCCTCCAATAATCAATGCTGTCCACTCGTCAACCGGATTTTGGACACAATCCATCGCGCGCTCAATGGGCCTTGAAATCACCGTTTATGTGGCTCGAGCGTCAAAACAATAGCGAAATAAGACCCTTGCTGCGAGACCAACGCTTTAACAGCAGATCGAAGGTGCAAAAAGGGGGGGGGTCTTCAGCAAAGTCACCAAGGCCAGGCTTATTACCAAAATAAAAACAAAATAATGGTATATACAATATAGAAAAGATTTTCATTGTTTTATTTTTTCAGGTGCTAATGGATTCAGTCAGCCCACAGCCTATTCACTTGCCAGCTGATTGCTGATGAGTCTGCCGAGCAGACAGCTCAGTGTCAAACAGTTTAAGAAGATTAGCAGTGCCTCACGTTTCCCTCATCTTTTCCAACAATAATCCACCGGGAGAGGCTAATAATAACAACATGAATATCCTATACATCTGCTTTCAAACTGATTATGGAGAGTATGTCTCGTAATTAGGAAATTGAAGTATTATCCTATTAAAATATCTCAGTGTCTGCATAACTCTTAGCATATCTGAAATTAATTTTCAAAATTATTAGCCCCTTAATTGGAAAAAAGAGTTGTCATCTGCATTTTCCCCATCTTTCATTTTGTGTTCAGTGTTGTGAAAGCAAATTCAATTACTCCAACTTAAAGGAAATGTTTCAACAGATCCTCTGAGGTGCCCCAACTGACTAATGAAATTATGGCAGTTCTCCCACCTAATGCTGTTCAGAGTCCCCTCCACCCACCCACCCCCACACTCGCCACAGCAAATCTCCAAACCACCTGATTTATTTTTAATGATATTACACCCCTCAGTCGGCTGTGTCATGGTAATAATCAGGCTGCTCCAGCTGCCTCTAGATCACATTAGCCAGGCTTAATATTGACAGTGCCGGGCGCACTAAACAATGAGGCTGTGGGGATAGGGAGCTTAGAGGCTGCCTAGCCAATGGGCATACTGCAGGAGGTAGAGGAGACACAGGCCAGGATGCTCCAGTTCCCTATGCCCTGGAGGACTGGTGCCATCATTAGGCAGCTTTTTCTATAGTCCTGTAGCGCTTTAAACCCACCAATATCAGATCCAAACCCCACCCAGGCCCAGGACATCAAAACCATACTGACAAGGGACCATGAAACTAGTGGCAACTTGATTCCCTGCTATTCTTTCACCGGATGAAGCAACCTGCCAGGAAACACCTCAGCAGCTGCACCTTGTGTAGTTTCCTGCTGTGACAATGTCTTTGGATAAGGTTGAGGGATAACTGCACAGGGCTCATCTGGTGACAGCATGACAGAAGGCATCAGCTGATAGAAATTCATGTTCAATAAAAATGAAAACAGTTTTTGAATCCTGACAACAGGAAAAAGAAAAAAAAACATTTTAAATAACAAAAGTATACCTGAAACACTGGAACATGAATCATTTCAAAATCAGAAATAATATTTTGCTATTTTGGGGTCATTTACACAAGAATGAAATACAAGAAAAAATCTTTTGCAACCTGATTTGATTAGAAAAGTGCTTTTATCCGTTAGAGTAATTTATGTTGGAGGCTTGTCTAGCTGCTGCATTTGCATAATGGTCAAACTGGGAATCAGACTAGGCCACTTGTGGGACACTTGCACCTGATCACAGAGACACAGTGGCTCTTTGCCAATCACACCTTTACAGTTGATACCTCCAATTAAAAATCACCTGTATGTGCCTGTGCATTTGTCAGGTTGTTCAACTTCAAATCGATGTCCCTGTACTCTGAGGTTTTATCTTGTGTCCCAAATTGTTGTTTGGATCGGAGGGGATTTTGTATGGGGGCCCACAGATTACCGTCGTTGATTAGTGGTTGGGTGTAATCCTTTCAGCCCCTCTCTCTCCAAAACACCCCTGGGATATGCCCGTCTCCCTCAGGACCGGCAGCATGGCAGATGGATCCTCCTCCCCCTCTTCTGCCCCCTCTAACAGCTCACCCAAAACCACTGTTGATGTCCTGGGACGAAGGTTGTAAAGTATCCTGAATATGAAACCACAGGCACCTTTGTTTAATGGCTCTCTCCCCACTTAGTGAGAATTGCCCTCAGGCCTGATTCCCATTCTGTAGCTACATTTCTGCCCAATTGGAATGTGTTCCAAATCCATTAGCCCAAAGGAAGAGGAATAAGCTGCAGACAACCTGCTCATATTGCCTGGATGAAATGCTGCTTGATCTTATTAAAATTAACTTTGTGCTCAAGGACTCTAAATTGTTGACATTACTCAATACTTTTATGAATGTGACAAGCCATTCATTTTACAAAAAAATAAATGAATGTGCTACTCTGAAATCAAACATGGGACTATATACTTACACAAGAAGGTAAAGATAACTGCCCCCTTCTCTGCGAGGCATCAATTCATACTCACAGCTTTCTTTTTACAGCAATCTGTGTTTTCATGGGCACAGATAAAATGACTGCAGGTGGCGTAGTGTGAAAACATGCAGCTCCAATGCACGCAGTAAGCTCTGTTTATAATACAGGTTGATTTACATGTTACATCCAACTGGTGTACTTACCGTAAATGTCTTCACAATGTATGTTTTATTGTGAAAAATTAACCAATGGTGTAGATTGAGTAATTCAACTAATGTTAAAAAAATATATGATTCACAGCTCTGTGTGTGTGTGTGTGTGTGAGAGAGAGAGAGAGAGAGAGAGACCACTGATTTTCCCTAGTGTGCAGAGCAGAGTCACTAGGCCTGTCTGTCTGTCCCTCAGGATGGTCTGCTGTGTGAGCATATTCAGCCTCAGAGAGCAGCAAATATAAAAAACTGAGCTCTGGGACTTCTTAACACACACACACACACACACACGCTATTACTGTAAAGCATAGCAATAGAATAACTTGAAACAATCCTAAAATGCATGTAGACAGGAAATAGTTGCTGAAACTTTTGGTAATCTCAAAAGCAAAAGAAATACAATTTTAAAATCTCCAAAAGTACAACTGATGATAGTAAAGTTTACATTTAATATAGCAACAATACAATTACCCTACCCTCACCACCCTGTGCCACATCACCCCCACCCCTTAGCACGCCAGCTTCTCTCACAAATCCACGCTCTCTCCATCTTTTATGATCACTACAAGGGGCTCAGCTTTCAGGAGTAGACCAGGGAGCATGTGTGTCGAGCTTTAATTCCTATTGTATTCGTGCAGTCTTGATGTGTGTGAGTGTGTCTGTGTTTTGGCGAAAGAGGGAGAGGGAGATATAGATGAAGAAAAAGAAAAAGACAGAAACAAGGACCCATCTGTCAGCACAGCGCGCGAATCCCTCCCATTCCGCTCTGAGTCCCAGGGGACAAGAGCAAGAGACAACTCACTTGTGGCAGTGTTTTTTGTGAAGAAGGGGGTTACCCCATCACTAGTAACAACAGCATTTATATAATATAAATATAAGACTGGTATTCTTTTGGACGAATCTTTAAAGAAAATCTTGTTTCACCAGCTCAAGCTAACCAAGTATTTATTCTTCACCACAAACTAAAAAGACACCCACAAAATCTCTGATTCTTCTCCCTTATAGATGTTAAATATGTTAGAAACAATGTCAGTCTGGATAGTGGATTATATAACTCTATGAAAATAAATCTGTTAGAAAAATATTTGGGGTTTCAAGGTTAAAGTCATGCAAAAGTTGCTTCAGATCAGATGTGTTCAACATGACCTCTTTCAGAAGGTTGGGTATGTTACTGCTTAAAGAGGAGCAGGAAAATTTGCTTTCCGTTAGTCATTCAGTCATTTGGGAAACTGAAGGGGATTGTGGGAGACTCCGAGGCTCCAATTCCCCATGCAGGCTGCAGGTGTGGTGGAGGCCATGCACACACTCATGGGACATGGAGCAGTATATGTGTGTTTGGGGGGGCGGCAGTATGTACCTGGGGAGCTTTGGGCACATCACATTAGTCTAGAGCTGTTGTTGCTATACACATGCAATGTCTGGTTCACATTGAGCAACACACACACACACACACACACACACACACAAAGGACCGGAATCCTCTTTCTCTCTGTCCACATGCCTTTATGGCAAGAGCACTGACCAGGGGTGATTAGGGCCGTTGGCGAAGTGGATAAACGCTGTTTCAGCACGAGACATCATCTTGGGCAAGCGAGTGACGCGTGAGCACCCAAGCAACAGATGCCCCCTCCCCCTCCCCAACGCTTCCTATACCCAGCCATCTGTTAGGGTCTGTTCAATAAATCGTTGGATAAGTGCCTGTTTTTACGCGATGTTGCCGATTCGCCACGTGACCACTTCTTATGCCCCCCCCACACACACACACACACGCACGCACAAACAAAACTCAGACCCAGTGGAAACATAGCGCAAAGTCAGATACACTGAGAGACCACGGTGCAGTTGGCAAAGTTCAGTCTCTCTCAGTCCCGAGCACAGCTGTGCGCAGTCGCGCGCACAATGGGATCAATGCGAGGGCACGTGCGACTCGCGAGACCCCGGCTGTCAATGGCCAGTGATGACAATAGACCCCCGCTGCGCCGCGGCTCGCCACGCACAAGGACTGGCGGGACGTTTATTATGCCGCGGCATTTGTAGTTTAAACGAGGAAAATGCTCAATATTGAGGCACGATTAGTGGATGAACAATAAACGCCATATAGTCATTTAAAGGCTTTCTGTTGCGTTCCGTCCCGTTGAGTTGAAGAGTCAGTTCTTATGGTTCCCATCAGTGTCAGTGGGTTAATTATCCCTTCCCTTATAAAGATTAAATGTAATAAACTGTCAGACAAACAGATAGAAGATAAATGTATCACTATCAGTCTAGTACCTTTATAGGTAAATATGGCAATGCAGCTTATAAGGACACTTTCCCAATTTTCACTGTTGTGGTTTTTAAAAGTACCTGTCCCTTTATCATTGTACCAATCATTTCAACAATCAGATAGCCCTTGGGGGCGGAATATGACGCTAAAAATGGAGGAAAACAATTGAATGACTGGATGAACAACGCACACCTGCTCTCTACAAACCAAGCTGTCACAATCACTTAAATACGCGCACACGGAGGAGCGTCTCTTTACTCAGCGAAGATCAGGCCTACGCTGTGTTTAATTAAGTGGAAAATTTCTAATTCAACCGACTAATGAAGAGATAGACAATCGATTAAGATAGTTAACACACGACATCAAAACAGAATTTGGAGTTTTCGGTCTGTCCTACATTTTCAAGTGTGAAGATGTAGGCTACAGTGCTGTAGGAATACAAATTGGACTACACGCAGGATTTAATTTCTGTCAGATCTGGCCGCCAGATGAACCCAGATTGGCACAAGCGTTATACAACGAAATGTGACCCATAAGGTTTTATCATGGTTTACAAAATACTGACAGAAGTGATAAAAGACAGAAACACTGGAGACACTGTCCTATACAGTTTCTGCAGTAGCAATTAAAATCTGCCATGCATGCAAAAACGTGTGCACAGGGGTATTGTGGCAACACAGCTGCTTCCAATAACCTGTTTCACGTTTGTAAAATAGGAACAAATCCTAAAATATGGCGAGTTTGGCAACAGATGGAGATGAAGAAGATTCATTTTGTTTCTGCATTTGTTAAAGGAAAAGAACCGCTACCAATAAGTTTGAGAAAAAGAATCTGTGACCAGTGGAAACTTGCAGGTCCCATAAAAGTTGGTAGATACAAGCAGCTCAAATGTAACGTCAGATTTGCTGCTTATATGTTTTGCATTCTCTACACCAATCCGTCAGACTATCACCATGTCAGTGTTCCTGGACCTCCAGATTTTTACGCGCACCCGGGCGCGTGCGCGCGCTGTTCGTCACGCGTTTGCTGGGTGAAACTTTTGGCCACGAGCCCGCCACGCGCGTTTGGATGAGTTGATGGTGGGTGGGGCGCCAGAAGGAGGGGCTTACCCGGCTAAAGGCAAAAAAATCAGCCGGGTCTTGCCATTTGGAGATGAAAGTTCCATGCGCACTCATGGCTGTTTGAGAGAGCAGAGCACACTGGCAGATGCGCGAAGAGAGAAACACAGCGACTCTGGATTTATCACTCAGTTGCTGGTTTTAAATTCTCCTGATTTTTCTGTTACATTACTCGGAGCAAGTGGTAAATCCGAACAGGTGAGTTTTAATTTATAATTTCTTTTAGGTCCAAATTAAGTACAAAGAAAGCTATCCAAAATAGGTCTTATTAGTGAACTAGATTTGGGCTCCAACAACATATGGTGCAGTTGTGTTGGCATTCAAACGGTTAAAGAAAGCTGTTGTAGTATTCTCCAGTAAACTAAAATAAGAAATGCAATAAGTAATAGTTGCAGTGTCCTCCTAATTATGTTTAATTAAGTCCAGTAGCACTTCGTCCAGACATAATTATCTTGACTATAATTGCCCTGAGTTCTGAATACATAAACTGCAGTCATCTGTCCCACTTTTACGCGTTCGTGCACAATAATTAATTGGGACAGTTTTTCCAAAACAATTGAAAATTCTTTCCGAGCCCCGTGTTTCACTTAAAAATAGTAATATCGTTTTATAAGGTTTAGGCTATGTGAATTTATTTTGCAAAGCATTATCTTTTTTCAAATCAAAAACAGGGTTATGGTCCATTCTTTTTAGAAACAGCATGCGATGTGTGTGGCTTGTCCACATAGTTGATTTGCTATTTAATCTTCGACCTTTATATTCTGAGTAAATCCTGTCGTGTCCCAGATTGACAGCGTCTCTGAAAAGAATACCGCGTAACAGCAGGGATTCAACCACCTAATTTCCAAAAACAGCACAGTATAATACATTTTAAATAACTACAGGGTTTCTTCCAAACATTTGGCCTGATGCTGGACAGAGCCACCAGTTTTGATTGAGAGGAGTGAGCTGTCCACACTGTAGTGCTGAAATGTGAGCGCTCATTCTGTATTTCACGGCACATGCGTTTCCACTTACTCTATGCCAGGCTCTGCTTCAAGTTCCTTTCCCTGTCCCTAATCAAAATACAACATTTTATCAATGCAAATACATATAAGAGAGAAGCAGAATGCATTTACAATTGTATTCGTTAAATACTGGATATGCCAATGACTGAATGACTGAATTTTTGTGCTGTTTTTCCTCAGATCAAAATGATGACCAAACCATTTGGCAAAAGTGGGGATATGAGTGAGTTGGTGAGCTCCCTCGGCTGGCTGGAGGAGGACGGAAGCTCACAGGATGGAGAGGAAAGCCCGGAGATGAGGGGGCGCCATGGCATGACTGTAGGGGGCCGAATCCACTCCTGCACAGAAATGGGAAGTGAAGATATGGAGGAGGAAGAGGAAGAGGATGAGGAGATTGGACCAAACGGAGAAAATGCTCCCAAAAGGAGAGGCCCTAAGAAGAAGAAGATGACCAAAGCCAGACAGGAGAGGTTTCGTGCCCGGCGGGTCAAGGCCAATGCCAGAGAACGTTCTCGTATGCATGGGCTGAACGATGCCCTGGATAATCTGCGCAGAGTTATGCCCTGCTATTCCAAGACACAGAAGCTGTCAAAAATTGAGACTCTACGGCTAGCCCGTAACTACATCTGGGCACTTTCAGAGGTACTAGAGAGTGGCCAGTCTCCAGAGAGCCATGGTTTTGTGGAGATGCTGTGTAAAGGTTTGTCTCAGCCCACCAGTAACCTTGTGGCTGGCTGCCTGCAGCTGGGACCCAGTCCAATGATGCTCAATAAACTGGAGGACAAGTGTGGAGGCCCGGGGCTGGGTGGTGTGGGGGGTCAGGCTGGCCATCCCCTCAGCTACCCATCCCCAGGCCTTCCCAGCCCTCCCTATGGCTCCCTGGAGGCATCCCACCTTCTCCACATGAAGGGATACAAGGGGCCTGTATATGACAACCCCTCCCCTAACGAATGCAGCAGTGGCACGCCACCATATGATGGGCCCCTCACCCCTCCCCTGAGCATCAGCGGCAACTTCGCCCTGAAGCAGGAGCCTTCTCCCCATGAGTCAGAGAGGAACTACACACCCCACCCTGGTCACCATGCCCACTACCTCTTGTCGCACCATTACCCCACTTCCACGACTGGTGGTCTACCAGGTGGGCCTCAGGGCCATCCGCTTTTTCAAGCTTCACGTTATGAACTGCCCTTGGACGTGGCCTTTGACTCCTTCACTCCCTCTCAGTTGATCACCTCTCAGATGGGCACCATCTGAAATGTGACCACAAAAAACTGAGAGCACCTGTGGCTGACTGCTATGAAACTTGCCAGGGGAGAAGCACTGCTCTCAAATAAACTGCTGTAAAAACATTGGCCAAGGTAATAACTGTATAGATTTTTTTGGGGGAATTTATATTGTCTAGTACTCTGGGAGAGCACTGACTGCTCAGCAAGAGAGAGACTCATCACCTCAACTCAATCTACCTGATACATGCACCCATATAACTTTTAAAATTTTATTTATTCTTTTTTTTTGTTAAGACTTATATTTGGATTAAAATTGTATCTGAATAAATTGCCCCCTCAATTGCTACAGAGTGGAACTGCAGATTATCTCACCCATCATAAATCCACCCTTAAGCATCACAAAGATGTTTTGAGTGTAGGATTTGAACAAAAATGTTAAAACTTTCATCCATCCTAAATTGTGCATTGAGGCCTACAGCCAATGTTGCTCTTGCCATAAGAAAAGCAATGCATTTATTTATAACTGTATTTAATATTTATTTTGATAAGGTCTTGTCTGTTTTTATATTTTTCTCAGCACAGTTTTTGTTTCACTGTCTGTTCTTGGTTTGCTGTCAGTCACTGGCAGCTGTACTGTATTTAAATTATTTATTTGAGGTCTTTCAGGAACTTGTTCATTTGGTGTCACATTTTTTGTCATACTGTACTGTTGTAAATATTTTTCTGTTTCGCACTTAATTGAATAAATATTCTTATATTATATACTATTTCCATAGTAACAATGTCTTCCATGTGTTTCTTTATGCTGTAACACTGTACTTAATCAGTTCAACAGAAAGTTAATAGGCCCCGGCATAGCTGCGTGTACTTACATGAAGTGCCAAGACATCAGTTAATGTGGACCCCACTTAAATATTAATAACACAGTGAGGTTTTAAAAACAAAAGTTACAAAAATATAAAATAGACTACTTTTGCATTTTCACATTGTACTTGCCATGCTGTTCAGAATTGTAAGAAAGAAGTATTCATACTCCCCCCCAGACCCCCATGTGAGATACTACAAATCAAGAGTACTTCTACTCTGTAATTCCACAATAAAACTTAACTTTTAGTAATTAAGTTACAATTAGTATAAGTATTTTAAACAGATGAATAAACAGCAGCTCATGCACCACACTCAATCTGGGAGTTCCCTTTTCACACAGTCAGTTTCAACTGTCTTACTGCATTCACATCTAACATGGCAGTGCAGTGCTTTGATACAAAATAATATTTCGATATGAAGGCCTATCGTTACATGAAAATAAATGAGACAGAGTCTCAGACAAAACATAATGAATCCTTGCAGTTCTTTTTCATTTCATGGTCACTAACATGGACACGCTAATATCACAACCAATGAACATGAACAAGACTAAGTTGCAGGAATAAAGGAGCACTTTGTGGCTGGGCAGTGGAGCTCTGGTGCAGGATGTGTAAGTGTGTGTATAATGTCATTCAGAGGCTTGCTCCGGGGTTTCTATCAGGTCAGGCGGGAGGCTGTTGTGGGCCATGGGAAAACAGCTCTAGGGAACAGGTGAATGTGTCACAGAGGCTTTTCTGAGTCCCTATCATTCGCTTTCTCTCCCACATGTCCTGTTTTCCCATATAGCTCATGCCAAAACACTGTAGGGCAAAAACTCATTTTCAAAAGTATTCACACACATTAACTTGGAGAGAAAAGCACCAGATTTCTGCTGATACAGCATATGAATACAGATATGATTATATATTAAATGACTTGTTACTTTTTTCAATTTTATTTTGAAAATAATGTAACCTCAAAATGCATCGCATAGAATAAATCATATTTTAATTAAAATTTCAGCATAGAGGCAATAAAATTTCTAGTACCCTGAAGCCTATTTTAAGATCAACTCTAACTGGCAAGGTTCCTAACACATTTATATCACTCAACTAATGACAAAAGTCTCCGTTTTGACTTTAATGATTGTGTTGAAGGACATGATGGCTCTTGAAAAGCAGTGGGTGGCAGAGTGCAAAGATGGAGTGGAGAGAGCAAGCGCTAGTATGCACAAGTATGTTTATCATTGTGGCCCTTTAGGCAATTGAAAGAAGGGGAAGGTGCCTGGGAGGCTGTTGTCCAAAAGGACTTTCCCCCTCTTCAGCTATACCTCTCCAAAGGTTTGTCTTTTTCAGTCCTGGCAACAGTGGGGAAAGGCTGGAAGAGAAAAAGGGAACGATTGTTTTACTGGGCGCCACTGGTCCATTGTGAATGCAGCCTGTTCTTTCTCTTGACCTGTGACCTGCATTGTTGAGGGGTTTCTCGTTTGGGGAGGGCAGACAGCTGGGGGAACTGCGGGGGGGCTGATGGACAGCTGGGCCAATTTGTGGAAAGAGAGCGAGAGCAAGAGAGAGGGGGACGAGAGAAGCAAAGGGGAATCAGTGTGTTGGGGGAAAGACGAGAAGAGGAAAGAGAAGGAAAGGGCAGAAGAGGTGACGAGGTCCTTGCTCTTCATTCACAAGTTTGTCCTCTGCTCTTGTGTGTCAGCCTTGGCATAAGAATGACACATAGCTTTACACAGGCCGACATTTGGCCTGTGAGAAAGTACTGGCAGAGTTAGCTGGCGCATACACTCTTTGTGTCTTTGCTGTTTTGTCACGGCAAAAAAATGAATGCGTGTGTGTGTGTGTGGGGGGGGTATGTGGATTATCCTCCTGAGTCCAGATACATGAGTGGGTGGATACGGACATAATCCACATAAATTAACTTTGGATACAAGATTACAAAACAGAGATGCAGGACAGTCTTGGGAGATTGGGGATTGGTAACTTATGTAAATACCGTAGTTTATAAGGAACAGTTTAAGAACGTTTAGAAAAGATACATGCTTCTCTATATCTTTTCAATATTTTGTGTCCAATTTATATTTCACAGACACATCCAAAATTATTTAAAATAGTATCCACTCTGTATAATATTTCAGTGTCTCACAAAACAATCCTGACCTCACAACACTTTTTAGTAGGCAGTAAACACAGATTGAGTGTATCAAGTGGCCCTTATCTATGATAAGGGCATGAGGGTCTCTTAAATGGGGGGACCACATGCGGTGTAATGCCATCTTGGCCGAGGCAGCAGGCAGCAGAGCACGACCTGTAGCTCAATCCCCCTGGTAGAGTGAAGTCATGTCCGATATCAGCCCACACAGAATGAATGTAGCTGCACTCCCAACACCTGATTTCTCGACTTTTGTAGTTTTCATTTTTATGTACACAGTAGACATCAGCAATATGAGCCCATGAGATAAGCAATTTTAGGCAAAGTCATTTTGACAGTGTCAGGTGACATCACAGCAAAATTAAAATTAAAATAAAAACAAAAAACTAAATCTGAGCCAAATCTTTAAATGCAGTATGAAGCTTACTCTGTCTTCCTTCTCTCTCTCTTGTGCTCATATTTTACTTTCTGTGTGCTGCACACTTGATCCAGTGGCCAAACAAGAGTGGCTCCCACTAAAATGAAAAGGTCCTGATCCATAGGAGCTAGATGGAGGGATAAAGCATTGTGATTAAGATTGTATTAATGGGGCCATAGGAGGCTGGAAGGCTTTAATCAGTGTCTGTGTGCCGGTAATCCCTCTGCCTTTAAGCTGGAGCGAACACTGTGACACCCCCCCCACCACCACCCCTTGGGCCATAGTGCGCATGCACACATACAGAAACACACACACACACACACACACACACCTCCGTGGGGAGCGTAGAGATATGAGTGCCCAGGTTGAGAGGTGGAGCACCCCGAAACAGGACGCCCTAGACTTAGAGGAGCAGCTGGTAGAAGAAAGACCAAGATGGATGGAGACAGAAATTTTGGCAAAGACTGAGGGAAACAATGAAAGACAGCAAGGCTGGAAATGATGGGAAAATGTAGCAACTGAAGGAGGGGGGAGAATTAAAATGAGGAGAATTGGGTTGGTTATGGTCAACATGGGGGAAGCAATTAGGCTAAATAAATAAACGTTACCCTCTGTCCATCCCAGTTTCCACATCACATCAGACTAAACTCTCATTCACAGTATCAACTGAACTCTTGTGAGACATGAATAAAATCAATTCCAGGTTTAAGTAATATCTAACGAAGGACTGGTCAGCATGCTCCCCTGTAAAATCTTGAGTGAAATCGAAATAATAGCCAATATCGTCATAGAAATAAAATCATGTTTTACATTATTTTACCTAAAGATGGCAGCTTGCAGACTCATTAGCTATGGGAGAGGATGTAAAAGGTAATATTGTGTGCATGAGGATGAGGGGTGGGCCTTCTCCTCCCAGAGTTCTCTAAGAGTATTAGGGTGTAGGAGTTAAAGAGCTTCTAATGGGATCTGGATGCTGTCGTGTTTACACTGGCCCCCCTATGCACGCCCACTGCATTGTGGAAGTTGCTGTGCTTTGGGACACTACAATGGGCTGAGTATAGGGACAGATGGAGGTCCCTTTGGAAGGGGGCACAAAAAACAGCTAAGGTAGGAGGGCTGTGGTGTCTGAGAGAGCAAGCAGTCAGCGTGCCCCACTGCCAGAGACGTGGGAGAACATTAGAGGTGGAGGAGGGAGAGGAAAAGCTGAAAAGGGATTTTAGTTTCTTATTAATTATAACGCAAGAGGAGTGTAACTTTGTGTGTGACCTTTGCTCTTGTGATCTGTCTGAGAATTCAGGGAGTTCTAGATACAGTCACATGGTTTTGGTTAGGGACCACTGTGCAATCTAGGCTCTCCTGTCATCTGGTCTGTATACAGGACATAACAGCTAATATTTTATCATGCATTTTTTTGGAATAATACTGTGAGAGTGCAACAAGCAAGATAATATTATTATAGTGTGAAAGGTGCAAGATGTTTAAATCCTGACTGATGTGATAATATGTGGTTCATTAAGCCTTTGCTTATTAAAGGTTAAACAAGGTCAGGCAACAGGGTAAATAGGCCTACTGATGTTTTTCATTTAGGGCAATGCAGTGTATGGAGCATCAGGGGAGAGGGTTTGGTGATAGATGCTGATGAGGAGAGAGAAGCAATGGAGGAGGGTAGGAGGAGGTACCCGTCGCAGGAGCAACAGATGGGGCCTGATGGAAAGCTCAGGTTGTAAACTTTCTGTTAGTAACATCTGTCCGTTTGTCCATCTGTTACACTCACTGTTTACAGTTTGTTTAGCAGAAACTCATTAATTAGAAAAATGCAGTAGAGGCCACTGGTGTAAACCCTTTGCCACAGTATATTAATTAGGTCAGAAAAGAATCTGTGCAGTGATGAAATTCAGATTCCTATTATCTTAATGACTCATTTGAAATACATTTTGATGGGGTTATACTTCTAATTGCAAAAGAAAATCTGGGTTGGGGGAGGGGGTCATTTGAAGCAAAGCCCCCCACCTCAGTTATGATCCAATAATATTAACGGTTTTGCACCATTCCCACAGATAAGCGCATTTATCACAGCTGCGCTACTCATGGACAGAAGTCACACCATGCCATTCTCTTTGTTCATTTTCTGGAGCACACATAAGTGGATTGCCATGGTATGTGGGCAAAAGCCCTGATTAGAGTTACATTAGCAATTATTGTAAACATGCTCTGTATGATCTGTGTACTTATGCAAATATCACACCACTTTCCTAACTGAATGTCAAAACCTGCCATCTCATCAGTTTGGAGTTTGTCTGGTTCATTTAGTTTACTTCCTCTCCACACACAGTACATGTAATATGAACACTTTTAGCCATTACAGCAAAATAATACTGGTTGAAGAGCATAATTACAGTCCTGAAAAAAAAATCTAAGCATGGCAGTTTCATTAGAAATGTTACATCACCTATGGGTATTTTACTTTTTTTAGCCCAAAAATATTCCCTCTTCAATTTGGGCTACAGCAGGCGGATAAAAGAGAATTAAGCATCTGATCTGGGCTCAGTGGCCCGAGTGTTACATTAGACATTAATCCAGAACAGTGGAAGGTTGGAGAGGGGATAGCATCTTTTTAATCCTGCACTCCACCCAAGCCAAACCCCTCGTCAGACACCAGGAGAGACTCAAACTCAGCCCAACATCCTGTTTCCATGATTTACATAAAAAAGGTGTGCAAACCTCAAGACTTTATCGACTTTGGCAAATAATTTGAAATGTTAGCCTTTGTTTTTGAAATGCTCAACATGAGCAGTGAAGCATTATAGTGTGACAGAATTTTCTAGAAGTCTTTTACTACACAACACCTTTTTCCTACACTTCCCATTGTCAGCTCCATCATTCTTCAGTGTTTCCTGTGTCTCAGTCTTCCTCACAGGGGCAAGTGTCCTGGTGAGCCCTCTCAGTGCACACTGTCCCCCTATATGTAACAGATGTTAGTGGGGCAACAGTTGGTATTGAAGGGGAGGGGCTTCAGGCCATCTGTCCAGGGTCAAGGTTTGAAAAGGGGTGGTAGAGATGGTGGCACGTTCGAAAATGGTAAGTATTTGGTTGTAAAGAATATAGCACACATTGTGATCCTGCTCAATGTGTGCTTTCATTTCTGATTGCCTTTGTGAAGGATTTGAGTGTGAGATTGGGGAACTTAAGTGCGTTTGTGACTCGGGCTATATAAAACTGCAGCTTTAGTGCAAACACACCATCTTGTGGTCAGATACAATATTACAACCAAAAGTGTACATATTCCTCAAAACTTTATTGATCTATTAAAATGCAGTTGGTTCTGAGTAGTGAGTCAAGACTACAGACTCTTGCAATGCCCTTAGCATTAACGTAGCAATAGAATTTCAATTTCAGTCATATGGAGTCCAACTGAGATTTAAGGCTCTCAAGTGTATGGTCTATATGATCCCGAAGACAGGCCATCTTCTTATGACAAACCTTTCTCTAGAAAAGAGAAAAAAGGACATGGAACAACCGCAATGCCTCATTTCATTGCACACAATCGACACAGATAGTTAGGACACTTACAATGTAGGCCTTTAGCCTCTCCTTCTCCAGGCAGTAGAATTCAGCCACAGTTAGTTCAGTGAAGTCTTTCTTTATGGTTAAGAATCCGCAGTTAGGAGAGCGTTTTATGTGTTCAGTCCTGGCCAGAGAAAATATAGAGACACTATAACTGAAAGTGGCTTATAAACAGGAATGCTATGTTAACCTTCAGCAAAAATCATAAAACTACAATGCATTCTAATATGACATTATTCCGATCAAGATTAAGAAATAGCTGGTAGGTTTTTCTTAATCATAATATTAATTTTACGCGGCAGCCACCTTTCCCTTTTGTTTTCATTTCATTCATTGGTACGCCACATTACAATTTGCCCTTTAATGGCTATGGGTAACTCTCAGTTCTGAATAATGCAGCTGTAAGGAATATCCGATGTGAAGTTACTTTTACATTATTATAATACTCTTTAGGGACTCAAAGATCATACAAATAGGTAGATATGGTGAAGGTAAGGGGCTGCATATGATGACATGCTTTCCTTACCAGGGATTATCATCTGGCTCCCAACCCTCAAGCTCAACCAGACAGAAGCAACAGCAGGCAACGTCAGGCTCATTCTCACTAGGGCAGTGGACAAACCCAGCTCTGGCCATCTGCAAAGGCAAACAAACAGCAACAGATGCATTAATATCTGACACACGTCTACTTCTTACAAACTATTGTAAAAAATAAATTCCAAGCACTGCATTAAGGAATTTCATGCACTAATAACTCAGTGGCAAAGATCTCACGTGCAATAAAAGAACAAAGCTGGAGGCAATATGTTCTGCATGTGTGAATTACACCGGCGGATGATATGCTTTTGATTCTCAGAGTGGTTATGAGCTGGTAACATGGCATATAGTGTTGCTCATCTAGTTAGGTGTCAGCAGCTCATCCGTCAAAGCAAGACAAGGGTGAGCAAAGGAAAGGGTCTGTGCAATGGGCATCTGAGGCAATGAAACTGAATCCGTCACCTGCTGAACCATAAATCACAACCCGCCACAGCCTTGGATAAAGAGCTGTGGTGTAGATTGCTGTGTAAACAAGGCTGGTGTATACTATCAATAATTATCCACATAAACCACAGTACTACTCTGTGGTTTAATGCAAATCAAGATGCATTCAGTAGTGCATAAGAGCTGAAATGAAAGAAAACACTCCACACATGAGCCCAATCTAACTCCCTGCAGGCCAAGGCCTCAACTAATGCGTGCCTTGCCTGCAGACAAATTCGCCTCCTGCTTAAATACATTGTACCACTGCACCGTCCAAATGAAATATCAACTGTAAATATTTTGTAGTAAATCAACAAATGTCGTGAGGTGCCAAGACTTGCCGGGATATCCGCCATGGCGCAGTGCCCTCCTTACTTTTTCAGGTGTGCAGTTACATTCTTCTCTGAACGGCCACTCAGCGAAGCTCTGTTCACGTATTTCGCGACTGTACATTTTGTCATAAGAGTGAAACCTCGTCCTCCATACGTCTATGCTGGACATAGCTTTAAAACGGGTTCAACCCAAGGTGCGTCCACTATACACTGTCAGTGTTGGCGTGGTTATATACTTGACTGGCTCGCGCACTTCCACAAGTGTTTTCACTTTAGGCCGATACGTTTCTCGCTGACGTTAAAGTTGGGCGGGACTGAGAGAGAAACGTAAGGTCACCATGGCTGCGATCGAATAATTATTTTCGTTTGGGAAGGATCCTAACTGAGTGACGCGACCCGGAAGTACCTAAGCCATGATAAGAGCTGGTCAAAGTCTCCAAAAGCGACGGGAAGCAACGTCGATGCCTCCTATGTTATGTCCTCTAACATAGGTTACACTGGATCACGCTTTAGGAAAGGATCGAGATCACGTCGCCCCCATTTCCTTCCCAGCTAAATTTAACCCTTCTGTTATGTTAAGGGTCAATTTGTCCCGTTTCGGTTTTTGTGTTGACCAAGCACTGGTTATCCTTTCTTTTTCTTCATGAAATTTTGTGACTTTTCCTCATCTGGGGTGATGAACTTGTGTGTAAAATCTGGACACTGTGATGTTTAGTGTAATGTCTGTGCAGTGTTTGTATACAAAGGTGATGTTGCGGGTCATTTTGACCCGGGCACTTTTATGTGGGTAAGTAGTTGTACAGATTCAAAATAAACATGCCTCTTTGATGTCCTTGTATTTTGACTGTCAGAAACCCAGGTGTGTGTCTCCCAGGTGTGTGTCTCCCTTTTTCTTGTCACTTTTCTCATGACATCTCTGCCACATGCCACACCAAAAATGAGCTCCAGAAGGTTAACAGCCGAAGAAGCTTTATCACAGATTTTGAACTCGGATAGTGATGCAGAGGAAAAGATTTCAGAAATAGAGGATCTTTCAGAGACCGAGGACAATGCAATTGTTGATCCAGACTATCAATTTTCTGATGATGAGGCTCCTCTTGTGTGAACTGACTGTTTTGAGTGGATTTACACAGTACGGGTCAAAATGACCCGCAACATAATTAATGTAATTTTTTTTCATAACAACATAATACAAGGGTTAAAGCGAAATATCGACTAAATTCCTCCAACAGTTTGCTGAAGCCTCAAATGAGCTTGAGTTGAACTTTAGGAAATATTTTTGCACAGAACTGACTATGAGTTTTATCCCCAAGCAATAGCAGTGAAATCAAGAGATTTTTCATGGCCTGTCTGGACAGGAGAAACAATTACAGCAACCCGAAGCTCTTTAAGTGTACATATGGACATGTCAGTGTTATTTAAGTACAGACATTTAAAATGTGGACCTGTTCTTTAAGGCGCTGTAAGCCACAGCTGTGAAATGACAACTTTTCCCTCTGAGCATGTCAGTTTTATAAGTTCATATCTTTTTCCTAAAAAGGTAGAACTAAATCAATTTACCCCCAAATTACAGTCACATCAACTGTAATGTGTATTCTTATCACACTAGACAAAGTGGGGGAACATTACACCCCAGCTGGCAATTGAGAAATTTGAGGATGCTGTTTGCTGAGGTGATATTTCCCTCATTCCTCTTATCCTGACACATTATGCAATGGCTTATCCAGAGCCACAAAAACAATCAGGTGTTCCTGTTGAAGTAAACTGCTCAGACTTGAATTACAGCTTCCAGCAGGGACATTTGAAAAATACTTTTTGAAATCAAACAAAAACACAATAAACAGAAAACCAATTGTGCAATTTATGGTTTGTGGTATAAACTTTGTGTTTATTAAGTTTATTATTAAGTATGTTTATTACTGTGAGAGACTGGGGCAGTCCTGGTCTGCACTGTGTCCCTGTAACACTACCCCTCAGTCCCCTTCGTGCTGAAATGTGCTTACAAGTGTAAACTGCTGTGCTTTTCCCCTTCTGACCTTATCTTCCTGCAGAGTGCCTATGGGAGTGCTGAGATGCAGTGTGCCTGCTCATAAGGCTGAGAATGTACTTTTTTCTGTTTTTTTTTTTTTTTACTGTACTTTTACTGTGGATTAAACTCTAATAGCTAGCAGACCTGTGAGAGGTTATGTTGTGTGAAGGCTTGTTGAGCAGAAGGCCTTGAGTTAACTGGACATCAATTGTACATCTGTTGACATGTTACAGTAGCTCCAAGTGGCCTGTATGGTGGTGGGCTGCTTAGTACAGATACTGCATAATAACATCTACTTCTGAATTTCTGCATGCGTGTGTTACTGTTGTCATTCAGCAATTTTTCCATACATTCAAAATTTGTTCTGTTTTTCTCAGCTTTCACTGTTTTCCTCAACATTGCTGCAGCATAGGTGTGAGATTTACCTGTTTGCCTTCCTTCAATCCCAAGTTCTGTGCTGACAGTGGCCATTTGGTATGTTGCACCAGTGAAAACCTTTATGTAGTTGAGAGCTTGAGTAATAAAGTCCCATTACAGTTACTTAAAGAGGTTGAAGAATTTGCTTTGTTACCGTCCCTCTCTTAATGGGTGGTCCTTTGAGGCAGACTGAAACAGAGAAACTGATCCTTGTGCTGTACCGCAAATCACCTTTTCAGAGGTTGATGTTTCTCTTCTCTGTCACTGTAACTCACTTTCACTCCTCATGCCTTCATTGACATTTGACTCCCTTTCCTCCCCTCCTAACCTCCCTGCCACAGCCTTTAACTCTCAGCTCTCTCCTTCCTCTGACACAACCACCCTCACTTATTAAGGTCTGCCACGATTAGCTGCTGGAATCTCCTGCTTCAGCTTTGTTTTCACACAGGGCTGAGAGGGAGGGAGGGAGGAGATAGGATGTAGAGAGGTGGAGGGGATGTAAGAGAAGCAATGTGTTTGTGGTCTCTATTTCCACATGTCCTTTACAATGCCTTTGTGGGTATAAGACCATGTTGTTTGTATACACAGCTCTTGGAAACTTTTCGAATCAATGAGAACAGCTGAGGATCATTCCGGTCATTTTTGTTGCGCTTGAAGAGCCCAGGCCACTTTCATGCTGGGTAGGAGTTCACAGAAGAAATTATTGTTTCTCAAGGTGCCTGTTAGGTGTCAGAGATTGGAGTCACTCAATAAGACCAACAGGACGAGAGGTGCGATCAATGTGGAGCACAGGTAAGAAATCACACCTATTACCATCTATTGCTATTGCATCTGTCTGTTTCTAAAATAATTCTGTGCTGTCTATTATGGGGAGCGAGAAGTACACTGGACATCTCTGTGTGCTGATTATTCTGTCTGTTGTTTGTTTTAATGTTACAAATATACTTTGCTGCAGCAAAGACTTTATTAAGCTTTATTACATGAAGTGATTAGGCAAATAAGTATATGTATGTGTGTGCATTCATGTGTTTGTAAGTGATTGGTCTTATATATATATATATACACACACACACTATATGTGTCTGTTGGTCTGACAACTGTACTGACATTTCCACCCTTCTTCTGCTGCAATCACACCCAGATTGACACTTGTCAATCCATGTGCATGTGTGTGTTTGCAAGTAAGGAACAGTTGTTTTTGTGAGATTTGTTCACGCCAGTGTGTGCACAATTTGTTTTTATTTGTTAGAACAAAATTAGATTTAAAAAAATACATGCTGTTTGATGTGCGCACAGAGACAAATTTTTGTAGCAGGGATGTGACTGACATGTGATTTTTTAAAAACAATATCTCCCATCACTTTCAACTGAGGAATGTCAGAATTATCTATGGAGAAGACAATTACTTCAAATTGATATGTTATACAATACACACATTATAGGTAATAATGCGTAGGAATGTGTCTGCCTAAAATGTTTAGTCCAATGAGAGCAGCATAACAGAAATTATTGTTACAAAGATTCAACATGTATGAACTGTGAGCAGTTATGGAGTAAATGTGTGATATGAATGTGGTTGGAAAGAAAGACGCCCTGTTCCCTGGCGCTGGTGTAAAAATTTCAGGGATGTGTGAGAGTGTGACAGTCAACATCAACATTCTCCATCTCTGTAGGCGGGCGTGGATTCACAAGACAGGCACACCCACCACCTGTGTACACACACACACACACCCATGAACTCTCACAAAACCCACAGTCTTTCTAATTCAGTTACATTTTCATCAAAAACATGATGCCAACGCATGAACAAACATACTGTATAAAATGAAATGAAGAATACAGCTCACAATACTTAAAGAGAGAAAGGATCAGGGAAAGAATGAAAGTAGGGAAAGTCTTTGCTTTATAGTTTATTAAAATAAAGATGTCAACAAAAAATCATGTCATTTATGGCAAGCAGTTATATATTCTTTTGTTAGTTCAGTTTGATGCACAGTTTGATTAAGTGCTTCTTCTGTACAGGAGGGAAAACAATAGATGGTAGGGGTAAATCTGGGAATTTTTTTTTTACACTTTATTTAACCGAGGTAACAGATGAACAGTCAAACAAATAGAGCACAAAACGTAACCTCCTTCCAAAAGGTACGATCAAAATAGAACATGGGCATTGTCATATATCAAAATCTTTCCTGGGGAAAAATTATTGCACAGGAAACATACTGTACAGCTGGCCCCATTTTCTGCTCCTCTCCACATCTGATCAATAGTCTAAATTTAGTGAGATGATTATCCCTCACAGTTGCAAACTGATATGCTTCACTGTCAGACATGCAGGCTCAGACCAGTTCAAGGGGAATGCAGAGGTCCTTTTGTCCATACTGAGCTGACTTACTGTTATGTGCCGTACATGATTTCAGTGAAACCAGTAAAGGGAATGCGTGCCATTACAGGCTCATTACTTGACCTATACAGTATATAGAGGGATTACCGCTTTCATTTACATTTACCTAAGATTTCATTGTCTTATAGGCTTTAGCAACTGGTTCAACACATTATGAGGCGAAGTGCAAGTATGCTGCCTGGCATTTGCCTGCCCCCCTCACCTTTGACCTTCATAGGCAGTCTCTGAATTCACCACCGCAGTGCTAGCAGACACCCAAGGCATGATATATGGCCTAGATGCAGCCTCTATATCAACAGAAGTCATTTTCTTTACCTCAAGCAAACAAACTCGAGAAGAAGTAAAAGGGCTAACTTACATTTCTGGAAAGTCACAAAGTGCCTGCAGGCCCAAGCTCATGAAACACAGCTATAATTTATGATGAAGAAAAGCTGCATTTTGACACCACTTTTGAACCATTGCAAGAAGGTGAGTTAGAGTCTGTCTGGCAGATTTCAGTGAGCGTATATTTACTGTGTGTCTCCCCTGCAGAAAAGAATGAGGAAGACAGATCACAGCATTATATGATTGGTGGACTTTGTGGTGCTCTCTCCCCCAGGTTTGATTTATCTCTCACAGACTATTGCTGCACACAAGCTGGCTGAGTCCTCCCCAAGACCTTCACAGTCCAGTCATTCTGTTGCATTTGACCTGCTGCACTCAGGATTTCCCTAATTAACCATAAATAAACATTTCCAGTAATGATACTGGGCTACTGTACAAGTTATTTCTGATCCACTCTGACAGGCCATCAATACAAGACCAGCTGTTCCTCGTGTCTGTCTGTCTGCACCCCTACCACCCCCAACCCACCACCCCATTTGCTTGCATGGGTCTGGAATCATAATCATAATCAGCCTCTCGGTTTACTCACTTTTCTCATCATTGAACATCCAAACTAGTAACAGGGGCACTGAAGCTGGAAACCAGTGTCTGTTTATAGGGAATTAATCAAGTGTTGACAGACTTAAACCAGTAGAGGGCAGCACATGTTAACCAGTAATCACTGTCAAGGCTCAGCAGCGCTGCCGTCTATATTAAGTCTCCTCTTACTGTGCATGTACAGGTGTATTAATCACATTGTGGGACCTCACCTTGTCCTGAGAAAAGCTAGTCATATCAAGGTAACGCTTAATTTTAGGGTTAAAACTTGGTATCAGTATTAAGGTTAGAATCAGGATATGGGTTAAGGTAGAATGGGGGCTAGGCAGCTAGTATATAAGGTCAACTTTGAAATAAGCCTCCAGGCACTGACACGCCATTCACTTTGTCAAAAGTTTGCTCTGTCAAATGCTGCTACATTTTTTAAGCTCTGAGGCATTTCATCTTTATTATCATGTAGATAATGAACACCACACTGAACCTACGGTATCTGACCCCCTGTCTTTCACCTATGCATTACAGGATATTCAATAAGTAGAATTATTAGGTTAGGTTACTTTGTGCTTAGTGCTAATTTTAGTCAGTACCAGTAATTGGTATAGGCAAACTGTATATGATCCAGCCAAGGAGTCTAATTTTAATCTGTTGTCCTTGTCATTCAATAATAAGTTTTAATGATGATAATAAGAGTTTTAATGGGGCTGTTCTTTCAAAGGAAATCCCATTTTCCATTCTTCCAAAATTTCTTACAAATTTTCTGAGCATTTGTGAGTGATTTACCTCTAGCAAGTGGATGACAAATGAAATAATGTCAGTTCATTATTCATTTAAAATATTCCCCTAGTGCCCATTTAACATGTGTCCCATGTTGCCCTCAAATCCACAGTTGAGAGAGGTCAGCACAGCATCTCCAGAATGATTGATCTGTAGCCAGTGGCAAATTAATGGGCCAAATGTCCCAATTTCCTATCGTCTTTCCTCTCCCTTCTTGCATTTTCCCACCAACTTTGCATCAACCCTCTGCCCACATAACTGTCCCAGAATGCCATCTGTCCTCCTGTCCGCTAGACCGCCCTCACCCCAGCTCTGCCTTGTCTCCTCTGACCTGTCCTCCCTCCTTCTGCTTTTCTACGGATGATACAGGATCTCCCTGCTCCGATTTCACACTCTCATCATGACATCCATTAAAGTGGTGCTGGGCCCTGGGCCCCCGTTGGCCCGACAGCACATTAGCACTCGGCCCATTGAACGCCAACAAGGGCCGGCTCTGAATTATTGATACCAACACAACTAATGAGGAAACCTTATCTTAGCTGTTTTGCTGACACACAAACACACAGACAGTGATCGTGGTTTTGGTGATAACTACTGTTCCAGCTGCTAGTGTCCCATTTGTTTAAACTAGCAAATATGCTCAGTGCATGTGTGTGTTTGATGCAAGGACTCACTGGGTCAAATAATTAATCTGTTTGCCCTTTTGCATTTTAAGATGTTTTGTCCACATCTGCCTCTTGCTTAGTTCATTACTTAGTGTGTATGCTAAACTACTACCAGGTATTAGAGCTTGTTGGTAGTGTGATGATTTTCATGCACCTTAGCTGAGAGCTACCATATGTTCAATAACACCAGCAGCTTTTACTCAGTGGATTTTACCCAAATTTACAATCTGTAAGAATTTGTGTGGGTGTTTGTGTCCCTTAAGTCTGCCAGTGTTTACATATAATGGATTAAATGTGTGCAATGGAGCTGCTGTGCAGAGAGGTATTGGAGGTGTCAGCATGCCTCCTTAGTATTCACTCCAACACCCTGTGACTCACAGCCTCAGTCTGAGAGCGTGAGAAGGGTGTGGGGGGTGGGTGGGTAGAGACAGAAAAGAGAAAGAGAGAGCAGGACAAGAGGAGGCACTATGAACATCAGGCAGCATTTTCCCTAGCCCCAGGCTCACGTGTTTGTATCTGTGTGTTTGCAAGCATGCCTGCCCAAGGGGATTAATTTTTTGACAGCTTTGTTAAGCCTTCTCTTAAGCTTCTCAATAACAATGTGGCTGTGTGATTTTCAAAAGGTCTCTCCGTCTCTCTCTGTCTCTCGTTTTGCTGTGATTCCTCTTTATGGGGGAGACGAGAGAGACAGAAGCAGAGAGCGGTCCTTGGACATGACAGCAGACGTTATTTGAGTGGCTTCTTGGTGTGAAGGAAGTGGACCATAAGAAACTGGCCGTGAAGCTCCTCTTCAATTAGTGATTGCATTACTATGGTCCACTGTTTAATTCTCTGCAGCCCTTCTTCTGTGTCCGACTCTGTCTGTCTTTGTCTCTGTATTCCATCCTTCCGGTCCTCTCGACTTGTCACTCCACGTCTCTTCATCCTTCTGTCACTTTGTATTTAGTTTAATCGCTGCCCCTCCTTCTTCTGTTTCCCCTGCTCTGTCGCTTTCTATTTCATCTCTCCTTCTCCTCCCCGACTCCACTCCCAGTCTAAATTCCATCCCTTTGACGAAAACACAGAGGTTGATAAAATGCGTAACCTTGCCTGGGCAGGTTAAGAGATGGAGAGAGAAAAGGGGAGAGAGACAGAGCCACCCAGATAAAAGGTTAATCCTTTAACAAGTCCACATACACATGGAGTCAAAGGACAGAGAGGGGGAGGGTAATAGACAACAAACACAATAAACAGATCTGACAATCGCTCTCTCTCTGTGTGGGGAAGATGGTTGAGGTTGATGTGGGAAATGAAAGCGAGAAACAGTGGTTGTTGGGGGGGGGGCATGGCATTTTCAGTCAAGCTCTGCCTCTCCTTCATGACTTCCACTCTGCATGATGACAAGTGTCTGCCGCTGTTCCCATTGGCCGAGGCTGCCACCAATCAGAGCAGAGGCATGTAAGGTGCCTTTAGGTTATACCCAACCCCAAGAACAAGTAGCGGGGAGAGGGAGAGTAAGTCAGTATGTAAAAGGAGTGTAAAAGTGTGTGTTTACAGGAAAGACCACAGTAGGCTCAAACTTTACAGTGCATAGAAGACCTTCCCTCTGAAGCTCCCTGTGAAATGATACAGCTGAGAAGAAACTGCTTATCAGCTGTTTGTTGAAGACCACTGCAATTCCTCCTGGCTTGCTGTGGAGAAGGAGATATTGGCTCTGCAGCCTTCCTCTGTGATTGGCTGTCACACTTTAGGCTCCCCCTCCTCTCTCTCCCCCCTCTCTCTCTCTCTCTCTCTCTCTCTCTCTCTCTCTCTCTCTGTGTCTCTCTCTCCTTTCGCTCTCTCCCCTCTGCTTCTTACCCTCTCCATACTGTCCTCAGGCTTACCTGAGCCACAACTGCAGAAACGCTGGACCCCCTCCTCCACATATACACACGTACGCACACACGCACGCACGCACACACACACACACACAGACACACACACACACGCGCTCAGACACACTCTCTCTCTTTTTTTTCTCTCTCTCTCTCTTACACACACACACACGCTCAGCTTTTCACCTGGAGAGGGCAGGCGCAAGGGACGACATGTGCAGCAGCAGCAGCAGCAGCAGCAGCAGTCTCTCCTCACATCTAGTGCTGCCGCTTTGAGTTGCCTCTTTCTGGAGAGTGGAGAGGAACTCTGAAAAGAGATTTTGGAGCCTTTGTCCCTTGGCAAAAGCAGGGGAGACAGAGGCACTGAGGGATCACTTGTCAACCCAGGGACACCAAAGGCAACAGCATGATTTTGGGTGAGTTGTTGCTTTTTGGTGCGCAGGTTGTTTTTTTTTTGGAGAGGTCAGTCATGTTGTTGAACCACTAATCCCTGCTTAAACGTGGCCACCAGCAGCTCTTTATTAACAGTGCTCTCTGCTTGGTTTCCATTCCACACAGACATCTGTCAATGCTGAGTAGTGGCTCGGATGAGCCCTTAAATCATGGTTAGTGTGTGTAATTACAGTAATAGCGTGCCATTAATATGGCAGGTGTGAGTGATGACAGGGAAGGTCAAAGTGTTTGGAGCTGGACTGTATCATTATGGGCTGTTTGCTCACGTGACCAGGCTCCACCATTCTCACATCCCACCAGTAGAGGTGAAGTGATAAATATGGCTTCACATCAACCTTTTGTAACTAATGACATGCAAATATATAAAACTACTTATACATTTCTTTAGGGACTTTGTCACACGAGTACCCAGTTTCTATGTAACCTTTTCTTAAAAGCATCACTGAGGAACAAACAGGTCATCACACAAGTGGCCTTTTATAAAGAAAAACATAAGACGACTCAGTCCTTTGCTTGCAGCAGGGTAATGCTTGTAGTTACACAGGGTTCATCTTTTCTGAGTCAGCCAGTGCTTTCTTCTTTAGTATTCTTGTGTGATATTGGCCATGTCTGGGAAAGGGGATTCTGTTTGGTCTCTGTGCTCTACGCTGTCAGCTTTTACATTTATAGAGAGAATGGGAGCTTGTCCCTCTCAGTCCAGTGACATGAACGACTGCTGAATGGATATGATAGGAAAAACATTGGGTGTGTGTGCTCAAAAAGTAATGCAGTGTGTCAGCTTGTTAAAGTGTTCTAGAGTCTTCTAATTTGTGTATGGCCGTGTCTGTGAGACTGTGTGTAGTTATTGTGTGTGCATTTGTTCTAAGTGTGTATGTGTTGCTATGTGCTCTGCCAGAGAGGCCACTTTGTTTTAACGCATGCCTGGGCTGATTCAGGCGCAGCTCTGCTCCTCTGCTCTCCCGGCAGGCATGTTTTTCAAGCAGACATCTCTAATGATTATAGGGAGTCATGTAGTCTAAGGTGTGCACGTTTGAAGTGTGCACGCTGAAGAAAATGTATCCCCCGTGAGCTAAAGGCTCTAAGCAAGTTATTCAATTATGTGCTATAGAATGACTGCTTAGTGAGGGAACTTTCTCATGCAAGTTTTTTCTTTTGTTTGTTTTGAATTGAGGTTTGCATCATTTCGTGTCATTGTCTGTTGTCTATCTGTCGTGGTCAAACGTGAATTCCCTGACTTCAGCCTCATTTAACTGTTAGGCAAGCACTGTCTTGATCGGCTTTCAGGTGCTTGCAGCTCCCGTAAATAATATTTGGTCAGGACATGTTGACAGCAGCATTAACCCTGCTGTCTAAACAATGGGCAAACTCACTCATCAGAGCAATGGTTTGAAGTTAGGGTAGTTATTGCAGTGGGTCTTTTTTTTAACTGTTTGGCACAGCAACTGTGGTAGAAGTAATAAAACATGGAATGTGACTTCTGATGTGCGGGGCCATTTTTTCTGCCTTTGTAGGAACACAGAATGCTATGAGTATCAGTTCACAGCATGTACAGCAGATATTTACACCAGACTGAGTGGTGTTTGAAGAGTGATAATGTTCTGTAGCTCAGAAATGCCATATCTTGGTATATTTCATCAAATCTAATGGTCTGTAAAAATCTTCTTCCGTCAAACCAGCCAAAAGAACTGACCTAGACTCTTCCTTATTAAGTTGTCAGTTAGATAGGTATCTTTCATTATTTCCGTCTGAATATTAAGATTTTCCAGTGTACGACATTCTGCTCCATTTGCATGATGATGTGGTTGCTGAGTGATTTGACATTTGTGGTTTCTTCCTCTGAAAAGGGTAATGTCATTGTAATGACCTTTACAATTCTGACACTGCCTGATCTGGACCCCCAATCAGCAAATATCCTGATTCAGCTCACTGATATAAATCTGCAAGGCTGTGATAACATATCGCTTACAAGCGACATTATATATCATTAAAAAAAACCAACTTCGTGTGTGAATTATGAATGGTGTGCATATGTGTGTATAAACCAAATGCATCACTAGCTGTGGCTGTATGGCTGGTAGTCTGTTCCTATCCTTTGTTTTGTATGACCTTGAGAAAACAACCTTTTACAGTGCTGCTCTGTCCTTAATATCGTATTCACAAATCCATGCTAACTAACCACATAAGCAGTCCATGGACGTTGCAGAGGTCTTTGGCTGCTGTTACAGTGATGACAGTCCTGATTCTGATAATGGCATGGTGTTGTTCTGCTGTACGGAGCGCTCTATACAAAGCTGCGGGCAGCCAGCTTAGCTCTGCCTGACATGGGCTCTGCACCAAGTCAGAGGTATGGGGCTGCTGCTGATACTGTGTGCATGTTTGTGTACTAAAATACAAGTGTGTCATCTGGACAGAGAACAGAGCAAAGAGGTAAAAGAGAACAATGGCAAGCTAATAGGGAGCGTAATCACTGGACAGATGTAGAGCCTCTCGATTGACTGTGGTGTCTTTGTGATCAGCCGCCATGTTGTGTGGAAAACTCCTACTCTTCCAGCTTGCTGATGCCTGGAGGGAGCTCCTGGTATGGAATCCGTTTTCAGATAAAAATGTCTTTAACGTCCTCTCACTGTCACCCAAAATGCTGCATGATGACTGTCTGACAGGAGTTCCTGGGACATCCCGTTTTGTCAGCGTCATCTCAAAGGAGCTTCAGTCACAATCAGTTCATGTTTGGATGTTGTTTTATGTCACATCTGTCTTGTCTGTTCGAGTCAGCGCTGACCTCCTGAGCTCAGGGCCATGCAGTCTATCTGTCTCTTAGCCTTTGTGTTTGTGTGCCCACTCTGGCCTCATCTGTCTTCATAAAATGTGTCTCTCCTTTGACCTGTCTGCATAGCTATTGCTCATTCCACTCACCCAGCTCTCCACCCCCAACCCCAACCTCCTGCACACACTCACCTGGTTCCAGAGGTCAACTCAAAGAGACACCTGAGAATATAATAGATCAGCATTTTTCTTTTCCCATGACTGCTCTGCTCTCTTTGTTTATCTGGCACAGTAATTATAGATCCTTAATGATATTTGGTATGCATAGCACAGTTAGTTCCTTTAGGCTTCTTTGCATACTCAAGATATAAGCGGAAGGTGTTATGCAGCTGAAACTTGAGAATTCTGCAGTGAAACATGCTGACAAAACCAGGCATGGCTACTTCTCAGTGCTTCGGCAATGCTAAGACATAAACTTTCATAACTGACGAGCACCTTTGAATGATAAATCTCACTAAAGTGCTCTGTAAACTCACTGCTAAATTGCTCTGCTATTACATTTTTTTCTCTCACAGATGGGACACTGACTTCATGTTGTTTTGAATATCCTATTTCCTTACAGAGAGAACTTTTTCTCTGGCAAGTTATGGTGGTGGTGGTGGTAGTAGGGGCCGGGTCATGACTCAGTACTGTGTGATGAGAGTCCATGGCACTTGACCCAGTTCACCTTTCAATAGCTCCTCAATGTTGCAAGGCACTCATTTATTAAGACTTATTAAATAATCACAATTAGAATAGGCCTCAACCGGGGTCTCAGGAGTGACTGAGGATGCAAGATAAATGTGACACTGCAGTGTGTGTGTGTGTGTGTGTGTGTGTAAAATGATGGGGGTTTGTGTATGTGGATGGTTAGAAGAAGCTGAAGTGGCAGTCTACGTCTGGCTTAATCCGGGTTTGAAGAGAAGAGTCCTCAGTCAAAAAGCCCCTATAACAGGTCTCTTCCTTTTCTTCCCACCCTCCCTTGCTCCTCTCTATTGCTCCATTTGTTTATGCTGGAGTGACTCTGTGTCAGCAGGTTGTCAATATTGTCTGTAAGAGACTCTAATGAATAGGCCTGTTATTGGACTGGTGGGAAGGCAACCCATTGTGTCTGTGAGTGCATCTTGTGTGTGTCTGCACGTGTGTGTCTGTCTGCGTGTGTATGTGGCCTACCAGCGTGTATAGCACTGCAGAGCCTTGGGAGGTGAAGGTGTCTGTTCCTCTGACTCCCACTGCTTCATTGGCCTGACTGCAGTGCCCTCCGTCAATGACCATTCATTAAAAGTAAAGGCCACAGTGGCACAAGAGTACACATGGTTTCATTTTGTGAATTAGAGTGATGAGGTCTTTTTTACTCAGAACACACACTGAATATTAACACTGTGCTGTTTTTCAGTACATGCGTAAACCTGAATAAATTGTAGGATACAGTTTACACACACACACACACACACATACACACACCAGCGCCGGCACCTGCCACTGTCGACAGTTTGGTGCTGTTGCTCTGTGAAGCACAAAAATGCACCTGTGTGTGATTATGGTGTCACATTAGTGCATTCACCAAGGCAGTCTGGCTGACTACTTACTGGGAATCCTGGGGCTACAAGACACCTGGGAGTCGAAGCCTGGAAAATGTTCTGTATGCTTCAACAGTCCCTCTGATCACCAAGTGGAAAGAGGTGCAGATGATTCTTTACACTGTAGCTCTGAAGGAGTTTGCAAAGTGGCACTGTTACCTTTATCATGGAGGAAATTTATTGTCTTTCCTACTTCTTGATGTATTTGTAGTATTTAATTTATCGACCTTTTGATTGTCAGTTGCCTGTTGTTTGGATTGAAGTTCATGTTTTCTGACATTCTGTTCTTTAGGACTTTGTATATATTTGGAACCTAATGAGCTGAACTATTTTTCCCAAGATTACTTGCAGGGCATAGCACCGGATGAACACTTTTGCCTCTGAAGGTTTTGTATTACCTTCAATTAAACATTATTCTTGATGATAGCTTTATTATTAAATGCCTTCATTGCACAGGCTTCTTTTCCTCTTCTCCATATAAAAGAAAGGCATTTTGAAATAGTGAGGGCAGCAGAGTGAATGTCTTGTTAAATCCCAGTTTTATTATTTCTGTTATCTTACATCATTGAATTGGTTCTGTCTTTTATCTCATGATTTTGGTTTATTTTGCTGCCTTGTTATATCATAGTGTAACTTGAGCTTGTTTTTAATTTGCTGGCCTGTGTGAAGCCCTTGTAACCTGGGTTTTGAAAAATGCTCAATAGTGATTATTATTGTTGTTATTATTATAGTGATATAACACTATCATTCAGTAAATGACATTTGTTGACTCGGAGAACCCTGCATATTGACACAGTGAGTTTTAGAAATGGGCATGGCATACAGGTTCAGGTGCACAATAAATATATGGGAAAACATATCACCGAACACACTACACTTAAACACTGTTAAAAGGTCAATATAACAATTTTTTCAATTGCATTTCATTTTCATATTTTTAATACCAAATACAGCAGTCCGCTGCAGCAGTGCTTGAAACACCAAAATTTCATCACCCGCTCTCCTTAGAATTATGAAAATATATGAAACACATGTTAAATTAATATCTGATTCAACCCTTGTGTTTTCTCTTTACCAATCATGCTCATCAAATGTAAAAATTTAAACTGTTTTATTGATCAACTCATGTAATACTTCAGAAACAGTGTTGGAAGGTGCATGAATAACAATTTCCCAAACAGCAGCCAAGCATAAAAAGGTTGAGCAAAGCTAACGTTTGGCGGCGATAGATGTTGCATTAATCATGCCTGCTCTATTTCTGTGTGCTCAGAAGAGAAGATGGGTAGAAGAGGAAGGGGAAGAGAGAGGGGGAGAGAGAGCGAGAGAGAGAGAGAGAGAGATTGAGAGCAAGGGAGAAGAGAGAGAAAGGCAGACAGATAAAATGGAGTGAAAAGTGTCCTCATGAAAGAGAATTACCTCCACCCAGCTCTGGGGGGAAGAGGAAATTCCTCTGAGTGCTGTTGAGATAGGGTTTCACACAAAGACCAAAAGAGAAATCAATTCTCCTTGAGATGCAGCAAGGTCAATTCATAGGGGCATGGCTAGAGAGGAGGAAGCTGAAGGGGAGGAGGAGGAAGTTGATGAAGCAACCAAAGAATGGGAGAGCGGGACCGAGTGAATAGTGTAGGAGGAGAGCGACTTAAGGGAGCATTGGAGGGATAAAGGCAGAGAGGAAATGAGAATGCAGCAGAGATGAGAAAGACTGAATATGGGGTGGGTTGACAATTTTTCAGTTAGAGCTGCCCCATGGGGAGAAATAGATGCTTCCTTCCAACAGCATGCACTGAGCTGTAGTCTTTCTGTATCATATGAGTCATGCAAAGAGGAAATGTGAGCAGTATATTTGACACACTGTTGGGAATGTCATCTTACAGCCCTGTCTGAACTTTACCCATAGCCGCGAGGGCACCTCCTCACTCCGTGACCTCATCCATTGAAACAGCTCTAGCTTTACTGCCACAGGGTTAGCCAGGCACACAGACTAAATGAATAGTACTAGCTTTTGCTTCCAAGAAGCCTTGAGCTTGCTTTTAATCCTTAATGTTACATGAACAGCTCAAAATAGCGTAAATCTCCACCCTTAACGCCTTCCTCCTGCCAACTAAATCTGCTCCAATGTGTTTTAATGGTGTGTGTAATGGCTGATGAGATGCAGAACGACCTGGTACTAAAAAAGGTGGCATTAGGTTGAGGTCAAACCTGCACTCCATGGCATCTCACCAATTTACAGATATTGTAGCTTCAGCCAGCAGAAGGGTTGTTTAGAAATGTTCAGTGCAGTGCTGGATGAGAGCCGGGGAAGCCGCGCTAGCAGGTAGTTATGGGATCCGCGTGGCGCAGAGCTTAGTAGGGGTGTCTGGTATGCACACCTGTCTCCACACCAGTTCCCTCAACAAGCGGCCCTACCCCTCAGAGAGAGGGAGAGAGAGAGAGAGAGAAAGAGAGAGAGGGAGGGAGGGAGAAAGAGGAAGGGAGGAGAAGGGGCTTTGCCAGGACCTGTACCACAGCTCCCTGCCCTTGCCTAGGGGGAGCAGGGGGGAGGAGGAGAAAGGGAGGATCAGGAAGATGAGGTGCCAGAGGTGTGGATTAGAAGGCTGTAAGGGACACAGGGGTAATGTGGTACCTGAGGTCATCCATTTACGCTATGACACTACATCTATTTACCTTGTGGCTGGTGTCTGTTACATGATGTTTTTCAGACTCTTGATTTCCTAGAAGGGCGACTTTTACAAAAAACCCGTATTTACTGGAGTGATTTTTGTGTTTGTGGTATAAATGGACCCAAATGCAGGTCTCTGAAGGAAGAGTGATGGTAGATCAGTTCTGAATTCTCAAATCTCCAACCCTGCTAGTTTCTCCCCATCGCAGCAGCAGTATCTGCCGCGGATGGATGAACCCATGCTTATATGTTCAACACAGTTCTCGGCTGACACTGGAATTCAGACAGTATTTGTTAACGTGGTTCAAAACAGCAGCGATGAAAGGTAACAAATGGGAGGCAGATAGGAAGGATGGAAACCAGAATTTCCATAAAATTAGCATAGTCAATGCACTTGGCCCGACGGGACAGGAACAACAGCATCAACGTAAGCGTCTTCACATTGCATTCTTCACATCTGAATAATGCTGGTTAATGTTCGGGCTTGTAATGGGATTGCTTATTAATTTAGCATCAGGGGTTTGACAACATGTCAGAGCACAGCAGTAGCCAGCCCGAATGCAGTGCATTGTAACAGCAGCATTTCTGCCTCCGTCCTAAATTTTCTCATTTGCGCCCGTGATAGCTCGTGTAAATGTGAGAGATTGTATTTACAGTAGCAGCAAAGATGGTTTTCGTCTCTGTGCTGCGCCAATAATCACCAGCCAGCCACCGCCACAAATCTTCATTAGAGGATTAGCCGGCAGGGAGACAGCTTGTGTTCTTTTCCTTTTATTGGTGGCCCTGCGTCCAGCGCTTTCAGCTTCAGCCCTCTCCCCTTCATGTCTCCTCTGCTTAGACCTGTTGACATGGCCGTGGCTCACCTTGCACTCACAAACACCTGTACATACACTCTTTGTGCCTTTTTGTTTGTTTCATTATTAACTGTCCTCTCTCAATCTCAATCTATCTGTGTCTCTCTCCCACATATGCTCAAAACAACACGTACTGTACATAATGCTCACATATCCTGTCAGTTTGCCCCCTTGAGGTGCATCAGCTGCCCAGTGGGCATTCACACTCAAGACAGAACAAATTAAGGTCACAGCAGGGAGAGTCGAGGCACCAAAGGACAACACGAGCTGCCAAGTGCATCTGTGTGTATGTGCGTGCATATATTTTTTTTGTCTCCTGCGACCTCTAAACAGTGGCATGACTCCAGAGAGAGCCATTGTGAAATGGCTCTGGTCCCACTGAAAGGAAAACTGACCCTCATTGCACCATTTTGCAGGATAAAAGATCCCATCACCCTTTTTTGGAATTCAGGCCAGAAAACAAAGTGATGAATGCTCCTTTGAAAGCTCTTTGATATCACCTGATGTAGACCACAGGATTAGATTCCCTCTTGTGCCTGCTGGTAGTGTTGTGACTCACGGTTGTTGTTGGCCCATCATTGCTGCTCTGATACCCGAGGGTTCTTTTTCACACACTTTGATGGTAGGCATACACAGCAGCCGCAGACACACCGGAGCACACCGATGTTCTGTTTTTGTTTTTACCTGCACTAGAGCACAGAACAGGTACTTGTCAAAAGTACATGTTCCACAAAAAAATTCAAGGTTCTGCAATGTAAATTTGATACATTTTTTTGGCTTTTACTCCAACCATTACTTTTTGTGAATATTAGGTAAGGTAAGATAGATCAGTAGATTTCATATATCCTATCATGCTGGCAGTCAAAATTTTGAGGCCATTGACTTTTACATCTGCGCTGTTACGCCAGCGCATGACTAAAGTCAGCTACGTAATGATTCTGGCTGGTCCCGGTGGGGTCCAGAAGTTCCAGAGGTCTCATCTCTGCCAGCCCTGAGCCTCAGACCTCCCCTCAAGGGCAGTATCCTATTCTGCCTGACTGTGCGTGCCTGTGTAATCCATAGCTGCAGGGAGGGTGACCTTCACAGCAGGCAGCCTCACAGCAGGTTGTGACACAGGCACTCAGAGAAGAGGACAGGCTGGGTAAAAAAGGGTGCTGGGGGCAGGACACTGTGGTTCTTAGATAATTACCTTTTCACATTATGCTCTACATGTGGTTGCTCCCTTTCTTGTGCATCAACTATGATGAATATTAAAGTGTTCTTTTCCAAAAGTCTTTTTTTTTTTTAAATAAAACAAATCTCACACATTCATTTAATCATCTACAGTGGATTTAGTTTTTAAATATATTGCCATTTCTGACAAAGTAGGATTTTACTTTAAAAATAAAAATCTTTTTAAATAACCTTTATTACTATAATTTTGTAAGCATTCTAATTGAGTATAGCCCAAACGTGAGTGCAAGTCTTGGTGGTCACCGTTCATTCACCGCTAAAGCTTCTTCTTGCGGTTTCGCCCTTTCTCTTGGAGGAAAATGCCATTTATCATTTAACGTCTGCTGTGTGCATCCAGTGCATCCCGTTACCCCAAGTAAAGGTGAAGCCAGAGCCAGAAAAAGTTATTGACAGTTAAGTGAGGAGATGACGCAGCCAAATAAGTCCCTGCTCATGAATGATGCATGTCCCCACCAGCCCTGATGGAGAAAGAGAGCAAAGCTGGATGACAGCTGGGGTGCTGTGTGTGCATGGTGCAGAACAAGGTGAGACTTTTTTATGGTAGAGTCCAGCACACATACGCTCTCTTTCTCCCTCTCCCTCTCTCTTTACGGAACCCTATCTTTTTTCTATTTCCCTTCTTTTCCTTTTCTCAAATATACACAATATCAGTTGTTCTCAGTGGGGTTGTTACTCTGTACAAGTCTCCCCTGAGCCTGCATAGCCACACAGTGACCTTAAAAATGATCTGCTCTAATGCTCTGTCTCCCTCTCTCTACCTTTCCTCCACTCTCTTCTCCCCTTGCTCTGTCATCCTTTGACTCCTTCTCTCCTTCTCCTGCTCTCTTTGAGCATCTCCCTCTCACTGAGCCCCTCTATTTTCGTCAGAAACAATCACTGTATTTTCCGTCTCACTGCCCCGCGCTGCCGCAGTCTGAGGCTCTGATAGCAGCAGAGAGGAGGAGAGTGATGAGGGTAAAGGGTGTGGGCGTGGAACGTGTGCAACACACAGGGTAGGCACAGGAAAGGCTACATAATGGTTTGTTGTCAACGCCACTGTAGCGTCACATCTGTCTGTCCCTTTAGCAGCAGTGGAGCAGCAGCTAGCACACATACCCACCCTGTCCGCATCACTGAGGCTTTACACCACATTGTCAGTGACCTCACGCACGCATGCACAGCGGCATGTACAAGCATGCAAACTGCACATGCATTCTTCATTACTGCTACTGACAGGAGACACTTGGTTATTTGGCTACAGGTGCTAAAGGCATACCCAGAGTAAGAACAAGGAGTAAGGCCGAATATTATTTTTATACAAGACGTGAGCAACTCTTTAACTGCGATTCCATAGTTTTATGAAGCTGTGGTCAAATCTAGAATAACCCTGAGAACTACAGTTGCAGCCTTTTATATAAGCATACACATTTTCAGAATAGCAGCTGGGCAAAAACAAAGGAAAAGGAAAAAGAAGGAAACAGGAGAGAGATGGAAATGAAGACAGCAGTCTGCTTGTTTCCCGTGGCTGTTTGTATTGTTGAGGATACAAACCAGTCTACCAGCTGATCCTCTTTGTCCTCTACTTTGGGCACATTCACAAACATGCCCACACACATATACATATGTCAGCACTGGCCTTAGGGGCCGCATCAATATTCATTGAATCTGAAACTCTGACTTGTCCCATTTGCTTGGTCCAAGACAGACAAAGAGAGGGTATTACTTGGAGGATAATTGCTGGTGATAAACTACCTCCTCAGACACGGCTACATTGATTTGGACAGAATGTTTGTGTGAGAGAAAGTAACAGTGATAGATCTCAACACTTTACAAACAGACCCAGCAAGCATTTGAATAAAACATTGTGCATGGGAACGGCATTGTTGGTGAAAACCATTAAGTCTCAGATTAGTAGCAAGTGGCTAATGCAGTCAGTCGGTGTATAAAGCTGTGTAGCCCTACGCCACTCAAACAAACACATCAATCTGACTAACAGTGTGTGTCAACATGCTCCATGATTACCATTCTAATCCCAGATCAGCACACAACAGACCACAGGAGATCATTATAATCAGACAACAGACTTGAATATAGTCACAGCTCAAATGTAGAATTCTTTCTCACACAAACACACAATATTTTTATGGACCATTTGTAAAATGATGTTTTTGATCATCAGCACAATGTTCTGTAAATGGATGCTGAAATCCCTGTTGTGCTTTGCTTTCAAGTTACTGAAAATTGGTAGTAGTAGTAGTTATTCAGTTACTTCAAATGTAAGTTATTTAAGTAATTACTGCATAAGAAAATAAAACGTTACTGAGGAGTATTATCACTATGATGAAATAAGCAGTGGGACAATAAAACACATTTAACATGTTTTTTACAGAATTATTTATTGTAGCCAGTCAGCTAAGTCAGTGATACTGGTCTGGCAGTTTCAAATGAAATGAAAACTGTTTCTAATTTACCGACTGCTTCAAAGGATTAGAGTTACTGTTCTTTATTGTGTCTAATGTCCACATTAACAGGAAAAAAGTTCACATTACTCAGACTGTCACCCACTGTGTGGCTTAATGTTGATGGACTGATTCACTCAATTACACTATAAAGTCAGGTGCTGGTTGTCTCTGTTTGCTGTAGTGTGCAGTTGTATATTTCATAGCAGACAAAAGTAACTAGTTATACGAGCCTGTTTAAATTGCAGTAGTGGTGAATAAATTATGTAATTTGAAAAAGTAATTATACAAGTTACTGTCAAAAGTAGTGGTGTTACACAAATGTGCTACTTCCTAAACTGGCTATTTAATGTACACACCGACATACACACATACACACGTACAAACAATGCCTCTCAGCAGTTGTAATTCATGCACCAATTTTATAGCACTTCAGCAGTAATGTCATGTAAATGTGTCATGATTGTTAGAGATTTTATGGTGTGTTAGTGGAGTAAGGAGTCCCTGGAGGGTAGAGAGGGGGACTATGCTGTGTCTGTGTGAGCGTATGCATGAAGGTGTGTGTATGTTTGCAGAGTTCATAGTCATCATGTGCTCTTGTTCTGGGTCAAGACCCCTTCACTTAGTAGTTTTGAATTTAAATTAAGGTTGTAATGGATGCAAACATGAAGGTGGAAAAGAGAAATATACAGGTGTGTGATGGTGTGGTGGAGGTTATTCCTGAAGAGGTTTGAATGAATGGACATGTGTTAAACCACTGTGAACACACTTTGTCCATAAAATAATGTGCTACTACCTCGCTTTCACACATGATTGCATTTACTTCTGGTTGGTTTGGTTTTATTATATCATCAAACAAATGAAATACTAAATATAGAAAAAATGAAAAAGCATATATAACATACAAAACATTTATGCATGTCACAGCATAAAAACTTTAACTTTAAACTTATAACTTATTTCAATATGTGGCCCCAATGGATGTTCACACATTCATTTCTAGTTTGTCAGAGCTTTATGTGTGCCATTGAATCCAAAATAACATGATGAGGGAAACATAGCAGAAAAAGCAGAACTTGTCTGTGAGATATTTTAAGTTGGTTTGAACACTTTAGCTCTTTTGGTTTCAATAAACCACATTTATAAACCAAATAAAGTGCAGAGACTAGTCTCCTGTAGTTGAAGGATTAAGCCACTTTGTTTGACAGTAAAACCTGACAGCATTAACCTCGCACATAAATTATGTCATTAGTAAATCTGTCCAGACGATTTAAAACAAACTTTGTGACATATTGCGCTTTGTGATCTGTCGCTTCTGATGTGGAAACCCCATCACTCCCACATACTTGCTGCATACTTCATTAAAATTAAGCCTGATAAGATGTCAAAAAAACCCAACAAAAAACACCTTTATACAGGCTGCTACAGGCAGCTCATGCAATGTCTACAGTATCACATTCTGATGATAGGACAGAACAGTAACAAGTTTAATATGAGTCAGGATTACTTGTGGCATGTTAAAACCATTGAGAATTCCCTTTTGTAATGTTGTGCAGATTTAGGATATGAGTACCTCTGTGTACTTGACATATTTCATTTCATCTGGTCTCCTTAGGATTGAAATTGTGCTGGCGCGGCACATCCGAGTCTCTCTCTGTCTCTCTCTCTCACACACACACACACACACACACACACACACACACACCTCCAGCTGCACACTCACTCACCAGGGTTCCATTGGGCTGTCCTCCAATGTTAATGCTCAAGGCTGATGATGGTGTGGGACGGCATGCATGTCACACTGTCAGAGCAGAGCAGAGGAGGGCAGAGCAAGGGGGAGGAGGGGGTGGGTAATTTTGGATGCATGGCATGTGAAGTTAGGATAACCATCTTTTCTGCAGCTCTCCTCCACCACACCGTTTGTTCAATTACCATTTACTGCAGAGAAAGAGAGGGACAAGTGAGAAAGAAAGAGGGAGGGAAAGGGAAGAGAAAGGGCGACAGAGGGAGGAGGAGGAGGAGGAGGAGGAGGAGGGAGGTGCTCAGTGATGCAGGGGATGAGGAAGTAGATGTGAAAGAGTTGGAGTGAACACAGTGAGTACAAAAGCACAGGGAGAGAGAGAGAGAGAGAGAGAGAGAGAGACACGCAAAAGCATTCTGTATACAAAGGTAGGGAGAGAGCAGAGGACATGGGGTGAGATGTGGTGCAGAGCTGACAGAAAGATGACAAGTAAACACACAGTGTCACATAAAGGTGTCAGCGCAGTGCCGCGTCCTTACACTACATGACAATCTCTGCTGAAAAATGCCAGCGGTACAGCACCAGCAGAATCTCATGCGGCCTTTGCTTAGACTTGTACATTAAGGGATGTAAAATCTGTGCAACTTAATTTCCTTATGAAACAGCTGCAAACATGCAGGGCTTCTGTTATGAAACATGGTTTCTGCATTGATAAGTGTCATGGGCAGTGAGTGTAGCTTTAAAAAAACAACAAAAAACCCCTTATTCAAACAGACTATCCAGCTCTCTGCATGGGGTTCCAACCGCACCAAAGTGAGATATACAGAGATGTAGCTTGATCCACCAGCTCCTCTCATCAATTCCCCCCCTCTTTCCTGCAACCCCCCTTTTAAATCCTAATCCCTCCCTGCCCATCTCTCTTTAACTCCCCCTTCCTCCTCAGTCTGTATGTGTGTGTTGTGTGCGTGTGTCTGGCTGACTTTGGCTCCAGTATACAGAGCAATTACAGAGATGATATCCACTGTCAGTCAGCAGCTCACAGATGAAGCCGGGCCTCTTTAACATGCTAATGGAATGCCAGATTCAATCAGGCCTTTGTATGGCAGAGGGGAGGGCAGCACTGCTCATTAAAAAAAATAATAATAACAATGAGGCCCAGGCTGCAAAGGCAAGCTGCACCTAAGCCGTGGCACTGAACTCGCTCTTCTACACTGCTCTTTCAGAAAACACTCCTGGAACCTTTTCAGGAGGAGGTGGAGGAACACACGCAGAGTGCGTGAGGGTGCAGACTCCCTGAATCATCTGACAAACAAAAAGAGATGATGTCAAGTCAGCACTCTGTAACCCCCTCCACCTCTCTCATTCTTTCTCCCTCATTCACCAAGAAGGCCTCCGTCCCCCATCCTTCCTCCACACAGGCGCATGCGCACGTATGCACACACACACGCAATCACACACACTTTCTGAGTGTATGATGAGGAAGTGGATACCAATTTCTCATTGGCCTGTATTATCCGGCAACAGTCGATATAAGCATGACGGAAAATGGAGAGAAACCTTAGCTTAGTTGGTAAATGGTAAATGGTAAAATCCACCTTGGATTATTTTTTGGCTGTGATCAAAAGCTTTCTAGTAACAACTCTGGTTTTTCTATGGATTGAACAAACACAACAACTATAGTTATAGTTAACAATAGTTTATGATTGCAGGCCATTTTTGTTACCATTTGAATTATCCAGGGTTTCTCTTTTTGCTTCATTTTAGCTAAGCTAACGGCCTTCTGGCTACACCCTGATGTTTAACAGAATCGTCTAACTTTCTGCCAAATGAGAACATTTCCCAGGTTGTATCTAACTTAAAATAATGCTACAATGATTCAATATTTCACTGTGAAGTAGGAGGATTTGCAAGAGAAAAAGAATGTGCAGAATTGATGTTGCAGAGGCATCCGGGCCTTTAGTCTTTAGTATAGGTCCAGAGTATACAATGCCCACAATGCTACCGTGCTAGCCCTGTTTTAAGTTATGTTACAATTTTTTTTTTTTAACATTTCTATGATCATCCCTACAGTAAGGTGTCCTTAAATGTCTTTGTGATCTGAGGAAATGTTTGGCCAGTGTTTTGATTCCCAGGGGGAACCTCTGGTGTAACTCATGTGTGTCACTGTCACATTTAACAGGCACATTGCACCATGTTCAGCATCTGATATCATCATTACTCTCATTACCATGCTGCATCAGATAGCTTTTCAAAAGCCCAGTGCTCCTTTCATCCATGGTGCTCTTTGTTTAAGATCTCTCCATGGAGGTGTGATTCATGGATGCTCAGTTCCTCTTTATTCGTCATACATCAACTCTGAAGAATGCATGCTCATGTGTGAGGTTGTGCAACTTTATGTCCATGTCCTTATCTTTGTGTCTATAGACCAGAGAGTTATCACAGCCAAGATCAACCACAGCTCACTGAATAATGCATTACCTGCTATCGTGGAAAAATATGCTGAATATGCCTCAGCTGAGCTTGAAGGTGTGTGGGAGGGGGCATGAAAAAGCATTAAAGCTTGCTCTTGACTTATCTTCAATGTATGAGACAATAGAGGGAAAACATTGCTTGTTACCTTGACAAATGAGCTCAGGTCTTGTTCAAGGAGGTTTCCACCTTTCATAAAATGAGCTATGCCAGGGGAATTGTCTTTCTGTGTCTGTCTCATTCAAAACGTCTCAGTTAAACTATGCTGGCACACAATTTTGGTCAATTGGTCCATTTTTAATTCCAGTTCTTGCTTTAACCTTTAAAAATGCTTGGTGGCTTGCCCTGATTCTCTGAGTTTATAAACCTCCCATGATGCCTGCAATTCTTTACAGAGGGGAGGTGATGGATGCTGATTTAAACAAAAGTGTCATTTGAGGTCACACCAATGACAAGTGACATTACAGAGGAGACCCCCCCCCAGCACTTAAAGAGATTGGGCTGTAGTTGGACTGCCCAAGGATGAACAGAGAGCGCTATGTTAGAGGACATGCTCGTTTGTTAGGCTTCTCCATATTCATAGACAATGCACTGCAGGGCTGCAATGAAAGCAGTGGCCGGTGGCCGCCAACCATAAAGTCTCCTCCCCCACTCTATTAGGCTGATAGCATATTGCCCTCTACCCTCCCAGGGGAATTTAAGAAATGAAATGGACTGGCAAACACCAGGCAGGGGTATATTATGGTTGGTGTTCTTCAAACAGCACACAGTTTATTTTTTTAATCCCCACATCCACCTTCCACCAACCCATTGTGCCTCCTCCTTTTCTCCTCAGCCTTAGGGCTGGGGGTCTAATCTCAGAGAGAATCTGGTGCCTTTGTTGCTTTGCTCCAAAGTGTATTTGGGTTGATCCACCTGTTTGTGGCTGAGTGATAGAGTTCCATACCTGAGGGCACAGGTTTCTGGGAGGTGCATGGGAATAAAGTCGATGGCTATTGTTCCACCTGGGTGTGTGACCGCCGCCATGAAAAAGGGAAGAAGGGGAGGAGATGAGACAGAAATGTGGGTTTGGATGGGGGCTGGGTTGCAGTGAACAAGTGGGAGCGGATCTGAACAGGCAGAGGACAGGTGGAGGGAGAGGGGGTACATGTTCCGGTGTACTGCCTTCTCATACGAAGAATGTCACCTTGTCCTCGTTCTTTCCCGTCTCCCCCTCTTTTTCTAGTTCTCTCTCTCCATTTCATTTCCCCTCTATTCCTGTTGCGGTGTGCTGATGTACAGACAGTATTTTTTCTCCCGTTTCTGCCAGTGCTATGAGTCTATGTCCCCAGCGCCACCCCCACTGCATTGGATCACTGTCTTTCAACAGACACAACAAAGCAGTGCTCCTGTTCCTCCTCCATTGCATTCCAACAGTCCATCCATCACTGACTAAGACATTGCCCTCAGCCAGCGAGACTCAGACACATCTCCAATGGACGACGCTGTGATCATCTTACAAACCTGACTGGCCGTCAGCCAAGGGAGGAGCATTCATTATAAGAAAAATACATAAAAAGATAGAAACCTGAGAAAGAAAGAGAGCAGACAGCAGGGAATTTACAAGAAAACAGGGGTGCTGGAAGGGAGGAATACGAAAATTGCTGTGAAGCTTTTTGTCATTTTAGCGGCTGGATGATACAGTGAGGAAGGCGGTTTATTCCATATTAGATGTGATCACTGAATCTACTGAAACTGCTGGGCTTTATATAATGCTTATTCCAAAACATGTGTTTGTGTAACATGGAAACTGTACTGTCTGTTTTGTTTGTTTGCACCCTCTTTCATTGCAGTGTTCTTTGGAAGTTGTATAAGTATAGCACTATGGAGATATACAGTACACTCCATCAAAAATGTGTCTTTTGAGTCTCAAATACTGTAGGGTAGACAGGTGGCTCAGAAACATTGTTCCTCGCTGAGGGTGTCAGATTATTTTGTCAGTTTAAGTTTACAGTAGCTCCCCATGTATTCAAAGTGAGTCATGGCAAAAAGTATCAAATGTCCATAGAAACTTCTCAGCTTTCTAGAGCTGCCATCGTCTGTGAAAAAAGAAAGCTACAAACCTGTCAGAGTCACAGGCAGTGGATATTTGATCCTCAAAAGATACACTTTTGGCGGAGTAGGTCTTCAAAGGTCCAGGTTTATAATGGAATTAAGGTAACTTAAAACACTGGTAGCTTTGTAACCACGTGGGTCAGGGTAAGTGCTAAGGGTTGAAGTTTGGGAATAAATGTAAACCCATGACCTGACATGGGTGTGTGTTTGCACACATTTGTGTGTTTGGTTGATGCACTCATTGTGACCCTCTCTCTGTGTGAACACTGTAGCAGCGCTGTATGCCTCATCTCTGCAGTCGGCCTGTGCTGGGCTGCGCTGTACTGTTGTCTCTGTGTTCCCATCATCCCTGGCTGTCCTCTCCCATTAGCCCTGACATTATTTGTCTGTCATTACTGACCTCAAAACAGCACAAACACTCTCCGTCACCCCACACGCACACACACGCATAGGCTGCACATTTGCTGAGCCATGCACTGCAAAATGATTATGTGCTTGCGCATAGTTCAGACTTAATTACATGGTATGCTTTCAGCACACAAGGTGCTATAGAGATAAATATCACACTGGAATGTAATGAGACTGAGGCCAGTTCAGACATATTTTCATTAAATCTATTAAACCTGTCCAGACTGGGCCAGTGCAAGCTGCAACATGAAGCCCGATGTACGGCTACTCGCCCAAAGTATCATCATTGTCAGGGCCGTCATTGATTTAAGGTGGAACCAGAGACAAACAGGATATCAGTCATGTTGGAAGGCATAGAGCTGTATCATTTTACTGGCCCACCTTTACTGCCCTTGGAGGGATAGAAAACACAGATCCAGTGCAAAAAAGAAAAGGAAAATTACTGAGTCCTGAAATTTGGCTTTGCAGGGCCGATGGGAGCGCAGCAGCATATCTACAGTGTGAATCAGGAAGATCGCTGCCCTTCGGCTCTCAAGATCCCTTTGCACGTCAGTGTACGAATGTGCCTCTGTGTTTGTGTGTCGTAACAGTTCCCTCACCCCAAAAAGTAACAAAAGACCCAAAAGTTCATTTGCTGCCAAACGAGGAGGCAGCATAAGATTTATCTGAAGGATTAAAGGGACGTGCATCTGCTTCTGTGGCTCAAGCATGTGCACTGGCCCTGTTTATTCAGTGTATTGTGGAGCTGATGGTTGACAGGCAAGGCAGACGGGGTATCAGAGGCAGACTGTCTTCGCCCTCATTTCATCACATTATTTTTGCATCATGCCTCCTCCCTCAGCTCCCATCTTTCTTCTCTCTATCTCTCTGTTGGAATCCCCAGTCAGCTCCTCTGTGTCTACCAGAGAGACAGACTGGCAATTAAAGCCTCCCAGCCTTGATTCAGCTACTTAGGAGAGATCAAGGTAGGATTTTTGGGGGGCTTTTTGGGGCCTGCCCCTGCCATATTATCTCACTAGGGTGTCATTTACCCCCCCCACACACACACACACACACACACACACACTGTTATTATACACAATACTCCCCCTTGGGAGAGATTGAAGGTGTACATGTAAAGTATATCTGTATGTAATGTGTGTTCGGGTGTCTTTGTTTTTCAAGGAGCCTTTGTGTGTCTGATGTTATGTGTTACAGGTGATAGTCGTTTGGAATAGAAGCAGCTCTAGAAATGTCTGGAGATAAGCTCCCTATTCAGATTACAAAGGGACAACAACAGATTGACTTTCTGGTGTGTGAATGTGTGGGTTTGGGAGGCAAATAACAGGCAGTAATTTGTCCATTCAAGTAAAAATGTAAACTATGCATGTGAGACTTGTGGTTTTGTAAACTGCCCATTTCTCTGAAGCTGCATTAACTTTGTTTGACCTTCATGTTGCTGTTACATACCTTTTTTTTTTACTTGTCACAGAGCATAATATTGTGCGTGCTGCAAGCTGTAGTTTACTCGTACCTTACAGTACAATGAAATTAGTAAAATTGCTGTTCTTCAAATTGGTAGGTTGGGTTAAAATCTAAAAGACCCACAATTAGAAGGGAAAGTTTAACACCCTCCCTGAAAATTGTGCACAGACAAAAACATGTTGCCGGTGCAGTTTGGCTGCACAGATGCTCACAAAACAAAACAAAACAAAACAAAAAAACCCCGCCTTACATTTCACTACTGATACTGCACTGTTTAGGTTGTATGCAGTTGTGTGTGTCACAAGTCTCACTGCAGTACATATATTTGGATTAAGGACAGAGATATGTTCTGACTAATATTGACTAACGTGCTGAAGTCCTGAGCCGCAACCACTGTATAATATCACCATAACTAAGCTCTCATAACCTTTTTACACTGTCCAACATACATGCGAGTGCATACCTTACATGCAACCACGATGAAACCACCATGAAAACAGCGAGGCCAACTCACATTAGTGGCAATCACAGAAGTTTCAGGTTTTCCAGCTTCCCTGCATAATCCTTGCATTTAAGCATAGCATAACACCAGCAGTTCCAGGCAGCAAATCAAACAGATCCTTATCTCCATCCACCTACCTTGTGTGCATGTATTAAATTTAATGGGAAGCTAGAAATTAGCAGACTGTGATTTGAAAAAATGTGGAAGATAAAGATCATAGGAACGTGTAGTTTTTATATTTCATAATCATTTCTGGGCGCCAAGAAATTGAAGTTGAAGTTGAAGTCACAGAGGGGCTCTGCAGCACACTCTTGTGGTCACTTACAAATAAACCTGCAGAGGTTTGGGGGGCTGGAGGATTTGCTTGATAGCAAGAGGGTGAAAAGCAGGAGCACTAAGTGAACCTCCTTGCTTTCTCTGATGAAGTGCTTCCCCATCTGCAAGTCACTAGGTCCTTTTTTTACCAGACAAACTCTGGACTAATGATCTGCATGGAAGGCCCTGCTGCAGGATCTTGAGGTGACAGGTGAGGCATCGGGCTGATCCAGTGCTTTAAGTGAAAATGAAGGAGCGTATATACATAGGTGTGTGCAGTCAAACTTAAAACAGAGTCAAATGTTTTATGATGGTCACAGGTATAAAGCCAGTGAGACATGTGAGTTGGAGGAATGTTGCCTTAAATGGGCCTGAATGGATAATCCTTTATATGCGTTAAACTGAGTGCACTGATGTGTAAGTGTGTGTCAGAGGAAAAGTGAATTCAGTCTTCTGGAACACTGTGCGTGAAAGTGCACATACTTGTGTCTTATGTGTCTGTTCATGCATTTGTCTGCTGCTGCCACCTTTGTGTGTGTATGTGTGTGCGCGCGTGCGGTTTCTTTGCACAGTTAAGCAGGGCTTTTGGCCAGGCCTGTGATCCTGTTGATTGCGCTGGTGGTCAGGTGAAAGGGGGGCACAGTGTCCCTGCTGGGCCTGAGAGTAGAAGGGAACAGGACCAAATTTTCATTCTCTCCCTCCCTCTTGTAGCCTGTGTGCGCACGCTATCACACCGCCCCTCCTGCCCAAATGAATTGGCTATTCCTGTAGACCTGGGCACAGCTGTGTACAGCACAGAATACACACTGAGCTGATCATGAGGGAGGCACAAAGCAAATTTGGAGTGTGAGATGAGAGAGAGATGGGAGGGAAAGTGGAGAGAGACAGACAGACAGATGGCTTGCCATCCGTCACACACTACAACCCATATGAAACACGTAACCCAGCAGGGATGTAACAGAAAAACCTGACAGCTTTGCCTGACTACAAATACTGCAATAATAATAAGCCAGTCATTTTAGGTCATGTGAATTCTCCTTTTCCTTGGTTATGAAATAGTCTGGCATCCCCAGTTTGTATCTCTACCATGAGTTTGTCAGTGTGCAGACATCCACCATCCTCTGAACTGTCAGACTGGGTCTGAGGAGCTGCTAATGGTGTTCCCACATTACAAGTGTACTCTGTCGTGTGTTCATGTGTGTGTGTGTGTGAGAGAGAGAGAGAGAGAGAGAGAGAGAAAAGGAGGTTTGATGAGAGACTATGTTGCAGTGCAGCTCCTGGGGTCTTTAAATCCTCCCACTGACTCAGAGTTCTCTCAACAATATATACATAAGCCGAGAGCAGATTTTCTCAGGGTTTGGAGCCAGTAGTTAGTCTGAAATCTCAACGCACTGCAAACAGTGGGTCGATAAACTAAATTATGAACGCTGCACAGTTAATCATTTAAGCCGCTACTTGACACAAAATCTTGAGCTGTTGTTTCATCATATTAATGCCAGTCAGGTGCTGCATTATCAAATGTACTGAATCTTATCTGTGTTTCTGTGGGTAATATTCCAACATCAGATATATCCACAGTGCTGTATAAACACTGTATGCATTCCGGATGTTTCCCTTGCCTCTGGGCCATGTGGAGGACAGGTGCCTGCTTCACGGCCCTGCAGAAAGGCAAGTTGGCAGTCTGACTGATACCACCTCCTTCTCCCTGCCTCTGCTGCCAACCACGCTGGCACATCTGTGCCTGTCCAGCATGCCTCGTGCCAACTACCCCACACTCATTGTTCTCTCCTGAATGCATCCAGCGCCCATGGGAAGGAAGGCTGAACACAGTGTGGCACAACCTACACAGCCTGTTAGATAATCTCAAGACATGAAAAGATTCTCTTAGCCCAGATTTGAGAAACTGTGTTTTTGTCTTGCAGCATAGGCAAGAAAACACCCGATGGGGATTTTATGATTTTATTTTGTTCCTCTATCAAATTCTGTTTCTAGAGTTAGACATTCACTTGAGAAAAAACATTTCTTGATGTAACAATAATAATAATAATAATTCTAATAATAAAATAATATTTCTGAATAGTTTTCACTATCATCAAGACACTGCATTTTATCATGATTATTGCATGGAGTAGGAAACAGGCACAAGACACACCAAACAAAAGGCAGCAGCAGTAAGAAAATTCTATGATCCCCATCTTGTATTTTAACTGTGTTATTTGCCTCAACTTGTTCAAGCCACACACACGCACACACATAAAGGTAGAGAATTAAAAATGTCCCATGAAGAAAATGGATTGAGGAGCATTGATTTACGTGCATATATCTGTGTATATGTATTTCCAGAGTGGAGGCAGCAATGTGGCCAATAGCAGATTTATCAGAGCCACGCAGGCTGGCGAATTATTCCAGATAGGAGAATCAGCCGCTCTCTCTTTTGATCTCTCTGCTGCCTGCTCTCTAATTTTAACTCTCCCTCATTTCCCCCTTATACTAGGTCTATACTGCACCAGTTTTCATCTTTAATTCTTTCCCCACCTGCAGACAGTCTATTTTGTTCTTTCTTGCTGTTCTCTATATGTGCAATAGCAGTGTGGGCATGGGTTTTGCCTTATTCCCTTATTCCAAATGTAATCTAGTCTTAAATCAAAATTTCAACTAAAAATGCCCTTACTCCATAACTTAAAATTGTCCTCACATAGATAGAACCATAAAAGCTTGCACACACACACATTTATAGCACACATGAGTTGCAACACCCAGCCTTCTGGCGGCCTCCCACAGGCCGTTTAAGAGCTCTGATTATGGGGCCAGCTAGGATTCCTGGCATGTCAGAGGCTTAAACAACATCCAAATCACTGTCCGAATCCTCTCAGCTCTTCCAGACTGGCCTGTCTGTCACTCTGTCTGACACAGACATCCATGCTGAACAGACTCCAAAACCCAGTAAGGAGAACAGAAGGAAGATATGTGGCAATACTTACACTGTTTTTTCTCACTTACTTTTGTGTGCAGTGATTAGCTTTACAGCATCTTACAGGTATTGTCATTATTGATGATTTTTGTCCATTATTGTTTTAATTGCTCTGTTAATCAGTGTTCAGGTAACTCAGAAAATACCAGAAGACAGTATAAGATGCCCAACATAGTTTCCTAAAGGCTATATCTCCAAAGTGCTATTGTTTCCCCCTAAACTATATGCCATATACAGTATATTAACTGCCATAAAGAGAAAGAAGCAGCCACTCAGCACTAGTGTTACAGCTTTGTGCGTGCACGGCAGCACACAGTGTGTATGGTTTTATTATGTCACGTGGTTGTCTTCTGTTGTTACACAACAGTTGCTTGGAATACAAAACACTTACGACTTATCATTTTATTAGACCTGGCTCTAACGTGAGATTTTGTCAGTGTGCAGAGCAGAGCCTGGTGGGAGCACATACAAATATGCACCTATTCATAAACTTCACAAACACACAAAACCTGCACAAAACACTTGCGCAGGTCACACAGGCAAATTTCTGCACCATGCAGCGATTTGTTTGATTTACACTGTGAGAAGGTCCCCAAAGAGAGGTTTAAATTAATGGGGTAATTATACACTAGGAGAAGAAAGCAGCTGCGCACTGACAAACACACACATGCCTCCATGTATGCACACACACACACACACTAAACATGTACGTGCACAGTCTCCTATGGGACAGAGTCTTTGTTTCAAGGACGACTGCTCCTCTCTCTCCTGTCTTATCCTCAGCTCTGTTCAGTTCTTTAGATTTCAGCTCCTCCTGCTGCTGCACAGACATGTTGTGTTCCCTGGTCAGTCAGTCTTTCTATTTGTCTGCCTGCCAGAGGCTGGCTGACCCACTGCCAGCAACAGTCTCCTTGTTCAAGTGCAGACTCACTGGGGAGCTGCAAACATTACCATTGTGCCACTTAAGCTAACAGGAGTGTCATGCCTTCCCAGTAAAACACACACACACACACAAGCTTGCTACGGAGACATGGCCATGTATCAACATGCAGTATAGTGTTGTGATAAATGCAGGCAGGAGGTAGTGTATTAGTCATGTGTCTTAGTGGTACAGCCCCAGAGGAGCAGCTGCCTTCATCAGCCACGGAGGTAGAGGTAGAGGAGGGAGCAGCAACAGCACCTCCCATCCTTTCTCCTCACAACAAACAGCTGAGAAATGTGAATCGGGAAGAACATAAAACCACATCTCAGTATTAATACTTAAAGTAAATACAAATGTTTTGTATGATAGTGGAGATTTATGAGTCAGCCTGCAATGATAAAAACAACCCACCATCTGGAAAACCAACAGGCACAAGTGCACTAACTTGTTTCTGATGGTTAAATAGTTGAGCGTGTGTGTGTGTGTGTGTGAGCATGAGCTTGTGCCTTCATACATTTGTATCTTTGTGGTTTGTTCAGTGGAAAAAAACTTACATGCCCAACTAGAAATAATGATGCAGTACTCTCCACCTCGAGGCCCACAGATGCGCAGCAGAAGGCAGCTGGGCTTCAGCTGAGACAGCACTTTCACTTAGTCTGACAAAGTCAGTCGCTCTCTCTTTCTCCCCCACTCATGCTAATCCAAACTTTGTACAGCGCATCTCCTGACACCATATTCCTCCATGCAGCAGTCATTTTATTTTCTCTGATCACATTCAGTTGACATAAAGCCTGATGGAAAAGTAGAGGTGTCAAATAATGGGCAAATTATCATGCAAAAGTGTGGAGGCAGGTAGAAACACACTGCAGTAGGAAGCAGAGCCGGGGACAGCAAGTAACGGTGCGAGAGAGTAGCTTAGAGCGATTCCAAAAAGGAGAGCGGCAGAGCTTTAAGTCTCGAGAGAATTTGAAAGCCACAGAAATCCAGTTGTGGATATTAAGAGGCTTAATCTAAGAGCTTGCTGAGGCTGAGTTTTGCTGTGTGGGCCCCATCACTATCATCCCTGACAGAGGTTAAAGAGGAGACGAGGGAGGATAAGGAGGAGAGGGAGAGAAGGCAGGCGGGAGCAATGACGAGAAGAGGGAGCCGTGTATCATTATGAGAGCCTATCTTGCTTCTATAGGAGAATTAAACACTCACATAGCACACAGGTGTGTATATGTAGAGTACACTTGTATGGCTGTTCATGAGGGAGCATGTATTTCTCTATCCAGTCAGACAGCATGTTGGATACAGTGAAAACCAGGGAGCATGTGTCAGATGAGAGGAAAGGAATCAGAGTCTATGATTCACTCATTCTATAATTAGACACAACCAAGTAATCCAACTCTGGTGCACGAGTCAGAGGACATAAAGCAACACATGCTGAGATGAAACTCATTATCATCAAGCTGCAGATGTCTCCCAGGAGAGGAGAGAGGAGGAGAAGAGAAGCGAGGAGACTGGCAGCCAGGTGGAGGAATCCCCACTGTCTCTGTGGCGTGTTTTCCTTCCCGTTTCATTTGATGGGAATGTTTTAGCTACTGTAAATTCTACAAAGCCCACAAAACCATCAGTATCACAGCATTCGCTGCTGCCCTTTGGTGCTTCAGTCTCATCAAGAATGCCTCTCCCCAGCAATCACTGGAGCGTCCTTAATGGCCCAAATGCTGCTTTTGCATGTTCCGCTGGGGGTACCACATAGCTCATTCCACAGAGAAATAATTGCTTTCGCAGCACAATTATGGCTCATTGTGCTTTTTGGAATTCAGTAGCACATTCCAGGAGGCAACAGTTTGTGTTGCTCATTACACAATTTGTAATGATCTCCACATTTGTTTGTGTTTTTTTTTTCCTCTGTCTCTCTCTTTTATTTTAAAAATATTACCTAAGATATTTACAGTTGTCTTACATTGCCAAAACAAACATGAAAGCTACAAAGTGGCTTGTATATTTATCTACCTCTGTATTTTTGTGTGTGCAGGAGGAATAAACAGGGCCGGGGCGGCGGTGCCGACATTCCTGCGGACCCCCACAGTGATGCAGCCCCACCTGGACATGAAACCCTTTCTGCAGTTCCCCATTGAGACCCCACCTCCTCCACACAGCATGAGCCTCTTCCACAACTTCAACACGGTGAGAGTTGATGCACACACACAGACAAACACACGCACACACACACACACACACTGCAGTCAAGGAAAGCACACAAGATGGGTTACGTCGTCCACAAAATCTGGTAGTCTCATACTCCATGCAGGGCATTGACTTTGTCATAGGAGTGTCTGTGTTACTATAATTTGTTGAATTGCTGCTATACCCATATTAAAAATGAATTGTATAAGAGAAGCCTGACATTACAAACAGTGTATTATTTCACGTACACTCACTCTCTTTCTCCTATTCCTTATATCAAAGACCTACGAATTAAAGAGCAGTTCTAAGGCCATCCTTATAGCTGTGTACTTCAAACACCACATTTTGTTTGATGTGGTATTTATTTTAACGGTGGAGGGATCTTCCTGTTTCCCCAGGCTCTGACTAACATCTTATAATTTAGATTAGACTGTAGAGATATTTGGCATTTCACCAACTCAGCATAATGCGCCGCCTGCTCTGCCAGACTCCATCAGGGAATGTCAACACATTTCTCGTCAGCAATATGTAAAATCAGTGAAATCTGTGGGCACTGCATGTGGAGCAATGCTATTCCTGGACCATAGTCTGCACCAGAGTTATCAGCCTGGTATATTTGGCTGCAGTTTGCAAAGACACAGTGAATTTACTGTCCCTAATTGGAAATATCTGGCATGTGCTTTGTCCATGTGTGGTTCTACAGGGAGTAACAAGAGTCCAGATGCTGTTAAACACATTTTAACGATGCAGTCATTTTAATAGCCCTCCATGGGCAATGACATAAGTGGAAGCATTCTCACTGATCTTAAAACTGCAGTGCACCCAGCAGACAGGGATTAATAGAGATATAGATATTATGCAAGCACTCAGTCTCTACTCTTGCCTCTGTTAGCACAGCCCTGAAATCATTCTCCTTCTGCTATGCTCTTTCACTGCCGCCTCTGCATCGTTCCCTCTGAATCTCTCTCGTGCTCCTTCTGTAACATCCCTCTGCTCCCCATCCTCCTCCTCAGAACATTAACTACGCCTGAGGGTCCACAGGGATGCTGTGAATGTTAATAGCTGTTGCTGCTGATGACTGCGAGCCAGCCCAGAGTGAATGGTGTTTTACGGCCCTGTGGCCAGAAGATGGGGCCATAGGAGAGGATTGGAGGACATTATGACCTTATAGTTCCACTGCATACTGGCACATACACGTGGACAGGACTTTTAGTGCTTTTACTGCATTGCATTAAAAACAGTGGAGGAATGACTGACTGATGCACCTGGCCTGATGGTTCAGTTGGTATTTGATTTGGTGGTGCCTGAAGCGAAGTACACGGTCAGCTGTTTTTGCTGCGGCAGCATGTGTTCTACAACTTCAGAGTGCATATTCAAGATGGCAAAATGCCAAAATAAATCTTGGGTTGCTGCTAATGACAGCTCTGTTTTGATGTTTTGAGATGGAGGAAGTTGTGGCCCCCAGCTTTCCCAGAGATTTTTTTACGTTAAATTTTGTGCTGTGTTGTTGAGTAATTTTTTACAGGAAGACCTAGACTAAGAAAGTTAGTCTTAACAGCTCTGTTTACATCACTGACAATATTTTATGGCTTGTTGGGCTTTCAGGCTGAAGAATGTATAAACAGTCAGAGAATGGCACTCTGCTTGGATCTCATCTCTTTCACATAACAATGTGAATGGTGGGTGAACTATAGGATTATTTCTCATTAAAGAGGCCATCTCTGATGCCTCCCGGCGTCTGCCTGCACCAACGCACCGTAATAAATATGGATATGCACAATATTTCAATGGCGACACAGTATAATAGCAGCAATAACACTGAGAAATGTCCCCGCACAAAGCCTGGCAGCTAGTTATTTTATCATTCTCTCTTAATAAGTGATCTGTGCTGAGTTTGTACAGTCTTAATGAGACTGTACTTGATGTTGAGGGTTATTAGCCCCACAGCAGAGGAATAGTGTCTCCTGAAGCCAAACACAGCTTCAGTGGTCCTCTAATGTGATTTGTCTTCCACCTGCCTGTCTTGCCCACTGCACCTTGAGACAGTGACGAGGCTGAATTATTTATCTGCAGTGGCTGGTCCTGATATAGACGCACAGTCACACGCCTCGGAGCCGAGCCGCCTGCCCCTGATGTGGACTTGTTCAGACCGCAAAGTCAGGAATTTCTGATGAAGGTGTCTAATCATGCAAAGCGCTGTGCCGACTTGCTGGATCTCACCTGCTGCTGGACTTCCTTTCATCTCTTTTTCACTCTCCTGCTAAACAACTCGCTCTCAAACAGTGTGGGTCCTCCTTCATAACACTTTTATTTCAGCATTAATCTTCCCCCAAAAAGTAATTGATGTTTCAACTTACCTACTGCCTTTACAGGTTTCAGTGTGAGGCTAATCAACATCGTAACCACTGAGATGATGTTTCGTCTAGTTGTGCTCATTGTGCTTATGTGTTATGATGTCTGGCTGGAAGGCATCATATACTGCATGTGTTTAAAGAAGCTGTAGCAAGAAACCACAGAGTATTACGTGTATTCATTTGTGATTGGGGGGACTGGTGGGCAGGGCAAGAGCTCCCCTGGCTGATGATGACATTTGATAGATGGTGTGAACTTGGGGAAGAGAGCGAGAGCTGAGCAGGAGGAGAGAGGGAAACACAATCCTGGCTGCATCTGGAAGGACTGAGCATGCATGAAGTAGAAGGAGGGGAGAGACACAGAGAGAGAGAGAGAGAGAGAGAGAGAGAGAGCAAGAAGGGGAGGAGAATACTGGAAAGCAGGGTGAGGGGAAACACACTACAGGGAATCGTGAGACAGAGAGAAAGCAGCTGAGAGGAGAGGAGGTGGAGGTTGAACGAAAGGGACAGACACTTGTTAGGTAATGACTTGGTGAGATTTAAGGAAATCCTGACAGCAGACCCTCTCTTGCAGCATCTCAAATAGAAGCAGAGTGTGTGCCAAAAAAAAGGAAAACAAAGAAATCTTAGCTTGCAATGCATCACCAGGCACATTTTTAGTGAATTATTTTTATTCAGCATTGACAACTGACCAGAAGGCTGAATGAGTGAGGAGGCTGCAACACACACTCTCAGTCTCACACATGTTGAGACCCACACACACACCTTGGCCAGTAGCACACACACAGGAGGACCAATGCAGCTCCAAGCATCTGCAGACAATGAGGAGAAGAAGGTGAGTACCTAAGTATTTGTAGCTTTTCACCGGTTTTGTTTTTCACCCAACTGTGTCTTAATCTGGGCACAGCTCAAAAGTGCTGTAGGACTTCAAAGGCTGCTTTTTTTATCTGGCACAGTGCAGGCTACACTGTGACTGCCAGAGTGGCCCCACCAAGAGCACAGCAGTGTGCTCCTCGTTGCTGCTATTCAAGCCTTCCAAACATTTTGTTGGAGGCAATTGATCAAACAATCTCAAGGCAGAAAAGAAAAACAAAGAAAGGATGAAAAAGACTGAAAAATAGTCGGGGATGGCTAGCAATGCAGAAAAGTAGAAAGAAATGCAGAAAGTAAAAATAAAAGAGGATGTGGGTGAGTTTATACACAAGCCATCGTGTAGTGCTTGGCTGCGCTTCTGAGTCGTTTCTCCATGGAAGATGCTTGGCATTAGGGCATTTGGGACTTAAGGCCTTGTGGAGCTGCTGACATGACCACTGAGTGATGCTAAAGTAAGCGATCTGTGTGGTTTACACTCTGCCACACATCTGCCAGAGCTCTCTCCACATTCAAACCACCCCACGCTCCAACTGACATGAAAAGTGCCAAAACTCACCCAGCCTGTTTTTTATTAATCAAGATTACTATATGTTAATTACATTTTCAAGATTGAATGGATTTAATTATAAACTACTAATGCATGAAACATAGCCATTTTGAAACACAATTGCTGACTTTCTCAAAATTGGTCAAAGCAGACTGAGTGAGTTTTGGAAAAATCCCCCTTCAGTTACATCATAGTGCTCTGCTCCAATTTCATGAGGACATGTTTTGAAGAGCATTTAGGTAAGAGGCGATGTGAGCAGTCATCCAAAAAGGCTTGTTGGCAGCTGGACAGTGTTTTTAACAGCTGAATTGATTGGATGGATCATTGCTGACCCACACCCAGAGTACTGGACTGGCTGGCTAGGGAGAAGCCCATGATTCACATGTACAGTTACTCCACCAGGCCTGTCCTCTTGTTAAACCTTCCTCAGAGGGATGGGTGATGGGTCGCAGCATGGAGCTGGGATGACATTTAGCAGAGGTTCGAAGGATTCAATCTAAATGCTAAGATGATTGTTGATATAAATGGGTGTTTTATTGCACTCCTGGTGTCAAGGTACTCATTTTGTTAGTTTCAGCTGGCTAATGCATAGTCAAAGCTGAGCTATTCTTGAAGTTGCTCAGACAGTTATCATCTACCATCTGCATTGCTCAACATCATTCACATGCAACAGCAGCAGCATAGTCTGAGCTGTTTCTGTGGAGAGAAATAAAGGGCCTCATGGAATGAGGAGTATAGTAAACAGAGCCAAATGAGATAAGAATGTGCGATGTGAGGATGTCTGGCCTGGGTCTCCTTCTCTCTCTCTCTCTCTCTCTCTCTCTCTCTCTCTCTCTCTCTGGCTTCCCATTTCTCCCTCCCATTCTCTTTCTATGTGTCCAATTCATCTTCCTCTCCCTCTCATTCGCTCCAGATGGTGTGTTTCTGTACCGTCCTGTCACCCAGCTAAATGTCTGGGGCCTCCTCCCATTTTTTTTTCTTTCACTGTTTACCATAGGTTTTTTTTGTTTTTTTTGAAGTTGCCGAGTAACAAGCGCTTTGCAGAAATTCAGATTACTTAAGCTAGAGTTATGAGAACATTCATTTCAGCCTCTCTTTACTCCTCTGGTCAAAGTCTTGAGCGATTTGTGCATTAGATTGCTATGGCTCTGGGTGTCATATAGCTTTAGATAAAGCTTGGTGATTAGTCAAATTAAATGTATTGATGAGTCAAATTGAGTCTTTTACAGTCTGCCTAGCTCACCAAACCAACAGGTTTGCATCAGACTTGGAGGACTCTCTGGAACATTCCCTCACTGCCTTATGAATGCAGAACACACACTCATATCCACATTGTTCTTCATGCCAGGACTTTTGTTTCCCTTCATTCCTTGTGCATGCTTATACAGTACCACATCATCTTCTAAATGGTGTTTGCTTTATCTGCCGACATTGTGCCAGACACTTGTCTGTGGTGGAAATCCACACCAGCTATTGACTCCAGACTAATGCTAAGGTCAATTAACAATGATCGCTGGACAAATTCAGCTTCAAACCAAGATAAATAATTGGAATGAAGCCCTTTTAGATCAGAACAGGCGAGGTCTTTTGTGTCTGGGACAGAGTTTAAGTGGGAGGCTTAGCCACCAACACATGCTAAAGCAAGTCAGTTAAATATATACAAGGTTCTTAACACCACGTAGATGATGGACATCCAAGCTGAAACAATTAACACATGGACAGTATGAAGCTTCAACCTGGTGAGGATCATCAGACTGAGCTTAGGTAGGATGCAACAGGTGTCACAGTTGTAGCAACATGCTGTCAACAAAGTTGCTGTAAAAATTCCTGTCTGTGCACTTCATCTGCTCCTGTATGTGGTCATTTTAGTTTTAGCCCCATGGGCAGAAAAAACTCTGGGCCTCTCTATTCTACACTGGCCTCTACCATCAGACTTAGAGAGCATACCACAGTGATCCCTCACATCATGACAGTCTGGCCTGTCAACTTGTAGTACCAGGGCTTTGGGAACTCCAGGGTCTACAGAGAACTGTAGAGTATGAATTATACTGTAGCTCATAGATTTCCCTCTTTTCTCTCTCTGTCTCCTCTTCTGTCCTTTTCTTCTAGATGGACCCAGTGCAGAAGGCTGTGATCAACCACACCTTTGGAGTTCCTCTGGTCAAGACCAAGCGGCCAGTCATCTCCTGTAACGTCTGCCAGATCCGCTTCAACTCAGAGGTACAGAAAACATACAAAATAAAACCCCAACACATGCACAGTCCTTCTCTCCCTTCATCTGTCATGATGTGCTGTTAAATATGCATTATGATTTTCTTTATACACATAGACCTTTTACAGTCATACGTGTTCCTTAGGAATGTGTTGCAGGGCTCGCTAACCTATTTGCTCTCCTGAGAGCAGGCACTGACACAGAGGACGTGGTACATTTGTTTGGGCTGTGTTTTGGCAGTCACGATCCAGTTGGAATTTAATTTGTTTTCAGACAGTGTAGAGTTGGTAGAAGCAATAATCGCTGCAGCACAAAGCCTCAAGAGCTGCTGCAGAAGCTGCGAGCGAGAGATAGGATTTTTCTCCCCTGCTTTTTCAAAGAGATTTTCTCCGGCTCATCAACACTGACAAAGCTCGATTGAGATACCCGACATGTGGAAAGTTAATTTAACATTAGCGTGTCATAAGAATGTCTTCAGTATTAACTGCAGCACGTTGTTTTTTTAATGCTTTGGTATAATTCTATCAATTAATATTACCAGCAGTTTCATCTGTTTGTCCATATGTTGTAGTTCATCTGAACTCATAATGGGAGTTTAATGGCACGTTATACCCACGGGCAACTTGCATACATGACTGATGACAAATTAATGAAAACAAACATCATATGGAAGTGTTTTATGTGTAATGATGCCAAGAAATTCTCTTTTCTTTTTTTCTGCTGTAGACAAATAGGATAGACACATGACAAAAGCAGAGCCAAATACTGTGTGTAGTGTATAATTTGGCTGTGATTCTCCATATTCAGTGGCACAGACTTCAGGTCTACATTCATCCACAATACACAACATTAAGGAGTGGACTGGTGCTATATATACTCCTCAGGTCTACAATCATGGTTTCCATGTGGTCAGGGAGCTGCAGGGCTGTAATCTTGGGCCTACTCTTTGCACAATTCTCTGCTGTATATCTTCATAGGCACAGGAAACCGTTAGACAGAGATGTTTATACAATGAAATACCTTGAGACCCACAGCTAGCAATTGAATAGTGACTTCTTTAGTAAAGACGTGTCCTGTTGGCTAAAGACAAGATACATGTAATAAATCTCTGTAGAATTTAAAGAATGCAAATATTTATCTTATTTGTAAAAATTGGTTTTACTAAAGACAGCGTAAAGGAAAAGACAAGCAGCAACGTCACAAAAGAAACCCTTCTTGTCTCAGGATGGAAGAGAATTTACTATTGTTGCTGTCGTATGTAGCCAAATATAAATGAAGTAAGTGAAAAATAAGCACAGTGCTGTATGTTATCATGAAAATAGAGTTTTCTGAATGAAAACCATTTGCAGGGTGGGTTAAGGGATTCATGTTTATACATAGCAGGATGGCCAGAGTTCTCCTGGACAGATCCTCCCTACAGTGGCATTAATAGTGGAAAAAAGGTCAAGTGACTTGATATCCAGCAGACATCATTTCATTTTCATTTTCATTTTTAATCAGGTAAAATTAGGGAGACCTGGCCAAAAGGGTAGTATTACAATATAAAGAACCATGTAAAAAGACTAAAACCGATGTCACACAAATGGAAAAAGAGCATAGCGTTCTATGTTTATTTGTACAAATGGATTGAAAGGTAACAATAGGTTACACATACAGCCTATTTGTCTTATGGTATATTTTGGCTCCTGACCAATAAAAGGCACAAACACACATGCATGTGAATCCTCAGGGATGGAGTATGTGAGATGACACCACCTCTCTGCTGTCATTGTCACTTTCCCCGCAAGCGTGCTCCAAAAAAGCACCCGCTGCGATATACTGTATCAGCAATGTCAAACCTGCAGCAGGCTGCGTGTGGCTTGTGCTGTCCTACAAACTCAACTGGGGAAAAAATGGCCTCCATATTGCTGTAAAATTACTTCCCATCCATTTTGTTCTCTTTTACATAATGTCAAGCTAGGATTAATATTTCGAGGATGAAAGTAATACAGTGGAAACACAATGAAGAATCTTGTACCGCGTTCGCAGCCTCATTTTTCCAGTTCGAGCTCTGCCCTTGACATCAACATTTCTCTGTCTTTATCTGCCATCTGTGATGTTGATTGAGGTGCTTGGGTCAAATGCAGCAATGGGGGCTTACAATTTAATGTCAAAAGCAATGCATTTTTCTTCAAAGGATCCAGTTCTGCCTTCTTATTCCCACCCTTTGCTCCCCTAATTTCACAGATCATTTTGCTATCATTCGTTCGTCCCATTTGATCTTCCTCTTGTGTGCCTCTCTCTTTCTCTGCCTGTCTCTCTCCCAGCAACCTTCTCCCCCTCTTTCTGTCTATCTCGCTCTCTCTTGCTGCATTATTTATAGTGTGGAAATGGCTAAAATTGCCTGCCACTACTTATTATAAGATGCATTTGTCAAGGGCATGGATTAGTGTCTGGTTCTGAACGTCGTAGTGCATCTTGGGAAAGTGGGAAAACTCAGACTTGAAGCCCCGTTGTGCCCCGCTGTCCCTGTGTCACGTGTTGGTGTGAGGTGTTAAACGGTGGTTTTATGCAGAATAACCTCAGTGGTGTGCTGCATTAGTGACATCACGGGGTCTGTTGCGCTGCATTGACCAATGTCACAGCTACTGCAGCAAGACTTGGCCGATATGCATCCCTTATTTTCTTCCTCTTCTCCTCTCCTTCACTGCTCTCCTCCTCTATTTCCTGCTTGCTTTTTATTGTCCCAGTCTATCTGTTATTTTCTCTCACTTTTAACTTCCTCTCCTTTTTTCTTCCCGTCTGCCTCATCTGGCACTGCAGCTGTAGCTGTAACATCACAGCTTTCCCCTCAGTATGATAGTAATGCTGGACAGCACTTGTTCAGTTTGAACCCTCTGCATAATGAAACACAGGCCGATGTTTTGCAGCTTTTCCTCTCTCTAAGATTTTTGTCTCTTGTACAATATTCCCTTTGTCAGTCCAGCTCTTTAGATCACCTTCCTTTTCTTGTAGTTCCCTGGCTCGCAACCATTGCTCCTTCATCTTCCCTTCATCCTCCCTTCATCCTCTTTCCCTTCTCTCCATCCAGGATCTCAAACTGACATGCAGCGTCTTGGCAGTTGAGACCCTTGGCTTGGTGGGATAGGTTAAGAAAGCCTCTGTGGTTGCTTCGCCATGCAGCAACATATACTGTACCATTCTATTTCCCCGTATTCCCATCTTCATCTGAGAGACCCTCTGACAGGGTACCGTTACAGCCCAGTTTGTCACTTTGATTTACAAGAGACATGTGATCTTCAAAATCACTGCAGCCAGTGCCCGTGGTTTACCGTGCCAGCTCGCATCCTGGATGCCATCAGGCACACACATAAAGCAAACATACACATCTAGCCTTAAAAACATTACTCATCACCCCCATTGACTCTTTTACCAACGCTTTCAGTCAGTGCCATGCCATAAATGTCAGTCATATTCTCCAAGCCTTTAAGCACCTGTGGCAGCTGTCAGCTGATCTTCAAGACCATGACTCCCACTCTTCCTCGTGACTTACTGTAATCCAGCAACTTAATAATCACCTTCATCATTGGCCTCGTGATACAAAAATGATTTGGCAGACACAGCACATGACGTGACACATCTGCCGACTCAGTATCACTTGTGGAGATTGCAGGGAGCTCTCCGACTCAAGAAGCTATTTAGTTTTTAAGTGAGGCACACTTGATGGAGGGGAGATAAACGGGTGAACAGGTGGTAAATAGGTTTACAACGATACCCCCTGCCAACCTATGTGTGTGGATCAGTGTATAGAGTATGCTTATGTTTTTGCTTCACAGTCACCATACTGTGAAGCGAGACCACTGGCGACAGCTCAGTTTAACAACCAAGTATCTCATCCAACATGATGTCCCTGAAACACATACCTCTGTGCCGACCAGACACACCAGCATACACAGACTAGAGACAGACTTCCCTGATTTCCCAGTCGTGTCTGGACAAATGACTCACCTCTGTTGTTTACACTCTAAACAATCACATTAGCCAGTAGCTAGCCCTTCAGGAGATTAGCTACAGTAGCTGGCTTCTCTAATGGACCTCTGCACTGTTTCTTTTTTTCTTTGCTGGAACGCAGAATGCTCTTGAGTATCTGCAGTTTGTCTTTACTCTGATATATCATAGACTGGGTCTTTGCTCCTTGGTAGCATGTAGCTATATTTAGATTCTGACCACTTCACAGGCAAGCTGTTAAGTCGAGGACTCTGCAAGAGTCTGACCCTGTCCAGCCAGCAGCTGAAGGCGATCACAATATTTATGATCTAAGAACATATGTGTGCCTGTCAATAATATATATTCTAATAACATACATGTGTGGTTGGGTGGAGGTTATTGTCAGTGGGGGGCTTAAGGTTCTTCCAGGCATGCAGTACACCATACTACTGACCCAGAGCTCACCTCCCCTCTGCTTGTCTGTCAACATGGCTATTGTCATGAAAGCTGGAGCCAAGTAATGTCAGGGTGATTTTAGAGGTTTAGACTGTGGAGGATGTATGTCACTTTAAGCTGAGTAGTTACATCCAATGTAGACAAACAGATTACCCAAAATAGATTTACTGTTAGTCTGAATATAGGCTACCATATGATAATTTATTGTTAATTTGAAAACCTGGCAATAAGATGACTGAGGTACAAGGGGGGAAGACATGTGAAGGTCTCAGATGTCTCATTCACTGCATCATTGCATGTTTTTGTCCCCATGCTTGAGATCCATCTATGTATCCACTGTAAACCCGCCTGCTGTCTATGGCTCCACTCCCCAGAGTATATTGAATAACATGCTCTCATAATGACATGCATGTGTATGCGAGTGTCCAATCCAACTTGAAATATTTTATTCACCTGTTGGCATCAGTCTTCACTTCCTACATGAACATGTTTTGTTTTTTTTATGTTCTCCTGTAGAGCCAGGCAGAAGCACATTACAAAGGGAACCGCCATGCCAGGAGAGTCAAAGGCATCGAAACCTCTAAGAGTCGTCCTCAGGAGGGGGACAAGGCTCATACTGTGCCCCCCACCTCCTCTCCATCTCCGCCTGGAGCCACAGGCACTGTCTCAGACAGTGAGCCCAGCAAAGCGGGTGAGAGACCAGAAAATACTACCAGGACTCAAAACCGAAAAAGGGCTTGTGTGAGTTTTGTCTTAGAAATAATCACGTCAATCCGTGGAGGATGTTCAGAGGCTTATTGTTTTGCTGGAAAATGAAATGGAAAATATGCAAGAATAACAAAGGCATCTAATCACAGTGTCTTTGCAGTGTTCTTCTCTTGTTAGCATCTCAGCTCTGTATGTGGTCTGATTTGGCTGCAGCATATCTCACTGCCAACAACACAATCCCACAAACCTCAGAGACTGTTTGCACTGACAGTATTGTTTATTGCGAGGGGAAAATAAAATTTTAATTGAGAGATGTTTGTTTTATGGAAGATTCACAGCTGAATCAAACTTTTAGATTCCATTCTGAAGTGACAAAAAATATTTTCAGTGACAGTTTAAAATAAACTCTGAATACTGTGGAAGTTACTCTAAAACTGGGACACAGATATAGAAATATGTTGCTTTCTGCAACCCTGGATACATTAAATGTCATTAAGAAATTTAGTTGAGCTTTAACTTCAAAGCAGTGCACTCAAGGGTGAGGTTCAAGCTGTATGCAGATACAGTAATACCCCATTTTCCAACAGGGTTGAGATGTGAGAAATCTTATGAACTGAACTGAATAAATTCAAAATTGAATGTGTATTTATCAGAGATCAGTTCAGCTCATTACAGTCAGTTGTATCTTATGGCAAGTATTATGGCAGGTATTATGGTAAGGTATTAACTATTTACAACTAAAAAGACTGCCTACTTGGCTAGAACACAGATTATGACGACAGTTTATGTAGGCAGGCAAACAGAAAATTGTAAACTGTCATGACACATGCTTTAATTAGTTTACTTCACTGGCTTTATCTTGTTTTAATTTAGGACAATATACTGATACCAGCAAATCACTCTTTATTGACCTTGTCTGGCCAGCAGCTGAGCAAGAGAGGAGTAGACGAGCCAGACGTCAGGTGTCTTGCTCTCTGAGTGACAGACTGATCAAAGTAGAAGCTGCATTACTGTACCACAGACAATCCTCTGTATTAGTCCAGTCTAACCACAATGCTTTGTTCAGCTGGGCAATGTAAAATTGGTTTGGTGTCCAATCCATTTAGACTGTGAGCAGGTGAGTTGGCATAGAACATGTCAACATGGCAGTCTCTTGTCATCTTTTCAAGTAAACCCCACTTGGGTGTATATGTTTTTGTGTGTTGTGTGTTTTGTTCAATACCTGGTGAGTTATTGAGAAATGCATCACAGAGTCAAAATAATGTTGCCTGAGTCCCGGGTGGTGGGAATGAAATGCTAAGAGTAACTAAGAATAATTAAAAAGAAAATGATTGCTACATTATGGAAGAATCTAAGCCAGGCAGGATATAGATGGCAGCTGATTTGACTTGAATAAAAAGTAATTCACTGTTGTTAATGCATTACGTGGTAAGAATACAGGGCTTGATTAAGGCACTGCAAGTTCTTTCTTTAGTGGTATATTTTTTTAGCTTGGCCCTGGTGTCTCAGTCTTACTTCATCCCTCCATGTCCTGCTCATCTTCCTATTTCAAGCTATAATGCAGAGACTGAGCGCTGTGTGCCTCTGCCCTTCTCCTTTCACCACCCACAATTTTCCATTCCCTCAGTGTCACCACTCTGTCCTTGGATCAAACATGAGGCATTGAATAGAGTGGTAATGTTTTGGTGACATTTACAAAGGTTTCTGTAGCTGACTGTTTACCAGACATTTCCACCTTATTGATGGGAGGGCACAGAGCAAACACAGTGAATGAAAAGATTAAAAATCAGGTCCAATAAAGGCCAATGCCAGAGCAAATGTCTTAGCATTTCACTGTCCTTGCCCCTTTTACAGTCCATAAAAATAACACTTAAAAATGTATTCTAGCGGATCCCAGAGTAGTAAGAAGTAAAGTTTTTTCACTCGCCCTCCCTCATGGGGGATCTGAGATCAGCTTTAGGCCAATTGCCATTAGTGAGACTTCCTGGGGCGAAATCCAAGAACATGAGGAGCCAAAACAAGCCTGCCATGACTGAGATCTGAAAGTAGCAACATGTGAAAGAATGCCTTTTTCCATCCAAGCCTCTTTCTCGTGACCCCTAGAACCTCGTCTCTTCCTGGTCTGCCTTCATGCTTGCTTACCGGTTTGTGTACGATTGTGTGTGTGTGTGTCCTCAGTGTAATCCTGTCCCACTGCTCGAATGTAGGGGGAAAGATCTTTTGGAGCAGGCAGCTGTGCATGACCTCAACTGGGAATGTAGCATCTGGAGAATGGACACTGGCGTCTAGTTACTCTGGGGCATTTACTCTGCAAGATATATAGGAGATGCATAGGGCTGTAGAAATTATGTATGGGCAAATATATATAATACATATACATAGACAGACAAAGCCTGTGGAAGCATACATTTAGAGGAAAAGAGAAGGTCTCCCACAGTACAGATCCCTTTACATTCCAGAGCGGCTGTTTACTGAAATTGTTTTTTTCTGTGAATGGTCTGTTTATTGATATGGGATTTTATGCAATGTCACAGCATTCTGAGACATTCAGATATGATAGAGTAGCAGCACAGTCTAGTATTGCTAAGATGACCTTCTCTTTTACATTGCATCATTTCTTGTTAACATTAAACAGTCATGAAGCTGTGATGGCCATAAGCTACGCTAAAACAGTGAAAGGACAGCTTATGGTTTGAAAGCTGTTACTTCTTCAACCTTATGGATACTGGTGTAGGTCACAAGTTTTACAGCCCTTAAAGAGTTTCTGGTCAGTGTTGCCCCCAAAAGAGGAGGGCCCTTGGCTTTGGGGGATTTGGCCTGGAGAGTTAAGGGTTTGGCTGTGCTTGTGGGCGATGGAGAGGCAGCTGTTTACTTGGAGAGCAACTCTGCTCTTCTCTCCCTCCTTCCCCTCTTCTTTATCCCTCTGCTGTCTGACACTCCCACTCTAATGAAGGGCCCTGTAAAAACCACCCTGATATTATAGCACTCCTCAGTCCACACAAACACTGACAGGCGCACACACCCAAGGTCAATTAAACAGATGACTTTCATGTGAGGGCTAGGGTTGCATGGCTGTGAGGTGACTGCAGTATCCAGTTACACAGAGCTGATATGTTTTTCATGCTCCGTCTATATTTGCTGCTAGTCTTGGAGGTTGGTTGTCAGGGAATTTGCTGGATTTTTCCTCTGTAATGAGCTATTCGATGAAATCTACCTGCAATGAGTGCCTGATTAACATAATTTGCTTCTCTGCGTGTATGTGTGTGTGTGACTCAGAGTTCGGATGTAAGCCAGCCTGGGAAAAAGGCACCCAACTGCATTATGAATAAGTCTCGGGTCTTGCAGGGCCAGCATTAGATTTCGTAGTTCGTGAATCATTGAATGGGCATTGGCTGGGCACTGGTGGCAGGCGGAGTCATCCTGCCCAAGTAACCTTTACCCTGATCACACACAAGCCTGCCTACAAACTGCCATACACCAGTCCCCAGTCTCATGATAAATCTCCTGGTATTTGTGCTTGAACAGCATTTTGATGACTTGTATCTAAAAGTAATGCAAGCCTCTGTAATCAGTTTACCTTGGTTTTAATTGCACTTCTTTCATTTGATATTTTAAATAAGACAAAGCATATGCATCAGTGCATAATGTTCCACCTCCACACAGCATTTATTACAGCAATAACTCTGTTCAGTATTGAACTTAACGTTTTACACAACAACAAAAAGCATTTGGTTTCTAACCCTACGGGATCACTTACACTCTAAAATAAGGAACATTTGCTTCCCTTGGCATACTTCAATATGTTGCCTTCCACCGCAATCCCACAAATAGTTTTTTTTTTATTTACAAAAAGCTATTGCAGAGTAGAGAGTATTTCACAGTTAAAAAATCAGGATAAACACTGACTCTTGCAGCAGACAATGGAAGTTAAATCCCATGGTTTTATCAAGAAAACATTTCCCCATGAACTGCATAGTATATGTATCTTTAATATCCTGAAGTGGATTAAGGAGATGCAAACAAAGCAGGCTGTAGTATAAAGCATCTGGACTGAGTTATCTCCCTCTGCTGACCTCTCCCAGTGAATAATGCCTTCTTCTGTTTGAGTATGAGGCCATTTAGCAGGGATGAAGGTCAGTTAACTGCCTTATCAATGTTTAATTAGACTATCCCAAGAGGAGTCAAGTGACTCTGAAAAAGAATCACTTGCTGCTCAGTGGAGGTTTGGGTTGTTGAGACAGACGGTGCATTACTGTGGCTACAACTATGTGGCCTCAAGGGGTTAGCCTTGAGCTGAACTTGTTGAATGTGATGGTTCAGTATGGCAGAGCTCCAAGCTATCATGGATCATGAAATTCATCAGTACTATTTGGCCAAACCAACTCTTTTCCTCCCCAGTTGATTTTAACTCAAACCACATGTAATAGAAGCTGTGTATTCTGGGTTTGTTTCTCAGCATTGTAATGAAACCACATGTACGTGTTTGTGCTGCGTGTGGGCAAACTTCAGCAGCACTGGAAAGAACTGCTTTTCTGTTATTTCACCTTTCTGCACTTGCAGGTAGAAGCTCTGCAATGAGTGTAACCAGCTCAGTAGCATTCTGGCAAAATAAGCATATTATGGGTCACAAACCTCTTCAAAGAGCACTTACCCTCACACAACACTTTGATCCAGGCCTCCTTTATGGACTTCTCAATGTCATATAGAGTGAGGGTAAGAAATATTATTTCTTTTCTTTCCTCTTCTTTTCTTTTTAACAAACATCTGTTTGACAAACGCTCTGCGCTGCCAGCAGCTCTGCAGCTGGAAACTTCCACTATGGAAAGAGAGGGAATTTTGATCTTGGAAAGCAATGGAATGGAAAGCACTCAAAATGGCATTTTCATCAGAGATGATGCAATAGACTAGCCAGAGCAATTTTGTAGTTACACAATACACAAATTACCATATAGTCACACAACAATTGCAGGGTGGCACAAAAAAATAAAAATATCACAGTCCCTATGGGTTCAGCCATGTGACAAAATGACATGCGGAGATGCTAAAAAGGAAATTGGTCTCTTAAAGTCAATATTTGTTTTCTTCCCAGAAATACTCCATGTGATCCCTTTAATACCATAATCCAGTGGGGCTTTTCCATTGTCTGCCTTTGGCGCTACATCCTGTGGAGTTTGAAAAAGGGGCTTGCTGGTCCCTGCTAATGGGGTGGGGTGGGGGTGGGGGGTTACTGAATACTCCACCCAAATTTAGGGGTCTTATTTCAGCCAACACCCATTACTTTGTGAATACCGAAAGCATTGCGTAGGGGAGTGGCTGACCAGAAACATCTGTTTGGAAATGTATGTATAAACATGTTCTGTGATGAAAAGAGGAAAAGAAACTGTCATGAACTGAAACACACGAGAGAAAGAGAGGGAGAGAGAGCAGAGAGTGAGAGGAGCGCTTCGCTAATGATATTTTCTTTGGACTTCATATATTGCCCTGTGACAAAGCAAGTACCATTTTGCTTCAACCTTCAGCCAAAAACAACAGGTGTGTGGAAAAGAGTGGAAATACGCACAGGTTGAGGTATCTGTTTCCTATTTCTCTCATAAGAACATTTTCAGTACCATGAGACCACGTCAGTGAAAGATTGGCTTCAACACGTGCTCATCCCTTTACACACACATGGGTAATACGTTTTCCTCCTCTGATCCACTTTATGCATTTAACTAAATTAAAAGGAGTCCTTTTTGACCAGTTATGGCCTATAGAGTAGGAAATAAAAAGCACTTTCCGCCGCAAACACATGTCGGTTCGTCTGATGTACAGCACAAACCGTGCCTTCCACATTCATTTGGGAGTGGTTAGCAGTGTGGTTTGACATAACAGAGGGTTGTTTTGTTGGGGGGGGTCAGGCTCAGTTTAAAGTCAGTGAAGTCAATAGCAAAACACTTTATTGTTTCACTTTTTGGATTATAAAACTGTGCTTTGTTTTTCATCAACACCGCATTTGACATTTATTTGATGTCTTTCTTTGTTTCTCTCTTTGTTTTCGTAGATGAACCACAGCCTCTTTCACAGTTAAACGGGCCCCTGCTGGCCACAGGGCCCCTTCCCAATCTTACCACCCCGCCTACCCCACCCATGGACTCCGCTGTGCCCTCAGTGTGCCCCCTCCTGCCTACCCCGACTCCTCCCTTGATCCCCCCTTCCTCCTCCTCCCCAGGCTGTGGGAGTGGCAGCATCAACTCAGAACAACCCGGATCTGGACCCCCTCTTTCAGGAGCCACCGGAACCTCAGCTTCCAGCAGCCCGTCCAACCCAGAGACAGAGGAGGACAAGGCCAAGAAGCTGCTGTACTGCTCACTCTGCAAAGTGGCAGTTAATTCCTTGTCACAGCTGGAGGCCCACAACAAAGGTGGGTTCATCTGTGAGCTCCTATGCACTCAGATTGCTGAAGTGCTTGTGCACTTTCCAGAAATTAGCTGGCAATCGAACCATGTGGGATTATCTATGATGAATTTTTCCTTGAGTCTTGTGTTGAGTTTCTGGAGGTGGAACTTTGTCCCTCATTTCTCCAGCTATTATTGGATTCCTCTTTCTTTTTTTCCCTCAAACCACTCTGCTGTTGTTGCTGTAAACAACATGCTTCACATCCTGTCTATGTCAGAGGACTTTTCCTAGGAAGGACCCATGTTGAAACTTCACTTGTTGTTATAAACATTTTCTCTACAAGTGTAAATAAGCAATTGTAATCATTGTTAAGGCAAAATATTGCCAAAGCAAATTAGTGAAGCAATGACTGATCTCCTTTTAGTTCAGAAAGTGGAATGTTACTGCTTTTAGATGATGTGGGATAATTTTTTTAAAAATCATATTTTCATATATATGTATACTGTATATACAGTATATATACTCCTGCTGATTATCATGGCTGCCATGTGCAGCAGAGACAATTGATTCAAAATATTAGGGACACCATCATATGTAGTTGTAGCAGTTTTGGAGCATTTCTTTTTTATGTGTGTGAGTAGGTTGAGTGCTATGTACTAATATGAAATGATAAAAATACACATCATTTATCTTATGTAAGGCTTGCCACAGGAGCACATACATAGACATAAAGTATAGGACACACAAGAACCTGACGGTACTCACTGTAAGTGCACCTTTCTGGGATCATGAATTTGATTAAAGAGATATCCTTACTAAGTGTTTCAGGTTGAGTGTGACCCAGCAGAGGGTACTGGGAAGAACACCGATCAGCAGATAACTGATCTGTTTGTCACTGAGAGGCACAACCTATGTAACTGAGCCATGCTCTTCTGGTTTTCAGGAGCTCTGTCAAGGTGCCTCACCTGTGAGGACCCTCTCATATAGCGCACTGCTAACACTCCCACAGCCCACCACAATTTCTTTACTCACACAAGAGTCATTTAAAAGATCCTCCAACCCCTCCACCCACTCAAAGATTCATGATGTGTCTTGTCATTGGCAGTGTGCAGCATAAAAAACTGTTCCAAATAGCCTGAAGCCTTTCTCCTGAAAAAAAAAAACAAATGTGAGGAGGCTGGTTAAGGCGAGTAACTACTGCATGGGGGATTTAGTGGGGAAATAAAAGCAAAAAAAAAGGTTGTTATGTGGGTGAGTTCACCACAATAACAGCTTCAACATCCAGTGAGACAGCTTTCACACATGATGACGCTTTCTCAGGGTTCCAAATACCCCTGAGGTGCCCGCTGCCTGCTCTAATCCTTTGTGCCTTACCAACTTAGTGCTGCCTGTGACCTTGTTTCCCTCTTGGGATAGTTTCTATCTGCTACATCTCCAATTTTTCTTTGTAGAGTTATAATCACCTATGCATACTGTACCTCTACCCTATCTAAAGAAAATCTACTGAGACACAATACACAGCATCAGTATAACTTTATCCCGCTTGGCCTTGAGTAACGTTAGACCCAGCCAGCCCAGCCAGACAATGAAAGCAGCCAACAAATACTTCTTAATGTTGGATAAAGTATTAATCAATAAAAGTGCAATCACTGCCACCATTATGGTCAGATTAACCCACGGAAGGCTAGGAATTCATGCTTTATCATGCTCTGATTAATTCTTTATCAGACTACCAACTACACAACAGTAAATTTGCATTGCATCTGCCCACCAGTGCATTTACTGTGTACATGCACATGAAATAAGAACAAGAGATCACGCACAATATATTACTGCTTTTTAACATGATCCCAGGTCACAGCCTGTTGTCAGCTAATTGGTTCCAAAGTTCAAACCCAGGATTACTGAGAGTTGAAGCAGTTGAAAGTCTGAGAGGGAAATGATCTGGAAGCAATCATCCTCACTCATTCTCAAAACCAATATGTTATATGTTGGCAGGGTGCAAAAATGAAAGCATATGTATGGCAGACGCCAAGACATGAACAGTGTGCGTGGCACAGAGTGAACAGCAGAAAAGACAAAACAAGGAAAGTTAAAGAATGATGCAGTGTTAGTTTAATATTTACACAACATTTCCCTGTCAACCCACTGCCTGTTTTTGTGTTTTCAGTTGTGCCTTTGTGTTGGTTTACACTAGGAGTCAAACTAACAAGGACAAATCCACTCAGCCATTGTCAGACCAAAATAGAACAAAGGCAAAAACAGACACCCCAAAAGCACATTTCTGGCCAGGAGTGAAATCCGTCATTTCAGCCCCTTCCTCCCCACGGAGCCTACAGCCTCCATGTTCCAAACCAGCCACCTAACCCTGATGATTTCTCTCTCTTCTGTAACCTTAACTCAAGTCAAAGGGATTTTAGAGAGTGACTCAAACTCAGTGTCAGAGCCAATGACAGTGGGATGCTTTACTCTGAGAGTAGAGAAGCATGGCAGGAAGGCAGGGTAGGAAGCCAAGGGGTCAGGGGGGTGGGAGGAGGTGTGAGTAAGACTTTTCAGCCAAGAACAAAACATGTGATTATTTAATGAGAAACTATTTTGGCACACTCTGTGGTGTGCTGCTTTGCAAACCATTTGAAAAGGAAAATAATATGCAGGAGAGCTTCTCTCTTTGTAATCTCCTTTGCAAATTCAACCATTGGGATGTGTTTAAATTAAGAATATATAGAAAATACCATACATAGATCAGCAACAAGGCATGAGTTCACCCTTTGTTGTGTTATTTCTTGGTATTGCTTTATGTCCAAGAAACACATCCATTACTTTTTTTATTTTATTTAACTGGGACATCAGAATTCAGAATTAAATTTTATATATTGTAGTTGTTTCCACTTGCACAAAACAATGGGCTACAGCTCCTGACATCTTGTTAATATGGTGTCACTTTATGACATAAATATTCAGCAAAACATTATAAAGCAGAGTTTTAATGATCTTGCAGCACAGCAAATGTTTGGGCTGCAAAATCCATAAAAAAACAGACAAACCTGCTTCTCATAATAACCAGCCCTTAAATTTCCCAATTTTGACATTTATACTCAAAAATTATTGATTTTGAAAGTGAAAGTTCATGGTCCAGTGCTGTCATTGATATTGGCACACGTGGTGGACATAATTCATTACAGTACATATTGAATGGCCTTATCTCAACCTCTCCACTGACTCAAACATAATCCATCAGTTATTATAATATTAACATTAGAGACAGCTTTGAGTTCATGTTCGAGATCACCCGTTACACAGCTGTCTGACTGCAGCCCTCTTGTGGTAAAAATATAAGACTACAACTTTATAGTGCAACATGTTTATTGTGCATAATGTACACTATGTGGTCATTTACAGGAGAATCAAGACAGTCAGACATATTATTTTCTTTCACATTATGATATCTGACACTGTCATGTTTATCCATCAGTACTTATTTGTTATAGTAATACATCTCCACTGTATTGCTTCATTTTATAACAATCTCTACATAAGTAATTTTATCTTTGTTAGTGACATGTGTTTTTGTGTGTGCGTGCATGTCTGTCTGCAGGCACCAAACACAAAACTATTCTGGAGGCACGGAGCGGGCTGGGACCCATCAAGGCATATCCTCGCTTGGGCCCCAAACCGAGTGGAGAGCAGGGAGGGGGGGCGGTGGACCCCAACACTCAGGAACGAACCTTCCACTGTGAGATCTGCAATGTGCGGGTCAACTCTGAACTGCAACTCAAACAGGTAGGAGGAGGACAATATCCAAGACATGGTCCACAGTCTCCAGATAAATCACAAAAATGATAGATTTCCAAACACCAGCTTAATCCATTTCAATGGCCTATTATCAAAAATATTTCACTTCAGGAAAATGGGACTAAGTTGTGTTTCTGTGTTCTTTCCTTTCAGCACATATCAAGTCGAAGGCACCGGGATGGCATGGCAGGCAAGCCTAACCCCCTCCTCAGCCGACACAAGAAGCACAGGGGAGCTGATCTGACGGTAACCTTCCAAGATTCACTGTTAAATTCTGACTCCTGTGACATAGCCAGCAAACCTGAGATATACAGAGCAAATAGACAGTGATAACCAAGATCATGAAGTCTGCTAGGCCTTGGAGTGGTTACAGTTTGTTGATTTGATCCCTTCAAAAATCTTCCAGTTGTTGAAATCTCTGAACTGAACTGAAAACTCTGCATTGTGAAAGATCAAGAGAGTCTTCTGGAACTAATTATTTTATCTCTCTCTCTTGTCTTGTGTCTCTTTGGTCCCCCCCCTTCTGTTTCTAGTCTTCTTTGACCTTCTCCAAGGATCTCACCAAAGCTTTGGGTGCAGGGCTCTTGCCCAACCCCTTGGCTGTTGCCGCAGCAATGGCTGCTGCAGCTTCCTCAAACCCGTTGGCCCTCCGTGCAGCAGCTCCTGGGCCTCATCCACACCATCACTTATTGCAAGGCCCGCCTCTCAGCCATGCCATCCTGAGACCCGCCCCAGGGCCCATCCGCACCACCCATGGGCCAATCCTCTTTTCTCCTTACTGACACATCACCCTCTGACTTCAGCCAGTCAGGAACAGCCACTCCAAAAGCACACTGTGAAGATACAAACATGATCAACAAACAGCAATTGATAGGGGGAAAAAATCTAATCATTTAAATGTCGAACTGAGAGAAAAGCAAGGGAAAGAGGTAGTGGAAAGGGGTAGAAGTAAATGTCTCTCTTTATTCCCTTTACCTGAAACTCTTCCTTCATTTCAAAGACTTCTGAATGATCCGCAGATGGAATGAGCAGAGGAGAGATATTCATTATGCATTGAACTCCCTTGTACATCTCTCATCTCCCCTGTCTCTCTCCCTTGTACTGTGGCCATGCCATGGCCACCTCGCTGGCTACAGAAGAAACACATGCAGACCTTTCTAAAAACATTAAACCACATGTAGTGTTAAATAATTATTCTGGGCCAGGTCGGTTTTCTTCTATCATTGCGACTCAATGTGTTCTTCTCATCCTATGCACCTCAAAAACCAAGACAATAATGTTATGTCAGTAGGGTAGCTGCTTCCATCGATCTTTGCTGTATGCCTAATACGTAGCTGTGGTGGCCTCCACAGTACTGTACATGTCCCCTTCTGCGCCAGAGACCAGCAACCTTTCAGTTTGTGACACAAGGCCCTTGGTAGCTACAACATGACATTGGCTGACAGGCAGGTGGTAACCACATCTGAACATGTCTGATGGTTTGGGAAAGGGTTACGACAGCAGATATGTGACTGTGGGGGATTGCACTTCCCTGTCATTTCCTGCGAGGGTGAGGTGAGAGGAGGGCTGGCACGGGTCAGTGGATGGATTGACCCCAGGCAGCATGCAGACACACAGGCCCGCATGAATCTGTGTTTTAAAATAGACTGTACCAACAAAAAATCGCTACTGGGCACATCTGCCAACCTTCATAATAGTCATAGAAGAGCCTCACCAAAGGGGGAGAGAGGATGGGAGAAACAGCAGAAGTCACACAATGGTACATACTGTCCTGCCGTATTTGATACGTACGTATTTTGATACACGACGGCTGTCTTTAGCTTAGATTGTGTTTGATGGGAAGATTCTGTGCTTTTCCTGACGGTACGGAGAAATACTATACTGGAGAGAGCGTAGTTCACATGTTAAGGGTGAGATTTCTTTTCAAATTAAGCCATCAAAGAGAAATTGATTGACATCCTCAACAACATTCGGGTTTTCATTCACTGGTTGAGTTGCTGCATAGGTGGGAAGATGTGACTTATGGTGCGACCCTGAGCACTGATTTATGTCATTTCTGCATGCAGCTTCGCAATAAGGTCCTGCAGGGTCAGGCGTCTGCATCACTGGGGTGACCTGTTCTATTCCTGCCCTATCCTCTTCACCTCCCTCATTTTCTAAAGGTGCATATGAGTCAGCGGTGGAGGGCACATTGACACTGGCAACCATAATGCTGGAAGGGAACAAAGTAAAGAGAGGCGGATGAAAGCCAAATACATTCTCGGAGAAATGATCTTTAGCCGGAGTGACAACCGACCCAGAAGCCGAGCAAGGCCGCCCGGAGCGGGAGCCCAAGGCATCTATCAATACTTCCTGTCTTACGACTGAAAGCCATGAAATGCACCATGATTTGTTTTTCTTTACAAAGACTGGTGAGCACTTTTGTTTGGTTTGGACTGTTTGTGTTTTTATCATGCATAAAAAAGAGCAAAATAGAAAACACAATAAAATATTTTTGTAGGTAGGAAATGTTAATAACTGCATCCATGAAGGGAAAAGAAGAAAGGGGAATTATTGGATAGTGGACAATATAAGTGTTAAATCAGACTAATATACTGGCAGACCAGCTGACGCAGTGGGGAGCCACAAAAACTAGCTAGGCAGCAGCAGACCGGTCTTGCTCAATAGCTTGAAGCTATCACCCTTTTCTGAACAAGATGTACACTGTGCCCTTTCATTGAGAAGCAATGAGCTCTAATGTCTTACCTTTGTCTGAATATTGCAATGCAATGAGCAATTTTTATCAGAGTGACTTGTTATCATTGTGATATGTTGTGACAAGTTGTCTGGAGTCATGTGTAAACTGGGAGCACGCCAGCTGACAGACCTTTCTGTTCTTCCGTGAGGAGTGTGAGTCCTTAAAGGGATTTAGAGTAGGGACAGAGTGAGACAGTGGTGTAGCTGGGCTTAGGTACCGACCCTTCATATTAAAGGGCCTTTGTACTATGGTAATCTCTGCTTGGGGAACAGGGTACAATGCCAGGTATCAAGGGATTAAAGTAGATGTGGTCAACAGGCTTATTTTTAGTTGACTTACTGAATTGCATTATTTTTTTGTGTGTGCAAAAAGTGTCTAGGTGAAAATCTGAGGAACATTGTCAATGCCATTACTTAAAGAAAAGGCTGGCTCCATGTCAGCTTCCACCGTTGTGCTCTTTTTTTTTCCTTTTTTTTCCCTTGCTGAACAAAACTTCCTTTGCAGAGTTCATTTTGTGAGTGAGTAACTATCCCAGGACTCGTGCTGTCCTTCCTGTTGGTGTGTCAATCATATGTATTCTAGTGTGTGTTGGGACCGGCTCTCTACCCACTTTCCACCAATCAGAGACAGAAGCAACCTGGCGCTAAGTGGCCTAATAGAATAATGACCAACACCTGCACATGGTTTAGGAAGATCGATCAGTCATCCTGGAATCTATCAGAGTTGATCAATGACCCAACCTAATCAAAGTACTTCAATCTTATCCCTGGTAGGTTAGTCAAGTAGCAGCACCACAGATATGTTCATATTGTCCTTGATATGTTCATTCTGTGGTAATTCCCATTGATCCATCTTCAATATTCACATAGGGAAAATAAATGTTAGATTCCTATTTTCTGGGCAGGTATTTCATGTTAGATGTGTTTAGGCTACTAGCCTTAGCCTTATTCTGCCCTTATCCTCTCCCAGAGCAGAGAGAGAGAGAGAGAGATGGAGAGGCTATGGTGTAATTTTGTCTTGCCAATAAAGTTATTTTTGAATTTCATTGTCAGAGGGGACAAGGCGTTTGTATGGCAAATTGTAGCAATACCTGACTCATTCTGGCTACTTGTTTATTGCAATAAGAAAATTAAACAATAAATGTGTATGTGAGTAAAACATTATAAATGTAATTTAAATGAAAAAGAAACTTTATGGTAAATACTATTGGTATCAAGAGAAACCATGGTGGAAAAAAATAAATGTCAATAAATTCATTAAATGAATGTAATGTCTGCAGATTTTTTGTGAATCAATCATATTATCTCTAATATATGCACACATTATCTCTGTGTATCACAGCTCCAGTCTATACAGTGTGGGTGCCACTAATACAAAATGTTTTAAGAGAAAATGTAGTCAAATAGAAAATTAACATTGCCTTAGTTTGATTATTGCAGTTCATATTATTACATAAAAAGAGCTAAATACTATAAATGCAGTACTTCCAGCTGTGAATCACAAAATTATCCTTTCTTGTGAATTACTGAAAAGTTTTTAGCTTTTCAGAGTCAACCTTCGGATTAGCAGATGCTGCTTAATTTTAAGGGGTGATCAGCCAAAAAGATTCGAAAATAACTTTTTGTTAGGCTCCCTCCTGGTTTTGGGCCTGCTACTGGAAGATATTTGCCCTGAGAACTTGGCGAACTCAGCGTGAAAGGCTTACTAGCATAAGGGTTTTCTGGCTTCACTTTTTAGTCACATTTCTGTTAGGTTCAGGAAAGAGGTGTGGTTCTGGTTACAATAGATTGACTCACAAGACTGACCATATGGTAGAAGCGCTCTGGCAGACAAACTTCTCCCATGTACATCCAGACCCAGGAACTGCCAAACCAGGCCAGATGAGTTCTGGCTCCTTTTATGGTCAGATTACTGGGGGAACGTGCCAAGTGTGGTATAGATGGGGGGGTTGGAATGTTCTCATTCTGATTTTGAGCTGTTTACTCCTTAATTGTGTTGAAGAGTGTTAATGTACAATATTTAGGCTATTTATTATGTAATGATAATGTTTTTTCCCCTGGAGGTGGAGGAGATACTGTCCATAAAAACAGGATGTGGAGCTTCTCCCAGAAGTTCAGACCATGCCATTCTTTGCAGGCCACACTGGGGACATAGCCTGGTGGTTTTTGTCTGTTCTTCTTACTTTTTTCATTTTTTCATCATAATTTCAAGTAGAAATTAAAGTAGTAGTATTAAAGTAGAGATTTTTAAGGAATAAAAATGACCTTATTGCTAAAACAAAAATTAACATTTCCATGACAGTGTCAACAAAATGTACATTAAACTACACTTGTTGGTCCTAATTGGTGTACCTAATAAAGTGAGTTTATTTAGATTAGATTAACTTTATTAATCCCACAACGGGGAAATTCATTTGGTATCCATGGACAGATTTTTGAGTGAACAATTGAACATGTGTTCCATTTGAGCAGTTGACGCAGCGACATGCTTTTGTAATGAGTCCAGCAGAAATATGAACATAAACTCATGTAACTTTGTAGTGAGTCATTCATCTCAGCTGCTGTCAGGCATTGCTGGGCCTCCTTTGTGAGAAGCGGATGCAGCCTGCAGGAAGAGTAGCTGACTAGTGCTGCATTGTACTGCCTGATGAAAAGTAGCATTGTACTGTCTGGAGAGCATTTCTGATTTCCGGTTGCCTTCATGACATTCCTTGGGACTTCTTTTTTTAACTATTTCCAACCACAGTGACTGCAGTCCTTTGCATCTTGTAACAATTCACCACTCAACCACTAGGTGGTTCTGCTGTCATGGGAAGGGAAGCAGGTCAACATAGATAAAACAATGCAGTGTGGTCAAAAAGAGCTCTTTGTTCTCCGTGGCAGAAAAAGCAGTCAAAAATGATTTGCACGTCAACCTCATGTAACACTGCGGTGCTTTCGATGTAACAATGAAGACTGATGATCAAGGACATTCAGCACTGACATGTACACTATTCATGAGCACCTATTGTTCTGAAGACATATAGCACATTATACAGAGCTGCCCTTTCAACTCTGTGAATATCTATAATAATAATATATGAAGAACAATGCATACCATTTGGCAGAGAGAAGGCCAAGAGCAGATTGGACCGATGGTTGCTATGCTATACTTCTTTTATTGTCACACTCATCAAAGCCTTTGTAAAATTAAATGAACCATGCAGTGGGATTCTGCAGCACTTAAAGAAAAAAAAGGTCAAATGTCACCACTCAAAGAAGGAATCTTCAGATTATGTTATCTAAAGCACTGTAGTCTCTGGAGATATACTGTAGAGGCAAGTCTTGTACATTTGTATGCTTGCTTGGAATATATATTTCTGTATTATATATATATATTTTATATAACATTTTTATCTAGTTTTTGATTAGGCTGCTTTACAGATACTTATCACGCTACCCTTTTGTGTAACATTTTCCAATCATCCTAAATTACCGAAATGATGATTCCTCCATCATGGCATTTTATTTTGCGAGATATTTATTCCATTAATTACTTTATTTTTAGAAAAATACAGAAAGAAGACAGAAAAAGAGCCAACGCAATGTTTGTTCCTCTTTTTGGCACAAAATCCTTTTTTTTTTCTTTTCTATTCCATAGATCACACTTCCTGAAAAGAAAAGCTTAATGCCATGAAACTAGTTTTGCACTTGACAGACTCAGAAACTCTTTTTTTGAGAGCTCCATGCATTGAGATGTGGTGATAACACGATGAGATGGCCAGACAGGGACCTTCAAATGGAGTCTGAAGAGGTAGGGATACGTACCTGCACTTTTCTCTTAATGGAAGTCTGCACCTGAGAGGAGGGGGCATGTTCTTTGGTGTCGCTTTCTTTCTTCCTCACTCGCTCCTTCTGTCTTTAAAGATTTTTGCATCGCACACAAAAAGGGAGGATATGAGACTGATCTGATGTGAAAGTAGGAATGTCTTTTTTACTTGTAAGAATAAGATAACACTTTCTACAGTTGTTTGCTAACTAGAGCCAGATAAATTATTTCTGTCAAGGTTTGAGCCCCAAGGAAAAGAAAATGAGATAAAACAATCTAGATCAATTTTTGTGCCTGACAAAGATGGTATGATTGCATTCTGTGCACACATATCCAATCTAATTCAGATAACACTTTGTTTTCAGGGTTGAATAAGAAAATAAGAATATCTGAGGCATTTGCAGTAGGATTACAAGCAAACTATAGGAGTTAAAAAGTAACTGATAAATATTTTCATGTTTACCACATATTTTCACATTGTTGACAGAATATCAAGCCTTGACTGAAACCCTAAAACAAATGATATTGTACTGGGTGGGTGTTACTTTGTACTGTTATTGAAAGGGACTGACGGTGGCAATATAAAATCTTCTCTGCAAGAAGAAATCATTTACAGGTTAATTGTCACCTTGATAATAAAGAGAAAAGGGAGAAAAAACACAACAGCAGTTAATTTCATGAGATATTCTGAGCAAATAGATGTCACTGACTCAAAGTGTGTGCACACCAGTGCTGCATTTCAACTACTGTACAAAGGGAACATTATTTACATACCATTACAAAATGCAAATTGTCAAAATCCAGAGATGCACCACATCAAATGCAGAGTGGAATGGACCAGGACATCATCGTCATGAAAAACATCTTTCTCAGTGTTACAGTTAAGGTTAATCCAAGTATGTGATCTCCTGTCTATCACCACAAACATGAGGTGGCAGGTTCAGCTAAATCAGTGAGGAATTAGTCCTGAGACCAACTCATATCTGTGTTTGCACCTGTCTATATTCTCCAGAACTACACAAGCGTGTGCGCTCAGAGGAAAACAGATGCTCTTTATTAAATATCAAGACTTGACTCCCCTTCTTCTGCTTTGACCAACTTTATCATGTGTGTTGATTCTACCTCAGTTTTGCTTATTTTCTTTGCTATATTCACAACACTCGCAATGGACCAAAGGCAACTCCCTGCTGCTAACATTTATCAGCCCATCTGAGGAGGGTGTGAGATAGAGCGATCGGTCCTCTGACTAATATTTCCTCCTCTTCAGGGAAATTAAGTCAGTTCTCAGCAATACATGCAATAACCAAACTCCCACTCAGGGTCACACAAAACAGCCACAGTCCCTCATGTTATCTCGATACAGGGGGAACATGTCATACAAAATTCATTGAGGTGCATGAAAGTAAACCTTGAGTCTACTGGTTTCGTCATTAAGAGCTCTAAAGTGAAAATTGTGGCACTCAAAAGGCATCCTGCTTACATCTTAGCAGCTGATGGCTGAGCTGAGAGCAGCTGGGCAGCTCAGTTGTGCATGGCAGCAGCTCGAAACAAAAGCCACAATTGTGAGAGAATTGTTTGCAGTCCTTCATGCAAGAGTAGGCGGTCAAGGCAAATTGCCCCTCTGTACTGATGCAGCACTGGCCATGGCAGGAGTGAATCTAATTAACTGTTTTTCAAGCAGTGAATGGAGTCCCTTCAATTAGATGTGTGTTGGATGACAATTTACTCTGTGTGCTTACATCGATTTTTGTGAGACCATTAGTTGTGTGTAGTGTAGTGTAGAGTAGTGTAAATAAGCATGTTTATTTGATATCCGTCAAATGTCAGGAAGCCAGGAAGCCAAGCTCTTGCAGGGATTCAAATTTAAATAAAAGTAGTAAACATTAGATAATAATTGCCAAATAATTTGTGTCTGAATTGCAGGTGCATCAGACAAAATACTACAACTCAATTTTTGACAGGAACTGTCTAATGATGGCAGAACCAAACGCAGACAAAATGCATCATCAAAGAGGAACAGCAGGAACAGCAGAAGAGGGTACTGGATGCTGATTATTGGTATAACATTTTCACAATGTAATAAACAGCCTTGGAGGAGACTAAGCTGACAGACCATGAGAGTCTTTACTTTTTTACAGCAGATATTTTGGCTTTAACATGCACAGCATTGACAATGACCCCGTTTAACTGAAGTGACCCAGTAGCTACAAGAGTATGTGAGCCAGCATTTGCCATACAAAGACCCTGACAATGAAACATCTAAAATGGAATTCTGATCTAAAACGGAGTAACTGGATGCTAAGTAATTGTAGGTTTGACACAAATTCAAATCAAACAGACTGTAGGGCAAACTGAGAAAGCAGAGCAGTAGATGAATTGAGTTCAGTATTTTTCATTTTTATTTTTTGATGTATCTAATATATCTATACGGGATCATTAGGAGAAAGTATCACTTTTACACACCAACCCTGGGGTATTCAAGCTCCTGCCCAGCTGATTTACTACTGTCCATACTGTATAGCTCTTTTCCAATGTGTTTACCCAAAAGGCATTGTGCGTCACAGATGTTTTCCCCAGACTGTTCTATTTAAATCTCCCCCAATACATGCAATATAAACCCTGGAGCATTTCAGGAAGTGATGGTGATGGAAATGGTGGGACGAGAGGGATACGGGGAAACAGTGACAATGAGGGTTGATGGTGAGACACTGGATATAATGTGAAAGATAGAGTGCCACCTTTAATTAGATGATGAGTTGCTGACGGAAGGAAACAAATGATGTTGTCATTCAACAGTATCCTGTTGTGGCAGCCACTCGCTAATTATCTTTCTGTCCCCTGACGTTTGTCTTCCTTTCCTTAGGTCCAAAGCAATATCTCACTTTTACACGCTGTTGTAATCAAATATCACACTAAATATCCTAATTGAGGTAATAACTGAGTCTTAATAAAGACTCAAAAAACTGACATTAATTAACAAGTGTTTATTTTTCAGATTATATAACAGTGTATTGTTGGTAAAAAATAAATAAATAAAAATGAAAGAGCTGAAGAATAAGGGTGATATTCTCATAAAACACTTAAAAAATTTCCATATTAAAGTCATAAATTTACAAGAAAAACATAGGTATTCTGAGATTGAAGTGATAGATTTACAAAAAAACGAAAAACTAGGCAATGTCAAAATCGTGATGCTTATGTGAGCAGCAGTAATGTGCCACTCTCAGCCTATCACCCTCTTAGATGTTTCCTCAAAGTAAATTTTCTTATTTTACTTTTAAACATGTTGCTCCAAAATGAAATAAATTCTCTTAATCAGTGTTTTACCCTTCAGTGTTCAATGGGATTGCTGATACTTCATGTACACTGTATTTTATCAAACACCCACAGGTGTTTTCACATATTCAGGTTGATTGCACCTCATGGAAATGTTTGTCAGAGCTAAACTTGGAATACACCTTTTAGACCTGCAATTTTGTATTTTCATTTAGGGAAAGGACACTAAATGGAACTGAGCTATCATTATTAATGAGGCATATTCCATTAAGTGTCCCGTAGGAGTAGGCTGGCATGTACATAACCAGGGAAATTTAATCTGTTGGCTAAGGTATTGTATTTTCCTGTAATTATGGTTTAAAATAAAAGCACTTGACTTTGTGTATACTGTTTTAGTGTATGATATGTAAAATACAATTTGTACGTAGTATGGAGCATGTGAGAGAACAGCAATAAAAATCCCAAAGGTAAGCAGTCTGTACACGCCCACACAATCGTGAGAAGAGGTCCAGTCTGGCAAATCAGTAGAAAAGTGGCGCTGGTGTACCATGGAAAGGTTTTAAAGTCAAGACCTTTTTCAGAGTAGACCATGTGTGGTGTGTAATGTTTTATCACAAGCAAATCACTGTACAATCATTATAATCAGGACATGGCACTGTCAGATAAAAATCTCATTATAGACTCATACCAGATTAATGATGAATTATAATGCATGTAATTAGCAGATTGCAATGTATAATGAGTTTATAATATGCTCCTCATGCTAACGATAGACTTAAAGTCCTTGCAGTATCTTATCAGTATTTATCATACTTGGCCATCCTTGACATCCTCTGGCTCAGGCAGTCAGTTGTTATAGTAAGTGAGGTGGAATAAAGGTGAAGTCTGTCCATCTGCTATGTCAATGACAACCCTCTGTAAAGGCAAACCTAAAACACAATTCATAATTTTACATGGAGTGAGCAATTTGCCTTCATGTCTAGTGTGACAGACGTGGTGCCAGCTGTGTTTACCAGGACACCGTGTGTTATGAACGTAATCACTTTACCAGCCCCTGCCTGCCTGTTATGGATGGCACTTGTCATTTACAGAGGACAGCCGAGGGCCATCAGTCATCGATGTGTGTGTGTGCGTGTTTGTGTATGTGTCTGAGTGTGTGTGCCTTTGTGTTGAGGGGGTGGGATTGGTGTGGCTTTTATCTGTCTATCTGTTCATCTGTGGTTGTGGAAGATACCGCAGCAAAATCTCCTCACATATAATCACTGAATAGAAAAAAAAGAAAATGTACTGGACATGTGAATAGTCAATTACAAAGAGAGCATACACAAAACAGTTCTTAGACATGACTGGCTACAGCATATTCATACCTATTGCCAAAATACTCAAACACAAGCATGAGGGTCATGAAATAATTTTAGTTAGCAGCATTTGTCTGTAAGAAGGCTTGTGTATACAGTATGTGTGCATTAAAGAAAGTATAAACCAGAGAACCTGAAATGCAGCCTCTGTCACTAAGAAACAGTAGCATGGATCTTGACTAACATGAGTAAGGAGGAAACCTTCCACAGTTGACTGATCAAGCCAGTGTGGAGGTGTCCTAAGCTATAGATCTTCCAATGGCCTCCCCAATGGAGTCTGACTCCTAAATCACTGGAATAAACCTGAGATTGGAAGCCATGAGCATCCTGAAATGAAAAGAAGAAGTGAAGATATCCATGGTCTTTCAAGTGAATTCCATTTCTTTTAATGTGTTGGAAGGGGTTGCAGGCAGATCACAGGCACTGTTAATACAAGGTTAATGTCAGTCTGAACCGAGCCCTACCGTCCCCGACCTCCTTTCATTTGACTAAATCAGGATTTGTTTGGCTAAACATTGTACATAGTCATTTGATCCATTCATAACATCAAAATATTGATTAGTGCATCTTTTTTATAATTAGTAATACTTTGTAACCACTTAATTATTACTTTTAAAATTCAGATTTGATTATCTACTACTACTACTACTACCACAAATTTCCCCATCGTGGGATCAATAAAGTTCTATCTATCTATCTATCTATCTATCTATCTACCACAAATCTAACCTACAAAACCTGAAACTATTGTGATGGTATCCATTCCAAGAGACCTCTGCTTGTGTTTCATTGAGCTGGTGCTGTCAATAGCTGCCATAGTTTTGCCTTCAAGAGGAACACAACTGTGTTGATGTGTCAGGATTTATCAGTAACTGACCCTTCAGACAACAAAAGCAATAACAGCTATTTCTTGAAGGTAATGTAACCAACAAATTAGGTGAGTGCTCCATGAATAATGTGTTTCATTGACTTGGTCTCCTGTGAAAAAAGACAAAGTGGGGCATGAAAATGCCAGAGGCCATTCGTGGCCAAGTTTTTTATTGTCTGTGAAATGACTTTTTATGTAGGACTCACCATTGGTCCTGTCTTATCATTACGGCAATATATAATATTTATTCTGCTTTGAAATTCAGCAATAATGATGAGTGGGTATCAGCCAGTGGTCATTATTGTCATGATTGTACACTCAAACCTCTTTGTGTTTTATCTATCTATGGAGCCTACTGATCATAGCAAATGAAGAACAAAGGCCTCATCCAATCCCCACAGGAAATGACTGGAATATTTGTAATAGGAAATAGCTCAGATCAATGTCATATAGTATTCCCAGCAGTGTCATGGGAAATTCTCAACATTGTCTCATGGGTATCTGACTGATCACAGCTAAATTATGCATGTGCAGTTCATTTGGTGTTTATGTGTTCATTCGAGTGCTCTCTTTAAAATGCTTGTGCTGTCATTACTGCATCCATGAGCATACTGTGTGGTCACATGCAGAAACAGAAAGAACACACATGGTGGAAATTGGAAAAAAAGAAAAGAAAAGAAATCACAAGATGATTTGCAGACCATGAGCTGTTTCAATGTTTCCAGCTTATGTTTCAGTCGCTATGTTGTACACTCGGATCTCATGATTCCAGTAATTTCCCTTGACACAAGTTTATGAGCAGGTGGGACAAAATGAAATAAGCAGCAGGGAGAGGTCACATCTGGGCACAGTCTAATATCAAGGTGTGTCGGAACCTCAGTTGCAATATTGCCAGCTCTCATTCACACCACAGTAATGAGCTATAAACCCAATGTTACATCTCCATCAGCCACCTGGAAGTCCAAAAAACAGAGCTGAATCACGGATTCAACACAAAACAACACAAGCCTGGTCTGCTTTAAAAACGGTTACAGTAAAAATCTTGTCAAAGTGTCTTTGACATGTGGACAGAGAAAGAAACTAAATCCAAAATGGCTCCCACTGGTCAGACAAGCACCTTAAATTGTAGCTCGTGCCATCAGTATGGCTGTAAGTATGGATTGAAACATAATAAAGTTTTGTTTTTGTTAAGTTAAAGGATAAAACAACAAAATTACTCTAAAATCGTTACTATTTTTCATAATGCCGGATCTCTGCCTCTCATTGATTGTATACCCAGCTCTCTGATACACTCACCAAGCAATTTAGGAACACCTGTGCACCTGCTTTTTCATGCAATTATCCAAACCATGTGGCAGCGGTGCAGTGCATAAAATCATGCAGATACAGGTCAGAAGATTCAGTCAATGTTCACGTCAAACATTAGAACTGGGAAAAAACATTATCTCAGTGACTTTGACTGTGGCATGATTGTTGGTGCCTGAGATTTTAACACAGTCTCTCAATGGAGAAAAAAGAAACGTCCAGTAAAATGACGAGCAACCATATGATCTTGCCACAGCAGAAAATATTGAGGCATTTAATATTTTGATGCAAATGAAAAATCCTAATGGCTCAGATATACCATGTCAAATAATAAATTGGCTAAACAAAAAGCAAAACCCTTTGGCAAATAACAGAAATTCTGCAATAAACAATGCCTCAAATTTGTCTGAATTGTAACACCAAACCTTCACGATGAAACCGCATTTCTAGAGCTGAAAACACTGCTTAAGTGTCTGATTGCATCTGTTTCATCAACTGGAGTGCAAATAAACGGCACTGATTGCATCTGTGAACAGGATGCTAACGTATCTTCTGGAGTATTCTCACTGCATGGAGAAAATAGACAATACTGTTAGCAAGACAGACCAGAACAGGCCCGCATTATAAAATAAAAGATATTCGAGAGCCTAAACAGCATCAGAGTGCCTTATTTTCTTCCAGAGGCCTCAGTGACAACTGCTATCACTGAGAGAAGACTGAAGAAGACAAAAACTTTTGACAAGGAGGAAGCAGAATAACACTTTCAGGACCTCTTTGGAAAACAATGAGGGGAAAAAAGAATATGTTTTGGCTTGGAAATTCTAAGCTTGCGGTTTCACATAGTCAGTGTGGTCTAATGCAAATAGACCTTCAAAGCATATTGGCATCTGTGCCAGTCTTAAAGAAACAGCCTTCAAATTAACATTTAGATGGAAGTGACACTTCGGGACCTCGCGAGTCAGAGATCAGCGAGGAGTGAGTGGAATAAAAAACTGCATCCATCAAAGTCATTATGCATGCCCCAAGGAGAAGTATAAAGTTGACTCGAAGTTAAATTCCTCCCCTGTTAGATTAAAGCCCATTAATTCAATTATTGACAGGTGTGTCTAATGATCTATCATGGAGAGGCCTGCAATCATTGTCTAGATCTTCTTATTTTAGTCTTCATGTCGCCACAAGCAACAGTAAACAGCAGGGATGGCCACTAAGTGTGTGTGTGGGGGGGGACTGTTTTCTTGTTGCTGTGTTTACATGCTTAATTCTCACTGGACTCCCTGGTCAGAGATTCCAAGCTGTGCGTCCATCCCCAGCTTCCACAAATAGACATACTCCCTGCAATTTATTTCATGTTTGCAACATCACTCTCGCTTATCACACTTGCATACACTTTCTCTGGTTCTCTGTGGACGCTTTTTCTTTTGTAACACCCATATAAGGGCTCTGGCATCATTGTCGACTCTCAACTCCAGGGTGGAACCTGCTTTATCTTCTCACTGAAAGCCTGCACAAATGGATGATTGGCAGGTCCATTAGGGAGATGGGAGAAGAATAACAGTGTGACTGTACTCCAGGCTCTATCTGCGGCCCTCCTCCACCAGAATGTATATTCTCATGTCCTAAAGGTAGACCTCACAACACATTGAACTGCCAGGCTGTGTTTTTAGGCTTGTATAGTTAATTTGACCTTCTACAGTCTTTTAATTGTGTTTCCCCCCTCTATATTTCTTTGTATCTATGTACCACAGCAAGATCATCTCTATCTATATGGATTATTAATCCAATAAACCAGGAAAAGCAGGATCTGTGGGCAAAATCATACAATGAACTTTTAGAGTAGGCAGGTGCTAAAACCAGACAACCTTATTTGACATTTTACGACATTTTATTTCATCACATACAAAAGAAGATTTGACAGTCACATTGAGTGACAATCAGTGTTTGACGTCATCATGACATAAATTTGTCATGCACAGACATTCCTTCATATGCATTCATATCCAATGATCTCAGCACGAAGCTGAGCTATGTCTATTCACTTTTGACTTTGCTAATACTGGTTCACCTATATCCACAATGGGCTACCTGCTGTTACTGAGCCAACCATGAACGTCCTGCTGACCTGTCACGGTGAAACTGTCCAATCTACTTAGCAACTGTCTGCAGCTCTGAGGGGTGATTATGTAGGAGTGCAACCATTTTCATTTTGAGTCAAGAACCCAGAATGAGAATGACAGTTCAATACAGCAGAGGGTGTATGGTATATATTCACCAGTCCTCAGATCATGTAACTAGGCCTACCTGTGATGTATAGCATTGTGCCTGCAGCACATCTGACACAGTATCCATTTGGCTTTTGACTGGATGAGAGGTTTACCCTGCGATAACATGTGGTGGATAAACAGCCCCTGGCACTCTTTCCCTGTGCTCTCTGTTAATCCAGAAACAGTGGTGCTTTGATTACCAAGGGAGATTAAAAAAAAGAAAGGGAAGAGAAAAAACACTTATCAATAATGTAAAAATGCAATTAATGACTATTAATGACTTCCCCACTTCTGTCAGATCTCCCATCCCGAACCCCTGCACTGCTGCAATTCCCTGACTATGTACAGGAATGGGACAATTATGAAAATGGGAAGTCATTAATAAAACATAGCACTCTTAACCTTTTGTGAAATGCACTATTTGGATTTTTGCCTGGTGCTTTGTTGTTTGTGTCATACCCTCTTCTATCAGGCCTCAGTCTCCAGAGACCACAGCAATTGATATCTGCGGTGGTTCCTCCTGCCTGCCCCACAGCTATGATCTCAAACTTTCCTTTGCTGAATTATTCATGCATGTTTACAATCTAAATGTGTGCACAAACATCAACCAAGTGTAATTGGTTGTGTAATTAGAAAGAAAATGATAGGTATCATATGAGAACTAAATTTGAGTTGTTTTTAGCTGTTGCTGATGTAGGGAAAATACTTTTATGATACTCTTAAACATCCTTTCAGGATATACATGAGCACTAAATGTTATTCCCCAGTGTATGTTGATTTTATGTGGAATTATACCTTTATAAGAGTGCCAGAGCTCTGGAGGTATGAAATATGTAACACAATGGATGTTAATACAAGTTACAAGACAATCATTTCATCTCACCACCTGTTAGAACACCTTTACAGAGAAATTAGCAGCCATGAGACCAATTTCAAGTGACTTTAACAATTATGTATTACTCCTTTTGTCAATACTGGTGCGAAGATCAGTCTGTCAAAACAATATGTCTGGATTTTTGTCATGACTCAGCATATTTGTCTGTTCAGTGGCTGCACTGATGAAATCTGTTTTTTGACCTGTGGTCTCAGCGAAGAAATTAACTAAAATGTAGAGTTTTGTTTTATATGTAAAAAAAAACACACCACATAATAAGCAGGGGTCTTTAACTTAGTTTTTCCATTTAAATCAGATCCTTACAGCATGGTGCAAATTAGCTTGGTATTCTATTATATAACCAAAACCATGCGCTGTCATTTTGTGAATGAACCAAACATGCAGTTGTGTAGCCTGTCTACATACATCACAATCTTCCCTAGTGACATGCAGAGGCAGCTGCTATCTATATAATTACTTCCTTAAAAGATTAGTATCTTGTAAGTGACCATGTCAACTGGTCAGTGGAGCAGAGATGCACCTGAAGGAGCTCGTGAGCCTCATAGCAATTCAGTTTCAGGTTTTAAATCAAACAGCATGATAAACTACAATCAAAATTAATTATGTTTATCTGTTCCATATGTAGCCAAAGACAACTAATTTGATCTCTAAGTCTGTACCACAATCTTCAAGAATATTCCCAAATATATTGAGGGATGGACTTGAGTCTGACAACCTATGTCCTCGTGACGTCGCCTAGACGTCTTTTTAATGATGGTGTGTTTGCGTGCGTCTTTGGAGGATGGAGGGTGGGCAAAAGCCCTCAGCAGCATCATGGCCATCGATAAGTAGACTATGTAGCCCTCAGCACAACGTGATATAAGACCTGATACCCCACCTACGCTCCAGTTGCTGATTGGCTTTACGCAGGTATCCAGCTATTATTTATTACCCCAAAGCTTGAATACCTCATTTAGCCTCACAGGATCTCACTGCGGGTTCTATCCGTTCCGATTCCACTTCGCACCAGGACGCATCAGCTGAATCTTTTACCAAATTAACCTGGTCGACAGAAATCAGGTAACGGTTAAAAATGCATGTTTTAATACTTCGAATACTTAAATTTTTTTGTACATGTTTTATTTTCCACAGTTGTGAGTTAAGGTTCACGCGACTTTTTGGAGAGGCAACACAAATGACTGCGTGGAATTACGTCGTCAAGTTGTTTATTTAATGGGTATATACAAGACAATCAAAACAACAATAGACTGATTATTGCCAAAAGACGTTTCATGAACTGTAACTCTGCAAAACTTAAACTGCGCGTTTTTACGCACCAATTTCGCATCGAGTTATGCGCAACAGGTACAACTGTACAACTGACGAAGCGATTTCAAGCGACGTATTTGCCCATAAGAATCAAACTAACTGTAAATATCGTCGCACAGGTGGTGCTGAGAAAATGAGGAGAGGTTTGCTTTTGGTGGCTCTGTTCCTCATCATGAAACTTCGCTACAGCCACTCCAGATGCGAGGAACCCGGATCGCGCAGATCAACTTCAGATGTAGGTTTCCTGGCGCGTGGTGACCATCAGTACGTCTTCATCTGACAACAGAGACTAATTTGATGTGCTTCTCGTAATTGCAGCAGACCACAGGGTTGGATAAGCTCAAGCGGAACATTCTGAAGAGGTATAGCGATTTGGATTATGACAGCTTTGTGGGTCTGATGGGCAGAAGAAATGCCGGTGAGTCCTCTTTTCGACTAACGACCATAGCCCAGTAATTACAATCATGTGTTTGTAGTAGTGATAACAACAATAGTAATGTTAATGATAAATGAAAGATAACAATGAAATGGAAATGGAAATACTTTGTTGTACATTGTGGTCCTTTCTTACATTTACTTATTTAGTTATTATCTGATAAAGATTTTTTTCTCAAATGCCACCACAACTTGTTTAACAAAGCTGTTTTTTGTCCTTGAAATGTTCTTATTAGATGGAAACACAGTACAGTCACCCCAAAAAAGTAAGACCCATGTCATTTTACTAATGATATCATTAAGTGCTTGCTCTCTGTAAACACATTGGGGGAAAACTATCTGATGGTTCTCCTTCTTCTCATTAGGAGAACTGCATGACATTTTTGTTGGACTTATGGGAAGGAGAAACTCAGAGCCTGGTGAGCGTGGCAGTTTCAGAGTAAATATCCACGATAGCCCTGTTGTCTTGCATGAGGATTTCGATTTTAGATTTTCTATGGTGCTCATCATACAGACAATATGGGACTAACTTGTCTGCTCTCACAGATAATGGTCCCTGGAGGACAGAGTATCCAGAGAGGAGAGGCATTTTTCTCAACAAGTGCAGACTGAGGTGAGTGCCTCTTCTTTTTTGCTCAATAGATGGAAAATCACAAAGTCTCCACAGTCTACTTAAAAAAGGGTCCATACTTCACCTGGTAAATAGAGGTTAAAACCAGACTGGATAGAGGAGGATTTCTGTTGTTCAAGATTTAATGCCGTAAAGCACTGCTGACTCACATACAACAACAACAACAACACATTGTACTGATTACAGTGTACTGATAATGGTGTGTGTTTTCTTGCAGGTTTCTGCAGGCTCTGTAGACACTCAGACTGAAACAACTCTCATCTAGCTACAGTGACAAATCACAGAAAACACAAGCAGTCAATGAAATTTCTGATGGAAACAACTAAACCGATACGATTTGCTCTGTAAAACTGTCAGCTGGCTTATGAACGTAATCATAAACTACACCGATTGTATTTGTTTTACCTGAAGACAGGATGTAATTGGAAGTGAAAGGTGACTATTTCTTTATTATGTTATTGTGTTTCAAATTACAAAATAAACATAATTTTTATACATAATTTATTCATTTAAAATACTGGTGCATTTTCCTGCAGTTGTTTGAGTGATTCTTCAAGCTCGGCTCTGGTGCAGAGAGTCATGTCCAAAACCACCAGGTACATTGTTTGCTGTTAGGTTATATAAAATGATTTGACAAGAGGAATTCATTTGAATTTTGGATAACACTGTGTTCATACAGAGCTTCATTGGGTTTCAAGTGCACACTGTGTCAGAGGATCTCATACACACACCAAGAGACATTTTTCACAGTACACTTGTTCTCACTGAAACAAACACATCACTGCTTGTTGAGGATTCAAAAAGCATAACATAAACAAAGACACAAAGGCTATTAAAAATTAAGTTCTGCATGGGTTTCGAAAGAAACTTGAAAGCATAAAAAAAATGGATATGTGACATTTGTGGAAGCATATGATTGTGTCATGTAATAAATACAATTCTAATTAACAATAGTATTTAGTAATATTAATAACAAATAACAGACACAAAAAGTTTCTTGGTTAATTTTAAAAAGATAACTAAAATTTGTCTTTAGATTTTCAAATGTAACGCTGAATTTAACATCAGAAATGCAAACTGAACATAAAAACAGGCTAAATATTCTGATGTTGTTCCCTATTTAAAGAAAATGATGAAAATAATTAATGAAATGAAAATTAATCAGAAATTATAAAATCATGTCATACATCTGTCACTGTAGTATTGGCTCAGGTCAGGTACTTCAAGTCACATTAAAATAATATTCTATGTCTCTCTTCCTGGATCACTCCAAGGACACATCTGTGACTGTGTAACATCATAAATTTAAACGCTGATGTCAGATTTAATTAGGATAAACCCAGTGTTTCTCTTGGTTGAAAATAGCTAAGCTATTGACAGCTGTCACTGAATCACACTGTGTCGAATGCTCACAGTCGTATACTGGCCGTGGTATACTGTGATCAGATCAAGGAAACTGTCTCTTGCACAATCAACTATCACATCCCCTACAGAGTGTAGCCACAAGAGTTTCTAATGTAGATTAAGTCAGATACATCACAGCTAAAACACATTCAACTTGATTTAAATGCAGAATCAGCGTTGTCTGTCATGTGTGACCGCAGTCCTGTTCTCAGCAAAGTTTGACTTGAGACCGCCTGTCTCCTCTTTGACTGACTCCATCTCTGCTTTGGTTTGGTTGCTAACAGTTATGGCTGCAGTCGTGTGACTGCGTCCGTCTGTCGCCTCTTGAGCTCCTTCCAGTCCCACTGTCACGCTCATCTGTGAAAGAGTGCTGATGCTAAGTCCCTGCTGTAGAGACGGATGATAGCGAGGCCTGTAGCCGTACGCTCTAAGGTGGTAGGTGTAATACTCCAGTGTGTACATTAGCTCTGCTTCCACATAATGGAACGATACTGCCAGGTCAGAGCAGCACTGCGGGCCCTGAGGAAGAATAATACCGATATCACATGAGCACACACACAAATACATACATGTTCACACAAACAAAACACAAATAAGAAAAATATCCAAATACATAGTACTGTTCAACTGCAATGTAACATTCTTGAAAAATGCTAGCATTTAAGCATAAATAATCTGAGACACACACATTATAAACAAACAAATCCTCCTGTTGAAATGAGTGGCAGCCTTCATCCACCACCACCCTTAAGTCAGAGTTAACAGGTTTCATTGGCACAAAAGAAAAGTAGGATTATAAGCACTAAGACGTCCGCTAGCATAACAAACCTACACTGTAAAGTTTACGGTAGCAATTCATTCAAAAAAAAAACATAGGCTACATAGGAAATACTTGTCAGTGGGAACAATGCATTGTTGGCTTTGGTATTTTGTTTTTGTTCACAGTGAGAAGAACATAAAATATCACCGGCCTTATCCATTTAATAAATTGTCATATGCTGACAACAAGAAATTTCCATTTGTCTGATAAAAACATAATTACTCTAAGATTAAAAGTAAATTTGTTTTCTTGTTCCCCTTTCAAAGACGGGGGACAAAGCAGCTCCATACACTGGCAGACAGCGTTGGACCGGAACAGTAATGGACCTGACTCATTATAATTGCAAAGTACAATAAATTAGTTGCATCTTCAGCAACAAATTGACCAATTTTCCTTTTGTTGACAGGACATTGTCTCTGCTGCATTCATCTTCTTTAAAATGAACTAATTTCTATTTAAATTCACTCAGTCTATGCAGAGGTCAGGTACAGAATTGAAATGTGCCAGGTAATGACATATTCATTTATTTAGCTATTATCTCACTCATGAGTGATTTATAGCAGCACCTACATTTTGTTTAATTCATCAGAAGCAAAATAAACAGTGTGTTTCACACTATTCACTTTCAGTTAAAAAATGATGCAGGTCCCTACTGCACATTTCAAAATGAAAGAATACTTCTCTCGCTTTAAGTGTAGATGAGCACTAATGGTATTAAAGGATTTCAACTCACCGGTTCAGTCCCTCAGGGGTATTTCTTCCTAGACTGACTTGCCCCATTCTAAGACGACTAATCTGTGCTACAGGAGGTCTGTTTTATTGCTCTCTGTAAACCACTTTGTGCTTTCATTAATATTGCCCCTGTATTTTCACAAGTAAATGTGTTTGTTTTGGTCAGCTCACAGTGTAAATATAGGGTAGAAATATGGGAACAGAGGGTATGACATGCACGAAAGGTCTGTGGTAAGATTCAGACCAGGAATGTTGCAGTTAAAAGGTATACACCTTAACCATTAGTCCAGTGGATACCACTTTGCCCACATGTTTGTTGTACATTTGTTTGCTTCTAAGACTTTTTCCAACTCATATTGTAGAACCAATGCACAGCAATAGCTAATATATAAAAGAGAAGAGAAAGGACTTGCCTCAACAATTGGGTAGTAACAATAGCTCCAGTACCAGAAGCTTTTGGAGAACTTGCTGGTTAGATGGTGCTCTGGCACAAAGGGGTGGAATGTTTCTCGATGCAAAGTATCTCTGGAGTCCCCAGCAACAACGCCCATCTTCTCCAAACACTGCCCCAGGGCTAGGTCTTCTACAGGGGTGGTGTGTGTGCAAACCTTGGTCCGAAAACCATTCACAAATCTCTTGAGGGCCTCTTTACTAAGTACATAACCCGCCCCTCCACTCATGTAGCCTTGCTTGGTATAAGGCTTGAAGCGTTTACCAAAATAGATGGGCTCCTCGGCTGTGTGGTTGGACAGGATCCAGCGCAGGTTGTCCACCACTACATAGGTGTCATCGTCTGCTTTTAAAAACCAGTCTGCTTCATTCGCATGGTGCTCATATACATAATGGAAGGCTCGGATGGTCTTCCAGTAGAGCTGGTCACGGCCCTCCTTAGTCCCCAATCCCACAGTGGGGAAGTCTGGGTCTCTCACAGAGCTCATGAACACCACAACGTTGCAGTGGCGACTCCAGGTGGCCCTGACATGGCGGGCCCTGCTCTGCAGGTTGTATGGCCCTGTCATCACCCAACAGAGAACGCGCACCTTCTGGTACAACATATCCGCCACTTGACTGTCTTCATCTGGAAGGACACAGCAAACAGCGCGACACTTAACAATGTTAACTAGTGTGCATTGGAGATACTTTACTGGGTTGTACATAGGTGAGTGTGCAGGTACATTTATGTGGCACTTTCTTTTATACTTTGTAATTTGTTTTCGCCTGTGTTCCGAATCTGAGTCCTCGCAAACGTTCAATAAACCAGTGACAGAAACCCATGGAGGGATTTTCACAATAAAAAATTTTAGGTGGCTCTTGGTCCGACTTAAAAGCGATTAAATTTCAAGTGACCGCTCCATAAATGCATAAAGATTTGAAATGAGAAATATTGTGAAATGCTATCTCAGTGCTCTCAAGAAAATAATTAATTATATTCATATTATACATATTGCATAATTGTAATAACATAATATTAATAAAACAAGTCAAATAAGTTTTTAAAAAATGTATATATATAGTACATGCCAGGAGCATATGCTTCCACAAATGTTATATATAGAAGGTTTTTTAATGATCAGTTGAGAATAAATGAAATGTTCAGCTTGGTGGAGGTCTGTGCCTCCTAGTCATATGTAGGTTTGTGATTTAATCGACATGACAGACATAAAAGACTGATTAAATAAAAGTTAAAGAGACAGTGCAGCAGAACTGTTTCTCTGACTGAAATTAAAAATGATCTTTTTAGGGGGGTTGTTTGACCTCTATGTGCAATTTATTTTACCATGGCTACTTCCAAAAGAATCAAAGCAGATGTGTTCCAAGCTTGTCACAGACGCTTTTTGTTTTTTGATACAATATTGTGTAAAGCACCTGCATGGTGAGGGTGGAGCAGGTTGATGAGAGCGGCTCCCTCTTTCCTCCAGCCTGTTAGTCTCTCCCCCACCACTGTGGCTTTTTCCTGAGTCTCTGACAGCACATGGTAGCTCCTCTCAAACCACACCTGGTGCAGGAAAAAGTAGATGCTGGAGGCCCCTACCAAGAAGCCCAGGGAGAACGCCCATCTGGAGCTGGGGCCCTTCATACTGACACCCTCTCCAACACTGCGATGTCCCACCTATAGCATGCCTAAATAGAGACACAAACACACTAGGATCATTTTACATGTTAAAACAATTGTTCCTCTTTATACATTTGTATAATGTGAAGTGTTACATTTTGGCCCATGCTATGCAATTATAAAAATGTTTTTAAAGTTAGTGTTGCTAAACTTTTTGAGTAGCTTCAATATTATTTTGCAAATCAGTGTTTCAGAAAGGGCACTTGTGTTTGCATAGCAAGGCATGTTTTTTGATGTAATGTGCATCAAGTACCTTCCATTAGCTTTAAATCATACTGGATACACTTTTTAGGCCTTGACTTTAACAATTTTTAAGTATTGCCCTCTGGAGCCTCATCTCCCCCATATCACATGTGACAGAGTGATATTGCAATAAATTTGGTCGGAAAAAATTACGAGACAATAGAGTCAGGGGTGAGTGAATATGTGGTTCCGATCATTTAGTCTAGTTTAGATCATTCTTATCTGTTGACTCAACAGCAGACACCAGATATGACTAATATGTTAATCATTAACATCGCAGCGCTGCGCGTTTGTTTATTTGGGAGGAGATGTCCTCCCCATGCGTGTTGCTCCCCTTTATTATCCTGAGGATAAATAAAACCAGGCGACAAATCCGGTTCCACAGGCACCGCATCCGTTTAAACAAACGACACATGACACATACTGCTGTGACGTTGAAATGTAGAATCCAGCTCCGTGTCTATGAATCCTCCGACATGTTGTCTTTATAAACAAGTCCCCATTTGTGTGTGTGTCTGTCAGTGCGCGTGAATGCCATTTACCTTGGCCGGGGGATCTGTCATTTGTGAGCACGATATGGTTGCAACTCCTTTACATCCGCGAAAAAAAAAAATACCGCTGCTGAAAACGGCACGAGCCTTGCTTGCTGGTCGCATTCATCCGCTGCACGATCTTTGATTGAAGTCGTCTCTTTCAATCGCCACATTAGGTGATTAGCAGGAGGAAAGCCTCTGTGCAGACGCACATTCTTCAGCATCGTGTGCTAAGCTTGGAAAATGCGGCCTCTCATTGGCTTGCTGGCGGTGATGCAAGGAGGAAGCCGCCTTTCATTTCCTGAAATGCATTAACAGAATCTGGCTAATAATTTGATCTATACCAGATACATGTTAGTGAAATATGCTATTTTTATATTCTTTTAGTGCACACAAAAGAAAGACAGGGACAACTTAAGTTAGCATGTCAACTACTAGAATTATTATTTGTTTACGTTTATGTTTAGACTTAACCGAACTTAAGTATCGACTGAGCAGCTGGATAGCACAATAATTAATAGCACATTAATCTCGAACACGTGGACAGTCAAGTGATATACAGTGATATTTATGGATGGATGGATAATTCCATAATAAAAGTTAGAAGAGACCTTGAAAAAATACAACAAGACAATAATAAATCAGAGATATATTCCAAATGACTCACATCACCTCAGCATGAACATGACATGAAGACGATGATTATGATGAAAAAAAAACCTTATAAAATTGACAATAAAAACAGAAGTACTGAAACAACTCCGCATTGAAGTGGTGAAACTGAACCAGTTGAAAAGGGGGAAACATAAACATAAAACATACATAAATTTGTGGTTTTCTGAAGCCACAGGTTTAAACAGCAAACGCTGCCTTACAGGAATAAATGTTTGAAGGATAATTGCACAACTAATCATAATTGCATAACTGTAGCAGGGCGCAACTCGAAAGTTTTGGTCGCCGCAAACCTCTTTCAGAACGAGTTGGGACACATTAAACGCACTGAACGGGCATGCTTGTTAAGTCCGGGAATTCAGCGAAGTCTTGTGTGTGAAGTCTTCTCACACAGTGACAGAGTGGACGTAGTACAAGGAGTGGCTTTCTTAGTTCCTTGATAACTCGGACTCGGTATCGGACGTCCAATTCAGCTGTTCAATTCAACATTTCTTTCAACAGAAGTTGACGTGACGGCAGAAGAAATAACATTCCCACGGAAACGACAACAGTAAGAGTATTCACATCTCTCTCACGAGAGAGTCTCTGCCAATTCTATGAATAGACATGTTGGGACTGTTGTGCGTATGATCATGAAATGCTGGTTGCACCGTTTTCCCCTTCGTGTTGTTTTATTTACCAGAGAATCTGTGAGTTTGTTGGGTTTTAGGCGCGAGGGAACCGTTTTTTCTGGCTAAATATGTTTTATTTTCGAAGTTAGTGAGGGGCTTATTCCAAGGCCAGCTGTCGAACTTACATTCCGCTGCTTTAAAATGTAAAAATCTGTAAGGTGACAAAGTCTGCAATTGTCTTTCCTAAATCGATGGACACGCAACCAGACACTTAGCTAAGATATAAGAATAAGAATTAGAATTCCTTTATTCATAACATTATAACAATATAATCATATGACCTTACTTTAAACAGCGAAATAACCAACGCGCAGTGTATACGTATGGTTAACATTGCACTTTGTGCAAAGTGGTGCAGATGGTTGGGACTGTGTGACAGTCAGTCTGCTGCTGAAGTAGCTCCTCAGGCTGATCAGCACATAATGAGTAGGTTGTGAGGTGTTGTCTAATATTGACCTTATATTGAACAATATTCTCCTCCTCTTAATGTGCCACCTCTGTGGTGGTGTTCTCATAGAACATCTGCAGCCTCATCAGGCAGTTGGTAAAGGACCTAAGCCTTCTCAGAAAATAGAGTTGGCACTGGCCCTTTCTTCCTGTCCACATTTTTGGACCAGTGCAGCTTGCTTTCCAAGTACACACATAGGATCTTGTCGTGCTCCACTTTGTGCACCCTGAATATATATAGGGGTCACTGAATGAAAATATTTTTTGCGGACACTCATAAGTTGCAATGAACAGAGCTAAACTGTTTACAATGAGTTCATCGAATGTGACCTGAAGTAGCTAAACATGTTGATTCAGTGGGCACAGAGTTACTCCCCTTCATGATGAACTTCATATAAATATACACAACATTAAAAGCAAAGATCTGAACTTTTTATTTAATTAATGTTGACTGATATCATCAATACCGAAGTATAAACATATGCCTTCTTTACATGCTGATCAGTTTGATTTGTGCATCAAGAACATAATAGATGAATGGGATCCAGTGAATTCAAGATCTAATAACCCCAATTTGGTTAAAATTATGCTGTCATAATTTGAAATTGAGGAAGATTTAAAGATTTTTATTATCTAAAATTTCTGTTGTACAATTTAGCAAGATCCAGATCCAGGCAGCTTTAAAGAACTGCAAAAGGCTCATGTGAAATTGTCTGTAATCCAGTAAAATTTATCTTTTCTCATGTAAAACAGGATCTATGTCTTTTACATCCCTGTGTTTGCCTTATCCGGGTCTCCATGTACAGTCTACATGCACACCATTTTGACATTTCTATTCATTTCCATTCTAGATGTATAACACAAGAAAGAAGATTGTCGGACTGATTTTTGTCAGTCTGGTTGGGCTTCTAGCCTTGTTTCATGCTTGGTGCCCCAGGCCCAGCTCAGGAGTTGACATACGGTCAAGACAGGGGAGTAAAATTGAGAAACTCCTCCAGTGGAAACTTCAAGACATCACTGGTGACTATCGTGACATTGCCTACCATATAAAAGAGCAAGTGGCAGGGTGTGTAATTTTTGGGCATGATTATTATTTTGTCTAAATTCTTCTTTAAATTCACATTCTTATCCCCATTAAATCACCGCTCTTTTTTCCCGATGCAGTCATTTAGCTCAGAATGCGTGTGTGTGTCTGGCTGAGAAGGATACTTTTCATCTGCCATTCTCCAATTTGATCTTCCCACGCGTTTGGGCCCACAAAGTGGATATTGCGTTTTTAGAGTCCCATCCTGACCCTGAGGGTGTAAAGCATCGCAGAGCTCAAGAGTACAGCAGCTATCAAAGGAGGTAAGGGTCAGTGGATAACAAATAACTACAAGTGAACCCTTGTGAAATCGTCTGTCAACTTGACTCTCAGCAAAAAAGTCTGTATGAAAGAAAACAAAGTTTAGTCCTATAAAAACACAACAGTGTTTCAGGACACCCTTGATCCAGTCTGTATTGTATCAGCTGACACTTAATCTACCACAGACACATAGCATCTTTATACACTGACACTGCATTCTATTTTAAGGCCTTGCTCAGAGTCTGGCATGTGTTTTGCTGTCATTACTCTGGTTAACTCCAATGTCCACCTGCTTTGGTTATATTTTACTGCACGCTCGTTGGTCTCTACATGCAAATGTAGAGGGGATATCTGCAAACGGTTGAAGTGCATACATGCTGTCTTCTTTATATTCAGCGAGTATATATCTTTATATATCTTCTATATATTTTATTGCTGGAATTCTTCTTGTTTTGACTACAGCTAAACAGCATTCCTCCTTTTCTGCTGTTTGTATTATTTTTGCAATGCAATTACATCAAATATTGAATTAGAGGAGATTTTATTTTGTATGATTTAAAACTAAACATATTTAACTTTCAATGATATTAAACAGAGAAAAGCAGCACATCTTCACATTTAAGAATCTGGAACAGCCAAAAGGTGGCATGCTTGCTCAGTGATGTGAATGATTAATCTTTTGCAAAGAGATGTTGGCAGATAACTAACCAAGGTCGTATGTTTTGCTTTATTTTTTGTTGATACTGGATGTTTTTTGCTGGGACTGCCAAAATAAACCGTTTGTGTGCACTTGCTCGCTCTCATTTATAGGAATATGCACTAATGTGCATACATGTGCAAACATATGTACACTTTACATATGTTTTATTGAATGTTTCTTTGCTGAAAGAATCTGCCTGAAACCTGACTTGTATCTTTATTTTTTATTTTTATTTTAAACAGAGGGTTTACATCTTCTTGATTAAAATTTTCTACATTTCAAAGAAGATACGTGTTTAGATTACAGAACATTCTGATTGGTTAAGGACAATTTAAACTGAAACCAGTTCTTCTTAGGACCTCATGACTTTATTCACACTGGGAGGCAGCAATTGAGGGTGTAGTGCCCTCTTAAGTGCCCAGAGAATTGGGCTTTCAAAGTTTCCAACGGAGATTTATGTCCCTTGGAGATGGGTCACATCATGACAGATAGTTCTCAGTGGGAGCGTCTCTGGCTCTTTGGTTAAATTCAGGTGGTGGCTGGAGGAAGGATGATAGTCTGCTCAGACTCATCAACTAAAACAGCAAGGCTTATAAGGAGGGCTCAGCAAAATATCAATGGATATTATATGAAGGTTGTATAACATCATCAACTGCAGCAAGTGATCAAGGACCAAACTCAGAACAGTTATTTTTAGCTCAGACTGCATGCTAGACTACATGCAGTGAAATCACAAATCACAAGCCTTGCATCGTCTTTTCTGTAAATATTAGGACTGTTGTGTTTATTGCACGCTGATGAAGCAATGCAGCTATGCTTATATCTAATATGTTTGACATGTGAAGGTCCTACAGTCCTGCAGATCTGCTGATAGTAGCCGAGGCCAACAGTCCTCTTCAGTATCCTACCCAAGGTGTGGAGGTTCGACCCCTCAAAACAATCATCATTCCTGGTAACAGCATATTTAATATGTAACAATACACAATATCAAAAAAGCATTTTAAATGTTACTTCTTCAGCTCATATTGCTGCTACATTTGCTATTTAAGCCTATTAGTTTAACTGCTTCACCACCATCCCATGCTAAAATAATACTTCCGCTCTTTCCATAGGTTTAGGACTGAAAGAAGAAACAAGTTCACACCATATGGTAATGTCTTTTGGGGTTTTTCACAGAGCTTGATATATGCTTTTTTTGAAATATATACAGTATAATAAAATCTGTCTAAACATTTTTTCCCCCGGAAAACATTGTGCAACAGGTGTATCTAACAGCAACTCTCGGGACATTTGATGTTGCCGCTACGGTCGACAATGTCTCAATCAAAGGAGAGGGAGAAAAGCACATGATGATGTCAAGTCCTCTTCTCTCAGCACTTAACAGGCAGCTGCAGTTTGTTACCTACAGAAATACTGTTTTCCACCCAAAGACAGCAGATACAGGTAAAGTTTTTATTAATCTAAAATTAACATATCATGCATATGTTATCTCATTGCATATCTCATTGCATTTTAATGAAGTATTAATAAAAGATTATTTGCATTCGGTAAAACTATACAGTACTGAGAGGTAATCACAATTGCTATGAAATTTTCTATGAGGTTAAGAAATACAAAAAAACCCAACCTTATGGCTGACTGTGAAGTGTGCAATTGGAAAAGCACCCAGATGAATCTAGGTCAAATGTAACAGTGAAAACATTCCTTTATAAATTCATATCTATAACAGATTGAAATGTTAATCAAAATGCAATTTAAGGCAGAGCCTTTAATGAGTTAGAGTAATGGCCTAATGTTAATAATGATGTTCTAACTAAATTTAATCTGGGCTTCTGCAGAGATGATAGTACTGATGTTGTATTTGTTGCATACAACTGTTTATATTTTAAAATTAGGGCTGGGCAGCATGGCCTTATATTTTTATCACAGTATAATTTGCCGTCCTGGACAGTAAGTGTATACATAGCATGTTTCTTCAAACTCAGAGGTGCTGCACAATTATTAACTATCTCCCACAGCAGCGACAGGATAAATACCAGATACAAACTGTTAGACATAATGTGTTGGAATTTATCTGCTGTTTTCAGCTCAATAATCCTGTCATCCATTTGTGTGTGGGGGTGGTTTGCTCAATGTTATATAAGACTTTTCTGTTTCCACACAGTAACTGTCACAGTGGCAAAAAAGGAATTGAAACTCCTTCCCAGAGATGCGAGACATGGATGTATCACAGTTTTTACTTTTGCTCTGCAGTTACATTTGCTACTGAAGGTCACCAGGCATTTTTCACCATTAAAGTTGAACATGGAATCACCCCCAAACTGTACAACTCTGGACATCAAAGAGGTTTGTGAGCAGTTACATCTTTATCTGTTTAATTTGCTACAAAGTGTTTGAATAGCACACTATAAGATGTCTGTGTTTTGTTTCCACTTAGAATACAACATCAGCGCTCTCGTTACCATCGCCACCAAGACCTTTCTACGCTATGACAAACTCAAAGATCTCATTGACAGCATACGGGAATATTATCCCACTGTCACCATAATGATTGCAGATGATAATGAACACCCTCAGCCAGTGACCGGGCCTCACATTGAACATTACATCATGCCATTTGGAAAAGTAAGGAGGTTTGAGTATATCTCTATCAAGTATCTTGCTTGGTGATGCTTTGAAAAATGCCAGTGAAACATCTAAAAAAAAAAAAAAAGGTATGTAAGAGTTTAACAGGCTGATATACAAAAGTAAAAGTAGCAGTGCCAAAACCTCAAAAAGGACCTACAGGCAAAGGGCACTCCCAATATTTTAACATTTATAATTCACTTTTACCCATATTTCCCTCTATTAAAAAAAACAACCAAAACCAATGACTATTGCTTATGCAGAGTAAACTAAATACATGTTGAATTAGTAAAAGTAAATGACCCTATACCTAGTCCCCTTTCTCGTCACTGGCCACTTGGTTCAACTTAATGAATCAAGTGGCAACTGCTTGTGAGGATCAGTACAGGAACCCGTCGCAAGTCAGTGTTGTAACAGCAATAACCTTTATTCAGTCCTAAACCCACAGTAAACTATTCCAAAATCTGTGATCCAAAAACAGAGTCGTAGTCCGTAAACAGAGTCGAAAAACCAGTGCAGCAAAAACCAGAATTGTAGTCAGACAGGCAAGGTCAAAACCAGGGTAACCTCAAACAAATCCAAAAAGGGCTAAAGCAAGAAACAACAGTCAGGCAAAGGGTGTCGCAGAAAAACAGACCAAGCTGGCGTACAGGACTCTCAGCACAGAAAGAAATGGCTACATTCCGACACGCGGCAATTGAAGGGCGGGGGTATAAATACGCATGAGGGAGGTAACGATCAAACAGGACACAGGTGCAGGGAGTTAACTAGATAATTAACCGTCAGGGAGAACACAAGAGGGAGCCCTAATTCACAGGGAAAGCAAAGCAGGGACAGAGGTTAAAGAAGAGCAAAGGAAGTAAAATGAGGACTGAAACACCAGGAACCACCCAGAACATGTGAACACACAGACAGGGGAAAACGCACCAACAAGACACAAACCAGAAGGACATGGATCATAACACTGCTGGTGTTAAGTGGCTGCATTAATGTGTGCACTCCATGAAATGTGCCCCCCACAAGTAGATCTCAAAGAGAGAGAGTGATATTAGTCTCTAAAGTATAACTACAACATAAAAAAGCAATTTAAACTATTTGCATTAGACTCTTTAATCCTTACAGTTAATGTACATCAGTTTCACGTTGAGTGAGGGGGATGCTTTCCAGCTCCCTCACCATGCTTTTGCACCTGTTCTTCTTTCTTTCTTTCTTGGCTGGTTTGTGTCGCAGGATTATGCAAAAACTACTTAACAGATTTTCTCTAAATCCTAAAACAAAATGAAAAAGTGATATTTTCTGTCAAGGAAGAACTCCCACCCAATTAATAAAAAGTAATATTTACTACATTCCAGCAGCATGTGCTGATGTGCTGTGTGTGCCTTGGCAGAGGTCTGCACTCTGTGATTGCTTTCTAGTTTAATATAAATCGACACAACATCTTAACTGAGACTTGTGGCCCTGAATGGGATTATGAAACAGTGCAGTTCGTGAGTTTTGACCCTGTTCATCTCCTGTATGCAGGGTTGGTTTGCAGGAAGAAACCTGGTGGTGTCTCAAGTGACCACAAAGTATGTCCTCTGGGTGGATGACGATTTCATCTTCACTGCAAACACAAAGTTGGAGAAGATGGTGGACATCTTAGAGAAGACCACTCTGGATCTAGTGAGATGCATGCTGGCAGTCTTTTCTTTTTTTTTACTGCCCTCCCTTATGCCCCTCAACCCTCCAGAAACATAGAATGAGATCTTCTGTCTTGCATTGATACCCTTTTTCAAGATATGGTGGGTCTCAGATCAAAGATCTGTACCACTAAACTGTACCTGGTTTTAAATTGGGAGGAGCTTGTTCAGTGGATCAGATTCTATGGAGGGCTGCTCCATTTTGGTATGATATGTTCCAAGCCCTGTGTGCTAAATTGTCTATACTGTTTATGAAATGCAATCACATCAGATGAAAACAGAGCACCCAAACTTATGATGTTTTAAAGTAGCAATGACCCTTATAAAAGAAAGGATGTGTTGAAAACATTCACATTCTAATATTTTCCAAATGTTTCACACCGTTTCTTGTATTTGCAAGTGTATCCGTTACCCTAACATTGCTGCCTTAATGACTTCAGGTTGGAGGCGCAGTAAGAGAGGTGACAGGTTACACCACAACATACCGTCACACCATTTCAGTAGAAGAGGGGGGAGAGGAGGGCAACTGTTTACACATCAGAAATGGCTACTATCATATCATTGAGGGATTTCCCAACTGTGTGGTAGCTGATGCCGTCATCAACTTCTTCATGGGGCGTACAGACAAGGTGCAGCAGGTGGGCTTCAACCCCCTCCTGGCACGGAGTGCTCATCTGGGTGAGTCGATCTGTATTTAACTGCTATCAAATTATTTACATAGCAGTATGTCTTAACTACTCATCAAAACTGTATTTTCTTTATGATGCTGCAGAGTTCTTCATTGACGCTCTGGGCTCCCTCCACGTTGGCTCCTGCAACGACATCATTGTAAACCATGCATCGAAGATCACACTAGCCTGGAGTAAAACAGAATCACAAAAGGCCTACGACAAATTCCGTTACTCATCCTCCAGTGCTGATAAAAACATTCATAATGAAGTCTTCTACTTCAAGAACAGGTTCAAGTGCATGACGAGCCAGTAAAACCTGTGCTTCTACTCGTCTGTTTCATGCCTTGATGTGTGAAAAGAAAGGAAACTGTTGCCAGCATAGTGAAGACTGAAAAACATGCATTGTTTACTTTTTTGACAAGAAATCATGATTCTTTGTGGTAGAATTAAAAACCACATACACACTAGATCTTCAATGACTTCATGGAAGACATAAGTAGTAACCTTGGATTTGCCTTTGAATAAGCCTCCGTGTTTGCAGCTTTTTAATGTAAGTATTGCAATGACAACAGCTCCACATGGAATGTATTTAAGCCACCGAAAGGACTAGGCTTATTATTAGTCAAATTCATACTTGGTTATCTGCACAAAAAATAGCATGATTGATGAATTAATCTAGTTTTATTACTCTTTTATACTTATATTTATGTTGATGTTGATGTTGATGTTTCTGAGAGGCACTTCATTTCTTCACTCCAAAGTGCTAAGTGATACAGTATAGTGACATGGGCATGTCTTGCTGTGCAAGTTCACTTAATGCAAAGGATGTACAGCTGAGTTACAGAAACTTAAGTTATGGGTTACACGTGTCCTTTCCCAGAAAGTGTCTACGGTGAAAATGCTCTTAAACTATCAGCGTGTAGCGCAGCAAAAGAAGATTTTTTTCTCAACATACTAAGTTCTGTTCAACTTAACTTTAGCTGTCTTGTGCTGCTGTTTGTAGGAAAGTGTCTCATTACCTTTTTTACATGACAATGTGTTTGTGATGTGCATGTGTGCATGGATTTGCTTTCAAGATGTTTGTGAAGTTCCTTGTCTTTAAGACTGCTCAAGTGTCAGAAAGATTTTGTATATTTTTTACATTTATACATATACAGTAATGGAAAGTATATTTATGTGATTTTACTCTTCTACTATGCTGCTTTCAGAGGGATGTCAAGGCTGTCTCTGCATGGGGTTCGTCATATATCAGATATCTATGAATTTTTAGCAATTTCACCAAATATTCACCAACTCAAGATTCATTTGTCATGTTATGCTTGCACAATGATGCATTAATAATGTGATGATATTGTGTTTTACGTTGATCTGAAACAGTTTCACTTGAGGAAAGTACATGAGTATTGAGGATTTAAGATTGTTCTCTGTCGCTGGAGAGTCATATGAATTCAGGGCAAAGAACCCGCTGTGAGACTGTCATTCCTACATTTGACCACAAGATGGAAACAAAAGAAAGGACAAAAATGCCACACGAGTTGACTTATCTTCATCTTTGGTGCCTAAAGGTACCTAATATAATCGTTATTATTAGTAGCATAGGAGAGATAGTAATAGTATCAGCATCATTTCACATTGGCAGTGAGCACTCTTGACGGGAATAGTGTCTATATTTCCCACCATTCTACTTACTTACTTACTTTTCCAAATAGATTATACTAGATATAACAGGAATTTACTTGATTCCTACTTGATATTTGTTATTCCACTATAATCCACTGAATTGTTGTGTATATATGTGTATATGAGTATGTATGTGCGTGAGTGTGTGTGTGTGTGTGTGTGTTTTTTTGATGTTTATTTTCCTTAGTGGTGGAAATAGGACTGACAAGTTTAGCTAATTTCCCTAATATTTGCAAGCTCACCTGTAAACTCATTATCATACGTAAATCAAAGCATTGTCATTGGATTGCTGACCTTCTTGAAGCAGTTTGCAGGACTACTTAATGAATATATGCCTGTGTGTGTGTGTTTGAGAGAGAGAGAGAGAGAGAGAGAGAGAGAGATATGTGCATTAGTAGGTCTGCCGGTAGAATCTGGCTTAGTAAACATTTGGCCAAAGCCTTGTGTACCACATTTTAATTGAAGTGGACTACTTCCTGCCAATTAGTGGAACACTCCTTGAGCTTTAAAGGGAAAACCCAAAGGGTACAGTGTCTAGAGGCCTCTTTGAAATATGCACTGGAAAAAATTAATAAGTTGGCTATCTAACATCAAGCAAGGAAATAATTAGATTTTTTTTCTTTTTTGTCCTGGTTTTGAACTCACACCACGTACAGTCTTATCAGGTCAAAGTTGCAAGTCTATAGTGAAGAGTAGTAGAGGTTGAAACCTTTAATTGTGGGACAGTGTAGAGCAGCATGTTGTTAAGGTAAGACATCACTTTTAATAAATGTAATGAAATTTAGGACCTCTGGTAAAACATATGTTAAACGTGTAACAGCAGGGCACCTTGTTTTATAATGTGCAAACTCATTCATTCTGGGAAAAGACACGCTGGATCAAAAAAGTTCAATATAGCAGCAATGTTTTATAATTCAAGGTGTTTGCTGTTGTCTAAATACTAATTTAATGATACCAGTCTAGCATTCATGTTTTATACTAAATAATCCAGAACTCTCAAAGACAGATAATCTGTAGTCTTACTTTTCCAATTGTATTCCTTTGTCTTTGTTGTCATTTTCCTGTATTTTTTTTCATCACACAGTATCTCATTGTAGATTCTCAGTTCTGCAGCGCCCCACCACATACAAAGACTGCTCTTCTTCTCTCTTCAATATCTAACAGAGTGGGATGCTCCACATTCCACACTGTGTTTTCACCTAAAATGTATTCATGTTTAATGACCAAGGTAAAACCAAACCCAGGTTTCTCTGACATCTATTAAATTTAGTTCTGGTGGACTGCAAAGTTCTGTGTTTGGAGATATATTTATTGTCAAAACAGCCACTGGATGTCACATTAATGACAAATACAAAAGTTACTTACAAAATATTTTGTGCACTCTCTCTGGAGATAAAAGACAGAATGATATAAGGCAACAGGAGGTGGTATTTACTGTACATAGTTGCATATTCAAGCACATTCTTCAAACAATATAAATATACAAAGCATTTAAACAAACTATTCAGTGCACTTGGTATATGTTTATCTGTATTGCAAACAGAGCAGAAACTAAATAAATATTACTATGGTAATTTTCCAGCATATATGATGATGAAAAATATTGAGAAAATATTGTGATATTTGTCATACACAATTTAAGTCAAGAATTACATATATGTGTTATCAGATTTTTATAGGCTAAATATAAGATTGTTGTATCTTTAAAGCCTTCTGAATCTGTGACCAATATCAGATTAAAGTGAGTCCAATAACTGTGAGAAAACTGGCAACACTGAAATACAATAATTATTTTAATTCATGAAATGCTGCTACAACAGGCTACTGCTTCTTTAAAACACTGGTATACAGTACAATCTGGACCAAATGCTGGAGAGCTCCTATAGAGCTGAGAGTCATGACCTCAGCTCATACAATAAAAGCAGCGTGCCCTCTGTCATTTTAGTCCTGGACTCTTGGTTCAAAGGAGCACGACTCTTCACCGTCCTCATACCTCATACCCAAACAGTCGTGGTGTTCTCTGGAGGTTTTTCCTGTGGCAGACAACAGCAGTAGCAACATTTGTTTACAATAATCTAAGTAATGAGACATCAAAGTCTCTAGTATATCTGTGAAAATGTCTACTTTCTAGCTTACCTTCTGCTGCTGAATATACGTCACAGCATCATGAACAGTGACGAAAATATGTTGAGGGTTCATGTAGTTCATTAGACCACTTGATGTTAGGATCTTTAAGACACCCTCTAAGAGGACAGAAATCACTGTACTCAGTACTCACTGTATGTAGGTGAATTTTGACAAATGTGATATACACATATCTTTCAAAAATATTCAAAATTATATAAAAAATATTCAATATTTCAAAAATTCATTCAATGCTCTTACCATTGCAGTTTGCCAAATATACACACACTCCAACTTTCTGGCATTCAGTACACATCTGTAAAAAGCCAAAAGCAGCCCATCATGTTGACACTATACACAAAGAAATGCAGAGAAGCTTATACGGGGAAGTGTGCATCATGTCATCATGCTTTAGCAGACTAACCTGTGTGAAGAGTCTTGCTCCAGCGACATCAACAAATATCACACTACTGCAATCAATTAACACTGCCTGCACATCATTCTCAGATGTTTCTGTGGAATGAAGAAGAAATTATAGCTTTCCCTGATATTATCTGCAGCACATGAATATAAAGTAGATTTTAGAACGGCATGTGTACTGTCCACACAGGCCACCAAAAAAGTTATTATTTACCTGATTTAAAGAACTCATTCTCAGAGGAAAAAGATGTGTTGGCAACGCCTCTTTCCTTAAAACGATGAAGGGGAAAAAAACAATAAAACACTGATTTTAAATTGGAAATTAAAAATTTACTAAATTGGTATATGCTTTTTTTTAAAAAATCTCAGCTAAGTCAGTGATTGCAGAAACCATACCACAGTACTGATGGTGGCCTCTCTCTCCCGTTTCTCAAGGGCTTTCCTGGCCTTTTCCCAGCTGCGGATCTTCTCTGGCGTTAGGCCCAACAGCCTGCTCATCTCCTCCCTGAAGAAGCTACGGTTGCCATAGTAAATAGGCCCATTGTAAGTTAGGATCTTCACTCCAGGCACCTCATAGCACTGAAAGGATATAATAAGGAATAAGAAATATGTATATAAAATATAAATATGCCACAAAATTAGGGTAAATGAGCCCATTCTCAAAGAGTCTTGAAGTGGGTTCTTAATTTGCACATCTTGCAAGAAATAATAACCAGAAAGATCAAGCACAAAGAGCCACCTTACCTTGCTGTGGTTTTCCAGAGGTCTGTAAATTTCTGTGTTGCTGGCCCGTCCAAGTACTGAACAACCAGCCCTGTGGAATCATGGGTAATCAATTTTAAATTAAAGTGACAAAATAAAGTATGATACATGATCTATTTAGCTTGCCAGGCATGGAGTGATATGTCTCTAAAAGACTCTAAATGTACTTTAGTATGAGAGGACTCATATAGGTTTCTGGGGCTTTACAGTAACACAATAACATATACACAATAACACAAAATAATCATTTGTTTTGTTTTCTTGTTTTTTGCTGCAGATGAATGTGATGTTGTCAGTTCATATTTACACTGACTTTCACAGACATACTGTACATGGTATATTGCTTACAACAGAGGCATATGGCAAGAGCACTAGGTAGATTGCACTGAATATTAATATTATGCAAAGAGAATGGGAAATGTACCTTTGCGTGCGACAGATGACAGTCATCATAGAGAAAACCACTCCAATGGCTAGGCCAAGGTCCACGTTTAGTACCACTACTGACAGCCAGGTCACCACCCAAACCATCTATACAGAGACAGGGCCACTATAAGATGTTGCCATGTCAGGATATAACAATTAACAATGGAAGCAGGTCAGTGAAAAATATGATTAATTCCAGTCAAGCATTCAATGTGAAAGGGGAAGGATGAAGGTGATTTAGCTGACGTTTTGCCTGCGCTCATGAGCCAATCGGCTGATTGGTACCTTTTCTCACTGGCTGGAGGATTATCTATTTTTTTACCCAGCAGCTAAGCTGTAGCTGATACATGTGTAAACAAAATTCCCAAAATTCCCACTAAATTACTGGCAGACAGATATGGTTCAAATATCCACAAGAATGGAAATGGAAAGATTTCATGAGGAAAATGTTATTGAGATCAAGAATGTTTCACTCCAGATAAAATAGATCAAGCATAGTTTTTTATATTCTAGGCCTACCCAAACCATGAGCAGGATCTTATACATGAAGTTACTGAAACTATCCAATTAGCTGTGCTATATTGATCAGCTGCTGACCTAATGATAACTATGGAGCTAATTAACCATCATTCCCTGGTGTTACATTATTATGCAAGGGGACCACATTGACAAACACAGTCATGTCTTGCATTGCTAATAAATGGCCTTACAAAGTCAATCTTGCTGATTCTCCACAGCTCAGGTAAGTCATGGAACTGCAGAAACATTTGCCTGAGGCTGGTGACGTTGATGCACGCCAAGACTGCCTGAGGAGAGAGATAAAGGATGAGGTGAGTGAACTTTCCTTCTCTTACTCTGTCCCATGTCTGTAGAAATGCAAACACAAAACACACCTTAGGTAGAAAGTAGAACAGTGGTCCAATCAGCAGCAGGACAATCAGAACAACAACACTTGTGAACAAGCCAGAGAGCTGCAGGAACACACATACACAGACGACATTGCATTTCAGTGGGTTATAGAGTTTATAAAACCCCACAATGTGCCTGTTGGCAACATAACCCTAAGGCACATTCACATACATTGTCTTATAGATGGGAAATCAGTTGTCTGTTGATCAATGTGTCAGCCTGTTTTGCAGCAGTGTTTAAAGTAAGCTTTTAATCTTTTGAAGGCCTAGCGGTGGTTTTTGAGGCGTACAAAGAAAAGATGCACAGAATTTACTACTGTATATATCATGATGTACGCTACCTGTGTGTATCCTCCGGCACTCTCCAGTATATTAGTGGTGGCTAGAGTGGCAGAGCTGGGGAAGCAGGTGAAAAAGGAGGATACTGTGTTGGATATACCATGAGCCAGCAGCTCCTGAAATCAACCACAGGTTGAACAAAGAGAGTTAAAAGAATATTTAATATTTTGGAGAGCAGCTATGACTGCTATATACATTCTCATACTTTACCTGGTTGGGATGTATGGAATATCCATATTTATCAGCATAAATCATTGCCAGCGAGACAGACACAGCATAACCAACAAATGTTATGGCTACTGTGTCTCCAGCAATGTCTGGGAAAGTGTGCAAGGCAGGCATCCGTGGCCTTGGGAATCTGAGGATGATTGAATTCAAAGTCACACTCCTGGAAGTGACTAAGCTCATCAATGTATACCAAATCTAAAAAAAATTACCCAGCTGGAATGTGGCCAACTATCTCAATGTTGTAAGAAGAGTCCAGCGAGGAGGCATAGGCCACACCTGTAGCAACAATCACCTGAAGCATGAAGCATAAAAAACATATGGTATACCCTGTTAATTTCATTGTCAATACTATAAACACTCAGCATCCATAAATGCACTTGACTGACCGTGAGGATCTCCACAGGGATGGGTGTACGCAGGCGCTGCTTGTAACGCATGTTGATCTCCTTAACTGGAACCAAAATAGCCAAACATACCAAGGAGATAAGCAACTCAGCCATGTTGGTCTGAGGCAGGTTCTCCATCACTGATGCTAAAGTCTGGAAACACAAGTTAGTGAGAGGTGAGAAAACGGCAATGGATGCCCAAATGATAATAACATCACGTGGGATTACAGCATCAGCACCACCTCATTGTGATGTACTGCCTACCTTGAAGAGGGAGAAGGTCCCAGTGTGGCGAGGGAGCCTTAACCCCAGCATGCTTTGCAGTTGTGAGATGGTGACATGGAAGGCCGCAGCACTGGTGAAAGCCTTGACAATTGGCTCTGACAGATAGGTGGACAGGAAGCCCAGCTGAAGACCACACATACAGAGCTGGGGCACAAGAGATTAACATAACATTATGAGCTGTGTCTGGGTTAGAGCAAATCTGACAGTCTTAACAAACAGCAATACCTGCCATCACATTTGCATTATTATCTCACATTGTGACCTAGCCTTTGTGCACCTGTCGTACCATAATAATTCCTGAGAGGAGCGCGACAGCTGAAGCCACTCCAATCCTCTGGGCCTCAAAGTCAGCCGCTTCACTTGAACTTGAGTTCAGTTCCAAAGGACTTGGAACCAGCTGCTCCACCACAGAGCCAGTCATCAAACTCACCACAGCAAAGGTACCTGACAAAAGGCTTATCATCTCAGTAACAATGTAAAACATTATAACTGATACTTGAAACTGCGTTCAAAATGCATGCATGATATTATGTAACCCTTTGTAGTACTGTCCATGAGGCAAAGACATCGCCGTATGTTTATCTGAAGTGCGGAACAGATGTTACGTGGGCAGAAGTCTTACCTGTGGACACATGGCGACCTGTGCCAAAAAACATATAGAGCACCACAGGGAAGAAGGACGTGTAAAGGCCAAATATCGGTGCCACTGAGGTGAGCAGAGCAAAAGCCATGCCTGTTTCGAGAGGGACATTCAAAAAGACAGTTTATCACTAAATTGATCTATGTTAAGAACCTGTGTAGATTTATAAGAAGGCTGAAGCTTGCAGTTGCTTGCTGAATTTAACTGGGGGACAAAATAAATGCTAGTTAACAGATAATGTACATTTTAGCCTTATATTTGAAGTTTAATGCATATTATTATCATTAATAGTGGCAGTAGTAGTAGTTATGTTACAGTTGATTCTAAAATTAAATAATTTAACAATTATTAAGAATTTAATGAAAATTCTTCATCAAATCACGTAAGAGAAAACAAGATTCCGTTCTCCTGCAAAAGTTACTTGCACTTTTTTTCCACCTGATGACAACGTTTACTCACCTTGCGGAATGTGAAGAATACCGACTGTCAGTCCCGCTATAGTATCTCCGAGAATCCATTTCTTGAGCCTGTATCTCGGCAGCCAGTTGAAAAGTGGGACTCTCTCCCTCAGCAGGTGAAGGCAGGCTCGCCTTGAGCACCTGCACCTCCCGGCGAGCTTTTCCCGGAGCCGCAAACTTCCACTCGTGCTCGCCTCGGAGCCGTAGGCCTGTTTGAAGCGGTCCTCGGTGTAAATGTTCCTATACACAGCCACAGAAGCGCTCATGTTGTCCCTGCTGAGATGAGCGGTGATGGTTCACCATGCAAGCGCTGTGGCGGAGTCCCTCAGGTTGTTGTCTATTTCGATACATATATAGCAAACTCTGCCCTGACCTCAAGAGCCATTGCATTTTCCTGTCAGACTCTTCGTAGCCAATGACGTGGCTGAAAGCTCAACCTTTTTTGTTACAGTGCTGAACAACTTTTTTTTTTCCTCCCCACATCTTTGCCCTGCCTCAGACAACACAAAGGTGTGCTGGGCGATTTTTTTCCTACAAAAATCCTCTGGGTCCTACTGCTACAAGTTTTATTCTTCAACAAAAAGTTGAACGACAGATACATAATCTGCCTTTCCTTCACTCATAACCCCTCCCTCCAAAAATCCTCATACACGCCATCCTTTGCCCTACACAGCCCTTTCTCCACTTAATGTCCTGCCTCCAGAGAGCTATGCGGGAGGTACAAGCTCAGAGGAGGCACAACCCACTTATACAATGTATGGCACTGTGAAACGTCTATGGGGATCAAAGTCATATTGTTGGTGGAGATGATGTGTAACCTCAAACCATGTCTGTTAGCAGAGGAGTTCATTTCCGAGAAGGATGGATGTCTGTAATGGGTGGGAGTTTAAACTGTGTGGCCAAAAGGAAAAAGAGTCTGGTGCCTATGAGACCCTTGTGAAACTCAATCACACATGGCAGCCTGGTTCATGGATCAAACCACACCTTGGCTCTGATCAGAGATTCTGTGTGATGAGTGAGATGTTGTTCTTTGTCAGGCAGGAATGAATACAAGGGAGCTTTGGGTCAATACAAGATAAAACCAGGTAAAACAGGGTCTGTGTGTTTACTGCCAACAACATATTGTTTGCAAAATGCAGCTTGGAAAGCTAACCATCGGACATCATCATAAAAATGTTCTTCTGGAAAGTATGAGTGAGCATGTGGCAGAAGAAAATCACAGTCACAAGAGAGGTTCAGTTTTACTCTGTCAATTACAAGACAAAGGAAATGGAAATATTCTTTGGTTTAAATCCAGATTTGGGTGCTGTGAATGAACCTCTCCCATCTCATGAGTGACATCTCCCGTCCCACGAGGCTACGTGAGGCAGTGCAGGCAATGCCAGCATTTTCTATTGTTGCACAGGACAACACCCAAGGACCTTGGCCTGAATGGGCCTAAAACTTGTGAAATTGTTCTGCATCGTGACGACATGAAAATGTCATCGACCATCCAGTCACTCAACAAGAACACAAGCATACAGTGTATTTTAATTCACAGGTACAACCCAACAAATTCCATCAGTACTTCTTAAATCAGAGTGTGTTGTTCATCATATAAATGAAAACAATGGCAATATGTAATCTGATGTCAAAAGGTCAAATATGGGGGGAAAAAAATTCTTTTTAACTTTCATCTTTCATGTTTTAATGGTGGTTGAACTGGACTTTTGCTTCTCCAGGCTGCATGAAGGTGAATGGAATGGGTGTCACTCAGATACATTTGTGGTTGTTTCTTTTCTGCAAACATGTAGTATGTCTACACTTTTTTCCATTTCAGTTCCAGACGGTTTAAGTTCAATAATCACTCTCCATTTAGTGCTGTTTGGTCTCCACTAAAATATTAAAAAATAAAGTTTGTTTTGGGAGTATTTTGCCAAAAAACAAAGGCTTCTGCTGAAATTGTGCTAAAAGGGGCTAAAAAGCTCTGTATAGTTGGATGATAACTGTAGCTTAATCACTACAATTACATATATTGCCATTCATTGATTCATTTTTAAATATTGTGGATATGAAATATTCAGATTTTTATGAAGTGTGTCACCATCAGCTCAGACGAAGCCATAATTAGCAGAGGGGGTTTTGATAATCCCACATTTTGCAACAATGTCGGAGACAGGTCAAATGATTTAACCCTGATAAATGTCTCCATTTGTTTCTAATGACTATTGTTGATAAATTGAACAAAAGAAAACAATGGTCAAGGTTGACCAAAATTTTTGACAATGCTGTTGTTATTCCATGCAAGAGAAAACATAACTCAAGATTTAACTGGAGTCAAAGCTGTGCCGTGATCCGTTACAAAGGTAAAACACTGCATGGACACCATCCAAAGTAAGATGTGTTCCGATCTCATTAATATATTAAACTAAATTAAATAAACAGACATGCAGGAAGAGAGTTGTTTTTGTTCTTGTGTCATATTCCTAGAATTTCTGTCTGTCTCTTGTGGAGAGGAGATGCAGTGATATAAGGAACTTCCTCTAAATGCCAGGAATGTGGGCCATTGTGTTGATCAGCTCCAGAGGATTTATGAACATACCGACGACGTGGTGTGTCTGCGGGCTGTTTAAACAAGATATTAATCAGGGGTAAAAGGAACAATGTGTTGAATGGAAAAGGATATGGAGTGTTAACCCCAAACTAGACGAAAAACCCTTCTGCTCCATCATAACACAGACAGCTCTTTATGAATTCCAACAATGAAAATGTGAATACCTGAGCGGCACAACAAGCCGCAATGTATACAGTCAAGCTATTCATGCAACCCAGGCTGCGTTCAAGTCACTTAACAGCACCAACAAACAAGGTACACCTTTTTGTGGACACAAAATGTGTCAAGTGATATGACCTTTTTTGCCTGACAAACCACGTTGGCCTGAGAAATGCATTATTTCAAACATAATTCATGTTGAATTGGATACGATCACTTTCTGTTTTCGAACGAGCAAAATAAGATGGAAATGAACAATTCTCTGTTTCTCTTTAGTACATGTTTCCACTTACAGTGCTGATCTTTTTTTCTGAAGAGAACATTTAGTGGAGTGTTGTGAGGCTATAAAAAACATACACTTTGATGGCAACTGTAGTTATGTTTGGCAGCATACCTTATGCTCCCACTTTGCTTGGTGCATTAGCATTAATCAAATTACAAAAATACCTCATCCACCCTGTCTCCTTCATGCTGAGTGTATGTCCTGATCTTACAGGGTCCTTCTATTATTCTCGACCAGGGAGAGGCTCCAGTCATTTTGTGGCCGATAGTTCCTGCAATTGTTCTTTATCTGCTTTATGGGATGCTTGTCCCGACCCCCCATGGCACGTTACTTTGGAAATGACCTTGTCTATGAGGCTGACTGCTGGCAGCCAAACCTCTCCTTGTGTCCCTGTCTCCTTACCTCTCCCATCCCTTTCCGTTTTCTGCTCCTCTCCATCCATTACAGCCTGTCCAGGTATTTACATTGTTTGACTTCAAGAATCATGCCCCTCCGAAGAATTCTTCCTGTCGGTTCATGAATTTGTTGTAATTTGTCACTCACGCCATACAAAGTTTCTGCAGGGGTTAAGAGTGGAGCACAACCCAGGAATTTGTCTCACAGCCCTTTGATGTGCATTGAAAAATGCATATATTATAGTTGCTTGTCAAGCTCTATTATTTAGGCAAGACAATAATCAAACAAATCTTGCATTCTTTAACTCAAGTATTTTTATTCCTCTGCTAATTCTTGCGCTCTTGACTTTAGACATGTCTTAATTTCCCAGGGCAACATACTAAATCTAAATACTTTTTTGTCAAAAATCTGTGGAGAATTTCCCTCCAATAATTAACATTAATGTATATCATTGTACATTGTACACCTGAAGGCATAGTTTTGAAGCATCAGTGTTTTTTATGTTTCTTTCATTCCTTCCCTGTTAAGACATTTTTTAACATTGCGTGAGTCCTTGTGCCTTTCAGAGCAAGTCGCTGATTTCCTGTTCATTCTTGATGAACATCTGACCTCCACCACACCTACACATAGTCATGTCCATTCATCACACATCTGGGTCATACATCTCCTGGGCGGGTGACGCAGCACCCGCCTACATGCGTAGGTTCCCCGAGGAGCAGTGCCTCCATGTGCGCTCAAACAGCATCCTCCACAATTAAGTTTTATGTTCTCATCAAGATAAAAACAAAGATGATGACTTAAGGATGCAACCCATTTTAGTTTGGATTAACCGCATGATCAAAATGCCATTTGCCTCTGTCTAAACGGTGGGTGGATTATGTACAGTAATTGTTTGGTCTGCTGCTGGTGCAGGAAATGCACTTTAAAGGGCGTGATCCCTTCAGCTCTTCCACGTTAAAGTCCAAACATGCCAAAACAGATAATAAAAAGGTCAACGCCTTGCCTAAGCAGCCTGTCTGTCTGTCTGAGGAGAACAAAAGGTGAGACCTGGATTCCCATCTGACTTTCCTTTATCTGCTGACAGTCTGTCCACTTTCCGGATATGGTGCCATACATAAAAAAAACACTTGTGCTTGGTCTCATCTGGGGTATTTCTGTTTGACAGCTAAAGCTGCCCATCTTGCTGACTCACAATTTCCTCTCTCATCCAATGTAAAGGTATATGGTGTCCCTTTAAATAAAATCTGCCAACATGCAGTACAGTAGTTTTGTTTTTTTTTTTTTTTTTTTTACCTCTTTCAGAATAACAGTTAGATTTACTAAACCATGCAGGGGAGCTGTTTTGACCCACAGAGGCCCTGGGTTGACTGGAGAGTCTGGTTATGGGATGTGTCACTTCCTAGCCCATGCCAAAGCATTGTGCAGCTCAAGTACACAGCGGCGACACAGCCTTGAACCACATTGTAAGGGCCGCTGCTGCATTGTCTGCTTTGCCTCAGCACTTCTGTCAACACGAGATTCACTTTCAGCTGTAGAGCACTCACAGCGTTCAACACGACGAAGAAACATTTCCCTCTGTTGTCATTCGAAGCCTTCAGGCAACTCCCTGCTGATTTTTTTTTTATAACTGGCATATTTAGACCAGTGAAGAATAATTAGTCCTTGATTCAATACACATAAGAAGGTGGGCTAGAGAAGAGAAGAGAAGAGAAGAGAGAGCTCCCTCTGAAAATAATATGCTAACATTTCTGTCTGTTTCTTGAAAAAAAATACATATAGATCCACTGTGAAATCAGCCACAGTGATGGGGCTTAAAGTTAATGGGATTTTGCGCTGATCCACCATAGTGACTCCAGTATTCTGTCTCGTGTGTGGAGTGGGTCCTTGAGAATCACCGGCGCAGCAAGGTTCACCTCACACAGAGTTCACTGGTGTGTTGAGCTTATTGCCCTGAATGTTGACTGGACTGAGTTTGTTGTGGGTTTTTTTGTTTTTTTTGTCCTTAGCCATCAGGTGCATATCCAACCCTTTTATTTGGTCGTGTTTTAAAATCTGGCTGGAGGCTGCTTTCTGGGTTTTAACCAACTTACATTTAGCTACAGCTGATTAACGTTGCTGGTGAGTTACAGTGTTTGTATCCATCTTACAAAATGGATGTTCACCTGCTAGAAATGTGAAGCCTGCCAATGTAATTTTGAAATTAATATATGTTGAGGCTTTTGTGTGATCACAGGTGATCCTCAATGATGCAGACATCATTCAATGTGGGTAATGGTGCCATTAAAGGCTGTTTTATTTAGTCAGGGCTACTAACACAAGTTCAAGAAAAGCATAATTAACACATCTTGCAGCAGACCCTATTAATTTTTAACTTCTCTTTGGACTACATAATTTACATGACACAACTTGACCACTATTTAAAAGCAGCTCTCCCATGCAACCTGTAGACACATGTAAGAGAAATTGATTGTGGAAGGGGGTTCGTATTAGTATTAGACTAATTAGATATTAGTCATGGTGCTGTTACAGTTGGGATCACAACCATTTACAGTCTCTTTTGGAACCCCTATGGCCATTTAGTAATATTCCAACTTTTCCTGATGACAGCTTGAGAGAGTGGTTCACAAGGCTGCTGCATCACCAGACACCCTCTACAGCACGTACCAAGCAGAAAGCAAATGGGTGGAGGGCAGGGAGACGTGGACCCAGAACTGTACTGGCAGTCACTGCCAGACCACCTTCCTGCTGCACCGTGCCATCACTCGTGCACACACAGCTGAGGCCAGACAACAAAAGAAAGGGGGCTTTTGTGTTAGTTCGCATTGTGCTAGAAATTAGAGCCAGTACAAAAGAACAAAAACATTGGATGAAGTTTATGTGGATGTTTTTACAGGCAACAGTTTGCTTTTTATTACCTTTCCAGACCTGCATCCCCTCTTATCTTAAGCCAGGTGAGTGTCACATGCAGAAGATCTTAACTGAAAAAGTCAGTGCATTATTAACTGTGTATCTTGTAGCGGAGAAATGATCACGAAATCTAAGAGTGAGTGTCACATGTATGATACATGAAAAAAATGACAGGTCATATCATCATTGATGAACCTGCATGACAGTGAACTGTAATACTATCTTGAACAATGATTCTTCTCAGAAATTACTGCTGTCTGAAGATTTTTGTTTTTGCTTTGCACACCATCATGCAGTACACACCTTTCTTTTCCTCTTCACTCCTTTCATCGTTTCTCTCTTCCTTTTCCCTCATGCCACCACCTTTCCTCTCTTCTCTCCTCCTCTTGCCTCTCCATCACCTTTCCCTTGCTTCCATCTATACTTATTCGGCATCAAAGGCCACCCGTGGCTCCGGCTGGGTGGCCACCAGCTTCTCATTTCCTCTCATACTCTCCAGCCATTCAGCAGAGGCGTGCTCCGTCAGGGCTGAGCAGACCCCAGGGAGTCCACCAGAAGCCTCCGCTAGGCGCTCACCGCCGCTTCCTGCTCATTTAAGAGAGCCCTCAGAATGGAGCGCCATTGTCCTGGCTGTTATCTGATGGCCCCAGTCAATAGGCAGACAAAGCCAAGAGTCTGGGGGCTCCCCCCACCTCAATGGTTGTGATGAGGCTCTCCTGATTTATTTTTCTTTCTTTTTTTGTTAAACATGTCAATAGCTCAAGAAAAGAGTTCTACAGACACTGATATATGCATTGAATCCCAACAAATTTTCTAGGGAAGGGAAACTAGCCAACTACACCACACAGACCTGTTGAGAGTAGTTATGTTTGATGTAGGGAACCTGATCTGTGGGGGTCAAGGTATTATTAAGTACATTATACTGGCACTGACTTTGAAAAATTCCATTCTTTGTGTTTGTTACTATCTTGGTTGTTTGATATTTAATGTTTTTTTTTTTATTGTGAAGCACTTGAACTTTTGTTTTGAAAAGTAGTCACTACATCCACAATTACAGAAGATCAAATTTAGTTCTAACTGTAACAATCAGTTTGAGTTCTGCTACTGAATCTTTAAAGTCACAATTGTTTCTGAGTTTTAAAAACATTTGACTCGGGTATAAACATGACAGAGTCATCGTCTACTGGTCTTGCTAAATGATGAAGAATTCATCAGAAATTTCATATTTTTCACATATGCTATAGCGGAGGGTTTGTGTAAATAATATATGAAGATATGATAACATAGAGGTGAACTGGTGAATTTTTTTAAAGGGCATTGTCTTCCCATTTTCCATTTCCTTTTTTTTTTTACTTTTGAATTGCATTACCAGCAAAAGAGAACTCTAAAAACACAAGACTGGTCAAGCTCGTTTTAATGTCAACCCCCAATATGTTTTTGTTGCTGTCGTTGAATATTTTGTTGCCAACCAAATTAGCAAAGGACAATCAAAGGAACACAAAGTGGTGGCTGGTAGCAATGCGGCTGGTGTTGGCTGCAACGTGAAAGATATTGAAAGGAGCCTGGCAGGGGTTTTTAAAGACCTGCCACCAGGTGCCAGAGATCAGGTAACGAGAGGGGAGGAGTTACAGAATCAGGGACACCTGCCAGACACAGCAGAGATCAGTTTGACCAACAGTCCAAAACCACAAGGTTCCCAAAAAGTAAACCACTCAGGTTTTATTATCACCATACTGAAAGTGCCTTTTTAAATATATCTGTCTTTTACAGTCCCATGATCTGATATTTGGGAACAAAATAATGAATCATTTTCTATCATTTTGCATCATGGTTTGTAATTTGTTTTCATTAAAGGGCACAAACCACTGTATACCCTTGAAAAAGACCCTGACCTGTGGTTTCAGCCCTTTATGTTGTTTCAACAAGTTTTTCTTTTTACAAAATTGTTATTTTGATTAAATAAAGACACTAATTTTGCAGTAATGCACCTCACAAAAAACACAACAAACAGAGAGAAACGTGAGAAATGCTGATGTGCTGTAAGGGCATGGGTTGGATACAATATGGGAGCAGTGTCCTCTTGTGGAGAGCTACGGTAAAGCAAATGCACCAAATTGTTTCCTCTTTATCCAGAACTTGCTTTGTCTCCTTCGACTATTCTTCTTTCCCCTCAGCCATTCTCTTTTTCTGCTGAGATACGCATGGAGCAGTAAGGGGGTTTCCTATAGAGACATCATTGTGTGTGCGGTATCAAAGGGAGATTTGTTAAAAGAGCTTTGGTGTGCTGTGATATCACCCACATCAGTCAGGACTGCCCGTGCAGGTGCCGGCGACCAGGGTGGGGGGGCAGGGGGCTGCTCCGATTTCACATGCTCCTGACCCAACAGGAAAGACTGTAACAGTGGAGGGGAAGGAATCAAAACTAAAGGGGAGTCAGGTTTGAGTCAATTTAAAGCAAATAATAGATCAGTCTCACATTACTTAAAATCTGTATGTGAAAATGTAAATATCTGTCTTCTTTGAAGTGATTCAGATGTGATCCTGTTTTGTCCTGCAACAGAAAGTCTTCAGTCTGTCAGTGTCTCTCAGTGCCTTTTGTTGTCTCCTCAACAGCCCTCTCTAGTGGGTTTGTAATGAACTTTGTGATATGCCACAGTGCAGGGTTAAAAGATTAAGAGTAGTACAGTAGTAGGGTGGACTGATTTCCTCTAAATCTGTTGATGTTTAATTGCGATGGTTTAATTGCCCTTTTAAAAAGACACGTGACAAGTGACGCCCATTTTTTACAGGAGAGAGGTAACTATTTTTTACAAGGTCAAGGTAAATGTAATTACTGGAATGGTAATAATACAGAGTCATGCAGGCTAATTCAGATATTTCAGCATTATTTGGATTTTCGAGTGTACCTCCTTTATGTACAGCATGACTGCAGTTGTTGTGTTTATATTGTACTGCACAGAATTGTATGTTTCTGTTGTTAAAAGTAAAACCCATTTAATTGATTCTCTCCTAATGAGTCAAGCCTTTTCAGATAAATACCAGTGGTAGGAGAATTTAAAAGAGTCTGTAAAATTAATTGAGAGGAGGGATTCCAAAGTTGTTGTTTTTTAAGGCATGCTTTGGAGTATAGTCTGAGTGACACTTGATTATATACTTGCTTTACTTGCACCGTAAAACAACCCCGAACTGAGACATTAAAGTCATGATATACAAGTAAATACACCAGATAAGAAAAAGAAGGCTCATATGAGAACAACTGAAGAACATTTTAACTCAAACTGATTCATCCATCTAGATCTCCCCTACTTTTTCCTCTCTTCTTTTTTGAAGATCAAGCAATGGCAAAAAGTTGAATAATTCTGCCTCTTTGATCTGCACACACAAGTGAGAGTTCATTTCCATTTTTGATTTTTTTTTTCTTCCTTTCTGTAAGAGTGCCAGCATCAAGATTTACCTTGGTGTGCAAATGTGCTGGAATAGGTTAAAAGGAAATCTCGCTGCTCTCTCAAAGCACAAGTGCAGATGTTATGAAGTTAATTAAAAATTTAGCAATTCGTTTCTCCTGTCCCAATTTAGGCTGCATCAAATAGAAGAAAACAGACGGAAAAATGAGATAAGTCAATGCAGTCTGTCTTTTTACATATATGGTAGAGCGAACAAGGAGGAACACTTCTGTAATATAAAATTCAAGATAATACTCCAATCTTTAACATTTATTCTCAGTCATATGTATGTAATATACCTATTTCTATTCTAATCAAAGAAACAGATTAATCAAACGAAAATGTCTGAATATAAACCATCATTCTGACTTTTTGAACTCCCACATTTTTATTTCTCCAAATTCTCAAGTCTGGTTTCCAGTGTGTCTGTATGTTGTGTATGCTGTCTTAATTCAACTTTATTTTACCTTCCTTGTTTTTTATCAATAATAATAATAATAATAATAATAATAATAACAACTTCAAAGATCTGAGATTAGTCCAGTCATTTATCATCTGTTTTCCCAAAGACATTTCACATTGCCTGCCTCATTTAGAAGACAGCGATAAACACATTTTAAAACCTCCCCCCATCCGCCAATCTTCCCACCACGTATCCTTGTTTACTGAAATTGCATCAGTATGTTGACACAGGCCCAGTATCTTCTACCATCTCTTCCATCTCCTCCCAAATAATAGTGCCATCCACAGAAAGGATGTCAAGTCTCAAGGTGCTGCCCACCCCTCTCCACTCCCCCTTTGCGGATGATGCTCCAGGAGGGTAGCGGGGAGGGGGGTGTCTAGCTTCTGCACAGGTGTTACAGCTGCATTCGTACATAATTCCTTTCTGTGTGAGCACCGCTCAATGTTAGCCTCTCTGTGCTGCTTTCCCCCAGTGGGACCCCTCCTCCACTGAGTGATATTACAAGCGGCAGCCGTGCGCCTCTGATCTACAAGCGCCGGGCTCCCTCCTGGTCCTGGGTGAATAGCGCTTGACTTGTTCAATTTGTTTAGAAGCCGCGTTCGACGCTTTGAAGCCACACATTTTAGCATAAATCATAACCTGTCTCCTTGCTCACAACTGCTTTGAAATGCAACATCTGCTTTTGAATCCCCTGCTTTACAATTAGTTAAGCAACATCAATAGATTGACTCCCTATAATTTTTCTTGATAATGAAGTGCTTTGTACACGTGCAAGGGCATTAGTGGTGGGCCCATTTGATTTTTCAAGGCCAAGGTCCTGAGACGGATCAATCTTCATCAGCCTCACCAAGCCGGGACGCTGTGAACTTCCTGAAGTTCTCAGCATGTTCTGAGTGCTATCACACACACATGTTAAATTAGGTTACCCTCCATGGTAACCTACTTAGGAAGTGCCGTGGTTGTGGGGCATGTTACCAGGCCATGTTGTTTACTCTTTCATCACACTCTTCAGGTTCCCTGTTTGTTGGTTTGTTTTGCAAAGCACAGCCTTCTGTTCAGCTGTGGGAAAAGTGCAGAATCAAAGTCCCGCAGAGCAGCCTGACGTTGACACTGATAAGCTTGGCCTGTCACTATCCATTTGTCTGAATGACAGTGATGCTCAGGCTGGATCTCTGGAGGAAGTAGTACACACACAGAACCCAGGTGCGTATGCTGCTGCTGCTGCTCTGCCGTTGAAAGAAAGAAAAGTCTACCCCCTCCAAGTTTGCCTAATGAACTTTGTATAGTTACAAAGTTAATATTGTGAATAAAAGGAAATGTGCACAATATTGGCAGGAGTTTTAACTGTACCAAGGTTCAAGCTCTCAAAAACTGATCCATCAGTTAGAAACCTCTCATCGGGTACATTAAGAATTCTTTTTGCGGATTGAAGGGGAAAAAACAATCCCAAAGATTTTACTTTCAAAGGCAAACATTTGATCAGTAGTCATCAATTAAACTTAGTGAGGTGCAAATTACACCACAAGGATTAGATGAAAGAGCCTCTGTGTCATTTTCTCCCCTCCTCCTCAAAGCTTGGCTTGGTACACAGTACACACAAACAGCAGGCTGATCCCTGGCATGGTGGTGACAGGGTGACACTTCCCCTCACATTACGCAGGCTGAGCTGACTGAGGGGCTTAACAGATAGTGGCATCACAGGCGTACATTTACAAATAAATCTACTGCTCTGGCTGTGCGGCACTCCTCTGCACATGTTGCCCTTGTATCTCTGCTCCTGCTTTGCATTTCTGATTTCAGCTTGAGCCTTGCCATGAGATCTGGTTACCATACCGACGTGAGTCCCTCTTCCCAGGTGGCATGTTTGGGCTTCTTGGGTACTATTTATAAAATGGGATCCATGACATTTTAGGTCTGACTTCCTGTTTTAAAGTTACTATAGGCTTTCTGCAAAAGCAAACTGATGTTGAAATAATAGTATTCTATAATTTTCTAATGGTTCAGGGTAACTTGGGAATGATACATAAAATTTCTGTTTTTTGATAACTTTTATGTTATTCCAATTTCCTTATGGAGTCAGTCCCATCTGAGTACAGTAGTTTAGATCACACAGCAGTATCACTGTGACAGGTGCTCAGATCTTCCACAGCCACTGAATAAAGCTATAAGATCAATTGGCAGGGGTCCCTGCGAGCAATACCCACATTAACTTGATGGCTGTAAATGATATTGTCAAGTGTTACAGCTAATTATTTATCTTTGCTCATCTTTGTCACAATGCGTTTGGAGACACTTTGTGACTGATAATCCCATTGTTTCTTTTTTTTCTTTTGTCTCGGCATTTGCTTTTTCATTATTCATTTTATGTGGCATTGTACAGACAGGCAATTGTGGGGAATTCATCTTTTTAGGGAATTTACACAGCAAACCCTATGAATAAACAATTCCTGGTAAATTAGTTATCATTAATTTTAAATGTTGTGTTGGGGAAATGAATTAACATAAACGCATCGTGCTCAGAAAGGGTGCAACAGTGGATATTTGAAGCACCAACAGGAAATTGTGGATGTCAGACAATTGACAGACAACACTGTCAGTGTATTTTATCAAACAGCAATCACAACCAATTTTATCAGTTTGACTCTGGCTTTCAGTAGGTGCAAATATATGACATATAACTGAGCAAAGACATCAAAGTTAAACAAATATAAGCCAACAAACACATATCTGTTGTTCTACTCGGAAGAGATGTGAAAATTGATCAATGCATTTATGCACGCATAAAAACAAACCCACAAGATCTGTTTGGAATGACCTGAAGTTCAAAATTTGGGAAATACATATATTCTGTTTCTAGTGTGACCTGTATCTTAGCTCAGCATACAGTCTGCAAACAGGGGGACACAGATAGACTGGCTCTGACAAAAGGTGAAGCTCACTAATTACCACATTATATGTCTTGTTTGTTTGATTTAATGAAATCCTCCTGTAGGCAGAAGTTGTGGGAAGGAGAGTGGCATCCATTGCTTCATCTAAAAGCAAATCTTATTTCTCCAAAATTTAAACATTCCTTTAACTGTAAATGGCTCAATTTATTTCTCTGTTACAGTGTGTTATGAACCATACTTCAGACTTTAGTGGTAGTGTCACTTATTATCTCTTGATTGACTACACGCCTTCTCATGCAACTCTGCCACAAGTCTCTTCTCAGATCAAATGCCATATTTTATAGGCCGAAACCTTCAAAGCATGCCATATCCTGTCGAGATGATGAAATGATTATGAAGCACCATGAAAGTGACATTTGGCAGATGGACTGTATTCATCTTTATCACTTCAGAGTTCCTGTACTACTTTCCTTTGATAAAACATGAAACACTTCCTCAGCTCAGATTTTTACTCTGTGACAAGTGTTTTGGCTTCCGTGCTGATATACGAGTGAAGTTACTGTGAATCTTGAGTCTATGAGACAAAAAGTTGCTGTTTGATTAGTTGGAGTTTCATTCTATAACATGACATGGCCAGGAAACATAACATTTTGTTGTTTGTTGACTAAGATCTGTTGCATAAAACTTATTGACTTAACTTTGTCTGCCATATTTTAGTAGATTGCGGTAGCAGGGTAAAGGGCAATTCAGTTCATTTCATACAGCATCACCACAAAGTTGAAGAAGGCAGCCATTTCTTCAATCTATTCCTTTTATATGTACTTCCGAACCCCCTCCATCTTCCCTGAATCTCTCTCTCTCTCTCTCTCTCTCTCTCTTTCTCTCTGTATCCCCTTTCGTCTTTCGTCTCTGGGAGTATGGGTGCATGTCAAGTGATTGTTGAATTGAAATATTGATGTGGAGTATCAAAGCGTGGTGTAGCACTCCTGTGTTTCCAGAACTAACCACGAAGCGCTTTGATCAGATACTCCTGTGATCTGACTTCTGAAGTTGTTAAGAGTGCTGGAAAACAAAATGCAAACAAACTTCAAGTGCTCTTGGTATTGATAAAAGTTTTCTTTGACAAGTGGAGATGCGTGCTGTCTGCCTGTGTCTGCCCAAGACTGGAGATTTTGGGGTTTTCGTACATGCTAATGGACAAGAGATGAGGGAGTTATTACAGTTTTCTGCTTCTCACACACTGAACAATGTAAACTGTGGTAAAGGGGGGGTCACAACAGAATCCTGCTGAGATAGTAAGGTAGTTGAGAAGCAATGCAAACATATTACAAATCTGAGATTTAAGCATTAATTTTTGTTTGACTGGATTCAACATTGTAGGATTTAGTAATATTTGCAAACTTAAAGGCTACATGAAGACAGACAGAAACTCATTTTATTCATTTGGATGTGTTGGTGTGAGGTGTTTTGAGATAAGTATATAAATTTTTTCTGCCATTTTTTTCTCTATCATCTCCATAGAAAAAAATAGACATTTTGAAAAGTAGTGTCATGTCCAGGTAGATAATAAGAACAGCGATAACTGAGGTTAGATGAGAGAGGTCCCAGCTCCTGACTGCAGAGCTGGTGAAATAATCTGAAGTAGAAAGCTGCAACATGGCATCGTGGTCGAATGTACAATGTACAAATTCTTTGGTCAACAGAGGTGAAACTTGAATGGGTCATTTTACCAGCATTCCAAGTTAAGTATTTCTCACACACACACACAAATGTCTCTAACTCAGTGGGGAACAGGAAAGATACTCCTGAATGAGGTATCAAATTGTTGCACTGTAAAGTCCAGCTGTTGGTGTTGCTCCTCGTCCCAATGAAACTGAGTGTCATGGTAATTACGCCCCCATCTTGTCCCGTCTTAGTGCTGAATGGCTAAAGAGTGAAGCAATACAGTTAGCAGCAGGCTTTTACATGCTGTCTGTCTCATCCATTAGGCCACATTTGTCACATGGGCCATTGAGTCAGCACGGCACTGTAAAATTGGCTTTTTGACATGGCCACCAGTACAAAGGATGCTTTCCTCCATGGCTGCCTTTTTCGGGTGCAGATGGTCAAGACAGCTGGGACAATTTAGTGATCTGAGGCTTTTAAACTGCCCCCCAGGCATGATAAAAAAAACAGCTTGAGTAGCCACTTGCATATTCTATGCTCTGAGGTTAAGATTATGCCTGCAACAAAAACAAAGACAGTTCAACATTTGTTTTCTACATCAGGCAAAAGAACTAAACGGTCTTCCTGGTTGGTCACAAAAAAGGTCCTGTAGAATTTTAGAAATCTGCTGTTCTTTTTTTCCCTCGTGTTTATTTTCAGCATTTTTCTGTTTGGAGATAGGCACATGAAAACGTCTGTATCGCCTTGTCGGGATTTTTAAGTATGTGTCAGTTTTGAAGTTGAAGTTGCTGGTAACCACCCAGTCAGAGCAGCTTGCTGTGTATGACGGAGCGGACCTGATTACCAGCAATCTCACCAGCTGTTTAATGAACACAGGGACCTCTTTCTCTGGAAATGAGTTTTCCCTTGAAAACTGTGGAAGCCGTATCCAGGTCTATTTAAATGAGGTAACATGGGGAAGGTAAGCACCACCACATGAGCATTGTTTTCACAGTTCAAAGTGAGGAGAGAGTACTTTGCACTTCAAAGCCACTCATCTGGGAAGCAGTACAGTGGGGGTGGGGTGGTGTGGGGGAGAGGGGACAGGAAATAAGAATCAGGGTAATTAACAACTTCTGCTCCGTAATAAACCAGAGACAGATACCTCTGCCTGCAAGATACACTCCTATTTCCATGTACTCCTTGGTTTTTGCCTTTTACTACAGTCTTCTTTCATCCTTAATGTTCACTTTAATTTGGAATTGGCGTGTTTTTTCCCCTCATAGCTGTTGGAGCTACATCATATTTGTTAAGATTTGCATGGGAAATTTGAATCATAAAACATCAGTGTATTTATCATAATTATTGTTATAACTGCTTATGGATCTGAAGGTGTTGGCCCTTGCTGAAATTATTTTGGCAAAATTGAATTTTAAGACAGCAGTATTGGGAAACGTTTGGACAATTAGAAGACATTAAAAATGCTTCATTAGCCATTTGACTCAAATACAAACACAGATTTTCAGATCAGTTTGTCCCCATCTAAGATATACAAAATCTGTGTGATTATTAACAGACTGCAGCCCGAAGTCTTCAAGTCATTGTGGGTCTTGAAAAATCTTTTGTTTTGAGCTGAAGTGCTTCTTTGTAAATAACAAAGCGCAGTCTTTCAGCTCGACTTTTGCACCAAAAAACTTCAAAAAGGCCCAAATGGTACAGCTTGGTGATTATCTTGATTGTCTTTCATTTATTTGTAAAAGCTGGTAATTTTACAACACAAGTGGAATACAAGAAACTTTACATTTCTGTTAAAATGGGCATGAAAAGTGTACATTTTGTTCAATTATTTCTAATTTTAGCTGGTTTCTCCACTGGGTTATGTTTATTTAAGGATCAGAGTCTGTGAAACAGAGAGTAGATAAGTGAGGAACTAGGAATTTACATGAGAAACAGGTTCCCAGCCTGGATTTAAACTCTTAACATTGTAATGGTGAAGAGACTTACAGAATGAGATTAAGCCTCAATCTGCATTTAATGCAGCACATCTGAAGTGGCCTCTACTTGAACTCTGAAATGTGAGAATGTCACACAGGGCGACCTATTTGACATGTCACCTACTGGTGAGAACTCTTAGGCTTTGATTGAGTTTTATCAATTACCTTTGTGAGGGAAATACTCTGCCTGTCTTCAGAGTGGCCTCACACCTACCAGGCCAGGGAGCTGCCTGCTGCTGCATTGAGACACAAAGAGTCTGTGTCTTGTATCATCTTGAGAAAACTAATAAGCATGCAGTAAATTGAATAACATCCAAACAAATGTATTGACCCACGCCTAAAAACAGTTTCAAGGAGTGCACAGTTTACCTCCCTTGAGGAGAATTATGCATGTGAATTGTGAAATGCCTAATATAACTAAACCAATGGAGTATTTTGTATATATTTTTGCCCCCAATTTCACAACTCACTCACTTATGGGTCCTCTCATCGACCTCTCTGATAAACTTTTAGCCTTCATCCTATTTTTTTTACATCAAGTCATGCTGTATGATGTCAAGAAGGAAAATGGCACTTTTAAGCCCTCCTGTGAAATATTATATTGATGGTTGTTTATCTTGGGATTTGTTGACTAGAGATCATACTTGGACCAACTTTTCATTTAACATATAACTCCACTGATTGTTGCCACAAATAAAAATCTATTTATTTACTATCTTTGCTTGAATTCCCACAGTGGAGTTGAATCAGTATGCAAATACCCCCGGAGTGAAAAATATTTTTGACTAAGCTGGCTATATTAATCTTAGATCTTTTAACAGACTAAGCACTTTGTTCTTGTGCACGTTGCTGAAAGACTAAATGTTAACTCCTTGAAATGTTTTTTTAAATTTATATTATGAGTGGCACATACAAAACGTCCAGAGATGTTCAAATAGATGTGACAGTCTGATAATTATACGTTGCAGAAATATCTTTATCATGCTTCAAGTCTTTTCTCTTTTTTCAGAACAATCGGAGGAGGAGTCAGCTGGTGGGGTCAGCGTTTGGTTGAAATTGAGTGAAATTATGAGTAGCCCACCCCTTCACCTAACGATCCCCCCTCCTTCCTACCCTCGCATCTCTCTATTGACTGGCTCTCCTGCATCATAGTGGAGACCCCGTTGAGAGGATCTTTTCTCTCTATAAAGAGAAGATGCAGCTCGAGCGCCTTTGAGATGATCGCAAGGATTTACTGCGCGCTTCTCTCCCTCCAACTTCAAACTGGCATACTCGGCTGGCTCAACACCAAGTAATCTGGACTGTTAGTTTGTTAAAATTATTTCCCGAGTGGACCGAGAGACATTTGAATGACGCGGGATTTCCCAGTCTATTCTGCCAAAGTGCTCCAAGACCCGCATGTGAGCATCTTTTCCCTCTGCGCTGTGAGCTGTAGTTGAGACTTAGTGCGTCGTCGCCTCTCGGCGCAGTTTGTGTCGCAGGTGCGTGGAGAAGGGGCGCGAGGACAGATGGCTGCACTGACGATACAAAGGACTGACAACTTTTTGCACACCTTTTTACAGGTTTGTTGTTCTACCATCTTTGTATGCAGCGTACGCGGATTTTCTTTTTAACCTTCCTGCTTTTTTGGTGGTGAATCCCCGTGGTGGTAAAACGTCTCTGCAACTTCTGCGTAAACACTAAATAGACTTGACATCTGATCTGCATGAGATGATTCAATTTGTTGTAGTGGTAAAATTATATATTATATAAGCTAGAACAATAAGTTAAGTAAAAGGAAATCCATTTAAATAATTAAATGCCGATTAAATGGTAATTAAATGTTCAGAAATAATTGATAATTAATTTGGTGCCTATTTCTGAACGATTTACAAGTGGATACTTATTGAAATTGAAGAAAGATTTTTAAACTGTTAAGTTGTCCAAATGGTTGCCAGTTTAAACTGATGTGTGTTTGTAAATCACCACACAGGACCGGACACCTAGTTCCTCTCCAGAGGGGGCACCAAACGCCCTCTCCTTCCTGGCCACCACCTGTAGCCAGGCCTGGCAGGTTGGAGGCACGATGGGCTCAGAAGGTTCTCAGTTCCCTTACGAGGGCACCGTCAGTTCAACATCAGGAATGTTCCAGCTCTGGAGCAACGACATGTCGCCCAGCACAGCCCTCAGCACACACCAGATGACCTTCACGGTGCCGAAGGTGCAGTTCCCTGGACACATGCAGCCTGGCCTGGGTCACCATCATCATCACCCCCACCACCACCACCACCATGAGCTGCCTCTCACCCCCCCAGCTGAACCTCCCTCATCCTACTCCTTTGAACTGTCCCCTGTTAAAGTCTTATCCTCGCAGCCACAGGCCAGTGGCCCCTATTACCCTCAGCACAACAGTGTGGGACAAAACTTTTCTAGTTTTCTCCAGAACTCCTCAGCTAGGCATCACCTGCCTGGAGGTCATGTGGAGGAAGGGCAGCAATGGTGGAGCCTACCCCAAACTAACGCCAACCCCTCCAACCATCCCTTCTCCCTGGGCAGACAGCTTGTTTTGGGCCACCAGCCTCAGATAGCTGCTCTTCTCCAGGGCACCTCCAAGGGGCTGCTGAGCACCACACGCCGCTGTCGACGTTGCAAATGCCCCAACTGCCAGGCCAATGGTGGGGGGTTGGAGTTTGGAAAGAAGAGACTGCACATCTGCCACATCCCAGAATGCGGCAAAGTGTACAAGAAGACCTCTCACCTAAAGGCACATCTGCGCTGGCATGCTGGGGAAAGGCCCTTTATCTGTAACTGGCTCTTCTGCGGTAAAAGTTTCACCCGTTCAGATGAGCTGCAGCGGCACCTCCGAACACACACAGGGGAGAAGCGCTTTGGATGTCAGCACTGCGGCAAGAGGTTCATGAGGAGTGACCACCTCTCCAAACATGTCAAGACCCACCAGACCAGGAAGAGCCGGTCTGGGCAGCCTTCACAGAACATGGACCCTCTGCTCACCAACATCAAGAGAGAGTAATTTTGTGCTTCAGCATTTAAAAATAATAATCATCAATGAACAGACTGTGTGATTTATACTTGCTGTCATAGGTTTGCACTAGAGGGTAAGCACCAAGCTCCCTAAACATCTTCTGTTGTCAAATACCCTATTTTTGACTAGACTAGCACCATAAAATTATATTTAGGGACCATTTTAAATAAAGTAATTGTGTGCTGTTTGAGGCAAGCCACCTTTAAGGAAAACTTGGAACCTTTTTCAGCGGCATTGTGAGTGTATTGTTGCATTCTTTGTGCTTTTTCAGATGCCACACAAGCAGATCTCATTGGAACAACACTGACTTTATGCCTTTAACAAAATTTGTTTAAATTTAAACAGATGTGAAAATTAAACATTTTCCAAGCTTGATGATGTACATATTTATCTTTGTAAAGGAACACAAGGTTTACCTTAATATTTTTTCCATATACCATGTTCAAATTAAATTAATGCCTTAGTACAGTAAAAGGTTGCTGTATAAAAATTATAACATCTTCTCCGAATGGGTTCAGAATGGAGAAATGCTTGTCATGCTGTTGGTAATGAGATTTTTATTCCAAAATATACTCTAATTTATCTGCTTCAAGGTAGGGATGGGTTATTTTTAATGTAAACATGAGAGTCCTGGATCTACAGATTTATCTTGTCTGCTCTTAAGAGGGAATGTGAAGCACCATTGCTCCAGATTAGCAAACATTACATCTTTAAGTTCTTTGTAAATGATGTATAAATAGCCTATCATGAAAAGTTTTATTGGGGTTATGGCAGCATGTAAATTTTAATAAACATTGTCCTTGTTGAAACAATGTCACGTTTCTATTTCTGTTCTTTCTCTCTTGTTATTTTCTTCCTTCTTTGATTGTGAAGTAAATCTTTGTGAATGACAGTGAGAGTGAATGGTTTTCACCTCCTTAGCAGCTCATCCAATAAACATAATTTTTTGAGAATGCCCCAGAGCTCCTAAAGGTCTAACATTTTATTTAAATGACAATTTAGATTGCATTCAGAGTACAAATGTGGCTCATTGTGTTGTCGGTGTGAAGGAAGGAGCCCCTAAAGAAGTCCTAACATGGTAGGCTGTTCAAAGATTTTCACACCTCAAAGTAAATACTCATCCCATTGATGGAACTGTTTGTCTCGCCTGCTCCAATCAAGTTCACAGTCATGTGGTTTTTAATGAGTGTTTTCTTTCTCTCAGTGGAGAAGATTGTGTCAACAGATGCAACAGAGGGCACTGTAGAGGAATTCCCTGTGAATGGGACCCCTGTTGTTGAGACCCCCTCTGTGGTGACAGGAACTCCCTTTGATTTTGCACCCTTGTGAAAGTTAATACCCCCGTCGCCCCCCTTCTTCCGTAGCCTCCATATATCACAGCCGTGTTACGATCGGTCCTGCTTTACTGCCCAGAATGGGGCTTTATTCAGAGACCAGCCAACCAGATGTCTGCTCATCCAGGGGTTTCTTCTCTTTGTTTTTAATCCTGTTTGAACTTTCTCCAAGGGGGACGCCAAAGCAAGCAAAATACTATGCCTTTGTCTGCGTCAGAGGTCCCTTGGTGGACTCTTAGGACCTACACAGCAAAATGAATACTTTGATTCCACTATTACTTCATCTAATAAGAAATTAACGTGCTGCGAGAATGCATGAGGATGACAGTATTGCAATCAAATACTTCCACAAAGTGGTTACAAAACACTGCAGTATAAAATCCACAGGGGAAAAAAGTGACTTATGTCATTAGAAGTATACAGGGTTATTTTGATCAAGCCAGTAAATGCAAATTGTATAGAGAAGCACAAAGACAGCACTCAGCTTCAAAAAGTATTTTTTATTTGATATGATACAACAGTTTCTACACAGTCAAACATGGCATTAACCAAACTTCTCCTGGTGTTATGTCCTTGCTTTTGGTTCTCTGTAGTGGTATTCCTTAGCCTGACATGCAAAACTGCCTGATCCATAATTCCCTTGAAAATTCACTAGTTCACTAGTTCAAGACTAAAGATGCAAATCCTGTGAGATGGTCCAGCTCATCTAATGTCTCACCTTTCATTTTATTTGAAGTAATTCATTGTTGTTTTTCATACAGATTATTAAGCATCTTCAATTTCAGCATGGAATTATGAGGCCTATTGATCTTTGGTGCAGCTGTATGATCCATCTTAACTGGACGTGAAAGCCTTGTGGAGACCTCTACTGGCCACAAGAAAGAACTGACAAGTTAGCGCCATTCGTCTAGTCCTCTCCTCTTTTTGTCACTTAGGCATATCTTAGGCAATCCAGATAATAACACAGATAACTATGATTGTTTTTTTAAGAGTAGTGGCAGACTGAACTATGGAGCAACAGCATGAAACATCTGAATGGTGGGTTGCTGTTGTTTTTGGCACTGTTGTCTGAGGAAGAGGGTGCATGCAGATTCGTCAGCATCACTCTGTTTATCCAACACAAACTATCCTTCATTTCAACCAACTAGAACATTTATTGGCATACCTGGGTCATTCTTCATCTTACAAATGGAAAATGTACGGTTGCCTTTATGGTATGCACTGCACAGTATTTAACCCATGAGGGCAAAAGCTAACAGAGATTATAGAAATGGTGCACAGCCTTGACATGACAACAGTGGACTAATAAAACAATCAATATTAGTTTAAACCAATACGTTTGTAATGTTGTGTCCCAAAATCTATTCTGGCCTGGTAAGAAAGATCTGTGTAAAATAGCTTTGTGCCAGTCAATCACCAAGGAGATGTTGCTTGCAACACTTTGGGTCAGCACAGCAGTCCCTTTGAATGCACCTATCCAGCAACTCCCCCGGAGTTGCCCAAAGAGCAGGAAGTATTCTGAAGTGACGTCATACCCACAGAGAACCTGGAGGGGGCTCTCTCATGCCTTTTTCGTCCAGATCAAAGGAGGGCGTGTCAAACAGAATAAGAGAGCACAGGGGCTCCCAACACCGTGGCAAGAAAGAAAGTTCTTCACTTTCAGATGTGATTCATGTGAGTAAAGTCCTTGTGGCATGTCCACATCAAGTGTGCTGCCTTTCCTGTTCTTGTCAACATAAACAGCAAACTCAGTTGTCAGCAGGGGAATGACAAAGTGTATTTACATAGCTGTAGTTGTCTTCACAAGGGGGCATCAGAAAAAAAAAATTATCAAGAAAATTTACCAGAGTACAAGAAGGAGAGCCACTGGCAATACTTGAACTCACGTGCACTCATCACACATCCACACATACATTCAGGCACACATGTAACTCCAGTGACCGCCCCAATTAGGAATGGATATTTCTTCATCAAATAAATTCCCCTTGCCCTTCGAAAGAGATAAGAGTATGGTATACAAACTCTCAAAAAGGTATAAAGCAGAAATTGTCATAACACTGACTGTTCACATAGTGTTTTTTGTTTCACTTTGAGCCCAGTAACATCTTACTGGGTGCTATTCATGTACACTGAAGGTGGCCAAGGCTAGTTCCCTCCCTTTAAATGGCTCTCTTAAAACTGGAGCAGTGTAATTTTATAGTTGCAGCTTGCAATTCCTTCATATATGTTCCTTCAGGTTCCTTATACTCCGAAAACATGGCAGAACCAGCTAAGGTTGCAGCCTGGCATAAAACGACAGAAGACAAGTCCTCTTGTCTGCACAGCTGTAGTGTTAGTTGCTGTCCTCCTGACCCAGGAGACAGATAGTATGAGAGTTCAGAGGTCATCCTCAGCTAGCTGAGCCAGGTTACTGGGACGTCGTCCAGCTGAGGGGCCCGACAGTGGACCCTGGTTCCCAAGATCAGTAACCTGACCCCTTCGACAGGCCTCTCCTGCTCTCTGCTGGGGAGAGAGGGAATATTCATCACATCGCTCTAAAGTATATTTACTTAATACACTCAACACATACCTGACTAATGAAGCAGTATTTTCACTTTTACACTAAACAAAGACAGTATAGACATTTTGGCCTTTCTTGCTCATAACCGACATGCCAAATGTGCCAAACGCTAAATGTGGGAAAAAAAAACACATCAGCAATTTTTCATTTACAGACTCTGTCTGAATAATGCATCAGCCCATGTTCCATCTCTTCACCCCAGCACAAGTATAGGAAACAATTATCTGCCTTTGATAGGCATCTCTCTCCGACTTCCTCGTCTGGCTTAGTATGCTTCCTGTTTGCTATGGGCCAAGCCTATCCAGCCTGAGTAAATAGAGAAAGAGGTGGAGAACAACAACTGCTGGCTTCTCAACATGGTCCCACTGAGGATAAGAGCCCAGTGATGACAGAGAGACATGTCGCTAATCGTAATGTAAAGTCCAACAACAGGATGCACCTATTGTTGGGTGCCCAGATGGTTAAAATAAAAAGATAGACAGGCCAGAAATTGTAGATTTTGTGTGAAACACTGAGATGTTGGGTTTACTTCTGTTGTATTGAACAAACTGAAACAAGTGCAACAAACACTTTATACCGTTTCCCTCAGAAATATCCTTTTTTATCAATTCCTTTTTCATCCAAAAGGGGGAGAAATAACTCTTCTTTTGCCTCAACAAATCCCCTCACTTGATGTGTGTCTAAATAAATGGCTACCATTAGCTAAACTCTTTCATCTTTTAATTAACATTAATGAGCGCATTGGAATTATTGTAAGACGTTGCAATAGCCCATTAGTGCTTAGCATCCTGTGGCTTGATGTTAATGCTCCTGCTGACTAATGACTACAAGACAACCCAGGCACCCAATGTTCGTGTATGTATGTATGTGTATGTGCAAAATATTTGACTTGTAACACTGAGGCACCCATATCGACAGCTGTGTTTCCAAATGCCTGCATATACATTACCTGTGCACTTTGTGTGGTGGGTGTGTATAGTCCATTTGACACAGCTTGACAGTTCAGCTGATCAGTGAAGCCCAGTTGGACATGTGATGGAGAAACAGTGTGGGAGTCAGCAGGGCATGGCTGGACCACAGTGGGCTGTAGATTCAAACAACAGGTAAGTCACTCACTGCTGCAGTGCGCGTGCACACACAGTACAATTTGTTTTCATTATTTCATTTGTGCCACACTCAGCCCTTCCACCAAAAACAGCAGGCCTGGCAGTGTGTTAGGTGTCTCATAAAAATAGGAACACTTAGTTGGAGTGGAAAGTAACTGCAAGACAGGGTAACTCTATGCAGGGCAGAGACAGTTAAAGAAACCTACGTCCCGCAGTGAGTATGTTTCGCTGGGTCCTTGGCTCTGGCCTTGGCTGGGCAGGTACAGCGTAGGCAAGGAGGTGTTGTGAGAGTGAAGGGACGGCAGCTTATGACGGTCAATAGAGGCAGAGGAGTGGGGCCGCAATGCACTTGCAGCAGACAGCGGGGGCCTCATGCTGCGGCCCAGGCTATTAGACTTGCTCTCTCGCCGCTGATACTCAATGGGTGATTGTAAGGCTGAAACACAGACACAGAGAACTGCTGATTCTAAATGTTTCACAAAACATTATATTGTGTGGATTCAGCATTCATTTTGTCATGAACACTAAACATTAACCACTATATAAAGATTTACTAAAAGTTTTTTTCTTAAAAACACTATAATGTAAGGAATTGTTATCATTTGGTCTGTGTTGCACCAAAAAATTCAGTTAATGATACCTGTCAGAAAGGATGGACATCTATACACCAAGACAATGAATCAGCTGCATGTGAGCTGACAACTAAGTCAATAAATGGAGAATATGCCAAGTCAAACATGATTTATGGATTGGGGGTGGTGTGTGTGTGTGTGTGTGTGTGTGTGTGTGTGGGGGTAGTCTTCAGAGCTCAGCTGGAATGTACCATTGAGGAAGTTTCGTTGGGTTTCCAAGATTTGAACCACATCATTGACCCAGGCCCTGCAGATTTCAGCAGAGGAGGCCTGCAGCTGGAAACGCACCACACTCGCATCCGGGTTGCGTGATGTCAGCACAAAGCGTGCTTCATCACCTTCCACGCTGGGCTCCACCCCTAAGCAGCTCACCTGGAACATATCACATCTGACTAGCATCTGCAAGGAGTCCATCCTGCTGAGTTGCTTGTTAAATGCTTCAATAACACATGCAAGCCTCAAAAAAGTCCCAGCCAGGAATTACATAACGTACCAATTTGAGCAAGAATTAGTGTGTTGTTTATCTAATGTGGGACATATAACCTTAGAATAAGATGTACTTTCTAGTTTTTGGCATTTTATTTTGCTAAATCATGCTGTGTAGCTGATCTGAGTTAAGTGAAGGTCAGCAGTTGCCCACCTTGATGCTGTTCTTGAAGATATATCCAGGGAGTGAGAAGCCTTTCTTCCTGTCGATTGGCTCACTGAAGATGACCAGCTGCTCAAACAGGAAGACTCGTCTTTCCTTGGCTCGGGAAAGGAAGCCACAGTCCTGCTCAGTAACAGTGAAGGTGTCTTGCTGGAGCAGTTTGCCCTGGGCTGTGATCTTTCCCTGGTACCACGATAAACACAACAAACAGAGGAAGTGGTTATAGTGCAGGTTTCATGTATTGAATAGTTGGCAATGAGAGATGTTTGGAAGACTTTAAAGTCCGGTCTAAATTCTTGAGATGTACCTCAAAGCCTTGAAGTCGGCCCACATTCATCATGTCATTGCAACGTTTGGGCACAAAGCACATCACTTCTACTGCTTTCTGTTTAAAACGACAGACGTGTTGTTGTTGTCAAGAATGTATTTAATTTATAAAATAAAATTTATAAAAAGTATGGTTTTATACACATCAAACATCACTTTTAACCTTATACAGTATGTATGCATCAGGATACCCACCTCCAAGTCCTCTGTGTCCATCCCAGCTTTGGTATAATACTTCAGGAAGTCCTGCTCAAATAAACACAGCATGGTCACCACAGCATTCCAGGTTTACTGCTCAGAGTAAGGTAAGGACATCTGGAGGATTAATTATAGGTGTTGAACTCAGCTTTTATTTGAATGTCACAGGGAAATACTTCATATTTAGGCAAATTTCTATACCAGAGATGTTATTTCATAATCGCCTACAAAGACTTTTACATATGATTGTTTTTCATGTTCATTGTCTAATTTGCCTTTTCCTCTTTGCTTAAAAGGTAGCTGGAACAGACAATACACCCTGTGTATCAGCAATTTTTCTGCACGAATATGGCGTCCTTCCTCTCCCCCTCTCTCCTTTATTCAAGAGCCTGGCCTTCCAGTTTGAGTGCACAATGTCTATTTCGCTTCAGTTTTTGTCGTGCTTTCTCTTAAAACACACTGCTCTCTCTTAAATACTCCCTGCTCGAGCAAAAATTTGACTTGCTCCTACTCGATACAGTTAGTTGGCGCTTAAATATACTGTTGCTCGCGCAGAGCTTCTGCATTCAAGCTCGATTTCCTCTCCCCGCGGTCAGCCTGTTTTTGTTCGCTCGCCTAATTTCTGCTCGCGGATTTTTGTGATACGACATTGTCAAAAGTCCACAACCAATAGACTTCCAGGTATGACGTTAACCAATGAAATCACTGCCTCATTCGCAATGCTTTCATTGGTCAACGTCATACCTGGAATTCTGCGAACAGAAACAGCATGAGCGCGAGGAGAGGTAGTGGTGTGCGATACTCCATATTTTGGTATCGATCCGATACCAAGTAAATACGGGCCAGTATCAGCGATACAGATACCGATATCGATACTTATCAATAAATAAGGTGGATGCATCATTGAATTGCTCAATCTCAATTCATTTTCATGACCTTAAGTGTTTTTTGTGATGTTTCCTTTTTTATTATTAAATAGTTAAAACTGTGGACAGAATTAGGACAAAGTTTATAATTAAATAGAAAATGCTTTATCAAATGTTATAAAAAAATCTTTTTGCTTTGCCCGTCTAAGTCACATCAAGTGGCTCATGTGACGGCGCAACATCTAAAGGGGGGGGTAGCAAAATGTGCCTGCTCTGCGCTGACACAGGAGCGGCGAGTCCGGCAACCTGGCTGTTTCCTCTTTGCCGAAACTGCAGCATTGCAAACAAGAGCGGAACTTAAAGTAAAGAATCGATATCACCAGGCTAGTATCAATCCGATACCGATACCAACTTGGTATTGATACTATCGATATTTTGATCGCTCCGCCCAATACTCAGGAGAGGTAGTGGTGTGCGATACTGCATATTTTGGCATCGATCCGATACCAAGTAAATACGGGCCAGTATCGCCGATGTAGATACTGATATTGATACTTATGAATAAATAAGGTGGATGCGTCACTGAATTGCTAAATCTCAATTGATTTCCATGACCTTAAGTGTGTTATTAAATAGTTAAAACCCATGACAGAATCAGGGCAAAGTTTATAATTAAATAGAAAATGCTTTATTATCAAATGTTTTAAGAAAAATCTTTTTTGCTTTGCGCGTCTAAGTCACGTCGCATGACTCATGTGACAGCGCAACATCAATGCACAAGAGGGGGAGGGGGAGAACGGTCGTCTGCTCTGCATTGACACAGGAGCAGCGACTCTGGCGACCTGGTTGTTTCCCCTTTGCCGAAAACGCAGCATTGCAAACAAGAGCGGAACTTAAAGTAAAGAATCATTCTCACTGGGCTAGTATCGATCTGATACCGATACCGACTTAGTATCGATACTATCGATATTTGGATCGATCCGCCCACCAGTAAGGAGAAGAGCTCGAGCTTGTGCACAGAACACTTAAGTAAGCAACAGTATATTTGATTGCAAACAAACACTTTTGAGCAGGAGCAGAGTAAATTTGTGCTCGAGCAAGGGGGTATCTGAAAGAGAGGAGAAGGTTTCCAAGCGAGAGCAATACAAAAACTGTGCGAGAAACAAAGAAACCACGCCGTTGAATAAAGATAGGAAAGAAACGGCATGCACGGACTGTTGTATGTGTGTTTATGTGCATGTTTGTGCATTTACAACCCCTGTGACTGACCTTGCTGTGTGTAAAGACAGCTGCCCAATGAACACCAGTATGTTTGTGTGTGCATAGGTGTTGGTGTGTGATAAACAACACAGCAGTGTCCTGCCTTTCACCTTGAGTAACAGCTGGTACTTCATGATCCTCTGGACAGGTTTGATGAGCAAGTCATTGAGCTGCAGCCTTTGGCCCAGCTGCTGCCGCAACTCCTGACAGTGGAGACGAACACAACAACAGCACAACACCGGTCAACATGACAGCCACAGCACAAAATGTGGTGGGTAATGGCCAGTATAATCACTCAACAACAATATATCACAGGGATTGTAGTGTTTGTCCATTCATCTTGTATTTACTGTCAATGAAAAGGAACCATTTGCAATCTGAATAATAAATAACAGCTGAAAAGACACCTGTGGTATTGTTTATAAAACTGTATATAGCATAGGAACAGTTAGACATCCATGCATACTAAATGTCATATTAACTATAATACCAGTGTATTATGGATGTGAAAGAACAAGGTTAAGAAATGAATTAACATTTATCATTTTCTAAAAATCTAAAACATTCACGGACAACAGGTTTTCATACATGTAATTTAGCTTGTTTTCATCTTGGAAATTGAACATTTGTTCTTGGTCAGACAGAACAGTCAGTTTGAAACTTTTGATATTTTTCTCTTTTTTCCTCACAACGTATAGACTAAACATTTACTACAGGACTGGTAGAATATACTGATAGGTGCTCACCTCAAAGTAAGTCTCGATGTACTCTGAGACAATGTGTTCCGACTTGGGCTTGTTCTGACAGTATACAACATACATATGAAGACGCCTCTCCTGCATCACAAGCCAAACAAACACCTGATTACACAATCATAAGTCATAATAATAAGATAATAAGATTCACCATCAAGTGAAAAATACTTCAACATGAGCTGCATTGTGAAACAAATGTATCTTAACTTTTCTTTAGCATTTCCATTTATTTGTTATGCAATTTAACAGAAAAACAACAATCCTTGTGCAGTGGTTGCTGTTTGGGATGAGAGGGAGCAGAGTGCGGGGTCTTTGAAGTTGACTGGTTAGTACCCTCTCTTCTGTAACTAATTGTAATGGGAGTGCAGATGTGGCTGTCCTAAGCAACCTAGTGGAGTTACATGTAGATGAGCATTAGGTTATGTATAATTTACCAAGGTTACCCTCAGTGTAACCAGAGCCTTTTAGAGCCTGCTGATATAAGACTGTACCTATAGCAACAGGCTGCATGGCTGTGTAACCTAGAGACAAGTGAGCTGCTCCACCTGAATATGGACATCATGTAACACTGCAGACTGCATGTGAAAGACAAGGGAGTGCACTGTGTTCAGAGTTTCTGTCTAGCCTCAGTCTGCCTCAGTCTCCTGTATACAAGTATGGCTGCATGTTTACATGTGTTTATGTGTCGCATGTGTATGAGTGAGCACACACACATGTTGTACATTGGCGACAAAGCTCTTGTTAAAAGCAGATTGGGCTTTCTGCTTTTCATTAGAGCCACGTTCCCAGTCTGCTTGTCTTCACAGTTCAACACCATGCTTTGATTTAGTTACAATTTTCTTTATTCCCCCACGGGCTTTTCTAAAAGTTGATTATCTAGTAGGCTGAGCCTTATTGAATTGTTTCAAGACAGTGAATATAGCAAAAGAGAGACTGACATTTAACCAAATCATCTTCAGATTAGAAGCGAAGCCAAGTTAGTAAAATTACCCATCGTGTCTTCCCTGTCTGCATGTGCCACCACTTAACCAATATACATAAATCTAATTTTGCTCTCTGCAGAAGCCCTGTGACCCTATACCGGCCCCCTTCTCTTTCGTTCCATAAGAACAATATAGTTAACAGGGAATCTAGTTTGCACGATTCCCTTTGCTTCATCCTTGAGCCAAGATATTTAATAAGAAGTAGGTCATCATTTTGGGTGGAAAAAAGCTTATCAATCAAAGGGCCTGAGCTGAGGGTTTGTTATTCCTTGTCCTATTCATGTTGTCTTTTTTGGCTGTTTTTTCCCTGGTGTTTCCTGACCAGTCCAGCCCAGACTGGAACTTAGCCAGTCTGTTGTTTGTGTGCATGTGTGTGTGTTTGCTGTGTGCACTGTTGTAAAAATACAGCCTGAACTGAGAAGTATCAGTAACAGGGAAGTAGAAGGAGAGATGCTGGTGGCTCAGAGAGAAGGAGAGCTGTATGGTATAGGATAAACAGAAGCTCTGTGTGTTTTCTTAACTCTATTTACTTTCACTCCAAACACCACAAAGAAGCAGACCCAGACACTTCACTGACGCGTGTGCGTGTCTATGCAGCAGTCATACTCACATGTTTAATGAAGAGCTGAGCCAGTCTCTCTGGCTCTGCCAAACACTTCTCCAGCTCTCCCAGGAAGTAGCTGCAGAGAAAACACACATGCACACATGGAAACATACACGCATACAAGCACAATCGTCCCAAAAACAGAAGGTCAGCTTTGTCTCCTGACCTATTGTTCTTTTGTCCTCTGAGTCTCAAACATAATACACTGCAAATAACAGTTTATCTTTCACTTTCAACACAACTAGAGCAAACACACAATTTTCCTCAAATGGAATTTTGTTTTAAATCATAGACTTACTCTTTATGCCAGTCAAATATTTGGTGAATGTTCCCAAAAACAATCTTGTCTTTTCCCTTCATGTCCTCTGGTATACCTTTGGAGCTCATTGTGGCCATGTAGCCCTGCAAGGGAATGACAGAGTTGCTGATGTCTGTTCACACTTACAGAACCCCACACCCGGCTCTGAATGACACCAGTAAATATAAAATTGTTATAACGCACCACAGCGACCACACACCAGCCATTACTGAGCTCATATTAACTTTCAGATGGCAAGAATTCTCCTGTGAACCAAAATATCTGCAGCTATTTAAGGCAGTGGGAGATTGATCACCTTGCAACGTATTACTTCTCTGGCTAATAACTCACACAATCCGCTTAGGACTGTAGAAAGTTTGATGGAGACAGACCAAAGTGTGCAGGAAAGTGGAGACATTGTGATGATAAGGATTAAGAGAGCTCTGACTAACAAAATGGGTGGATGACTAAGTAGCTCCTTCTCTGTCAGTGCAGATTGTGCGTTCCAAGCTGGTGAGATTTACCTCCACTATGAGCCCCAGGTCTCCTACATAGTGCTCTTCTGTCTCAACAAGCTCCTTCAGTACGTACCTGCAAATATAAAAATGAGGGAGAATTAAAAGTTAAAGTTATGCTAACAAAGTAGTTTGCTTAATCTCAATGACACCTTTTTTTTTCAAGTTCCCGTTTCCAAATAATTTTCCAGAAAGCGATACAAAGCTGCAATTTTGTTTATCCTGGAAAACGGTATGTAGTCTGGTACTAGTTATGGGGAGGGGGAGGCCAGTGATCAACTGGTACACCTCCAGGCAAGGAAATCTAATTCATTGCAGTCCTTCAGTGTGCATCAGCTGAGCTGAACATGTGTGAAATTTGAGAGGGACTTCTTTCTTGACCTTGGAAATAATAGTTTGACGAAACGATTTGAGCTCATTGTGGACTCCCTGGCTATTTCAGGGACCACTAAAAGCATCCCATGGTCTTCATCAGCAAATGCTGTTTGTTCATGGAAATGGCTCTCAGTTGTCTTCACGTGACCGGGCTTTGGAACTTCAGTCCCTTATTAACAGCTGATGAAGACCATGAGATCTGGCTGAAAGTTTTGGAGAGAGTTCATGTTGTAAATCGACCTTGCGTTAAGATTAAAGTTCTATTTCTATGTGGTTTTAAATTATAGACAAGCGTACAGTTCAATAATATGTAAAATTAGGATTCAAACATTAATATTTCCTTCCATGAAATTGATCTCTGACAGTTCTGTCATTAAAATTTTAGCAGCTCTTTAATGGAAATTCCTAAGGAAACCAGCAGCTGCTTCTAAACCCAACACCACAATGTAATTACTGTATATACTACTATAACTACTGAGTAATAATTGAATAAATACATGAATAATATCTTGGTTCTTAAAAAAGTTATAAATATGTGGGTATTTACTAAATATGGAGCCTACAGTCTTTGAACACTTTCTATTTTCCCTATCAGCATTCTAAGCTACTTAAACAATGTTGTCATTATGAGTATGTTAGCATGCTGATGTTTGCATTTAGCATTTTCCTAGTATTGTCAGAACTTGTGAAATGATTCAATAAGATGTTGATTTTTCCAGCGAGTCTGGCGATATCTCACACATTACTAGGCGACTGATTCATTCTATTGCTACAAACATGACTTTTTTTAATCAATTGAGATAAATAATGTGAGCCATGTTTGTACTGATAAAAAATACATACATGCTTTTTTCCAAGGCACTTCTCCTCTCCTCCTCGGTGTCAGCTGCAGCTGACCATTGGCTGGAGGTGTCGTCCATCAAGACAGAGCCGCTGTCATCTGGCAAAACACTGGTGGACTGAGTGTCCTGAGGAGGCACAGACAGACAAACAAACAGTGAAACTGTTTATCAGAGGTCCAGTGCCAGAATTATGGATCATGCCAGGAATAAAGTAGGCAGGGTGGGGGAGGCGCAGGAGAGAGATGGTAATGATGCATGTTGCCAAGGTGACCAGGGAGAACAGAGAGAGACAAGGAACAGAGATTGAATGATAAGAAGATCAGATTCAGATTGTCACCGTTAATGATCCATGCTGTGCACCTCAGCCACAGATAGATGGAGAGAAAGAGATGAAAAGATAAAGAGTTAGAGGGAGCAACAGGCCAGATGGCTATAGGAGATGACAAAGCTGTGAAGGTCTTTAATGGCATTAGATTTGTGATTGATATTTTCTTGTGTTGCCACCTGAGGATTCAAACCCATATGGAAATACATCACATGGTATGTCTTTTTATTATTTCAGCGCCAACAACAGCATCTAACGTCATCATTTCTGAGTATGGGCTAAGGCCTTATTGGGTGTGAATACAAAGGCGGGCAGGATAAAATCCAAGGTTACTGTGGTCTAATCGATTGTGTTCATGTGTTATATACATGGACATGGCCTCCTTTGCCTGCTTTTTCCTGGAATTGATACCATATCCTGTGGGGTTACTGGAGCAAATATAGTCATTGTGTACACCACAACAAAGCCTGCAAAGACTAAAATCATCTCTGATTTAATGGATACATACTTCACGTCGTTTATGTAACCTATTTCTCTGTCACAATAAGCACACTTAGCTTTTCATTGTTGTAAAACGACATACTACCGTAGCTCTGTAAAGTTGTATCCACTTATAAAGTTCTTCATTCTATTTTTAGCCATATTCTTCAAGCTGTTTCTTTTTTAGCCTTTTTACTCTCCTGGCCGTGTAAACTTATAGGAGCAGACATCTGTCTTCACCTAAATCCCAAGTCAAGCAGAAACTCCCCACCTTTAACACATACACACACACACACCACAACCATACAACTGTTCCTTACCCTGAAAAGCGGCTGCCAAATGGAGAAATAAATAGATGGATGGATAGACATAAAAACATATGGTGAAAGAGACAGAACTTTCTCCTTTTATTCTCTGACCCAGTTCCATTTGTTCACCTGCCATCTCCCTGATTAACTTGTTGGTGTCTACAAAGTCGTGAGCTTTTTATTCTGTCACAGAGATGTGTGTGTGTGAGAGAGAGAGAAAAAAAAATGAAAGAGACAAAACAAAGTGGATAGACGGGGAGCTGGGAGAGACAGAGAGGCTCCATTAAGACCCTCGCTCCCCCTGCTCGTCTTGCCCCACTAGGAGTGCTCCAGCCTGGCTGACAGGTCTCCCTGGCTCCCTGATCACTTCCAGATGTGCAGTGGCAAAGCCCACAGGAAAAATTCCCCTCTTCCCCTCTTCTCCTTCTGTTGCAATTTTTGTTTTTCTACCCAGAAGCTCATGAAAAAAACCTGAAAAGAGTTTAGTCATGCTTTTTATTTAATCTTTTAAATAATCTAACCTGACAATTCAATAAATCTCAAAATAAGTCAAACTGTGAAGTTTCAGTTGAGAACAATTAAAGAACAATTTGGTTCTTACAAGTCTCATTTCTTTATACTGAAACAAAATTGTTGAGCACTGAAATGTTTTTATAAGTTTCTACAATCACGATACTTTTGCTTTTTGCAATGTTGTCCAAGATCAATGTTCAAGTCATGCAGTTATTTTTTATTTTATAATTGTATATCTATCTGCAGCAATTTATGTATTTTACATCCATTATTTTAGATTTATTTTTCATTGCATTGCATCCAAACTTACTGTGGGAACGCATTAAATACTACACATCATAAATCAAGAATTATGACATTTGTGGCTATAAATGTGATGTTTGTAACACCAGCTGTCAGGCATCATGCTTGATGTGTGAAATTGCTGTTTTTTAATTATTTCTCGAGCTGCAGTATTTTATTTTTTTGATTAGCAGACCGTTCAGAAGCACCAGTCTTTAGAAATGGAGTCACGAATCCAAAGTATGATGCTGTGCTGCAGAGAAACACAGTTATATGGTCTCAAGTGTTGAGAAACTACTGAGAAACTGTTCTTTTGTTGTTTGTGTTTCAGTGGGTCGAGGTGTCAGACTGTACAAACTGTTCTTCAGTAAAAGCAGTTTAATAAATCTTATGATCTGTAGTTGCTTGCTTCCTTTATGACACCATGGCTTATTTGACTGCACTGAACTTTCCACCGGCCAAGAAATAATAAACATTTAATCAAAAACTATACACTGCTGCAGTTATAAAGATAGAGATGGGAGTTGGAAGAGAAGGTGAAAAATATAGTCCACAGGACATATGACCAATGAAGGTGGGGTAGAGAGACAGAAACCGCAGCTCGAAGATGACTGACCTACATAATTTAATCTCTCTACCTCTACCTCTGCCTTTTCCCTACCACTCTGTCTCTTTCCCTGCAAAAGATTGGCAGTAAAAACACCAAAGCACTGACCTCATCCCCTGTGATATAATCGCATTAATGGCTTTTGATGTGTTGTTGAGACTGAAATTAGGACTTAAGTGCTCAGGTGTCGTTTCACCAAAAGCAGAGACTGCACCATGCTGAAACGCTCAGATTTCATTATTGTTTTATATGGATTGGGCTCGGGCACTGAGTATTCATGCAATATTACTTCTGCAGAAGCGAATCCCAGTTTCTGCCATGCCTCCACCTTGCAGCAAAGAGGAACAGTCTGATTTGCTCCTTTGCCACGAGCAGGTGACTGCAAGTGTTTGATGGCAAAATGAAAGCATATGCGTGCATCTGCCATTTCATGCTATCTCCTATTTCTCTCCAGGCATGTCCTTTTGTAACATGTTGAGTGTGAGTCATGCATCACACACACATCACACAAACTCTACCCTCTGGTTCTCTGGTTCACTGATCCATTCTGAGAGAGCTTTGTAGTCATTTGGACTTCATGTATGGGAAAGAGAGAGCACGTGTGCGCCCTACAGTATGTTTGTATGAGTTTATTTGTGCTCAGTTGTGTATATCTTGGCACCCCTGGTTATGTGTAAGTATGTACGTGTGGTTACAGAAAACAGCGCTCCTGTGTGCATCTGTGCGCTTGTTTTGCTTGATAGTTGAGCTCAGCCAGCAGCAGCAGAGTTAGTCATTTCCGGATCTGGCTGGGGGACCATGGAGACAAAGGGTACTGATGTCATTGCCCCGCCAGGCTGGGTCCTCACTGAGAATATCACTGCTACTCCTCTGAGACCATCTACGGTAAACTGTCAGCTAAAATGAATCAGCTGAAATGAATCAGCAGTGGACCCCCTCATAGTTTGAACCTCATTATATAATTATTGATTCTGTAAAAAAAAAGAAGGTTGCACTCAAGCTGTCTGGCATCTCATCAAAGAATGACTATGTCTATTTAAGCAACTGACATAGGTTATGCTTCATATCATTTCTATGTGATAGTAATGACTGATACAACAGGTTAGGTAGTGTTACATTTACGGTATATCATGCTGGCAGACCTGGATGTTTGGCAGTGATGTACAGCCAATCAGTGAGTCAGTTATGTAGCTGGAGGGCTGTAGTGTAGCCGGTGACAGGTCCTCAGGGCTTGCCAGGCCATCTTTCCACTCCTGTAACACACATCAACAAACGTCCACAGCGTCAGAATGACACAATATCAACATGATGCACAATGCCTGTAGCATGCTCATGTATTTGGGCACACGGAAATGTGCACAAACACAGGCAGCTGCACACCAGCACAGCAGCCTACATGTGGCTCAGAACATGTTAGCATGAGTTCCTGCAGGTTGAAATAGCAGTGGTCCTCTTATACAGTATGATATCATGGTACTCAACAACCCCTAAACCAGTCACAATAAGAATGTTGGCTTTAGTTTGTATATATACAAGGCTGCAGCTTTGCATGTTGACTTCAGAACCAGTCCGTGTGGTGTGGGAAAGATTCCAGCTAATGAGTTTACTTATGAGGTGGGTCCTCACAAGATTTGTAAAAGGAAATGTGAATCACAAAGCCAGCTTGCAAAGAATTGTTGTGATCACAAATTCAAAAGAAATACATCCTTGTTAGAACTTCAGCTTTGGCCTCTCACCAGTTCTCTGTGGGTGACAGGCAGAATTGTGAGGGTCTCATCGGGCCTCGGGGGGCTGCCCAGATTCTGGCTGTGACTGTGGGATGGAAGAGGTGGAGGTTTTCCCTCAAGTTTGCGGACCTGACGCTCTCCTTTGGCAGTGGCCCCGGCACTGAGTTTGCGGACGGGGTTTGTGAGCCACTTCTTCAGTGTGCTCACAGAGCGTCTGGAGCCTGGGGAGCTTGGGGCCGAGCTGCCTGATGCCTGCGGTGGCAGCGATGCCACAGAGGTGGAGATGCTGCCCTCGCTGCCTGCTGCCGAGTATGAGTCTGAAGAGAAGAAAGAGAGAGAGAAACAGGATTGTTGGTAAAACCACGAGGATGCAGACAACCAGCTGATAAGGGTTAAATGGGTCAAAGGGTAGAGTGGCCTCCACACATTCAGACCTCTACAGTTAAGTAACCACTTGTGCTTTGGACAAAAACAGTACAAATAGAAGAAGTTGTTAAAGGCAAAAAAACTCTTAATTGACCATTAAGGAGGGCAGCAGTGCAGGACAGTGAGGGCTGATGGAGGACTGAAGGCAGAAAACGTGTCAACACACCAGGAGAGAAGCATTAAAGAGAGAAATCAAAACAAAGTGTGGACATATAAATAGCCTTCCTTTTCAAACACAGCTGTGCAGCTGTGATCCGCACTACAAAAGACACACTGTTCTGTTTATGTCAAGCAGACCATAGTATTTTTTTTCATATTTGAGCTGTACGTCCAGTCACATGGCCAGCGCACACTCTGATGCAAGGCAGACAGCAGAGGTCAGGATGGTCAGTGTTTGATGTAAAAAACACTCCAGACCGGTTGCAGATCGGCTGCCGCACAGCGATGTCAGGAGGACATGGGAAGTGAGCTGAGGGGGGTAGCAGGGACCGGACATCCACTTTAATCCTGCGTAGAAAAGTCCCTGCTTGGGATTGTTTGTTTTTTCTGTCTTGTCCTCCATTCCCATCCTGCTCCATCCACCCAACCCTGCCGCCCTTCCTCCTGCCTTCCTCAGTCCTGAGATATCTCTTCCTCTGAGTTGTGTGTCTAGAGTATTTTATCTGTGTGCACACGCAGGTCAGTCATGCCCCCCATCCATCTTTCTCCCCTAGACCTGACCTCTGACCTTTGATCACCACATTCATACAGATGGAGAAACACTCTCTCCTGCTAAGTCTCTCTGCCATGGATTATTACTGCTCAAATGCAGCTGTTATTCCACAGCACTTCTCTGAGTTCTCAAAGTTGATGGAAAAACTAAATGACTCACCGTTAGTTTTTGAGAAAATACTCTTTCCAGGAGGTTCTTATTATGTCTGAATTCATAGTACATTTGTTTATATGAAGACCACACTGACCTCATTTCAGTCTTCCTTATGTGAGCCACAGAGGAAGATCTTATCACAGCACTCAGCAGTCAGACCCAGACTGCAGGAGGCACACTGACACAGCGTGGCCCATTTTGCGAGTGTCCCGACTTCAAAGGCAAAGGCAGTTAAAATTCCCAGTCCCCTTCAGTGTTCATACTAAAAGAGATTGAACTTTTCCACGCTGTATTCATTCGATTGGGTTGCCTCAGAAATACAATAGTGGCCACTGTAGTGATCAATGAAGTGATCCCCGACTCAGCACTGCACAAACCTCTGTCACAGTGTTTGAGAAATGGCTAACTTCAGATCAAAACAACGCATGTTCATGACATCATATTGCCGTCAGTGCACACAAATTTAGATAAAACACATCGGTTGTGAATTGGAGCTGCTAACAAAAAACCTCTAACTTGTCTGTTTGTGTATTTCCACCACAGACAGCGTTTCCTCTGTAATCTTCCCCTGGCATGTCTCATTATACATTTTACAGGCATCATCCATGTGCACGATCCCAGGGTGGCCAATCCCCCCACCACACCCCTACCCCCATCCACATGAAAGACTGGAGAGTGCAAGGAGATCCAAGCGTGGTGGGGGGGAGTGGGGGGGGGGTTGCTGAACAGACAGAAGAGACAAGAAACAGAGAGGGGTACAAAGAAGGGAGACAAATAAACCCTGCAGCAGTTAGATGAAAATTTGAGTGAACACTGGATGGGTCTGTAGACAGTGAGGCAACAGTTCAAGCATTTTCTCTTTGTGAAATGCTGTAGCTGTAGAAGAAAATAGAATATCAAAAAGCATCTGAAAGCCATTGTATTTATGGCTACCTCTGGCTAAAGTCTGAGGCAAAGCATATTGTATCTCTGAGGGTCCCCAGCTGGACAGAAGTGAGAGGATGCAAGAATGATGCTTAGTACATGTGATGTGTGTGCGCCCTCCTGGCCTCAGTTTCTCCGACCCCCCACAAGGGCCAGGCCCAGGGGTTTGTGTTTCCTAGTATTACCTGCCCAGGTTCAGTCAAGGTAGGGTTTAGGGGTCACAGTGCAGAGACACAGCCATTAACACTGTTTTTAAATATCTCCAGACACCAGCTTATCAAAAAATAAATGAGAGAAGCTGATACCTTCTCTCTGCCTGGAAGCAATTAAAAGTGATTGGAGACAGCAGTGAAGTTCCATGATTTGAAACTCTGTGTCAGAATGACACAGTGGCTGTGTCAAATGTACAGATTTACGACATGCAGGGTGTACATAATTTACTGGTTTTATAATGAGGATTTGTTACATCAGCATGTGTCACCATGGCAACCCTGCAGTTCCCCCTACTGATCGATGTGTATATGGGTCTGTTTCCCTGTTGACCCTAGAAAGTTTAATCTCTGTATTGTTATGAAACCTTATACAAGCCATTACTGAGACATGCGAGATTTTTTTTCACAGTAACAGCAAGGACAGGGTAAAACACAAAGGGAGATGATGAGCTTACTCTCAGAGTAACACGCCTCTGCTCTCCCCACACAGTGCAAGATGAGAGGAGGCGATATCATTGTGCACCTACACTGAGGAAATGGAGGGGAAAAAATTTAAAAAACAAACCTTCCCACTCTCCCTCTGTCTTGCTGCATGCTGATAGTGCCCAGTGACATCCATCTCCCTAATGGCACTGCTAAGAAAAGATTACCCAGGCTGATTGTGTTAATGTAACTTGACTATTGTTTGTGCGCTTGTGATAATTAACAGTTGTAGGCACAGGGCAACAGACCTGCATTGCCATGAACCCACACGGCTCTATGTAACTTTAGAGGGTTCTGCTGCAAAGTAGTTCCAGACCTTTGCTGACGCTGTTCACTTAGAGTACTGGTGTTTGATAGTACCCTAAGAGGGTGTAATTTAGGCAGCCTATAGTTCATTCATCCATAATGGGAATCTATTATCTTTACTCTTTCAGTATTTCTACTGATAAGCAACGACTTTTTGCACCATATCAAGCTTTTGATGCCATATCTGACATAATAATTTTAGTGTCATAATTAAGCATTATTTTTCTCGATAAAGTAATTAATTGCTTGGTATAAAACTTCAGAAAACTAGGGGAAATGTCCATCACAATTTCCTTAAGCCGGAGGTGATGTGCTCTAATGTCTTGTTTTGTGCAACAGCAAGTCAGATCCAAATATATTACTGTATAATGTCAGGAAAGGCAGAACGTCACAGTTGAGAAGCAGAAAATATCAAGCAGTTTTGCTTGCCAACAATTAATCAGTGATCAAACAGTGGCAGGATAATTTTCTGATGATAGATGCATCAACTAATCACCTGACTGTTGCAGCTCCACGTCATCTGATGACATCTGTCTTATTCACGTGGTTTACACTGTACCATGTCTGCTCATCAAAGTTTTAAATTTAATTGCCACTGAATTAAATTATCCAGCAACTATCTGTGACACAGTTAGCCCAGTCATGTGGAAAAGGAAGTTGTTTGATGCAATATTTTTGTGAAGACAACATAGGTTGGCTTGGATATAACTAAATCAAAGGTAACCTTTGTTGGGATTTAGAAAACTGGAGAGGAAAAGAAGGGCAAATCACACAGGCAGAGCTGCCTCAGGTTTGTGGTTGATGGATGTGCTGTAAGTGTTGGTCGCCCCTGAAGAAGTTTGGTCCGACTTCCTTTTATTGATCAGTTGATAAGTGAGTGCTGCTGAGCTGACAAATCAGGCTGAAAGCGTTGACTGTAATGGAGCAAATTTGTTCACAACTGCCTCACTCTGGAACTCTCTGTCAATCCTACAGCCTTCTGGGACCATAGAGACAATTCAGGCATCAATGGACTCCACCAATACACATGTGCAGACAGACATACATTTGCAGATACACATAAATGGCACATGCACAATATCTCCAGGGGAGCAGTCCAGATGGATTGCTGCAGACTGTTCACCTGTGATCCAAGCTTCCAGTGTCATCTATCTGTCAGCATAAACAACACGCACAGCACGTCAGAGGCAGGTGACCTCCTGCACCACAGTGCCAAACATGCCAAACGTCCAGCTGAGTCTAAGAGACACTTAGAGCTGCCAATCAATGCCAGCACCTCAAAGATCATGACCCTGGGGGGGCCTGAGAGTGTGGCGGTCAACACACAGGCACCAGACACCCACCTGCGTCATCACTAACACCACTTATCTCCTCTATTCCCTCTCCCTCGTCCCTTGCCCTCCCACCTATATGCTCTTCAGCCTGGGCTCTACTTGTATATTACATTTCACCCACTCAGAGGAAATGGACACTCTTCCCATCAACTAGCAGGACCTGGGCTGCACCCAGGCACTCAGTTGTGCAGTCTGAAAGAACTGGGAGACAATGAGGCACTTAGTACCTGAGTCATATGACCGGAAAACCCTGTAACTGTCCTCTGGTCAACTTTTACCAAAATATATTACATGGATTTTTACCATATAGCTTTTAAAATCTCATTGTATTCTTGCCAGCTGTGATCTACAGTGCACAAACAAGTTTTGGACCTTTTAAAAGTGCTGACTTTTTGTCTCCCATCTCTGTCTCTTTCATTTTTCTCTCATTGTATTTCATTCTGTTAGCCACAGGCTGGTTTATGCGTATTTTGTTTGTGCTGCTTCTGATTAATAAACCCTGGCACTTGGCTGTTCTCTCTTCCCCTGGTCCTCCCTGTTCCCTTCCACTCTTGACTCTCTCTCTTAAACTCTGCCACCCTCTTTTGCACTCTAACCCTCTCTCTTCCTGTCTGCATCTCTCTGCACTGCAGTGTTTTTTAGACTTTGGCTTCGTCCTGCGCCAGGATCGGGACACACAGCTCCCTACTCTGATGAAATGCCCTGCTCTGCTGAGATCAGCACAAGCTTGACATGCAAAACCAAGTGGGAAGAAAAATAATGTCACGGTGGTACAAACCTTTCACCTTTGGGCCAAAGTTGCTGTTTATTATTTCATTTGTGTGATTTTGAGGAGTTACAGAAATTTATGTGTTTGCGGGACTGTCATTACCCTGAAAAGGTTGAGCTGTTTTGATTTAGCAAACACTAGTCATCCCAATTTAGGTGTAATGTCACGTGTCAATGTTATTTCCAAACTTCCAGTTTATCATGATGATACATCTTTCCAGTGAATATAAATGTGTATTTTAAAGACCAGCTGAAAGAGCGAGAGAATACAAGATGGGCTGATGGGAGAGATGGGATTATTCATGAATTAATTAAGCAGTAAATGAAGGTTAAGCAGGAGAAAGGCAGACAAATGCGAGCCAGTCTGAAGCTAAAACCTTGAGTGAGAGTAGAGGGAAGGGGAAGAAAGGCGATTAGGGCACAAGCTGCCTTTTAAATATACTTGGGGGTATAATATAAGCAGGACAGATTCCTAATCCTATGCATAACATGTATGCATCAGCACAACTGTCTCCATATTTGTGTGTGTCATATGTGACGTGTTTGTGTGCAACTTTTGGGGCGACACATTGCAGTGAGACAGACAAGTGAACAGAGATTTCCTGTCCTTCTACTGACCTAGTTTACACAGACACACATGCACAGGCTGCTGTGGTTCCAGGAGCACGGGAGGAAATACGTGGTAGACAGTCAAGTGACACACAAGTCAACAAGTCATCTGGTTCGGTTTCCAGCCATCAGCACTCAAACAAAAATAATACATTTTTCATCATTGTGAGCATCAAAGCGATGTCTGAAAAATGGGCCTGAATAGATGACGTTGGCATTAATCCTACTGTCTGTGAAAGAGCCATTCAGACACTTCTCCTGATGAAGGCTTATGAAACAGCCCTAGGGTTAGAGGGTTATAGATAGATAGATAGATAGATAGATAGATAGATAGATAGATAAATAGATAGATAGATAGATCTAACCCACCACTGGTGCCACTGACTGACACAATTGGGTCAACATAGGTATAGCAATACATTTCAGTGATGAAAGTTGTGTATTTAGGCCAGTTTCTACTTCCTGTTGTTGTTCCTGCATCTGAAGCAAGGTTTCAATCAATCCTCCAGCTACGTTGCATCTGAATTGTCAAAAAAAAGTGCCATCCACGTAAGTAGGCAGTGGCAATCTCACCGCAGACACTGGTTTTTCATCTGCTGCTGCTGCTGCTGCTGCTGCTGCAGGCTCTTGGCCGTGTGAGACTGGAACCAAGTATGTGGTTAGTGGGCCTAAAATCAGACATTCCTCTAGAACCATTCAGACAGAGACTAGCCAAGTTCCTGGCACAATCTGCCTTTCTTTTCCCTTAATGTAAGCTCTGGAAAGCCAAACGTGAACACACACATAAACATACACATACACTCAAAATCAGGGGATTAAGACTCCAGTGTGGTCCACTTCACACTCACACTGAGATATTAACAACTGAGCACCATGGGATCAACATTAGAAAAAGAGATGGAAAGTTCCATAGTCGCTGATCATGATTCACTTATTTAATTAAAGGGGCATTCCAGCAATTTGGCATTGGTCTTTCCTTGAAATATCAATAATGGGCAAATTCAAAGCAGCAAATACTGATATATCTGAGATACTCCAACCCAGACATTTATATTGTATTTATTTCATTTCAAAAATGAAACTCAAGCTGTCTATCATTAGACATCATTACCATCATTAGATATTAGACATGGTCAGTTTCCACAACTCCATGTCGATTGTTCATAACTCCAGCTTTCTGTTAGCCAAATTCCAAAGCTTTTCAACTTTTGAAAGTTCACTTTATATGGAAGCAGATCAGGGCCATGAAGATTTGAATGTTAGAAGAATCTTAATACTTAATTACCTTTTCCCAAGATGTTATGTTTTTGGATCTGTCTGTTTATTTGTTTGTTGAAAAATTATGGGGGGATTTTTATGGCTTTTTTTTCGCAGAGCTGGCTCATGGTCTAACTTAGAAATTAATAAACTTTGTTAGTGATTTGGATCCGTATCTGGATTCTGGGATTTTTTGAAAGATTCTTCTCCTTTGCAAAATAGGGCAAAATTACATATTTTGAGTCACATCCCCATAAATGCATTAAGATTTGAAATAAGTGGGACGACCCAATAGCATTATTGTTAGGACACATGCTACACAGGCATAAACACTGGCCCACACTGGCTATCACAAAATGAACCAGATCTGGATAGACTGCTGGTTTTGAGGAAATGTTACGTGTCAAATGATTGCCTGTCAAAATGATGTAATCATTGTAAGTAAAGAGTAAAAGATAAAAATCTTTCAAATCCATATCTTTAGATGTATCCACAACTCCTCTGTAACAGTCTAAATATCTACGTATTGATGTCACCAGTCATACACTTAATTTGTCCCATGCAGAACTTGGGTTTAATATTATTGATCATTACTGAGCTGTGAGAGGAACAGATCAGTCTTTGTCAGCATGGAAACAAGCAAGAGCTGCTGAGTCTGTGTGTTCGCACTATGGCGTGCAAGTGTCTGAAACAATTTGGACTCTACAGCAGTGAATGTGTACTTATGGCAACCGCAGAACGGGTTCGTAAAATTAGGTCAGATTTTGCATTTCACCCTAATACCTTTATTGAACAGAATGATGTTTTCATAGTCAGAACAGAGTTTTGATGCTCAGGAACAAAGATGAGTCATAAAAAGGTCAGTATGACTCTAACTACCTTGTGCTGCCAAAGTATATAGAGATGAGAAAATCACAAACAGGTGTTCATTCCTCAATAGTAGTGCCAACTTTTTCTTTCGGAAGCAGCAGATCAACAAGAACCTGATGTTTCCAATTGTGTCCGTCATCAAGTATCCTGGCAAAGAATATATACATTACCTATTGTGCTCTGACTGAGACACAAATGAGCACATCATCATTTGCTAGAGAAAATGTGGGATGGCAGATCACTCGCATGACCTTGCAGTGTCGACATGGCACTTCATGATCACTGATGATCAACAATACCCTCTCAGCCTATTTGCTAGCGGGCAGTGCACACACACACTGGGAAATGTTGATCATCACTGTGATTATCTGGTTGCACACCTATGCACAAAAACAAATTCTGGGAATGGGGTAGGGGGAGGGCTCACACTTCTGTTGAGGGGTAAACAACAGTGCCATTAAGCCCGAGGTGGCAGAGACCACAGAGCAAATTAAAAGCGATTGTGATTCCATATGGCAGCTGCGGCAGTGCTGGTTAGGAGGCCTGCGAGGAGAGCTGGAGACAGAGCTGTGGTGCCTGCTGGGCCGTGGGGACTCGGAGCCTCTCCTACTGACCCCAGTCTGCCTGACAGCTCTGGTACTTTCAGCTCTGGGCTCTGGGCTCTTGCTGTTTTTCACGCTGGCTGTGTACAAGGTCACTTCTCTGAACTGCCTTCAGACAGGACTACTGTATGTACCTAAACAAGTCAGATGTGATTTGTAGGTAGGATTTATTTGAAATGGCGTGCAAATTCCTAAAACATGGCACCACATGCTTGCCTTTCTCACTGAAGCCTTCAACAGTGCTGATATGTTGTCTTTTTGGCCTTATCATGAAAGTTCCACATGTGCAAACCACAGAATTAAAGAAAAAGCAAAGTGCATTTCTCATTCCCATCAAGCACAGTGTGTTGACCTGCAGATGTAAAGATGTACTGGTAGTGACTCAATGGGCTTTCCAGACACATATTCTCATTGCTTTCCATAGCTCTCCACCTCTCCCCGCTCTCATTGCCATAGCAACTAAACCCAGAAGGAGTGAGAGTGAGGGACAGCCACATAAAAGACTAGCTATCAGCAAGACATGAAATCAACCTGCACATGTGGGCATGCACACTAACTCATGGTGCGCATAGGAACACATACCTCTCCATGGCACGATAACAGAAAAAGTACAATACTTTGCATTGATTTGCATCAATATTTATACAGTAACCCACCACTAAATATTTTCCTGCCTTGTGGTTATTTGTAAAACAATCCTGCGAACACAAAGGGTGCTTTTGGAAAATTAATTCCAAATTCAAGGAAACCATCTGCACCTGTCTGCTATGTCATATCAAATCCTGCATTTGCAGCAAGCGCTCTCCATATGGTCATTAAGTGGGCATCTCATGAATACACAAAATGCATTTGAGTGTTCCAGAAAGACCTGGGGCTCAGGTCCACCTGTAATCCATGAATTGAACAGTGTTGACTACATTAAGGATTTTCAGTTGTTAATAGGCTAATGAAATTTAATGATGAAAGTGAAGAGAAGCAATAGAAAAAGTATAAATATTGCCAGCGGTTTACTGCAGTCTCAAAATACTACTTTTGTCCCTATTGCTTAATGAACTGTTTTGCTGGCAAACATAAACTGACCCCATGTTTTCCTCTTTTTGTCAGTTGTCAGCATTTGACTCTTAATGCAGAAACAAGTACTTTTAATGCTTAGATACTCTGGAGGCAAGGTTGCAAACTCTGTAATGTTAAAATTATCATATAGCTGTGGGAGTCTTAGTTTTATTGCTATATTGAATTAAGCAGCTGCACAAAAATAAAAAGATGATTGTAAGGATTTTTTCTCACATAGTATACAGAGGAGATGCTGACAGGACACATAGGGAGAGAGAGAGAGAGAGAGGAATGTGATATGCAACCTGGGTCCACACACAGAATAAAAAAAGAGAAAACCGGAGACATTGCAGTGTCTTAACCACTGGACTGCTTATAGACCTTAAGCATTAGCCACAATAGACTAGCTGCAAGCTATATCTGAGCTGTGAGTGGTAACAATCAATAGTACCTGCTGACAACTGACAATCAATGTCATCGCCTGACAAAAAAGAGGAAAACAGCTCAATTTTTGGTTTGCTAACAATGTTTTTTGCGCGGGCAACAACAAGGAAATAAGTTTAGTAAAGACTGCAGCGACCTGTTGGATGTTTCTTTTCGTTTATCTTTTGCCTTCTTTATCACTAAACTTCCAAGTACAAAAATTCTCATACTTTTTACATTCGTCCACAACCAGCACATGTTCTGCTGGAGAAAACAGAGTCAAGAAATGAGGTCAACTGTTGGTAGTCTATTAGTCTGAGAAGAGTAATAGTTTAGCCAGAAGACAGTATCATAAGACTCTAAATACACCTTTATGCAGCTGATGAACCATAAACCTATAGACCCATCCTCTAGTCACAGAGAGATGAACAAAAGGGAGAATTCAGGTCAGAGGTCAACACAACAAGACTCTCTACTGATCCTCTGTCTCTGGAGTTAAAGTGGAAATAAAGGATTTGGGGCTACCTTTAACATATATTACTAACAAACTGGTAGAGCCCTTATGTCCACAGTTTGAACTGCAAATTTGATTAAGAGCAAGGTAACCTTTCCCAGACACAACAGGCAGTTGTTCTCAGGGTCAGCTAACATAGGAGCAGCATGCTGAGCTCCTCTGCAGTGTAGTCAAAGCTCAGGCCCACTCCTTCAACACAACATCACATTGCTCTCAATACTGTCATTTCCCACCGTTTGCTTTGCTTAGTGTGCTGTTTTGGAAAGTTTTTCAGAGAGGCCTCCATCAAGTATTCTCTGTGGAGAATTGCAGAGGCGCGCAGCCAGAATCAAAGTACCTCTCTAGCCCGAGAGGTCATGGAAGTAATTGTTGCAGCCAGACCTGTTGCTAAGAACTTACAGTAAGTATGTTCCAGTGTCACTAAAAAATGTTCTCAGTAGAGAGTCAAAACATTTTGCATTCCAATCAATCACTCATTGGATTTGCAGATTTTCATAGATCATTAAGAGGCATGAGCAGAACACTATAAGAGTAATAACCAGGTTTTACTATGGTAAGAAAGAATGTCATAGATACCCCTAAATACCACTGACATAAAAAGACCCATATGGCCTGAAAGTGGGGGTAGAATTGCAGGGGGAAGTGGCTCCTCTCCCCCTCTGCACTGTTGGAGAATTCTTTCTAAACAAGGTATGGAATGCACTCCTGTGTTTCATAATTTGTTCCCTCATTCTTCTCCTCTGCACATTTACAAACAGAGCCCAGAGGAAGGGGAAAAAAAGAGAGGAAGAAGTGCACGGGAAGTCCTGGAAATATGTCAGGCTACGGCCATTTAGTAGGGCAAAGAAGAGAGGAGAATGAACTGTGAAAGAAGGGGAGATGGTGAAAAAAGTGAAAAGGGGAGAAGACATAATTAATAACCGGCTGACTGGCTGTGTGCCGACCAGTCTGAGAGAACGAGGGAGATGGGGCAGAGGAATGGGGGGAAGAGGAGGAGAGAGGGAGAGAGAAAATGAAAATGCCCCAGGAATGATCTTAATGCTTCACTTGGTGTTCACATTCCAAGTCGGCAAATCATGCAGCATTCAACCCAAAATTCAGACCAGCTGATTTCTTCATCCAGCTGGGAGACTGGGAGCACTGGGTCCCTACAATTGTACTTGTCCTTTCTCTTACCACATTTCTGTCTCTCTCTGTCCTTTTCTCTCATGTATGTGCTGGAGAGAAACAATATGGAGGAGATCAGCTGCACAGGGGAGAGGAGACAGGGGGTTGGGTGGGAGGGCAAGAGGAGATGACGAGGTGGGCTGGGGTGCAAAGTTTAAAAATATCTCAGACTGCCGAACACATGGCTGGGCCACAGCAGTCCAGCAGCATACCTTCAATTTCAGCTATTTTTGTTGCTTTTTCCATAATGTCTGAAGTCTGCCTTATAAGCTGATGATAAAGAAGGCTCTCCAACTGAGACATAAAAAGACACAGTGGTCTTTCACGGCAATTTTCCCCAACATTTGCCAAGGGGGCTGCTTTCTGTCAAAAGTACACTCCGGTTGTTATCAAACTTTATTCACAGGCCTTAGGGTCACAGGTTAGCTGAGGAAACCCCAGGGGATCGTGTTCCTATGTCTAAAAGTAACCACGCCGCTGGAGTGTCCTTGAGCAAGACACGGAACCCTTCCACATCCAGGGGCTGTAACTCATCGTCCACTCTGGCTTGTCTGGAAAGGAGGCCAAGTGGACAAAAATAATTTTGCTACAATGATCAAGTATTTTGTTATAAATTGACTGGAAATTGCAGCAAATGAGCCATGCTATCTGCTGAACAGTGCCAAACAGCTGAAAAGTAGCAAGAGTACCTTACAAAGTAATGCTATTCAGTAAAGGGGTAGCAACGATTAGCCCATTAACTGACAAGTGGATTGCTGTTAATTTTAACAGCAATCCACTTGTCAATTAATCCTTTTTAATTGTGAGATTTTCCTGCATTGTCGTCTTATGTGATAGCATTAACTGACTGATAGCATTAACTTATGTGATAGCATTAACTGACAAGTGGATTGCTGTTAATTTTAACAGCAATCCACTTGTCAATTAATCCTTTTTAATTGTGAGATTTTCCTGCATTGTCGTCTTATGTGATAGTAAACTGAATATCTTTGTGGCTTTGGACTGCTTGTCAGTCTTTACAAAATTGTGACGCATTTTTCATTATTTTTTCAGTTTTTATAGACCAAACAATTTAATGAGTCATCAATTACGAATATAACACTGCATTCTATACCTACAATTTAATACAGCTTCATAATTTCAGTCTGAATAAAAATGATAAATTTCACACATGTAGTATCATGGGTCTATCATATTGGATTACCTTGTAGATGTTTCCATCCACGTATATAAACTGATTTTGCAAATTAAATGCATTCATTTTCCAATGATTTACCTCAAAGTCATGAAGCAAATCTGTTATTTTGGGCTTTACAAAGAATACAGCTTCGTATACACGTGTATGTGTTTTTGCATGTGTGTCACAAACGAACAAGGAATGGCGTGTGAGCTACTTAGAACTCAACCTTTAATGTCCTTTGAATTAAAAATGTCCTTTTAATGCTTTTCCGTGTATGTCCCTGTTCTTTCTGTCTTTGCCATTCAACCATGAAAATGTGCGTGTGCCATTGCTGGGGGGGATCCTTGTCATAAGTCATTGCACGCATGAGTCAACACCAGCCCCCAACACTCACAAATAAACACACTCACAGATGCACAGGGAGCATATAAATGTAAAATACATGCAGGAGGCAGGTTGGAAAGAATACAGAGGAAGAGAAAGCTAAAGAACGCTAGAGATATTTACAGGGGGATCAACGGATAGTGAAGTTGTTTGTGTTGCCATGCTGCTCCTGTTGCAGCCAAGTCATCTTGTGTACAGGTAACACTGCTGCCTCAGTAATGGATTATTGGTCATGATTATGTTGTGAAAATGTCAATAGAGGCTCAGATAGCACCATCTTAAAGCTAAATTCCCCTGCATCATATCCTACAGAAAAGCCTCTCATATGGAAAGAGTTATAGTTTGTACTAAAAAGTACATACAAAGTGTGTGTAGCATTCAAATATATTGATGTTTATGTTTTCTTTCATTCAAACTTAATATCTTTCAAATTTATTTTTAAACCACAGTATGCCAATGTATGCCAGTTTGAAAAGGCTTTCAGAAATGCACTGCTGGTCTTACTCACTTGAATATTTTTTCTTTTGACAACTTTCAGAAGCTGCATGAAGACAACATGAATGTGCTTTCTGTAATTCATTTAATGTTGCATGTTTTCACACACCACATTTAAAAAAGCAAATATTGGGTATTTGGTCTAAAATTCCTTCTAAAGACTCAATTCAGTATAAAATCTGAAGCATAAATTTAGAATTTATTATTTTCTACCTTGTTTACCCTGATCATATCCCCACCTTTATGTTTCTTTTGTTTGCTTTTGTCTCTCTGGCAGCCTGCATTTATGTATGACAGCTTTTCCTCCGGGTGCATCCCAAATACCATTAGGTGTGTGGGAGGCTGTGCCGCAGTAAAGATGCGATTAAGAAATGATTGTGTTGGCTCAGAACGCAGTGGTATATGTATCATATATATATCATGCTCAACATTACCATGTATGTGTAAGAAAAACACTGTCAGTTTCATCAGTGGGAGTGTGCAAAGCCTTTCTTTTATGTGAATTCATTCCTTTGTTTGAAAAATCGGTATTTGAGCCACAAAGAATAGCAAACATGTTTAATCAGTGCCTTGCTCTAATACTAAAAGTAATGCTTTCTTCATTCTTCCTGCTTTCCCACAATGCAATCTTCCAATCTGATCTGATTTGATGAATCCACAGGTTGCATTTCCTCCCTCTGGGCTATGAGGGCAACTGGCTGGGGAGGCTATCAGACAATTGCACACCATCTATTTTTAAATGGTTTGTCAACAGCCTTTGCTGGGAAACGGCCCTCACTAATGGCTCTCTGGCAGCCAATCTGCTAATGTGAGCAGCGCTAACATCAGAGCTAAAATGATACGTGCTTTTTCTTTTTCATTACACCCATCTCTCCAGCTATCCATCTTTCTGGCCTTCTCAATCATGTTGAGTACTGTTCAGAACAATAAACCCCCACCCCCACCCCCGACACTCGTGTTTATATATTGCCGTGTAGTGACTCTATTTTTCATGCCTTCTGGAAAATGTCAATTCTGTAATAAACCTGAAATGCACGCGCACACACACACACACACACACACACACACCTTGCAATGACAAAAAAAACACCCCAACACACATTCACACATTTGCTAAGGATTCTACGGTTTGTTTTCCTGTTTCATTACACAAAAATGGGTGTTTGTACAGGGCCATTGAAAAACATTGATTCAATCCCTTTTTTGGTGAATGGGTTGGAGGGAGGACTGATGATCACCGTCGGGCAATTCCTTTGGTCCAAGGGACAGCAGCTGAAATTACATCATGTTTAGCCACGCATTCAGTGAAGCCTATATGTGAGTACATTGATCTGAATGCGCGTGAATGAAGGCGTACGGGCCGGGTACACACATGGCCTGACATAATGGCATACTGCACTATGTGTCATCATTCAGCGTACAAATAAGCATTATTATTCCTAAGTGGGGAATGAATCATGCAGCGCACTATAATTTCCTCTTGTGTAAGTGGAGTGGGGTTTGTAGAATCAGTGAATGGTGTAGCTACATCGTCAACACTATACACGATAGAACAAGGAAGCCTGTCACTGCAATAACAATCACAATAAAGAGGAAATTCTTTGTTCGCTGTTGATATCGGTGTCACATTACAAATCTGACGGCTCACACTAAGCCGTAGTTTTGTATTTTAACCCTGATTATCTCGGTTTAGACGATCCAGGCACCACTTCAGCTGTGTTTCAATGAAATAAATAAATAAAGAGGCTCCTACAGACATGGTTGGCCTGCAAGGACAATGTCTTGGGACAGCGGTGCTGAGGAGTGTGGAGAGTGAACACGTAGTGTTCATTGTTTCTTCCTGTAAGTATCACAACAGAAACAATGGGGTCCTGAGCATCAGCGCAGGTCCTGCTCCACATTGGACAAGTTCCCGACACAGACAGACTCAGTCAAATGGGGCAGATAAAATATCAGCAGATGCAGAGCTTAGAAGAGATTAGTTAAAAAAGAAAATACAGAGGAAGAGCTATTTTAAAAAGTCCACCACGGCTGACCCCCCAACGTTAGTTTAATTAGGCTGCTTCACAGTAGATGCCTGGAGAGGACTGTATGTGAGCTCCTCTGCAAAATAAATGGAGCAAACACAGACATGTACATTATATGCTGTATGAGGGGTTTTTATAGGGCACACAGCTTCACATTAATAGTTAAGTTACTCTGAGTGACTACTACAGTTTTATAATGTGGTTTCTCCAAAGGGGTCACATTTCTCCTCTTTGGACTGCAAAATAAGATCAAGAAATTCTGTTCCTCCAAATGTAAAAATTTTATAAAAGATATCCAGACTGTTGGACTAATACTCTTACTGTATGTTTATTGAGATTTCCTTTAATAGCCTGAAATGTTTCATTCTTCCACCCCCCCACCCCCCCACATGTTTATATATTGTGATCTAAGTGTGCGTGTATTTGCTATGATAACATGGTAGGGGTGCAGTGGGGAGCTGCAGGCCATGGAAAAGGAGAATATCCATTACATAAGAGATTAAGCTGAAAGAATCTGAGGTATGCATCCAACAACGCTGACCAATAATATGAAAGCTTACTACATGAGCCCCCCCCCCCCAATGTACAGCGCCTCAGCGGGTAGGGTCCACTGTTTATCCCTTTTGATGTAGGCTTGTGAAAAGGGAACAAACACACTGCATGGCACCACAGTGTAAACTCATATCTTGCTATTAGACACTGTTGTTGTTTTAACTTTGACTCCAAACCACAGTGACAGAGATCATGTGTGTGCACAAGACAGGGACAGAGAGAAAAGCAACTGACAGACAGAGACGGTGGGGGGGGGGGGTAATTGCTGATTTCTCCTCCTCGTAGCCTGGTATTACACTGAGCCCTGAGTTTTGTAAGAACGCCAAACAAGCAGCACGGCCGGCTGTGTGCGCTCACCAGCCTTGTTGTTATTACATATCATGCCCCCCGCTGCTTTTACTCAACAACACCGTTCTAATGGACCGCTGCTATTCCTGCTGCATTTCATTACAAAGAGCAGAGAGAGAGAGAGAGAGAAGGAGAGAGAGAGGATTACAGCTGTTTTGTTCAGCTTTCACTGTTTGGGGTAGAGGAATGTTTCAGAGTTGCTCAGCTCCCCCACCCGTGTGTTTTATCCATCCACGTGCTGTCCATACCAGACTGACACACGCTAATCATGATGAGGAGGGTCCCTCACCAAATCCCACGCACACACATACAAACGCATGCACACACACACACACACACACTCCCTCTCTTTCCTTCCCCATCTTTAATGGAAGAATATGCAATGTATGTCCTCCTTCCGGTTCCTTGCTGTGTAGTCATCTGTAGGAAAGACTTTTTTTTCCTCCACTTGCTCAGATGTGTATGTGACACACACACACACACACACACACACACACACACACACACACATCTGTTGCTCTAGCTGGAGGCAGAAAGAGCAGGAGAGAGGGTTGAGGCTTACACGTAAACCATTAGCATACGCTCAGGGGAATGGAAGGAGAGATAAGGGAGAGGTGGGTGGACATCTAGGAAAATGTGGAGGAGAAGAAGAGTGAGGTATTAAATGGTGAGGATCAAATAGGAGAGCAGTAACAGGAGTTATTGCTTATGATCAACAGATGCACACACATTCAAGACACGTCTCCCCCGTGAAAAAAAACAAAACAATGACAACTCACAGAAGCCTTTTTCCAACATAAAAGGCAAATGAACTTAACACTGATATTGACAGACTGACTGAAAATCAACCATCTTTTATGTGTTGGTGTGTGGGACACTGACCTCTGACTCGAGCATAGCAGCAGCCACACTTGGCCAGGACTTTACGGAACAAGTGTTGGCAGCCACAGCCTCGGTGGTGGCGATGGTGATGGTGGCCCCCTTTCATGCTGTTGAACCATGAGCAGAGGTGGGCATGGCCCGGCACTCTCTCACTCGTGCTCCTTCCTCTGTCTGTCTCTCTCTCTCTCTGTCTCTATGTCTCTTCCTCTCTCACCCTCACACAAGTGGAGGTTCACTCCACGAAGTGTGACTCCCCACAAAGGGTGATCTTTTCCCTCCTCCTCCTCAGTTGACTGAAGACAGAGTTAAAGCCCACATCCACGCCAAGGAGAAAGAGTCCGCAAAAGCAGCAGGCAAGAAGAAATCCACACTCACGGGGGGGTTTTCAGCTTGTGATAAACAGCCAAGGAAACATTCCAGCAAGCTTATCGTTATATTGAATGTGCTCCCTTCCCTCTGTTTTGTTTTTAGTGCTGAGCTCTCGCCTCTGTGAACTGCCTGGTCAAATGACAGACTGGGAGACTGCTTCAGAGAGAGAGAGAGAGAGAGAGAAAGAGAGATAGCGAGGGAGAGAGAGAGAAAGAGAGACAGAGAGTGTAAGGGGAGGGGTGGGAAGGGTGGAGTCTGCAGCTCTAGTTGCTGGCTATTCCAGGATAAGGTTCCCACTCCTCTAATTTTCTCTCTTCCCGTCCTCCGTTTCTCTCCCCTCTCCCTCGTCCTTCCGCTCAGCTGGGGTTTTTTTTCCTCTTACACCCTTCTGTTTCTCTCACCCACTGTCCCCCGCCTTGTCTCCTATCTACTTTTCAGATTAAAAGCCATGCTCTCTTGTGTTCACTCAGAGCTGACCCCGGAAATAGTAACACCAAGGTCTGTGATGAACCATAATGCTATTTACAGGACAGTCCATGTTGGGTTGAAGGTGTCATGTATTTTCCAGTAAGGCGTCCACAGCATCATCACCCCAGGCTGTAGGCTTGTCACACTTTACATGCACACGTGTGGGTGTGTAGACACAGTATGTGTTCACCTCATGGATCATACTGAGGCTTTCCTGGCTGGGACAGCTTCAATATTGACTTCTGTGTTCATTTATAATCATAGGACCAGCATGGTGAGTCCCCCCCCACCCCTTTGTGTTTCCATGGAGTGAGCTGGCAGTCTCAGATTTCACAATGTTGGCATTCTTAGTGTGTGTGTGTAGTGTGTGTGTAAAACAATACTCATTTAGCCAGACAATTCACTGTCACACACACAGAGGGGCAGTCTAACCAAAGAAAACTAGGGGCTAAAAGAATGGTTCTTTAAATCTAAGTCTTTGAATTGAACTAGACTAAACAAATACCAGAACTCTGAATGAATGCTTATCCATTGCTGAAATAAACCAGTCCTGTTCTTACAACAACAGCCAATATGGTCTGGACGATGGTATTGCAATGCAATATTTGACAAATTTCTTAGGGTGAATATCATAACGCCCACCAGTAGTCTCAAACACTGTGTGAGATAGCAAACAAGTGTATTTGCAAAAAATCATCCAAGCCTTTCCCCAGAACCCAGCTCCTGCAATTTCATGATTTTACAACGGTTCATAGATGTGCAACAAGTGAACGTGCATACGTGTGTGTGTGTGTGTGTGTGTGTGTGTGTGTGTGTGTGTGTGTGGTGGTGTGTGTGTGTGTGTGCGTGCTGAGTGAGTGTTCCTATCATCAGACAGTGCATACATGGACATCTGTGTCTGGTACTAGACATGAGTGTGCATATCTCATGTTCTGCATCTTTAGGTGACAAAAACAGCAGTGCTGCTGAGCACACACACAAACATACAATCTACCAGTCTCCATGATGCCTTTCATCACTGTGATTATGCCGCTTTTTATTTCTTTGTTTAGTTTTCCAAGTCAATTTGATGTCCCTGAAAGCTACAAAGGTTGCGTAATTACCAATGAAGCAATACACACAATCACACTGTATTGAGATGTGTGCTTTACATCAGAGCACATTTGGCTCAATCAACACTTGAAGATGACTCATCAGCCAGTGAAATCAGAGTCTGCTGATATGTCAGAATGAAATGGACACTTATTCAAGGAAACAACTGAAGATATAACTAACACAACAAGGAAGAATGGCTGGTCATAACGATATTATGAGACACTGCGTGCAGGGAGACCCAACCAATTATTTTCTGACTGACAAACAGCATTTCCTGGGCCTGAAGCTGCTGCAGTTATGACTCAGTGTGTGATCTCACAGCACGTTTGCAGCAGGCATCACGGAATGCCCCTGTCACATAGGCTACAATCCAACTGTGCGGAAATCACCACCTGATTACTGCAACAAAGACGAGGACGTGTCACAGCATCCACTCAGGTTCCTCTATGGGGGCATTAATGGAAACATGAGAAGACTGAGTATCTGCTGGCACAGAACCAACATGCACACGAGCTTGCACACCCCCTGGGGTGCACTGCCAAGTGCTTCAGTTGTTGGTTGGCCTGTCTCTCCAGCATCCATCTCTCCAAAGTGACAGGGTGGTGGCAGACTGCTGTCAGGATGTTTCTGTCAGAGCAAACAGAGGTCTGGTAGCCTCACCCATTAGCCACACAGGCAGAGTACACATGCAAAGTTACATTAGACCCTACTCTCGGTTTCTTTTTCCTCAATCAAAAACAGAGAAAAGTAAAGCAGCTCTAACATGTAAGAAAAGAAAGCTCTGTAGCAGAGAGAGAAACCGCACACCGGCAGATATATTATCTGTTCTTACTGATGCAACACTGATAATCTGCATACATACAGATATGTCACAACCCCCAGGCTCCCTGCATCTCTCCATTTCTTTGCTTTTAATGGTTGCATTAAGCAGCTGTGATTGAAGAGACGATTCAGGAGAGGAATATTGAACAGTGGTGCTGTATGTCTCCACTTGTCTGATGCTGGTACGGCTGCCTAACACTGCCTAAGCACAGGGGCACAATTTCAAAGAGGGCTGAGAAACAATGGGTTTGACAGCAGCACAGAAGGCTTTAAAAAAGAGAGAGATAAAAAACAAAGACACCAAGACAAGAAGTCGAGGGCAAAGCATTACAAATTGAGCGAACATCATTCTACACTTACACCAACTAGACAGGGGGGGAGACAATGACGAATACACTGCTTTTGTGTTGTATTCAAAATTTATGAAGTGAATGCAAGGAAATCTTTTCATGTGCTCTTAAATTGGAAGATGACAAGTTGCGTTTCTATAGGACACCCAGTAGGGGGCATCTGCACTTGTTGCATGAGGTTGATTGTAAGTGTTATTTTATCCACCTTGTGCTGCTGCTTCAAAACAATGCAAATGTGAGAGAAATTGTTTCATTCTTCTTAATAATTAATAATTCAAAATGGAACACACTACCATTACCAAAGCTGAACCAAAATAATGCCTGTATCCCATAGGAATGTATGTTACTAAACTGACTACTGTCTTTTGCGCCTGGGAACCTTATTACTGCGTGTTCAGCACCTACAGTATCTTTTTCAGTATGGAATGCAACTTTGGACTAAATGAAACTGGCACTGGAGACGTGCAAAGCCCTGAACGCAAACAGTAATATGGAAAGATTTTTTTTTCCTCCCCTGGCTTACAGGGAGGAGCAGGGGATGTGAGGTGAGGCATGCATTAACACCCATTCATCTCTCTCCTTTTATCTCTCTCCTTCACTCCTCCACTCCTTCACCCCCTCTCTCCATCTCCGACAAGTCACACACGCGCACGCACAAAAGATGATTCATCTGCACACGTGTGCTTTTGCAGGTGTGGAGGAAGACATATGGACGGCTGAATAAAATCTATACATGTACATTCAAGCTGGAGTGGATTTAAAGGCTTGTCTGGAGATTGGCACTCTTGCAGACGAATGGTTCTGTTTTTCATCTGAGCAAAGAGGGCCAAATAGGGAGAACGTATCGTCTCTGAGTGGGAGACGGTCAGTCACATTTAGGAGGCATGCTCAGATTGGAATCTCAAGAATGATTTATGAATGTTAATCAGCTCATGCAAAGGAACAATGTTTTTTGTGCATTGACATCCCTGGAATACAGAAAATTATAAACACAATACGACCTGCTGGAGGAGATTCATTCTTCGTTCAACACACAGCATATTGTTCACGCCCTTAAGCTACAAAATGAACATGGAGATATAGAGAATTCATGACATAAGCATGCATAATAATAGCTGGAGCAAGTCTCAGATCAGCTGATATGCAGTTGCTTATTTGCAGTGTTCCCCCAACCCCCCACTGACATTAGACACTCCTCACCCCATCAGCCAGCTGAAATCCTGCCAAAATATGTGCACTCAGATTTCATTTTCCTTCCTCCTTCTCCCTCGCTTTCTCCCCCTTAGATCCTGTCTTCCTGTCTTTCTTCCTCCATTCATCTCTAAGCTGAGCGCCAATTAAGGCAAACTGGCATTCTGGACAAGCCAATGTGAAGGGGAGGTTTTTGTTTTTTTGGCTGAGGTCCCATCATGGAGCAGAAGTCAAAGAGTAGCTGTCCTGTTCCCTTCTCTTCTGTCCTGCTGGTCTGCAGAGAGTTGCTGTTTTCGTCCAATTAGTCTAAACTACACTGCTGGCATACACCAGGGAGATTGGCGTGTTGCTCTGAGTACGTGCATGCCCTTGTGCGACTGTGTGTGTACTTCACTAGTACCACTCAGTACCTCCCACTTTTGTACCTCACCATCGCAGCACAGCTCTCAGGCAGCGGGAGCCCTGCACTACACAGAGGGGAGGTGCGCCACCCATGGAGGCTTGTTTCTCAAAACACCCACAATTAGACGAATACATACTCTGTGCACACAAGCATCCATACAAACATGTACTCCTTACCAAGCATATCCCCTCCAGTTCCTCTTTTCCAAGTAAGCCACAGTGATATCACTAGAACTGGAGGCTGTCAGATTTTTCTTCCTCTCTTTGACCCACAGCCTCCCACCCTCTTTTTATCTCTCTGGATCTGGTCTGTGAACCTTGCTCTACAAGCAGCATGCTCGCACTGAGGCTCTGGGGCTGCTGACTTTGTTCAAGGTTTAAGCCTGAGCTAAAACGCCACCCAAAGGAGAAAATTTTAATTAAACAAAAGCAAACCCAGGGACCACACATGGAGAGACACTGCTGCATTATCTTTGATAAATAATTACTGAAAGCAGCAGCAGTTTGGATGTCAAGGGAAAGAGATTTCCTATCAGAGATTTAGATGATTGCAAAATTAGCCTCAGTCATGCTGCAAATCCATAGATACAGACAAATAAAAGACCAGTCTGTATTACTGATTCCTCACGGCATGTTAGGGAGCATTCATCTAAGTACATGTGTTCATTTGTATGGATTTGTGTGCACATATATGCACCTGTTTGGTGATCTCCATCTGCATTTCCCTTCCAGGTCAGTCTGTGGTCTGACTGATCAGACAGTGCAAAAGACACTGCATGTGGTCAATCTCTACAGACAGCATCGAGAAAATCACAGCTCACAAAACTGCAACATTAAATTTGAGCATGAAAAGAAGCCCGATGAATTTTGGCAGCACATACTTCAAATTAAACCTAAATACATTTCTTTGGCTCAGGTGGGGTACCGCTCATCTGGTGTCTGCACAGTGCCAACTGTGAAACACTGAGCTGGCAGATAGCATTTATAGATGGCACAGTGAATGCAAGTTTGTATATCCAAATACTTAATATAAAGATGGCTCCCAGTATCAAGACATTTGGTCGGAGAGGGATTTTACAACATTACAATGATCCTAAATGCACTGCTAAACTCTCACAAGAATTTTTCAAAAGGAGAAAAAGTGAAATGTATAACCTGGCTAAGTATAGCCTCTGACTTAAATCCAATAGAACACATGTGGAGTAATTTAAAGTGAAAGGTAAAGCAGCAAACCCCTCCAGCAATGAGCAGCTGAAAAGAATCATCTGTGAAGAAAGAGTGGTGTGATCCAGAAAGAATGGGGTCTCACTCATGGTGAGAAAGATGTTCCGACATTTGTTGCAATTGATTCTTAAGTATGGACTTTTTTATTATTGCTTCATCAAGAAAAATATTTCTGTTTTCCAAATTAATAGGTTTTATTCTTTTTGGGCTTTGGCTGTACGCAAACATTTTAGAGATACTGACCAGGGGTGTACTGAGTTCTATCGGAAGCTTTTGCTTTTACTCTTTAAAGCAGATATCATCTATTTTCTAAAATAATGTATCAGAGGACAGTGCGATAACAAGATGACAATATGAAGAAATTGTTTAGCTGTCCAATCAACAACTTTACTGTTTTGGTTCACTCACCACTCATGGTGTCATTTTCAGCTGTAGCGAGCAGCTGTTTTTCAGAACCCACTGTACATTACATATTAGATAGATAGGCACAATTAGCACCTAAACGTTTCAGAAAGGGTCTGATCTATAGGTCAAATGACAGAATCAAGACAGTTATTGTCCATTGTATACAAAAACCTCTTGAAAAATGGTAAAAAGAGATATGGAAAATCAAACTGTCTTGCCAACACACAGGAGCACATAGAGTTCATTGAGTTTTTATAATATTCATGTCAACACAATCACAATACGGTCCTGTCCAGTTATTTTTTACATAAAAGAAACCTTTGCAATAGGTGTTGGTAGTGGGAATCATTCCTCCCACCTGTGTAAGGTAAAGTTGCATTTGGGTCTTGTAATGCAATATGCTGCAACTTTAGATTGATTTCTGCCCATTTAAGGTCTCTCTCTCTATCACTCTCTCTATCTCTCTCTCTCTCTCACGCACACACACAGTTCTGAGTCCTCAGAGATCAGCATTTCTCCTTGGATGGCACAATCACGGAGCCTTTCACAAACCCCAATATGGGCAATGGGCATGCATTTTCTGCATAGTTTACCTCATAAATATGTTGAATGTTGTTATTTATTTTGTACGCCGCTGAGTGCTAAGTGTCAGTCTAGGTATTAACACATTCAAAGCAAAAAAGAGACATGCATAGTGTGTCTGTGCACACATGCAGTTGTGGGTCAATGACAGCGCTTTTGTTGTTAGAGGTTCAGTGCAGTTTCCTGCTTATGTGGCTTGACAAAGACAACATCAGAAAACACAGTGTGTGTGGACACACATGGCCGTCCATCGCCGATCAGTGTAACGCACATCGTAGATGCAGATTGTCTGAGTACGAGCTACATAGATGGGATTTAAAGGAACCAAGAAGAAAAAAAACCTGATCAGATCTGAGACAAATATGACAGCAGATCCATGCACTTAAAGGAGGCCAGGTTTAAAATACCGCTGCTGAAGACATTGCTTTGAGGCATGAGGAGATACTTGGGGACTGGAAAAAAAAGAGGGAGAAATCAGGGACCTGAAATTGATCAGAGGAAAAGAGTTGGTCAAACTCAGGTTCACTGCTATAAAAAAGGGGATGAAGAAGAGCAAAGTAAACTGGGAATGAGAAATGAGAGGAATGGAAAGAAAGGATCTGAATTTGTGGAGGGAGGCATTATCCTGTGATTCCTGGGACGCCACTAGCAGGCATCTTGTTTCTAACACATAACAGATGGCCCTCATGGTCCTATGAAGCACAACTTTAAAGAAAGCAGAGGCCTCTCCTCTTTCCCCTCTCTCCCACTGACACAGCGAGTGATGGAAACAATGCTGTGACCTCTGCCTGTCAAACCATGGCAACCATTTTAATTGTGTTTGTAGTAATGGTGTAAAAATGTCCAACTCATTAAGCTGGCGCTGAAGTTCTAGCTTGCCTGTTAATTTGCACTTTAGATACTGACAACACAGCAAAGTGACTGATACTGACGAAATACAACGTCAACTTAAAATGTTCTGAATTCACAAACACTGTAAAAAGTCAACAATTTAAAATTCTTATTGCTGAGCCCTACTCAGTGCTGCGATGTAGTCTGTGTCTTCTGTATCTTGTTATTGCGGTTCACATGTTTTCTCTTCCTTGTCTTTCATTGATTTTCCATCCAATTTCCCATCCAGAGGAAATTGGGCAATGCAAAAACAATTGAGCAGAGGAGCTTGTCTGGGGCCTGAAATCAACAAACAATTTCCATTTTGGTCATCATCCTTCCACATGACCATGAATTTTCTTTGCTTCTCTGAGCCTGAGCCCTGAGCTGAAATAATATTTGGCAGCATTAACCTCAGCTGCACACCCCATCCTAGTAAGACCATTACAGATAAGCATCGCTGACAGCTTCCTCTGGCCTCGCTCACACCCTTTTTGTACGCCATGTACTGTTCCGCACAACAGTTAGCGGTCCGGCCACATGGTACACGCCACCAAACCACCCATGTATGCACAACACTCTCTCCCGCTAACCCAAACTTTAGCTACAAAGCTCCTTTTGTTCTACTCCACTCAAGGAAAATGGCAACGCACGCAACCCTTTCACGGTGAAATCAGAATAAGTGCAACCAACGCTGGTGGGGCAGAAGGGGAAAGGAGGCAGCTGGGCATGTTTTCTTGCCCCATCTGGAAATTGTTGCATGTGTATAAGCATGCACACAAGAGCGCTCTCTCTCTCCCTCTCTCTCTCTCTCTCTCTCTCTCTCTGTCACGTATTTATGTATGGTACATTAAAGCAAAGCAATTTACTGCTATCTGCCCTAATAGAGGATACAGAGGGTGGAGTTTAATGAGAGCGAACTGCCAACACTCAGGTGACTCCCATCTGATACTTTCCCTCAAGTTATTACTGCCTAATGAGCACCATCAGATATGGCAGATGGGGCTCAGGCGTGTTTTGAGTCACATATGGCTAACATGCAAGAACAGGCTTAGCTGAAACTAAAGACAAGGGCAGTAGCTCGCATGGCCTGTACACACACACACTCGCAGATTCAAAACTGTTTATTTATATCATGAATCTTCCCTGTTTATATGTAAACAACGGCAGGAGTTTTTCCATGTCCGTGATTGAGTGGCCGAGCCGGCTGTCTTAGATGTCACTGCACAGAAATTTGAGACCTTCCACACAAAGAATCAAAGCTGGGTCTGGGTTTGTGTTTCGGGTGAGCCTCTAAGCTCTGACTGGTTTGGTGAGGGCCAGTGTTTGGACTAGCATTGTGGGGTTTTTTTTTGGGGGGGGGGGTCACAAAATGGTCTTTCACGCTCAGCGCACCTCTTTCAGGTCTTACCTGTTCTTTCTCTCTGCTCTGGATTTTCTGTAGCAATGGCCTGCTGCTCCCACTCCAGCCCCTCTGGCTCCCACTGGCCCTGGACAGGCCCCTTTTCGTCCTGGCTTGATGGGAGGTCCGCCTCGCCCCCCTCTGAGAGCTACACACAGAGATGGCCTTGTCAGCGGTGGAGCCCTGCTCTCAAGGAGGAAGTGATGGTAAGATTGTACAGAGAGTACTTTTGGTCACATAACCACAAAACATTATACCAGTGCTTGTTTTTTTTCCACAATTCCCTGCATCTTTTTCATCCTTCTCTCCATTACACACTGAACAAGAATGCAGTGGAAATCGCTGAGGTCCAACTTTTGCCACAGAGCTTGAATGAGAACTGCCTCTCAGACAGACGTTTCAATCTGCATTTAAAGCCGAGCAGGACCAGAGTAGATGTTAATAAAGGCAAGTGGGTTATCACTCCTACGCAGCGAAAGATTGTTATGGTTTCTTACCGCTATCGCCCTCTGGGGTGTGTGTGTGTGGGGGGGGTTTAATTCAGTAAAGTTCTTTGTGTATGATTTCATAATAAATTTTGCTTACTTTGTAGATAAGCATTTGAAGTGGCTGATAAGCTGTATTTAAAGGATGACAGTTAGCTGAAAACAATTCTTTCAGTAAACCAGATAACCTGTAAAGCATGCCCTTTCATATTTTATTGACAGTGGGACATTTTAAGGCAGAAATGTATATTAAAAAATAGAGAGAAGGATGAAAGAAAGATAAAAGGTAGGGACGGAAGGAAGGAAGGAAAAAAGGAGGAGGTTTCAGTGAGGAGTTAGAACTGCGTGAGTTTGTTTATGGTCGGATGGTTTAATCGCTACTACTCTGCTTCCTCTACGGAAACATCCGAGATTCCACCCAAGCACTGAACAGAGACTAGCAACCCTTCCTTCCATCCCTCTCTTTCATCCTCCCTCCTTTCTCTGCTCCTCTGGCTTGACCATTTTAGGTTCATCTCCAGGTTGCGCCAATGACACAAAAAAGAAACTCGCTATGCGATGATGATGACCAGAGATAAGCTGGACATCGTGCTCTGGCAAGCTCTGAAGAACTCCTCTGTATGTACCTGTTGCTTTCCTCTTGAACTGGTGGCATCATGCCTCTATGCAAATGAGCAGTAAATAAACTCAGCTTTACAACTCACCCACTGTTGATTGGGCATGGCCACAGAAGTAAGAACATCAGCCATGGCTCCCAACATCTGGTCAGTGCGTCCCTGATTCTTCTGTAGAGCCTTCATTCTCCCCAACACTGAACAAAAACTCAAATTGTTCTCCTCCTGTCGCCGTGGCCTTTGACGTCTGGCTCTGACACAATCTCTCTCAGTCTGTCTCTGTGTCCTCTATCTTTCTTGGCCCCAGTTTTCCGCCCCTTCAGCTCTTGTCTCACATCAAAACTGTGCCACAGTTTGGAGCCGAGCCACCACAGCCCACCTTGTTCTACCCTGACACACAGGAAACCTCACGCACATGAATAGTTGATCCTGAAAGAGGCGATCATGTGTCTGTCTGGGAACATACGCTTGGTCGGGAGCTTCCGAGTTCTTCCCTCTCCCAGTACATGCAGGTGAGTTGGCTGCAGGTGGTTGGCTTAGTCCAGTACATATGTCCACCTTGAGATCTCAATACAAGCCTCCCCTGGAAACACAGAAGATTTTCTGGGGCCTCCTTGAACAGAGTCATTTGTCTTCATCTCAGCCGCCCCTCTGTTTCATCCTTGTGTTTCTCTGTGAGGTGTGACTCCTCCTGTCCTTCTCCCTGAACGCTGAAACAGTGAGCTGTCACTTCAAGGCTTCACCCTCCCTAAAATCCTCCTTTCTTGTTCTCCATTGGCTATAAAGGATCACCACCCCCTCCCCCCAAAAACCTCTCCTCCTTCAATCATTCATTCTCCTCTTTCACTTTTTGCTTTTTCTCTTCACCACCTGGATTTTTTTCTCTCCCAACCTCAAAACAATCTCAATCTTTCCTTTATCTTTTCTGGTCTTAGTTTCAACTATCCTGGCATCCTGCACTCTGTCTTCATCTTTGCCCCAGTCTCGGGCAGTGACACATGGATTGTGTGAACTCTTGAGCAGCGGGGGTAGCCCCAAATATGGTATGAACACACGGCCCATGAAGCTCAACTATTTAAGACACTGTCACCGATTACACGTTACACAACTGCTTTAACTGCACAAGCACCGATTAATCACACCAATATTGTTTATTTGTGGCTCTTTGAAAGATTGTTTGCTATTAAAAGTCAAAAGGCTTGCAAAAATTGTTTACTGACAGTTTGACCCTACAGGCCACGTGGAGAGTTTGTACTATGAAAAGAAATGTGTGTGTGTGTGGGTGGGTGGGTGGGTGTCGTGCGTGTGTGCATGTGTGAGGTTCAGGACATTTTGGCCTGCCCTCACAACAAGGGCTGTCTGAGAGTTCAGACCTGGTTTTAAGGTTCAGCTTTTAACTAGTTTTAGGTTAGAGAATGCAAAGTGAGTGTCGTTACAAAGATACTGCAGGATCCATGAGATTTTTCAAGAAGAAAAATCTCAAGTCCAGTTGCCCTATGGAACTCTGTCAACCTTGACAATGACCTGGATGGCTGAGAATCTACATAGACATGCATATGATTGTTTGGCCTTGGCAAATGTATGCACTCCACTGAGTGTCATTCTCGTTTTATCTATGAAATAACAAATGAAGCCTCAGTTTCACAACAATATGAACATTATTGATGCAGAAGAATCACTTCTTTAAGTACAAAGAAAGTTGTCTTGAAGGGCAGGATTTGACAAAACCCATTGTGAAAAAACAAATGTTAGTTATCTAATGAAAAATGCCTGCCCATTTAACTACCATTTTTGATTCAGAATAGCAGGCTTTTGGTCAGAGACTGAACATAGCTGCTGTTTTCTCAAAGAACCTACACTCAGTATTAGTGCCACTTCAAAGGTCTGCAAAACAGACATGATTGCTACAAACTCAGCAATTGTCCCATGTCCATTTTTTCTTTTTATCTAAAAGTTAAAATAAATCTTTGTACAACTCTCTGAGCCAGAGGAGTTGCACAGTTAGGGATTTTTTTTCATTCTTATTTTTATTTCATTATTTCAGGCAGATTTTGGACAACCTCCCAGTTATGTCTCAGAGTTTTTAATCACCGCTGAGCCTAAGTGCAGGCTGAGATCGACACGCTGTCCTGTTTTGGTCATATGCTGTCCAGGCCAAGGGTGATCAAGCTTCTTCCGTGAGAGTCTCTACAAGCTCTTAAGACCTGCCAAGCAGTACTGCTGCCACACGAGTCTCTGCATTTTGTGCTTGTTTAAATGGTCTGTGCCTTTTCCCTCACAGTTTGATCTACAAATCAATCAGCACACTTCCCATGTTCGCATGCACCCAACTCATGTGAGCCTTCCTAGTCGAATCAGAGGCATGCCGAGCGCTCACTGAAGAAATACCCTCCCGCAGGAGGAGGAGTCATCTTTATCACTCAGTACACCTGAAGCGATTAGAAACCAACACACCTGTTTGGTATGATCTAAATTGCTGTGCTACACGTCTCTCTTTATTTTGACCAAAAAATAAACCCGACACAAAAAAAAAGTTAAAATCTTGTCCAGATAAAACAAAAAAATGCACAACACATTAAGGAAACGAGTCACACAAGAATGACCTTCAAGAAACATTAGGTGGAGAACCGTAACAAATAACATGACCATCTATATTCAACAGCCTGTTTTGAGTCACACTTTTAGCAGGTAAAACTACTCCGGAGGGACTGCCAACAATCTAATATTAGCCAAGCACATGGCTGAATCAGTCACTAAGCTGGCTAAACTTAGCCCGTTGCTTCCCAAGCCTTTTCTCCAAGTTCGGTTGCTCTACCACTGACCTCTGCTGGGTACTGTGGTGTCTGGGGAGATGTTGGACAGCCCTTTGCAGTGATGAGTGAATGACTCTATGAGGAATTTGCAGGATAGGAAGAAAATAACTTGGTGGGGATCAGAACAAAATGTTCTCACATTCATATACCAGACTGATAATCATTCGGGAAAATCTAATGGGCTGTCTATGAGAAAACAGAGCAAAGGCTTCGTGTTCCGAAATGAACAAAAAGCCTAATGTTAATGTGCAAACAGCGTGTATGCGCTGCTGCCCTCGTCTGGTACAACGGAGAGATTGTTATTGTGTATATAAAGGGATAAAGGGAAAAAAAACAACAACATGCACACATACACATGCCACTACCTGCCCTGTTGTGCAAAGCAGACATGCCTTTCCCATCATCATTTTGTTTTGGCTTCACAAGGTTCCCTGAAGCATGTCATTATTTTCCCTTCCTGTGTTTCATATCATATGAAGCTCTCGCATCTAAACATAGCAACCTTTTTGAGTAATGTGTTAAGTGATGCTATAGTTTAATTCTGACGGTTCAGAGCCATCGAAGGCAGTTTCTAATAAAGAACTGGCTGAGGCATTTGATGGGATGGAGCAGGATTATGTTGTTGGACATGCCTCAGCTTCTGCAGGCTGCTGGTTCGGGCATATCTCTGCTGGTTAACTATTCAAAAACTAGAATTCTCGAAACTCAAAGTGTTTTTTGAATGAGAGCCTTTTGTCACAGCAGCTTTACTGGACACGGTGCTACACATCTTATATCTGCAATTATTTTGCTCATTGTGCTGCTGGGACACAAAATTTGACTTTTAACTACACCACATAAACTGGCCTCACACCAGAGCACTGCATCTCCAAGTTTGATCAGAAGGGGGCAGTCTACATTGCACCAGCAGGGAGCAGCTCAGGCACAACCCTGGCTACAGTCACATGCAGAGTCACCAACAGGCCCTACTCCAGTTCAATATCAGGGTTAATCTGTTTACATGCACCTTTTAATACCACGTGGTTGAGTCCATGATGCTATGAATAAACCTGTTAACACGATATTCCCGTCCACACAAGGGATCCAGCCCTCGAAAGGAAAAAAAATAGGTTGTGGTCACATTTCAAACCGTTTGGCTAAATCAATGTAAAACTAGTAAAAAGAGAACCAGGTGTTTTATAAATGGAATGTAAGCGTTCTTATCAGACTTGTGAAATTCCACACAAAACTATGTTTACTGAGAAACCAGGTTAAAATGACAACTAAATTAACTGTAGATGAAAACGTGTATACAGGAACTTCCCTGTGCACATTAAATACATTATGTTAGAGCTGCGGGAAGACTTTGCAAATCTACTTTGTTTTCTTAGAAGTCTCATCATACGAGCTTGCTGATGAATGAGTTGTGCTCATGCTTGATGTGTGTCCTGTGCTTCAACGTGCGTGTGCTTGTTTGTGTGTGTGTGTCATCCCCGTCATGGGAATAATTACTACCAAGGGCCCCATGGCTTACAGTAACAGCAGGGTTAGACTGTTGTCCCAGCAAATGGATTTCCATGGGAAAACAGACCCAAAATGCTGTCTTCCACCACACAGACTGCACTGAAATTACTCAGGCAGGGGGTCCTCGGCACAGCAGATTTGGGAGCCATAGCTTCCAATGACTCAGTCACAGCACTTCTTTGGACACTTAGAGAGGTTTTCTCTGACACAACAGACGGGCAGCAGAGAGCTGTGGATGGACAGATTCTGAGATAGCTGTGGAGACAAGTGTGAGAGAGAGGAGCTGGAGAGAGCAGACCAAGTCAACAGACTGAAAGGGGAGCAAGGTTGACTGCTGTCTGTTTCTTTCTCTTAATCCTTAAATCTTCTGTAATCAGGATGAGAGGGAGAGAGCATGTTGCCTGACTTAGGACAGCAGAGTCTATTGCTGGCTGATGAGGCAACCTAACTGGCAAGTGGGAGAGATGGCGGGAGGGGGAAGACTGGAGCTGGAGTCAGTTTGGGAAACTTAAACTTACCCAGCTTCTACCAACAGCCAAAAGGAAGAGTGGGAGTCCAATATGTGAGGATGGTTTACCCACCAAGAGCAAGTTCAAAATGAGAAGAGGACCAATCCCTGGATTGTTTTAGGGTGAGACTTTTATTATTTGTTCTGACATTTTTTCTCTTTTTAATTTCATTTCAATATATATGGTTGCTTTTTTTCCCCATCTCCACACCACAGTTTAGAGAGGCAACAGTGGCACTTTGTATTTAGGATTCATAGGAAGAAGATTGTCCAGACTGCAGGATGTTGCTCAGCAGGAAGTGTAGACCACAATGGCAGAGTAAAACTAGGGTCTTTCTCTGTGTTTGTGCAAACAGGGGAAGAGGGAGAGAAAAGGTTTGCGTGTTCATAGTTGTAATCGTTTTTCCGCGTGACACAATGCTGAAACAGAAACATATGCTTGTGGATTTAAAAGGACTTGAGCTGTTCTATCTGGCGTGTAACAAGAGCTTATCCAAACAATGCTATTACTTTAATAATTTCGCATTAACATGTAATTGTCACCAGGTGCAAAGCTAATTCTATGCAAATATTTATCTCTGTGTATGTGTGCCTTGTGTGGATATGATTTAATAGTGATGTTTATGCAGGGCCAGCGCTGCTCGAGAAATGAGAACCCTAAATCTGTCATTGGAAAAACCTGCCAGTGCTTTCCAGTGTTGCTACATCACTGATGCAAAGACACGTATTTAAGCAATCAAGCTCTTCCACATGCTCATCTGCAGCTCCTTCAAAACATTACCAATAACTGAGTCTATCCCTCCCATCCTAAATCTGAACTGTCCACATGAACAAATCACAACTGCGGAGCAGTGTGACACGTTTAAGACACCATGACAGATGCCATCACTAGCCTGGACTCCCATTGCTTCTGGCACCATATGGCTTTTCTCAACCTACATAGCACACAACTATATGCTGTCATTCAAAGCGACTTTCACAGACTGAGCTTTTGCAGATCTACAGTGTTTCTTGATCATTACTGTCCCCTTTGTTTATTTGTATGCATGTCTTGCACATTTTTTGTATAAATTTGCAAGTTTCTGTTAGCTTAAAGTCACATTTGTCCACTACTGCAACTATTCCTCCTCTATTCCAGAAAGGGCTGAGCCAGTGAAAACAGACTGACAAAAAGCATGCACAGGCAGCTTAACTATCTTTTAAATCACAGACTTATGGATCAGCCCCCCTGACAGGAGGGCTGAAGTGAGGTGAAGCTCATCATCCTCTTTAAGCATTACTGACAAGGCCTGATCAGGTCACCAGATTTATTTAAAATGCTAAATTTAGAGGCTGCCAGTGGTTTGTTGTTAGTCTCGCAACAGAAGGATGAGCACATTTTTGATACTGGAACACAATAAATGTATTATCATGCATGTATTACCAGCAGCATGTGGCCACTGAGCACAACCTTTGTTTAGAGTCTATTTAGGCAATTGTCCCACCATGGTAGCTATCTAAACAAATTGCCTATGCTTATGCCTGCTGAAAGACACACAAAAAATGTAATAATTTAATGGCAATTTGTTCAAACAATATATTTTCCTATTTTTGAGGAAACCTTCCCCATGCCGCTCTATGGCTACCCAAGCTAAACCTACAAGGAGTGCATGGCTGAGGGGGGAAATATGTGGGAGAAAAAAAAAAAAATCAAGAAATGGTTGTTTTTCTTTTCAAGATGTGGGCGGTGCGCAGCAGACCTGACACCCAGGTGTGATTCCAGTCGGAGTGAACGGGGGGGGGGGACATCCAATGGCGACTGCAAATGATGACCCCCACCTGGGGGCAGGTCCATCCGAGGACTCAGAGATCCTCCTGGACGATTCTGACTGTGGGAGTGTGCTCTCGGATGACTCGCTGCTTCCCGACTATGAACGGGAGGAGAAGCAGACGGAGCCAGCAAAAACACTGTACGAGGCCTGTGCCAGGAATGACCCCACGTCCCTGCGCAGGATCCTCGAGAGGGGAGTCTTTAAAGAAGAGGCCATGGAGCTGGACATCAATGGGAGGGTGAGGAGGAATTCATTTTCCATTTTATCACCCAAGGAAAGTGACTATGACACAACATACAAATAAATTATTTCCTTGTTCCCTGTCAGAATGGACTGATGTTGGCTGTGGCAAAGGGTTTCGTAGATATTGTCACCATGCTGCATACATGTCCATTTATAGACATCAACCACCAAGACAATGATGGCAATACTGCTCTCATGATTGCTGCCCAGGCAGGTATGCTTGAAGACGTGTAGCGCATAAAATTAACATCTACTCTCAATTCATTCCTACCCTACTAACATAATGTTTTTTGGGGGGGTGGGGGTTCAATCCAGGCTTCATCACCATTCTGAACTATATCCTCAACTTCTACTCTGGTGTGGACACTGAAGTCAGGGATCCCAGGGGCTTCACCGCCCTCATTAAGGCAGGCCTGCAGGGCAGAGAGGAGTGTGTGTCTGCCCTACTAATGCATGGTAAGTTCATGGCACATAAGACCTCCTATAAACTTTGAATTAAATTGTATGTGTGAGTGTGTGTGTGTGTGTGTGTGTGTGTGTGTGTGGGCACATGCAGGAACACAAACTTAATTTACATTTGGAATGAAGGGATAACATCTTTGTACAATTCAGTAACATAAATCTTGGAAAAGATGCCAAATGCTAATGTCATTACGTGTGAACTAGGGCTTCTGACCTGTGAGCTAATCTGGTTCACTACTGGGCTACAGGGATTAGTCCTGTATAAACTGCATGGGGACACATTTAGATTGTGCTATAAAAAAAAAATCATTTTACTCAAAATTCAATTAAATCAGAGACAAGTTGCCAACATTAATCTATAATCAAACGTGAGCGATATGGGGAACATAAATATGTCTGGTGTTCTTGCATTTATTTTAAAGCCTTGATTATTCAGCAGATTGTCCAATAAAGGGTTCAATTCAGTTATAACAACCAGGTAGCAGTAGAACAATCTGCAGGGCTCTGGCCTGATGCAGTATATTGTAAAAGTGTAATTTATATCATATTTTCGCCATGCTATGAGATAGTCCTGATTTGCTTCTGGCAGTGTCCAGCTACACATCTCCTCAATAATTTGTGCTTCAAAACCACCACATGGTGGGGTAATTTGACTGAGTTTCAGGAGCAATTGATTTAATGAAGTCCTCCGTCATCCAATGAATATTAACTTTGCCTGTTTTCACTGCTTTCTGCTATTTTCTCCCTTTTCGATGTACAGGTGCTGATATGAATGCAATGGACCTGGTGCAAGGGAGAGGCCTAAAGGATTGGGTCCTTAGGACAGGAGGGTTTGGCACGCTTAACAGACTACGGCGCCTGCAGGCTCATCCTGTTGCTGAACAGTTCTGTGAAAGCTACATTCCTGAGTGGCCTGAGCTGAAACAACTGGTGGAAAAGGCCACAGCTACCAAAACAGCCGGTCAGAAACTGAGGCAGCGCCTTAAAGACAGCTTTACTTTTAGTTTCCCTCAGGATCCCCAGGACAACGGGGTCATGGACCATATGGTGAGGATGACCACAAGCATCCACAGCCCCCTGATAGCCACTGGCTGCCGTCCACTCTGTCCCACCAGCCCCCCGGAGATTGGCAAGCGACGGTTTGCTGTTCCTGAACTACTTGAAAAACACAACAGCAAGGAGCTGGAGGAGAGCACAGTCTCCCACAGTAATGGCTCCATCACCTCAGTTTCTCCCAGCGCTGTCTCAGCCACCTCCGTGTCTCTTACCTCCTGCTGTCAGGACTCAGACTGCAGAGAGAGCATGCCATCAGGTGGCATAAGAAGCTTCATCCCTCGCAGCATGGCACACAGGAACAGCATCTTTCCCTCAGGCTGCATTCCTAAGATTGAAGTGACAAAATCTGGGGAGCCCACTCCAAAGAAAGAGAAAAAGAGGAAAAGCCAGAAGGGTTACCTGGAGCCTCCAGTCTGGAAGTACAAGGAAGCCAGAGAAGAGAAAAAGAGAGAGAAGAAGCAACAGGAAAAGGGAAAAGAGCAATCAAAAAAATCTAAGGGGTCCAAATGTTCATCAAGCCAAAAATGAGGCAATTCTTGATTAAGCCATGCATGTGATTACAGTGAGTTTTAGGGCTCTTTTAACAGGAGGAAAAGAAGAATACAAAGGAAAAACAAGTTTGGAAGTGAGCTATTGACAATTTATACCCATTGATGGTTTTGAACTTCGACTTGGGATGAAAATGGAAGAAAACTGAAGCCAGTTAAATTTGCTAGATGTCATTTTCAGCTGATATTTGGTGACATGTTTTAGGTTTTTTTCTGATGCTATTTCTTATTTCAACTCTTAACTTGTGGTTTGGTAGATGAGGTCTGATGGAGATGTGAAGTCATTGCAGAAACTTGCAATGACATCATCTTATTTGGAAAACATTGTACATTTGTGAGGACTCTATCAATCAATGTGAAAGATTTCTAAGTAGCGTGCCATCATGGTATTTATGCAAGATAACCAAAGCAATAGCAAATACTGTAAATATACTGCATGTGAGCAAAGGCCTTCAGCATATTAATTTGGTAAAGTTAACAAGGACTGCGTGTGATGTTAAACAAAAGGGAAAAGAGCAAGAACATCCTCAAAACCATCAAGTATGTGTTTGATTCCTCTACAGCAAATGCTCAAAAGGGATAGTCTGTTATGACTGCTTCTTACAGCGCCAAGCACTGAAGTTATGACTGTAAGGTTCTTATCATTTTTTTTTCTTTTCCTCTCTGCAATGAGGGTAATGGCACCAAGTCAAACCTACAGACTGGTACCAAAATCGGCACACTGATGGCGACATGGGTGGAGGCAATGTGTCGACATAACAAGCCATCAATTGATGGTAAACTCACCTCAGGAAAAAAAATAATGGTTTGATTTGCTTTGCTGATCCTGACTGATACATATGTCATGACTGTGGCTATAGTGACTATCTTTAGCCTGCAGTTGAAATCTCTTTTTAAGTTGTGTTTAATTTCACCTATACACATATAGGTGACACACACCTTATGTTCTACAGTAGTTTGAATAAATTTGACCTCTGTCGAAATCATGTTTTTATGTTTATAAAGTTGATCTATCTTTCATGTTATGTCTTGTGCGGGGTTTGTGGAATTTACTCTGCAGGGTTTTAACACCTCCAGCAGTTCAGCAGCACAGATTAAGAAACAGGAAGTAGCTATGCAAAACACTGTCCTACTCTGAGGCAAAACTGCTCATTCAGTAGACAAATCCTCAATATACTTGTGTGCAAATTCCCTGTATTACTTCAAACAAACTGCTACCAGGGCAAAGTTAAGCTTACCATTGAAATGATTCAGTCACCATTTTTAATGCAGCAGGTAGCATCTACAAGATGCCTTTGTTTTGCCTTTTTTACTTAATTTTTAATACTCCAAACAATAAAGATACAGTAAAAAAAAAAGGAACTGAGACATATCTTTGCAATATTTTGTTTGCTTGTGAGAAAAAAGGATCACTGGTACACAAGTCCTCAGTTTGTCAGTGCTTTAGCTACTGTGTTACTGCTGTGTACTGTGAGATAGGCTTTTACTTGGCCACCACAACTGATGCAGCAATATCTTATTTTAGAAGCCAGTAGCAGACCTCACATCAACTGAGTTACCTAGAAACTTAGAAATCTGTTTTGAGGTCCAACTTTCACTGATACATTTGTCAACTTGGTAACTCAAGACTGCAATACCCACAACATATATGTAATTGTGTTATCTTTAGAAACAAAAAAGTAATGTCCTTTAGATGCTGTACCGATGAAAACTTGAGGATTGTTTCTGGGGTAACTTTACAGTAAAAGCACGTGAATCAGGTCTTCTACATCTTTATGATGTGTGAGACAGATGTGTGTGTATGCAAGCTTGGAATAAAATGACTGACCTTTGCAAGTGAGTTTGTTTTTTTCCCCCACAATAAACTCAGGGTACCTGAAAGTACAACAACAATTTAAATTATTATGTTTGCTATGGTTATTGTGATGTGAACCAACTGAAATATAAGTATATTTCAAAGTTACCTCCTCAAAACTGCTTTTGCATAATTCTCTGAAACCTTTTACTATGTGACAAGATGAAAGTAGGGTATTTTCAAACTCGAAATTTAATATTTCCTCAACTAGCATGTGTGGCTTGTCTGAAACACAACCCTGGTTACTCTTTCACAATAAAGTTACATTGAGAACATTCCTGAAACCTTCATGCCCTTTCCAGAGTGACAGTTTTCTGTCATCTTTTAATCCAAAATGCTACTTTGATGCGTTTAATAATATCGGAAATATTTCAAAAGAATCCAAAAATAATAATATAATAAAAGACTCTCTGCTGAACTCTGCTGATCTGGTCATCTGAAAAATTGTGACATTATATTTTCAGGTTAGTTAGGATCACTTCCTCTTGGCAAGGAGGTTTGGTGACTTGAGGTCAACCTTAAGATAAAAACCTCCCAAGAGTTCAACAAAGAAACATACATCAAACTTTAGCCAAGTCTGACAGGACATCTGTGATGCAGATTTACACCTCTGAGAGAGAGGTAGTTGCACTGTGAGGCATGAGCATGACTTAAAGTCAACATTCTACGAGATAATACAACAAATAGAGACTTCTCTTAGAGAACCCCTTGGGGTATATGGCTGTTTGGCTCTTTGATTCAGAGATGAGTTGGAAGGAGCAATAAGTGCAATTTGCTCTGTTTTCGACATGACAGCTGATGTGAGAGCTTCCAGCTGCATCTGCAGTACTGTGCCAAAAATGGAGAGATTACAGAGCCTGAGAACACAGAGGGGAATTTATATTACAGACATGAAGACATTTCTCTCAGACTCTGCTGCATGAACCCAGCAGTCTCCCTGGCATCGAAGCGATAACCCTGTATTTGCCATTTTGACTGCCACGAATGCTGTAACATTGTTTGAATGTCCAGTCAACAGCTTTAATATTTGGGTTCACCATCACCTCAGTCATAGCATTGTCTTGGGCTACAGCAGTAGACTGCTTATGGCAGCTTAACCCCACGCCACACTACCCGCTCAGCTGACGGACACAGTTCAGTGACTAATAGCAGACTTATAACAGTTGGTAGAAACCAAACACACAGCTAAAAGTCGAAATATTTGGCTTACATTCACCAAGGGGACAAAAAAACATGACTCCAAATAAATGATAATGTTGCTCAGAACTGTTTGATGTGCAAACAAGCAACTGTTTAAGTTCACTGTGTAACCTTAAATGTATCTCATATCAGCGTTTTGATGAAAATATTAGTTATGTTCTCCTGAAACAGGAAGTATTTCTGGAGAACGCAACATTGCTGAACTTTTTTTTTGCATGGAAGAGAAAAACATATTAAACTCAAACATGGGTTCTTTCCAAGGGAAGAATTTCCATATTTCTTTTAAAAATAAAAATAATAATTTCTGCAGGGGATGTTCAAGTTCATCTCTGTTGCTAAAAATGCATGATAAAGCCTCTGTATTGGCTTCTAAACTTGGATGGGATTGTGATTTAGTTACTGATAAAAAAAAAAAATGTTCGTAGTAATCATCCAGAAGAAATGTTATTGTATCTCAGTGGGGTCTTTGAAGCACATTCCTGCGCAGACACCAGTCCACCGGGGGAAAAGGAAAATGAGAGGTTTAGCGAGCAACAGGAAAACCGCCATGAGAACACATTCCAAGCAGAGCAGACCCTGTGCGGGACAATAAGGGGTGGGACGAAACTGTATACTATTAAAAAAAATACCGTAATCTTGACTTTAGATCGGGAACACAGACAAAAACAAGGACCTTTCTTACTTAATCTGACGAGATTTGCGGGACGGGGAGCCGTCACTTGTTCCGAACCGAGGACGATGGTTCGTGTTGCGGGTTAATCAGCGCAGATTTGGAACGAGATGAGATGAGATAGTCTACAACACGCTCCTCGTCGTCAGGACACAGCAGCCAGTTCCTTATTTATTCTCGACTTCTTCTTCTACCACTTCTGATTTCTTCAAGAACTCGCGTGTCGTTTAAAAAAGTAAGCAGGTTTGACTTTAATTTTTTGGAGCGAAGACGAGAGATTTTTTTTCTTCTGCCAGAAACGGTGGGGCTGGTTCGTCACCGGAGCAGAAAAGGATGTGAGCTGTCTCACTCTCTCTGGATACCACATCTGCATCTGTTGAGCCGTTTTGACGGAGAGTGAAAGTCTTTACTCCACTCTTGAAATGCCTGAAACGGAGCCATTTGTATTCTAAGACTTTTTTCCCCCTATCGCTGCTTTTTTAATCTGAAACACGTTGGCCACGGAGGGACACTTCAAACTCAGTTCTGATATGGGAGACGCGTGGCGTTCGCATCTGCTGAGTTAAAAGGCGGTCAGAAAACAGGTAAAACACAGTTGATCTCCTTTTTCTACAGGTGTTGTGCTGCGATTTTAACTGTGATGGTTGTCTGTAGTCTCAGACGTGGCTGACAGTAAACTCAACTCGCACCTTTTGACATCGCTCCACGTGTTTCCAGGTGTGAAGCCACAAGTGTCAAGTGGCCTACCCGACCTAACGAAAATGAACATCATCAAAAAGTTTGAAGAGTCTCGCATTTAAATAAAAGCTCCAATTGGTTCTACTGAACGTAGTATTTCCATGTTAAACTCTGCCACATTTATTTCGAAGCTGACTCATTACTCCATTTATCCTGCACGGTCTAGTCACCAGTGTAGCTAGACTGATAAGCCTAGAAAGCCGATAAATTCCGTGATGACTTTATCCTGACCGATATATAAAAAAATTGAAGTGCAGAAATGTCAAAGATATGTTTGAGGTACTTTAGAAGCTGTGTTGCCCTTGCATACAGTACTTTGTCCACTAGAGAGCACTTAGTTTATTTTATCAACTGTAAAATATTCCATTCAGTATATATCTTGGTCACACTTCTTTAAAGATATGTCCTTTAGAGCCCTTATATTGTTATAAAATATTATAAAATCCAATATTAGTCCAGCTACAGTGAGAAGTTATGACCATTTTATCAATAAGTCATCAAACGTATATTAAGTAATTAAAAACAAACACACAAGTGAGACATTTGCCCTTTCTTTTATGGTATACAGGGTATAGGACCCACAATGCAGACAGGGGCAGTGAAAGGGCAGGGAAATAGTCCAAAGATACAAGCAAAGTTAGACTGAGCCCACAGTGGCCTGTAGAAACAAAGTCCATGAAACACAAAAGGGCAAGCAACATCAAAACTGTAAACAAGGAGGTACAGGAAGAAAAAGGGTACTTACAAAAATCTCAGGCAGGCAAACACAGGAGAACACTAAAGAGCTGAGCGGAAACTGAATTGAATTGAATGGACAAAGGGCTCGGCCAAGACATAAACTCACAAGGAAAGCATGGGATAATAGGACACAGGTGAAACACATCAGGGTGGGGCAGACAATCACAGGCACAGGAAGTACAACTGAAAACCAGAAGACACATCTGGGAATAATTAACAAAATAAAACAGGAAATGAACCATGAGTCCAAAAAGTCCAAAAAGACCGAATGGAGTCTCTGGAGAAAGGCTGTGACGCTTTCTGACTAAAGGTCATGATGGAGGACACACAGGCTCTTTCCAGGTGGTTCGTGTTGCTGGTTCATCACATCAGATGTGAGTCACTTGCACTCATACCCAGTCCTCCATGTATTTGACTCTTTTTATTCCTTCTTGGGTGCACAGCATGTCTGATGCATTTTTGTCCTTTTCTATCCCACCCTTAAAGCTTGCCAAGCCTGGTTTTGTCTGCCGAGTGAAGATACAATCAGTCTGTCGCTGTAACCAGCAAACAGTCACCCTCACTGAATAACAGATTTCGCTTTACTGAAAACCCTCACTGCACACGAGCATGTTTAAAGTCAGTTAAGTGTTGCCATTTAAACCACATGATGTGAGTTTTTACAGTAACACTTCAAGTGACTTTCCAGAAACATAGTTGTAGAGCTTTTTTGGCATGATGACGCTCGCTGGAAAGGCTGTTTGAGGCAGCACAGTCATCCAGATGGAATGAGAGATCTGCCTCACTGAGTCAACCCTCTGTAGATGAGAGGAAGAGATGACAATGGATCTCTTTCCCTTTGGGTCACAGCAGTTTAGCATTGGACAGAATAAAGACAAACAGGAGAGAGCTTAGGGAGGAAGTGTGCTGGAGTCTAAAGTTAGGCCGCCATGATGGGGCAGTGATAAGTGTTCTCTCCGAAGTCAGGACCCCGTGGATGATGAAGTGATAGCTAGGGAAACGAGACACAGTTCTTCTCCTCTACTGAGAATAAGCTCATTCTGTGGGTGGAGTTGTGTTTATGCCTTTTTTTCCACTGGACCCACAGATTAACCACACTGACATGCTGCCTGCATGACACAGGAAGTACTCTTTGCTCTTCAGTAAATTATGCCTTGCGGTTTCAGCAAAGCTTCTCATCGCTTAAGCTGGTGCCCCACCGCGTACCTGCATAGGAGGGGAGTCTAAAAATAGTTTCAGTTAGGTTTTCCTATCACATTTCTCATGTAAAATTGAAAAAAAACTCGCTTAGCAGAGATTTCACATTTTATTTGACACCTTGATAAAAATGGGAAACTCCATTCAGAGCGCTTCCTCAGCTTCAGGACAGCCAGATACTGTATACGTATACATAAAAAAGCAGATAAAACTTGTAAGGGAAAAAAAACATCAATAGTATACAATCAGTAACTATCCAAATACATTTAAGGACTTCAGTCCTCTGGTTTCTTTTCATTAACATTTAACATGAATTTGTGGAATGACAGTGATCAGATAACAGGATGGGTCCTGCAGATTGTACTTAAAATAAATCTAGCTAGATGCATCAAAACTAAAGGAGGATATCCGTAGTTCTTGCTGACAGGTGCAAGTTCTGCTGCCAGATGTGCGCAGTTCAAGAGTTATTTGCTGTCAGGGATATGACACGGGACAACTATTTCACGGCTGTGCACTTAAAGCGAGCAATAGCCAATACATACACACAAAACATGGATTTTATATACATAAGATATTTTACTGCATAGTTTTTATAAAATTACACAAGTCAAACTGCACTGGCATATAAATTATTATATAATTTCATGTTTGGTATTAATAGGACTAAATCCAAGCAGGTACTCAACATCAAGTTTTCCCAAGAGAAAAATGAATCTGCTATAAAATGGACTGTACCTGAACCAAAATTTTCCAAGTATAAATCCCTGGCTTTGCAGTGATTCCGTTTAGTTCACAACTCAAAACTTGGCCATTTCAATTAAAGTGCTCTTTTGAAAAGATTTGTAAATCAATTTTGTAACTAACAGAGGAAACTGTATATGTTTCAAAGTGAAAATGTGCAGTGATTTGAGTCAGACTGTCTTTACTGAGCTACAAAACAACTAGACAAGCAAATATAACCGTATTGCAAAAGGTCAGAGTGACTCTGTCTGTTTATCTTCTTTACCAGAATGATGCAGCCACAAGAAACTGAACAATGAGAGAATGATGAGCAATTGCATTGCTCTGAACTTAATTGGGTTACTAGGCTCACTTTGTGGTGTATTGCTCAGCAAGGGCTGTAGTTGATTGTATGACAAAATGGAAATTTGCTTTTTGGATAACCCCTGATTCCTTCCCGTCCACAGAAAACCCTGTCATTTGCTATGGAATACGGCTCATATCTAAAAGTTTATATTAGACGTTTTGGCAAAACTGGACCTGTAAAATTTTGGAGCCTATCATTTTATCTTGTGTAGTTCTGTGGACAGTGACACAGAGAAAATAATGTTGGTGGCCCAGAGGAGCCATGTCACATCCCTTCTGGACTTCAGTCAGCCTTTGTGGCTCTCTTTTATCTTTATCCACACTTGTCCTATATATCCTACTACTAATCCTCACTTTTCATGAAGACCTTGGCCTTTTTGAAATGAGTTTGCCCTTGCCCTCTGCATTGTGGCTGCCATTTAGAAGTGAGGTCATATGTAGAACAAGAATTTACATCATAGGAATTAATCAAATGCAAGTTTACTTACAACAACACAAACAAAAATGATGGAAAAAAATTAGAAAATGATAAAGAAGGACCTTAGAAGACCTCTGGGTAGATGGGGATGCTTATGTTGTGTGCTTGTTCATTTTTTTAGACAGAAAGTTGAAAGCAATAGATAAAACACTGTTTTTTTCTAGTTTTTGCAATGACTTGGTGATATGGACAAGATTACAAAAAGGACAGAGTCCACATTGTGCACAGGAAATGAAACACCAAAGAGGCAGAGATTGTTTTAAAGCTAAACACATGTGCATCCATTTAGGCCCACTTTATTAAAGCAGAGCATTAGCAGCAGTAAAGTAAACAATACAGGAACTGTACGGTAGATATTTTTATAGTTTTTTGCTTTGTAAATGATTCATCTTCTCCTCCGCTATACAACTAAACTACATTTAGTCACTATTAACTACGATTTTGAGCCTCGTATAACATGTCTAAGATCACCTGGGCACCAAGCTATGGACTACAGTGAGTTTCAACAGTGAGAAAGGCTGAGTTGTGTATGACGACCCTCCTGCTTGCGTGACACTCAGTAGTGCAGCCCTAAACAATGAGCAGACCTGAGTCTCGCCAGCCAGCCGGGTGGGGCCACTCAATGGCAGGAAGCGCAGCCATCAATATTTACTCTGCAAGCAGAATAGTCAAGGAGTCGACAGGCCTGGAGCCTGGGTAGCACAGCGCCACACACAGTCTCGGCACACATACACAAAAGCTCTGGAGTGCTGTTCCAGCCTCCTTCCCCTAAGACCCCTTTCCCACCCAATGCAATTACAACGCAGGCAGACAGGCTGGGCCCTGGGGCTGTTGTTTTTGACCTCATTGCTTCCTCTGCCAAAGAACAGGCTTTAACCACTACTGGACTCTTCACAGACACCACTATTAAGTTACAGTCTGTAAACTTCAATCACATAGCAGTTAAAATGTCAGGGAAATGGCCTTACTTTTCCATAATGGCCCAAATTACATCTCTAATTTCTTGTTATGACGGTTCCTAATAAAGAGACAGCACTAACTGTATTACCGTCATTTGATTATACTAACCGTTATTAATTATTTTGTTCCTGTGTCACAGAGATGGGAGGCTCTGCTCTGCTCGCGGTGGTGCTAGTTGGAGCATTTCTGTGGATCTCTGCCGTCCATGCAGGTGAGTTAATGGTTAGATAGAAAATCTTCATTGTTGTAAAGAGTATTTACTTAGTTCACCTCACAGACAGAGAAGAGCTTAAGTATCATAATGCTAAGGCTCACAGAGCAGGGAGAGTCCCCCAATAAAGACTTAATTTTCAGTTGTTTCATTTTACTCTTGTGTGGATTCAGACACACCATGTACTGAAAATACCTCTTCTCGTTAACCACGCAGCCTTGCTCATCTGGTTGTCTGGGTTGTCTTGTGGCTTCCAGGAAATGTAGTTAACATATCTACTTCTACTAACACTAGGGTTTTCCCTCATGTAGGACGAGGTCTCTTGACAACTTCAGTTTATCATTTTACTACAAAGCGTTGTGCATTTGCTCTTGCTTTCATTTTACGTTTCCCAGATGAGTCATATTTGGCTGACTTTTCAATCTATTACTAACCGATAAGATTGTGTTAGTATATTGGCATGCATGCAGCTGGATTTTGTGCCTCCATGCTCTGGCCTTTCTGTCATCACGGACCATATGTATTTCCTTGTGCTTCAGACACCGAGGATGATGGGAAGCTGCTGTGTTCGTGCGAGAATGACAAGGGCACATGCATGAATGGAACTTGCAGAGGAGACCTCTGCTTCTACACCTTGGTGAACGACATTGAGGAAAGAGGCTGCTTCTCCGCAGTTAACTACAGGGAAAATTGCTACACCTCTTTTTCGGGCTTCTTCATCCACTGCTGCAGACAGAATTTCTGCAACGCCTTCACCACAGGACCTCCAAGAATTTGTCAGTACCCAGTGCAGTCGCTTTGAAATATTTGAATGAGTTTGATACCGAGTCTTCATCAGCAATAAGTGCTGTCAGGCTCATCCCACACACATCCTGTGTTACCTTGTGCCGACGGGATTCAAAGCCTCCCTCTAGATAGTAGCTGGTTCCCCCTTGTGGTCACTTACAGCAAATTAATTCTGTGTAGCTTTCCTCCATAAGACTCCTTATGCACTGAATGTCATATAACCTCCAAACCAAAACCTCTTCTCCCCAATGTACCAAATTTTTCTCAACTGATTTCACAAACTAAAAAGTATGTGTGTTTGTCCAGATGAAGAAACAGTATTCCCTCGTCCGGAGCTGTGGATCACCGTGTCTTTGCTGCTGATAATCGTGACTGGCGGTGTGTGCGGCCTGGTGCTGTTCCTGCGCTTAAAGCGTGCCCGCTGCAGCAAACTGAGGAAAGCTGAAGACCATGATGTCACCATGCTCAAGGTCCCTAACGGAGATGATCCCACATATGGCGTAAGAGTTGTTTGACATAAGACATAATATAATGAAAAGCTTTCCAAGTTTTTGAGTTCCCACATGTTGACTATCTCTGTGTCTTTTTCTACAGGATATCTTCGATGAGTTTTGTACATCAGGGAGTGGGACGGGGCTGCCCTATCTGGTCCAAAGAACCATGGCCAGACAAATCTCCCTTGTCGAATGTGTCGGTCTGTCTCACCACAGATGCACCTCTGTGCCCTGTTTTGTTTATTGTTTTTCAGTTGTGTGATTGGGTCACTCTCTTTCCAGGTAAAGGCAGGTACGGGGAGGTGTGGAGGGGAACTTGGATGGGGGAAAGTGTGGCAGTCAAGATCTTCTCCTCCAGAGACGAGCAGTCCTGGTTCAGAGAGACAGAGATTTACAACACTGTCCAGCTGCGCCATGACAACATATTGGGTATGGCGGCACATTCTTGTGATGCCTGTCCTGCTTGGAGGGGGGCAGGGTACAGTGACATTTGAAAAAGACAGACTTTTAAGGAGCCATCTTCTGCTCTGGATTTCAGGGTTCATAGCCTCTGATATGACATCCAAGAATTCCAGCACCCAGCTGTGGCTCGTCACTCACTTTCACGAGTTGGGTTCGCTCTACGACTTCCTGCAGTACAGCAGCTTGGAGCCAGAGAGCTGCCTGCGGATGTGCCTGTCTGTGGCCTGCGGCCTGGTCCACCTCCACACTGAGATTGTCAGCTCCCAGGAAAAGCCAGCTATCGCCCACCGAGACCTGAAAAGCCGAAACATCCTAGTAAAACGGAACGGACAGTGCTGCATCGCCGATCTAGGTGAGGGCTGTGCAAAACAGCCTTTCATGCTGATTTGGTCATGCGCTATGAATTACAAGTTGCATCTGTGCTCTGTGTCTATTGTCTCTCCTCAGGTTTGGCTGTCATACACTCTCAGTCCCATGACTACCTCGATGTGGGCAATAACCCTCGTGTGGGGACCAAGCGCTACATGGCCCCTGAGGTTCTGGATGAGACGATTCGTATGGACATCTTTGAGTCTTACAAGCAAACTGACATCTGGGCCCTGGGCCTGGTCTTCTGGGAAATTACCCGCAGGACCATTGTCAATGGTAAGAAGACAACAGACTGCTACAATGCTGTGCTTTTGCAGTCCTTTATGAGATATTTGGAGATTTTAGATTTCACCTCTTTAAGAACATAACAAACATTTTCTGAATTGATGTATTTCCCTTCCACACACATCGGTGAGAACGTGTTTTCTTTGTCATGTCTGTCTGCCTCTTGTAGTGTATACACAAGAGGCAGTTAGTCCCGTGTCTCTCAGCACTCCAATGTTTTCCTAGTCTGTGTCTGTCTCTACTATCCTCTCTCATGATTAGCACTGCAGTAATTATAAACAGTCTTATCTGGTGTCAGCACTCACTTGTACATAGTCCAGATGCCTATGCACACAATTTGTAGATGCAAGCACGCATCCACATTCACACACACACACACAAATGCACTTAGTCCAGATAGATAGACGTTCATAATGTGTGTGTGTTCTCACTCAGACCACAGCACACACACGGTCACGCTCAGCCGCCTTTGCAGATTTCCATCCCAGTGTTGTCGCCAGGGAATTGATATCTTTGCCTGCTCTCTTGTTTAGTCAGACTTTACAAAACTCCCACTTCAGCCTATCTCAGTATCCAAGTGTGCTTTTTCAGGACATGTATGAAGAGAAGTCTATGTTCAGAAAATGTATGAGGAGATAAAACCCAGAGGTTTGACAGGTATCTACTCACGAGGTCAATAATGAGTTTTCTTTTCCCATCTTCAACATTCCAGTCGGCATATTTCTTGCTGACGCACCACTGAATCCCCCAACTAAGATTTGTTGTGATGGTTTAGTAGTTGTTTTTCTGCTCAACTGGAGAAGAAACAGCACACCACAAATTTTTTTCGTTCATGTTTTTCTTTGGCATTGTTTTAGGGATTGTGGAAGAGTATCGTCCTCCCTTCTTTGACCTGGTGCCCTCAGATCCCAGCTTTGAGGAGATGAAGAAAGTGGTGTGTGTTGACCAGCAAAGGCCCAGCCTGCACAACAGGCTCCATTCCCACCCAGTAGGTCATCTGATGACGCACACACACACACACATACACAGTTATGCCTGATTACAGGCATGCAAACACATATAGGCACACAATGATTAGCTATACTCATAGAGACTCGCGTACCGGTAAACACAGAGCAATTACTCCGTACACATAATAGTACTCCCATATAGGACTAAAACAGAATAAGTATGTACACTCTTCTGTGATGGCCAGGTGGTATTTTATATTTGTGTGTGTGTGTGTGTGTATCCAGATCCTCTCAGCCATTGTGAAGATCATGAAGGAGTGCTGGTACCAGAGCCCACCGGCCCGCCTCACAGCCCTGCGGGTGAGGAAGACGCTCTCCAAGCTGGACCACGACAGTGACTTCAGCATCGAGAAACTCAAGCAGGACGTCTAGACCAGAGCGCCAGGATACAGGGACACGAGACTGAAAACGCTAGAAGGGGTTTTGCATTACATTCGGAGCAGCACAAGGCACATATCATTAGCATATTCCGAGCTAATGACTCACAAAGTTATTGCATTACATTAAACCCACATGACTTTGAACACTGGCGTCTAGACTGTCTAACACCCAAGGCTATGTTTTTTTTTTAGTTTTTTTTTAGGGGGGTGGGTCCTGCATAGCCTAATTTTCATCAGCCGTATTTCTTTTGCCTCAACCCAAGAGGCTCTAAAAAAAAAACTATTAAGACCAAAAATTAATCAAGGTATTTTCAATTTTGTTATGTTCAGCTAATAAAATCTTGCGTAACAGAATTACTCGTCATCATATCAAGAGGAGGAGCTCTGATAGACTGTAAAATTGTAGGTATGGGGTTTTTTTTCCATCATGGTGAAAGTCACAGAAAACCAAAGTTGTAGGCTTCAGCTGTCAACAAAATACAGGAAATATGTTAGCGGACATGCCACGTTACACCACGCTCATACCAAAGCACATAACCTGTTCTGTAAAAGCATGTTTAACCTGTATAAAAATGAGCATTTATCATCTGCACATAGACACACTGAGCTATTTAGTTGTACATATTCTAACAGCGCTGAAGCTGTTGTCTTGTATCACTGCTGGGTTTATTGTAAATATATTTCAAAATGGGTATTATTTTCTGTTATTCAACAGTGAGACACCTTTTATATCCTTTTGTATGACACAAGTTTTCAAATTATTTTTGTACATTTCTGTAGGCCTATATCACCATCACTATGGTCAGTAAAGGAGTTAACCAACAGACTTGTAATACTGTATATGTTGAATAAAGGATTGTATTTTTCAAATATTTCACGCTGTAGATTCTATTTTTGTGTCACCGGTGTTTGAAATTCTTCCATTGGCCAGCAGAGGGTGTCAGATTATAAACAAACAGTGATCCATATTGTAAACAGTGTTGCAACTTTGCTCGGGAAAATTTATGGTGTAATCAGTTTTTGCAATCATGTTTTCATTTAAATTGCATCATCTTAAAATGATGAAACAAACAAGTTAAGACCAAGATTTAATCAGGACGCTGAAGTGTAATCAATGGTCACCAACAGCAGAGTATTGATTAACACACAGGAAGGATGGTAAATGAAATGAAACATTAAGAAAAGATAACGTTCAACTTTCTCTTAGTCACACCGCACATAGCGAGATGCTAACCTAGAAAATGAGACAAACCTTGGTGGCCGCAGATTTCACGAATAAACACAATAAATACATTATATGTTTATTTTTTGCTGCATTATTCTTTATTATTATCATTGGAATAAGGTCTAAAAATTGATAAAAACTAATAGAAACGCCCATTTGCAATAGTTTATGTTGTCAGTTGTGAAGAAGGAATGCAAATACAGGTTTATCAAATCTCAGTTTTTAAAAAATTAAAAAATCTCAGAGTTTAAAAGAAAACAAACACACAAATATTGGTCAAAATCAAAATGACTTGTAAAAGAATTGGTTTACTTTTCAAATGAATCACAAATCTAACCATCACCAGTTTTTAACCATCGCTATCTTAGCGTCTGATTGGGTGTTAGATTTGTAGACTCTTTTGTAGACGAGAAAAAAGGGTGCTGTGAAAATGATTTATTCAGATGAAGGTGATCAAAATGATGCAACAAGTGTGAAGTGTTGTCTGTCACAAAGAAAACGACATGTCCAACAGGAGTCAAAAATACATCTGTGTCAGCGCTCTCCCCTGTAATATCTGCATGTTTTCCTTCTGTATCTATTGTGCTTGTGCTTCCTTTATCTGTGTGTGTGTGTGTGTGTGTGTGTGTGTGTGTGTGTGTGTGTGTGTTGTCTGTCGGCCTGGTTGTTGAACAAACTCCAGAGAGATAATACTCCCTCAAAGCCCCAGTCTGTCTGGTCAGTCAGATGAAGAGCTGGTTATTTTTAACACTGCAGGGGGGGGGTTGTTCAAGTATCAGAGAGGCCAAACCCCCTGTCTGCGAGTGTTGAAGCCCATCTCACTTCTCCCTCTGTTTCCCCTCCTCTGTGTATTCTTTTTTCACAGTGGGATCACTCCAAATGACTCAGTAGAGACACCGGGATGTGCTTGGCAGACTATGTGCCCTAAAGAAATGTGGAGATAAATTGGACTGGTCTGATAATGGACGGATATAAAACCACAGAGGAGAATATGCAGACACAATTAGGCTTGAGGATAGATCAGTGAGAGTGCCAGCCAGAGGACAGGTGACAAAATAAGGCACAGATAATGTACCTGGTTACCATCGAACTCACCTCTTCCCTGAGCTACATTCTCAGTCAGCGGCAGCTGGACGTGTTAGCAGAGTGTAGACAGTCCGGGTATCCAAGCTGAGAGAAAACCCTCAATGGAGCTGGGCCAAAGCACCTTCTGCGATCTTATGATCCGTGACTATGTTACACCTTCTCACTAAAAATTGCAAGCAGATGTAACTTTCTTAAAATTTCATACAACCGCTGCTATGTGCGGGTCTGAGATATGCTAGAACAGTACGGGATGAAATCTAAAAGGCTCTTTTAACTGAAGTCATCTCACAGATTTGACCAGATGACGGGTGGTCTGCTTTCATTTGAATAAGGACTCAATGGATATGGATGGTCAGACACTGTCTGACTAACCTAATACTGCCGCTGCCACTCTCACTTTGCATGTGAGGCTTCTCATTTCAAGCTCTTCCCCGTTGCCTTCTAACCAACCACCATGGGATAAGATAAGGTTGAGTGCTCCATCACAGCTAGACGACAGCTAGATCAAGACCCAACCTGCTCCATGAATACCTTTCTTTCCGGCAGACCAACCACCAAATGTACAGTTTTAAGTAATGATTGCAATCGAGGTTCAAGGTTCAATTTTTTCAGCCATGAAATCCTGGCAAAAGAAAAAGAATTTCCAAAAAATGCAAACAAATAGCATCTGATTGGCCCCAAATTCATTCGCATAACAATGAAACCAAACATACCGCACGAGTCATAAAGAACCATCCTCAGCCACATGGAGTCCCGAAACAGATGGCACGGTCCCTGAAGAGCCCGTATCTCAATATCAAGGAGTCAGTCTGGGATTACACAAAGAGACAGAAGACACTAAAACAACCTAAATCCACAGAATTGTGGCAGATTCTCTGACAATGTACATACCAAGTGCATTGAAAAACTGTGCAAAAGTGCACCCACAGCCAGAATGACATCCTACACTGCCCCAAGGCAAAAATGTGTTGTTGGTTATTGACCCCCTCTGCACATGGCAATTTAATTATTCATCAGACACCCAGACCCCAACTTGTACAACTGAATTGATTAGTTGATTAACTAATCAGAAAAAAATAACTGACAAGATTTTTTTTTCTATAAGTGATTAATCATTTAAGTCTCTTGGCTAGTTTCGCAGTTTTTTCACAGTTAGGTTGAAAAAAACAAAACAAAAAACAAAAACAAAAAACAAAACAAAACCTTTTTACAAGCGACCATAACATAAACTAAAACCATGCAGATCTTAAAACCAGACTTTGACAGAATTCCCTTTAACAAGTCAAAGGTACACGATGGAGAGTGGAGATCCCCTCATACCCTTGTTTAACACACGGCTGCATGAGTTAATGTTGTACTTTAGTGTCGCAATGTTTCAAATGACTCGTGACTGCTAAAAGTATGTAGGCCCAAATTATGTGGAGTAAACCTACGGCTTTGGGGGGCCCCCTGAGCAGCACTTTGCCCCGGTGGTAATCCAGTCTTAAATACTGCTCGGGTTTAAATTGTTTTTCTGATTACTGCACTTTGTTTTAAGTTAACAGTCGCGATAAACCGAACTGTTTCCGAAACCATCCTCACTTTACTCCACACCTATTTCTTTCTCGTACTCTTTCTTTTGACACCTCGGGATTGAAAGATTGCGAATTCCCTCAATTTCTTCTTTGCGACGCGCAGCCCTGACCTCGGCGGCGGACGGGGGACGTGCAGCGGCGGGCCCTCCCCTTTAAACACGCACGCACACACCCCTTTAAACACGTCACTCGCCTGGCTGGCTGGCTGGCTGGCTGGCTGGCGAGTATCTGGCGGTGTGGTGTGTGCGGTCGCACTGTGGTTTGCGCTTCAGGTCTGGTCGCGTTGATAACGACACGCTAAGGTGCATTTCATCGCGGAGAGATGGGAATTACGAAGACATGGCTGTGAAACGAATCGCCCCAGCGCTGCTGGCCCTGGTCGGGTTAGCCGCCGTCGGTAATGGTGAGTCCCATCCGAAGCACCTCTCCGGCTTTTGTCTCGATGTGTTTTCCTGGACTGGCCATCGCCTGTTGTCGCTCATCGCCATGGCGCTCCGTATCGGGGGTTTTGGCTAACCGTCCCCGGCTAGCGTCGACCTCAAAACCGCAGCTTAGGCTGTGACCAGAGTCGCGCTGCTAGTTTTGCTGTTGTCAAATTTTTTTTTTTTTAGCCATTTGTACGTCGGCTGGCGAAACCCGACGCGCTAACGATCGGCGGTGAACACGGAGCAAGTAGCTAAACCACAACAACAACATGGTGGGTCTGTTTGTGCCGCGGCGCCTGCTAAGGCTCGCGAGCTAACTGGATGGGGAACTGTCGAAAGTTGAATGTCGTGGGCGAACGCGCTTCGTCCGTGGGCCCGCGGGTCGGCAACGAAGCCCATTATGTCGTGGCCAAGTGGCCAGATCAAGTGTAACCTCCAGGTCGTCGGCGTTGAAGTTATCGCTCGGCGGCTGCTGTGCTCTCGTATTTACCTAACAGCGTCGGCTTGCGGCCGCTTATCGCCGCGTTACTTTGGAAACAGCCCCGTGTAACGATAGCTGGCCGCCGAAATACGCGCAATGTGGTCAGTTACAGTTCCGTCGCACACTGGAGGGCGCACAAAGGAGCACCCCCCCACACACACACACACACACACACACACACACGCACGCACGCACGCATCCGATGAAGGCCTAACCTACTTTGTGCATGAAATGTGTTTTGGAGAGTAAACACTGGCAGCTTTTCTTTTGGTGTCCATTCGCGAGGAGTGAAAAGGCTCCTCAGTGGCCTCCAGCGGAAAGTGAATGCTGGCGGAGGGCGACAACAGCCGCGCATTCAGCCGCCCCAGACAGAAGTCAGAGTTGAAGTCTGGGCTCATTGTGATGGAAATGTAGGCAAAGTGGGGTCCCATTGAGGCGCCGGTTATGGGGCTGCTTCGGTCTGAATGCCCCCCCACCCCCACCCCACACCACCCTCCCCCCACTGGAGCAGCTGAGACCCTGCTCCACACCCACCGTCTCAAATGGGCCAGATACTGTACTGAACCTGCGTTCCCCTCTACAGCACGCCCACTCCTCTTTGACTTGGGGCCAGACACCCAAACATATTTTTTTTTTCTCTCATGAGGATTTGACAGATTTTCACTTTAGGCACAAGAATGTCTTGTATTACACCCCCCCTCTCTTTTTTCTCTCTCTCTTTCCGTGGGCCCCTGCAGTTTGATTTGGTTTTACCGTGTTGCAGCTTGCCGCTCGGGAGGCGAGCTGAACGACCGGCTTCGCGTGCTCGTGCCAGGATAAATATCGCGATTGACATCCGCTGAAGTGTATGTTGCGCCTCAAACAGTTGAGTCACGCTTCCAAGAAATCAAAATGTGCCTCCCCCGCTCGGTTAAGATAAGGACGCAGTGCACGTCAGAGGACCATCACACCTGAGTGGCCGGTTGGTTTGACTGGGTTGAACTAACATTAACAGGGATGTGCGAGGGTGGGGGTGGGTGCGTGGCCTGAGCAGACAAGGGTTGGGGGGTTGGTGGGTGGGTGGGTGGGGGCGATGATGGGTTTGTCCAGCTGGCGGGGTCTGTCATGTAAAGGGGCCCAGAAGTCTGTCTGGAGCCACGGTTTCACACCACATAATGGATTGCACCACGCGAGGGCTGAAACCAGACAAACCTGAAAGTGGCGGCGCTACGGCGGATTCCAAAGGCTGTGGGAAGCGTAGTATGTTTTTTTTTTTTTTTTTTTTTGGGTGAGAATGCGCTTTACTCACAGGCCTGATGAATCCGTCACGTGTTGTTGACTTTATAAGGATTAGGAGTCACTGGTGTTATGGGCATTACGCGCTTGCGTGACGCAGTCCGCCCCGGTTCCACTGAGCACAGTGGCAATGTGATACGGGCACTGTCAGCCACAGTGCCGTGAGGTAGGGCGCGTCCCGCTCTCTCTCTCTCTCTCTCTCTCTCTTCAACCCTATCTATTCTCTCTGTCTCTCTCATATAAAAGGCCTGGTGCTTTATCGGACTTTTAATCTGTACTTTGTAATCTGTGGTCCCACTTCTGCTTTCACTTACTCGTCGCCACCACAGGGAGCAGGAAGGAGGATTAAAAAAAAAAACAAAAAGAAAGAAAAACTTCAACGCTGGTGTGTTTGTTTGTTTTCCTTGGTTAGAGCGGGGGCCTTCGGTTAGACGGAACGTGAGCTCCTGATATCTCCCGACCTCTGCGCTCACTTCTATTAGCCCTTCCTCCCACTCTCAGCGGCCCCGCCGGGGCCCCGTCGCTCCCAGATGCGCCTGAAAATCGAAGACGGGCGGGGGGGGCTTCCCTCTGCTGCAGGTGCTGTTCGATGTCAGATTTGACGCGGAGCGCTTCAGGTGGAGGAAGTGCGAGCGCGTCGACTCGGGACGTGCGTGCACCTGCCCCATCGGCTCAGAGCCAAGGGGAATGTACGGAGAGAGGTTGGAACCTATTGGGTTCAAAGGTGCGCGCACGTTAAGAGGAAGTAGTTTGGGCGGGTGTGGGGGTGGAGGCGTGGGAGGGGGGGGTGATGGGGCAGTGTTTCCGGCTGTCACAAGGGCGAAAGTTGTTTTTGTGTTTTTATAACGGCGTAGCAGCTGGATGTTTTGTGCAGCCAAATCGTAAACACATGTACACTGTATTAAAAAAAAACCTCATACTACTTCCTGTCCTGAATCCACCCCCCAACCCCACCCCCAGCAGTTTGTGTTTACCAACAGCTTCAGTAATGTGGCACGGGGCCAGGCAGGGTCAGGTCAGGTCCGGGGTGGTCTCGTTTTCCCTCCGTAATGACCAGTGTTGTTAATGACCTCCGTCGGCCCAGAGGCACAGAGCCCTAATTGCCGCAGCAGACAGCGTAGCCTCCGACTGACCCAGCTCCACCATTACCAACGCCGGACCACGAGGGATTACTACAACCGCGGAGCCGGCCCGCCGCTCAACTGCCCACTCCTCTGTGCCATTAATTCACAATGAGCACTTTGCCTTTGTTTAAAGGGGGTTTTTTTTGGGTCCTAAGCGATATATATTTATATAAACGGGGGGTGGTACACTCACTTGCTTTTTGTGCCACATACCTTTTGAAGAGAGCTGTTGTTGTTGTCACAGTACACCCAGACAGACCCGGTAGCTATGCGAGTTCCCGTCTATAGGGCTGAACCTGACACCCGTCCTCCAGCGCGCGTCCCTTTTTTTGTAGAGGTGTTTGATTTGTTGTTTTGGCTGCCGTTGGAATGCAGATTAGACCCGCTCTGCCTCCCGTTTGCCGCTGGAAGGTGAGCAATCGGCCCGTCAACCATTTCTCCAGCGCTTCCCCCGACAAAGACGCGCTTTGATTCGAGTGGTTGGCGGAGATTTGTTCGGGGTTTTTTTTGCTCGGGGAATATAGTGTGTTTTTGCGTGCTGGAGCGTTATCGGACTTGTTCTCGACGTACATTTTCAAACTTTACCTTCCTGCCTTTCTCGGGCCTCCGTGGTGACGTTGCCGTAGAAGGAGCCCGTGTGCGTTTCACTCGGCGGTTTGGCACCCGCCCTTACAATAAGGGCTTTTTGACCGTCCCTGTGCGTTTCCCGCATCAACACGGCATTAAAGCAGGACCATTTGATGGTGACGTCCGATTGTTTTGGTGGACATTATCTGCTCACGCACTGTGTGCAAAATAACACCAGATAGTCATCGCCTCTTCTGTTTTCCACCAGCAGCCGCACGGCGCCGGTATCTACAAAGCGGTGTGATTTCTGACTTCTCCTCAGTTGCCCTTTTTTTTCCTTTTGGGAGAGATTTATATTCCCTTTTGTTCCTATTGGTTCTTTTGACAAAGTAGGCCTCATCAAATTAAAAAAAAAAGTCTCTGTCATAAAAATAAGTCAAATGTCATTCTTGTAAAATCCTGGAGGCAAGAGCCGAGCATCGTCTGAAATGTTTCCCTGCCAATGCAGCGCACACGTTTCAGTGCCGATATTAAAATGTTCTTTTTTTTTCCCTCAATTATCCATGCAGCCAAAGTTCTTAACTCAAAATTAGGCAGCATTTTTGTGTTGTTTTTTTTTTCTTGTTTTTTTGCAGCTGTTGTATCCAGTACCAAAACAGTGGTTGCGGTTTGATACCCAGCCATGGCTGGAGCCAAAGTGAAACTATAACAGCGGATGTTGGAAGATGGGGGGGGGGTAAATTGTTAAGTCTCTGGTCTGCTAATACTCAGAAGGGTTTTTAAGCTGGAGTCACATGGCTGATACATCGGCTCCCAGCGGCACAACACGCTGGGTCATTAAAGAGGCGGCATTGACCAGTTTGGGAATTGGAGCGCCGGCATCAGCGGCCGGCCCGGGGAGAGCCGGTGCTCGCTCACACTTGTGTGTCTTTGAACTGATCGGGACAGGCGACAGACAGACAGACAGACAGACAGACGGGGAGGATGGGATGTAGCCTAGAGGGTGGTGGTTGGTGGAGATAGAAGCAGCCTCAGCCCCAGAGACCTGACTTTAGAATCAGATCAGTAATCTGACCCTCAGATGCAGACAAAGGTAATGACTCTCCTCCTTCCCCGAGCATTGATTAGGACGCAGTTGCTGTGTGTGTGTGTGTGTGTGTGTGTGTGTGTGTGTGTGTGTGTGTGTGTGTGTGCGCTGTCTGGTGGCGTCTGCTTGTCTTGATCAGCTCTCAGTCTGGTATCTGTATGGATCTAATTTCAGCCAGTGCATTTTGGTAATGGTGCTCTGCTCCCCCGACTCTCTCTCTCTCTCTCTCTCTCTCTCTCTCTCTGTCTGCCCCGCTCACCACCCCCAGCCCCCGACGCCCCCGCGCGCTCAGCGGACTCCCATCGCCTCTGTTTTGACACGGTCGCTCCTCAGCAGTACGTCCAAACACACACACAGACACACACACGAACAAAACGCTGACGTCCTGGTTGAGCGGGACATCGCTGTGTTGTTGTTGTTTTTTATGAAAGGGGGGGGGGGTCCAAGTTGAGGCGACGCTGGTTACGGCAACAATTTTTTTTTGTTGTTTTTTATATTAATCTGTTCCTCACCATGTTTGCTATTTCCTGTCCCGACACGAACGGAATGATAGGAACTTCACACACTGGCAGCTCGAAGGAGGAACTTTTTTTTTTTCTCCCGCTGTGTTCGCCCCTTTTTCCTGTTATTTACCCCCGCCCGTAAGTCAAAGTCTAGACTGGGTTTTTTAATGACGGTCGCAGCTGGTCACTTGGGTAGACCTCAATCACAGCTGGGGGGCTCTCTAAGTCCCGCTCGTTTCCTCCTACCCCCCCCCTGTATTGTCCTGCCCAATTTAGGACCAACCCCCTTTCCTGTCTGGCGCAGAGCAGCCCCCAAACATCGAGGGGGGTGGGGGTGTTGCGGTCTGTCCCTTAAGCGCCACCCACCCCCACCTCGTGCTGCTCAACGCAGAAGTGCCCCCATATACACACACACACACACACACACACTCCTCCACTCTGCTCTTTGTTGGCGGGGCCGGTCCAATCCCTCCTCATGTCGTCTTAATCTCCACACAAAGGACCAGTGTAAAGACCACCAATTATGTGGATACGAGAGCAGGGTTCGCTCAGAAACCACACATCCCCACACGTCCCGGGCCTGCGCTCAGATCAGCGCGCACTCGGGCTCCACAGTGTTCCCCCAGCCGAGATTTGTAACGCCTCAGCTCCGAATCCAGCGAGATACGCCGAGCAAACAACGCGGCGCTTGGGGGGGGGGCAGCAGCAGCAGCGGGCCGGGTCCCACTCACTTGGACCTCGTTCGATTTAGCGGCCGCCCCATGATGGCCGTTGCCTGTTTGTGGGGAGGCAGCCTACGCATGGTCTCAAGGTAGACTTTAAGGAGAGGGAAGACTTGGGCCGCAGACCAAACTCTTGGTAGACCACAAACCATCCGCGGCAGCCTCGGGAAGGGGAACGTGTGTTTTCAGCCATGTTTGGTTTCCTCCCCGCGGCTCCTGCTTTTAGCCTGCACACCATCTGTCTCCCCACGCGCACGCACGCACGCACCCAGTCTCCAGGACGGACGCACGCGCCTGTTCGCGGCGTCCTCATCGGTTGTTAATTTATTGCCGTACATGGGTGCAACGTGTTTGTCGCGAGGAACTCTTTTTTTTTTAGCCTTCGCTTTTCTTCTTGTGAGAAAAGTTAAGGACAGCAAGTGTGTATAACTTTCACGCCAGCGTGCGGTGGAGAAACTTTTTTTTTTTAACGTCACCCGAAGCGGTTCCTGCCTGTGTTCGCTGGATCGGGGCGAGGGAGCAGGCACACGGCGGAGGAGCCGGACGGGAGGATCTTTGCGGCAGCGCCGCTGCTTATATCATCGTCGGGCAGAAATGTGCACCTCCCGTTACCGCCTGCAGATTAGCGCGATGTGGCGTTTTTTCTCGCATTTATCAGCCCCGGCCTGCTTCACCTCTGCGTAATCTGCAGGAAATTCCATCCGCTGAATTTGGACACGCACCGCCGAGAGTTCCTGCCGCTTTCCCGCTCGCCTCCTGGACAGCGACGCACGCACCGAACTGATGGGAAATATTACTGAAACCACATTTCCAGTTACCAATCAGTGGACAAGCATAGACACATCAGCGCACACGCTCCATGCGAAAAAATGCTCCCACACAGAATGCAACCTCCCACAGCCCAGTTAAATGGAAACCACTCCTATGACGACAGGGTTTGTGGTTTTGTCCACTTGGATGTTGCACACCGATGGCGCAATCTCAGCGTATCAGTCATTTCGAGTTTTCTTTTTTTTCTTCTTCATCTTCTTCTCTTTTCTTTTTTGCTAACCATACTGAACAAAAGCCACGCCGCGTGATGTCTCAGTTGGTTAAAGAACGTGTTGAAAACCTGCTGACACCTTTTCGACTGGACCAAAAAAAAAAAATGGGTGAGCTCATCTGGTCAAAGGAAACGCTCAGGATGAAACGCGGAGGATTAGTGGAAGCTCGCCGCTCTTAAAATCTTTTCTCTCCTCCGGGCCCAGTCATTGTCAGCGGTCCAGAGTGATGCTGAGCCTCTTCTTTTGTCAGAGAGCGAGGATTTGAAACTCCTCTCTGCTTTGTGTCTCCCCTTCTGCCGTCGGTCTTCGCCGAGCCCGCGGCGGTACGTCTCGAGCCGGCCGGCCCTTTTGTTTTGACCGGGGACTGTCTCTCCCGTGCGAAAAAGTCCCCGCGACCCTCTGACCTCGCCTGGCCCCTGCCTTTGCGCTCCGTCTGGAAGCAGAAAACCTTGGTGGAGGCCTTCTGCGGTGACCTTACGCCCAAATGAGAAGCATGTGTGCCGTGACTGAAAATCACATTTCCCTACAAATCTAATCAGTGCGCAGTCCCTGGCTCTCCGGGTCGCCCGGGCGAGCGCCGGTTGGGCTTCAGATGTGGCAGATTCGTGCAGACTATCTGGCACTGACCTCATTTGAGTGGGTAGGTGCGCCATCGAAGTTTTATTACGGCGGCGGCGGCGGCAGGAGTTCCATTCTGTCAGCTTTAATAGGTCCCCGCGCAGGAGTGCGCCGCGCTTAATAAAACTCCTGTCTCGTTAGCTTAAACAGTGGCAGCTTTTTGTGTGTGTTTGTGTGTGTGCGTGTGAGAACGAAGGTGCTGGTGTGTGTGTGTGTGTGTGTGTGTGTGGGGGGGGGGGGCGAGCGGAGCAGAATGCTGCATCGGGGATTTGGCAGGAGCCGGCTCCCCTTGTTGGGTTTCACTTTGTCTGTCCCACTGGGTCCACCCGGCGTGTTTGGGTTCATCTGCAGTGAAGGATCTGATTTCAGGGCCATCAAGTCTGTCTGGCTGCTGCCGCTGAACTCCCAGCGCTGTGTCTGCATGTCACGAAGTGCCCACGGCTGAACGGGAGACGGCACGCTCTACGCCTCCCGTCCAACCCGTGCGGTTAGCCTGCCCCCTGCAGGACAAAGCCGAGGAGTCGTTCTTAACTTTACCCTGCGTGCGCTCTCCCCACAGCTCTGCGTTGCAACTGCACAAACTGCGAGAAGACGGGCTACGAGTGCGAGACAGATGGCGCCTGCATGGCCTCCACGTACTACATCGAGGGGAAGGAGCAACACGTGCGCATCTGCATCAACCGGGACAACCTGGTCCCACCCGGGCAGCCCTTCTACTGCCTGAGTGCCGAGGGCCTGCTCAACACGCACTGCTGCTACGTGGATTACTGTAACAGTATTGACCTGAAAGTCCCAGGTGAGGGCGCCATCGGTGATATCGGGTTTCTCCCAGTCGGACAGCGGCACCGTCCCGGTCGGTAATTGGCTCTTCTTTCTTTTTCTTTTTTTTCTCCGTCGTCCCAGTGCCGACGAAAGGTGGGGGCTTACCGGATCCAGGAGGTCCCTGGGGCCCGGTGGAGCTGGTGGCGGTCATCGCGGGGCCGGTGTTCCTGCTCTGTGTGCTGCTGATGGTTGGCGTGTTCCTGTTCCAGTATCACCAGCGGGCCTACAGCCACAGGCAGAGGCTAGAGGTGGAAGACCCCTCCTGCGACCATCTTTACTTGGCCAAGGACAAGACCCTGCAGGACCTCATCTATGACATGTCCACCTCCGGGTCAGGCTCTGGTCAGTACACGCCGACTGCTCGGTGTAATGGAAAAAGAAATGCACTCGGTTTGGGGAAAACACATTTTCTGTAACGCGTGTGTCCTTTCTCGCCTGCGAGAGCAGCGGCAAAACACATCTTCCATGCTTCCCTCTATAAATACACAAGTGAGAAATCGCCCGACTGCAACATGAGTGAAAACGATCCTGACCTAGAATCTGGCGAGGCTACTTCCGCCAGCCCACATCCACGAAACGGGTCCACGGGGAACAATGGTTAAAGTTTTTTTTTGGTCTCTGCTGCCCCCTGCAGGCCTGCCCCTGTTTGTGCAGCGGACGGTGGCCAGGACCATCGTGCTGCAGGAGATCATAGGAAAGGGCCGCTTCGGCGAGGTGTGGAGGGGGAAGTGGCGGGGAGGGGACGTGGCGGTGAAGATCTTCTCCTCCAGAGAGGAGCGCTCCTGGTTCAGGGAGGCCGAGATCTACCAGACCATCATGCTGCGGCACGAGAACATCCTGGGGTTCATCGCCGCGGACAACAAAGGTGAGGGAGGTCGCCGGGGCTTTGTGGAGACTTCGGCCGTGAACATTTCAGGCGTTTAGGTGTTAGGTGTTTTTTTTTTTTTTTTCCTAGACCCAACTACATTTCGAGCCTTACTCCTCTTGTTGATGTTTAGAAATTGTAATACCACGCATGCGCTCCGTCTGACTCTCGTCGTCCTCTGCTCTCTGTCCAGACAACGGCACATGGACTCAGCTCTGGCTGGTGTCAGACTACCACGAGCACGGTTCTCTTTTCGACTACCTGAACCGCTACTCTGTCACCATCGAGGGCATGATCAAGCTCGCCCTGTCGGCGGCCAGCGGCCTGGCGCACCTGCACATGGAGATCCTGGGCACTCAGGGTGAGACGAGCTCGCGCGTCACTCATTTCCGCTCGCCTCCGCCGAGCTCCCGAGACTAACTTGGCGCTGTGCCTTCTCCTCTCCCCCAGGTAAGCCCGGCATCGCTCACCGCGACCTCAAGTCCAAAAATATCCTGGTAAAGAAGAACGGCATGTGTGCCATAGCTGACCTCGGCCTGGCAGTCCGCCACGAGTCCATCACAGACACGATCGATATAGCGCCCAACCAGCGCGTGGGCACTAAGAGGTGAGTGTTTCCACGCTACACCAGTGTAGTTGTACAGTGGGGAATTTGCAGGTTTGAAGGTTAAATCTTTTTTTTCTACAGTGCTGAGCCGTTTTGGATAATTTATGTAGCCTTATTCCCCTGAGTATGTCTATGTTTTTTGTTTTTTTTATAATGATTTTCATTTCTTTGGGACGGGAAGACACAGTAACAAATATATATAGGTTACTTTAAATTAAATTCAACTTATCTGAAAAGTAAATACCTGTATTTTTTCAGATATAATTTTTTTTTAAATATTTCAGTCCTTTCTGGCCTTTGATGCATGCTTATTTCTGATAATGTAGTGGCCCTGCAAACATGGTTCATTGAAAAGGTAGTCTCATTCATTCCTACCCATTCTGACCACCCCAGGTATATGGCTCCAGAAGTTCTGGACGAGACCATCAACATGAAACACTTCGATTCCTTCAAGTGTGCCGACATTTACGCGCTGGGCCTGGTGTACTGGGAAATAGCACGTCGCTGCAACGCGGGAGGTAAGAGCGGAAACAGCCCCCCTGATGGGGAGGGGCAAAAAAACCCAATCAATTCTTTCTTCGTGCGAATGCGTCGATCTGGTGAACGAAACCCAGCGACTCAGAGGGCTTCTCCGCTGTGTACCGCAGGCATCCACGAGGAGTACCAGCTGCCCTACTATGACCTCGTGCCCTCTGACCCCTCCATAGAAGAGATGAGGAAGGTGGTGTGTGACCAGAAACTGAGGCCCAACGTGCCCAACTGGTGGCAGAGCTACGAGGTATTTTGCACCATGTACACACTCGCAACAGCTGCACTGGCAGCCCTCTAAAAATACCTTCACTGGCCGTATAGGGAGGCAGACTTCTAAATCAGCGTTGTAGGACGGTAGTAAAATAATTTTTTTCCATGATGTGAGGTTCTTAGATCATCCGAAAGGCCCCTTCTTTTATTTTCGTGCATCCTTTCATTAAAGTGCATGGGTCATGTATTGAGGCAGTGATTTCACAGGCCTCTTCTTCCCAACGTAAGTACAAAGGTCTCTCTGAGATAATTACAAGGCACAAAACACTGGAATATTTACATTTGATTCAAAAGCCATCAGCTTTAACGGTCGGGGGGGCCCTGTTCTACACGCGCCGCTTAATTTTTGTTTATCAATCCGTCTCCATGGGTTCCTTCCCGTGCAGTCGCTGCGTGTGATGGGGAAGATCATGAGGGAGTGCTGGTACGCCAACGGAGCAGCCAGACTGACCGCCCTGCGCATCAAGAAGACCCTGTCTCAGCTCAGCGTGGAGGAGGACGTCAAAATGTGAGCACCGGGGGCGGGCGGACGAAAAGGACAAGCGCAAGCCCGACCACACTCCCATAGGAAACAAACACTAAGGACAGACTGCAAATGAAAAACCCTGCCAGTTTTAAAGCCACACTCCAAGTTGTGACAAGGCCTACCTCACCTTTTTAGCCAAAACTACTGAGAATCACCGCCCCACCCCCCCGACGTTCCTCTCCCCTGGCCCCTCCCTCCGATCCTCCTGTCTCATCCTCCGTTCCCTTTGACCCCCCTCTTCCATGGGCCACAACACTACAGCACTACCACTGTTGATATCATCACCCTCGACCTTTTTTTGTTTTCATTTCCCATGGCAGGAATTATTACTATTGTACAGTGACGGGATTATTCATTATTCTTCTTTTATTTTATCTTTTTTGGAAATTTTTTTTTTACCTCTGAAATTGTCCCACGACGGACTGACCTTGTCCAGAAGAGTCGAGCACGTTGTGGGTTTTTAGGTTTTTAAAATAACAACACTCAACACTCATCATATTCTGTTTGGCCATGCAACATCGCATTCTGTCGCTGTGTGTGTGTGTGTGTGTGTGTGTGTGTGTGTGTGTGTGTGTGTGCGGGGCTGAAGCACTGTTTCTAGTTGTGTGTGTGTGTGCATGTGCGTTTGTGTGTAACAGGTGTCTGGACTACCAGCATTTTCCTAAGACACCCTGACATCCTCTGGTCTAGGCTGTAGTTCGCCAGACAAGAGGAGCTATTGGACACTCGGTTAATTGAGCATGAGCAGCCGGAACACGCTTTCCAATTCCTCGCTTGAAAATCCCGCACACAGAAATGCGTTGCACTCAACTGTAGCTTCCTCATGGCGTGCGAGCGCGGCGGATTTGGCCCGGGTCCCTGGTGTCCAGTCTGAAAAAGTGGCAGGGATAATAATGTTTGGGATGTTTGGGTTTTTTTTTTTTTATTTTATTTTATTTATTTGTCAATATAATTTTTTTTTTAAATTTCATATTGATGAACACTGTGAGATGAGATGTGACAAGCCAGAGAGTCTTGATATGAAACTCCACGTTGTGGTTCAGTCCAAGTCTTCACCGTCTTTCAGGGGCTGTTGCGTTCGTGTAATAAGACGCTCGCTTCACGCATGGGTGTCGCCCCCTCCCCAACGCCGGTGAAAGGCAAAGACATCGTGCACACACTGAGCAAATAACAGGCGTATGAAATGGCAATGAAAAATACTGTTTTGTTTTTTTTAATATATATATTTTATGTGTTTTATGTAAAGATATCATGATGGGTGTTTGCTTTTGACTTTGACATTAGACACTACTGATGGGTACATATGATTTGTATATAAGACATGCTTCTTTTTTTTCCCTTTTTATGCCACAAGAACCAGTGTGACACTTTGCTTGAATGGTACTTTCAGAAGTCTATCGTTTGATCTGTTGCATGGTTTCAAACTGTGCTGGGGGATAGACTGTCATCTGCTGAAATTTGTCTTTCACTTGCTCCTCTCATGGCAGTTTGGTGGTACTACTGATCCCAGATCATTTTGCTGCAACTTCTGTTGGTTTTTTTGTTGTTGTTGTTGGGTTTTTTTATGTATGATTGTTGGAATTACTCGGGGAGTTCTTTTCAGAGCTCAGAAATGCAAATCTTTCTACGTACATCCTCTGCGGGCGACATCGCTTTCATTCACACTGGAATATTTAGGAGCATCGTGTAAACCTTGAATTCTGATTCTGCCAACGGCCGTTTATTTCAGAGATGAGTTCACGCGCAGGGAACACGCAGGAGAGTGGGTTTTACTTCAAAGACTGACGTGCTGTTAAGTGACACTGCACATTTTCATTCTGCTTTGTCGCCTGCAGCCGCGAGCGTCTGCTGACAAGACTATCAAAGTATTACACTGACGTTTGACACCATTTGGGCTCTGCACTGTTAAAGTCCACATGGACTTGAGTTGTTAGTCGTCACTTGATCCAGACTCCATGTGTCATGTTAGTATCCATTTTGCATGCTGTCTCAAACACTGGGTCCTCTGCACTGAGGTAGATGAACTTAAGACTTGTCTTTCCCTCTTCCCATCTGTTTTTTTTTTCTTTCCTTCCTTTATGTTCGGGTTGTCGGCTGTGTACCCCAGAAATGTTGCTGCTACTGTTAACATGGGTAGATGTTCAGCCGGCAGAGCGAAGCGGAGAAGGAGAGCTGGGAGATGGCGGGTGGGGGGGACTGCTGTCAGTTGAATCAAAATTGTCAAAACACTCCTGTCCATGTTTGGTTTGTTGCCATGGGTATATGACCATCAGACATCCTGTTCATAATTGCGTCAAGATTTCAAAATCATGTTGTGAAAATCTTTTCAGACTTAGTTCAAATGTGTATATAGATGATATACAATAAATTCCTCTTTTTCTTAGCCGTGTCTTCAGCTGTGCTGCTCATTTAAGGCAAGTCACATGGTTTTTTTGTCAACAGCTTTGTGGCAAGTGATGGCCCCCAAAAGCCACAGTCCACCCTTACATGCTTTAATATGTGAAACGTTTGTGAAGATTATCATACAAGTTAAAAAAAAAACCCATAAAAATCCCTTTCTGGAATTACACATTAAGACATATTACTGTATACTTTGAAAACTCGATTTAACTCAGACTGCTGAAGGCTCAACAAGGGTTGTGACTTTTGTGTCCTATCACTTAACCCATCCTCCTCCCAAACTTCAAAAGCCAGAAATCAATATCAAACGCACCCCCCCCACACACACACACACACACACACACACACACACACACAAACACACACAGAGAACCAAAGTAAACAAAGCAACGTCTTGTGAGGCGTGCCTTTAATAGCAGAACTTCAGCTAACCACGGCCACGCGGCCGAGGACCTGAAACGCTTGCCCCCCCAACAGAGAAACATGTCTCCGCCCAGGATTACCCCAAGACTAAACACACTCCTCCTCCCCCCGGACGAGCCCCCCTTCCCGATATATGCTGCAACCCTTTAGCTCAGGGGAAGCAACGTAGAGGAGTAAAACGAAGCTTAGTGCCAAGTTAACAAAGAACACAACGCGGCGACGCAATCGGAGCGACAGCGACGAGCCTGGCAGGGGTTTTTAAAGACCCGCCACCAGGTGCTGGAGATCAGGGTAACGAGGGGGGAGGAGTTACGGGATCAGGAACACCTGCGGGACACAGCACCGAGCAGCGTCGTTTACTATGGCATTCTGAAATCAGGGAGTCGGCAGGTGTCTTAACCAGGAAGCTGTAGGGAACGAAAGTTAATGCTTGTACATGTGATCCGCAACTCATCGTCCGTTCGATCGTTTGAACATTTTCCAGCGACACTCCGAAGAGTTTCCGGTCACATCTTGTTGCCTTCATCGGGCTGTACAGGCTTTTCATAGACCAGCGCCACCTGTAGTCACATGACCTAAGTTCCACACTCGTCACGTGTTTACAGACACATCTCCATGACAACATGACCAGACTCCCAACTGGTGATGAAGGCCATGAGATGTGGCAGAAGGCTGTACAAGAAATTAAAGTGTGGAACCTGTTATTCTATTTAAATTTTTTAATGACTATTATAAAATGACTATTGTCAATCAATAATGCTTTGATTTTGAGTGAAAAGGTGAAAAAAGGGAGAAAATTGGCACATATTTAAAATGCATTTTATTTTCCTTTACAAGAAACAAAAGCAGACAAAGAAATAAGATGAAGGGGCAAGGGAGTGGGAAAGCTGTATATAAAGAGATGCAACCTCTGGCGTCCTGAAAAAAATATGTACAATTCAAAATAATATCCATACAAAACATGCCACATACAATAAAAATGATCATTATATTTATTCATATTCCCTAAAAGTATCTCTGCTGTACAGATGCAACATCTTTTTAAAAAGTAGGTGAGGTTAAAAAAAACCTTCAATTTGAGCAAACTTTATTAAATTATAAGATATGCAGAGAACTTAAATTAAGATTCAGAGAAGTTAAAAATTATTCATTCTAAAATCCAGTGAGCGGCATCATGTCTCGTCATGGTCTTCCCTTGAAATAGAAACATACCAAAAAATATATATATCACTGCTTCGGATACTTGATCAATATCTACCACTTTAGAGAAGTTCTCTGTTTATACTATGAGAGTGCAATTCATTACCAGGTTAAGTATGGGATTAACTTTGAGTATTACATCATAACATACATTAGGCCAAGTAACCATTTCACAAGGTTTACCAACACATTCACTTCTATAGGGAAGATATAAAAAAGCAAAACACTAACATATATCCTAGGGAAATTCAAGATTTTCCATTCAAGAGTATATTAATCCAATTGTAACCGATTAAGGGACAGGTTTTGGTAATCAACAAGCAGTAGCATAAATAAAAAGAAGAAGGAAAAAAATAAACATGAACAATATTACATAAATACAAATGCTATGCACCATTGTACTGCTTTATGCAAGAAGTGATTTTTCATGTCTCCATTAACGCCTCCCCGCGTGAATCCAGAACAGTAATCACCCTGGCTTCTCGTCGCAGCTGATTTGGAGAAGACCAGACAGTTTCTCATACCTATTTTTTAACAAACTTGTCTCTGAGAGCTTATAGCAAAAAACACTAATAGAAAAACAGGTAAATGCAAAACACTCTGGTTCATATACATAAAGATATTAGTTTGCCATTTTACATATATTTATATATATATACAGCTTTGTCTTTGTTAAAATGATATCCAGTGGTTGATTTTTTTTTCAATTTTATTTCTCTACACTTTTGACTTTATTGATTACAAAGGGGCTGGATAAAAGAGTTGCTGTCCCCCCCTAATGCATATGCTATATATACAGTTTGTACAACTTTGCATTTTTTAAATCATGTGAGGTCTTAGGTTAGGGGAAGGAGGAAACAAAGTAGTATGGGAAGGTGGAGTTTCAATAAAGCTCCCTTTAAAGACTTTTTCATTCATCTTACATAGAAATGAAAACAAATGCCCTTTTTCCAATAAGTCTTTCCCTGCCATCCAGTCAGCCTCGAGAGGACAGTACCAGCACTAGAAAAGCACACTACAGAGGAAGTAGAAACACTGCAGGCTGTACTCAGGCAGAGGAAGACTTACTACAGTAAAGTTTAACAACAGTCCACTAAATAACACAGAGAGGAAGAGGCATGATTCAGAGTTTAAGGTCGAGTACGCGGAAAAAATTGGGTCGCTGGGGAATAGAAAGCATCATGTGGGACAGTAGTCATGCATCCACCGGCTGGTTTTTAACGTATGAAACGACAAGCGAACGTGTACTTGGTAAATTTCGGACTTCGTAGCCTCCTTCAAAGACTAAACTGTCCTGTGATCCTAGAGCCATTCACTCACACCATTACTGTCTCAAGCAACTGAAAAGGTGGATGTTCTTGTGCTTTCACACAGCTAATAGCATGGTATCGAGAAGCATAAATAAAAAGTACAAAAAAAAGGAAAAGGAAAAAAAGCTACATCAATATCCAGGATGATTTGGTGGCATACAGGACACCCGCTAAGCTTCTGATTGTGATTTTAATGCAATATCTTATCAAAACTGTCATATATTTCCTCTGTATAAATAATTCATGAATAATAATTATGTTGGCTCATTTTTTTTGTGTAAATCATCATCAGCATAGAGTAGATAGAGCAAACCTGCTGCTATAATTCCCTGCTTGTCCGAGAAGGCTAAGCCCATAAAAACATTCCCCCTTTTCCCCCCAGTTCCACAGTAGCAGTTAACAGTTTTCATACAAAGCAGTCACTTTCCGCTAAATCAATGAGGTAGACTGGGTCCAACTAACCCACCTTGGGGACTCCACGCAGTCAGAACATCTGGCGCCTCGGGAGTCACAGATCAATAGCATCTCAAATTTTATATTAACTTAGATCTTTTTTCTTTTTTTCCGTTTTTCTTTTTTTTTTTTCTCCATCGATCACATGTAGTTCTTACACAGAGCCACATCAAGATTGTCTAGCTAGCCAATATCCGCGTTGTCTTCATTGATGACTTGATGGGAAAGTGCCTTTTCTGGGAGGTAAGGGGGGGGGGGTGGTTAGGTGGGACAGGAAATAGGTCCGACTTAAAACATAAAAATGCATCATTAGTTCATTCTTAGTATTTTAAAATGGCTTTTTGTCGAAGCTCCAGGTGAGCTCTGCACTACAAGTATTGATATCAGAAGGTCAGAATCATTTGGTAGATGTTGAAGATTGTTTTCCAGCCACTGTAAGCTTATTGAGAACAGTCGAAAGGGGGGGAAAAGGGTTTTGGCTGAGGAAAGGGTGCTTCACTAGTCCAAACATGAAAGTCAGTCCCACCAACAAGCTGCTGCTGATGGAGGTGGTCGGTTGCTTTTTATTGATTAATGCTCTTCAAACCTTTGGCTACGGGCGTCACCGCTTTCAGTCTTTCAGTGACGGAGGCCAGCCTTCCTCCATCCGCAACTCTCACGACAGCTTATGCACTGGCTATCTAGGATTCAAAGGCTTTGGCGCAGGAGTGTTCTGGCACCAGCTAGAGGGAAGTCCTCCATTTTTCTCTTTCTTTCTCCTCATTAGTTCATCCACTTGCGGCAATTCCACGCTCCGCAGTGGCAAGGGATCTTGTGTTGATCGTCCTCAAAGTCAAACTGGTAGTCGTAGGTCAGCTGGAATTGATAAACAGAGGCAGTTAACAGCGGCGGAGGTTTCAAAATGAACTTCATAAAGCACACAGAAGGCAGCAATAGTAACACTATATGCAAGAAAGAGTTAGCGGTTGGGTTTTTCTAAAGCACTGCACCTCTTCTCCCTTGGGGATCCTGCGGCTGGAAATGATGATAATCTTGTCTTCTTTGTCAAACGTTACAACCTCTGCAACACAGTTGGGGGCACAGGAATGGTTGACGTAGCTGGAGAGGAGGAGGGAAAAAAAAGGTCAGTTGGAAAAAAAAACCAACTAGACTAGAGGGTTTACAAGGAGAGAGCCAGTCACAGATCAACACTTACCGTGCTGGGCCACCTGTCAGAGTGGCATCAATCACCTGCTCATTGTTGATGCGGAACATGTAGATCCCACGGTTCTAAGCCAGACCAGGAAAACAGAAAAAAAGTCGATACACACACGTTTCAATTCCAAGCTGATTCAAGCGAATCAACGTTTGCGCTCTGGGTTCAGGCGCCAGGGGCCTCACTGACGTACCTGCGACTCATAGATCTTCTCACGGCGGTTGGCCACCTCGTTGCGTATGACGGTGCCAATGTACTCGATGACCATGGTGTGCTTCTCCAGATCCTTGGCGGCGTACAGGCCCAGGCCCTGAATGCGGGATCGTGCCAGATAAACGTTGTTCTTCCACTCGGTCTTCAGGCGCCGGTACTGCGAGGACTTGGAGTGGACAAACTGCTTGCTGTATGGCGTGTTGAGCTCTCCGGTAAACGTGCTCTGGTAGGCCTTCGACATGCTGGTGCTATTGAGCGTGTGAGGCCTAGAGATGAACAGGGGGAGAAAAAAAAATAACGTTTGAGCGTGTACACCGTTTGTAGACGTTCTTTTTGCCTACTGTAGGAGAATGTGGAGGACAAACATTTGAAATTTGCGGTGTAATATGATAATCGCTAAAAAAAAGACCCAAAGCATTCTTCGCTAATGTCTTCTTATTGGTGAGACTGCCGTGCAAGCGCATCTTTTTCATATCTTCTGCAGTTTTGGAGTTTTATAACGGGCGTGTATCGGAGTGCCGGCGTGCTCCGACACATACTCGCGACGCCGCTTTTACCTCTTGCAGTGTGTGGGGACCTTGGGCTCAGAGCGAGCACAGCCAGTGGGATTGATCATGAGGGGGAGCTCCATCAGAGGGTGGCGCCCATACCGGAACTGATAATTCTGGCAGTTCTCCACTCCAGGCAGCTACAACACAGCAGGGTAACACGAGTTAGCACGCTAAATGTGTTGCTATGCTATGCTATAGTGTGGCTATGTAGCGGAACAATATGATGTTTGGTTTAAAAGAAAAGACAAAGTGGGACACAAAAAAAAAAAAAAAAAACAACTCGCTCCTGCTGCCAATTCTTACCGACTCAGTGATTCGCATGACAGCGTGAACTGTGAGGCCGTACATTTCCTCCCCTTTGACATGCTCGGTGAACAGCTTCAGCATGGACGATTCATCCCGGAGTTTGGCCACCTGCTGGACGACCTGGTCCCAGATCCCTGAAGAGGCAAGGGGCGGAGATCTATGTCGGTCGTCGGTAAAGCGCAACACCGAGGTAAGGGATCGGGAACGGAGGCGGGCTCTTACCCTCTGGAGTTGTGTCGCGGTACTGCACGTCCTCCATGCCCTGCTCCAGGACGCGCACCTCAAACAAGGGCCGGCCGTTCTTCCTCGCTGATGCGGCAGCGGTAGCGGCAGCGCTTGTTGGGCACGCGGGTGCTCCAGTAGATGCGCGTGGCCTCGTAGCCGACCGGGAAGATGGCGGTGGGCGAGTGGAAGTTGGCCATCTGGGAGGGTAGCAACTGGCCAACGGCGTGGAAGATGAGACCACCCACGCGGAACAGGTGGATCCGGTCGCCTCTCTGCAAGATGCTGGCAATCTGCTTCACCTCTTCGCGCTCGATGTAGACGCGCCGCAGAACGGCGAACGTGGTGAGCTCGTCTTCGCTGGGGCCCTTCAGTTTATGCTGAGTGCACAGCATGGTCTTGTCCTTGAAGAACATGCAGCGCGCTCGAATGGCGCAGGCGAAGTGGTAGACGTTCGGACAGCGCAGTCGGTTGCAGCTGTTGGTGGCGCCCGTCTTCTGGCAGAAGGCGCAAAGCGTCCGCAGGCCGCGGCGCAGGGCCACCTCCACGTTGATGAGGGCGCCCCCCTGCGTCTCGTACACCTCCGTGGACCACAGGGCACAATTAAGGTGCACCCACAGGTCCACGTCGATGTTTAGCAGGCGGGCAGGTCCATCTGTGGCCCCGTCGCCCTCCTCGTGGCAAAAACAGCATTTACGTTTGTCCCGCGGCAGCCTGTCCGGTCGAAGGGTGATGCGCAAGCGCTCCATTAGCTCTGACACCTCGCGGCTGCTCTCTTTCTTAGACCCACCCTTACGTATCGAGATGACAATCTGAAGACGCTTCCAGCGGATCCCCTTCCACTTTTTCACTTTGGGGTGTACCACCTCCTCATCAGGGGAGAGGGGCCGGCGCTGCTTGTTAGCTTTAGGGGAACAATCCATGGCGTTTGGAGAATCTTGAGGCGGCTGAGATGGGTCTGCGGTTAAATCCTCCTCCTTTGGAACAAGACTTGCGTCCTGCTGATCTTCTGGAGGAGCAGTAACCGCGGTGGCTGTTGCTGGATCAGTGACCGACTCTGGGGCAGCAGCTTCAGGCTCGGTGACATCGGCCGGTCGAGCAGCATCGATCGCAGGCCCGACATCCTGTTCGGGCTCAGTCTTGATCTGGACAACGGTGGGGCTGCAGGGGGAGGGGGACGGAGACGCTGATCTTTTGGAAGGCTCAGCCTCACCTGTTGGAACCGGGATGGAGGGGGGCGGTTGTGGAGGAGATGGCGACGGGGGCGGAGATTCCTCCACCGGTATAATGGGAAGGTGGCGCACATCCAAGTCATTTACATTGGTTGTGTAACAGTGCTGGACCGGTTTGTCTTCTTTATCCGGGAACTCCTGGGAGAAGCACACGCATATGAGATCAACGGCTTTCAAGAAATGATTACAAAAAAAAAAAAAAAAAAAGCGGCCAATTATTCGCCCAATGACTGACCTGTTTAATCAGTGCCAGGATGTCCACTTGCTTCTTCAGCGTACAGCCTGGTAGAGACACATCAAATTGCCTGAGCCACTCATCTTGGCTGGGCGAAGCTCCGTCCTTTGCACATAGAGCCCCTGGAAAAACACCACCCCCTCAATGTTAATCTGCATTTACAGATTGATAATCTTAATCTCTTGGATTTTTCCAGTGCCAAGACTTAATGAACTTTAAACTCTGCTAAACTCAAGCTACAAGAAAAAACACTTGGCATTGTGACAGGCCATAGAAGATATGACACAGAGTTCCCTTAAATAGATATTTTAAACTGGACACCAGTGACTCAGGACATGACCGGGCTCACACCCAGCTGTCAGGACCGGTACGATAAACTCTCTAACCGGTCCAAACGAACAAGCTCACCTGACTGGCCAGGACCTTTCCCAGGCCCGTCCACTCCAGGCACGTCTGGGTTTTGGGGAGGGAATGTCACCTCGTAAGAGCCCGGCATTCTAATGTTAAGCAATTGGGCCATGGCCATCATCACGTGGTTCAGTTTCTGGGAAGAGAAAAAAAAAAAAAAGTCAGTCAAGGTTTTTGTTAACAATATGTAAAGAGAAAGAGAGGGTGAAATGGGTGCAGTAATATCTTGGCTGAGTACCTTGGCTGCAGCAGAGGACAACGTAAACGTAACAGACACCTCGTTGCTTTTGGCCTTGTCCCAGTGGTTGGCTGTGGAAACCACCTTGCCCTCAGCTGCTTCAAACGGTTTGTTTTCTGGGAATGCTACAAAAGAAGCAAATGTGTCATCCCAGCTTAGGTTACTTTTTTTTTTAGCATTTTGAAACTTAAAATGAAACGAAAATGAAACTTAAACTTTTAAATGCAATGAATTCTTCCACAGCACGCTCATATAACCAAACCATTGTTTGGTGTTGTTTTTGGGAGTTACATTAAGGATTGTGGAATGATGTGTAATACCTGGTATGGCGGTGCGAGGTATGAGAGGGATAATGGGGGATATTGCTCTCTCCATGTCCTCCTCCTTAGGCTCCCGTAGATGAGGGAAACGAGGCGTGTCTTCCCCAACGTTGCTCTCGGGCGATGATGCCGGGATGATACTTTCTGGGGCGTCCTCGTCGTCGCTCTCCATCCTGTTACGAAAAAAGGGGACTCTTCCTACGTTTGTGGACACTCCGCAAGAAATGTTCCGGGTTGACAAAGAGCTCAAAACGGTCATCCCGCTGTACCTGATGTCCTCATTCTGGTTATGCGGTGGGGTGGGGAGAGCTGCGAGAATGTCTACACTCTTCACTTCCTCTCGAACGGCTTCTGCAAGGAAAATGATCATTTATAACTCAGTTAATGTACACCTAAAGATTATATGTTGATGAAAGACACTAATTTCGCTTCCAAATCTCCCATTGTTTACCCATGGGCTCTTCTGCTGGCTCTGTGTCTTTCTGACCCTCGGACAGCTCCTCCCCCGCAGTCACTCCGTTCAGTAACTTGTGTTGCACCGAGGGCGGAGGAGTAGGTGGCAGGGAGGACGGTGGCGTCGGTGGGTTGCTGAGGTGACTCTGTCAAAAGGCAGAAGAGACCAATATCCTCTTTACTTCAACTTTGTTTCTGAGGAAGCATCGATTAACCACTGGTAGGTGCTGCGGCTTGGCTCTACCTTAGTGAGTAACTGAGAATAGTAGTCCGGGATGTTGTCCAGCACTGCATTTCCAAAGGACCCTTTGAGCTGGGCTTTGCCATTGGCTGGGCTGCTTCCAAAGGGGGCGAACAGATCCAGGCTGGCGGTGATCGAGGGCTCCATCAGGGGCAGCAGAGAGAGACCCTGAGGGGTACACGTCCGTTAGTCTGCTTAACGAAGAATCACCCTTCGAAGCATTAATGACGGAAATCTGCTTGTGTGGCCTTAATCCCCCTACCTGTTTGAGTTGCTTTATTAGGGCCTCTGCGCTCTTTCCATTTTCTTCCTTCTTATTCTTCTTCCGTGCGTTAGGCCCCCGGTCTGCAGCTGCCTTGTTCGTGCGCTTCGGCTTCTGCACAGGGGGCCTTTTCGTTATGGACTGCAAGTCCTGGAAAGGGTCAAGAAAATGAATGAGAACCCCCAAAAACGGCAGCGTGATGAGGGCGAAAGGAATGAACGTAGTAAAAGGACAACATACCTCCATATTCCGCGGAGTCCCTTGAAGCTTTTGCTCCAGCATCGCTAGCTTGCTGTTGATGTGGCCATTGATCTCATTGTGGATGCCTTCAGAAGGCCTCTGAGCACCGAGCTGAAGGTTCTTGGTTCTGAGGAGTTTCTGTAGCAGCTGCTGTCCGGTCTCAGACCTCGGGCCTTGAGTTCCAGGGTCTCCAGCCACGTTTCCCGCATTAATAAAGCCAGTGTTGTTTGCAGAACTAACTGCCTCGCCCGTTGCTTCTCGCTTGATAGCCCCATGATGAGCCTCTGCTGCGCCATCACACTGGACCTCCCTCGGTTCCTGTTTAATGTTCTGTAGGGTCATCTTGCAGACCTCTCCTTCTCCGGAGCCACGCTGCGCGTGAGGGAGATGGCCCTCCGTGACCGGCTGTGAGTGTTGCTGAAGAGCCGTGCCTTTTTGTGGCCCGTTGGGGATAACCGCGGCTGTCTGAGATGTTTCACTGCCTGATGTCTGAGTTTCGACTTTCAGCCCTGGACAATCAAGTGGACTCTTGGCTCCAGGTGACCTGAGCGGGGATGCCTTGACTTGGCTGTATGGACTCCCCCTTCCGGCCCTGCTGTCGATGACAGAGGGCGAGGGAACGTGGGACGAATGGGGCGAAGCCGGGTGTGCTGGGCTCATTCCAAAGGGACCCCTCGGAGAATACGCATGGGACGGCGAGCCCTGCATGCGGCCTGCTGCAGCTGCCATCAGCGCTTGCTGTTGGTTCTGGTTGGGAGTGGGTGGACGCATACCCATAGCTTGATTGAATGTGTGCCGCTGCGGATCCCCAGGGGAGTTGGGCAATGGCTGACGCGGAGAGGTTGGCCTTATCATACGGCCCTGGTCCATGGGAGAACGTGGCACTGGTACCTGGCCTCTCATGATATGCTGTTGCATCATTTCCGCTACTTGCGGCTGCTGTTGCCCAGGGACCATCATTCCGTGCTGATTCTGAGGAGCAACACCAGGTTGTTGGCCCAACTGCTGCTGAGTGCCCACTGCTCCTGGTTTCCCCATGGCCGCATATTGCATTTGTTGGCCTTCCATCCCTGGCATCTGCTGCCCGACCTGTGGCATCTGTCCCGGTGGCATGTGAGACCTCAACTGACCCTGTTGCCCTTGACCCACTGACATCCGCAGCATCTGTCCCTGCTGGAGCTGCCTCTGGGCGATCATTGCCTGGATGTGCTGTATCTGCTGGTTTGGGGGGAGGCTGCGGAACTGAGGATTCTGGGCGAGACTAGCCGGGATGCGGATCTGTCCGGGTGGAAGCCCGGGCCGCTGCGGCATCATTCCTTGCTGCTGGGCTCTCATCATACCCATTATGGCCTGCTGTTTTTGCTGCTGGGCTATGAGGGCTTGTTGCTGTGGATTATGGCCCATCATAACGGCCTGTGGCTGGCCAGGATGGTTCTGGCCTATGATCTGCTGCTGGATGCTGGGATCTTGCGACTGTTGCATGGTATTTTGAGCTGCGTGCTGTTGTGGCTGCTGAGCCAGGAAATCAACTGGTTTCCCTTCTTCTTTAACAGTCATCAAAATGGGCTTGTCAGCACTTAGGGAGCCCTGCCTCTGGAGAGTGAGCTGCATTTGCTGCTGCTGAGGCACACCAGTGTGTTGAGTTCCAACCAAATTTGTTTTTTGCTCGGGTACAGACTGAGGATTTGCTTGTTGCTGTTGGACCATATAAACCTGATTTTGATGCTGCTGCTGCTGCTGTTGTAACTGCTGCCGTCCAAAGTCCGTTTGGTGATCATTTGCAGAGCCCAGCTGAGTCATCTGACTGGGCGTGGAGGGTCCACTCTGCTGTGGCGGTGTTCTCGGATCAGGGCTCAGGATCCCACCCTCTTTGGGGCCTGAGTTTTGGCCGTCCGTAGCTCCCTGTGGCTGGGGTGTGATACTTCCTGTTGACGGCGAGGAGCCCATCTGGGGGGTAGAGGTTTGGGAGAGGCCTCCTTGGTCTTGACTGGACTGAGGGATCAGCTGCGTTGGTTGTCTTTGCTGTGCCATCTGCTGCTGCTGCTGCTGGAGGTGGGCCAAATTCTTTGCAAGATTCTGCTGATTCTGCTGCTGCTGAGATGCAATCATGCGCTGGGCCACAATGCTCTGTTGCTGTGGAGTCAGCTGGGCCTGGGGGCCCCTGAGGCCGGGATGACCTGGAGATCCAACCATTCCCTGCTGACCCATCATCAGCTGAGGCCTCTGCTGCTGTGACGGTGCAACTGGCTGGTTCCCCATAATTCCTGGTTGAGCCGCCATCATGGCTTGGTGGTTAACGTGCTGGCCTCCAACAAGGTTCTGTGGTGTTGGAGCCACAGACTGGCCTCCAACCACTCCTTGTGGAACCTGCACCATACTCTGCTGACTGACCTGGTTGACTAGCATTCCCTGTTGAGCGCTTGCTTGTTGTTGGGCCATAAGTGGGTTCCCTATCATACCAGACTGTGGCTGCGCGATTAAACCAGGCTGTTGATTTGGGTGTTGCATTGATTGCTGGCCCATTGTCGCCTGCTGCTGCTGCTGCTGCTGTAGCTTTGCCATCTGCATCCTATGCTGAAGCTGCCTTTCCTGGAGAAGCCTGGGGTCTGCACCTTGCATTCCAGGCCCCTGTGGAAAGAATCCGGCCGGAGCACCGGGAGGACCCGGGGCCCGGACGCCACTGGCTCCAATAGCTGCAGGAAGCGGAGGTTGGCCTCCACCAATAAAGGGCTGCCCTTGGGGCATCCTGACAGGCATTCCACCTTGTGGCATCATGCCAGGGTGCTGGCCCATTACTGGTGTTCCCTGTTGGCCCATCATCATCTGGCCAGGCATCTTGGGAAACATGTGAGGGCCCCCTCCCTGGGTAGAATGGCCCGGGGTAAGGAGACCTGAGCCTTGCTGATGCTGCTGCTGCTTGCTTCTGTACTCTGCAATTAAATTGGTGTGCTCCTTCTGCTGCTTGCGCACCTAGAAGAGAATAATTATGAACAAAGATGAAACAGCAAATCAAGATGCCAAGTGCCACTGCTGAGGAGAGGTTTATCAACTTGTCATCAGGGGTTTGTGCATTTGTCGGATTCTTAAAAAAAAAAAAAAAACACACCTGGTCAAGCTGTTTCTGAATTTTGCTCTGCTCTTCTGTAACCAACTTGAGCTTCTCTGCATCTGCCTCTGCAAACTCTCTGCCAGCTTTCTTTGCAGTGCGCTGCTTGGCACACAGTGCCTTTCGTGATTTGCGGTGGACTCCAATCTGCTCCTCCAGAAATTTCAACTGCATTTGGAGTAACTGCTGGGTGTGAAGAAGCCATTCTTCATACTGGTGCTGCTCTGCATCATCTGGAACATAAGAGGATAAGTTCAGATATCCATGTAACAGTATGGTGACGGCAATGTACCACCTTTTGAAATGACTTAATACATTTGGAGCAAGAGGAAGTATTGGGAGAACATACTGATGATTCCTTGCACAAACTGTGGAGGGTTAGGTCTGGACTGGGTGGGATCACTTGTTTCTCCCTCCTGAATACATAAAGAAAGCATTTAAGTAAATCAGCTACATGAAATCATATCAGTCACAGCCTGAGTGTGGAGATATGAAAAGCCAGACAGCATACCTTCGGAGGCCCGGATGCAATTTGACCTGGATCTGTGCCAGGGGCAGAAGCCAGCCTCTGAGCGAGCAGAGAAACTTGTTGCCTTTCGAAAATACAAAACATAACACGCATGACTGTATCTGTAGCGTGAATAACGGTTTGCAAGAGAATGTCGTTTCCAAATCCTTAAACAGTTGCAAAATCACCTGATGCTTTTTGTGGTGATATCTGACATTAACCTGTGGCACTGGAGATCCTAACAAATGTACAAACGCATCTTGTAATGCCTCAAAGTGAACTGACAATAAAAAGGATACTCAAAATCTAATAATATAATAAAGATGAAATACATATTCAGCATATTCAACATATTCAGATGTTGGTCAAAGAGGCATGAAATTAGAGCAAAGCTGACACTTGTAAACCAAGAAAGCTACTTTTTTGGGCCACCCGGGGGCAGCGCAAGCGAGCGACTGACCGTTGTGCATTTACACATCCAGCAGGCACGCAGCTACATTAATTTTTTTTTTTGAGTCACGCTACTACGACATTCACTCTCCTCTCGGCTCTGTTCATTGTCCACCACCTCCTGAGGAAATTATCTGACTGGTAGTGGATCTGGTAAAAGATCCACGAAGTTCTCCAGCTGGTAGCTGTCACCATCAATATCAGCACAAAAATATTGGGCATGCATGAAATCATGCATAAAAATAACGTCTAACTTTTAAGTACCTGTTAATGCCAGGGGGGCCGACCATTGGCTCTTGTGCCAATACTCTCTTGATACCCTTAAGTGCCACCATTTTTGCCTTGGCAATGGGGTCCATGATGTCATCAGTAGCAAATTTGTCTAAATCTGCAATAAAAGAAAAGGGACAAAATTTGTTGACATGGTATGAAACGAACATAACAGTGATGACCATGGCAACCCATGTCCCTTACCTTTATCGGGGAAGAAATTGTTAGCCAGAGGCGACTGCTTAACCACCGGCTGTGGCTGTGGTTGGTGACCGAGACCCGCGTGCATGCCTGGCTGCCCCATCCTCATCATGGCCTGCTGCTGGGCCATGGCCATGTGAGGTGGAGGTGCCATCCCAGCTCCCATGAGCCTCTGTTGTTGCTGCTGCTGCTGCTGCTGCTGCTGCAAGATGTGTGGAGCACGTGGCACCATTCCCGGCTGGGCCATCATCCCTTGGGGCGGCGGATGATGGTGGTGCGGTAGCATTATCTGCCCGGGGGCCTGCGGGTTGGGCTGTTGACTTGGGAGGCCAGGAAAATGAGGCGCCATGCCTCCCTGATGTAGGGAACTGAGCTGTTGCTGTTGTTGCTGCTGCTGCTGCTGCTTTTTGTAGCTCCTTCTTCTCGTGCTCCAGCAGATCCTGTATTAGAAGAGGCAGCTCGCCATCCAAAGAGCTCTCTACCTTTGCCAAATCGACAGCAGGGGAGTGATGTCCCCCTACATCAGGAAGCCCCAGTGGGTCATCGCCAATGTCCGCATGCGGAGCAGCTGGAGGAAAAGGCAATGGGTCGGCCTGGCCTGGCAGGGGGTAAGGGAGCCCCCCTAACCGGACTGAACTGAGTGAAGCCGACTGGTTTTCCGCTGCAGACTTGGCTGACGGTGCGGTGCCACAAAGAAGCACTGACACAGCCTCTCCCATTTCGTCTTTCACCACTGCCTGTCCCGGCTGCAGCTGAGGAGCGAGACCCCTGTCTTCTACTTTGACTTTGGAGTTCTCTGCAGTTTTTGCTGAGGGTGGCAGTTGCGCGGCAGGCCCCCCTGCAGTGGCGGGGGCTGCTGTGAGAGAATTCTGCCCTGGCTCCACTTTGGCTTTCTCTTCAATTTTAATGAGCGCAGATCCAGAGGAGGAAGAAGGTGCTTCACTTTCTGCTTCCACCAAGCGCAGCTGGTCAGAGAAGACATCCTTAGGGTCTCCTTGGTCCAGTTCAGGGTCAGTGTAAGCGAGCAGGTCAAACTCATCACTGTTGAGTAAGTCATCCAGATGAGGATCATTGGTTTCAAGGTTGTCCAGGTTGCCTAGATCATCATCTCCTTTGTCAGGGTCCAGGTCTAGGGCCAAATCATCCTCATCCTCCACATCTCCATCCCCCGGGGCCTCCCCAAGCCCCTCAAGATCCGGCTCTGGCAGCTCCTCGCTGTTTTCTACATTGGCAGTCTCGGGCTCCGCAACGAGGCTCGACTGGGCGAGCTGATGCTGCTCGGCGCCGGGAGTATTGGGATTAGAAGTAACCTGGTGCTGCAGGTGGGGCTGCTGCGTCATCGGACCGGAGGACCGCTGAGGCAGCAATACCGACAGTCCACTCTGCTGCAACGCTAGCTGCGACTCGGTTCCCCCCTCTGCTTGAATGCCACCAGCCTGAGCTATGGGATGTGGCTGAACATAAGGTGCTGCCATCTCTTGCTGCGGAAAGAGACGTGGCCGGGGCTGGGGCCCGCGGGGCATGAACTGGGGTCGCAGGGGCAGCCTCTGCGAGTTGTGCCTCAATTCAATGAACTGCGGCGGGGGTCCTTGACCCATTGGCTGCATGGTCTCTCCTCCATGTCCTGGCATCATGGGGTGAGGCTTACCCATGTTGTCCATACCCTGGATGTTGACAGCGGGGTTGAGATTGTGCCTTATGCCCATAGCCTCCATGCCAGGCTGGGGGAACCTCCTTGGACCTGGGGCTTGGCCCTGCCACTGCGGGGGGAATGGTGGACGGGAAAACATGCCCTGAGGTCTGGTGGGCCCTGGTGGCCTAAAAGATCAGAAACACAAAAGATGAAACATATTTAAATTTAAACAGAACTCTGAATGCATGCAGGCTGGGACTGATTCATTATTTTGGACGAGGTCATTATTTTGATGGCCCCATTTCATTCCCAAACCAGTTCCGGTAACATTCCAATTAAAAAGGTTTATTTGGGTTGCCATTATTCTAAAAGTAAAGGGATTTTTCTAAATGTAGAGGGGGAGTCAAGTCTTGCCGTTTCTCACCAACTGCAAATCTGCTTCAGTGAAGTGCTTACCTGAGTGCACTGGGGTCCATGATGGCAGGGGTTCCAGTAGGAGGTGGGCAAATGAGCTTGTCCTCCATGCCTCCGACGGCCATGGGCATCTTCCCTGCCCCAGGGGCCTGAGCTCCAGCGGTAGCAGCAGCAGCAACAGCAGCGCGATCCTAAAGGAAGTAATAACAGGGGGGAAAAAAATGGGGGTCTGCATCACCTATAGAACGGTGCAGCTACTTACTGTAGCTAAATAACTTTAGTAATCCAGTTTAGTTACACATGGAGCTGGGATTTTACCCAGGTCATGCAACCATGTCCCTAACATCGTACTGTTGGCAAGGTTATCGCACGTGTAAAGTCGACGGCGTGTCGCTTGTGGTGCATACCTGTGGATAAGGCGGTGGTGCTCTGTGGGTCTTGTTGTCCTGTTGAAAGGCCCCAATCTCTCCGCCAGACCAGCCAGGTGACACGCTGCCGGCAGCGGCGGCAGCAGCCTCCTTCTCCTGTCTAATGGAGTTCCTCTGCATTTGTTGTCTGATTAAGAATTCCCTCAGTCTCTGGCGCTACAAAAACACAAAGCATTAGATTAGCTCAGCTGATTTGAAAAAAAAAACCAACAACAACCAAGGAGCACAGGGGCACAGAACGATTGTTCACTGGCTTATGTTATGATACCTGTCTGTGCTTTTCCAGCTCAGAGGGGCTAAGGCCTACCAATGCGGGGTCCTGCACCGACGACATGTCAGGCAATTCTTGAGGGCCTGGCAAAGATTGCTGATGAGGCGTGTCCGGGGGGCGGACAGCTAGTAGCTCTTGGGATCCGGTGGGAGGTGGCCCCCTGGGACTGAAGCCGTCTGCCCCCATGGCCTGCTGTATTTGTGGCTGCGGTTGCTGGAGCTGACCCTGCACCAACTGACTCTGCTGCTGGGCTATTTGGTGGCCGCCCATGCCGGGGCTGCGGCTGAAATTGGTTGCTGCTGACGGTTTACCAGAGAGAGGATCCCCCATGGAGTTGTTCGTGGGGTGAGGTGGAGGCACCTGGTTGGGATTAGGTGAGCTTTTGTAACTCGCCTGTCCCTCTGGGGCAACGGAGGGCGGACGAGGGGGTTTGTGGAGAGTAGCAAAATGGTCTCTAGACTGGGGCCTTGACGGCGGCTGAGAGCAAGGGTCTGGGGATTGGAAACGAGGGGCAGCAGGAGACTGGACACTGTAAGCATCGTTGGAGAGGCCACCGGGAGTGTGGGGAGACTGAGAGCTGCCCTGGGACTGCGGGCTAGAGGGCACTCTCGAACATAGTTCCTGTTGAGCTACAGTGTGTCTCTGAGGTCCAAGAGGACAAGTGTCACCTGACTGGGGTCTGGGGGTTAGCGGCGGCTGAGCGTGAGGGTCGGAGAAAGTTTGGGAGGGAGACTGCTTGTAGCCTTCAGAGGGGTGGCTGGGGGACGCTCCGGGCTGGAGTACACCACCCTCCCCTTGGTGCATCCGTGGCGTCATAGGTGCCTTGAATAAACCGTCCCCAGGCTCCAGCATCCCGGCAGGGGAGCCGGTGGATAGGTCAGGTCGTCCGACAGCAGAGGAGCGTGGAGAGGGTGCGCTCATATCAGCCCTGTACTGCCCTGTGCTTGCAGGTGAGGAAACCACTGCAGACGGCGACGGGGATGAACCATATTCCGGCCTTCCCATCCCTTGCTGGCTTCTGAAAGGGTCTCCATAGTGAGTATTGTGCGGCGGCGAGAAGATGGGCGACTCTCCCAGGCCAGCGCCTCTGGAATGAGGACTTTCTGGAGGTCCTAGGGACTCCTGAGAGCCTTGCTGCGATTGTGGTAAATGAATCTGCTGCTGCTGCAGCTGTGATCGGAAGTAGGGGTCAACCTGCTGAGCCCGTCTGGGGGTTCCAGGAGTTCCTGGTTGCATGTCAAAGGGGCCAAGACTGGCTGGCCGTCCCTGAGGAGGACCCTGTGGGCCGGAAGCGGAGTAACCTGAGGAAGAGGCCTGTAAGGAGCTGGCCCCGGCATGGGAGAAGGGCGCGGTTGGGTGAGGGTGAGAATGGGGCGACTGAGAGGGAAGCTTGGCCAAGGGATCTGTCCGGCTTTCTGCTGACCCTGGGGTCTTAACTGGTCCATCTGAGAAAAATACAGAGGACGATCCTGAATCCGGAGGGAAGGGAAATGGGCTTTCCGCGGAGCTGGGCTGGGAAGAGATTGACGCAGAGCCCGACGGCGGAGGGATCTGCAGGTGCAAATTGGGCCGCTCCACCTTCACACGCCCAGGCTCCGTCTTGACGGGTCTGCACACCTGACTCTCTGCCTGCTGTGAGAGGAGTTACACAGGAGAACATGAATCCACTCTGCGGCTCAAAAAAGACACTTGACACTTCCCAACAAAGTGACGCCGATGCTTGAACTCACCTTCTGCGCCTTGTTGATCCTCTGAGCTGCTCGGTTATCTTTGGCCTTTTGCTACAGAAAATAATTAGATATTAAGATGAGAATATGAAAGAATTTAAAACTAAAAATGATTCCTTCTGTCGGTAGCACAGTTCCCTTTAACTTCTAAAACTTCATACATGGAGCAGGCTCAACCTAGATTATCCTAATGCCAAACTGACTAACAGTTTCCTGGATTTGGTCATTACTTCTCTTGAGGCTTTTAGCGCCGAAGTGACGGTAAACCAAGCCATCGAGTAAAAAGAGGAAGAAGAACCTACCAGATATGGAGCCTTGTCAGCAGCAGACACCTTCCTCCAGATCTTCATGATTTGCTTACAGCGACTGGCCCAGTCTGGGACAGGACAAGTATTTAACAGTCGATACGCAACAGTGACATAAACTTTGAAAAAAGCACAACCGCCCGGTCCAATAACGGGTTGCACATGTTGGTTGTAGCGTTTTTCCTTCCACGCTCACCTGGGTAGTCCTGTTTGAGAGTGGGAAAGTTGGTGTTGGCGTAAAGCACAGGGGAAATGGTCGAGAGCTCTCCCAGCTCCTCGTCCTTCTCCCAGCGCTGGAGACTGCGCTGGTTGTAGGACAAGCCGTCGCCCTCTGCCTCGGTGGGCGTCGGTGGGGAGGAGGGCGTCGCTGGAGTTGAGGGAGTGGCCCAAGGGCTCTCCTCACCCCCATCTGGACTGAACAGCCCACCTCGTTCCCTGTACACCATGGAGGGATGAATAATAAGTCAAACGAATGGGCGGGAAATAAAGACAGGATCCATCATCTGCTCCATTATCTGCAGCACTAGCTGCTGCAACTACATATTACAGGCTGTTGTAAAATAAAAGCCATTCAGCAGTGATGGTCCTACCGCATGTCAAAGAACGGTGACTGAGAGAGGCCAGGAAAGGCGTCCATCATTCCAGCTGAGGGCAGGGACCCTGCAAGAGAATTTCCACGCTTAGTCCCAAAAGTCCCACCAGAAAATACAGATTTTCACTTCAGAGAGGTTTTGATCACATGATCACCAGCCGGCTTCCCTACCTGAGAGGAGAGCTCTCTGTGGCAGAGCGCTACGGTTGAGTTCTCCCTTACTGCCCTCCAAGATGGGCTTCATGCACCCCAAAGAGGAGCCATCCGAAACCCCCAGAACCTTCCTGAAGAACTGCTCCGAGTCCTGACTCTCCACCCCTTGCGGAAGACCTGTCACACGGAGACCATAAGCATGTGGGCCGCGTCCCATATCAAATCCGTCACGCAAGTCTCTTCTGTATCCTGTATGGCTTTTACCTTCACTTTTTTCTGCATCAGAGTCATGAGGATCAGTTGACGCCTGGTCCTTCAGCAATGAGGATGGCGCAGAAACTCCTGAAAAATACGTTGGGGGTTTTTTTTAAACCAATATTGGGATTGCCCCATGACCACAACAATACACCATCAGTGTCCAGACAGTCACTTACCTGCACCTTCTCCCTGAGCTTGGGGGGCCTCACCCCCCTCTTGCTTGAGAGGAACATTATCTTCCGTAGCGTGATCCTTTGCCTCCGCTAGTGAGAGAATGAGAGAAGAAAAAAGGTCATGCATCCTGCACTGACTTTTTTTTAAAACTTCCAGTATCATGAATAACTTGCAGCGTTTTTTTTTAGGGTCACAGCTCAAGTTAGCGTTCTTACTCTCCGGAGCAGCGGTTTTGACCCCCGACGGTGCTGGTAACGAAGGTCGGACAAGGCAGGCGCCTGGCCTCTGCCCCGGGGGCGCCATCACGGCCTTCTTACTCAAGTCTATTAGTGTCTTCCCGAAGAACGCCTCCTGCAGCGCATTACAAACATTTTTTTAAAAGGAGTGCGTTATTGACACAAGTGAACACTTTACGTTTCAGAATTGTAAAAAGCACAGAGACGTTGTGAACCTGAAGATAAGCTGGAAACATGTCCTCCAGTTTGCTCTTCTTTCGACCTCGACGTTTCTTGGCCTGCTCCTCACCCTCCGCTGGCTTGGGATCCATGATGTTATCCGTGTCAGGGTGGGGTCCTGTGCACGCAAAGCCACGAAGATCACTTTCCCGAAGTCAAAACTATTTCGGCTTTCTTCAAACAAATGAGGGGTCTAATATCTGTCTTCGTTGTGGCCGTCGGTATTGTTGTCACCAACCTTCCTCAATGGTTCTCTCTATTGGCTGTCCATCTAATGTAGTCTCTCCAGCCAGCTGGGCAAAAAATTCTTTCTTCATCCTAGTGTGACACTTCCTTTGTCGCACCATGAAGCCTCCAATTCCTAGTGATAAATAAAATATTTTGTAGATATTCAGACATCAAGACGGATGATACAAGTTGGGGTCTTCTTCTCCAATTCTGGGTCGCTTACCTGGCCTGTAAGGTTTCCGCTTTCTTTTTTTACTGTCGTCCGTCTCCTCCGCTCCCCCTTTGAGACCATCGCAGTCAGCCATGCCTTCGGGGCCTCCCTCGGCACCACCCTCTCTGTCGGGGCTCGCGGGGTTCTCCATCTTGGGTTCGCACTCCATGGACTCCCCGCAGCCTTTAAGAAGACAGCATTGAATTTGCTCAAAGTCTTTAAGAGGCGCAAAACAGTCCTGAAGAGGAACGCATGAGCAGAGAGCATACTGACCTTTCCCATCGTCCCCTTCACCTTCCACCTCCCTCAGATCCATTCCATCAGGACCTCCATCGCAGCACAACGTGCCGAGACGGGAGCGGCGCTGCCGTCTCTTGTGCAGGGGGGACATGGAGATGCTGCGCAGCAGGGACATACCGGACTCTGTCAGCCACACACCCTCCAACCGGTAGAACTGGGGTTCTGCGGAGTGACAGTTGCATACTGAGTACAGTAAATCGAACAAAGGACACAGAATGGCCTCATGATCATGAACGTGAATAAGCAAAAATCCACTAACCTGGCTCTTTGATCTTTATGGAAGCCATAATGGCTGACTCTACTACTGTGAACAAAGAAGAAAAAAAAAACAGGTAGAGACGAGAATACCTCGTGTGTATTCGTGAAACGGAAAATTTTCATTTCGTCACTTTTAAAACCGGCGTCGTTCTGAGACTTACCCACGGGTTTTGGAACATATGGGGTGCAGGATGTGCATGCAAAGCCCTCATCAGAAGCTTGTTCCACCTCATCCTCTGTGTACAGACTCTCACAGACAGCATGAACCCATCTGCGCAGGCACACAGAAGTACACTGATGCGCATACTTTCCATCGCAAAAATCACACAGCAAATCAAAGATGTTATGGAATAATTCATGACGTGGTAACTGGATGAATAATCCATTCCCCGCTCGTCGTCATTAGCTGGGGTTTCGCGAGCACCTCGCTTTCTGTGTGTGTGTGTGTGCGTGCATGTGTGGTCCTAATGAGTGGCGGCTGCACCCACCGATCGCAGTACTGACACTGCAGCAGCAGCTCCTCCTCCATGAAGTTCTCCCGGCACACTGGACAGGACACCAGGCTCGCACAGGGGCCACAGTGGGTGTAGTTGTTCTGCCACTCACAGTGGAAACCCGGTGAGCCGGAACCGCACTGCACGCAGCACACGCACCTGCGCAGAAACAGCGACACGCTTTTTAACAACCATAAAGCTAATACACGATATAATATATATATATATATATATATATATATATATATAGAGAGAGAGATAGATAGATAGATAGATAGATAGATAGAGAGACAGAGCTGACAAGGAGAGGGATGGGCCTCTGACCGGCTACTGGAGCCTGAGCGTTTTACATAATATGCAAATTTATATGCATTCATTTCCATTTGACCCCAATTCAAAGCTGCAGGGCTGAACGAAACGCCGCGTTCTTAGGTTGCTTTACCATTTGCACTTCCAACCACCCTTGGGTACGGTGTGCAGGGGCGGGTCCAGGCAGTAGGTGTGATAGCTGACGTCGCAGTCATCACAGAGCAGCAGGCGGGACGGGTCCGAAGCCTTTCCGCACATCTCGCACAAAATGCACTCCAAACAGCGCCAGCCCTTGCGCAGCATCGTCTTGGTGATCTAAAAAGCAGATGCAAGGTTTAACGCCTCTGGGTTAACGCAAAATAGTGTTGGGGAAGAGAGAGAATAACATTGTGCTTACTTTGCTATTCACGCAGTATGGATGGTAACACTGGGCACACTGAGCGCAGGCCAGCAGCTGCCCCTCCGCGCCCTTTCCGAAACTGCCGCACACAACACACATATCCTAACGCAGTAGGAGAGAAAAAAAAAAAGAAAGGGACAAATAAGAGAGAGGAAACAAAGAGTCTGCCCGCACTGCGCGGAGAAGTGACAACCGCGGACTCTCGGCACGGCAAATGCCACAAGGTAACGGCGAAAAAATTGCCAAACTGCGGGACGGGCCGTACCTGGAGCAGAACAAACTTATCAGTGTTTGAGAAAAGAACCACTGTGTTCTGCATCGTGTCATCCTCCTCCTCATCTTCCTCCTTACTTAGCCCAGTTTCTGTGGTCATGCTTAGCTGCGGACAAAGGGACAGCGGTTATGACTGTGTTGCGAGAGTGAAAGAACACGGGGGAGCATCTGAGCGGCGTGTAAATCACGGCTCACCAGGAAGGCGTCAATGCAGGAGGCCATGGCTTTGAGGCGTGACCTCCCACCGCGCCCTCTTCCTCCACCTCCGCCTCGAGGTCTACGCTTCCCAGGGAAACTATTGCTTCGCCCCTTAAAAAAACAAAAAGAACATAATGGTTGAACCTGGAGTTGTGTGGGGACAGCGACGCTTGTTCGAGCATTAGCGCTGAACAAATTCGGAGACCTCACCTGTTTGACCCTTGAGCGGCCCGGGGATCCCCTGCGCTTTGCCTTCTCTCTGTCGCTTCTGAGGGGTTCAAAGGGGAGCGAGTCATCAGTCTCAGTGAGCAGGTTATCTGAGCGGCCAGCGGGTACGAGGCCAAGCTCCATGGAGAGCTGAGGATCGGGTTCTCCCGGAGAGCCCAGGAACCCACTGCTGCTCTCGTCTCCGTGGCTCATGTTCGACATCTCATCCAGCAGCAGTTCCGGCTGAACCTCTTGCTCCTGCGGTTCCTGCTTTATGTCGTCGACATGGCCGTCTCCTTTCATTTGCTCATCGTCGTCCTCTTCCTCCTCCTCCTCAGAGTGAGGTAGTAGCCTCCCCTCCACATCCACAGCAGAGAGGCCCTCTTGTGTGTCGACTGATGAAGATCGGAGGGAAGGGAACTCGTGGTCCTGGCATGGGCTTCTCTCCTGTTGATCAACCATGGGCAAATGCTCCGTTTTGTCCAAAGAGGCGGGAGAAGCAGGTAACGTTGGCGTTGGCGCCTTGCTGAATGGCTCCGTGTCAGTCTTTATTAAGTCTGGCGAGGCTTCTGGCTCCTCCGAGGGAGCGGCCTCCTGCTTCTCCACCTCCATACTCTCAGGAGCCTGCTGCGACGCCGGTGCTGGTACTTTTTCAGGATCGCTAGTCTGCGTCTCTGCGGTGGGGTCCTGGGAAGGGGTAGCCGGGTTCTCCTGGCCGGCTGCCTCTTCTGCACTTGCCTCATCGGCAGGTGGACAAGAGCCCTCCTGTTCCGTTGTACATTCTACGTGCGAGATTAAGGAACACCAGTTTATTAATGTTGTCGGTTGGAAATCTATCATTAGTTAGGGCACATTATTGTGCAAATAATAAAGCACTGCTCTGTTTTCATTTTTAAATGTGCATGTCAACAGTGCAATCTTAGTTTACCTGTGGACTCAAGCAGAGCAGCGGGCACCTCTGAAGTTAATTCTCCTGCTGCTACCAGCGGCGGCTCCTCCTCCACGGTGTTCTCCCCAACATCTGCTGTCTCAACAACTGCAGCCTCCACCCCTAGGGCCAAGACAAGTTTACTTATGTAGAAAAATCAACATAAACAAGGTGCATTCTTTTCCTCGTCCAATTAAACCCACTCCCAGCATGTCTTGTAAACTTTGTCTCATGTTTTGCCTTACCCAAGTCCAAGGGCGTCTCTTCGTCAGTCCTGGCTTCCACGTGGCCCGTCTCTGATGACCCCATCTGTCCCGACGTCACACCCGATGACCATGTCGGCTCCTCTGTCACCACATCTGCATCTGTTTGGATTGTCATCTCCACCGAGCCCACGCGACCTTCGGCCTCCTCAGATGCTTCTCTGGTTGGCATCTCTGTTGTGTGTGGTTCGGTGACGGGCTGCTGGTGATCCTCCTTGCAAAGCACGCAAATGCACTTGGCTTCTGGAAGCTCCGCTGGTAGAGCACATTCGCCGTGCACCCATCTAAAAAGGCAGTAAAGATGACGAGATGAAATATTGTGATAACGTCCCCGACCGCAACCTCCAGTGAACACAGTTGAACACACACTGAGCTAACCTGTGGCACATGCTGCAGCACTGCAGGGCAACAGATGGGATGGCGGCTTTGCTGCACACTCCGCACACAGTGCTGCGGTGACGCTGGCAGCCCTCACACACGGCGTAGTTGTCAAACCAATGGGCCGAGCCCGGCAGCACCAGCCCGCGGACCCCACACTCCGTACATACGCGACACCTCTGGCGAAACACAAAGAATTTGGGGGGGAAAGAAATGTTAGCCAAATTATCTCCCAATGTCACGGACAATGACAACACATTCTGACTGGAAGATTCCCTGCCAAAAAAAGTGAGTTACTTTGCTGTCACAGGAAGTTTCCATGGTAAAAAGGCCTCTTATTTTGTACAGTGGTGAATGAAGAATGTGCCTTACTCTGCATTTCCATGGGTCAGAAGGAACAGAGTCCATGGCTGGCTGGAGACAGAAGGTGTGGTAGCCCTTGTCACAGGCATCGCATACCAACATTTTGGTGTCTTCCCCTGGTTGTCTGATAATATTAAGCATGAGAAATGAAGCGTAAGTGAAAAGGGGCTGCCTTAAAACCGTTTTGATAAAAATGCAACATTACGCAAGAGGCTGAGCACAGCATCTGTCTCTTTCACAGGGTGCAGTTTGACTCACCTGCAAGTCTGGCACACTTTACACTCTGGGCACTGCCACCCTGCCCGCTGGATGGGCGTGGCACCAATCTCAAGACAGGCTGCATGATAGTGTTGGCCACATCCCGTACAGAAGAGCAGGTCTGTGAGCTCACCTGCCGAGTCGCACACTGCACACCAGGCCTCTTCACCTGCTGTGAAGAAAGAAGCTACGTAAAAACTCATATTATAAAAAAAATTATATCATATCAGCGCTATTTTTTGTTCATTTCTCTTAGTTGAACATGAAGTCAACAGGGAACGTACACAAAACATGTATTTTCCGAGAGCAAGTAGATTTTGAAGTTGAAAAACATTTTACGGAACACAGATTAACGACAGTTTATTTTTTCAAATGTCATGCAATGATGTCAGCTGACATTTTATGACAACAGAGAGCATAAAAATGTTCAAAGCCTTTGCAGACAGTCTACCGCAGATAAACCAAAATCGTTATGGTTGCCTCACAGGAACTCTGAGAAAGGCGTTAGTTTTGGACTTTCGCACGGAGTCATGGTACTGGCAGCTGGTCATCTTTATGACATGTGCGAGCCTTATACCGTGAGCATGCCCCAAGTAAAGATGTCACAATTGTGGTGACAAAGGTGTCGGGTTTTCTTACCCAACTCCTCAGCCTTGTCTAGGTGTTCTGGACAGAGGAGGACCAACTGCCTCATGGACTGGAAGGATCCACTTGCTGCTGAGCAGGGGAAGTGGTAGAACCGTGAGCAGCCCTCAGCGTGGCATCGAATGGTCGCGCCCAGCCTTTTGCAGTATTCACAAAGCTGCAACAAACCGACAGTAACATGTCAGATTTTGTAAAGGGAGCGTCTGTTAATATACTCAACCCTTACCATATAATCCAAGTTTATGGACCCCATACTTACCCGCTGTGTCCCTGAGATAACAGCCTTGTCCACGTTCTCCAGCTCCTCATTCTCCTTCTGCTTCACTCCCTCCGACCATACTGCACACCAGTGATGAACCCAACAACCCCCTGTTGATTATAAAGCCCAGCGTCAATAAAATATCTAACCAAACCTCAAACGGTACATTGTGTTTCTAGTCGAAGGAACGTGCGAGTCATTTGTAAAAGTAAGAATGTATTGTACACTTCTAAAATACAATGGTATGATGTCCAACCTGAGTCATCAAAGAGTGCTGCCAGACAGGGGGAATCCGAAAATCCAATGGAAGACAGGTCATCATTCCCGGGTTGTGGCAGTGGAGAAGCTGATGGCTTGAAGGTCGGCCGCTCAGACGAAGGCCCAAAATGTCTCAGTTCCCGCTGCCCGTGCAGGCTCCGCTCCACACAATTACAGAGCCCACAGACTCGAATGTTCTCCCTGTACAGTAATAAAAAGGGATTCCAAACACGAGCTGAGTTTCAGTTTTTGTGCTGCTAACAATGAGCTACATTGGGATAAAGACCGCCATGGTATGAATAACAGCCTTTCTGATCTGGGGGAGAACTTACAAAGGTGGGTCGGAAGAGGCTGCAGCAGCAGCAGCAGACATGTCCTCAGCAGCAGGGAGGGCTTTTGAGTCCTCCTCAGAGGAGACAGGCTGCTTTGCAAGGGCACTGTCATCAGCTAGAAAATATAAAATTTTAAAAAGGTAAAAAAAAAAAAAAAATCAGAAAATATCACTTTAAAGCAAACATTGCACAAAACAATGGGAATAAATGGATTTCACCATATCCATAATGACTTATTTGCGGTGAGTAAGATTATACATTTATTATATTAATATATATATATATATTAGTTTATGAAGTGTTTGTTTTTGATTCTGATTTGAAAATTCTTTTTTGTTGTCAATCATCTATGTGCATTTCATTTTTTACAGCAATTACACACTGTGATATTATTCATCTTCATGCAGAACAGTGTACATCCATAATGGATGACATGTGGGACATGTGGGAATTGAAAAAAAAAAAAAAAAAAAGAACACGATACCTGTGGGTTCAGAGTCATTCTCTTCGCAGTTTGATTTCTGCTCGTCCATCCCCCGTACTGATTTTGACCTCCTTGACAGAGATCTGCAATGTGCAAACATAAGCAACATCAACTTGTCAGTGTTGATCAGCAGAACACAGTTATTCACATAGAGAAAACAATCTGAAGGCATTTTATCTCTTAACCGACAGATGGCTAAGCCGCTGATATCAGGTCTCTTATCACTATGAAATTAAACAGAGAGAAAAGATCTGATAATATGAAGGAAAAAAACAGTCGATACTTGAGATTTATGATTAATTTCAAAAGATTTAACAGCTATGCCCTATGCACATGCCCGCTCACCTAAATAAAAAAATGACATTGTTCATTAGCCAACATATTTATCATCTTGAAAAAAATATATAATGCATCTTCCTCAGCCACATCATAATATACACTACCCCCCCCTTCCCACTCAAAAGCACTTCTTCACATCAACACCTACCACCAACAATGCAACCAGCTACATATGGCTGTTATGTCCTCACATTTGCTGATTTCCTTGTTTTAATCTGACTAACGTTAGCACTACTGCAATCGAGCTCTCTCGCGAACTCGTGAAAATAGCAGCAGTGTTACAGTGGACAAATCAAACGGAAACCGCGTTGGCGCTTCAAGTTATTATTTACCCAGTAATACATAATCCAAATCGGTGACAGTGCGACGCGGAAAAGCACAAAGTGATGAAACTAAAACGGTGTTTTCCTAAATAAAACAACCATAAATCGGGATACACAAAGAAAACACAACTTCCGTATGTACAACTTCCTGTTGCAGCGGGGCTCCTTTCGTGCAGAACCTTTGTCGCTGGCATCATAGTTCCGCTATGAAATTTACGCCATAAAGGGGAAAATAATATTGTAAAAACAAACAACACGGGACTGGGCGGGCTCGCGTTTTTCATCCACACTGCTAATTTTGGCAAGACGTATCAGACGTTTAATGTTTAAGTCCAGTACCAGTTGTAACTTTCAAACACGCCGATCGGCTTCAATCCCAAAGCTGCATGTTGTATATTTGTTAATATGATCGTGACGTTAGAAAGCGGACAACCAGGAGGAGAGCCCGTGTGTCCCGATCTAATAGGTTCAAGCGATGATAAATGAGACTTTGAAATATAGATCCGGTTTGAATTCTTGCAGCGTTTCATCAGTTACACAACAAAAATTGTGCCACCGTACTTTGAGAATCATCCTGGAAGCTAACGTTATCACACACACAAACACGCACGCACATTTCGAAATGTTTCGTTTTTATTCTCAGCAAGGCAAAGCTAGAAACAGGTCACGGTCCGCGGACGGTTACGCTCTTCAATCGTTTTTCTGCGCAAGAGTAGCAGGAATCACACAATAACATCAGCGTGTTATTCATTATAACACTAAGCATGTGCATCGGTGTTATGTGCATCTTGTAAAAATGATTTAGGGCTATGTGTACATGTCTGTCCGCTTAAATGGTTCAGGCAAATCTCCCGAAATACAATGCACAACAAACATGCTCTATTAATATGACCAGCACAATACGGTAATGTGACGCTACACGAAACCGTGTTGAGCAAATGGCATCAAATACTATTAACGGCTCAACTGAGATGGACAAAATGAATTTCTCTGTGTGACGTTGACGTTACATCTCTATAATAATGTGTCCGATGGCAGGAACACTTGAGACGCACTCTCCTCTCGGCAGCAAACAAACGTCGAATCAAAGTAGTACACAAACCAACTGGTGTTATATCACAATTGATGGGAATACTTAATAGGCCATGTCTCTAAAATGAAGTTAGTAATGTGCGAAGCAAAGTGATGACATGATGGCTAGGTTAACGTCTTAACACACTGGCTAGCCAAGTTAACGATAAAAGTGTTAACGTTTACAAATCAACTTTCACAGTGGACGTTTTCTTATTTTGTAACGTTAGCCAACAGCAGTCGCATTATGGTTGCAACGACAGGATACAAGCCACTGAGATTTTTTATAGTTTAATAATTGCAGCGCTAAGCACTATTCCTCAATGTAAACACCGACTTCAAAGGGATCGTTCTCTCCAGTAAATAGCCTTGTCCATGTTACAGGAGACAGGCTGATACGGAAAAGCTAACAACTGCCAACGGTGACGTAGCAGCAAAGTGTCCCGAAGAGGTAAAACTGCGATAAATACATTCAGTCTCATTCACAGGAAGACATATGACTAAAAAGGTCAAACGGCTAATGTGTCGACCATACCTTTGACACAGCCAACGCAAAACATATCTCAACCAGAAGTTAGCATCCAGGTAACAGCTAGTTCTCCAGCAAGTAGACTATCCCATCTGGTCCCAGCTAACAGCTAAGCGATTCCGATAGCAGGGCTAACATTACCCGGTCTAAGGTCAGGGTTGGTGTGTCTTTAGGTATGTCTGTTGCAAGAAGTTCAAAGATGACATAATTAAAACAGCTCACCTCACAAAAACAATATCGTCTCCTCATACATCAGCAAAATCCAAACAGCCACACAGCTTCCCAAAATGCTGATGGTCGCTTCATTTTATGTACCGGACTAACGCTGCGGCTAGCCGGCTGGAGGGAGAGTGGGGGAAGTGCACGTCGGCGGAAGGCAGGCTGTGCGGTGGTGCTAGCTAGCTCTTCAACTAGGAGGAAAAGGCTACGGTTAGCTAGCTAACCAGCAAGTTGAGCTTTGTGTCGAGTGGTCGTACACTGTAGGGGAACTACTAAGCACCGAGACAAGCCTTCAACTAGTCCAGAAAAAGGCTCCACGGCTTCCTATAGTGAATCCAAACACTAACTGCCTGCCAGACTCCTTGCTTATGGATGTAGCTTTAAGGCTAACAAGCTAATATTAGCAAGCGTCTGCTCTGTTCTGGAATCTCGCTCGCGAGGTCGTTAAAGCTGTTACAAGTTTAGACAAAATAGAGCTTCCGGAAATTAAAGCCCAAAACTTTGTTGACACGCCTGTAAATATTTTTTTCTTTCAGTTTCTGTCGACTGCAGACACATCTACCTAAATGTGCAGCTCAAGTTTGCATGGGTACCCTTGTATGGGTCACTAGCGTCTCTTCACTTCGCTGAACTGCGTTGCGTCTGCATACGGCTGTTCCGTCAAGTGACTAGCCGCTGCTAGCAGCGCTAGCTAATAACAACTACGTCAAAAATTAATTCATGCAAACGAACGGACAATAATCGTGTTTTTATACTCGATACTTGTGAATTGTGTTGACAGTTCGAGTTCGGCAATGCATGGTAATGTGCGGTGTTCATCATCTGGCACGCAGCACAAGATTTTAATATGGAGAGCGCGGGCCACTGAAATATGGTGGATATTAGATATTATGTCATTAGATTTTCGGATCGAAGGAAGCCATTTTTCATTAGATTGTTCCGACTGTAAGAACAAGGCAGCTATGACATGCCTATGGATGAATGCCTTTTGATATGTTGCGATCGGCGGCGATCTAACTGAGTTCAATACGGTTCATATTTCGTGGTGCAAACCCATTTCGTAATTACCATTACAAATAGGGACTGATTGCTTATCATGGCTGTTAATTTCTTATTCTTCATATTCCTCTTCTTCTGCAGTTGGCTTGTGTGTCTGAGAACCGCCGGGAAGCGCACTCGTCGATCACTTGAATTTCCTATAATCTGAAATAAACCTCTATCAGCAGGTACATTTATGACTGAAACAAGCCAGTCCACTATAAGTTGTTTATTTTGTCTTGTTTTAAGGCTGTATGGTTATACCCTATCGATTTGCCCAACTTGTAAAATTCTGTATTTTGACAAGGGGACAAATGATCAAACTAAAAGTGATCAGACCTTAAATAAAACAAGACTGTGTTGAAAACATGCTCAGCCATCCAGCATACACGTAGGCTGCATTTTACAATCCTGACAGCCAAATAGTCAATTATGAGTAGATGATTTCCCCCCTTATTTTAATTATTAATTATTCGTTCATGTAATGGAAGATTGAATCTGGTCTTCGGCTAAGGTTAAGCAGCAATCACAATGTAACTGTGGGGGAACATAGCACAGATCCTGTAGGAGTGGGATTGGGTTGTTGGCCTTCTTTTGGCTCCTTATCACTGTGAGAAAATCACAGTGGCATGGATGACCCAGGAAAGCTAAGTTCAAGAAAGCTGCTCTGAGACCCTGCACAATTCCTCAATTGTTAGTTGTGAGTGGGACTACTATACTGAGTGACATACAGACAGATTGTTTTTAAGAAAACTCTCAAACCCATTAAAACAGTTGTTACGCAGATAAGTGAAAGTTCTCCCACAAATGCATGATATTGAAGCTTTTTAACTATTTTTCATGAAGTGTGGCATAGCCCCAAAAGTTCCTGCAAATCCTTTTGTTAGTTCTTTTTAATTAAGCTGACAGCCTCCCCATGCCATCTTTTCTTGGTCCACAACCAAAGGCCTAAAGCAGACAAAACACGATAATGCTTGATTTTCAATGGGAGGATCCCATCAATTTACAGAAAATTAGGTTGGGTAAGGTCACAGGTTATACAGTTACTGTATATCTCCCATCTTGCCCAAGAGCAAAACTCTAAACTGTTACAGGTAAGCAGATTACTTAGGCTGTAATTCAACACTTAAGTATAAGTCACTGAAGAAAAGAGCATCTGCTAAATGTCACGAATGTGAAGGTATTGTTAGTGATTTCACACAAATGCCTGAGAGCTCATCTGCAATGCATTGTGTTCTCTTCTGTAGGCGATGAGCAAGCATCTGCTGTTTGTGTGTGTAGGGGGTGATCTGCAGTTGACCTTGCACTGTATGGCATCTGTGTTCAAAATGTGCACCTCAGGGCTCAGATGATCCCTCGGAAGAGAGACATGTTACAAGAATTCTTATCTTATTGCCAGGGTAAATGCAGTTGGCATTATAAAGCTCTGTGCAAATAAATAAAACATAATCTTTCAAGCGTCACCCAAAATTATGAATGTTTTGGTTGTAATAACACATGAGAGATGAGCTGCAACTGTTGTGTACCCAAAGGATCCGGTGAAGGGACCAATGATTCTTTTCATAATTATCAAGAGCTATTTGCGTACACAGACCCAAAATGAAGCCACGTGTGAACACAGGTATAAAATGGCTTTTTGACAGACTTTCTTGACCTGTTAAATGATTGCTCAATCTAAAGAAATAAAGAGGTTTACATCAAGTTAAGCCGTAGCTTTTATCTAGATTACAGGCAATAAATAATTTGGTGTGAGGTGTTTGAATGATTGAGAAAATCAGCCTAAAGAAAAAATGCTGAAGTTTCAATTATATACAGCATGGCTTGATAAACTCCACTGTCTGCCATACAAAAATACTGACCCATTTATTTCTCGAGGTGTGACGTGAGGTAAATTGTATTATGTTTGGGAAAATGTCCTATGGCACTCAGTTTTTTTTCATTTTCATTACAAGGCCATGAAAAATCCCTAATGATGCACCTTTCTCTTTTAATGAGTGCCTCATTAAGTATTAAAACAACAACAACAACAGCAATGTTTTGTTCAAGCCTGATGACACTGGGCTGTATTTTTTTTTAAAAGCAAGTAAGTCTTCAGGTAATGTGTTAGCTTCTCTGTGTTTGAATGCGGGGTGTGCAGGTTTTCATTTTGAAAACAGGTTATTACTGGTCCCCCTGACAGGATTAGTTAACTCCACATTCAGCTTTAGCAAGATTGGATTAGATTTTGGGGTGGGGTGGGGGGTGGGGTGACACTGGTTGGAAGACAGTGACTGATTGGCCAATGGATGTAAATAGAGGATGGTATTAGGACACAAGTCCTCTGCCATTGGCCAGTCCATAGAGCAGGGTGCTTTCCCATCTGCCTCCTGCATCTCAAGGATAATCCCCTAGAATACCTCCACAGATGTTTACAACACAACATAAACCAGAAGAAGAGAATGCTATGTGCAATTTCTTACAATTAAATACCTTTAAAAATGGGTTGGATGACATAGGGTGGAGTTCTCCATTCACATATTTGCTGCATTGTACTGTAAAATGGGTTCCTGGCAAATGTTAAAAACTGTCTCATTGTAGATATTTGATTAACAAAAAAACAAAATCAAATCAGGGCATGTTAATATACAGTTTATAATTTAGAGCAGTAATTATGGGTATGGGGAAATGTGGGAGATGAGATGGAATGAATTTCACAGGGATTATATCAATTCCTCCACAAGGGGGTGTATAACCCTGGACTTCTGGTCTTCAGTATACCCCTCAGTCCCTGCACATTATTATGAATTGTTGAAAGGCTATTTTACAAAAATAGACAGTTAAAGTGGATGTCAAGATTTACGGTGCAAACTGATACAAGTGTGGAGCAAAGATGGGCTATAACAAATTAAAACGTTGCAAACACAGTGTAAGGTGGAACACCCCTTGCATAGCACTTGTGAAACTGAACAGTGGATATTAATGAAGTTGTCTCCTGAAACCTGATAACCCCCTTTTGAAGTCTGTGATAAAGTCAAAGCGCTGGCACGGTGTGGGGAATATTAAGTATGTCTGGGCTTTTTATTGACCAGTCAGCCCCTTAGACTGGATTTCCAGAGGGATTGGACAGTGTAACATGCATAATGCTCAACTACATTCCCTGGAAATGGTCTACCAGGGAAAGCAACTCATTTACACCCATTAACAGCAGCACAACAGTTAGACCACTGCCAGGTGTATTGAATAACATTGATTATGTTGTTACAGTGGCACCTGTCAAGGTGTGGGATATGTTAGGCAGCAGGTGAACAGTCACTTCATGAAGTTGATGTGTTGGAAGCAGGTACGGTGGGAAAGTGTAGGATCTGAGGGACTTTGACAGGGTTCTAATTGTGATAGCTAGACAACTCGGTCAGAGGATCTCCTCAACAGCAGGTCCTGTGGGTTTCCAGTATCCAGTTAGTTAGTACCTATCAAAAGTGGTCCAACGAAGGTAAACCAGTGACCTGATGAAAGCTTAGTCAAGATTGAAGGAAAAGTGTTGCTTTATAAAATAACATTTTAATTTGTTTGATGACATGAAAACATGTGAGGACATACAGTACATGGGGTGGGATTATTATAACAAAATGAAACATTTATATATTATGATTCAGAAAGTACAAAAATAAAGATTCTATTGTGGGAAAAATCATTCCAATCCCATTAGAATAATATATATTTTACATATATAACTGAAATAATTAAAAGAAATAACGATGTACAAATATACTATGATACAGTCATTTCGATATTGCCATTTTTACATCAATGTTCTCAGACAATCTGTCTATACGTATAATCATATATGTTATCATGATAGATTATAGTACAAACAAAAGTGAAAAAACAAGCAAGCAGTTCCATTGCCTTTAATTTATTGTAGAAATGAACAGAAAGTGTTAGTGTAAATGTATCAAAATTGCAGTACAACATGTATGATGTCGATAATTCTAGGCTTTTAAGGATGAAATGAGCTGGAGTCTAAAAAGATGTGTCCAAAACTGTACAGTAATCTAGCATACCAGTGCACATCGGATGTCTGTCTCTGTAAAAAATGCTTCCCTTTGCTTTCCATCCTCAGAGGTTCACTCAGATTGTCTTGTTTGTTCAGAATACCATTATTCACATACACACCTGCTTTGTCCTTTGTGGCCAAAGTGCTATAATGAAGTGGAGTCTTAGTGCAAGCTGTTTCACCCTCAGTGGTCGGCTGTTCTTCTGTCGTCTCCCCCCAAAGTAGCCGGTTGAATGCGGAGAGGAGTCGCATGGGTCCAAACACCCAGTGGGTGAGTCTGTGTTGCTCCACCAGCGCATAGCTGGATGCAAGCACTCCATCAACAAACAAAGTTCCAGCTTCTGTCAAGGGCGCATACACTCCTCTGCTCTCCTCTGCCGAAACTGAGACGATTCGAGATGGACGTACGTGACCCTCTGCTGTATGGACGAGAACGCAGTCTCCTATTTTGGCTCTGCTAGCAAACTTAGCCTGGTACTCACTACTGTCGAGTCTGCAATGGGGGGCTAAAAAGACCAAGTGATGGGGAGTGAGGGCCAATGTATGGCCATCCTCTGTCTCCAGAGACAGAAACGTAGACCAGCTCTCTTGGTCCCGGTGAAGAAACAAGATGACTTCGCTGAACACGACTTGGCCTGTCCCAGACAGGGCCATGACTCTGTCACCGGGAGCCAGCGATGACAGGCTCTTCTGCCCCCCTCCAGCTACAGTCACCCGGGCCCAGCCTGGGAAACAGCCACCTTTTTCCACTGCAACAGAGTGATCTGCAGAAAGGTCAGAAAGCAGAAAACGTCAAAATGACCAAACACAGATTATGTTCTTTTTTGTCTTAAATTTCCTGATACACCATACGGCAATCCAACGACATTTGACACAGCGAATAGCATGATCTTCTACCAAAGCTCCCTCTTTAAACCTACCGGCTTTTACCGAGCAGTGGATATGATATTTGGACTCATAGTGGACCCAGTCAAAGCCGGCCTCCACAGCCAGCTGGGCGAGTAGCCCGTACTTCTCAGTTTCTCTGTCATCAGTGGTTATATCCACGGCCCGGCCTTCGTAGTGCAGGGAGCCAGGAGGATGGTGACCGTCCTCGTCCCAGGCCTCCGTCACACGTAAGTGTACCCCTGGCCACTGGTTCATCACTGCGATGGCCAACCTGTTCAAACAGTCCTTGCATCGCTAAAACAGAATGAGACAGAGGGAATGTTTTCAGTTTGGATCAGTGTTACCTGATGAATTTAACAATATATAACAAACCAGAAACCGCAGTACAGAAATGTACAAATAGATATGTTTGAGGTCATTTAGAAAGGATTTCTTCCTCAGATACAGTTGTCTCCCAGAGGGCACTGACAACATGAATATAATACAATTTCTACACTTGGTATCCAGCTCAAATTTTCAGTGTGGTTCTTTTAGTTATTAGGATATTAGGTCATTTAAAAAACTATAATTTATCAAGCTGAAAGGCTCAGAAGTGGAAAAAAAGATTCAATAATGTATTTGGAAAGATTAATAAGCAGATTCATTACTGGGTTTAGATTAAGTAAAACTGAATCCTAATCTCTATTTTGGGATAAAACTGAAAGTCACAACCATACACACTCAGCACTATTTATATGTAGGAATATAAAGTGTATTTATAAGTCATTTTTATCATAAAGCCTACATGAGTTATTATTTCGCCCTTTAAATGTATTGTTGTAGCCTGTTGAGGAAGGAGGGCAGGGTTGAGTCTGGCGGCTGGCTTTTAATCATGGGTAAAAATATTGTATCATGTTCATTAAACACTTTTTCTCTTGCATCTTTGGATTCTTACTTCAGAACTTTAAAAAAAGAGACATAATGAAGAAAACAGGTTCTCAGGTTAATTTCAAGACAATAATTATATTTTTAGTGAACCCGGTCTGCAGCATGTTCAATGTTCAATGAAAAGGCATGCATCAACCAAACTCAGACAAGTGACACTTGTAATCATTTATTAAGGGGGCGGGGGGGGCACCTAAGAAGCCAAGAGTTATATTCATGTGACTCTGCACCTCAGTACACAGCACTGTCTCTGGCTCCCAGGTTAGGATTGACTGTCTGCTGGCATTATCACACGGATCCGCCTCTGCCCTGCTAAAGTCCATCGCCATCACCATGCTCAAACAATCAGAGTACAAGAACAAAGCTACTGTAGCGAGTTTGGCACATTCCTTGGCCTTTTCGACAGGGTGACAGAATAATCAAGGCCATTCTCTGCCTCTGGAGATTGTTCCAGGCATGAGTTTCTCTATTTCACCCCTGAGACATTTGATCAGAAATGTGCACGTGACGCTCAACACCCCCGTGGGCCGTGATATTACAGACTGTCAGCATTGTCGCAAAATATCAGGCTGAAAGATGATGAAGTCAGCATCCGAAGTGATACACTCATCATCATCTCCTGAGCATTCATTCACTTGTGATTTGTGACCTAAAATTGATTGAATAAAGCTTATCTTGCAGCTGATTTTTTTGGGGAAAAAAAGAGGGTTGGGAGAGAAAGTGATGACAGTGCGAGATGGGAAGAGGAAGAGTTGGGTGAGAGGAAAGCGGTGCAGCGGCGAGTTGAGGCTGAGAGAGGGCAGAGGGAAGAATGTATGGGCATGGACTTGGGAATGTGACACCAAGAGTGAGAAAGCGAGAGAGACAGAAAACAAACTGGGTACATTTTTCTCGCAATGCCATTCAAGAGAGGCGTTTCATTGTCGGAACTACAATAGTCGCTTTTCCAACGGTGCCATTACTTCAGCAGGCGGGAATTTTGTATAGGCGACCCCTCCGAGTCTCCAAATGACGCACAAAGAGCGTCTTTCAAATCTGGGCAAAAGAGGGGCACATGCACACATACACACTCTCACACTGGGCATCACAAGGGCACACATATACAACCGCAGATTTCCATCACAAGAAATCACTCGGGAAGGGGAAGGAACACAGATTCAAAATGCTAAACAATCACAGAAAGCCGCAGCATCCCAAACAGAGCCACATCCGAGTGTCACGAAACCCTGTGGCATTCAAAATATTTTGTCCAAAAGTTGGTCATCTCCCTGCCCAGATCTCAAACCCTCTTAACCAATAATTGTCTTTTTTTTTTTTTTTTTTTAGGCATGAAATTTGGATACCTATATCAAATAAACAATTAGGAATTCAAGTTCCAGGTGCCATGCCTGGATATTTCTCCTGGCAGGCACACTGAGAACCTGCCATAGGAATAGTTTTATTTCCAATAACAAAGGCTTTGGTTAAAGATTAAAAGGAAGTGTTCCTGGAGGAGAACTCTTAAGGGGTAGTGTTGAATTACATCCTGATCTTCTTATCACAAGTAAAAGGGAGGGGAAAGCTTGGTTAAAACTTACACACTCTTGTGTTGAACATTTGTTTGTGTGTTAAGAGCCCTGTCAAGGGCAGGCAGTGAAGAGTACAGCAAACAGTGAATGAGGTCGCAAGGTTTTTTTTGCTTTGTTTTCAAGGTGCCATGCTGCACTTGAATTTGAGTATGACTTGCAAACTGACGTCTGCCCCTTCGTGTGAATGCGATTAATCCGTCATCTAGAAGAAGGATTGTCCAGAAAAGGATCAAGAGACAGTGAATGCGTGAGACCAACCTAAAGTCAGTCTGCAGTTGACTTATCAACAGCCATCAGGTATGTCAGGAGTAAAAGGAAAGTGATTTAGTGAATCATCCCATTCAGCAATGGCCTTCTAACCTGAGATAGCACACCAGTCTCACCTTGGTCATGAAGCGGTCTGCGTTGGTGTTCTCCTCGTCTTTGAAGACAATGTCTGGGTTGTAGTTGCACACGAGCTCGTTGAAACGCTCGGAGTTGCGCGTGATCTTGCCCTCCGCTCTCCCGCTGGCCCCGAGGTTGTTTTCTGAGAAGTTGGGGGAAAACTGCTTGTAGTGCATGGCTGTGAGCTTCCTGGGCCTGGAGCGAATGCCGTACCCGGGGCCCGTCCGCATCCCTGCACCAGCCACATGCAGGTCCAGGCAGCAAGCAGGCCAGGCTGCGCCAGGCGGGCCCACCAGGACTGCTTCATTGGGGAGGGTTGGGGCTGGCAGGAGTCAGTGGCTCACAGTGCCTGTGGTGATAGCCCAGTTCCAGGTGTGTGATAGCACGTGAATGAGGATCAAATCTCGGTCCATTCCAAATCATGGAGTATCAGTGCTGATATTTTTTTTTAAATCACAAAAACATATTAAATGTTGAGAAACGTTGGTACTTCTTTCACTCTTTGATCATACAAAGAGCTTCAAAGTACACAGACTCTAAGTTGACTGTTTTGATGATTGACTTGACCAAAAGCTACAGCTCAATGAATGACCTGATTGGCTCAAATCTGAAGTTTCTTAAGTCTGAAGGTTTCTGTCCAGAGTTTTCACCAAGAATCGGCTGCTTCTAAGTCTCTTGTGACCTGAAAGTCATCTTCAGACGTCCTCCGGAGGTACCTGCCTCGACGCAGGTGTTTGCTTTTTGTGGTCTTTTTTTTCTTCTCACTTACCGCCTCTCTCTCCTCCGCCGCTGTTCCCTTGACGAGAGACACGAAGCGACGCGCGGCGCCTAAAGCACGACGGCTCCCCGACTCCCCGCAGTTCCTACCTACGCTCCTGTGGCGCTCTCATCGTCTTTGCCCATCCAGAAATGTCCGTGTTGAGATTTTTTCCTTCCCCCCCCTTCTCCTTCTCTCGCTCGTCCACCGTCTCCTGTCGCGGTGCAGCGCTCCTGGCCACCTTGCACCAGCCATTGGGTCTTATTAGCGTCCGGACAATTCTGCCCTCCCTTCCTCTGCGCGCTCCCACTGCGGCAGCACACGCCTCCAATTCAACCCTACAAAGGACATATGATTAGTCTACTTATTTTGACGTGATGGGACGCCCCCCCCACACACACACACACACCTACACCTTATTTAAACACTTTGAAGACAAAATAAAATTCTGCCATAGCAAACTGCAAAGTCAATGCTACAGCTCACCCTGAATTCAAAAAACTTTTGGGACGTGATAGTTTGATTTAGATAACAACTTTATGATGCATTTTATGTATATAGTAGAGTATAGATATATAGTTGAAAAACACTCTAATGACAACTGCACATCTTTGAAGCAGCATTGCCCTTGTTTCTGTTTTCTGATCCCACCCATCAGAGTGGATGGGTCAACTGAGATGACTGTACTGTGAGTTATTAATAAAAAAAAAAAGTTGAAGGTGACTGTCCAAGAGGGAGCACGAGTGTCCAGCCTTGACACCCCTGACTGTGACTTACAGTGCCGCCTTCCTGTGTTTGGGGAGCCGGACTGACCCCCCCTGAACCTAGTGTACCCAAGACCTCTTGACTGGAAACACCCATTATTTTTATCCAGCTCTGAACAATAGCTGGGAGAGTCATAAAAATGTGTCCGATAATGCCAAAGAAAAGGAGCACAAAAAGAAAGGGGATCGTTGTATCTCAGGCGTCTGACATCTGTAATCACATACGGAAGCTTGAATTAATGGCAGATTAAGGGTCATAGTGTGTCACCATCCCATCTCTGGCTTCCTGGAACACTTGAGGACTCAATGCATCACAGCCAGTTCCGCCACAGTGACTTTGTGTCAAAATATCTTTGGCCCGCTCGCAGCAGAACTGGCCAAGTAGCTACTGTCTGGAAGTTTAGAGTTTTGTATTGTTTATATCTTCATGGTTTGCCATGATTGCATCCTAAAGATGCTTCATGACTAAATCACACAGAAGAATTCTTTGAAGAACCTTTGAATTTCTCATACTGTGCTCGATCTCAGAGGCACTAAAAAATAGCTTTGTGTAGAAATGAGGAACAGGTCACCGAGCTCCACACTGACCATGGAAAGGCATCCTTGAGAGGGACGTTTGCATAAGATCCCAGGATGTTGTAGGGAGGGGTGGCAAGGCGAAGCTGCATCTTCCTGTCCTCGCGATAAACATGGAAGAAGGCTCATGTCTGGCCCAAGCAACACAGATGAGAGATATCAGTCCTCGTAACAAACGCAGGGAATGTCTCAATCAAAAAAAGCAACAAACACTTTCATATCTGCAATTACCCGCACCAATGTTTCTTTTCAAAGCTTTACAAGAGGAGAGATTTTCATCTGACATGAAAGGGAAAGGAAGGAAGCAAACATCTACGGGATGGAGATGGAAATAAAGTCATTATTATTAGTTTTTATTTTGGTGCCCTCATCCCCCCTGCTTTCCCCTGCCTCTCCCTACCTCCCTCTGGCTCTTAGCATTCTACTCCCCCATTTCAGGATGGGAGTACATGGCTGGATGAATGGTTGGGTTTCCTGCAAAGCCACGGCACAGAAAATGAGATCTTTCCTGTCTGAGTTAGACTACCCTGCTTTGTTCATTCCAAATGGAAGCCTGTGCTTACACCTGAGCTGGAGGCCAAACACAGTGTGTACCTTAAAGCCTTCGTTTGTGGAGCTCTTGGTGAAAAACAGACACTAGAAGCTGGCTCATAACTGGCAAATACTGCTCGTATGCAATGTGTGACAAAAGATGAATTTGCAAGCTCTTTTTTTTGCTGATACATTTTGTTATAAAACAGAAATTGGGTTTTGAAACAATGCTGGCTTTCAAGTGTTTGTCTTGTCTCTCGGCGCTGAATAGACACTCTGCAGGATCCACTTCCTCAGATGGAGGCCGTTGGAAGGGTTGTCAGGGGGAAAAGGAAAGTCAAGGAACTGACACCTAACTACCTCCCCTCCCCTCCCAAACACACACACACACACACACACACACACACACTGGTCCTTTCTCTCTGCCCACCAGTGCACCGCCCATTCCACTGTCTCTCACCGTGTTATCAGTGCAGGAAGAGGTAGGGTGGTGCATTCTGATGTGGCTGCACACACTGGATGATTCTTGGCTTATGTGTTATAACTATGTGTCATAAGTTAGGTGCTACGCTTAAGCCTAAATGACACACTTCATGCTGCGTGTGTTGTGGTGATTTCAGGTGCGCCACACAAAGTGATGTGAAAAATGTACACGAATATGTCGAGTCCAGATTTAAGTTGCCTCGCTCGGCCTTGATATGGGTATTTGAAAAAGAGAACCAGTGAGCTGAAGTTGAGGCGATGCTGCACTGAATTGGACAATAGACCGAGAAGGGTGGAACTTCCTGGACCCAGACGAGCAGGTCAAAGGTCAGGTATGATGCTATACCTTGTTTTGTAAAAAAAAAAAAAAAAAAATATTTACATTGTAAATGTCGCCTGCTGTATGTTCACAGAGCTCCCTATTAAATTGTGATATTACAGGTTTCACAGTAAAAATCCCATTACAGCATTCACTCGCAGTCAGTGAAGCGCAGGCCCGTGCCAGTCAACCGTGTGAAGCAAGTGTGCCGTGAGTGTGCGGGCAGGATGGCGGGCAGCTATGGCAAACGGACAGTATGACCCATTATCAGTTGATTAGAGAGCAAGTCTCGCCTTTTCCTGTGAGCGGCTCTGCATTTGCAAGCGTAACAAGAGGGGATAACAGCCCCTAATGCACTTTGGCATGAACTTCAGACAGCCGACTGTCAGGAAAGCTAATCTGTGTCTTTTCCCCCCCTTCATTCTTATGTTTTGACAATAAAGATAGCCTATCTCATCCCATTACAAGCTGCCCGTCTCCTGCCTTGTCCCCGATACGCCCGACAACCAGTCCAATAGAGTGCGTTACCCAATGGGACTGCTGGGACACTTTGATTGCACTGCTATCAACCCTTGATATTTTGCTGCAGGGAGAGGTGCTATACTAATGTTTCTCCAGCCCAATCCAAGGATACGACCGACACGTCGGGTTGCTTCGCGGTGTTTGCGTGTGTACAACATGCCTCTACCGAGTAAAAAAATGATCAAATCCGATCTGCTGCATTTTCCTCAAGAAGCCAAAAAAGCTTAACGCACCATTGGCACGAACTGTGCACCATTTCTCGAAAATGTAACACGGTGTGGTGTCCAGATGGATTTTCAGCACAGTCGTGGTATTGTTTCTTTAAAGTCAAGGAGAATTTCAGTCAAGGGAGTAGGTGATAGGACTTGTGCTTTGGCACAGATTAATCTTACATTTTACTAGAGGAAGGCTTTATACTTACTCGCCATCACTCAGCAGCGCCTAAGTATTGTTGTTAATGTGCTTCCCAAGTCATATCCGAAAGGAAAATTGTGAATGACGACTGTACATTGGATTTCTTGAATTGTTTTGTGCGCTCTGAGTCACCACCTCTTAACCCCACCACCGACAGCATCAGTCTGGGTCTGTTCAATCTTAAACAACACTAAATGACCCCTTTTCTTTCAAGGCGCACTCCAAATGCACTGACCTCTCTCTCACACAGACACACACACACCTTGTATGTGGCTTATGTGTCACTTCCTCAGAGGGTAACCAGTCGCCAGATGTGCAAGTAATGTTACGGCGACATTTGAGTTCATTTCCTTTGAGCAAAGGAAACACAATGCAAAACAAAACCTAAACCAAATAAGCTCAATTAAAACATCCAACAAAACAAAACAAGAAATGCAAACAAAAATCAAGAGGGAGAAATTAATCAGAGATGGGGTTTTTTCTTGAACGGACTTCAGAAAAACGAGAGGAGGAAATGAACAATAGGCAAAGGAAAAGGGGTGGAAGAAAGGAGGTGGGTGGTGGTGAGGTAAAGGAGCGAATGTGAGTGAATGCCGCTTCTCCTCCTGATTTGCAGGGCTTTTATCTGGCGCTTGCATCGGAGCGGGGAAAGCGTGGGCCACGGCTGTAGTGGCGTCGCGGCTGGACACCGCTGACAGACAGGCCAAAATATGGCTTTTTTCTGCTGCTGATTAAAGAAGTGCAACAAAAGGGTGGAGGGACGTGGAGGACAGACGCCCTCACCAGTCACCCACGCACACCCACCGCAGGGCACATCAGATCGCTCACAATGTAATTACTTTTCATAAAATGTAACAAACGGCATCAAAGAAGCCATTTACAGGAAACGCTGCCCAACAGGACACAAAGACGTTAAAAAAAGACAGACAATTTATTGCTTTCTCCTTGTGAAACAATGACAGTTAAAAATTCAGTTTTAAGAAAATCTGAAACATCAGAGCATTTCAAAAGTCAACAGTAAACACATTGTTTTATCTTTGAGAACAGCTCCAAAGACTTTTTCTTTGTCTCAACTCTGCATCACATTCACCATGTTTAAACACCTGTTAAAAATCCTAAGAGTAGTGACTCAACGTGTGAAATATGAAGCCCCGAATGCCCATAAATAACGGTACAACAGCACGTCATCAACTTTGTTCCCCACGAACCAAAATAAATTGCCAGAAAAAGTGACATGAGTAAAACCTCCAAGTGCTCCATATATAATACATACTGTATAATAACTGAACAGAGATGGAGGATGGTGTTGGGTTTGAGAGACACTGTCCCCTGCTGGTCAAACCAGCAGCTTTTAACCTGCTGATACAGCAGCGATAGACAACGGTGACACGGGCTCACCAACACGCTGGGCGAGACGAGATGCAGCCGACGAACCACGACAGAATTCAGGTTATCAAAACATAAAAGGTTACGCGGGTTGATTGTCTAACTCGCCTTCTGAGAATAGCAAAAACTGTTGTAAGCTTTCACCCGATGTTCAACAAGGAGGAATGAGACTAAAAAAAAGAATCTACTTCACAGAAAATGAGAGCATAAACAAAGTGTGCTTTTTTTGTTTTTACTTATAAAATATTGCACTTCCCCACACAAATTCTTAGTAATTCACAGTATGATTGGTCTAAGGCGGAAGGTTCCCATTGAGTGTCATGTGGCATTCAAAGGTCTTGCATAAAACAAAGAAAAGCTTTCTTTTTCTTGTGTTTTTGTAAATTGTAGACTACTGTCATCTTTGAAAAACTAAAAAAAAAAACCCTGTTCCATAACAGCAACACTGAGACTGCTACCACACTTATATATTCCCTGTATAACCTGTGGATCCCCCAGATAGAAAAAAGGTACGCCGTGTCCTCTGTGCACCCAATAACAACTTCCTCTCATTTACTGACACAACGCTGGTGCAGACTGGGCCGCCGAACACATGGAAGTAAGATTCCCAATCTTAAAATAGTGGTACAACCTGAGAGAGGAAAGCGTGGGGAAGCCACGAAGAAAGAGAGAGCGCTCAATCGACCTGAAGCAGGAAGAGGAAATTATGTCACAGCGACAATGTAATATTTCAAAATAACTCTGCTGACTTTCACATGTGTCAACAGAACAACGGCTACCCAAGGAATCCTCTTTTATAAAAGGCATCAGATTTGATTTGGGGGTGGGGGGGTGGGGTGGGGGTGCGCTCTGTTATTGTCCACTACAGCAGGACTGCCAACATGGCAGTAATCCATTTTCTCCTTGTTCCAGTCTTAACCATGACTCTGCTCACCACTTGTGTCTGTGCTTGTCCTTGCAGTCAAATAACCGCACACATTTTGGAGCCTCACAAACTGGTCATTACACACAGCTTTAAGGAGAGCTCCATCCGGACAGACGCAGACCGACCCGTCGCCTTCTCCAGTTTCTTCACTCGAAGGCGACCTCAGCGACGCGCCGACTGCCAAAGGGACTGAACTGCAAATGCGTTTGATCCAGTAGGAACGCATTTGAATCGGCTCAGTTTCTAAAAGGTTTGGAAAGGCAGCGGGTCAGAGGAGCAGTCACTGGATTTTAGAAAGCCCACTGGCCAGGAGGAGTCTGAAGGGGACGGTGGAGCGTGACACGGTTAAAGGCAGCCTGTGGAGACCTGTAAAAACAGAGAGAGGCGAGAAGGACCTTCACAAACACAGTCACAAGATGGAGCGCGCAACTCGCAAAGCGAAGAAAAACTGTGGTTTAGGTGAAACGAAAGTCTATTAATCACAGAACAAAAGTAAGCTGGGAGGCAGTGGGAAAGTGCGAGAGAGCTGCCATGGTGCAGAGATGCTATCTGTCCTGTGAGGAAGGGGATTGCGTGTATGTGTGACTGCGCCTGGCTTGTCCATGCTCTGAGCGCTTGTTTGTGTTGGGTGGAGGGTTAGAGGGCGTGTGTGCTGCGAGGGGTCTGGGGCGGTGTGCCTGAAGGTCCCCAAGGGGGACCTGACTCTCGTCTTGTCCCTTTACACTTTCCTGGTTGAATTGTATTCTTTCTATCTGAGGAAGAGAGTCCAGCCCACTGGGAAATAGGGCCAAAAGGTGGGACAACTTATGACACGGCTGTCCAAGCGCTAACAGTTCCAGTGCAACACAATGAGACACAGACGGACGAAACGTGCGGATACAAACCGCTTCCGTCTCGCTTTATAAATTCAAGAATGACAGCAGACTGACCGAAGGCACGGATGAGCTCCCTCTGAACTGCCCAGGTGACGGTCTTGATCAGGGAGGCAGAGGTGAGACCGGCAAACAGCATGTTGTACAGGAAGACGATGTAGAAGTTCCCCAGCCAGTTGTACCGACCAAAGTCTCCCAGCAGGTCGAAGCGGGTGATGCCTAGCACAGGAGAGGCCGAAGAGAAGGGCAGCTGCAGTATTCGTGGCACACACGCGCCCTCTTGTGGGCGTTGCTAAAACTACAAATTAAATACTGGATGCTGCGTCCCACATTCCATCCTACATAGTAAGTGTGCACAGTTTGTACTATACACCCATTATCAAGGTTTACAGTTACAGTACTGTTACACAAAAGAGAGAGGGAGCGGGCTCTTCTTCCAAAAATGTAGCTTATGTCTTTACGTTTTCCATCTTCTTTGAACTATCTGACTAGCATCCACCGTGTACTCAAAACCTGCTTGGCATTAGAGCGTAGAATGGAACTGGGATGACTACGCATCGGCCACTGAATGCCGCATCCTTACCGAGTGTGCGTGAAAAGACGGGCAGTGCAGAGCTCAGGATGAGCAGTGACACGCAGTTCGCAATCATCTGAAAGGATGGGAACAGAGGGGTTTAGACACAGTGCGCGACTCTCTCGGTATATCCCGCTGTGAGGTCCGACACGTGTTGAGATTAGCCGGCGGTACCTGTGTGAGGTTGGTGTCCTGCGCACGAGGCAGGAGGCTAGTGAAGAGAGGAGAGCTATAGAAACCCACCACTGACGACACCATTAGGTAGCTGACGATCATCTTAAGGAGAACTTTGGGAAAAGAAGAGCGATGCACTCACGCAGACAGTAAATAGCATTTCAAAAGTGCCTCAATCAGCAGTTTGTTTTCGGACAGGCTGGTGGAAGCTGAGTCGCAGCACACGGGCAATAGGATACAGGATGAGGACTACTTGAACTGCAGCACCAAGGGAGCCGAACATAGAGAAGGAGGCCATTCCCAGGTGAGGGTCCTGCGGCGCACAAAAAAAACCAAAACAACAATCACCGGTGTGCACGCTTGACGAGCCGCCGCGCTGGAATCATGACATGTCCACGCCGGATTTCTTTCCGGCACAGTCCTCACCTCCATTCCTCTGGGCATAGCTGTTTCATCCAGGAGCAACTCCAACACGTTGAAACAGACCATCAGCACACACAACACCTGGAGGGAGGGGCGAAGACCAATGAAACTCAATCGTCCGCGTTGATATCCAGATTGTTCTGATAAAACGTGTGCGTACCGTCAGTGCGAGGAGCACCAGCATGGCCAGCGGGTAGCCCAGGTTTCGCTGCCACGGGGACGCCTTCCTGCGCGTCTCTGTCGGTAAACACAAAACAGAAAAACACTCGTGAGCGTGTAATCGCCGTGGGAGAAACCCAGCGGAGGGCAGCACGTTCAGTCAGTGTTACCGAGGGCGATGCGCTTGCTCTGGACCGCTTGGAACTCCCTCTTCATCGTCTCCCTGTTCAGCTTGACCCAGCATGATGTTCCGCCGCCTTCAGTCAGACAACAACACGACACATGACAGGGACAAAGAGTCAATCAGTCAGGGTTCCGCTGGATCGTCAGAAAACTGCTGAGCAGCGCGATGTCGGCGGCCCTCGTACATTTCAGTTTCCTGGAGAGCGAGTCCTCCTCGAACGCGGCGCAGCTCAGCGTATCCTCGACATCTTCCAACAGCTGAGGAGGATTGGAGAAGTGGATCAGTTAGGAAAATTACTCTTCACGTAGTAACTTTCAATTGTGGAGACATGGCATAAAACACGTTAGCTTTAAGTAAATCCTCACAGAGCTACTAACGTGGCTGTAAACGTTTTTCTTTATTAAATTCGAGACGTCGGATCGGTGACTCACCCGTGGTTTGACCAGCAGGCTGCCCGTTACACTGAACATTCGGGACAACCCAAAGGGAGTGCACACTGAGGATGGAAACACACAGAGGATAACGTCAAAGATTCACACGGAGCTTTTAGCCGCTCGTGCGATTTGCGATGAACGCAGACTTACGCAGAAGCAGCAGCACTCCAAACAGAGAGATGCCCGAGTACAGGTAGGGAAGGTAGTACTCCCACAGGTCTGAAATTCAGCGGAAGAGAGTATAAGCAACTATCATTGAACAGCAAACCCCCGCTGTCGCTCGAGGATCTTCGGGTGTGTTTGCGGGCGATTCACCGTAGAGGCTCTTCCTGGCCACGTTGTCGTGGAGGAGGGCTGAGGCCACCCACACGATGCCCAGCACAAGCAAGGCCAGCAGCAGCAGCAGCACAACTGCTTCATACACCCGTGCCATCACCCCCTGCACGCACAAAGCAGATACGCTGTTTTTCAACGGGTTCTACACAGATATATTTACAATTAAGAGAGCCATCATTTGCAAGGAAACGCCGAAAACCTGTACCTTTTTGGACCCAGCGAATCCCTCGGACTCTGTGAAGAAGTAGGCGAAGGGCATGAGGAAGACCAGGGACAAATTGGAGAAGAGGAAAACCAGGTTCCACAAGCCTGACAAGACAGGGAGAGAGATTTCACCAATCGTTTTTCAGTGCACAGTCCTGTTAAACAGTGTAGCGGTACAATCAACGTGCAAATAAACAAGACATCCAATAAAGAAGTGAATAAAATAGTGTGAGAGATTATCATTAGAGCAGATCTCCCGTGAAACAACACTGCAAGCATGGTTTTCTTTTGGGCTATGTAAATTCAGAACTTTACATCATAGGTTGGTCAATTCAAGGCCAACCAATGCACACAGTGAGGTCACGTCCATCCATAACAATTATCTGTTCCTGTGTGGACACAGACTGTGCGGTATTGATTTGGAGGCTGTTGCCGGGGATCCTCATTAAATCCGATCCGACAGAGCGACGACCTCCGCGGATATCAACTGTTGCTTTGGTGCCGTCGAGCGTACCATGGATGAGAGATCCGTTGAGCCACTGCATGTAGTAGCTCTGCGGAAAGGTGAGCAGCACCTCATTGGACAAAATGGAGATGGGGAGGAGGAGGACTGCGCACACGGCAACGGACAGGGTGAACGTACACAACCACAGCCTGAGGAGGAGACAGACAGGCCGTGAGTGACATCACGTGTGTGTGTGTGTGGGTTTGTGTGTACAGCTTTGGCCTGACGCCACCGCCTAGTTGGAATACTGAGGTACTCTGAGATCAGTTAATACAGTGACGACGTGTAGGGACAAAGGGCGGAGTGACACAAAAGTGCCCCAACAAGCACATGAACACACAGGCGCGCACAAGACGGCAATAAAAACCACAGCCAAATGGCCTCGGGCTGCTACGAGTCATGTTGACTAAAAGTACCTGCTCAGCCACTCACACTGACACCGATCAAAGAACAGATCGCTGTGGGTCAGTCAATCATTAGAGGTTTCCACTTACGCAATTTTGTTGACGGTGGCATCTTCAATATCCTCTGAAAGAGCAGAGAAACAGGCGATTATGACTCACAGATTAAAATCATCCGTTTGTTGTTGTTTTTTTCCCATCTGTGTATAAAAAAAAGCAAGTCAGGACACACATAGCCGACACTCTGGTTCTCAGGGAGGCGTAAAGACACATCACTCTAAAGTGTAAACAGATAACGCGTTGAAGTGTTACCAGATGGCTTCCAGTTTGTGTTGTACATGGTGTACGCGCGCTGCAGAGAATTCACAGGTATACGGGGGAATGCTGGAACAAAAGAGGTCCGTGTGAGGGTAAAAAAAAAAAAAAGCAACGCTCACTGGCCTCAGACGGAGTGAGTGAGTGATTTAGTCAGGGGGTGGGGGGGTGCATTTGGAACATTCTGTTCAAGCAAAACCCGGAGTGGTTAAAGTTGGGTTACATGACAACGGTGGAGGTCGCCTGTCCGTCCGCACGTGCTACTGCAGGCCCAAAAAACGATACGCGAGTGACGGCTGTTTTTTTTCATGAAGCGGCGCACACGACAGCACAGGACTCTGTGCTCCTCCGCTAAAGCCTGGAGGAGCACAAACCAGTTCTGGACTCTTCCAGGTCAAAAACAACCCGGCGGAGCTGTGGAGAGGCATTGCGCGACTGCCATTTAGCTGCGAGGCACAACTGTCCTGCTGTTGTTGATGCGTAGACAACATTTCAAGCGACGGGCCAATGCGTTGCAGTTTGACGAGAAAAAAAAAAAAAAAGAGCTGGCCACGTCCCAGGGTCCAGCCCAGCTCAGCAGAGACCTGGCTTTTTGGACTTCCTACATCTGCTTCCAATAGTGGCAAGTTATTGGATTCATTATGTAACTGTCATCCCAGTCACACTCAAGAATGTTACTTTTTTTTAAGGGTTAACAAAATATAAGCAGGGAACTGAGAGTAAAATGGAGCTGAGCTGCTTTCATAAAGTTAGCTGAGGTGTCCCCCCCCCCGCCAAGCAGGAGCCGTAAAGCTACAACTCTGTTTATTTTGCAGCAGCATTTTTCAGTGCCCCTCCACCATCCCCATCCGAAGGGATAGTGCTTGTGGTTACGGGTTACGCAACAGGCCGACTTCACCTCTGGAAAATATGTTTTCATGTATGCAAACAGAAAAAACAGCTTTTTTTTTTTTTTTTAAATCCAAAAATACATGCAGGTACGTTTCTTGAGACAGTTAAGAAAACTGTGTTTACTACACGAGTTTGGGAAATACGCAACATTCATTTTATTGCTTGACTGTGGCGTTAATTTACCCCCACCCCCTACAAATGAGTGACCCCTTCCTCCCAACAGAATGGGTTGTGAATGAGAACCTGCACTTGCTTGCAAAGTGTGCCCTACATACAGCGCGAGCAGCACGCTCGTCAGTGCCGTCCATTCCCCTCAAGGCGCACATCCGTCTACTTTGTCAGGGGGCCGGTTTCGCGCAGCGTGAGGTGTGACTGCGAGACTCACCTGTGACGAATTCGGCGGCCTTCTTGAAGTGGGTAAGTATGAGGTAGGACAGTATGTAGAGGCACGTGAACAGGAGCACGCAGATCTGCGGGAAGAGACAGAAAGGAGTTTGACGCGCAGCTCGGTAACGCGGCTGAAATGGACACAGTGTGGCCATTGGCATTTCTTTTTCTCGTTTGCCTCGTTCTGGTTTCACATAAATAAAGTGTAAACAAGACGCGTCACGTTCTGTCTGTCGAGTTTTAATAACTCCTAGAGGTGGGGGAGGAGAGGCAGCAGACGCCAAGATCAACTTGAGACAGGAAAAAAGATGAGAGAGGAGAAGAAATGGCTACAACAGAATGTGCTGTCTTTACTGATGAACAGCAAGAAGTGAATAAAAGAGGCCGTGTACGAATGCAAATGGGCATACGCATTTGCCAACGCCAAGGGAGACAGATGGAGTCTGAAGATTCCCTGTGTTTTCCAACAAAGAGAGAGGAATGGGTGACAGTCATAAAATTAAGGATTAGGGGGAGTGAAAGGAAAAAGGGTTAATACCCGTCACGGACACACACATCACTGTCTGACATCAAATCTGCCAACAAATTTAGGTTAAGCCTATATTCACTGAGCAGTCTGTTGTCTGACAGTGCTCTCGACTTCACAACACGCAGACTAAATGAGTTGTATGGCCATCGCCCAAAACACAAATAAAATTTAAAAGGGCAAATTAGTCAAAAAACATTCTCTGCAGCTTTCAGATTAAAACTGGCGCGTTCATCTACGTGCAGAAGAGGCGACAATAGCCAATCGCTGCTCAAAAACACACACACGCATCCACCGTGTGGACCAATCCGGAGAAAAATACCAACCTCGTGTCATCACAGCGGAAAGATAATCAACGTCTGGACATGAAGCTGACAGACACATTCCTAAAGAATGCAAAGCTCGTGCTCCCAGCAGGCGAGTGCGAGGAAAACCTGCAGAGTTGGGGAAACGCGCGTGGAATCGAGTGTTCGAGGCCCGGTGGCTCCAGCCCACTGTGTTTCTCTAAGCAGAAATGATGCCCAAGGAAATGCAACTGATGCACCGCAGGGGGTCTTTTGTCATTAATGTCACATCAGTCGCTCCACTGTGCGGAGCGCTGAACCGACGCCCCCCAGGGCGCGGGCGTTGATCGAAACGTTCTCCGCGCTGCAGCTCAGAGGGAGCCCCGGGGATGGGAGCAGGGTGCCCCCGAGGTAGCGACAGCAGCCGCAAACGAAGGGGGGGGGGCTCTCCGGAGAATGGCAGAAATGAGGCGGCACGCTCACAGGTGGAAAACCAGTTTCTGAAACGCATGCAAAACTGAGCACGACAACTCGCTCGGAGAGAGTTTCCTTTTTAACCAGCGGGTTCTGCATGGAAGCGATGCTGTGGCTCAGCACTTGCACTGAACAAGAGGAAGTCACCGAAACTGCGTACATGTGGCGTTCCTGTTGCTCTCAATTCGTCAGGAGCGTCATTGTTCACACATTGTTTCATGCATATCAGCAGTAACAAATATGTAAAGGCCCGCACTCGGGTAGCAGGTGGTAGGACGTTGCTGATTCAGCTGTACGCTCATAAGACATTACTGCATTGTAGAGTGAGTTTTTTGTTGTTGTTGTTATTCAGCCTACGCTCGCTATTGTTTTACTAGTAGTACTAATCCTGTCGTCCATCTGTAGCTGGGCTTACGTCGAACGAGACGGCACGGCGGTGACTTTGCTCTCCTTCCAAAGCAGACGCACCATTTCATCTGCTGAGGAACCCACAGTGTTCGCTACGCACTCGCTGCATCGTGCAAAAAAACAAACAAACAAACAAACAAGGGACTGGTCTTAATCAGCTCAGTCCGCAGAATTGTTCAATAATGCAGCATACTTTGGCAAAGCGCTTTCCACGTAATCCAACAAAAGGAGAAGCGGAGAACAAAGGTGGGGTATTGGGTGAGAAATAGGTGGGTGGGCAGATTAACACCGGGTTAGTCGACCTTTGTGGGGACACGTGCCGACAGGCCGGGTCAGAGGCTGGTGTCACACGGCCGTCAACTTTTAAAAAGGAACTGACTATCCTGAGCGACACATTGTTGGACACAAAACCCCGAGGGGTTCGAGTTCACTCAGGATTTTTAAAAAATTCACAGAGTAACCGGAACGTTTTTGCTCAAATGTTTTCCCGTCTTGCCTTGATATCGAAACGTGAAGATGCTCGCCCTCCCATTTCTCTCCTGAATCATCGCATCATGACCTTTCATTCCACTAAACATTGATCCCTCTTGATCCCTCTGTGGGTGTGTACTCTTGGCTGTGCTGGTCACACTATCTCAAGCAGACAATTTTTCTCATATTTGCCTCTTATCTAAGATGATTTATAGCGTCACGACAGCTCAAGCAAGGACGGGGAAAGACAGACGGTCATTTTTGGCTTGATCGTCCAATTAAAAAAAAGAACATTTAAGCCACAATAAGGAATAAGAAAAAATGGCTGACTTGCAGGAACCTGCCACCAACGGGTGCTGCTACCGGGAGACTAAACCCCGACCAAAACCTGTTTTACATGTCCCGGGGTGTCAACCTGTCCATCCCCGGATCACATGCTCAGTTTTAGCCTCCTACATATCAGCACCATCTGCTCAAACATGAACATTGCCGTGACTAGCGATCTACAGTATTTGTCCGTCTGGTCTTGCGATGTTGTCCACCCTTTATCGGTCGGATGCTGCGGTCCATGAAATAACTACAGCTGCCACGTACGCTGCAGCCACCATATTGATCATTTTGAAATTAGACGATCACTGATGAAGCCTTAAACAACCAGAGGTGCAGGGGGCAGCTGACCTGCCAGGGCGCAGGGCTGCGATGAGGTGGTAAGCTGAAGACTTGAGGCCAGCCAGTGGCTTAGGAAGGGGGTGTGGTCTAATAGCATTAGGTCTTTAGGTGAAGGGGACAATGACAAAACAAGGGCATTAGAATGAATGCAGTCACATCCTTTGTCGCTCGTGCAAAGTTGACGCTATGAGTAACTACTTCGTCTAAAATATACACTGGAAAAACAAAAACCAAGACTTCCTGAAAATAGGAGAAAAAAACAGATATGTTATTACGCAAAAGGATGTTAGTGGGTTGACCCGTTATAGCGAATGCAGGCAGACTGAGCGGTCACTACTTCCCCTTGTAGACAGCGTAAGAAGAAGTGTAACTGGTAACACCTCCGATAACTCACAAACTAATAACTGGGACCCCTGAACATGATGCAGTCATTTTTTTTTTAGTAGGATCACTTGATTCTGTGGTTTTGCTGCCATGATATGTCAGTGTGTGTGTGTGTGTGTGTATTCTAACAAGGCACTGGGTCATCTTATTTGTTGCTGGCTTTCATATTATATAAACTCATCCATGATACACGCCCGTTCTTGCAGCTGCACGGTTTATCTTCTCTCATCTATGTACAGTTGAGCAAATCGGGGCAAATTGTTAAGTCAGGCACTGATTCTGAAACATGTGGCAGAAGAGTTGTTGTTTTCCCACCGTCCCTACCTATGGCACACTGTATCCCAATCTCCAATCTCTGGAGAACAGAGCAGCCCGTGAGATCTCATTGTACTTTAGGGTTAAAGGTCAGTATCCGTGTGCCAAGCTGTAACCGAAATTATCTTTCCGTCAAGTCTGAAGTTCAGCACGGGTGTTACACAAAGCAGAGGCAACGGCAAACGGTTAAATAAATAAATAAATGGGTTATTAAAAGTACAGCAGAGCGGAGGCGTCGAGAAGAGACAACGGAAGAGCTGCAGATGCTGAGCTAAGATGTTCCTGTGGCAAACCACGGTCCGGCGACCAGCTGCATCCGCGCAGTAATTACCGTTTGTGCGGAGGTTTAGCTAGCTGGCCCCAAAGAGGAAAAAAGAAGCTAACTTCCAGCATAAAACCCCCCACCCCCCCAAAAAAGTCAGCTAACCTGTAACTTACTGTCGCCACAAATAGCGCAGTCCCACGCTGAAATGTAAGACTGCTTGGGAATTATATCTGAGGGTTGTGCAATCACCCAGGCGGTTGACAAGGCAGACAGCGAGGCTTCCCCGGGGTTGTTAGGTCAGCGCCGCTCGCATTGTTTGCGAGCAGACCCACTCATATGCATATTAACCGACGGTTCCTTCAGCCCCGGGGGGGTACTTACTATGGTCTCCCGGACGCGGTTGTGGAAAAGTTGCTCTCGAACCGACACGTCGTCCGTTTCCATTCTCCGGAACCATTACAGTATCCTCTCAGACTCTGAAGCGCCGGGGGCTGAGCTCGTTAAAAGAGTTAAAAGACGGAGCATCTTCTCGCTGACGCCGCGGGCGCGTGGCGGTGGTGTTGGCTGCACGTATGCGGGTGAGCTCGGCTCCGGCAGCTGCGTCCCTCCGCGCTGACAAAAACCACTCTAGGAGGGGTCGCGAGGGGAGGGGGCGGGGCCACGCAGAGAGGAGGGAGCCAGGACGGCTGCAGGTAGCCGTCAATCATTATTATAATTGATCGCTGGCGTCATCGCGTTTATTTTATTCATATCCAAAGGTGTGTGTACGTACCGAACATACCGGTGAGGGCGATCACCCTACATTTAATGTGAATCCACTTTATAAATATACCCAAATATTTCGCTGCTGTTAAGGCCAACCCTACACTCAGTTACTTGTTTTCATTTGTAAACATTTGTTTTCTTTGCATTGACTTATTGCTGCTTTTACTGGTTGTAGCTGATTGATTCTTTTCTAGGAATAGGCCTGGGATTGATCGAATTATGTCTTTTTTAAAAATTTTGTCACATATGGCCATTTGATATAAGGCTTAGCGTCCAAGGTTCCTAACAGCTACGACGTGGGGAACTAACTATTTGTTTTATCGTGTGTTGAGGCCACAGCGTAGTTGTCATGAGCCAAAGTCCAACAGTTGCGACAACATGCTACAGCTTCAGTTGCGGAAAGGACTGGAACGGATTTATCGGGATAAGGATTTGAATTTGTGGGCTCAGTAAGTAACTACTAGACAAAAAATGAAAATATCTAAAATGTTTACAGAAGTAAATACTTGAAAGGTCAGTCTGATACAGCTTTTAAGTGAGGACTGGAAGGCGGAAAGGTTGGTGGCTACCATCTATATTGATGACTTTTTAAACATCATGTGATATGTTATGTGATATGGGTAGCTTTCTGTGTTTTATATCATGTGGGAAATCGAGTTCGAATTAAAATGCCCATCATGAGCAAGGACAAATCCCTCTTATATAATATATTATTTAACCAGGGAAGTGGAACGCAGAGATTAAAAATCCCAGAGTGTCCTGGCCAGGATACCAGCAGCACATAGATTATAGAGGAAACACAGCCTTGAAAAATATTTATTTAGTGATAGAGGCACATTGGATCAAAGGGTGTAATGTGATAAACAGAGTGTTTAAAAAAAGCATAATATAAAATGTATGATATAGAAGTCAGTGGCATAACAAATTATATAAAAACAGCTATGCAAAGATATAAAGTTAGGTTCCCATTCTTTAAAATGAAAACATAAAACAGGTAAATGAAATGACAAAACATATAAAGCTGATGATAAAAAATGTATCCTATTACTCCAAATCGATAACATAATCAAGAAACAATGACAGCTAGATTGGCTCACAATTAAATCATAAAGAATAATTATGGATTTATAGTCACATGATTTAAATGTGGAGGTAAGAATAAAGTCATGTGTTATTCCATTGCAGGCACTCACTGAGGATGACTAATACTCACCTTGAACAGAGGCTGATCTACTGTGGCCATTTAGGATGGTGAAACGTGTAATGGTAGCCTATGCTCTGTGGGCAATAGGTGGACCTTTTGGCCTTCACCATTTATATTTAGGAAGAGACAGCCATGCTCTTTTATGGATGCTAACCCTGGGGGGGTTTGGGTTTGGCTGGGCCCGAGAGATCATACGTATCCCTGCTTATGTTGATGAGGCCAATCAAGACGAGAGACTGGGTGAGAGAGAAAGACCCCGCGCCTTCTTCAGTCCACCTGCAAGCCCCGTCAGATTTACTGGTCAAGTCTGTGTCGGGATCTACTTTGGCACCGTGGCTCTGATAGGGCTCAACTCGCTCCATTTCTTCTACTTGATCATTCTGCCTTTAAGTGTGGGTGCAGGGGTACATCTGGTGTCCAGTGTTGGCCAACAGACCTCTGACCTCCAAAAAACTTTGACTGCTTGTCTCATAACTTCCCCAATTTTCTACGGCAGCACCTTGTCACCTCTCCCTATTAGCCTGGCTGCCAGTGTCACTGCTGCACAGCACCGCAGGTTCAAACCCCCACGGACACATCGGAGCACACGGGCACTGGGTGAGGATCTCACAAATATGACAGTGTCGTCTGATTACCTTTTACACATCGGTAACATCTCTGATTTTTTAAGACCTACTAAAATAACACGATTGCTCTCTTCTGTCCAGGTCCAAGGCTTTACAGGCTGAGCCTAGCTTTGCTGGCCTTCTCTGCTCCGCTGGGTTACTGCGTTTTCCATAACACCACAGCCACACTCTATTACCTGTCTGACTGTGTGGCAGCACTCCTGGATATTTTCTGGTTTCTGCCCTGGCTCAGGAGTGTGTTGGAGTACATTCTTTTGATGCCATATCGGATCTTGTGTGTTCTCACTGGAGGGGGCTACTATGAGGAGACTTGGAGGAAGGTGCTGGAAATACTGCTCAAGGAGTACTCGGACAGAGAAAAAGAGGCACTGCAGGTAAGCACTTGCATATATTTGCAAGTAATGAGTTGAGATAGGTATAGCTTGAGGAGTCAGTCTATACATTTTTCAGTGAGTAAACTCATTGCTGTGGCAGAATCATAATTTGCAAAATGCGTATTTACTCATGTTGCAGGTCTTATCATTGGAGGCAGAGGCCTCTTTTGAAGAGATAACCCGAAGCTATCGGGAGCTGGCTAAGACATGGCATCCAGACCACAACCCCAGGAAGGATGCTGAGGCTATGTTTGTGAAGATCCATGAGGCTTATGAGGTCCTCCTGCGGCGATACAGGCCCCATCGATTCAAATAGCTGCCCTGCTGACTGGCCTGTAGAGGGCAAAGGGATGTGAGACCCCAGTTTTCGTCATCTTTTCATTTTATTCATGGGACATACATCAAGGCTATGCCCAGAGACCTGCAGCATATTGACACGATCACCTGTTAAGAACATGTATACTTTCACCTGTCAAGCATTATTTTAACAGCCGCCTGATTGGTTACTTGGCAGAGTTTGCTGCCACCTTGTGGCCGGAATATCACCCTTAACTATTTAATCACAACAATTTCACTATGTTTTGATGCCTGCTTGCTTTTCATTAAAAACTGAACTGCGACGCACACTTCCTCTGAGTTCACAGCGCGAATACTAAAATTACTAAGTACACAGAGTAATTATTACGCAATAAAGGTATATTGACAGGCACCAAAGGGGGGGAGAGAGAGACACACAGAGAGAGAGAGAGAGAGAGAGAGACAAAAAAAAATAACCCGCCCTCTTCATTCTCCACTGGCATTTCCGGAAGAGGACATCATCATAACAGTGTCCGAATATTCAAAGAATAATTTTACGAAATGCAGCAGTTTATTTCCTGCTTGTAGGCCAGCATTATTTCTCAAAACAGATATTCATACGCGGCGGTCTAGTCTTCTGATGCGCCTCCGAGTTATTCTAATGGCATAAATGTCATGCACATTTTTGTCACCTGCAACCCAGAGCTGACATGCATCGATGCATTCGACAATCACTGAATCAAGAGCTCTGTTGTACAATTATCTGGTCTGTATCCCAGCATGGGCCCGGAAGTTGTTTGGGATTCCCAGGTAAAGAAAAAAAATCCCGGAGATGCTGTCGTCGCCTGGGAAAACAAACAGCAATCCAGACAGTTAAAAAGGAAAACAGCGATCGGTCGCCAGGTAAGGAGGAGGCTTGTGGACTTCACCGCGGCACTCGGTAAGATCATCCATCGGTTTTAATTCGGAAGTGCGGCATGTTTTTGAGGAGTTGGTGGGGGTGAATGCCATTTGTCGTGTGGTCGGGTGCCATAGCAACGGCTCATGAGAAACACTGTGTAGCCCAGGCCAGTTTTGACGTGCTCGATGTCTGGTGACAGCCGTGTTCATGCGGACAATTTGGACACGGGCAACTCCTGCAACAAATTAGTCGCTGTGTCTCGGGTCTCGCCCGTCCCCGAGCGGACTGCTTGTCAAAGCGGACCAAATCCACCGAACAGCTACAACAAGTAGCCACGGATAAATGGAGATGCACGATAGTTGTTTAAAAATATATGCATGCTCTACTGTACTGTCGCCTATCTCGGGCAGACGAGGGGTCGGCGCCGGCGCGCGTCCCCTTTTTCTTTGATCGCCGTGCCCTGGTAAGACTGGCGCGCCTGTTGCCTGTTGCGCGGCCAATGCGAGGGTATTAATTTTCGCTGCGATGTGTTGTCTCCGCCCCCCCCCCGACTCGCTCCACAGTCTCCTCTATCCACTGTTGTCATCCATTAGAGCACAAGGTGTAGCAATGAACAAGTGGGTTGTCTGACTCTTTTTTTCCAACATTGGGTTCATCATGGAATTAAAGCATCACCTGCTGCGATGGCATAGAATCAACACACTGTATGCCTGTGTAACTCCGCACCGCAGGTGTAGTCTCCATGCCTCACTTTGTCTGCGGTGCAATGGTAATGTTCCATGTATCCGACGCTACGTTTTTCCCAATATTTAAATAACAGGGGCAGTTTAAAAAAATATTTAATTTGAAATACAGCAAATTAATGTAACCTATGAGCTTAATCTCAATAATATTCAATGTCAATGTCTTGTGAAGATAGTATTTAGTAGTAGTAATAATAATAATAATAACAATTATGATAATAATAATGATGATAATAATAATATAATAATAATAATAAAATGACAGTATTTTTCTCATTCACATTGCACATTAGCCTTTATGTATGCCTTTCTAACTTGGATGTAAGAAAGAACTCTGTAATAGTATATCCTTTCATGCCTGTGCCATGTCATTTAAATCTATTTATGTTGAATTTTGTCGAGATTACAACAAAGCTTCAAGGCGAAGGTATCGTTTGTGGTGGCGTTGCACCACAGTGCTTTGTAGTGTAAAATGTTCCAGCTGTACACCCCCTGAAGTTTTAACTCCTCCTTTGACACTCTTGGCCATTAGCTCAGTATAAACGTGGAGCCTCTCACGGTGCAGAAGAGTCTGATACACCCAAGTTTACTAGGTTTTTATTACTGTGACCTTATTCTTAGACACTTTAAAGCATAAAAAATTCAGTTTCCTAGCCTTATTCTTGTACCAACAGCGGTTACGTGTATTTATAAGGTTAGTATCAAAGGTGTTACATGCAATTTTCATCCAACTAAGATTCGGAAAACTTTATGACAATGATAACAACGAATGTGGGAAACAATGGTATTTACTATTCTTTTCTAATCACATATCTGTAGGCATCTGGTAAGAGAATGAATGCTGATGACTGCAATGGGCGCTCATATGCACAAGGTAAGTTTTGAATATTTATCAAGGTAAAACTAGCGTATGCCGTCCAGATTTTAATATTTACTTTAATAGCATGGGCATATTTGTGTTTCAGGTAATGGTGGAGAGTCATCAACGGAACAGGATTTTTATGGCACCCTGCAGGGGCCCTCTGCGAGATCTCCAAACAGTCAGCAATCTTCACCACACCGCTCCCGTAGTGGTCAGTTATCATTTCTTTTTTGCATTGTGGCCATGTGGTCTGTACAGAATGCTTCATCACAGTTACGTGTGAAAGTAAATGTTTTCCCCCCCCTCATTCTTTTCTCTACACAGCAAACTCCATCAAGGTTGAGCTGTGCAGTGATGATGAGTCACCAGGTGCTCCACAGCCAGACAACAGAGACGCTGTGAGGGACGATAGCAGGGTGGATGACAGAGGGGACCCCATGGAAGAAGGGAACACAGAGTTCGCCGCAGCTGGAAAAGAGAGAGCAAGCATTTACAGTGAGATGGCCAGTCCAAATGCAGCTTCACCAGGACCTATCCGTCTCCCTAATGGGAAGCTCCAGTGTGAGGTTTGTGGGATGATCTGCATCGGACCCAATGTGCTGATGGTACACAAGCGTAGCCACACAGGTGAGAACAAGCTGTGTAGGTAGTGCTTATACCAAAAAACACAAATACATTGTATGGCAAAAAATGCAGGATCAACCTAAATGTCAATAAATAAAGGCAATATTTTAAATGATTTACCTAAGTCCATCCATGTGCTCATAGGTGAGAGGCCATTCCAGTGCAACCAGTGTGGGGCTTCCTTCACCCAGAAGGGGAACTTGCTGCGTCACATCAAGTTGCACTCGGGAGAGAAGCCTTTCAAATGTCCCACTTGTAACTACGCTTGTCGCCGGAGAGATGCCCTGGCTGGACATTTGCGCACACATACAGGTAAATCAATGAGCTTTACACAAATGGCAGTAACACAGACACTAACACATAAAGAAACACTTATTCCACGAAAAGATGTAACTGTTCAGTTCATAAGGGATGCAGTTGATCCATAATAACATTATTCCTTATTGTAATGAGGTGTAATGTGTGAAACAGCGGTAAGTTGTAGAATGGGGGATTTATTAGAATGGTCCATTTCCCCTTTCTGTGAAGCTCAGAGGAAATAGGTCTTCTTTACCAGAATCTACAGTATAACACAGTACAAAATGTGACATTTAACATTTTGTTCAAAACAGGAAATCCTGCTGGGTTCTCTCAATTTGTGAACGCGCGTTCAATAGGTGTTCGCTTACAGTCTTGGCACAGTAGGTCTTGGTGGATCTCAACAGGTCGCAGCAGTTCATTTTCGAAGAAAAGATTCTTGCAGAATGGATTACAGTGAAATTGCGTCAGTCTTTCCGACGCCTTACTAAGATGGAACGTTGCGGTGAAGAGATAGGTGTTTTTCTGTCGTCACTGGCGAGCAACATAGAACAATTTCAGGAATTGCAATCAATGGGGAAATCCGTTCTCTCAAAGATAACCAATAACATTTTTTTGGAAAACATCCCATAAACATATAAATAAACAACACTGTGACAAATCAAATGTCATTTTTAGGCTAAATCGTATGTTTGCTCAATAGTATCCATTATGTAAGGTGAAACTTGGAAGAAATGTTTTTCTTTGCATTGCAGTCTCTTCTCCAACAGTGGGAAAACCTTTCAAGTGCAGTTACTGCAGTCGCAGCTACAAACAGCACAGCACACTGGAGGAACATCTAGAGCGCTGCCATAGTTTTCTGAAGACTCTGGACCACCAGATAGCAGTCAACATACCAACAGCACCAGGTAATACACAACACAAACGTGAAACTAACTTTTACACAATAGGCCGAAGGTGATCGTACAGAACAAAGCGCGCTTAATATCGTTACAATCATACTAAGTTACTTTGTGTATCGATGACTAGGCGCTTTCTGTTTGCAGGTGAAGAGTCTGCAAAAATGGAGATAATCACTAAGCCTGTGATCCAGCCAGCCAATGAAAAAATCCAGTTTGTGGATAGACTGGCTATTAGCATCACCAAACGCAAGAGGTCAACACCACAGAAGTTTTTGGGTGAGTCTCTTTTTTTGTTTTTATTCAGGTTCAGTTATGTTGTAATAATGATATATTTTCAGCTCCATACAGCGCTGTTAATTTACAGAAATAACAAGAACCTGGTCTGGCATCACAAGAACTTTGTCTAAAATCATCATGCGGTGCAAGTCGGCCGCATGTCAACATGCTTGTGCCAATGTTGCACCATGATGACAACGGTCCACATGGAGCAGATAAAGTCAGTCCCTCTCGCTCATTGTTTATAACGCATATGTCTTTTTCATAGGTGAAAAGCACATGCACCTTGAACTACCTGAAGCACCTTATGAATTGTCCTCTGGCTCTGAGAAAGAGGGGGATCTCTTGAGCTCTCAGCCTGCTGGGGACACTGCTGGGCTGGCTGGTTCACGCCTCAAAGGCGCCAGGGGTAAAGGTGAGAACCATGAGCCGCCTACACTGTCTCAGCTTCATCCTGCCTTTCTGTCCGAGCTCCGCACGGTTATGGGCTCCATCAACAGCAACATGACTCCTCAGGGCCCCCGAGCCCGTAGTGGAGGTGGGCTGGCAGCGATGTCTCTTGGGCTGGCAGGGCGGGAGGCAGGCGAAGGCCGCGTTGACCAACCCTCAGCCCATAGCCATACCACCTCACCCAACGGCTGTCCCGACTCTACAGACACAGAGAGCACAGCGGAAGAGCAGAGCACAAGGGCTACAGCCCCGACGAGTACCTCCAACAACAACAACCACCTCCACTACCAAACCCCAGCACTGCCCCGCAGCCATCCCACTTCCAGCCCCAGCCAGGCCAAAGACTTGGACCCAGAGTGGGAGAGAGCATGTCCTGTGCCCCCCTCCATTGTAAAGAGGAGCCCCAGCTCAGCTCTTCTTTCCAGGGAGACTGTACAGGTGTTGGACAGGGATGGCAGACCCGTGCGCTCCTTCCACTGTCGGCACTGCCGCATCCTCTTCCTGGACCATGTCATGTTCACCATCCACATGGGTTGTCACGGCTTCCGCCAGCCCTTCGAGTGCAACATCTGTGGCCACCTCAGCCAGGACCGCTACGAGTTCTCATCCCACATCAGCCGTGGAGAGCACCAGGTGGGCTGAGGAGAGGAGCTGGTGGCTGGATGAGGAGAGGCGACCTCTGCTCTCTAAAATTGTGGGCTCACGTTTGTTCTGCACCAGATCATGTAAATCGCTTTACATCCCTAGTGTAAGTAAGAAAAAAGATTTGTGGTTTTATTGTGAGAATATTTATGGAACTTAAGCAAAGTGAAAAATCTTTTCGATGCACCGTTTAAAGTTTAGTGGAGGCAAATTACATTCTATGATTGATTGCACTCCCATGTCAAATCATCTGGCAAAATTACTGGTTTTGCTTCAAAAGTGCCTTCTTGGGGGATTTCCTCTTAACTTAAAAATAGGAGGGTGGGGGTGGGGGGACTGGTGCTCAAAATTTTTGACGAGCCATCTTTTCCTAAGTGATTTAGTTAGCACTTTTGAGAGGTCATGCACAGAGGCATTTAAGAAAAGGATGGCATGTACATTTTAAGAATTATATTTGGTATGCATAGTATGCACTAAGACCTTTGTTTTTCTGGTTGAGGAGGGTAATTTGTGTGGGGTGTCAGGTAAGCTTAATATGCACTGAGAGCTTTGTGCCTCTGGGTTTGGGAGGAGCCTTTGTCACAGACAAAGCACAGAAATGGATTGCCTTAACTCCTACACTAGTACGATGCTGTAGGAATCCATATTGTTTACAGCATGGTCAAACAGTGCGTGAAGTCACCTCCGAAGAGAGAATATTTACAGCTGCACAATGAGAAGACTATCAGGACAAAGAAAAATCATGGAGGTCGTGAACTACAGGAATGCCTCTTTCATCTGAGGGTGAAAGAGGCATTCAGGGCTCAAATGTACAATAGGTTTTTGGATGTTAAAGTGAGCCTCAGAAAACTGGTGCAGATCAGACCATGAGCCATGTAGTGTACAGCAAGAGCCTGACTGAGATGGCCCGGGGTGCTATACCTATACGGCATTGCACTTTTAGGTTCCCTGCTTATATATGAACGTCTTTGCCGAAGGACTTGACGGCTTTACATTTATTTTATTTTTTTGTGTGATTGTTCTACTGCACTGATAAATCGCATAATACTCACGATAACTAATTGTCCTTATAATGTAATTTGCAACACCAGTGCATTTTCAACGGAGCCGGCCTTCTACCGAATCACACAGCGTTGCGCTGGTTCTGTGATCCACACTCAACGTTTGCTGCAACGTGTGATTACCAATTAAACATCAGTTTGACTGAAATAATTCTTTTGTGGTTTTGCTCTCAGCGGCTGAGGCTGAGATTTTAAACTATTTCCATAATGTACGCAAATTTGAAAAATTAATTATTTAAAAAATAATTAACCAATCAGTTTGGATATCTTCAAGTTATCACTTGTGATTATCTATTTAGTGTTGTTTGTTTCAGCCTTGGTGTATTTAATCAGCTATATTCCAAATCTTATCCAGCATATTCCTCAAGTCCATGAAATGTTACCTCCTGCTTCTTTATAGCACCCAAATACCTTATTGCTACAGTATGGTGAGTTATCTGATAATGTTAATATTGGAACATGAATGAGACCAAACTCAGTATTCTTACTTGTTATTGTGGGTTTGCTGCTTCATAGTTTAACTTGATTTCCTTTAATCGCAGGCAAAAATGTACTTGAAACTGTTTGAGAAAAAAAATCTAAAAATGCACTTGGTTTGATAAGTAGAGAAATGTGTGTGAATGGATTATAGCATGTGTGCTTGTCATTTTTCTGCTTTTACCTGAATTGTGAATTATTTTTGAAATGTGAAGTAACTTCAAGAAGTGAAAACGAGGCATGGGTTTTTGTCTCCTTGTGCGGACTTTTCAATGTTATACAATATTTTGTGAATGATGTAACATGACAAAACACTTTACCTCAAAGTTAAAGATGTACAACTGCCTCATTATTTCAAAACGTCATGTTGCTTTCCAAGATGTTCTTGCAGTTACAAACGCGTGCCCCTCGATATTCTCAAAACTTTTTACTGTCAATAAAGTTAAGTTTATTGTAAAAGTGACTTCCTCCAAACTGACTACGGTGGCGTACGCATATTTTGCTTTTAAGCCGCAGAGACTACATCAGGAGTTTTTCACTGTCTCCCGTGTGATAATACAAATAAGCAGACAAGAGATGAGAAATGAAATTATTTATTTGATAAAGCTAACAATTTTAAAGTTCCACATCAAACACAGGTTTTGCTCCTTTAACTGTACTTTATAATATCGACAAAAGTGCTTTTAAATAAACAACTGTTGAGTAGAAATAATGGAACTACCCACTTATAAGAAGCTCTGGAGACTAAAAGCTCCTATAATGATAAGAACTGGGGCAAATACTTTACTTAATGTGATTCAACAACGTGCACAAATTCAGAGATAATCCACATAATTTCACCATTTAGGTTTAATAATAATTTCTGGGATTAGTGGAGTAGGTATCCACTTGATTCATAATGTAATCTTGAGTTTTCATAATTACTTACACTTCAAAATCATAATTATTCTATTTGAACCAAAAAAGGATAACAGTTAAAAGATTAAATAATGTGTACATACAACATCTCATGTCAGGATTACTTACAGATGACTTTGATGTGTGCGGTATTTCCTCTGGGGGAAATGTGACCCACAGCTAAGTAGCACGCAGAACATAAAACATAAAAAATACATGAAACTTATTACAAATACTATCATCCCTGCAAACTACATGCAAGACAAATGAAAGACCAGAGCCATCCAAAAGCGATCCTCTCATTGTGCACCATGTTTGTGTTTTAAATTTGTTAGATAAGAAATAAAACACATTTCTGATAAAACAGGTGTAGTTTGTCACACTCTATTTTCTTGTTCAAATATTTAAAGAAAATCGCAATTTTGAAATTTGTATGAAAAAGCAAAAAATAAATTTACCCACATATAAAACATAAAGTAGCACTGTAATAAATCGAAAATGGTATTTAACATTTTTTACTTTACTTGACTTGAGAAATAAGATGTGGAGTCCCTCTGAAAAACACATTTTAAGCGGGTGTGTATGTTAAGCATAATATAGCAGAGCTAATCTGAAAGTTAGACTGCTTTATTTTGACATGACCTTTGGGGCTGTGCGACAGACCTTTGTTTTGGCTGTTTCAGGTTAGTTTTGACCTTTTTTTTTTGTACCTCTGCAGTGGAAAACCTGTTTTGGCTCTTACATACAAATGCCACATGCAATTTGAAAAGTACATAAAAAGAAACCCAAATCCGACAGTGAGTGACAATGGCTGGTTATCCACAATGACTAAATCAGCAGCAAAAGTCCCTGTCGACATAAAAGCTAAATATGTCTGGAGTTTTTTTTTTCATATTTGCACACAAAGCAAGCCTCAGTGCATCCATCTGCTCCCTGATGAAGTCAAGAAAGCCAAAAACATCTGTTGAATGAATCATTGCTGTAAAATGTGTTTTAAGTTTGATAGGCAGGGTATTCTGACTCAATTCTATTTCTAATCCTTGAATACGTGTGCTTTTCAAAACCGCTTCTGCAAGTGTCACCCGATTTTTCTTTCTTTTTTTTTTATTTTTGATGTCAACAAAATACAACACGGTTGTCCACACCCAAAGCACTGCTTCTATTTGCGCTTACCGCTTTTCAGTCGTTCAGTATGTGCCTTTAAAAAAACAAATGGTTTGATAAAAGCAGGCTGCTGCAAAATACTGCAAAGCAAACAAGACCATTATGGCAACTTAGAGGACTTGTGGTATGTGCAGTGTACTTCTGAGAAAATAATTTGTTTGCATTCCCCGTGTGAATATGCCGAGTTGCAGATGTCATTTTACATTTACACAGAACTGCATACCACCTGTCTTCAACAGGAAGCTCTCACATAGCATGGTCCGTTGACTCTTGATTTATTTGTTTTTATGTTTTACCCACTTTACTATAGCTGACTGATTTTCCAAACATAATGTTTAGTATTTCCAATGTATTTCATTCCTGTGATAAAAGTGAAATATAATTTATCATTAGTGTTTTGTCAAATCTGCATTGCTGTTGTCTGATACTGCGATTAAAAGGAAAAGAAAAAAATTACTTTGAAAAGCCCTCCACACACATTTACTGTGATAGTGTCAGGGTCAGACGTTCAAAAATTCCAGTTGTTTGCCAAACAGATTTCTCTTTCTTATCCTGGGGGGTTAGATTAGATAAGTTTCTTGCTTTGAAATATAATCTCTAGGTTGAGCTGACAAAAATGTTTCACTTACTACAGCAGCTAAAGGAGGCTCAACCACAGTACATTACCACACAGTGATAATAATTTAAATAAAATGGCATGTGATAGATTACATGTCAAACAATGCTGAAACAATTTAGTTACTAATTAAACTCATCAAATAACTCATTTGATTTGTCATTCAGTCAACAGAAAATTGTACAGTGACAATTTTCAGTCATTTATGTCAAACATTCCCAGTTTGAGCTTTTCAAATATGAAATGTCAAATGTGCCTGACATCAGGTGTCCCTGGTGAATTTTATTCTACTCGCAGCTAAAATACCAGTGAGTACCTGAGACTATTTATTCTCATATTATATATTGAAACTTGTTTATGTAATATATATTTACATACTTACCTGTGCGCATGTTTCCACAAAATATTGCTGATATGTCGTGAAACCCATTCTTCCCCTGGGGGCGCCCAAAGTTTTGCACACAGCTGTTTCTTCCACGAAGGTGACAAACTCGCCCAAACCCGGGGCCCCCGCAAGGTGGCAGCACACACCATACCCCTGGTGCTCATGGCGACCGTGCCCGGGCACCTTCATCACAGGTGCTGCAGCGGAGACCGTTTCAGCCACCACCATCTCGGGCACGACCGTTTGTGCCTCGGGACCGGGAAGGCTACGTGAGTTGGAATGAGACACAGGGTCGTTAACAAATCGCCGATAGTGGTGGACGGATCGATCAAATATCGACAGTGTCGATACCAAGTCGGTATCAGTATCGGATCGATACTAGCCTAGTGTGATCGATTCATTTAAGTTCCGCTCTTGTGTGCAATGCTGCGGTTTCGGCAAAGAGGAAACAGCCAGGTCGCCGGACTCGCCGCTCCTGTGTCAGCGCAGAGCAGGCACACTTTGCTCCCCGTCCCCCCTCTTGTGTTTAGATGTTGCGCCGTCACATGAGTCACGTGACGTGACTTAGACGCACAAAGCAAAAAGATTTTTCTTAAAACATTTGATAACAAAGCATTTTCTATTTAATTATAAATTTTGATGATAATAAAGGAAACATAACAAAAAACACTTAAGTTCATGGAAATTAATTGAGATTTAGCAATTCAAGGATGCGTCCACTCTATTTATTGATAAGTATTGATATCGGTATCGGCAATGCTGGCCCGTATTTACTTGGTATCGGATCGATACCAAAATATGGAGTATCGCACACCACTAGTCGCCGACGTTATGTCAACAAACCTTCACAAAGAACTCGTGCGCTAAACACAACAGCACATTTTCGACATGACGTCAGGTACTCACCTGTGCTGCCTCCTCTCTTCTTCCTTTGTTATGGCTAACAGCTTGAATATGGGATCGCACCTGCTCCATTAGCTAGCCAACTTTGACTAAAATATTTTAACGAAAACACCTTTCCTTTGCCGAGATTGTTTTGTCATATGCGTCATATACTCTGTGTTAATGTATTTTAAATTAACTAATACTAGCCGACAAACTCAGACATTATAAAGTCAGTGTACGTAACATGCTAAAACTAGCATAGCGGTGCGTAAAGTTAAATTTACTAGCTTATCTAATGTTAGCATACGCAGCTTGTACGTACAAACTCCTGTAGACAGCAAGCCGCCAACAAAATGGAACGTACCAGTACGTTTACTTAAACAGTTGTAAAGTTTAACGTGATTATATTATTGCCAGCAAAGTCTTTTTCACTGGCATAACTTTGCACTTTCAGGACGACTAGCGAACAGTTAGCAGACATTTTGGAAAGGTTTTTTTTTTTAAAAGTTAGTTACCTTAGCACTAAATTAAAACCCACCATTCCTGCTCGATGTAATTGTGTGGTTTCAGGGTGTTGCTATGTGGATTGTACTAATGTTATCAAGTGAATTTAACATTGTAATATGAACCAAAGGCCACTAGATGGCAGACGCTCACAATTTCTCAATCAGCCCTGCTTGTCAATGTTAGTGAAGACGTTATTATTAGTACCCTCATGTTGTTTTAAGGCAGCACTATAAGGCCAGATACAGTTTTGGGCACTAAAGGTAACCCTGTGATACTTTCAGTAACTTTTTTAAGTTAATCCAAATTGTAGCAAAAATGAATAAAATCTATATTTGGCAGGACACAATGGCGGCTCTCACCAGTACATGGCTTTTCAGGGTACTTGGCAGGTGGGATGAAACTTGTAGTGGTTCCTTAATTAGCATTTTTGTCCCAAAAATACTCGAGAAGGTTTTGGGTTCAGCTGGGAGTGCAGTTGTCTGAGGTGCTGAGCACCCTTTCCTCAGAAATAACTCATTCACAGTTAGAGTAGGGTTAAATATCTACTATCTTTATCATTTCTATTCCAGAGTCTCAGAAAGGAGCATGCCAGATGCACCTTGAAGATGAAGATGAAGATGAAGATGAAGAAGATCAAGATTGGACAGCCTCGGGGGACAGAATCCGAGAGAAGGGACCCCCTCATTGAAGATTTCTTGACCCTGGCAGTGCAAACACAGGTGAATACTTGCACCCCTTTATACCTGGACTAATGTGTGGACAAAATATTGTGCAAATCATCTGACTTGCAACCCCCCCCATACACACACCTACTACAGTTCTTAATAAGCCATCTCATTCATCGGCATTCCAAAAAAGTGAATCAAGCTATAATGAAACAGACTTGTTTATATCCCAGATAATTTTTGATGGAAACGTTCTGGCTGCTCGTCAAATGCTTAGCTGGTAGCCTATCAAAATCAGAACAATTATTCTATCAAGCTAACGCACCCGTTTGTCTTTTGGATGCTCAAGATGCCAGAAAACGTCATGACCAGCAGCCAAGAAAAGCAAAGCAAATCAGTCTCCCCACATGCTTGCTGTTGAGGGAAACTGCACACGCCAAATGTTCCCTGAACGTGTCACAGTACGCATGTTGCTGCGCTCACTGTGTCATTTCACTTACACAAACAAACGCGTTTAGTTTTTGGCAGCTGAGTGTCAACTAAGGACACATTCAGGTGCGCCCAAGGTGCTTTCAATCTTTCAGTGTTCTCCTCTGCAAGACGGCGTCGGTCCAGTGCCTCTACTGCAGTTCTTGACAGCTGTGGCATCCCAAATGAGGACATTTACAAAATGATTTTCATCACCAAACTTTGCACCTTGGAGATCAAGCGTTTTGGCACCACGCAGCATTTAATGTCACTAAATTAAACACATTCGTACATAAAATCGCGGCACTCTCTGCAGTGTCGTCCCGCGCAGCGCGTGTATTACACTCGCACAGCGTTCATGTAGGGGCTTGAAGGATCTTTTTTTTTTTTTTTTTTTAGGGTGCAAAATGTATTGAAAGGCTTCTGGCACCGCTTGTAGGATAACTCGGGCTCTGGAAGTGATTAGCCCTCAAAGCTTGGGTGCAGAGAGACGAGGGTGGGTGGGAGCAGTATCGCATGTGTGTGTTAGTATGAGTGGGACGCAGAGACGGATGAAATGTGTGTGTTTTGAGAGAGAGAGAGAGAGAGAGAGGGAGACTGGGGCGGTGCTGTTATGCAAGCAGTTCTCAGCATGCATGTAGATTGGAAGATGTGTGGCTCCTGTGGTTGGCTGTCCCCTGTGTCACTGCCTTTAAAAAAAAAAAAAAAAAAAAAAAAAAGTTGCCAAGAGAAATGTCTTCTTTACGGGCTTTGGCTGCCAGATGCTGGGGATAATGGATAGAACTGCAGAGGAAAAGCTCGAGAGGTGTGTGCAGCCAGCCACGCAGACATGCCAGCGAGCACACACACACACACACACACACATATTTGACGCACATGCACCTTTGCACACACTCTGTGGGAACGGATCCCTACGCCGCCAAAGTAAGGCGTGAATAATTCATCCTCTCAGTGGCTGCCGTACGCCAGCCGCACACGCCGTGACACACAGGAAGCGTCAGGCCGAGTAATTCGCGTCGCACCAAGTCGCCATGAATGAGCGCACAGTTTGGGCGCGCTCGCACATGCCAGAGGTGCCACATCTCGCCGAGACGCAGCTACCGCCCCTCTGCGCGTGCAGTCGCGAAAAACCGGCGCGCGGGGCGCCGGCGGGCGAGCGCGATAGTGTGTCTGCGAGCGGGACAGCCAGTGACACAGGAATGTGTCATAGCCACTCGGCTCCTAAACTGCAGCAAATAAACATTCCTCTACTGCTGTGTCAGTGCTGAGCCTTCGCCCACTGTTGCTGTAAAATACAGCTTGTAATTAAAACCAAAAACGGAGCGTTTCTCCGTTTCGTTTCCAACGGCATTAGTAGATTCCGAGCTAATGGACCCCATGCCTCCAGGAATTTCTCGGTGCTGTTTTATTAACTCGGACACGGCAGACATTGTGGTCCAGATAATGTCGAGGGGGCCCGACTGCAGAGAAAATGCTCAGAAGAATCTTGACTGCTGAAGCGCAACGCAGACGTAGTCATTTTGACTTGTCACCAGCGTTATCCCACACGTTACTGCACACCGTCGTTCATGGTACCGCAGTTCATCCACGACTTAGTCCCTTTTGGACTGAATAAACGCAGGCCCCGTCTCTGCTGACAGGTGAAGCGGTGCACAGGCTTACTTCGTGTCACATAGGCTCCGCCGGGTTCGCGCTCACATTTCGTGCGGCTCCCGGGGCCGAAAATGTTGCCGTGCTGTACCCATACATTGTCAGATGTCTGTAAACATATTCTACTGTTGGTTGTCCTTGCCCAACGTCCTCCCCTGTCATTACGGCTCTGTTTACAGGAGGACTTACAGTGTTTGCCAGCATGAGATCTCCCCGAGAATATACAGCGGTTTAAGGTTGCACGCTGACGCACAGTTTCCCAGCTTAAACACTTAATCCCCAGGGGAACCGATTTTGACATGTCACTTTATGTGTTCGTTGTCATTTGTCTGGTCTTGCCAGGTTAATCCTTCGCAGATGTGCGATTGGGGCGTACCAACTTTCTTCTTGGATAATTGTTCTCCCCAAATTATTGCCTGCGCCTTCCAAATCTTTTGTCAAATGGCACTTGAAGCTTACCATTCAGCGTTTACAAAGAAACGGGGACAACTTTTATGCGTTTAGTCGGGGGTGATGTTTCACGGTCATAAGGTGTTTATCCGAACGGGCCCAGCGGAGAGGAGGCCATCAGGCCCGGACGGCCCGAGCGGCCGCGCTGTGTATGTGCGGCCGGGGCTGGGGTGGGGTAGTAACTCCAAAGCCTGTCATTACCCCGTGCATTTTCACTGTGTTCACATGCAGGAGGCTGCAATTCCGAACATCTCTATACACGTGTGAAGTGCGCTGGCTAGCATATCACAAACGCGCGCGCACGCACGCACGCACAAACACCGCAAAGTCATATCCCTCCCACCTTAACTGCAGGGCTCACTCTCCCTCCCGCTCCACAGGGGCACAGAGCCTGACCACAGACATCATACTGATTGCTCACCGTGGTCGAGTGGTCTGTCCACATTCCCACCCTGATTCACTATGTGCAGAAAAACCCAACAACGGAAAGCGGCGGTTTGAGAGTGTCTGGAGGTTTGCGGACGGCAGCGAGTGTCCACTGTGCGTCTCCTGACTCGATCCTCGACTGCCCCGCCGCGCGCCCCGGGAACATGGGAACGGCGGAGCGCAGACCCAAACCGGCGCGTGAGGAATGCTTTGGGCTTGAGGCGAGAGGATAAAAAAAAAAAGGAGATAGATAGAGAGAGAGAGAGGGCATTTGAGTGCACCAAGCGCTCTCTCCCTCTCTCTCTCTCTCTCTCTCCCTCTCCCTCTCCCCGGGCTGAACGTAACCTTCCTCCTCTCCGGCGTGACAGGTTGTGGCGGGCCGGTAGATGATGAAGCGATGGAGATGTTAGGAGGCCACGGCCATTGTGATGCTGGGTGGCTGTTACTCTGGAACTGCCATCTGCTGAAAAGGTCAGTTGCTAGGGGATGACTCTCCTGGACCGTGTCTGCCTCCCAGCTGCCATCCGCACACCCACACACACACAAACACACACACACGCACACACACACACACGCTGGCTCGAGCGCGCACCGACTCGCGCGCATTGTTTCCTAGAAATCTGAATTGAGTAAATTTGACCCACCGGACTGACCACGATTAACCCGCTTGGTGGTTTTCTTTAACTTTAGGTGAGGTTCGGCTGATTAGAATTCTTGATGCGATATATATGCGAGCAGGCCTGTAAATGCATATCTTATTACATAATAGCCCTGTGGTCACGTAACGGCACCAAAGAGAATGCATGTGCGGCGTAAGGGTGTTCCTGTCATAACAGCGGCCTAATTAATTGGAGCTCGGCACGTAATCGAACGCCAGGATGACGACGAAATGTCGGGGGCAGCGCGGGAATCAAATCGGCACCGCGCGCCGGATCCGAGCCGTGGCGCGTTGTCCATCGCAACCGCTGCGAGCAGCCCATCATTCAGTGCGGTGACCCAAACCCGATTCGAAATTCTTTATCATACGCCCTCCGAATTAAAGCCAACTCCACCCAGCGGGCAAAGATTTTTCCACAATTGAGCAGGAATTTTAATATGAAGCTGCTGTGCCTTCATTATGCCGTATCGTCGTCTCCGTACGTTCGCTGGCGACTGACCGGAGTTCTGCGTTATTGTTGAGAAAACAATTTGGCCTCCCGAAGACGGCTTCCCCGCTCAGACTGTCCTCTTCGACGTTCGCCCTGTCCTCGTGTTGGGTCGCCGGGCTGGAGCGAGAGGTTATTAAAACCAGACCAAACGGTTCAGCGAAACTGTTTTGCCGATAAAACGGGAAATTAGATTCATTCTGAAACAGAAACTGATCACGTTACAGTTGGTAAGGCCCCCGGGGGCAAAGTGTTTTTGACCCGTCTGCTTAGAAAAAAAAAAAAAAAAAATCACAGTAAATAAATACAGTGTTGCTGGCTCGACGTATAGTGTGATACGGTCCGCATTCCGATCGCGAGCAAGCCACAGCTGGATGTCAGCGTGTTATTATCTTGAGATATTGGCAGTACAGTAGCTACAGTAGCAGCATCCAAACCGAAAATGAGACTCAGCTGTACAAGTTTGTGCCATCTCTGTATCTTTTTTTTTTTTTGTCCTCCCTGTCACACTTTCCTGCTGTCCTTCCTTTTTTTTTTTTCTTTTCTTCGTCGCCACCCCTCACCTCCAGCCCGCGCCTCTCCACTGGCCCTCCGCAGACGGTGACTTTTGTGTCGCGGAGCCGTTGTTTTTGTTTGTGTCCTTCTTACCATGGCTGCCTGCTCGCCGCCTGGCAGCCCCCGTGTGTCAAAGGTGGCCGCGGCAGAACAGACTGTGGGAACAGCCGGTTAGCCTCCCCTGGTCCCCCGCTCCCCGACCGGAGGGGCAGCCATCAATCGAGCGCCCCCCCTCCCCAACCCCCCAACCCCCCCAGCCCCTGCGCACACACTGAAGCACAAACACGCAAATGCCCCGGCCAAACACACACTCGCACAAAAAGCCTACGACGCTCACACCGTCTCCCAATAATCCTCGGAAGCAATTTCATCTCGACTCGGGTGGCGGCCCATTGTCGCCGGCCCCTTCAATCTTTCCTTATTAACTCTCGCTTTGTCCCGCATCCGAGCTTCTGGACTCATCTCTCCTACATTCCGATCGGCGCTGCTCCCAGCACTCCCGGGCAACCTCCATTCGCTAATCCCACTGCCTCCCCCACCGGCCGCCCCACCCCGAGGAACTCTTACTGCTTTTTTTTTTTCCAACCTGCCGATCACCTACTTACAGAGTAAGGTAGGGGCATTAACTCCACGGGCTTTCTGAAGGCAGAGGGTGAAGGCGGGGTGGGTGAAGGAGGAGGCGGCCACAAAGTGACTCCAGCCCAGACAATTAGAACAATGAGCCGGGCCTGTAGGGGGCTAACTCGCTGCGTCACGCCTGGACGGTGGGGTATTTTGTCAGTTTAATGAATTGTCCGTCAGACCAGGGCCACATCGCAGGCTGCGCAGGGAGAGGCCAGCAGGGACCCAGACACTAAGTCGGTATTTATTACACTGCCTTTGTCACTAATTGAGCTAATTATCACTGACTCCTCAGCACTCCCACAGGCAACACCCCCTCCGCTCACTCCCTCCACCGACTCTCCCACCTCACTCTCACGCCTGGGATTTGAACCCCGTCTTCCCTCTTCTTTTCTTTTCTTTTTTTTTTTTTTTTTTTTAAATTGTCCGCCACTTTCTTTTGTTTCTTTCGGCGTGTCCACGATTGCCCGTCTCTTCTACTTCAAGATGAGTTCTGCTGTGCTTTCACTGTCCCTGCCTGACTCTCTCTTTTTTTTTTTAATCACATTATACTGTAAGATGGATCATGTTTGTTCACACGTGTTCTCCTTTCATAAGAGACAGAACCTTAGTTTAGAGACCAGATTCTTCTACGACCAGTATACATTTTCTGTTCGTCTTTCTGCTTTCACGGGACACCCGCCTTATCAGGGCCTGCCGATTTGCAGCGTTTTTGTCTCGCCTTGTCCTTTTTATTCACGTCATCCCCTGAAACCGTCAGAATTGAACCGCTGTCTTTGAGATGCGGACCAGTCTCTTCTTAGTTTATGGCGTGCCACGAACCAAACAGCCCTCCTGCACTTTCACCCTTTCGCAACACTATAATTCTGCAAATGTCTCATCCCTGTCCTAAGCCCTGCTTGAATTCACCCCCTCCGCCCTCACGGCTGCAACGTTTGCTCTGTTTGCGGGACCTTTGGATTTTTTTTTTTTTTTTTTTTTTAGGTGGCCCTATACCGTGCTTCCACTGTGCTCTGCCTGGATGACCCCGGCTGCTCCTGTGCTGCGGTGGGCCGAGGAGAAAGTGCAAAGTTTTCCAAACTCCCGTGGTCAGCTGGGGTTGCCAGGGTTTTTTGGGGGAGACTCCTTAAACTTTCATTCTTTTCCGCATTATTTCTTTATTTCTTCCCCACGTTCGACAAATGAAGCAAAGCACCCAGCGCAGTAAAAAAAAAAAAAAAACAACAGTATAAAATAAGGTATGTGGCTGCATAAGCCGGGAGCACAGATGCAGGGATGTTTTGTGAGCTGTCGGAAAGGCTGCTTTGGTGGTGCTAATAGGATTAAGCAAAGGACACCCAGGGATAGGCTTATATGTTCACTTGGTTGGTTGTCAAAACTATCTCAAACACAGCAACCACAACAGGCATAATAGCATCTTTTGACACATTCAGGAGGCAACTTAATTGAAAATATAGACTTTATTGTTCTATCATACAATACAAAAACAACTTGAACCTAAATCGTTTGATTAAAATCTAAAAAAAAAAAAAAAGTCTTACATCTCTATAAAAATCCCCAGAAATAAATATTTTTTTGTATTTACAGTAATAAAAAAAAGGTAAATATTCAGTGCATGACCAAACGCATGTGTTTTTACAGGAAACGAGCAGAGAAGTGTTCTGTTTCTAGAAAGTTTTTTTTTTGTCCGCTACATCACAACGAAAATAGAAAAAAAAGGAACAAGATCAAAACATCTCCTGACTTGACTCTAGTGATAGCATATTCTCCGGCCGCTGAGGCGCGCATCCACCCTTCAGCAAACTTACAAGAGACGTCATTATAAATATCTTCATATATCTTAATTATTTACAGCATTTTGGTTCTCTTAGCTGATATACAGTATGATTTCTTCAGCGGACGGCTTCCTCGAAATAAAATGTCGTATCTGAGACCTGATGTAATACACCGATTGCCTACTTTAAACCTGGTCCACTTTGATGTACACTCATGTATGAACAAAGACTCTTTTTTTTTTTTTTAAATTCAGTCTCGGAATGGCATTCGTTTTCATTTCCAGAGCATTGTGAGATTCTGCAGGTCACATTTCATTCTTTTTTTTTCTTCTTTTTTAATATCGACCCCTGTTATTTGTCCAATTACATTTCGCCATGCCACGATATTCAGTGTATTGATAATACATTCAAATTACTTTGCCTCAGTAAGATTGGTTAAACCGGCTTCAGTTTTCCTTGGCGAGGTCTCGCCCCGGTCGCGTAACATCAGGACCATCCTGTGGTCAGTCCGAGTGGCAAATCAGGGCTGAGGTGTATTCGCCTGCGGAGAAATCTAAATAAAAAAAGGCCAAATGTGGTGAGGAAATTATAAGTGGTTGAGCTGCATCCACGGCCTAAGTACACAAGCCGGGAGCAGACAGCCCATCCCCGGAGATAAACTTCACACAGTTTCACGTGAAGGAAGCCAAACTTCAGCGAAAGAAAACATAGTTTTGCTTCTTTTTTTTTTAAACAGCCCTCTTGTTGGAGGTCTTCACCAGTTTGTGAGAGAACATGTTTGTGGCTCTCTGGCCACAGAGACATCTGTGAAACACCGTGTCCAGTTCCTGCCCTCAGTGGGGGAGAAGAGGTTTTTTTAGTAGTACCTGGTCACAGCAACCGGTTTGTGTAAACGCGTGAGGGACGCGGATGATTTGCGTTCTTCACGGACGGTCGTAGCGTTTAAATACCCCTCGTGATACCGCGAGGCATCAAAAGCAAGGAGGAAGCGCGTGTACTCCCTCTGTGACCTGTTCGTGTATTTGTGCTTTTCTCCATCTCCCTTTTTTACCCCCCCCCCCCCCAAAAAAAAAAAACACTGATTGAATTTTTGTGCCAGAGTGTTCCCTGTATCAGTTCATCCACCTTGAAGCGTCTCTGGCTTCTACCTAACGTCTCAAACCGCCTGCCCGCTACAGTCGCTAAGAAGTCCTTCTTGGCCTAGATATTCCCGTGTTCTTCCATCATAGACACTGATGTAACGTTCGTGTACTGGTGCAGTTCAAGCAGCTGACGTGGCAGCACCAGTGGAAGGTGCAGTGGCAGCGTTCAGTCACGGTCTCGGTCCGGGTCTGAAACCCACGTCCACAGCACAGCAGCTCGCAGCCGTCCAGGCCCGGAGAGGAGCTGTTGCACGTCCTCCCGGAAGTTCCCAAAGTGCCGGTCTTGCCGTTGTAGGAGCAGAAGTTGGGCGATTTCTCGAAATAGACCAGGTCCATGGCAGAGGGGGGTTTGTGAGCCGGGTTCTCGGGCTCCAGGTGGCGGGGGTCGGCCCGGTGAGACGCGCGGTTGCTCCCCTTGTTGGCATAAACGACTCTGGACGCCCCGTCAAAGCGGTCCTTAAGGAAGTCTCCCACGGTGCGGAAGCTGGGCAGGCGCATCCAACAGGTGCGCACGGTGCAGGAGCCCGACATGCCGTGGCACTTGCACTCCTGGCGCATCTCTGAAGACACAGTCTGCACAGAGGAAGAACACAGGCTACTGCTGACATCTTACACAAAGAGAAATACACAAGCGCCTTCGTAGCACCCGGGAGTTTCTGACAAACACAGACAATGACGGAAGGTTTGAGTCGCCAATCCTCACCATTCTGCCAGCCTCGTTGTTGTGTAGGTTGGTGAGGTAGCGCAGATCTCTGCCCCTCTCGCTGGAGTCCACAAACTCCTGGCTGAACACGCGGCCAAAGTCCACATTGTCGCTGCAGCCCCCCCAGTGCCAGTCTGGCCCTCCGGGGCCTCGGCGGCGGTAATCGCATGTGCACGACTCAATGGCCCCTTCTGAGCATGAGCGAGCCACAGCGTGGGTCACCCCTGCGCTGGTAATGGCAAACACAAACGCCGTCTCTCGGCAACCTGAGGAAACAACATCAAAACTTCCCATCAGGACTTGATCCGGCCTTTCAGACTTGGATTTGCCAGATTTTTTGCCAAAAAATTGGAAATTATTTAAAAGACAAAGGCGTTTAAAATGTGTACAAGAGATTCCATTACTTCCTGGCCAAAATTGTCCAAATGTAGCCCCAGTGAGAAAGACAAGAGAGGCTCACCACGATTGACAATTTTGCCAAAAACTGCTGGGCTGTGGGTGGTCGGGCAGTTCCAGCGCCGGTTGCGGAACTGCCACTTGCACTCCTTTATGGCAGTGTGCAGCCCAGCGGCGATGGCGTGCAAGATGCCAGGGTTCTGCCGAATCAGCCGGCGCTGGCGACGGCTAAGCAGCGCCAGGCTGGGGTCCAGGACCAACTGCACGTTCTTGGAATTGGTGAGGAGGTTGGATGAGGAGGCCACATTGACAATTCCCCTGGCACAACACAAGGACAAGGGAAATCGGGGTGAGGGGGGAGCTGGCAGTTCGTACACGCCGCTTCCTTCTGCGGCCCTCGCAACTCTTGGCATCCCGCGGGCAGCGTGCATTTAAAGTCCCTCGTTTTTCATCACGGACAACGATAACCAACACATGCGGGCACACGCTGCGCTGAGACCGTGAGGACACTTGGAGTTCAAAATGCAGGTTAAACGACATGGAGCTGGAATATTTTTCGCCTGTGCGAAACCTCGCCTCGATACGGCCGGAGTCGCTCCGATTAATCGATTGGCGAAGTATGCAGGATCCATCGTGCACTCATCGGAAGGAAGAGAGCGTCGCAGCGATGCGCACGTGCACGCTCCTTCACATCTGTATTCAGCTTCTCTTTTTTTTCGTTCCTTTTCCTCTGCCTCATGGCTCACCTCTCTCGATAAACTGTGAGGAGAGGTGAGCCATGCACACTCTATGTCGGCCTGGCCTGAATCTCAACCTCAGATTTGGCCATCCTGTCAAAAAGTCCAAAAAACTCCAAACAGTAGACAGTGACAACTTTATACAGTGTAAAAAAAAAAGAAGTAAAAACTCATTCTAGCTATAATTTAGGCCACAACAGCATAAAAATACAGATAAGCATACAATATTAATAACTCAATACATGTTGCCCAGATATCAGAAATATTAGAATAATCATATCCTATCAATAAAATCAGTGTTTCTGCGCAGCTCACTTTGTGTCCCAGTATGACACCTGTGCTCATTCAGCTTCAGTTGCCCCCCCCCACACACACACACACACACACACAAAACACAAACACACACACACACACACACACACAAAAACACAAATTTGAGATCGCTGAACCGGGCGTCAATGTTTGACGATCAGGTTTCCAAATATTTGTAGTGTTTCAGCGCACGGGCCGTATAATTTTCCACTTCATCTTCATCTGCTTTGAAATTTGTGCGTCATCATATATTTTTTTTTTTAAATTTAAATTATTATAATTTGTGATGAATGTAACGCCGTATCTCCTCTTAGGCAGGGCCATATGGAAAAGCGAGCGAGTCTTGGCCTGTTCGAGACCCAGACAGCTGTGCGGTGAGTCCTTGGGAAGTTAATAATAATCTCGTTTTTTGTTGTTTTTTTTTTTTTGGGGGTGTTTCGTTATTCCAGAAACTCCGCGGTGCCCCCCCCGGTTGTTTTCCTGGATTTCAGCTGACATTCTAAATATTTGAAAACGCTCTGACGCTGCGCGCAAACACTGTCCATCTGATGGCACCGCAAAAACGAGAAGAGGAGGAGAAAAAAAAAAGCTCTCGTGAAATCGTTACCTCAGCAAACCCAGCCCACAGTTTAGAGATGTTTAAACAAGCGAGACAATAATCCCACTGACGCGAAACGACACAGATCCCTCTTTAGTTTTGCTTTCTGCAACACAATATTGTGCAATTTGGCCGGGATTTTTTTTTTTTTTTTTTTGCGCTCAGGTCGCCGCACGGACAAGGGGGAATGCACGGCATTAGAACATCAACACCACCGTGGGTAAAACCTTGTACGGGACTCCTTTCTGACAGACTATGAAATAAATCCATTTATAATTTATCCCACATTGGACTGAAAAAAAAATTGCTGTCTCGTATTCAAACCGCACTGCCCAAATGACAGGGAAGCAGAGAGAGAGAGAGGGAGTAAATTAAATCCACCGCAAAATAAAAAGGTAAAACAGTAATTATTACGAAAGTAATTCGTGCATTGTTCGAAAAGAGAAAAAAAGTCTGCTTTAGCTTACTTGATTGGAAGATTGGAAGACACTTTTAAAAAAAAAAAAAAGTGAATAGTTTATAGTTCACGTAGAATAATTTGGAAACGACAGCTAAAACCACACAAGCTTTAATATCACGCGATAGGTCTCTTTTTTATTTTTCCTCCGAGGCTGAACAGAAGTCGTGAACGGTGCCAAGACTAACACATTATTTCAAGCACGCGGTGCGTGGACTGTGCCAGCCCAACGAGACGCCGCTCGTCCGGCAGCGAAAGGGCTCAAACAACAAAACAAACAAAAAACAAAACGGCGTTCAAACTGCAGGGGCTTTTTCTCACAGCAGGCTGTGAGGCCAAACGCAGCATCATCAGCAACCATCATCGTCATCATCATCATCATCATCACTCGTGCGCGCGCACACACACACACACACACACACACACACACACACACACACACACACACACACGCGCAGTATCTATACGGTGAACTCACCACCACCGGCCGCTGTTGTTGACAGCCCCTGTGCCTGAGAGCGAAGACACCAGCAGGATGCAAGCGGCTTTCACTCCCAACAGCAGAGCCAGACTCCTCATTGTGTCTACGGGTCAAACGTGAGGAGGAAAAGATGTAAAACAAACAAACAAACAAACAAACAAACAAAAAACAAAAAAACACAACTTTTATTTTGTCACGGAGTTCTGCCCCAACAAATTTATAGGCTATATAAATCTCCTACACTTATTCATCTGCAGACACCCCGGCACAATATTATGCACGTGTTATGATAAATCTATAATATATATATATATATTATTTTAAAAACTCTATCAAACAAGAAAAACAAACACTGGTGGTATGTGTTTCCTACTTCGCGGTGGCTTAGAATATATTTGACAGGCGCATTTAACTTCCTCGTGAATTATCTCAGATCGAATTCTCGTTTAAAAATATGAATGATTTTTTAAAAAAAAAGACCACGCTGCAAGGTGGACGCATATACTCACCGCGCCACAGTCCGGTGAGCGGGCTTTAAAGGTGAGAAAAGCGAGCAGCCCTAATTGACTTCAATGGCTCTTGAGTGGAGACAGGTTGCTAAATGATGTGAAGCGTCCGGGCAGGGTGCTGCTGCTGCTGCTGCTGCTGCTGCAGTAGTCCTCGTCACTCTGTCTCTCTCAGTGATGCTCTGCACGGCGCATTGAACGCGTGGGACAGTCCCGAAGACTTGATCCCCTCGGTGACTGATAGGCAACACATTCTTCTCTTATTGAGCGCTACGAGGGGAATAAAAAAGGGATTTGCTGCTCTCATCTCCCTCTGTTTTTTTTCGGAGCCTTTTCAATAGGATTGGAGGGAGGGATAGTTAATGCTCTTCATAGGGCGCACAATGAATAAGGAAACACAACTGGGCAGAAAAGAGAAAGGAAGAGGAGAAGAAGAAAAAAATAGGGCAATCCACGGCGTTGCGCATATTAGGCTACTTGTGGAATCTCACGGTCATCACAGAATCGATCCCCTGTAAATGTGTGCGGCTGGAGAGTGGTCCCCCCCATCCCATCCCCCCTCCTCGGTGGCCGTGCGCGCGAGCTCGCTTCCACATCCAAGTCTTGCTGAAAGCAGAAGTGCCCCAGAAGCGGTCGTGTGTTGGTACAGATGCTGTGGGTGCGCCCCGGTTCGGTGCTCCGCCGCCGCCGCTCGGAGCTGGTGTCACGGTGCAGCACAGTTACAGCGGAATATGAGCCATCTAAAACTGCCCTTTTTTTACCCGGCGGTCGGATTAGCCTACTCCCTAACCGCATCTCCTCCTCCTCCTTTCTGCAAACGCGCTCCCAAAATGCGCAGTGACTAAGGACATTTCTGTACATCTCCTTCCCTTCTTGCACTAATCCTCTTGTTTTACCAGTTGACACGTATTAATTTTTCCCAATATTATATCTTTGGAATGAATAATGATTTTGTTAAAACATGCCTTTTATGAGAGTCCCTCAATATATTCATACACTAATTTAGATTAGGTCCAATAAGCAAAACTATTATCACTTCTCTTTATAGGCCAAAGCGCACGCGCACACACCAAGACTCGAATGCAGACAGAAACAACAATAAAGCTCTCGGTTGTCCTATAACTCACACTCCCCGCTGGGCTACTTAAATTTTTTTTTCAAGCGCGGGAGAGATTAAATACGGTCTCCAATCAGAAGTTTGATGTATGATGAACCCGGAAAAGAGGGGGACGAGTAAGAATAAAAACCATTCCAAACATCTGGGCTGCAGACCTCCCTCGACGCAGATGCAGCCCAGTGTAATCACAGCTTGAGCCACTTTGCGGCATCTCCGTCTAACCCCAGACTTGGAGCAAGCTTAAATGTCCCCAAAACTTCTCCATGTTGGTCGTCGGGTGAATTTTTCATTATGTGACATTCATCCGCTAATTTGCATGTTCCACATTAGTCACTGCAGCGGTTGTAGGTTGAACGGTCTCCCTCCTCTCTCTCTCTCTCTCCCCCCCCGTCTTTCCTCAGATGACAGTAAAAGGAAGTGGGCTTTTGTAAAAAAAAAAAAAAAAAAAGGCTTTAATGACAGCCATATACGTTTATACTCCAGTCTTATATGAAGGTGCTCAAACGGGTTTCCTGGAGCAGTCATGCGACACCGAGCAGATTAGGGCTTCAATCCGGATAAAGGGGGCCTTTTATATACAAATCAACTTCAAATCACTTTTTAAGCCACTTAGATATACACGCCAAGGCAGAATGCTAATGCACTTTTCATTGCCGCAGCTTAGGGAATGGAAGGAGATTAGATGAATTGGTGTCACTATGCGAACCGTTTTTTTAAGAAGGGGAGGGGGGGGATTTCAACTTAATTTTATGAAAGTATAGCCCGCATGCACCTTCACCGTTCCAGCAGCAATGTCTGTCGTCGTTTGAGATCCGGTCGAAGAATTTTTTTTAAATTTGTGGGGTAATTAGCAGGCTGACTAACCGCGTGGCCGACCTGTTGATTCAGTGGCAGCCTCCGTTACTCCCAGTTTGAATGACCGAGATCAATATGTGGATTGATTTGATGCCTGGTCGTCCTAACCAAGTCCTCCCTGAGGGCCTATAAATTGGGGACGATGTAAAAAAAAAACCTTATTTGACTACAACTACAATTGAGAACTTCAGTATACATAACATTGTTTTCTTTATGTCACGTAGGCCCAGCTTCCTGTACCGCATCACGCACCCATGTTAATGAATCCATAGTTGTCAATTGCAACTGGAATTCCGGGGGAGCATTTGATGGCATACTGTGATAACCCCCCAAAAAAACAAAACAAAAAACGACCACTCCCCTTATTTATGCATATATTTTTAATACGCTGAAATAAAGACTTTGGCGTGACAAAGTGAAGTTGTTTCAAACACAACAATGAAGAACAGAGCCGCACTGGTGGCGGTGGGAGGGGGAGGAGAGGAGGGGTGGTGGTGGGGGGACCACATGACTAAAAACAGTATTGTTGGAGGGTCTGTTAGCGGAGCCGCCTGCCTGCTGCTGCCTCCCTGTCGTACAGTGGAACCAACAGCCTCTACCCTCCCCCCATCCATCATTTAACTCACCCCTTTATGAGCAAAATCTTCTCTGACTTTCCATATTTCATTGCACCGAGCCTTTTCTTTGTTCTTAGTCTCCAAAAAGTGGACGTCTACGCCGCGTAATGTACCAGACCCACCACCAACAAACTGGGATAAACGCATTCGTATTATTATAGCCTTTATTATTATGATTATCAATAATAATCATAATAATAAGTTTGTAGTGTTGAGTATTTCAGAATAAGCCACAGAATTTGAGGGCACCGTGCATGCGCACGGCTCGGGAAGCAGTGGCCGTGCGTAAAACCTTGGAGACGTCGTTTTACGCTCGGACGAGCGATCGCGTTCTCAAACAATAAAATGATCAACTGGTGATCTGAATTTCATATTGGCCAATATTTCTGCAAACAGTCCCCTGTTGAGGCATCTCCTCCCCTCCCCTCCACCCCCACCCCCCACCCCCTAACCCTCCCGTTTACTCTCGCCCCCGAGCTCCTCTGTTCTCCGTCTTCACTCTTCGGTCGTTTGGCGGTGCATCGATAATACTCCACTCTTCTTCTTTTTTCTCTCCCCCCACCCCCCTTCAACATTCTTGTTCAATTCCAGGACTTCATAACGAGTGTTTTAATGTCACGTCGGGAAAGACGCTTAACAAAATGGAGCTATCAAACAAATTCCGTTGGGACCAGTTCCTGATCTTGGCAGCAGCTCTTATGTCACCTGCATTAACGTAAGTGCACTTGAGAGCGCAAGGAGTGTTGATGGTACACGCGGGCTGTGGCCGCGTGGAGTTCGGCAAGAGTTGGGCAACTTACTGTAATGTGGGAAAGGAATATTGAACACATTGAGTTAAAAAGTGAAACATCTGCCACCGATTTCTCAGATTGATTTAGTGTAACGCTGAAACATTGGAATCAGTGTTTACTAATTTTGTAGTCTTTGACAAGTCTGAACCGTGCCATACTTAAGGAGAAAACCCACTGTTGTTATTTCTCCTTAAAATTTGGCAATTTCTTCTCTGCTTTTGGGACTGCTCCGATGGATGATCTGTTTGAAATTATTTTTTTTTTTTCCCTGCTTGAAGCAACATCAGTAGAAACACTAGTAAATACTTGTGCAATTGATTAACACATTTTATTGCTAAGTGTATCCAGCAAATCCCTTGGAGATGAGATACAGTTTGTAGCATATCGTTCTAATAAATCTTTACTGGTTTTGTATTTTTCACATTTTCTTCGCTTTCCAGAACACCTCCCCACTGCCACATACTGCTGTGGATTTGACTAATGAACTGACCGACTCTGGTGACCCCCCCACCATCTCTTTCCCTCTCTCTCTCTCTCTCTCTGTGTGCAGGGTGCTGTGTAATGACATCCTCAGCCTGAAGGTGGCAGGAGATCCAGTGCTTACCCCCAACTCCGTGTGCCTGAGGCTGGCAGGCCTCAGTAAGCGTCAAATGCGGATGTGTGTGCGGAGCCCCGACGTGACGGCGTCCGCCCTGCAGGGCATCCAGGTGGCCATCCACGAATGCCAGCACCAGTTCCGGGACCAGCGCTGGAACTGCTCCTCGCTGGAGGGCCTCGGCAAGCTGCCCCACCACAACACCATCCTCAACAGGGGTGAGAGTGCGAGGCAAGCCGGCGGGGATCAGAAACGTGACCCTGGGGTTTATGAGGGGGAAACGTGCGGGCATAAGGGCAGCGATTGTTCTGCGCACGGGCGCGGGATATTTTTGGTGCCGCGCCGTTTATCGTTCCCAACTCTTGTGTGTCACTGCTCCCAGGTTACCGCGAGAGCGCCTTTTCCCTGGCCTTACTGGCAGCGGGCGTGGCTCACTCTGTGGCCTCGGCCTGCAGCATGGGCAAGCTGCGGGGTTGTGGCTGCGAGGCCAAGCGTCGCCAGGACGATGACAAGATCCGGCTGAAACTCACACAGCTGCAGCTGCAAACCCTGCAGAAGGGCGGGGTAGGCATCGGCATGACGCGGCCACTGCCCGTGGAGTTGAACGGCCGCCACGCCGACCTGCCGGCTAACCTGCGCTCCACCCACCCCTCCGCCCTCCTCAAGCCTCTGCCAGATGAGCTGAGCTCCATGCAGGAGACCTGGGAGTGGGGGGGCTGTAGTCACGATGTCCGCTTTGGGGAACGTTTCTCCAGGGACTGGCTTGACTCCAGCGGGTCTCCAAGAGATATCCACGCGCGCATGAGGATACATAACAACCGGGTGGGACGACAGGTGAATAATGTGTAATCTGCCGTGTCCTCCGTGTCCCTCGGAAAGCGGTCAAGCTCTTCACTGGCATGTGCCATCGTCGCAGCGTTTCTCTTTTGCTTACGTCATTTACCTTTCTCTTCGCAGGCAGTGACCGACAACATGAAGAGGAAGTGCAAATGTCATGGCACATCGGGGAGCTGTCAGTTTAAGACCTGCTGGCACGTGTCTCCAGAGTTCCGGCTCGTGGGTTCTCTGCTCAAGGAAAAGTTCCTGTCAGCCATTTTTGTCAATTCCCAGAACAAGAACAACGGGGTTTTCAACCCTCGAACGGGAAACAGCGCCGGCGGGAGCGCGGGGGGACTCGGCGGAGGCCGCCGTCGCAGCATGTCCAGGGAGTTGGTTTACTTCGAGAAGTCGCCCGACTTCTGTGAGCGCGACGCCTCCGTGGATTCTCCGGGCACACAAGGGCGCATCTGCAACAAAACCAGCTACGGCACGGACAGCTGCAGCTCGCTGTGCTGCGGCCGCGGACACAACATCCTGAAACAGACGCGCAGCGAGCGCTGCAACTGCCGCTTCCACTGGTGCTGCTACGTGCTGTGCGAGGAGTGTCGTCTCACGGAGTGGGTCAATGTGTGCAAGTAGATTCCGGTCGTCCCGCTCCCAGCTGCCTTTACCCATCCAGGACTCAAGATGGCGAGCCTGTCCCTTGGCCCACTCCTGTTGTCTGACTGTTTGTTTTGCTCTTTGTCTAACTCTCCCAGAGAATTGGATCGCCCCCTCCCTGCTTTTTTTTTTTTTTTTTTTTTCTGGTCATCTGGGATCTATTTTCTCTTTGTAGCCGCTGTTATTCTCAAAATGCCAAGTCAGAGATTGAAGAGGTGACTCATGTCATTAGTCTTACCGTGGTCTGTTTAGACGCTGCCCTCTCAGCCGTGAAAATGGCCTATTCCCCATCTAATCTGTCCCACGAAACGAAAAGATGAGTTCAGTGTCCACATGCTGACTCACCTCGCTGTACAGTAGCTGTGTATTTGAATGTGTACATGTACATTTGTAAATGCGTTGTTATTATTAATATTATTATCGCGTCGGCGCCTGTCTTTCTGGTTCTGCCCGACGACAGACTGCTGTGTCATTGCAGCTCATCTTACGTGTCACCGCGTGGCATTTTGCACCTGTGACTCAGACAGAACGACGATTCCAGTGCGGGAGTCGGTCCTGAAAGTCTTTCCCGACAAGGGTTTCGCAAACAGATGAGGACGAGTGCGTTTGTGTTTAAACCGGTGCGTTGGAAAGAAACCTTCCTCAAGGACGCAGCAGGACTGAAAGCACACGCAGGACTCAAGACGCTTATCAAAGCTTGTATTCTTTGAAAAATTCAAGACGGGGAAGTATTGGAAAACGGATTCGGCGCTTCAGTCCCTCATGCTGAATAACTAATCATTTAACTCGATCTGTACCATTGTAACCATAGCGATTTGTTGATGAGAGCGGTCACGAATGGCCGTGTTTTCTTTTTTTTTTAATGAATTCATGTCAATATTATGACAGAAAATACGATTCTTCTTGGTATAACTGTGATGTGATGTGTGTCACTTTACTCGGAGATCATGGACTGGGATCTCGGTACACTGCGCTTGCTTTTGCCCGTTTCATCAGTCTGAGCACTCCTTAGATTCTTCCCACATGTAGTATATGTCAAAGTGAGAGATGGACCTGCCTTAGTCTTGAAGCGATGCTGAAGGGCGTGTGTACATTTGAGTGTGTGTGCGCGCGTGTGAGTGTGTGTGTGTGTGGGTCTGTTATTGTGTAAATGGGGGGTAAGCTCCGTGCACTTCAGATTTGGGAGGTGAGAGCCTCTTTTATGGCCACTTCATGCTGAGAGAAGGGCTTTTTACGGCCACAGGATATTGTTTCCTTAAAGTATGACTTTTATTACTGGAGAGAAGCATCAAGAGAGCAGCGAGTGGGGGTGATTATACCAGTCTTTGCTGTGTGAGCATCTGAGGGGATCATCTGTCCAGAGTTCATAGCCAAGGAAGGGACTCCATGAACCACGTGCTGCTGGGACGCTGTGTCCCCGTTACCTGGGAGACAGACTACACAAACATAAACACACGCGTGGTTTTTATGCGCAAAGACACTTATCTGTAGAAAATGCTGGCACCGGTGCACGATCAGAAACACGCATGCTGGTGCGCACACAGGAACTGTCAGAACTCCCGGTGACCCGAGTGATTTGCTCCCTCATTCTAGTTACACTGCAGATTTAGCAAAGTGCTAATGTCAACACCTGACTGGATTTATGACGGCAGCATTCCTAGATGGCTTAGATGATCCAAGCTGTCTCCATGCGCAGTCTACTGGGAAAACCTCTCCTGCTATATGGGATTTAATACCAATTAAGTCTTGTTTGTATGGACTTAAGTAAATATCCCTTGACTCCTGAGGAATGGCAGTGCCAGTGGCCGAATCAACTGTTCTGTCCGTTTGGTATTTAGCAAGGGAATAAAAAGGAGACAGCGACTGGTCGGGAATGATAAAGGACTGGATTTCTGGTTTGCATTTCTTTATTCCTTTATCATTTCACCCTGGAGCTGCTGCAAAAGGGAATTTCCTGTCACTGTTTCTCCCATGTGTGAGACAGAGGTTGGTAGACGGCCTGGGATTGCTTTCGCTCCCTCTCTGCACTCTTTTTCTCCCTCGCCCGCTCTCCCCCTCATCGCTGCAGACATAGACACATGCATAGCAACACTTTGACTGCCCCCCCGAGTAATGACAACCAGACTGGGCTGAAATTAAAGAGAGGGAGGCAGAGAGAGGAAGTTAGGAGAGATAAAAGTTACCCACTTTGATTGACAGGATGATTATATGTATAAAGTAAGGCGATTTAGCGTGTTTAGTTGGATATAAAGATAGAGAGATAGATCCTCACGGTGCATACGGCGGGGACGCCGAGGCAGAGGACAAATGGGGTATGGAGAAGGGGGTGAATAAAGTGTACTCTGTATAAATACATGCCTCAAAACATCTGCTTCTCAACTCCCCTTTCATTTTTGATGTGGGACAGGCCGAGAAGGAGAGCGGGAGAGAAAACACAAGGAGCCAGCTACCCAGAACATCAAAGCCCCTGCCCTCAACGTGCAGGCCCTCATTAGTTCAGCTAGCAGAACCAACGAGACTTGTGATTGTGTTTGCTGGGGTGCACGCTGGCAGGCACTTCAGAGGAAAGGCTCCTTTAAGTCAGAACTCCCCACCCCACCTCTCCCGCCGCCACCCGAGCCCGCTGTAACCCTCTCCAAAACTCCCCGCGCACACAACCTCTGCAGGCTCCCCCACCATCACACTCCACCCCGTAATCTGGTCCGCAGCTGCAAACATCTGCTTCCCTCTTTTACTTCTCTGCCTTCGCCACTGCATTGATAAATACATCTGTTACCGGACCACTGACTGACACACAGCGGAGGAAAGGAGGGAGACAAATGTTGGGAGTCATCTATGGATATGGGGGCTGCTCATGGGCGTGTGATTTGATAACAGTGGGTGGGGGGTGGGGGGGGGGTTTGTTGGTCGTTGGGTAAAAACCCGCACCTGCGAAACCACAGCAGTGCACAGTATCACACTGTGAAATGCATGATATCGAAAGGAAAACAGCACTCGGGTTTAGAACCTGCTAGAATATTGATTCAGCCAATGTTTTGGTGCCTGCTGTCACCTCATTATCCGTGACACACAGGGCTGCTGCCAGGAAGCATCACTTGGCGTCCTGTTACAGTCAGCCAGTTACTTATTCATTAAGATGATTCCCGTTTTAATTATTCAAGCATGTTCTCCCGTCGACTCTCTGTTGCGTTTCGTTTTGGTTTAGTTGTTGGGCCCCTGCAACAACACAAATAGACATATAAACACTTTTTTACGCTTTGTATGTGTGTGTGGGGGGGGTGGTTCACGTCTTAAAATCTGTAGGCTGCGTTTGAACATAAAAATAGATTAAATCTCGAAGCAGATTGATGCTTTTTCATGTTTAATAAAGATAAAATTAAATTACAGTCGCCCTGCAGCGGTGCCCCGGGCTTCCAACAAGTCATCCGGGGAATGACAAACGTGAGAGGTGTTTCTCGACAATCCAACTACCGCGAGAACACGCAGTACCACAGCCGAGGTGCATCGCGAGAGTAACATCCAGTCCTTTGCCTGGATCCAGCTGGTAGCCTGCCTGCCTGCCTGCCGTTGACGGGTAAGTGTGAACGGGACGCAAACGGTGAAAATGCCCAGAGACGTGCACCAGTGATCAAAGGTGACAGCGGCGCAGTCGTCGCCGTTCGAACGCCTCGTAACGCGTCTTGTTCAAATGAACGGCCGTGAATCGACGACATCAGGCCCGACCGGTGCGCTTGTCGTGACCGTAAGGGGGGTGCGGGTGGGGGTGGGGGGGGGGATTACGGCACACAAATTGACCCGGAGATTTTAATCTTATTTTTTTAAATACCGAAAACGCTAGCTGTTATTGTCTCTAGCGATCGAATTCGAATCTAACCGAGATATCAATTCGTAATTTGGCTCATTCAAATGCATCGCCTGTGTGGACTGCAGCAGCAGCAGCAGCAGCAGCAGCAGCAGCCGCCGTGTTCCCCTCTCACTACGACGGACGCACACGGATGTACGGCCACTGCAGCTGTAACAGGCTATGCTAGCAGCTGCAGCCTGTACAATCTGATATAAATGCACGGGCACGTAGCTTGTCGGTGAGCTGCAGTCGCTGAGGTGGTCAATCAATCACAAAAAATCTAATATATATGTATGTACAGTATGAAAAGATGGACGCTTCATCTGCCGCGCAGCAGGCTGAGGATGCTAATTGTGGAAGATACTCTTTCATATCCAATGCACCTCAGGTGGAATGTGTTAGCGCAAGTTGACTGCAGAGTTGGCCTGTTGTAACGCCCCCACCACGAAGGACCACAGAGGGGAGGAGAAAAAAAGAGTCAAATCCAACGCCTCTCTCACATCACTGCTGTATAGGCTTTGTGCACACAGGCCGCTATATCCCATATAATGTCATGTGAACTGAGTGTTACACTGGCATTTATTCGGTTGCCAGCAAACAGCATAAAGAGGTGGCTTAATCTGCACCACATGAAAGTCGATCCCCGTAACAGCGATCCAGTATGGCGGCTGGTTTCCCCAGCGAGCTGTCAAAGTGTAAAGCAGCAGACGTGGAGTCAGGTCGGCTGCCCGCCGAGGTGTGAAGCGGGCCTTTACTGGCTTTCCCTCGGAGGTGGCTTCCAGTCGTAACGAGGTGGTAATGGTGATGCCGGCAGTTGCTTTTAAAGAGCTACCGCGTCTCACTGTGTGAATTTTATTTTGTGCGTGTGGTTTTCAACTTTCCCAAAATGCGGTTCACAGTTTATCTTGGCTGCTTTACTCTTACATACGGAAAGTGGTCTTTTCTGCTCACTGTGTGACAGATCTGTTGCAGTCGTGCCGCCAGTCATCATGGGCAACATTTTCGGGAACCTACTGAAGAGCCTGATAGGCAAGAAGGAGATGAGGATCCTTATGGTGGGGCTGGACGCCGCTGGGAAAACCACCATCCTCTACAAGCTGAAGCTGGGCGAGATTGTCACCACAATCCCCACAATCGGTGTGTGAGGAAAGGATTTATCGCTGACGGCACGAGATAAAATGTCTGTCTACGCGTTTGTCCAGCTTACGTGACACATGTGTACACTTTTTTTTTTTGTTGTTTTTAAATTCAGGGTTCAATGTAGAGACAGTGGAGTACAAAAACATCAGCTTCACCGTGTGGGATGTGGGTGGCCAGGACAAGATCCGTCCCCTGTGGAGGCACTACTTTCAGAACACCCAGGGTGAGCATGCAGTGGCGTAGATGATGCAGTGGTCGGCCATGTTTGAGTTAACAAGGCCTCTCCAGTCCTTTGGCAGCTCCTGCAACACACGCTCGCCCCCAGCACCCGAGGAGATAGCTGACTAATGCTTTAGATGAGGTCATTTGCCTACAGCCTCCAACTGTTTCAAATTATTATTGTTTTAGTCATGTTGAAAGCCTCGACAATGAAAAAAAAACAATGGAGCAAAAAAAAATATTTTTTTAAAAATATGATGTCTGCATATTGTTTGAAAGTTGGACGAAATTGAATCTGGCATAGCAGAGCTGATGGTTTTGTCTTGTTATCCTTAAAAAGCTCCCAAAAGCTCCTATCTCTCCACACAGGGTTGATCTTTGTGGTGGACAGCAACGACCGTGAGCGGGTGAACGAAGCTCGGGAGGAACTGATGAGGATGCTGGCCGAGGACGAGCTGCGGGATGCAGTTCTTCTCGTCTTTGCCAACAAACAGGTACAGGCTTTCCTTGCGCTTCCGCCTCCGCCTTCCCTGCTTTATGGCCACTTACCGTCTGAAGCCTTCCGACTGACGTTGTTTACCGACTGTGTCCAGGACCTGCCCAATGCCATGAATGCTGCGGAGATAACGGACAAGCTGGGCCTTCACTCCCTACGCCACCGCAACTGGTACATCCAGGCCACCTGCGCCACCAGCGGTGACGGGCTCTACGAGGGCCTCGACTGGCTGGCCAATCAGCTGAAGAACAAGAAGTGAAGGGTTCGGTTGGTAGAGCGGGGAAGAGCCTGGGTGCCAGCTCCAGGTAGGGGTTATGGAGGATCCATTGTGTTTACATGGAGAGGCAGTACTGAAAAGCTCCCAGGGGGTGACTCTCAATGCCCCCCCCCCAAAAAAAAACAAACAACTTCTATTTTATTCCTTTACTCTGATTAATTTGATTTGTTTGGATCTGCAGTGAGCGTTTTTTAATCATTTAGAAACCAATGGTGTCGAAGTTGACCTAAATGACTTTCATTCTGTAAGATGAACACTTAAATATCGGGATGTAATAGTATAATGTTACTGTGAAGGCATATGTATTTTCCCTCCCTTGCAGTCTATGACCTTTGACCTCCATCCCTTTTAATTTGTTCAGAAAATGTGTTGAATTTTAGACTCTTGATGACAGAGCAACCGTCCCTCAGATACTTGATGTAAATTATAAAGAATGTCATAATACTATAGCGGGCGTACTATTATTGTGTCAGAATACTATCAGATTGTCCGAAAACATTATACTCATGCAGGCTCAATTGTCATTTCCCGTCTGTACTGATGTTTTACCACCACCAAATTGTGCACTTCAGAGCTTTGTCTATATTTTATTAAAAACTTAAATTATTTCAGATTTTATTGAAACACGTTTTTTTCAAACGCAAAATCTGCTGACTATAGATAGTCTTAATTTTTTAATTTATTAGATCACGTTTATGAAATGATTGTGTTTTCATATGTGCATCATTTTTTTTTTCTCCCTTCATTGCAATGTGCATTTACTGCTAAGGCAGCTGGTGAAACATAGAAGCCTCCATATCACTGTATATTACCGCTTACCCAATTTGCATGGAGATATCCCAGTATGGGCTCGTGGGCTTTGTAAGAGCTGTGAACTACTGCAGGCTGCTGCTGTAAATAAAGATTTGTTCGTCGTCGCCTGGCTCGGTGAGGGTTCAAGCGGTTTGTTTGACGTCAGCGAGGTGTAATAGCTGAACCGATACAGATGACAGAACGGGCACACACCGTGCCAGCTCTGTGGCTTAGTAAAAATTGAAATAAATAAATAAAAATGCTGCCATTGGCCTTTGAGTGATTGGCGGAGTGAAGCAGCAGAGCATGTGATTGGCAATATTAGAGACACGGTTTCGAATGTTTTATTTTTTTAAGTCAGGTTGTGCGAGCAGCTACACTACTATATGTTAAAAGCACTCACATTGCTTGTCATCCTGATTTATTCATCCCTAATTTGCGTGACATTATATGTGTTTCCTGTGTTGACCGTACCTCTGTGTACCATGTTGCACATAATAACTCTAAATGCATTATTGTTGTACAAAAATGTAATGTCTTGTTTGTTTTTTTCCTTTCTTGTACTTCTGGATGGACTATTTATTTACTTTGGATCAAACCAAGTGTTGATTTTTAGTGTTGTTTTTGCAAACTAGAGCAGACGGCCGTCTTTCTGAGTGGTAACAAATCACCTAATTTGAAAATGAATAGGAGAGAGGATGGTAGTAATACTGCATCTCAAGGCATGTTAATACTGTACAAGATCTGTAATAAAAGTGAATCATAATAGCCTGTTTCCTCAGACTATATTTGTTAATCGAAATTCCTGCTGCTGTTTGGGACAATGCTGTACTGATAAATGTTATGGATTCAGTGTAAAGTTTACCGAACAACCTTCTAATATGCAAAAAGCATGCTTTTCTATGTCAGCGCAACTGTATATATGTTTATGTAACGAGAAAAGTATATCATGGTATCCGCGGTCAAATCGAAAAGTGTTGTTGATACACCTGTAGATATTGGGTTCGGTGTGTTGGCAGATGTGTACAACTGACAGCAGCTTGTGTGCGTGACATGCCCTCTATTACGTTCTGTTTGGTGTGAACATTGTTTTTGTGGCCTTATATCGCCGGTGGTTAATTTCTCTTTGATAACTGGTTTGTACGTAGGAATGTTCCAACATTTGAGTATCTCTCCTGTGATGTGTGTAACACTGATCCACTCGCACTACTGTTGTGGCTAAACATCCCTCTTTCACTGACTGTTGGCAGACCTTTAACTTGAGAGATGAAGGAACGCAAGACTGCACAACATTCCAGCTGCTAACGTGTTTTCAAAAGGGAACAGACGTTGAACGTGAATTTATTCATCTTAGTGGAATATTATCAAGTGGAGGAGATAGAAAACAAACACAAACTGGTGCAAACGTGTTGAATGATTTGATGATTCCTGGCACTATATCGATCAGTCAATAAAAAGACCACAAATTTACTTTGCCTTATTCATTTATTCCCTTATTGACATTTACCATTGCATACGTGATTGAACTCCGTTCCTGTCATAAGTTTGACTGGTGGACAAGATGTTTACTATTTTCTCTGCATATTTGCACCAGAGGTTTGAAGTTTCCACATCACGCTTGTATACGTTTCACATATAGTGGATCAGAACTGGCTGTTAAGCTGGTTGTGATGCCATAAATTCATGCTTGTACTCACAGTCCCTCACACTCAGTTATATGGTAAATAAAGAAAACATTCCCTCGTTCACACAAATGAAAGTAAAAACAGCTTTGTAGTGTGAAACTCTCCTCGCACATCATTCTCCACAGTGATGATCAAAAATATCGACAAGTAAGACTCCTTTTTGAGTGGAGGGGGACTTTGAAATTGGTCTCACCAGTCTCACTAGTTGCCATGCTAAAACTAAGCCATATTGAATAATGACACACCCTATGAAAATATAATGGCGGAGAGCAGGTCAAATAGGTGGGAACGACGTGGATGTATGTCACCTTTCTCTTCTGGCCTTTCTTAACTGCTGTCATCAAGAGAAGTTTGGCACAATCCGGTAGTTTCCCTGTGGAAGAGCCGCACTTCGCAGAGTCATTTTAACTGAGCCAATCAGAGGTCCATGTAGGGGAGAGTGCTGCTGTGTCTCCAGGGGTGTGACAGCAGTATGTGGGTCAGAGCTGCTCCCGGGGCCACCAGCCCCCAGGGCCCCCTGCAGGACGACCACAATAGTAGCCCCAGGGCAGATGCCATAGCTGGGATTCCCACCCGTAACCGGGACGCCTTCACCCAGGGCACAGACACACTGGCAGCAGCCACACAATCAATTCATCAATCTCTGAAGGTAGTGGCAACTGCAAAAGGCTACAGCAGGCACCCCCACAGTTTGCCTTGGAAGGGACAGGGCCACCAGGGCTGATACTGAGGCTAACACCACAGTGGCGTTGTGAAAGCGCCAAAGTCTGCTGAAACCATGGAATCATCAGGCCTTCATGGAAGTCACTTTTCTCGACATGGCAACAAAATAAAAAAATTTTAAAAAACCACAAAAACTTATCTGTTCAATATCACTGTAGGTTCTTTTCCACTGTGATGTTTTCCACTTTCCACTGTTTTAATGAGAAAAAACCCCCAAAAACCCAAATCACACAACTTATAACATTAAGTTTTCCACTATTCAAAAGGCAAGCGAATGAATGCCGGTTGACCATTTTATTTGTACAGACCAAAATGTATGGGTCATGGAATATTAAAGTAAATACAGGCCTGGAGGTGCAAACTGACCCAGAGTCCACCTCCCACAGGCCCTGAAGCAGCAGGCGCTCTGTCATCACAGCAACACTACTAAGACTCTGTCTCCTCCTGCTGGACAGAGAACTGTTAAGGGAGGGCAGCTCAGAGTTCATCAGGCACCAGTGAGACAATAATTAATTTGTAAGCAAACCACATTACAATAAAAACATTTGATATACTTTGCATTTTTCAAGTTTGTGATCACATAGATTCAGAAATTGTTATTAACGTCACATTTCCAGTGAAAATTGATCACACTGGTGTTTTACTAGATTTCCCCATAAGGATAGTTCCAAACAGACAGCAACTATTCACTTCTCTCCCTCTCTCACAGTCAAAAATCTGATTAGCAGCACATCTGTCAGAAGCAGTTACAGACATCCATCCATTAGTGAGTCGTCCGCTTTTCACTCACAGCTCCGTGTTCAGGAATCCGGAGCTGCTGCGAAACCATTTTTCTCAAATTAAGCATGTTCTTGTTTTGGGTTCAGAAGTCACTTGATCGTCCGACAATGCGCCCATTGTGACAGGCAGCTACATACGCATCAAAGAGGTGATTAACCAGTTGACAGGGCTGCGTGGGACAATACTGCTCTTCACAGGGAAAACAGTGCAGCCACTCACATCACTGGGAGACCACAGCACCGCTTCCACATGCAGCAGCTGACAGCATGAAACCAAAATAAGCGCCCATAAAGAGAGACCTATAGGGGCGTTCGCACTGGTGCACACGAAGAAGGTTTAGATCTCAAAAGCGTTCGTGTCGTGTCTCTGTTTTTTATCGCTCGTGTTCACTTGTTCAGTGCCTGTATCATGTTTACGCAAAAGCAGCCAAGTTGATATACTGAAGGTAAAAGTAGCAATCTCACGATTAAGTCAGTGTTTTATCATCTTTATATCTTCTGTACAGACCTAATGTGCTTATTGTGAGGTATTTTATTTGTGAGAGAAATTAAAGACAGTACTTCTCTCTCACTATATGTTCCACAATAATATAGCATAACTGTATCTGTTTGCTCTGTTGACTCTGCCGGACTGAAGCGCGTGAAAAATGACGGATCGACCTCTGATTGGCGAATGCATCGGGGTCCTGGCCAATCACATGTCCTTCTCTGGGAGGGAAAAACCCAGCATCAAAATAAACTGCCACTTGTTCGCCTTTTTCAGTTTTGCCGCTGGTGCGATTTATCTGCTTTTATTACTGATGTTTTGTGCCAACTTTTAAAGAAGTAGTTGTGTTTCTTCTTCACTTTGCCTCCATGATATTGGAATTTTTTCCTCTCATTTTACAGACTGCGTGTGGAGCCTGAATATTTTTTGATTGTTTTGTTTTGCAGTACACGTGTTTTTTATTTTTGTATACATCCATACTTTCGTGCACAACCTTGGCTGTCTGTGAGGAATACCCAGATTGGTGTGATATGATATTATCTCAGTAAATAAATTCGCCAGCAGCATGAACCAGTGGCGAGTCGTTTTGCTCTGCGTGACCTTATCGTGGAGCCTGCAAACGGTGTCAAGCCAAACCCATGAAGGTAGGATAACTGCATATCATCCACCTGGTCTAGCGCCTCGTCTAATTTTTCCACGTCACCTCTCCTCTACCTTTAAAACTCTGTTGTTGTTTTTTAAAAATCCTGTATGAATTCACCTGTTGACAGTAATTCCTCCACCTGAACTGAAAGGCCACAGCTGCTAACATGTTATGGATGCAGTTATATTTTGCCAAAGTTTAGAATGGAATAGAATAGAATAGAGTAGGAGACTTGTTAAGAAAGGGACATTTTATTAACTTTTGACCCTCATCTCTCATTTTCTTTGTGTCAGATCACACACTAATTTTTTATTTGTACTAAAGTTACCGAGGTCAGTAATTTACATACAACCAGATTATAGTGTGTACTTATTAAACGTTTGTGTACTGCTTGTAAATGCTATACAAGGGGACTGAAAGGTATTAATGTTTATATTGATAACAATTCAAAAGGTTTTTGAGTTCATATAAAATCTTAAACCTGTTTGGATTATGTGGGCACACCTGTTCAAGTGCTTCCTGCATGCATTGTTAGCTCTAATCTCTGAGTTCCACTTTCATTCAGTCTCAGTGTTTATTCAAGAGAACCATGTGGGCTGAACTACAGTCAACTGTCAACATACAACTTTCCAATATATAAAATAAAATACATTATAATGTTAATCGACAAAATCAACATCACTTTTCTTTTTAAAGACACAGGTTTACACCTCAGCACGATCCCAACGATGACAGGAATTAATGACTTGTTTTTACGGCTGCAGGTGCCTAACTGTTGCACATTACAGGCCGGCACCACAGTTTTTGTTAGTTGGTAGTGGATAGTGTGTGTGTCTCCTTCCGTTCACGATATTTCCCTTCCCTGTGCCAGAGTGTCCAACTCACACATGGCCCATTGTCTTTTGGTATGATCTCAGCAGCACAGACCCCTCAGACACACACATACGCACATGCACACGCACACACACACACACACACAGAAGCACTGTCTGTCACTGCATCACTCTTCACTTATGAGCACACTGACCACATTTAAAGCTTTATCACAATGAAGCACTTTGTCTGTGAAAAGCCCGGCCCCCTCGACCCTCGGCCTCCTCTCTGTCAGCCCCAGGCCTCTACTGCTCCACGTACTCTGCAGCCAACACATCAGAACACACATATCATCGGGAAGTCTCACCAAAGCCATAAATACTGCAGAAACAGTGCTTCCCTATCTCTCAGACATTCTCCATTTGTTCAGCTTTGAAGGATCAACTTCATACAGAATATCATGCCCATCATGTACTGTTTAAGTCTCTTCCCATCGTTCAAATACATGCATGTATTTTGTCTCCCTCTCCAACCATCATTCGACATTAGTTTCCATTCACATATGCATAGAAAAATCACATTAGTTACTGGTGTGTGCATGCAGACTGATTTGAAAAGCTGCTGCAGAATGTTGCAGTGATAACACTGACAAAACGTAATGCAAACTTGATGTTAACTGTGACTCAGACCAGTTTTGAGGGTCAGTGTATTGATTTTCATACTAAGGATGAAAACAAATGGCTGTCTGAAACAGTAGGAAAACATCATCCAAAAAATACACAACTGCAGCTTACAGAATGATTAGCTGCAATGCAAAGTATATACCATCTGGGCTAAAACAAGTAAAAACAGTGGCGTGGTCCTTCAGCAAGTAGGACAGGAAGTAGTAGTGATGCGCTGACCCTTGCTTTTTTGATAATCTGCATGAGCGAGGTTCTTTGCATTCACGAGTTAATGTCTTCCCTTCTTAGCAGGCTCACATTTTTTGAAGTCTGTCTTTAAACAATACCAACATGCCCAAGAAAGAGTTTTTGTTTGCTGTTGTTGTGTCATCTGTCCAAACCGGCCACAAAGAGACCCTTTTTAAGTAACTTCAGAGTATATGAAGGGGGATGGAATCCACAGTTCCCCCCTGAAGCTATCGTGAAGCTCAAGCAGGCAGATATTCTACAAAATTCCTGCTTTGTCTTACCATCCCTCTGGTAACTCAAGAGGGAATTTTGCACTACAAAGACTGAAACTTTGGAAGATGCCTATTTGATTTGACAAGTTCACACGGCAGAAAACTCTGCATTTAGCTGAATGTTAATCATCATTTTTACACAAACCTTTAACCCTTTCAGCATACATCCTGTATTGCAACACAATTATCCTTTAAATCACCTTGTTCTCCTCAAACCAAGAGTAACAACAGGTGTCTCTCTTCCATCTATGTGTCAGTGGTGTGTCCTGGTACGCAGAATGGACTGAGCTCCACAGGCTCTCAGGAGCATCAGTACAATCTGATCAAGGACCGGTATGACACCTGTGAGATCATCATGGGAAACCTGGAGATCACTCAGATCGAGAGTAACTGGGACTTCTCCTTCCTGAAGGTTAACACCATCCTTGCTCACTCCCTTGACTTTCATCTGCTTTGATCGCCAGATCTTGCTTTTTTTTTTAAGACAGTCGAGAAGTAGAGTCGATCAAATTGTTTTCCTTGTTTCCCTTATTTATGCTGATGATCTTCTCCTTCCCTCCAGACAATCCGCGAGGTGACTGGCTACGTCCTCATTGTTATGAACCACTTTCAGGAGATTCCTTTGGGGCAACTACGGATCATCAGAGGAAACAGCTTGTATGAAAGACGCTTTGCTCTCTCAGTCTTCTTCAACTACCCAAAGGACGGCTCCAACGGCCTGCGGCAGCTGGGGCTCGCAAATCTGACAGGTGAAGAGTGTAAATGGTAGAAGGGATAACAGAAACAGGAAAACATAAAAGTATGGCCAACATGTGTGGTGTAAAGGCTGTTTTTCTGTGATTTTACATAAGGCACCCAAGTCAGTGAGAAACAAAGGCATCAAAAAGAAAAAGCAAAACTGCAAATAATAACTGTCTGTATAGATATGTAGTAAAGGTCAACCGTTAGTGTTCCTTTTTAAGGTCTGATGAAAAGATCCATCAGCTGACAGTGGTGACATTTCCTTGACATTATGAATGGAGCATCAGTACAAAGTGGTGACGCATGTCTGGTGGAGGCAGGGCAGCCATTGGCCGATTTCTGTAGTTTAATGATTGATCGGTCAAAATGATGAATTGGTCGACCTCTAATATGTAATATGGAACTGGAGGAGGGAAGAACTGTCCAGTGCTATGCAGCTGCTTGGAAGTGGGGAAGAAGATAACTCTGCTGTCATGAACACTTTAGGTTACAGTCTCCATATATGGTGTGATTAATTGCTACATATGGGATATTGATAAAATAACCAACAACCCAAGAAGTTAGGGAATATAGGGGCTGTGTTTAAGAGGGACTAAATTTCTCTGTAAGTACTTTTAAATTACTGACCTACTTTATAATCACAGGCCACAGTAATATTGTTACTGGGCAACCAGATAGGAAAATGGGTAAAAAAAAAAATACTTCAGGGAAATTATATTGTAAAAATCCTTTAAATACAGATCACTTATTATTATTGGTGAAGGTTACATTGGTGTTACTAAGGAACAAAACATTAGGCTAAGTCTGAGGGTGACTGAAGAGTCTTGCAAATATCCTGTCTGTATCATTGCATCACACTGTGTCTTCACAGAGATTCTGGAGGGAGGTGTGCGGATTATCAACAACAAGTACCTGAGTTATGGCCCCTGGGTCTTCTGGCAAGATATCATCAGAGACAACAATGCTCCCATTGACATCCAGTACAACGGAGAGAGAGGTCACTGTTGGGATAGCCCTATTTCACGTATCCCACATTATCTTTAGATTATCTCTTTCTTATAAGCACTCTCTGTCTTTCTCTCTTTCTCTCTTGCTCTCTCTCTCACAGGCCCATGCCACAAATCTTGTGGAGATTACTGCTGGGGGCCAAATGAGGACCAGTGTCAGATCTGTGAGTGCCCAATTGTTCTGTTATTTCACCATTTCTCTCCCTCCTCCTCCTTCTCTCTCTCTTTGCTGAGCGTTTTCCTTCATAGACAGAAATACGCAGAGACGGCGGGAGATGCCCACGGGAGGACATGTAGACACAACACACACACATGCACATCGGTGACCTCTGTTCAACCCGTTTCTCCTTTGTGTCTCAGTGACTAAGACGGTGTGCGCGCCGCAGTGTAACGGCCGCTGTTTTGGAACGAGTCCCAGGGACTGCTGTCACATAGAGTGTGCAGCAGGATGTAAAGGCCCCCTGGATGTGGACTGTTTTGTAAGTGCTCTGTCTTATAAAAATAAAACATAAACGTTTCTTTTAATTGCAAACTTACATTTCCAATCACAGTTGATTCTATTGTAAAGCGTACAATAAAAAGCCACAGCCTAAAGGAATCAAAGTGGTGGATTTTATACTGTATATATTTTAATCAATTGTAAACCACATTTTTCCCTTCTCCCACGTAGCTTTTGGTTTTTGTTACAGTAATACTGTACAACAACATGATGTGGAATTCCCCCTGCAGACACTTGCTCATGATGAGCTCCCAGCCCACTTTATTTTTTCCTGTATTATCAGCTTGTAGTAATACAGCTCGTAAATACTAGAAATGTCAAGCAATCAACAAAAGATTCATCCTCTGGAGGCCATAAGCAGTGGTCCATGGTATAGCTTATATATACAGTGTGATTTTAGAGTGCAATCAGAAGTCATGCTAACCAGAAATGATATGTACAATGAATGTGTGTGTGATGTGTTTGTGTGTACCCCCACAGGCATGTCGTCATTTCAATGACTCCGGAGCCTGCGTGCCTCAGTGTCCTCAGACTCTGATATATAACAAGCAGACGTTTCAAATGGAGACCAACCCTAATGCAAAATATCAGTATGGGTCCATCTGTGTCTCTCAGTGCCCCAGTGAGTAGCCCCTGTATGTTGGCATGGTTGTGTACTCAGCAAAAATTCATGTTCCTTTTTGTAAAACTTGAAACATGCTTTTCCCAACCATCGTAAAACTGCAAACTCTTTTAGCTACTCTCGGGCTGTAACACATGAAAAAATGATGACTGGCATAAAGCGGAGCTGTTTTATCCAATGTTGCCAGCAGTTCTTCTGTCTGTCTGAGATTGATTTCCCATGTCTCTCTTTTCTTTCCCCCTTGTAGCTCATTTTGTGGTGGACGGCAGCTCCTGTGTGAGCGTCTGTCCTCCGGACAAGATGGAAGTGGAAAGAGAAGGCCAGAGGCAGTGTGAGCTCTGCAGTGGGCTCTGCCCAAAAGGTTGACACTAATACTTTTCTATGAACCCACGCTGAGTTTATTTGTCAGTTGTGAGTTGAACTAATGATGCCGTTGGGTCCTCCCTTGTAGTGTGTGAAGGAACAGGGGCTGAACACCGACAGACTGTGGACTCCAGCAACATTGACAGCTTTATCAACTGCACCAAGATCCAGGGCAGTCTTCACTTCCTCGTCACAGGGATTCTTGGGTAATTGCCCCGGCCTGCCCGAAGAATCCTGGAGTGCGGTGCTGTACCGTCAGCTGGTTCATAATGTCTTTTCACTCTTCATAGAGACGACTTTAAAAAGATCCCACCCCTGGAGGCCAAAAAGCTGGAAGTGTTCCGCACCGTCAGAGAAATTACAGGTTTGTCAATACATCATATTTTTAGGATTTAGTTATATATACTAGAAAATGCAAATACTTCCCAAAGTTACATTCACTCAGATGGTAGCACAATTGTTAATAAATACACACTTTTAAAAGAAATACACTGTTGTCCTCTTTTCCTAAAATATGGACTTATCCATTCAATGATCAGTGTTTTACTTTGAGAACTTGTCATTAGTCATGTACAGCAAGCACAAAGTTGTAATACATGGTCCTTAAATTGTGTTTTAATAGTATCACTGTTTTTTGGTCTTCAGATATTCTCAACATCCAGTCGTGGCCCAAAGAACTGAATGATCTATCCGTATTTTCAAGTCTCACGACCATTCAGGGGAGGTCGCTCTACAAGTAAGACTTGTTTCCACACCTTTGTGAAAATGTGTTTGTATGTGTGCTGAGTATCTCGTTGATCTAACCTGACATCTGAAATACAATAAACCCAAAAATACCAATTAATCTGTTGACAAGACCTAGTGCACCTTCACATGGAAAGAGCAGTTATTTTGACAATACCAAAACCATTTATGATTTAGTAGAAATCAAATTCAAAAGAAAAATGAACAGGATTTTGTTTGGAGCACCTCCTTTATGCCTCAGGCTGGTTCTGATGTTTGTCTTCTTGCCTAAACTAATATCTCAGACATGGTCTCCATGATGAGCCCCCTGTGCATTGTGTTTTCCCTCTAACCTTCCCTCTCCATGTTTCACAGATGTGAAAATGTATTGCTCAGAAATAATAAGTGTTATTCTTATTCGACATTTGTTTCAAATGTTTCTCTCGCTAACTTGTCCTTTTTGTCCATTTTCTCTTGGTCTGTGTCCTTCGACGGCCAAAGACGTTTTTCTCTGATGGTGATGCACATCCCCACTCTTACCTCGCTGGGCCTGCGGTCCCTCCGGGAGATCAGTGACGGCAGCGTTTACATAAGCCAGAACGCCAACCTCTGTTATCACCACACTGTAAACTGGACGCAGCTGTTCAGAGGCCGCAGAGTCCGGGTCAACAACCTCAACAACAACAGGCCACTGGCAGAGTGTGGTGAGGCGAGCTCAGGGTCTGGTGGGAAAAAAACCCAACTCCTCGATATGTTACATGAAACGTTGATTTTTACTTTTCTAGTCAGTCACTTTAACTCGTCTCTCTAGATCCCATATATGGAGTTCCTCATTGTCTTTTTACAGGTGAATTAGTTGGTGTAGTGAAGTGTTAGAGTTGTTGTTTACCACTGCAACAGGCACCTGATGCTGTTCTCGCATTGTTGTGTGTGCAGTTGCAGAGGGCCACGTGTGTGACCCGCTGTGTTCAGACTCAGGTTGCTGGGGCCCGGGGCCCGACCAGTGTCTCTCCTGCAGGGACTACAGCAGAGACGGCACATGTGTGGGCAGCTGTAATTTCTACACAGCGTCAGTAGATATGTGTTCAAATTCTTGTGACTGATGTTTGTGTGTTGAATATACAGTTTTCCTTTGTCTGACCGTATGTTTTTTGAATTCCCCCAGAGCTCCGCGAGAATTTGCAAGGCCTGATGGCGAGTGCGTTGCCTGTCATTCAGAGTGTAAGCCTCAGCATGGGAAAGCCAGCTGCACTGGAACGGTAATAACTTCCTTTAATAATGCACTGTGGCCCAGGGCCTCTGAACTTGTGCTTGCATTTGGTTATTGAACTTCAGCAAAATGCTGGCTAGGCCGCTGCTTTACCCTCAAGAAATATTGAATTTCTGCCATTCCTTTCCCATAACATTACAGATCATAATCAATAATAGTTAATGGGAAACATTCATTTTGGATTGAAATCCAATTTTTTGTTCTATGTTTTGGTCTGTTGCAGATTGTGGTGTTTTCCTGCGAAGTTAGACATAATCTCTGTCTCTCTCTGTTTCAAATTCTCCAGTATTTTTCTTCCTCTGTTTTTGGCAGGGTGCAGATGAGTGTGTGGCATGCGCCAACCTTCGAGACGGTCCCTACTGCATGTTCTCTTGTCCCACTGGAGTAAACGATGGACAGAGGGGTCTGATCTTCAAATACCCCAATCGGGAGGGTCACTGTGAACCATGCCACCAGAACTGCACGCAGGGGTGAGGCCAGGCTTTAAGTGTATGTGTTTCCATCCCTGTATCACAGTAATGAATGTATGAACACTGAATTTACGCATTTGTCTGTTTCAGATGTTCAGGCCCAGGATTAAGTGACTGTTTACAGACAGCCAGACTGGCAGCTAGCAGGTGAGTGTTGCCCCCTGCTGGTTAATATAAACGGCTATGCTGCAAATGCGCGTGATCCTGCCACAACTCACTGTGATCTGTGGGGTGTTGTTGCAATTGAAGCATTAATACAAAGATCATACCAAGACAATTAAACTTTTGATTCTGACCCTCTGACTCTGTTAGAGCAGGTTGATAAACCCAATTTGTTCTTTGCTTTTGCTGAAATTCTTCTTGAGAAATTGACTCACACTGTAGAAGTAATACACAGTATGATTGTGAGAGAAAAATAAGTTCTGACAGGATTTAAAGGTGAGGTGAAGACACTGTTAATCACTGCTGCGATTACCACAAGGCTCGTTCATCCTGCTGCACTGGTTAGTACTGACTAGGAAACAGTTTCTGCCAATGCATGAGCTCGAATCATGACACCACATCTCTGTCCCTCTCCTTACCTCTGTTTCTGACCTTTGCACCTTGTTATTCCCACACTATCATCTCTCTCTCTCTCTTTCTCTGCTTTACTCTGCAGTGGTCAGATCACTGGCATAGCTTTAGGTGTGCCTGCAGGCTTGATTTTCTGCCTGGTGCTGTTTTTCCTGGGCGTGCTGTACCACAGAGGCCTGGCCATCCGTCGCAAGAGAGCCATGCGGCGGTACCTGGAGAGTGGAGAGGTGAGACGAAAGAACATCCAACCCCACTTGCCGTCACGGGCTGCCTTCGACTGCTCCGTGGATTTGTTTTCGGAGAGAAAAAAGAAGTCATCTGGGAGTAACTGTTGTTTTTTTGGCAGAGCTTTGAGCCACTGGGTCCTGGAGAGAAAGGCACCAAGGTTCATGCCCGCATCTTGAGGCCCTCTGAGCTGAAAAAAATCAAAGCCCTTGGCTCAGGCGTATTTGGGACAGTGCACAAAGTAATTAACCTCCGTCTGTTTTTATTTGGACATTTACTGATAATAATCACTGATTTATGTGGTTTTTTTTATAGTTTTAGTCTCAGTCTTATATACGTTTCACAGTCTCATGAGAATTGATGTGAATGCAGCTGCACATTTAATTTGTGCTTAAGGGATTCTGGACTCCAGAGGGAGAGACTGTGAAGATCCCTGTGGCCATTAAGACCATCCAGGACAGCTCGGGTCGACAGACCTTCACTGAAATCACTGATGTGAGAATCCGAACCTATTGTGATATGTAATATTAGAAAATTATGATGAAAATTTGATAATTCTGAGACTTCTTCATACAAAATACATATAAAATAGAAGTGTCACAAATAGTTTTTCGTCATCTTTCTCTGTGTGTAGCATATGCTGGCCATGGGCAGCCTGGACCACCCCTACATCGTTAGGCTGCTGGGCATCTGTCCAGGTGTCGGTCTGCAACTGGTGACCCAGCTAAGCTCTCAGGGGTCCTTACTGGAGCACATCAGGCAGCACAAGAACAGCCTGGACCCACAGCGCCTGCTCAACTGGTGTGTGCAGATTGCTAAAGTGAGTGTTGCCAGAATCACTTTGGGCAACCAACTGTTAAGAATAAGCCGTCAGAGTAAATGAAAGCGTATGCTTTTGTGTCTAAGGGTATGTACTACCTGGAGGAACACTGTATGGTCCACAGGAACCTGGCTGCCCGCAACATCCTGCTGAAGAATGACTATCAGGTCCAGATCTCTGATTACGGAGTAGCTGACCTCCTTTATCCCGATGACAAGAAATACGTCTACACTGACACCAAGGTCATTTTGACTCATTCAATTTGAGACAGACCCTGAATTCTTAAATCACAGTGAAGTGTTTTTGCTGTCTCTTCCAGTAATGGAAAACAGTATGTATGGCTTGTCTGTAATTTGTCTCCTAATCCAGACACCCATAAAATGGATGGCACTTGAAAGCATCTTGTTTCGAAGGTACAGCCATCAAAGTGATGTCTGGAGTTATGGTAAGAGGCTGTGAGAGTGTGTGTTGTAGTATAGACTACGGACTGATAAATAAGCCTTCCTCTAGGAAGCTGCTGGCTGTGAATATTGGCAGGGAGAATTTAAATGTACCGTCTGTCTTCCCGGGCAGGGGTGACAGTGTGGGAGATGATGTCCTTTGGGGCGGAGCCGTACGCCTCCGTGCAGCCCCAGGAAGTGCCGAGCCTGCTGGAGAAGGGTGAACGTCTGTCACAGCCCCACATCTGCACCATAGATGTCTATATGGTCATGGTTAAATGTGAGTGTGACAAAAACACTGCACCAACATGTACCAGAGACATGCAGACTTGATCTGGATAATTTTACTGCTTCTCTTTAGGTTGGATGATTGATGAAAATATAAGGCCGACATTCAAAGAGCTGGCCAGCGACTTTACTCGAATGGCGAGAGACCCACCAAGATACCTTGTCATCAAGGTGAGGCAGTGGTGGAGGAGGTATTCTGATCTTTTACTCAAGGAAAAATACTATCACCGCCAAGTAAAAGTCCTGCATTGAAAGTGTTACGAGCAAAAGTACTACATGCATGAAAATGGACTTTGCAACTGATTATATCATTAATTTATAAGCAGCATTTTACTGTTTTGGCTGGTTGAGGTGCAGATAATTTTAACTGTATTTTCTAGATTAACTGTTTGAATATTTTGCTTGTTAAAAATAAGCATGTAAGTATAAAATTGCATGGAATCAAATTTCTTAAAGCTTAGTCCACTGGCTGTTGACTGGGATCTTGAACCCTGTCCTTCCATATTATTCTGTAGCTGGAAGGAGGAGAAGTGGCCTCGGAGGAAATCCATCGAAGAGAATCAGAGCGAGGGCTTCTGGATGCAGATTTAGATGACCAAGATGAAGTGGGATTGGAGGATGGTTTGGCTACCCCTCCTCTTCAAAATTCTCCGTCTTGGAGTCTGTCTCGCTCACGGATTAATTCTTACAGGGTGATTGATGGCCTACACAGAATCTTTTACGATCGTTGTCGAAGAATCAGAGGGAAAAAAACAACCTTTTGTTCCTTGATTTGTAGAGTGGCACATCTCAGACTGGACCTATTGGATACCTGCCAATGACCCCCAGCCCTGTGGACAGCATCCGCCAGGTGTGACAGACTCACACATTTACACACACGTGCAAACATACACGTTCCCTCTTGACATGAGTAAAGTCAATTGATTCTTGCTTTGCAAAGTTGATATATATATATTTGATGATATATTTAGCCGTGATGCTCCAAAACATCACTTCAATCACAGTTATTCCTACACTTTTCCAATAGCCATATTAAAATCAATATTAAGACCCAGCATGGCCAATAGATTATTACCTCAGGAAGTGAGACACATTCAAATGAGTCATTCAATTCCAACTGGTCCCGTTTTGAAAATGAGACCAATGATTTCTATCAGCTGCTACATCAGTCCACGTCTCTGGCATTTCTGTCTCAGCTGTGGTTCCAGAGGTCTCGTCTCAGCTCGGTCCGTACGCTGCCTGAAAGGTCAGGGGTCAGGGGGAGTGGCAGAGAGGCAGAGCTGCGTGAAGAAGGTCTACGGACCGGGAGTCTTCACAGGGCTCGGTTTGGCTCAGAGAGGGGTAATCCTCGCATATCCATCAGCCGGCACAGGAAGCTTTCAACAGCATCAAGTCCGTCCTCATACAAGGTATGGACAGCAGAGGAGGAGGAAGAGGTGGACCACTATGGCTATGTCCTGCCTGGGTCGCCTGGAACTCTGGACAGAGGTAAATTATCAGCTCTAAGATGGGAGAATGCTGGCTTTTTTTAATGGGTATTGAAAATAACTGGAGAATAACAGTACAATAGTGTATTATAACAATGTGTAGTTAAAGATTTTCCCTGATCTTTCTCCCTCTACACATTTTGTCATGGCTCATAGTCTCTGGAGTCTCTCCATGCTGCCCGAAGAAACTCAAGACTGAAGAATAATCTGTCCCTGGTGGTAATAAATCCTTCCCAGGAGTATGAAACCATGAGCAAAAAGTCCCCTTCTTGCTCAGTCAGAGGTGTCTCACCTCAGGCAGCTGCCCCCTCTGTGGCACTCTGCAGTAAAGCCTCACCTTTACCTTCTCCCACCCTCATGACGTCATTACCTGTAGAGGACACAGCAGATGTGGAAACACTGACACCAGTCTCAGCTGTAAGGAGTAAGCTGGCAGATGATGATTGTGAGGGAACCGTAGCGGAGCAAAGAGACTCCACAGAGAAACATCAGCTACCTGGGGACTCTGATAGAGGGATCAGAGCTGTGGAGGACCAAGACGGGGCAGCACAAGGGATAGGCAGGTATGAATACATGGATATCAGGTGCTCTGATTCTACAGAGGGAGAGGATCCGGCATGGGAGAGACGTGGGAGACATCTGCAAAGAGTGGGGCATCTGCAAAGAGTGGGGCAGAGACACAGGAAACGGACCAAATAGTGGAGGTGTTGAAAAAAGAGCACGAGGAGGAAGAGGAAGAGGAGAAGTACCACAACACAAATAAACAACCCACACATCAGGGGAATCTGAGCAGCATGGTCATGCCCAGGCCAGATGTGCTCACAGCTGGTGGAGAAAAGGTGGAGGAGTATGAAGAGATGACCAGATTTGGAGTGGTGCCCGGTGGGTGGGAGCAGGCAGACTACCAGAACCTCCCAGTGAAGGGGAGGGCTGTCTCTGAGGAGCTGGGCAGTGGCAGGTGTGCTGGGATCGGGGGATACATCAAGGTGTGTGCTGGTATGGGGGAGCCTGGCAGCAACACATCATTTGACAACCCAGACTACTGGCACAGCAGACTGTTCCTCAAGCCAGATGCTGTACGCACCTAATAATGAGGACTGGGACAGAGACATAATAACTGTTGCAGTTACTCTATTTCCTTTCATAAAAGTTGGTAGTTTTGTAATTTTTTACAGCTTTTTAAAAAATGTCCAACATCCAGCAAGCTTTGAAAGCTAATAGTAATAAAAGAAATAAACATTTGAATATCATTTCACAATTTCATGGTGCTGTAAATACAAATGCCAATATGAATTGGTAATGAACAAACTAAACGAAAAGAAGGTCATAGAATGCAAATAAGGAGTTTACTCAGCCTTTAATTAAAGGCTGCTTTACCTGACATGCTTCACTTTTGCAATACTTGTGTAATTTGTAGCATTAAGTTGAGGTGCTCCAGTCGCATTTCTGTTGTCTTTTGTAGCATTTATTATAACACGAATTCTTAAATGAAGTTTTTTTTTTTTTTCAATTATCCAGTCATTTGTGCTCTTGATTTTGGAAGAGCATTTTTTTACATTGTTTTATATTAAAAAAAACAATAAAATATGCACTCGTGCTAAAAGTATTCATTCATTTATTGATTGATTTGTTTATTTTTCATTTAGATTTTACTGCGACATGAATGATTAAACAACATAACCAAGCATATCTTGAGTTTGGATTCAGCGATAGCGACACTGAGCAACGGAAAAAGAGATGGAGGCATGTGAACGTATCAGTGACGCACTCGCACGCGATTTGGTCAAAGGCAGATCAAAGATGATGAGAGAAGTGAGAGCATACGCTATCGTTTTCCGGTTTCGTTCAAACCCACTTAACTGGCGAACGGGTTTTACCATAGCATTCGGTAAGGCCTGTTGAAATGCTTCTCTTGAGAGATTCACTTTACACAAGAAAATAATGTGATCTCTGTGGATTTAACGATACTATTATATACATTTAAATCCACAATTTACAAACATTTTCCAGACTACCTTATTTCTATTTCGTCCTTAACTACACTTTGAAGTACATAAACAAAGAAATAATACAGCTATTTGATCATGTTTCCTTTATTTTATCTGCATCAGAGAAAATAATCGACCAATAATCAGTTATTCGGTCAACGCACCGGGCGAGGACGTGAACTATCTTGACCACATTATGTGTCTCTGGCAGCAGGCGGGATCTAGTGCTCGCAGGCTGCCGGTGGAAGTCGGGCGGGCTGGTAGCAGAGAGCAGCGTGGTCCATCCTCTGACTGACACCCGCCGGGGAGGAAAAAAAAAGTTACTCTGAGTTCGCGGACACACTGCCAACATGTCTGGAGACGACGAGACTCAGGAGCAGACCATCGCCGATGACTTGGTTGTCACCAAGTACAAGATGGGGGCCGAGATTGCGAATCGTAAGTGAAAAGCGGCGTTAACGAGCCATTTCGACTCAATCGTCTGCAAGTATGAGGAGGATCCGTCTAATGTTAGCTAGCAGTGTCAGCTAGTCATACCCAGCAGCGGTTGTGCCATGTGCCGCGGCAGTAGCAGCCACAGGTCATGCTACTAAGCGGGGCTTCGTTTCAAACAAATAAAACACGGGTTTTGTGAATATATATACAGGAATAGCTTTTGTGTATAGAAGTCTGTATTCGTGTACGTCAAGTAGCTGTCACATTAGCCCGGAGAGCTAGGCGGCTATGTAGCTCCGCTACCTTACTAGCAAGCATTAGCTAGCTGTAACTGCTAACGTAACAGATAACAATGACAAGTACAAAAATGAGTGACACAACGTGGTTGTTCCGAACAGTGTATCCGACATATGAACGTAGACCTACAGCTAATTAAAATCCAGGCCGATATAACCATCGTGTAAGAGAGCTGACTCAATAGCTGCTTGTAATTTAAGGTCTTATTCATAGTAAGTAGAAGTCAGTCAACTCACCCAGCACTATATGTAAAATTACGTCAAATATAATTTATTTATTCTACTTGGAAAAACAGAAACAAAATCGCAAACTCAACTAAATTTACAATCAAGACTGGAAAAACTTAACATCCTGCTCTTACTTGTGCGTAAAGCCAATATTTTGTCCAGTATATCATATGCAAGGCCACATGTGCTGAATATCATTAGTTTGAGTTTAGAATTGGGAGTTCATTTACATTAATATTTCACAGTCTCTGGTTTTTACAGTCGTACACAGCATTTAACATTGAGTCAAGCAGCTAAGCATATTTTATTAGTGCTTACTGCCACACTCTCACATTACACTCACTCACACCTGTCATGTGCCCAGTCCAACACAGTCTTTATTTTTGGTCATAATTTATCTGCCAGTTTGACCATCCAGCCATGATAAGTTTTAATACATGTAATAAAACCAGCATAAAATAAGTACCACGGTTAATTTGAACACTACTCTACTACTTAATAAAAGGCTGTCTCATAACATCCAAATGGAAAGTCATCCAAAGCCTTCAGTCATAAAAAAATTAAATAATGTACAACTAACAGATTAATCTGTAAGCACCAATCTTATTGGTCCTTATCTGATAAGACAGGTAATTCCAGTAGTCAGTCAGGAGGAAAATTATGGGATGGGATTTGGTTGAAACAAAGAAATTAAGGATGTCGCCTTGTCAATGACCTGCCGTTTTAAACTTTTTATGGTTCTTTTATTTTATTTTTTTTTATAACCTCTCGTCCCGCAGAGGCTCTGAAGACAGTGGTTGCGGCAGCGACGGCTGGAGTCTCCGTGCTCAGCCTGTGCGAAAAGGGCGACGCCTTCATCATGGCAGAGACTGGGAAAATCTTCAAGAAGGAAAAAGACATGAAGAAAGGTAAGCCCTTTGTTGCATTTCCTAAGTCGACATCGATGCGTCTGACTCAGCGCTCTCCTCATTCACCCTCTTTTTTTTTTTTTCTCAGGTATCGCTTTTCCTACCTGTGTGTCAGTCAACAACTGTGTATGCCACTGCTCCCCTCTGAAGAGTGACCCTGACATCGTACTGAAGGATGGGGACCTTGTCAAGATGTAAGCCGCTGACTTTGTACCGGTCCGTCCTGTGCATGAGATAAAACGTAGTTTATACGCATTTTTCATCTCCCGTTTTCCTGCTGTTGTTGTGTTTGCCTGCAGTGATCTGGGCGTGCACGTTGATGGCTTCATCTCAAATGTGGCTCACAGCTTCGTTGTTGGAGTGACCAAGGTATGTGATCGCTGTTGCGCGGGGGAAAAAATGACAGCCGGGCAGGGGACGCTTAATCATTTATTTTAAGTAGTGAGAAGTTATGATGTACTGGGCTACCACTCGTAGTCGCACCTTTTAACAGCTGATAATACTTTTTGTTGACTTCCCTCCCATGTTGCTTCAGGACAACCCGCTGACAGGGAGGAAGGCTGACGTCATCAAAGCAGCTCATCTCTGCGCTGAGGCTGCCCTGCGTCTTGTCAAGCCCGGGAACCAGGTAAAACCCCCCCCCCGCTGCGACCGCTTGATTTGACACGACGGCATGGGTGTCCGCACCTCATCGAATAATCGCGTCGTGTTTCTCCTGTCAGAACACACAGGTCACAGAAGCCTGGAACAAGATCGCAAAGTCATTCAAGTGCTCTCCTATCGAGGGTGGGTGTCTGCGAACGTTTGGCACCTTCGTTCTCTGACGGTGGAGATTTCCTGAATGCGCTGCGGTGTTTGACTCCGTTTTTGTTCTGTCACTGTGTGCAGGCATGTTGTCCCATCAGCTCAAACAGCATGTGATTGACGGTGAGAAAACTATCATCCAAAACCCAACGGACCAGCAGAAGTGAGTTCACTCAGCAACTGCTTATTACCCCTGACTGATGAGCCTTCTCTCTAACCAGCGGATGACCATTGTTTTTTGTAGAAAGGACCACGAGAAGGCGGAGTTTGAGGTGCATGAGGTGTATGCTGTGGATGTGCTCATCAGCACTGGAGAGGGGAAGGTGAGAGGAAACCCTGGTATAGATTTCATTTTTCCGCTTGATTTTTGTAAACCTCTTGGAGGCAAGGCTTTGAGAATACGGGCTCTGTTTTTTGCGAATCAGGCAAAGGACGGAGGTCAGCGGACCACCGTTTACAAACGAGACCCCAACAAGGTGTACGGCTTGAAGATGAAGACGTCTCGGACGTTCTTCAGTGAGATGGAGAGACGCTTCGATACAATGCCGTTCACTCTGAGGTAGTGCCTGTCATCTTTGGTTTTCTTTTTCTTTTCATTATATCTTTTAATAAAATAATCTGCTAACTCTCACCCCTTCATTTCTCTTTTTGTCCTTGTTTGTCTCCCCAGAGCGTTTGACGATGAAGGCAAGGCCAGGTTGGGCGTGGTTGAGTGTGCCAAACATGAGCTGTTGCAACCATTCAATGTGCTGCATGAGAAAGAAGGTGAGTGGAACAAGGAGGGCTGTAATTTACAGCTTTTGGTAACCACTGAAGGTCTTTTTTCCATGTGAAAAGAGTGAACCCGAACCCAAACACCAATCTTATGGCTGTACCGGTTATTTGATCAAAATAGTTGCCTCTTAAATTTCTGTAAAGCAACGAGACATTTTATTTTGTGGCTCATTGAAATTAATGTCAATAAGTATGGGACGTTTCCTAACAATTTTTTTTATTTTTTTTGATTTTTGATGAGACCAACAAAAGCACTGTGATTAAAAAGCAGCGCCCTTGTCAAGTTACCACAATGTCACTCAGGGACCCGTTGTGTCGGCCTGTTTAAATGGGTCTGAGTTCACGTTACTGAAGGCTTGCAGGCCACATGCAGCCCACAATTTGTTTGCGACCTTGCCAACTACCCACAATGCAAACACACCAACTGTGCATGTGCCAGAGAAATGATCTGGATGTGCCTTTCAGACACTGTGTGGATACAGTATACATTTTGTATATTTCCCATCCACAGTCCTATTATTAAGCGCACTGTTTTCTGTTTTGTGACTTTTTCATGTTGTTAAGCCAAAAAGAAAAAAACCAAAAAATGAGCTCTTGATGTGTTCTAAGCACTAAAAGACACAAATGTACCAGTATAACAGCACTTCTTAGATTGTATGTCATCATCTCACTGTTACTATGCATTTTATCAGTTAATCAATAGTGCTCGCCTTGTCAACTGAGACGTTTCATGTCCAAATTGTCTACCAAGCGGGACTGTTTAATGCAACTTTTCATCCTGTCTGTGCTCAGGTGAATTTGTAGCCCAGTTCAAGTTCACCGTGTTGCTCATGGCCAATGGACCTCTGCGAATCACCAACAGCCTCTTCGAGCCAGAACTCTACAAGTCTGAGCATGAGGTGGAGGACCCAGAGCTGAAGGTGAAGTGTGTTTGATGGATAGGACATTGCATCGCCTGCCTGTACAGAAAGGTTTTGACTCTTGGGACCGCTGTAGCATCCTGTTAGCTGACTTGGCATTTTCACAGCCATTATGTGTTGATGTATTGTTCGCTGTACCCCCCCGAGGTCATCGCATTTTATTTTGGTGTTGCTTTTTTTCCCCTCTCTGATATAAAGGCTTTGCTTCAAAGTTCAGCCAGTCGTAAGACTCAGAAGAAGAAGAAAAAGAAGGTGAGTTACAGGGCGGTGAATGAAATGGTAATACGAGCGCCAAATATTTCCACTGACTCCTCCTGTCCTTTCATGCAGGCCTCAAAGAACGTGGAGAGTGCAACAGGACAGGCGATGGAGACGGAAGCTGCAGAATAGATTCTCTCTCCAGGAAATTCTGACAGACCTCTGATGACCCAAAGAACAGACGTCACGAATCCTTCTGTCCCAGCTGCCTGAGGCACTTGCGCGTGTAGCCGCCGCGAATACCTCGGAATCAAACTGATGTCAGTCTGGGATGATGCTGCTCCTAAATTCTGTCACTCCACCTAAAACACACACAGACACGCGCAAACAGACACACACACACACATAGACAGTCCCAATAAATCCCACTGTCCTTGAGACAGCCCTATTCTCTGAACAGTGGACACAGATCTGCTGCAAGAGAGGGTGTTTTGTGCAAGGGCATATACTCACTGGAACATTTATCCATTCAACTGATCTTGAGCCGTTTTTTCCACAATAACTGTAGTGAAAGATTAAGAGAATAACACAAGTCTGACAGAGCGGACAAGGATTAGGAATGCACAATAGTGTGCCAGTGGTAATTGTGTGGCATTTTGAAAACGTCCTTGAGGTCTTAGGCCTGAAGCCATGCCTTTTTGAAATGAGTGTTATCTTGTGGGCAGAAATGTGAAACACCCATCTTGGACCCTTATATCTTATAACATTCACACAATTTCTGATCATGACATCATTCATCATAATTTACTTATTTCAGCATAATTTGCCACATTTGTACTGCTCTTGCTTAGGCCTACTAGTCATTGTGTATACTATAAGGAATCTACTGTAGGTTACCTGGCTAACAATTTACAAAACTGACATTTGAAGTCCTACCAGTTGAGTAATTGACTCGTGAAGTAAAATTTCTTTTCTCAGTTATGGATGGTCGTAACTTCTGCCAAGGGTTCAGCATTCAGTCTTCTGGAGCCACCACTGAGTCTGACAGTCTGTGTTTACATAAGAATTCCATACCTGTTAAATATATGGAGACTTTTGTAAAACAAATCCCACATTCAGAGACTATTTTTGGAAACATTAAAAAGCCACCTGACATCATTTGTGTGTTTCTGCTTTTGTACTATGTGTGTGTGTTCAGATCATTGTCCTCATGAATTACATTTTGAGCATTAAAGCGTCACCATTCTCCTGCTATTCCACTCACATTGCATGTCATTCTTTTGACAGAACCCCATATATCAACCTGGTTAAAAGCCCAGCTATAGAGTACTGCAAACTTTGATTTAACAAATATATCTTTAATGCACCAAATTTAATAATGGTGCAGGAGCCTATAACCTAGATTTTAGGAATACTGAGGTGTATTTTTAACTCTTGATATTATAATTTTATTTTTAATTTTGTGCTCTTAATGAAATAGATTGTAAGTTGAGTGGCCTACAGATAAGGCTTATTATTATTAATGATAGTTACTACTACTACTGTGATGCCAATCCCGTGTATACAGTCTTTGTTATTCTCCATGTGACAGCCATCAGTCTGATATAAGTATTAAACACCCGGAACAATGAACATTAAAAGCCCACAAAGTCGCAGCAAAAAACTTAATCCTAAAAGTATTTTCCGTCAGCGCTCTGTTGCGTTTAAAACTGAATTTCCCATGCTTCATTGCGTTCCGATCATGGTGACGTAACAATCCATATAAATAAGACGTCGCTAGAATATGACGTCCTCACTGGAGACGGATCCGTAGCGGTCGGTAGGTGCGGTTCCATCTTTTTGTATCAGAATCCAAGTTAATCTTCCTCTTTTGAAGGCAATCGAGCTGATCCACAACATCTGTTTCTCTCCTTTCAGCCTCCCCTCTTCGACATGAGAGCTAAGGTTTGTGGTTAATGTCTGTACGACGCAATAAGTGCTGCTAACGCTTATTAGCTTGTGAGCAGGTCGACGGGCTAGCACAGCACGTCCATGAGCTTTTGCCTGTTGAGCTCGCTCTCTTCCAAGTGTGGTCTATTCCTATTCACTTTTGTTTATATTGGTGTGTTTTCAGAAATTCCAGAATGAAATAAAAAGTCATCTTACCGTATTTCTGTTTTTCTTTTGCAGTGGAGAAAGAAGCGCATGCGCAGGTAAGAACGTGACTGACGCACGTTTCTGGTGTGCGAGAATAATTAACGTAAAATCATATTTGAATCCTGCGTTCCACCCAGGATTATATTTATATTTAACGTGGCATATCCTGCAGAAACTCTGTACGATTAAAGTCAACTTTCATACCTCATTAATGAAGGCTTTTGGGATTTACCTTTTTTTCCATTTTTCTTTTTAGGCTGAAGCGTAAAAGGAGAAAGATGAGGCAGAGGTCAAAGTAAACTGTCTCCTGCCATCCCTGTGACATCATGGGTTGCCATCAACTAGTCCCGTGAGTTTGAGACCCAGGACCCCCTCTCAGCGTCAAGTCTGAGTCCACTGGCATCCATACCAACCTGAGGCAGCACAGCAGCAAATTGACGCTGAAGAGCTGATTCAAGACCTGCTGGATGTCGGGCTTTTCTTCTGGGACATTCTGGACTGTTTGTTCTTAATTCCTCAACTTTTGTCATTTGATTTTGTTTATACTGTGATTAAAGGTTTTGGTTTAAAAATAATTTGCAGGTCTTGTTTTTTCTTAATTGTAGAGACTGCTCCAGTGTTTTATCAGTGAAGTGATGTCCTTTTCCAGGTGCAATTCAACTATCAAAGCAGACTGAGCCACATTTTGACATGTCACAGTTGGAAATGCAAAAATGTTAATCATCAATCATCTTGAATAGAGATTCTCAACTTTTACAATGCTAGATGTAATGTGTCTCCAAATGGATAATAGTTGTTTGTCACAGGACCCAAACAGCATCGCTGGTCAACATTTCAAGCCTGCTTTGCAGATGCATCTGTAACAGGAAGTTGTGGGCAAAAGTGTGTTCAAAAACATTTCAGTTTATCCACATCCCATGACTTGACTTGGTGTGTGAATGTTGTAACCTTTGTACAGAGCTCACGCAAGAGAAGCAACTCACGAAAAAATCTTGTTTTTACCTTAGAAGGCAATTCATCCAGTCCTTACCTCCAATTACTACCAGTCTGTGGCTGGAAAACATTATAAAAAGGAGTATTCATATTTTACCCTTTTACAAAGTAATCTTATGCAGTTGCACTTATACCCCAAGCTGAAGCCATAAAGACATAAAGTCTTAGACTTAAAGCATTATGCCTCATGAAATGGAAAAGCACACATCCAATATTCAAGGCGCAAGTAAAAAATACCGGAACCATAAAAAAGAATGTAAATTATACAGTATGCTGATTTTTTAAAATGAGGGGCAAAAATGCCTTTTCAATAGAAATACTGTAATGTGTTCTATGCATTCTGATATTCTGATAAGAAATAAATGTGATATGTCCACATGTGGTTTTGTAATCTCTATGTGTAACTGAAGTTATTGTCCTTTTGTTCATTAAAGTGTCCTGGTGATGCTGACTTGAGCATGTGCTGAGTTTACTGGTCCTGTCTCTCAGCACTGACCATAATTAACTGGAGGATGGATGGATCAAAGAGGGACTTAAAGGCCACCCGGCCCCAAACATCGCACACTCTGTCCCGAACAGGGAAAGTACAAAGTAGTATCAGGATTCTGAATATGTCAGGAGGGGGAAACAGGCCAAGCAGAAAGTTGGTTATTTGGTGTAGTTTAAAGAAAAAGAAAATGTAACGGTATTAGCACATGGATCCCAAGGCTGACTTTTGCATTTCAGACCCAAACTTTCTATGTTGCACCTGTACCTTGGAGAAAAATCCAAATGAACTCTCTCCAGTTATCTTCTGATGACTTTGCAACTGCAGCCACTGAAAATGTTCAGTAGATGGTGTAGTAAACAATAAAGAAATGCTCAGAAACCTGACAGAGAGTCCCAGTGAAAAGTTTTCTCAGTGAACTTTATAATCAACAGATAATATGGCATGTTTATTATATGGTATTTATGAAATTTAATATTTAAAAAAAGCTTAACGTCCTTACAGTTACTGATTACCGATTAGAGTAAAAGCATTACAAGTTTCACCTCACAGATCAAACAGTGGAGGTTGATAATTATATTTATAATAATATTTTTCGGCAAGTTTCTATGCCGCATTGTTATGTTGTTTTTTTGGCCACGCTAACGCCATGATGTTTTTTTTTAGCAACCCCGACGTAAGGGAATGAGGTAATTCTGAGGGAGGGGGCCCTGCTTCTTTGTGGGACAGTAACCAGGCTGAGTGAATATACATATTATATATGTAAATGAGGCGTATCGTTTCAGCGTTACTCTGACTGCACGCTACGCAAAGTGCCCTCAGATAATGTGTGTTTTGATCTGGCACTTTACGAATAAAATCAATTTGAATTAAATTATTATGATTGAATATTAAAAATATATATATATATATATATATATATATATAATTTTTAATGATGATTTTTTTAATGCTACAATTTTTTTTGATGATAATTACTGAGTTACTGAGTTAGCGTTAGAGTTAACGTTAGACTAAACCGGAACACCTGCGCCCACGTGAGTCACGTGTTCCTGATTACCTGACATCAGAGGATATAAGGACCTCAGGTGGTGAACTTCTGTTTAATGACAGGACGCTGGTGCTGACGCCGAAACTAAGACCAGCGTCCGAAAAAAAAAGAAACTCGAGTCGATCCAGAACCTGGAGTCAGGAACAGAAAGGTAAGTAAAAATGGCGGGATGCCATTTTATGCGTCGACGTGATGGTGCGCCAGGTGTGTGGGCGCGTGTAACGTTAATGGTTTTTATGGTTACATGTTGACTTGTGCTTCTGTAGACTTGCGCTTCCTTACACGACCTCCCTTTTTCATTCGCTTTCGACATTTTAAACGCAGCGACAGAGCTACTCTGTACAAACGCTCTCGTTGCTCATGTACCTGTGATGGCGTCTACACGCGCGCTCACTGATTTGGTCGTAGTTGCGTGTAGGCTTCAGGCCTGCTTCACCACAGCTGATCTTTTTCTCTGAAACCAGTCCACAAATCCACATCTAATTGTTTAAATTTTACTTACCGTTGTCTGGAGGTTACTGCTAGTTAACAACTAGTTTTTATTTTTGTTTTTTAACAAACACATTTAGACTAATACAGACCTTAACTGACATCACAAACATTTCATACATTGCGTTATTAAGGCAAATACAGAGTCAAATGGTTAAATTGTTTCATTTTTAAAAATTGTATTACTTTTCTTTTACTTTCATTTTAACTTTATTTCAACTTAAAGGTAACATTTAAATACATGTCGACACAGTATTGCTATCATTGTCTGCATTGCAATTGTATGAGCTATAAATGCTGATTCTCTCTTCTCTGCTGTGTTAACTTTACAGAAACACTGTATCCTGTGAAGGCCGCAGAGATATTGGATCGACACTGAAGGACTTTGTCAGGAACCTGAAAGCTCTTACACTAAGGTCAGTGGTGCCTTTGCAGATGTTAGCATTCAACTTTGATCTAGTAACCTGTAATTTCTATAAAACCACAGATACCAAAGTAGCTTTCCAGTGTCATCAGTGTCATTACTTCAGAGCCACGGAAACTTAAGAGGTTGAGACTTGAGTTGGACTAATTTTTATTTTTGTTTCTTTTTCAGGTAGAACTACAAACTGTAAGTGCCATGTTTCTTTCTTCTATTCTCTTTCTTCCTCATGGCCGCCGTGCCTTTCCCTTTCCATTTCTCTTTCCGTTTTATGATTTGGTTTTTTTGAAGGCCACTGTGCTGGGTATTAAATCGGATCTCCGTACCATGCTACAATTGTGGCAAGGACATGGATTCATGCCCTGTGGTGGGGGCTTTAGCATTAGAGCAGTCAGTGGTTGCTTGTTTTTGGCTAATTGGCTGTTTGTGTTTGTGAAACTTAAGAGTCAAGTCTCTAAATAGCTTGTTGTCAGTTGGATGTTCAAGGGGCCTTGTCTCGGCCACAGGGATAAGACTAGGATCAATGTTTATGCACTAACCTATTTTCCTTTTTAGACATAATCAACACAAGGTAAGACCCATTTCTATTTACTTTAACTGGCCTTTGTGTCTGCCTCCCATGCTGCCTCTTCATAGAAAGGTTAGAAAGGTTCTTATCCTTGACTGAATAAAATTTGATTTCCTTGTCTTGTTTGTCCATTAGGTTAGGCACACTTCCACTAGGCCACAACATTTCATCCAGTGAGAAATGTCAGAAAATATCCAGGTTTCATTTAATCCAAAATTCTGACCACTGGAGTTAGTTTGCCTTAATGGCTGGGTGCGTCTTAACTAACATGGCTGCCCAAAATTTAGTATAGCCAACCGTCGGTTTAATATGGCCACGTGTCGAGCCTTTCGTGAACATGGCTCCCGTCCGCGGATTTGCGCGTTCATTTCGTCAAGATGATCTTCAAAAGGTATGTGACTTTTCTTACTTTGGGGGTGGCCGCAAGGCCAAAAACTAACCACTTCTTCTCCAACAGGATTTCAATTTTGCATTTCCGTCCATAAATTCGCTCGTTTGCTTTAAAATGGCAGCCTGTTAGTCGGTTCAACAACATAGTTGCGCGTTTCCGTCAAACCAACATGGCTGCCCAAAATTAAATATCACTCCCGACCGTCTGTAGTTTTATTTCCTCAAGATGATCTTCAAAAGGTATGTGACTAACCACTTTTTTCTCAACAGGCTTTAATTTATTTGTCGGTGTTAACATGGCAGCCTGTTGGTCGGTTTGTTAAATATTTTATTTGGAGGATCTACAAACAGGTGTGTACCTCTTCTTCTTCTTTTTTTTTTTTCTTTCCCCCCCCTTTCTTCTCTCACTATGGCCGTTGCCATGATTATGGTTTTCCGGCCGCCGTGCCGTCTCTACACTTTGTTGGCCGCCGTGCCGAGCTATGTGAAACATTCTTTGTTTGACACTGCCACCCGTTCATTTCCGTTCGATCGTTTGTCCGTTTAGCCATTCAAGATTAACATTTGTGGTATACTGACATACACAACACCATGTTTCACTTTAGTTACAATGGGAGGCAGATCCATTCTGTGCATTAAGGTGAAATGTTAGAGCATTTAATTGTTTTGGCTTAGATACACAGTAAGAGACTGACTCTGGTTGTGGTAAATTAGTTGCGTGGCGTTGCTAAGCCAGTGCTCTGGATAAGATGTTGGGTCAGGGTTGGACTGAGGTAGTGCAGAGTCTGAAGGTTTGTTGTGGCAATAGAGAATGTTGTTTAGACCCTGATCAGGAACCTAGAATGTCAGGGTTCTGTGGTGGGTCAATGGTCCTTTTTTAGGTTAACATTTTATTGCTTAAGATTATTGGATGTTAAAGTTGCCTCTTGTAAGCCGCTGTGCTAAACTGAGGCCTAGGTCTTTCTCTTTCCAGCTTTGCCAATATTATCGCTTTTTCAATTTATACTTATCTAAGTGGCCACTGTGCCATCGCTCACCTTTTTTCACTATGGCCGCCGTGCCTGACGTTTTTCCCTCTCTCTCTCTCTCTCTCTCTCTGTCTAGCTGTGTCAATACTATAATTTTTTCAATTTATACTTATCTGTCTCAGTGGCCACTATGCCATTGCTCACCTTTTTCAATATGGCCGCCGTGCCTGACCTTTTTTCTCTCTCTCTCTCTCTCTCTCTGTCTAGCTGTGCCTATATCATTTTTTTCAATTTATACTTATCTGTCCAAATGGCCGCTGTGCCATGTTGGTCCCTGCGTACATAGGTAGTTTCATCGCTATGCCCTGATGGGACCATTTCTATTTAATCATCCATGCGTTTGTGTAATTGCTGTTTGTGCTGTTTTTTTATTACTGGCTGCCGTGCCACCCCTGTCCTGTCTCTTATCTGTCTCTTGCTTTTATCTGTCCTGTTTCTTTCTATAATGTTATGTACTTAAGATTCTTTGCCAATGTGACACACTCACACACACACACACACACACACACACACACACTCACACACACACACACTCTCTCTCTCTCTCTCTCTCTCTCTCTCTCTCTCTCTCTCTCTCACTCTCTCTCTCTCTCTCACTCTGTGTTTCTTTCTGTCTCTCTTGGCAGGACTTGCCTATTGGCAGCTGCAACTACAAAAGTACAAACTTTATTGTACCTCTCTCTCTCTCCAGTGTGGTCTTTGTATGGATGCTCTCTGTCCATGTCTGTTTGTGTGTAATTGTTGTGAATGGAAGATTTGTGTTGTCTTCTTTCTCTATCTTTTTATTTTTTTTTCATTTTCTTTATTCATCTGTCTCCCTATTGAGCTACTTTAGTCTGTTTTTCCCTTTTTTGTTTTGTCTATTTTTCTCTCTCTCCACTTTTCTGTCTGTTTTTAGTAAGGTAGTGTAGTTAAGGTGTTTATGTGGCCTAAAATAACATTACTCCATGTTGTGGAGGAGGTGATTTTTTTTTTCCTTTTTTTTGGGTGAGGGGGAATTTATCTCCTCCCTTCCCTTTTTGACTTTGGTTAATAGGTGAATCCAGGTTCCACATCATCCATCTTCTTTAACATTCAAAATCTGATGATCTGACAGGTGCCCACTTCCTGCAATGGTTGGGCGATTTGGTTGGTTACATTACAGAAGGTTGTTGCCTGGTCATCCAGACACAGATGTGCCTTTGTTCCTGATTATGGAGCCTCTTCTGATATTTCTTTCTTTGCATCAACCCTTTGTTTGGTTGATCATGAAACAGATCACCTCACTCTATCCAGGTGTGGTCTCCGCCATGTGACATGCTAGACATTCACTGTGGCTGTTCTTACATCTACAGAGAGACAGCTGTTTTCTGTCTTAACCTGATAGTCTGTATGTGTCTGATAAGATGTTGTATTCTTCTGCTGATGAAACAGTCGATTTGTAATGATGGTTCCCTGATTTTTTTTCAAATGCTAAAGCAGAACTCATTATCACTCTATATACAAGTCTAAATTGCTGTCCACATATTTGATTTCTGTTGTGGTTTGGACAGCACATCTTCTGAAAGACTGTAACTCGGTCCTCAGGCTGTAAACATTTTGAAGTGCTGGCGGAGATGATCTTCTCAAGCCATCTTGGGTTGCACTTGTCCTGATAGAACCTGCAAGTCACAACCAGGATTTACCAAGCCAGGTCTTCTTTACGCTACAGAGAACAAGGTCCAGAGTCGACTCGTATCATAAGAAGGCAAGGCTTTTCAACCTTCCCCTTGTTCTCTGTGGCTGAGGAGGCTTGCGCTGGTTGTAGGCTGTTGCTGGTTATGTCTTTTAAAATTTACACTTAATGAATAAACAAATTGGAAAATATTTTAGTTGGATAAACAAACAATAAACCTAGCTCTTTCAGTAAGCATATAGAACGTAGTCCTTCTACTGAGTTCCATGGTTATGCTGCTTCTAAAACCAGACAAGGATCCATCTGGTTTTGTGAATCCACTGACCATGGTATGCGCCATTTATGATTCTCTTCAATTAGAAGAAGAGCAATGTGTGGCTCTCCCAGATTAATAATTGGGATAATGCACACCGTAGAGGTAACTACATGAATGTAATCTTAAATTTAGAAATGCTTCCACTTGTTTATTGTGTAATGAGTCTGCCGTATCTGGAAAAGTCTTGGGTCAAATGTTGCAAGTTGCTGTCTTTGTCAGGGGTTGATTGTCAACACTTACCTTGCACATATAAATGGTCATGCAGAGTTGGGGAACAGCTGCTTTTGCAGATGTGATGTCAGTAGCAGTGAGCGTTGAGCGGCCACATGAAGAGATGGGATGACTCTAAAGTTACCATTCAAGATCCTGGATTAGGCATCGTTTTTCACGACATGTCAAGAAGGCTTGACATGAGGTGACTGTCTTTGCCAGATCATCAGTTTTGAAAAGATAAAGATCATGGGCTCTGTCTGAGATTTTAGTAAGGTTGTGTAGATAGGGTGTTTGTATGGCCTAAAATAACATTGCTCCATGTTGTGGAGGAGGTGATTTTTATTTATTTTATTTTTTTCGGGGGGTGGGGTTGGTTAGGGGCTGTCTGTCTGAGACTCATTTTTGATCAATCATTAGTTTTGTCTTAGCTGATATTGTGCTTCTAAAGTTTGGTCATTTCCAACTTAGGTTATTTATTTTGAGATTTTTTTGTTGATTGGTGTACTGTTCCTGCTGCTTGCTTGGATTTTGGACTAGTTTTTCCATTATAGTTGGTCTGAAATATGAGAATTTACTGAGAATTTTAGTATTTGTTTCTTACATTTTAAGTAACGAGAGAATATCTTTTCTTTTGCAAGCCCTGGCCTGTTTAATTATTTGAATTGTTCATAAATTTATTGATTGGTACTTGAAATGGTTTAAATTAAATTGTTAACAGGATTGTTCTCCCGCTTTTGATTTGTTGGTTTCTTTAAATCAAATAATTTCATCGTTGATTCCCAAAGTAAATCATGTTTATCCATATATGGATAGTTAAAGATTTTTTGTTTTGATCTGTAGTGTGTATGTAGTTTTGCTGCTGTTGAGATCATCATCATCACCCTGCCTTTGGTACAAACTTGTACCTGACAGTCACTATGAGTTTGAAGTTAAAGGTAACTCGTCTCTCTGCCAAGTTGAATTCCAACCAGAGACTTCGGTAGAACCTTTTTGAGTTCTACAAAGTCAGGCGACGTTAAGTTTCGTCTTTGTTTACTGGGGAGGCCTCCCAGCAGGGGAATTTATCCCACCCCTGCTAAGCGTTAACAGTACTAGGTTGCGGTAGCGTCGCTTAGTTACATTCACGTTCGCAGCGTCATCAAGGAATGCAGGGACAGTTATGGCCATTTATTAGCTGACAGGGTCATGGGCAGGAGCGTGTTTCACGTTCTTTGGGAGGAAACAAACCTGGCAGCAAGAGACGACTCAGATACCTCAAATTATTCTAAAGAACCCTAGTTTAAGTCTATTTCATTTTATTTTCAATGTATTGGTGATGAGAACAATAGCAGTAATGTGTGTGAAAACCTCACTGTGTCAAAATAGGTATATTGTGGGCTGGATGACAAATATGGTACTGATACATATGTCCGTCAAACTGTTGTAGTGGTTGTGTGGTGGTATGTATGTGGGGAAACTCATGGCTTGTGTGAAGAACATTTATGAATTGATTTTGAAAATGTCACAGATTTAATCAATTGAGGACAGAATGAAGACTCTGTTGGTAGTTGGAGGAACACAGTGAAAATGTTTGCTTTGATGAAGCCTCACTCTGTACATTAAAAAAAAAGCCAGTTTGTATTAGTTGGAGAAGTTAGATTTTAAGATGACCAAACTAGATTTATCTCCTCCCCTCCCTTTTTGACTTTGGAAGAGAATTTTATTTTATTTTTTTTTTTTTTTGGGTGGGGTTGGGGAGGAGCTTGATTTATCTCCTCCTTTCCCTTTTTGACTTTGGTTAACAGGTGAATCCAGGTCCCACATCATCCATCTTCTTTAACATTCAAAATCTGATGATCTGACAGGCATCCACTTCCTGCAGTGGTTGGGTGATTTGGTTGGTTACATTACAGAAGGCTGTTGCCTGGTCATCCAGACAAAGATGTGCCTTTTGTTCCTGATTATGTAGCCTCTTCTGATATTTCTTTCTTTGCATCAACCCTTTGTTTGGTTGATCATGAAACAGATCACCTCACTCTATCCAGGTGTGGTCTCCGCCATGTGACATGCTAGACATTTACTGTGGCTGTTCTTACATCTACAGAGAGACAGCTGTTTTCTGTCTTAACGTGATAGTCTGTATGTGTCTGATAAGATGTTGTATTCTTCTGCTGATGAAACAGTCGATTTGTAATGATGGTTCCCTGATTTTGTTCAAATGCTAAAGCAGAACTCATTATCGCTCTATATACAAGTCTAAATTGCTGTCCACATATTTGATTTCTGTTGTGGTTTGGACAGCACATCTTCTGAAAGACTATAACTCGGTCCTCAGGCTGTAAACATTTTGAAGTGCTGGCGGAGATGATCTTCTCAAGCCATCTTGGGTTGCACTTGTCCTGATAGAACCTGCAAGTCACAACCAGGATTTACCAAGCCAGGTCTTCTTTACGCTACAGAGAACAAGGTCCAGAGTCGACTCGTATCATAAGAAGGCAAGGCTTTTCAACCTTCCCCTTGTTCTCTGTGGCTGAGGAGGCTTGCGCTGGTTGTAGGCTGTTGCTGGTTATGTCTTTGAAATTTACACTTAATGAATAAGCAAATTGGAAATATTTTAATTGGATAAACAAACAATAAACCTAGCTCTTTCAGTAAGCATATAGAACATTTCATGGTTATGCTGCTTCTAAAACCAGACAAGGATCCATCTGGTTTTGTGAATCTGCTGACCATGGTATGTGCCCTATATGATTCTCTTCAATTAGAAGAAGAGCAATGTGTAGCTCTCCCAGATTAATAATTGGGATAATGCAAACCGTAGAGGTAACTACATGAGTGTAATCTTAAATTTAGAAACGCTTCCACTTGTTTATTGTGTAATGAGTCTGCAGTATCTGGAAAAGTCTTGGGTCAAATGTTGCAAGTTGCTGTCTTTGTCAGAGGTTGATTGTCAACACTTACCTTGCACGTATATTCTCGATTAAGCATTGTTTTTCACGACATGTCAAGAAGGCTTGACATGAGGTGATTGTCTTTGCCAGATCATCAGTTTTGAAAAGTTAAAGATCATGGGAAGAATTTGGTTTATAGTTCCTTAGCATTGTTTCTGACCAGTCTCAGATGGACAGCTTGGGCGGGAATGTGTCTTTAAATATAAAATTTTCATTTACTCACTGGATTTGTACTTCTAAGCCATACAATACTGCTCTCACAAGTGTAAACCTGATCAGATCAGATGTATAATGTGTAACCTTTTTTGGTGAACCACCACACCACCATGAAGACGAATACGAGAAGACTCGCATGCATCGTATGTGCTAGTAACCTCTCCATGCGAGTGGGCCCTCTACTGTGCGTAAAGTACATGGGTCTGAAGCTGAAGACTGACGAGGGTGTGTGTGGTCGGTCACTTATGGGCATACACCCATCACTAAAGTTCAAACACCACTGGGGATCAGTTCCCTTCTGTTCATGGTCTACTGGGGGTTGAGCATTGTGAACTTTGAGAGCAGGGTTTGTATTGTACTCTAAATCAAGTGCAAATAAACCTGACTGAGTTGAATTGCAAAAATGCCTCTGTTATTCTGTTTGACTCGAAGAAGAGTTTCAAGAGACATCTTTTCTCCTTTCAGGTCCCGTTGTACCTCGCCATCTTAGTCTATATTTTGTATTGTTGTATTAGTAAGAGGTTAAAAGGATTAATTGGCTGCCTGAAACTTTCCTAACTAAGATGCCACGGTGAAATTTTTCTCCAAGCCAATAAAAATCAAGTGCAGCAACCAGCCATGCACACTTTGTTCATAATAAAAGAACTAGAGTCATTCTCATCTTGTGGTCACTTTCTTTTAAGTGTTTTACATGGAAATAATGGTAATGTTCATTGTAGCAAACAAGTAGTTACAAATTTATACACTATCAAACAAAACTAAGAGCCAAGTTGAAATTTCCTTCCAGCGTTTCTTTGTTCATTAAATGCACATCCATGTCAGTAAGTATTGGCAAAGCCAAACTGACATCTGACTGACATGAGGTCCAGTTTGAACTTTGAGTGTTCTTATGACATTACTACTTGGTCTGTACTGTATCATTTCCACATCATAGATAGGACTCATTATCCTGTGACTGCTACTTCTGCTTCTCAGAACAACAACTAAAAGTAAGAGTACAAGATAAAGCCTACAAGTAACCATTTTGAAAGGGATACAGCTCCTTTACAAAAGAATTGGAAGAAGATAGCTAAGAAAATAAAGCCTGGGCCCTATGTATCAAAAATAATAATCTGGGGGCAATTTAAACCTGGTCTGTTTTAGCCGTCAAACATAAATAAAAGCCTTCATTTCACAACAGTCATTTTGACATGTCACAGTAGTAAAAGCACAGGTGTTAACACTATTAATGAAAACATTAATAGTGGTTCTGTTCAGTTGAAGTGTTCCAGTAAGACATGGCAGTGAGTCAGCATGAAAAACACCAGGACCCTGAAACTGAAGCAGCTAAATGAATTTCATCCACCATTTATTATATTATTTACACCTGCCCTTTTTTGTAGTGGGACATGTCAGAATGCCTGCTTTGTAAAGAAAAACAAAAACGAAGACTTTAATGTGGGCAACACCCCCCCCCCCCCCCCACACACACACACACACACGCCCCCTTAAAAAAGTAAATAGGACGGTGGCTAATATATCTGCGTGTGCCTCGATTAGTCCACCTAACACCTCTTTCTGTCAATGAGCGTGCTGGCGCTGTCATGCTCAGTTGAGAAAGCTGCTGCAGTGGTGATGCGCGCCTGCGCGTCCAAGAGGATTTATTCTGGTTATGTAAATAAGATAACGGGCTGGACAAGTTGTGCAGTAGCCCAGTGCTTTTGGACGTAGCGGTCGTAGCGGCTGTCTAGTTTACTTTGTTCTAAAGATGTTACCCAGGATAAAAACGTGTCGCCCGGTAGCTCAAATGAAACTCTGCACGTCCACTTTTAATATACGCCGCTCCCGAGCCACTGCGTGATGCTACAAGTCTAATACTCAGGGTCCTGGGTTGGGGTGTCGACAGAATTTCATGTGAAGGAGGGTTTCAAGCAGAGCCCGCCCTCGCTGGTCTTCGTCTACGCTTGTCCTGCTCTGCGAGATAAGCTTCACAGGCAAATGAAAGGCGGAATAAGCTCGTCGTCGTGCCTTGCGGAACTGAAGGCACAGAAGAAAAGTCGCGATGATTTAGCTGATAGAAAATCGACAGTTTATTGATCATTTCTCGATGGTTTCCGTGACAGATCGGTGGTAACGTCTTCGCTGGCGCTTGCCACTCAGTCGCGTCAGAGTCAGAGAAACCAGGTCGAGCCAGTAAAAGTCAAACCGATCTTGCGATGCCAGCAGTGCCGGGCTTGAGCGTAGGAGCGACGGTGGCTGCAGCACCGGCCTTACCGAACCAACCCCCCGGTGAACGCGCAGTCAGCGTGCTGTGGTCGTTTGTGAAATGCCTGGGCGCCCTTCTGCCGGTGTACCTGGCCGGATACTACGGCTTCAGCATCAGCGTCGTCCTGTTCGGACTGATGATTTACATGGGGTGGAAGCACAGCCGCTTGGAGAAAGTGATGAGGCTGAAGTCTGCCATGTACCTTCTAAAATAAAACTTTAATATCATTCTTGGTCAGTTGAAAATCCATATGGGGGAAAAAGTTCAGGGGTCCCCGCTTCTGTACAAGAGCAAACAGGCATATGACCAAAACCTGCTTTTCTCGCCGAGAAAAGCAATAAATGCACGTACTGTGTTTTGGGGGACATGGGTGCATGGAATCATGAAATAACACTTTAGTATCATTTTTGATCAGTTGATAATGGATATAAAGCAAAAATTGCAAGGGTCACCCCTTTTGCACAAGTTCAAAGAGGCCAGTGACTGTGAGCTTTTCTCGCCGAGAAAAGCACTTCATGGACGGGACTGTGTCTTGGGGGACATGGATGCCTGGAATCATAAACTAAAACTTTTATATCATTGTTGGTCCGTTGATAATGCATATGGAGCAACAAGTTCATTGGTCCCCGCTTCTTCACAAGAGCAAACAGGCATATGACCAAAACCTGCTCTTCTCGCCGAGAAAAGCCCTAAATGCACGGTACAGTGTTTTTGAGGACATGGGTGCATGGGATCATAAAATAACACTTCAGTATCAGTCTTTGTCACTAGATAACACATTTAGAACAAAAAGTTCATGGAAAACCCCTTCTGCTCAAGTGCAAACAGGTATATGACCAAAACGTGTTTTTCTCGTCGAGAAAACCTCAAAAGGACACAAGTGTGTTTTTGAAAGGACACAAGTGTGTTTTTGATGACATGGGTGCATGGAATCATAAAATAACACTTCAGTATCAGTCTTTGTCACTAGATAACACATTTAGAACAAAAAGTTCATGGAAAACCCCTTCTGCTCTTTGTCAGTGCAAACAAAAAGTTCATATGACCCCCTTCTGCGTGCTTTTCAAACAGTCGATGACCAAAACGTCAAAAAAAAGAAACACAAAAAGTGTGTGTTTTTTTGACATGGGTGCATGGAATCATAAAATAACACTTCAGTATCACTTCAGTATCAGTCTTAGATAACAACACATTTGAACAAAAAAGTTCATGGATAACCCCTTCTGCTCAAGTGCAAACAGGTATATGACCAAAACGTGTTTTTCTCGTCGAGAAAAAAACCTCAAAAACACAAGTGTGTTTTTTTGAGGACATGGGTGCATGGAATCATAAAATAACACTTCAGTATCAGTCTTTGTCACTAGATAACACATTTAGAACAAAAAGTTCATGGATAACCCCTTCTGCTCAAGTGCAAACAGGTATATGACCAAAACGTGCTTTTTCTCGTCGAGAAAAAAACTCAAAAAGGACACAAGTGTGTTTTTGAGGACATGGGTGCATGGAATCATAAGGAATAACACATGGAATCATATCAACACTCTTTTCAGTCACAGTCTTTGTCACTAGATATTTTAGAACAAAAAAAAAGTTCATGGATAACCCCTTCTGCTCAAGTGCAAACAGGTATATGACCAAAACGTGCTTTTTTTCTCGTCGAGAAAACCTCAAAAAGACACACAAGTGTGTTTTTTTGAGGACATGGGGGTGCATGGAATCATAAAATAACACTTCAGTATCAGTCTTTGTCACTAGATAACACATTTAGAACAAAAAGTTCATGGATAACCCCTTCTGCTCAAGTGCAAACAGGTATATGACCAAAACGTGCTTTTCTCGTCGAGAAAACCTCAAAAAGGACACAAGTGTGTTTTTGAGGACATGGGTGCATGGAATCATGAAATAACACTTCAGTATCATTCTTTGTCAGTTCGTAACACATATAAACAAAAAAATTCATGGGTCACCCCTTCTGCACAACTGAAAACAAAAAAGCACTAAAAGGACACAAGTGTGTTTTTTTGGGGGACAGTGCATGGAATCATGAAAAATAACACTTTAGTATCGTTCTTGGTCAGTTGATAATGGAAATAAAACAAAAAAAATCCATGGATCACCCCTTTTGCACAAGTTCAAAGAGGCCAGTGACTGTGACCTTTTCTGGCCGAGAAAAAACACTTAATGGACGGGACCGTGTGTTTTTTGAGACATGGGGTGCCTGGAATCATAAAATAACACTTTAGTATCATTCTTTGTCAGTTGATAATGGAAATAAAGAAAAAAAAAATTTCATGGATCACCCCTTTTGCACAAGTTCAAAGAGGCCAGTGACTGTGAGCTTTTCTCGCCGAGAAAAAAGCACTTAATGGACACAACTGTGTTTGTTTTTTTTGGACATGGGTGCCTGGAATCATAAAATAACACTTTCAGTATCATTCTTTGTCAGTTGATAATGGATATAAAACAAAAAAATCCATCATGGATACCCCCTTCTGCACAAGTGCAAACACGCCTATGACTGTGAGCGTGCTTTTCTCGCCGCCGAGAAAAACACAAAAAGGACACAAGTGTGTTTTGATAGACATCAGTGCCTGGAATCATAAAATAACACTTTCGTATCATTCTTTGTCAGTTCATAGTGGATATAAAGAAAAAAAAGTTCATGGGTCACCCCTTCTGCATAAGTGCAAACATGCCATATGAGTGTCGTGCTTTTTCTCGTCGAGAAAACCTCAAAAAGGACACACTGTGTGTTTTTTGAGACACATGGGTTCTGGAATCATAAAATAACACTTTATTATCATTCTTGTCAGTTGATAATGCATATAGAGCAAAAATTTCATGGGTCCCCCCTTCTGCACAAGAGCAAACAGGCATATGACCAAAACCTGCTTTTATCGCCGAGAAAAAAACTCAAAAAGGACACAAGTGTGTTTTTTGGGGACATGGCTGCTTGGAATCATGAAAAACACTTTAATATCATTCTTGGTCAGTTGATAATGCATATAGAACAAAAAGTTCATGGGCCCCCTTCTGCACAAGTGCAAACAGGTATATGACCAAAACCTGCTTTTCTCTCGAGAAAAAAGCTCAAAAAGGACACAAGTGTGTTTTTTTGGGACATGGGTGCATGGAATCATAAAATAACACTTCAGTATCATTCTTTGTCACTTGATAATGGATACATTTAGAACAAAAAAGTTCATGGATAACCCCTTCTGCACAAGTGCAAACAGGTATATGACCAAAAGCTGCTTTTCTCGAGAAAAAAAAACTCAAAAAGACACAAGTGTGTTTTTTTTTGAGGACATGGGTGCATGGAATCATAAAATAACACTTCAGTATCAGTCTTTGTCACTAGATAACACATTTAGAACAAAAAGTTCATGGATAACCCCTTCTGCTCAAGTGCAAACAGGTATATGACCAAAACGTGCTTTTCTCTCGCCGAGAAAAAAACCAAAAAGGACACACTGTGTGTTTTTGAGGACAGTGGTGCATGGAATCATAAAATAACACTTCAGTATCAGTCTTTGTCACTAGATAACACATTTAGAACAAAAAAGTTCATGGATAACCCCTTCTGCACAAGTGCAAACAGGTATATGACCAAAGCTGCTTTTCTCCGAGAAAAAAACCTCAAAAAGGACACAAGTGTGTTTTTTTGATGGACATGGGTGCATGGAATCATAAAATAACACTTCAGTATCAGTCTTTGTCACTTGATAATGGATTTAGAACAAAAAAGTTCATGGATAACCCCTTCTGCACAAGTGCAAACAGGTATATGACCAAAACGTGCTTTTCTCGTCGAAAAACTCAAAAAAGACACACAGTGTGTTTTTTTTGAGGACATGGGTGCATGGAATCATAAAATAACACTTCAGTATCAGTCTTTGTCACTAGATAACACATATAGAACAAAAAGTTCATGGATAACCCCTTCTGCTCAAGTGCAAACAGGTATATGACCAAAACGTGCTTTTCTCGTCGAGAAAACCTCAAAAAGGTACACAAGTGTGTTTTTGAGGACATGGGTGCATGGAATCATAAAATAACACTTCAGTATCAGTCTTTGTCACTAGATAACACATTTAGAACAAAAAAGTTCATGGATAACCCCTTCTGCTGCACAAGTGCAAACAGGTATATGACCAAAAACGTGCTTTTCTCGCCGAGAAAAAAACCTCAAAAAACACACAAGTGTGTTTTTGAGACATGGGTGCATGGAATCATGGAAATAAAATAACACTTCAGTATCAGTCTTTGTCACTAGATAATGGATATTTAGAACAAAAAAAGTTCATGGATAACCCCTTCTGCTCAAGTGCAAACAGGTATATGACCAAAACGTGCTTTTTTCTCGCCGAGAAAACCTCAAAAAAAGGACACAAGTGTGTTTTTTTTTGAGGACATGGGTGCATGGGAATCATAAAATAACACTTTAGTATCAGTCTTTGTCACTAGATAACACATTTAGAACAAAAAGTTCATGGATAACCCCTTCTGCTGCAGTGCAAACAGGTATATGACCAAAACGTGCTTTTCTCGCCGAGAAAAAAACTCAAAAGGACACACAAGTGTTTTTTTTGGGGACATGGGTGCATGGAATCATAAAATAACACTTCAGTATCAGTCTTTGTCACTTGATAATGGATTTAGAACAAAAAAAAGTTCATGGATCACCCCTTCTGCACAAGTGCAAACAGGTATATGACCAAAAGCGTGCTTTTCTCGCCGAGAAAAAAAGCTCAAAAGGACAACTGTGTTTTTTGGGGACATGGGTGCATGGAATCATAAAATAACACTTCAGTATCAGTCTTTGTCACTTGATAACATATTTAGCAAAAAAGTTCATGGGTCCCCCCTTCTGCACAAGTGCAAACAGGTATATGACCAAAACGTGCTTTTCTCGTCGAGAAAAACCTCAAAAAAAGGACACAACTGTGTTTTTTTGGGGACATGGGTGCATGGAATCATAAAATAACACTTCAGTATCATTCTTTGTCAGTTGATAATGGATATAAAGCAAAAAATTCATGGATCAACCCTTCTGCACAAGTGCAAACAGGCAGTATGACTGAACGTGCTTTTTTCGTCGAGAAAACCTCAAAAAATGGACACAAGTGTGTTTTGTGAGGGACATGGGTGCCTGGAATCATAAAATAACACTTTAGTATCATTCTTGGTCAGTTGATAATGCATATTAGCAAAAAAAGTTCATGGGTCCCCCCTTCTGCACAAGTGCAAACAGGCATATGACCAAAACCTGCTTTTCTCGCCGAGAAAAAAGCTCAAAAAGGACACACAACTGTGTTTTTTTGGACATGGTGCATGGAATCATGAAATAACACTTTAGTATCATTCTTTGTCAGTTGATAATGGATATAAAACAAAAATTCCATGGATCACCCCTTCTGCACAAGTTCAAACAGGCCAGTGACTGTGAGCTTTTCTCGGAGAAAGCACTTAATGGACAGTATTGTGTTTTTGGGGACATGGGTGCCTGGAATCATAAAATAACACTTTAATATCATTCTTGGTCAGTTGAAAATGCATATGGAGTAAAAAAGTTCATGGGTCCCCCTTCTGCACAACAACAAACATGCATATGACCAAAACCTGCTTTTATCGCTGAGAAAAAACACTAAATGCACAGTACTGTGTTTTGGGTGGACATGGGTGCCTGGAATCATAAAATAACACTTTAATATCATTCTTGGTCAGTTGACAATGCATATGGAGCAAAAAAAAAGTTCATGGTTCCCCCTTCTGCACAAGAGCAAAAAGGTATATGACCAAAACCTGCTTTTCTCGCCGAGAAAAAGATCACAACAGACAGTACTGTGTTTTTTTGTTGGACATGGGTGTATGGAATCATGAAATAACAGTTTCGTATCATTCTTTGTCAGTTGATAATGGATATGTAGCAATAATCCCATGGGTCACCCCTTCTGCACAAGTTCAAAGAGGCCAGCGACTGTGAGCTTTTCTCTCGCTGAGGAAGCACTTAATGGCGGACTGTGTTTTGGGGGACACCGGTGCATGGAATCATGAAATAACACTTTAATATCACTCTTTGTCAGTTGATTATGGATATAAAAGCAAAAACTTCCATGGGTCACCCCTTCTGCTCAAGTTCAAACAGGCCAGTGACTGTGAGCGTTTTTCGCCGAGAAAAAGCACTAAATGCACACATACTGTGTTTTGGGGGCATGGGTGCCTGGAATCATAAAATAACACTTTATATCATTGTTGGTCAGTTGACAATGCATATATGAACAAAAATTTCATGGGTCCCCCTTCTGCACAAGAGCAAACAGGCATATGACCAAAACCTGCTTTTCTCGCCGAGAAAAAAAGCACAAGGACACAGTACTGTGTTTTTTTGGTGGACATGGGTGCATGGAATCATGAAATAACACTTTAGTATCATTCTTTGTCAGTTCATAATGGATATATAAAAGCAAAAAAATTCATGGATCACCCCTTCTGCACAAGTTCAAACAGGCATATGACTGTGAGCTTTTTCTCGCCGAGAAAAAGCACTAAATGGAAGCACACACTGTGTTTTTTGGGGACATGGGTGCCTGGAATCATAAAATAACACTTTAATATCATTCTTGGTCAGTTGACAATGCATATAGAACAAAAAAAGTTCATGGGTCCCCCTTCTTCTGCACAAGTGCAAACAGGCATATATGACCAAAACCTGCTTTTCTCGAGAAAAAAGCTCTAAAAGGACACAACTGTGTTTTTTTGGACATGGGTGCATGGAATCATAAATAACACTTTAGTATCATTCTTTGTCAGTTGATAATGGATAAAAAAAAAAAAAATTCCATGGATCACCCCTTCTGCACAAGTTCAAACAGGCCAGTGACTGTGAGCTTTTCTCGCCGAAAAAACTTAATGGACACAACTGTGTTTTTTGGGACATGGGTGCCTGGAATCATAAAATAAAACTTTAGTATCATTCTTTGTCAGTTGATAATGGATATAAAGCAAAAAAAAAGTTCATGGGCTACCCCTTCTGCACAAGTGCAAACAGGCCATATGACTGTGAGAGCTTTTCTCTCGAGAAAAAAGCTCAAAAAACAAAGACACAAGTGTGTGTTTTGATAGACATCAGTGCCTGGAATCATAAAATAACACTTTCGTATCATTCTTTGTCAGTTCATAGTGGATATAAAGCAAAAATTCCATGGGTCACCCCTTCTGCATAACTGCAAATATGCCAGTGAGTGTCTGCTTTTTTTTCTCGTGAGAAAAAAGCTCACTTTTGACAGTGTGTTTTTTTTAGACATGGGTTCTGGAATCATAAAATAACACTTTATTATCATTGTTGATCAGTTGACAATGCATATGGAGCAAATATTTCATGGGTCCCCCCTTCTGCACAAGAGCAAACAGGCATATGACCAAAACCTGCTTTTATCGCCGAGAAAAAAAGCACTAAATGCTAAATGCACAGTAGTGTTTTGGGGGACATGGCTGCTTGGAATCATGAAACAACACTTTAATATCATTCTTGGTCAGTTGACAATGCATATGGAGCAAAAAAGTTCATGGGCCCCCTTCTGCTGCAAAACAAACAGGCATATGACCAAAACCTGCTTTTCTCTCCGAGAAAAAAGCTCACAAGGACAGTACTGTGTTTTTGGTGGACGTGGGTGCATGGAATCATGAAATAACACTTTAGTATCATTCTTTGTCAGTTGATAATGGATACAAAACAAAAAAAAAATGCATGGGTCACCCCTTCGGCACAACTTTAAACAGGCAAGTGACTGTGAGCTTTTCTCGCCGAGAAAAGCACTAAATGCACGGTACTGTGTTTTGGGGGGACATGGGTGCCTGGAATCATAAAATAACACTTTAATATCAATCTTGGTCAGTTGACAATGCATATGGAGCAAAAAAGTTCATGGGTCCACGCTTCTGCACAAGACCAAACAGGCATATATGACCAACATGGATCACCCCTTTGCACAAGTTCAAAGAGGCCAGTGACTGTGAGCTTTTCTGGCCGAGAAAAGCAAATGGACGGGACTGTGTTTTTTTTGCGACATGGGTGCCAGGAATCATGAAATAACACTTCTATATCATTCTTGGTCAGTTGATAATGGAAATAAAGCAAAAAATTCCATGGATCACCCCTTTTGCACAAGTCTAAAGAGGCCAGTGACTGTGAGCTTTTCTCGCCGAGAAAAGCACTTAATGGACGGGACTGTGCTTTGGGGGACATGGGTGCCTGGAATCATAAAATAACACTTTAGTATCATTTTTTGTCAGTTGATAATGGATATAAAGCAAAAATTCCATAGGCTACCCCTTCTGCACAAGTGCAAACACGCCTGTGACTGTGAGCTTTTCTCGCCGAGAAAAGACATCAGTGCCTGGAATCATAAAATAACACTTTCGTATCATTCTTTGTCAGTTCATAGTGGATATAAAGCAAAAATTCCATGGGTCACCCCTTCTGCATAAGTGCAAATATGCCAGTGAGTGTCTGCTTTTTGGACGGTACTGTGTTTTTATAGACATCGGTTCTGGAATCATAAAATAACGCTTTATTATCATTGTTGATCAGTTGACAATGCATATGTAGCAAATATTTCATGGGTCCCTGCTTCTGCACAAGAGCAAACAGGCATATGACCAAAACCTGCTTTTCTCGCCGAGAAAAAAGCTCACAAAAGACACAATACTGTGTTTTTTGGTGGACGTGGGTGCCTGGAATCATGAAATAACACTTTAGTATCATTGTTTGTCAGTTCATAATGGTACAAAAGCAAAAAATTGCATGGGTCACCCCTTCTGCACAACTTCAAACAGGCAAGTGACTGTGAGCTTTTTTTCTCCCGAGAAAAGCACTAAATCTACAGTACTGTGTGTTTTTTGGGACATGGGTGCCTGGAATCATAAAATAACACTTTAGTATCATTCTTTGTCAGTTGATAATGGATATAAAGAAAAAATTTCATGGGCTACCCCTTCTGCACAAGTGCAAAAGCCCAGTGAGTGTTAGCTTTTCTCTCGCCAAGAAAAAGCACTTAATAACCGGACTGTGTTTTTTTGAGGACATGGGTGCCTGGAATCATAAAATAACACTTCAGTATCAGTCTTTGTCACTAGATAACACATTTAGAACAAAAAGTTCATGGATAACCCCTTCTGCTCAAGTGCAAACAGGTATATGACCAAAACGTGCTTTTCTCATCGAGAAAACCTTAAAAAGGACACAAGTGTGTTTTTGAGGACATGGGTTTATGGAATCATAAAATAACACTTTAGTATCATTCTTTGTCAGTTGATAATGGATATAAACCAAAAATCCCATGGGTCACCCCTTCTGCACAAGTTCAAACAGGACAGTGACTGTGAGCTTTTCTCGCCGAGAAAAGCACTTAATGCACAGGACTGTGTTTTGGGGGACATGGGTGCATGGAATCATAAAATAACACTTTAGTATCATTCTTTGTCAGTTGACAATGCATATATAGCAGTGTTTTTTGGGACATGGGTGCCTGGAATCATAAAATAACACTTTAGTATCATTCTTTGTCAGTTGATAATGGATATAAAGCAAAAAATTGCATGGGCCCCCACTTCTGCACAAGAGCAAACAGGCATATGACCAAAACCTGCTTTTCTCGCCGAGAAAAGCTCACAAGGGACAGTACTGTGTTTTTTGGGGACATGGGTGCATGGAATCATGAAATAACACTTTAGTATCATTCTTTGTCAGTTGATAATGGATATAAAGCAAAAAATTCATGGGTCACCCCTTCTGCACAAGTTCAAACAGGCATATGACTGTGAGCTTTTCTCGCCGAGAAAAAAGCACTTAATGGACGGTACTGTGTTTTTGATAGACATGGGTGCCTGGAATCATAAAATAACACTTTAATATCATTCTTTGTCAGTTGACAATGCATATGGAGCAAAAAGTTCATGGGTCCCCCTTCTGCTGCAAAGAGCAAACAGGCATATGACCAAAACCTGCTTTTCTCGCCGAGAAACTAAATGAGACAGTACTGTGTTTTGGGGGGACATGGGTGCATGGAATCATAAAATAACACTTTAGTATCATTCTTTGTCAGTTGATAATGGATATAAAGCAAAAAATTCCATGGGTCACCCCTTCTGCACAAGTTCAAACAGGCCAGTGACTGTGAGCTTTTCTCGCCGAGAAAAAGCACTTAATGGACAGTACTGTGTGTTTGGGGACATGGGTGCCTGGAATCATAAAATAACACTTTAGTATCATTCTTGGTCAGTTGATAATGCATATAAAGCAAAAATTCATGGGTCCCCTTCTGCACAAGTGCAAACAGGCATATGACCAAAACCTGCTTTTCTCGCCGAGAAAAAGCACTAAATGGACAGTACTGTGTTTTTGGGGACATGGGTGCCTGGAATCATAAAATAACACTTTAGTATCATTCTTTGTCAGTTGATAA